>OY755040.1:113386622-114759122 GCA_963576565.1 Aspidapion aeneum
TAGAGCTGCCAACAACTAAGTAGTCGCTGCGCTCGTGTTAGTCTACAATAGCTGTCAGATTTTAAACTTTTATTCATGCTTTTAAAAAAATTATAAACAGGTAGAGAGAGGACTAGGGAGATCCAACGAGGTCCAGTTACGGGATTGAGATCTGGAGGCACGGCAGTTCAGCCCATATTTGACCTATCTAAAACTCTACTTCGGAATGAGCTAAGAAACTTAAACTTTGTACAGTCGTAGATACTTATAGAGTTAACAATCTCTCATAGTTTCATGGACTTCCATAAAGTAGTAAAGTAGTTACGAAATTTCAAAAAAAGTCGAACTTGCCACTCAGTCACTCACTCATGTATAGATCATCAAAATTCTACTGTACTTCCAGACAAGCTACAAAGCTGTAATTTGGCAGTGATAGATATTGTGACTAAATATTTTCTTTGACTAAACCCTTGGAAAAAATCAAAAAACCTCCACAAATTCTAATTTACTCCCCTCCCCTATACATTAAATTATGTAAAAGTAACATTGCCTACTTCCAGAAACACTTGAGAGTTGAGCTTTGGCAGACTGATAGGAAATATGATAAAACTATAGGAAAACATTTAAAAACCCAAAAATTTTAACTTGCTTCCCTCTCCTATAAATGTAAATTTATGTAAAAGTAACATTGCCCACTTCTAGAAACGCTAGAGAGCTGAGCTTTGAAAGGCCGATAGAAACTATGATAAAACTATAGAAGAAAATTGAAAAACTCCAAATTTTAATTAACTTTCCTCCCCTCTAAATGTAAAGTTACGTAAAAGTAACATTGTCCACTTCCAAAAATGCTAGAAAGCTGAGCTTTGGAAGACTGATAGGAACAATGATAAACTATAGGAAAAAATTTAGTTACCCCAAAATTGTAATTTACTTTCCTCCCCTATAAACGTAAAGTTATGTAAAAGTAACATTGCCCACTTCCAGGAACGCTAGAGAGCTGAGCTTTAGAAGGCTGATAGGAACTATGATAAAACCATAAGAAAAAATAAAAAAAAACTCAAAATTTTTAATAAGGCATTTTAAAAGTTTTGAACAATATTCCGCATATTTTACTACTTTAAAACTTAAATATTATCCAAATCCTTTAAAAAAGAAGTAAAATCATAACAAAAACATTTCATGTAAAAAAAAGCCAGGTACGCGAAAGTTGTATTCCGTAAAAAGAATTGAGATAAAAAGCCAAGCTCTCCAATACATATTTCAAAATGAAAGGTTCTTACTAAATTCTCTTAGGCACAGTGCTACATTGAACATAAAGAAACAAAAAACATTTCCAAACTAGTAAGAACCTTTTATTTTGAAATTTGTATTGGAGAATCTGGCTTTACTTTTATCTCAATTCTTTTTACGGAATACCACTTTCGCGTTTTTGTTATTGTTAAGAATTGCGTTTTTATAAACAACTTTGCTAATTTCTTTCTTGGGCATTATGCCGGAGAAAATTTATTATCGAAGAAAAGGTTCAAATGTTAAAATGTTATTTTGCAGGAAATTCTGCTCGTTATGTGAAGCAAGGTTAATATGTGACACCTTAATTTTTTTTATGTCCTTGTTGGTTTATCAAATTTTTTTCCTAAATCAAACCAATGTATAATCAAAGATCAAACGAAAAACATTTTGATATTTTATAATTTAAGTTTCAATTTTGTAGCTTAAAAGCCAACAAAGTTATTCAAAAAAAACTTTAAAAAATGTTTCTTAAATATTCTTAATAGTTGCCTTCAAAGTTACCATAAAGCGATAAGAAAACGTTTTATGTATATTTCTGAACAAAAATTTAAAAAATCCTGTAAGAAACAAATCGATTTACTTTTTAATGAAGGAATATTTTGCAGTCACTCTTATTTCTTATTTGAATTTCATCCATGTGAAATTTTGAAGTTTAAAAGCAAATATCTCGAAAACAAATCGATAAATTGTCAACATTTTTACACGGTAAAAGATTCAAGAGACCTTCATAACAAGGTGCACTCAAACCACTTTCGCTATTCAAAATATTGGGGTAAAGCTTAGCCGACGAAGAGGGTGCTACGAATATAAAAATTTCAAGAAAGCGAACCTCTGTCCCCCTCGCAAACAAAATCGACGTGTTCAAGGGATTTTCCAAATCAAGAGTTTTTCTAAAAATGTACGAGAAATACCCAAAAAAGCTTGTGGTACTTACTTAAATTAATTACCCTGTATATTAGGTTTGTTAATTTTTCAAAATTTGTGTTATAATAAAAGATTTGTACCCGGTCCGGGAAATATATTTGCTCTCGACTATTTTAAGAAATGCCAATAATTGTACTAATAACATTAAAAATATTAAAATTTGGGTTAGGCAGGAGTAATTTATGCTGCATGAGTGTTATGGATATCTAAAAATAATCGATGTTTTGAATTTGTTTGTACGGTTAAAATCACGGAATTAAATTTTATATTGACAAGAATTGTACTTTAATTTCGCATTTGCTAGCTTCTTTAGGTTCTCTTTGCTTTTAAATTTACCTACTATCATTAAAGTACCGATATTTTTTTTTACTTTATACACAGTCGGGGCAAAAATTTATATTGCATGGAAAAGGAGATAAAAAAACTTACTTAAACAGTTTTATTTTAGCATTTTACAAACAAGCAGGTTATTGGTGTACTTTTTAGTTTATTTGTTTATAGATGAAGTCCATACGCCCTTCTTTTACATGCACAAAGTGCTTCGATTAGCACCAGTTTCAGACTCATCATGGCCCCGTATAGAGCAACCTCAAAAATCCCACAGAATTTTAAACAGTCTATTAACCTACTATGTATATGCCTATTTTTTACCACATTTTCATTATGTTCAGTAATGTTTTGCCTATAGACACTATTCAATTTCAATAGAAAATTCTATGTAATTATTTAAATAAGAAGCACTTACTTTGTGTTTTTAACTTTTCACTAAAGTGCTAGAGATCACACATTCCTTTTGCCACCCACACAGGATCACTTCGTGGATTGTTCATAATAAAACAAATAAAACAAAAAAAAGCATTTCGTTTTTCACAACCGCACAACCAGTTTTCAGCCTCGTATAATTTTTTATTACTTGCACTAAAATTTTGGTTAACTTTTAGGATTTTTAGGTCCGGTCTGGCCCTAAAGATTTTATTTGTTATCGAAGTTCATATGTCAACGTATTTAAATTTGCACAGTTAATTATGTAATCGACGGTATTTATTTCCATTTTATAAACAAACGATAACAAAAACAATGACATACGACCGGCAATGCTTTTTATTACTGACAGCCCAAATCAAAACAAACTCATACGTCTTCACTAAAGATAGAACCGCCATCGTGTAGAAGGGCAACGGAGGTTTCCGCACGATGATGATGGCCGACTTTAACTAAAACGCACATTCCTCCCGCCTTCGCTGGAGAACATCCACCCATACCCCGCTTAAAAACGGGTGAAATTGAAACCATGCCCCGCGCGGCGCTGCCGGCTTGTAAATAAATTACGCTGAAAAAGTTCACCCAATTAATCGCTTCATGTTAACCACAGATAATAAAAAGAACTAGACAACCATGTCGTAAGGGAAGATTTTACTTTTTTTAAATAAATCAATTAAAAATACTGTTTGTAGCAGCCGCCACTGTCTATGTCATTCGTTTATGGTCTATACATATATCAACTTAGCTGTACAGGGTTTTTCCATATATTTCAACACAGTCCTGCTGTGCTTATTATAAAAGATAGCATAAATGCAGAAAGTGTAGGGTTTGTTCTAGACCGTCAGAAAATATTATTTAACAAAACAAATGAATATGTCAACGTTGTGAAAAAAATACAAAAAGGTTAATCTTATCTTAAACTTAGAATAAATAGATATATACAGGGTGTCCCGAAATTAGATGTCAATATTTTAACCGCATATTCTACGTCCCGAAATACAGATAAAAGTTTTTATTTTATTTAACAACCTATATTTTAAACAAATAAAATTAACCTTCTGATCAAAGCATCTTTTATTGTTAGGTATACTTAACTTTTGGTTAGCATAACAATAAAGGATTTTATGCCCATTCTTTGTGGATCTACATGTTTTGGATAGCCTACAAAATCCTTGTAACTTCAAAATATTTAAACCGTAAAATTAACTTTACCGAAAGTAGGTAATATTTTAATGCTCAGAAACCAGGTAGGGATTCGCTGCCCCTCGTTAACCCAGGAGTTAAAAATTCGGGCTAGGGCCTCATGGGTTGATGGAAATTTTTTTCCACCAGCAGGTGTTGATTCCATTAGGCCCAGGGGCAGCGAAGTTCTTAGCACCCATGAATGAATGTATGAATGTACGGTAGTGGCGGTTAGCATCCTTAAAGGATCTAACCTGGCACCTAGGCCACCTGTCTGGGCCCGTTGTGCGCCACGTACCTACTGTGTTCGGCTCCGATAATAATTTAAATACTATCTGGTATATAGAACCCAGTAGACTTCAAATTATATTTTAGGCCAGAAACTTAGTGATCATGATATATAACATAATGCCATCGTTGTAGCTTTAGATCACTGATGGGTCATACACCTTTGGACATAATCAACAGGGTACATAGAGCCACAATGTGCCCGCAATAGCGAACCGAAACAAACAAACCGAACCGAACCGAACCGAACCAGCTCCAAATAGGTACTCCAAATATACCCTGTCCCATGTGGTGATTTCCTGAATGGCCAGGCCACCGAATCCATTCAGAGAATCACCAGATTAACCCATCGCCTTTACCATAGTTGTTATCTGGTGTGATCCCAAAGGTTACCAGTTTTTTTTTCTGTTAACATACGTACTGGTCAATGCTCGTCCGTTACCAGACTACCTATTTACACATGGGTCGAGGCCCCTTTAGTCGCCTCTTACGACAGGCCTGGGGGTTACCCATAAGAGCACTTCGAACTTTCTCCACAGTTATTGCTGGGCACATTTGCTTAGGTGGTGGAAATCCTCTCACGAAGGTTTTCAACTGTATTACCTCGTAAATACCCTTCCAGAGAGCAGAAAGACGATCGATGGAAGAAATGTATTGTAAACTGGAGACCTTGGGAAAATAAAAGTAGTATGGAGTAGGCCTCAAATGAGATTGGCGGACGATTTGAAGAAACATGCGGAAACCAGGACACTGGTTAAACACGGCGACAGACAGAGAAGAGTGGAAGGTATTGTGGGAGGCCCATGTCGAAAGATGGATCGAACAAGACTAAATAGATAGATGGAGATAATACTTGTTCAATTAAACTGTTGGTATCGGTGTAAAAGTCTTAAAAACCGAAACTACAAAACTAACTAAAATAGATTTGGGAAATAATTCATTAAGGATATATGCGTAATCTGGAACAGACCTACTGACTGCTGGACGCGTACATGTTCTACGAAATCCTCTCTGGAAATTTCGCAAATAATATGGTTTCATCAAGATTTATTTCATCGCTACGCCAATGAATCGCCACAACACGACAGGCCACAGTCAAATGGTTTCCACAAAGAAGTCAAACTGGAATATATAGCGAAAAAATAAAGATACTTTAATTTATTTTGCATATACTATGGAAATACATGGGAAACTGACTGGTGTACTGCTACTTTAGGGTTCGTATCTCAGCAAGGGTACTAGACACAGAACCCAATGATGTCTTATTTTATAGGCTATTAGTTAGTCTTTTTTTATTATCTTACAGATTTTCTCAAAAATAAGCAGCTTCAAAGTTAAAGGTCACTAAAAAAAATTAATCAAAATCCAAAATGGCGGCGAAATGTTTAGCGCCATAACTCGAAAACCATTTGTCTGTCAAAAAAACATTTTTGTAGGAAACTAAAACATTAATCAAGTAATTAAAAAAAACCCTTTATGTGCACACGTAATCCAAGATGGCGGGGATTCGACCCCCGCACAAGATCGAAAACTTAAAGTTGTTTTTGGGACTCCAATGTCAATAACATATGTCGAAATCGCGACTACACCACCTTCTGCAAGCTAGAATTCTATAATCACTACCTTCTGAGGAAATGATATAAAACTGAATAATTTCGTTTTATTTTGCAGATTTTATCAAAAATAAGCAGCTAAATTGGTTAAAATCCAAAATGGCGGTGAAATGTTTAGCGTCATAACTCGAAAATTATTTGCCTGACTAAAAAAGGTTTTATTGAAAGTTTTATTGTATTCAACTTTTGTTTAAAACTTTTTTTCTAAAACAGTAATCAAGTAATTAAAAAAATACCCTTTTTGTGTACACTAGATCCAAGATGACGGGAAATAACGAGAAAATGACAAAAAAACTGAATAATTTCGGTTTGTTTTGCAGATATTATCAAAAATAAGCAGCTTTGAAGTTAAAGGCCTCTGAAAAAAATTGGTCAAAATCCAAAATGGCGGCAAAATGTTTAGCGTCATAACTCGAAAACCATTTGTCTGAAAAAGAAACGTTTTTATAGGAAGTTTTATTGCCTTCAACATTTGTTAAAAACTTTTTTGTCTAAAACAGTAATCAAGTAATTAAAAAAAACCTTTTTGTGCACACTAGATCCAAGATGACGGGGAAAGCCGCCTTCCCCCCAAGGTCGAAAACCTAAGTTTGTTTTTAAGACTCCAATGTTAACAACAAAATCAAAATTGCGACTACACCACCTTTTGCAAAATAAAATTTTATGATAACTGGACTAGTGGCTAAATTTACGTTTATAAAGGTGCTGAATTCGATCGTGACTGAAAATTTCCTAGGCAAATATTACAATATGGCGGTCGATAAGCGATAAAAGTATTAGTGGTTCAACTTAAAATTTTGATTTATTGATTTGGAATCATCAGCATATTAGGGATGTTTAAGAGTATGTATCTTTGCAACTGTTTACTGGGGGTTTAAATTTCCCATTGCACTTTAGGAATAAAACGTACACTTTTATTCCTTATTTTAGGAATAAAAAGTAAAAAACCTCTGTAAACTAAAAACTTATAGTAAATAAGTATTCATCAATTTTTAGTTTGAAGATCCGCTACTGTTGTCTGGTCATCCTCAATGCACTTCAGCCATAAATATGTACTACTACTATGTCGGTTTAGAACGTTTTTCTACGTTGTCCGGCGCTTCTTCTCCACCTCCTTCGATCCTGACAATCATCTTCTGTTAGATTTTTTTGACTCATTGATCTTTGAATTGACTGTTGACATTCTAATTTAGGACGCCCTCTTTTTCTGCGCCCTATTGGTTGCCATTCTAGGACTTGCTTTGGTAATCTTTCTTCGTTCATCCGTTGTACATGGCCGTACCATATCAGTTGCCTTTTAGTGATGTCATCCGTTACGCTTCGCTCGATTCCCATTCTTTCTTTTATGATGTCATTTCTTATGTCATCTATTCTAGATATTCTTGTTGATCTTCTTATTGCTTCCATTTCGACACTTTCCATTTTTGTTTTGTATTTTTCTATTCCTAAGTCTCTATTCCATACATCAGCGTGCTTTTCACCATTGTCTCATATATGTTAAATTTTACATTCTTTTTTATATCTCTGCTCCATAAAATACTGTTAAGACATCCAATAACCTTTTTTGCATTTACTATTCTTTTTTCCAGTTCTTTACAGTCTGTGCCTGTCTTATCAAATGTGACACCCAAGTATACATACTCATTGCATGGAGATATTACTTGTCCATTGTCTAGTTTTAACTCATTGGATTCGTTTCCAATATATAAGTACTGTGTCTTGTCCACGTTCACTGTTAATCCCCACTTGTGGTATTCTTCCCAACAAACAATTAAAGTTGTAACGACGAAACCCCAACTAAAAAGAATTTCTTAAAAGTAACCGCAACGTACTCCCGCTACGTCTCAGTATACCATACAGCGACGTTATAATTCCCTAAGTGGGGAACCAATTTCTGGTTATAACTACCTGGCCAAGTGTTTAAAGTCACTGTAGTAACAACTACACTACTACGTCGTAGCCAGGTATCTACTACGTCGTAGAGGCTGTTTTTTTTCCGTAATGGCATAAAAGTTGCGATGTAGTTGCAAATAATATAATCGTTTCTTTTTGGTAGAATTGTTACACAATATGGTGGACACAACAGTAAACAGACTCGCTTAGTTTTTTTGTTTGGTTATGGTTATAATATGAACTATGTTATCCAAAAGTGTGAGAATTTACGAGCAGAGGATTAAAATTCGAGTGCGACGCAAAGTTTTTTGTATAACATGCATTATATATATTGCAAAAAACCGGTGCGCCCGTAAAATTGAGCCGTTTTCTGGTAGCTGATGGAATTTTTGTGTTGTGATTTTGGAGGTTATGTTTTCATAATCGACAGTTAACTCCAACAAATGGTGCTTAAAAAGAGCATTTTTGGTAAGCTTCAACTAATTTGTTTATAAAATAGTATGGCTCTTTAATATGAGCTCATAAAACGACAACAAAAATATTAAATTTTCTTTCTTACATAAAAACATGGCGTCCCAAACTATATTCCCTGATAGTCGAAAAGGTTACTTGAAAGTAGTTGCGGCTTTAAAGTTGATCCAAAAAGTTATTTTGTCTACATTGTTACATCGGATGTTACTATGATGACACAAACTTTTGTGGTAAAAATTAAAGTTATAATGTAGTTGTCGGATACACTTGTTTGGGACTCCAATGAAGCTTAACTTTCTAGTGGTAATTAAGTAGGATATAAAAGTCAGGGCGACTACGAAATAACGACTAAAAAGAAAGTAAAACTTTAGCAACGTCCTATTGTGGTAGAGAAGACTATCAGAATCGACTATCAAGAAACAATCCTATGAAGTAGTTTAGAGGGTCGTTTTTACGAAACATCTACTATTTCCTGATACTAAATAGTAGTTAGAACTAAAAAGTAACAAATTTTGGTTGGGATCACCACATTTCTACTATAAGAAAGTAGCAAAGCCTTTAGAACATGTAGCCGCTACTATAAATGTTAGTTGGGTTCCATTAACTTTCTGATCATATACTCCATGTCTTCTTTATCATTAGCTACAATTACTTGGTCGTCAGCAAACTGTAGAGTGTATATGGTAAATCGGTCGTTAAGTTGTATTCCCATACCGTGCACTTTACGTTTCCAGTTTTTTAGAGCTACTGCGATATATATTTTAAAAAAGTTGGAGAGATACAACATCCCTGTCTTAGGCCTTTTGTTACCAGGAATTCTTTTAAAAGTCTATTTCCAATTTTAACTTTAGATTTTGACCCTTTGTATAGTTCTTTTATCGCTTTTATGTATGCATGATTGATATTAGTTTGCTCTAACACTGTCCATAATTTTTCTACTGGAACGGTACCATATGCTTTTTGAAGGTCCACAAAGCTAACAATGGTCTCTATATTTCTGGCGCTCCTTTTCTCAATTACTTGTTTAAGACAAAAAACATTATCACCACAAGATCTGCCTGCACGAAATCACCTTTGCTCTTCTTCTTCTTGTTCATGAAAATCATTCTCTATTAGATCTGTAAGAATCCTACCGTACAATCTACTTAGAGTACTGGTCACTGAAATTCCTCTGTAATTGTTGCAATCCAGCTTGTTTCCTTTTTTATATATTAAGGATATGAATGCGATTTTCCAATCTTTAGGTACTGGATGTCGGTTTATGCATTGATTGATAATATATGTGAGATTTTCGAGTAGTTTCTCTGATACATATTTATTTATATATTCCCACAGGTCCGCTAGCTTTTCCGGATTTAAGCTTTTTAATACTATTCTTTATCATTTCTTTTTCGATGATTACTTCCTCTCCATGTACTTCTATGTCTCTCCTCGGAGAGGCTGCTAGATATTCGGGTCTCGTCTCCTGCAGCACTCCCTTGTAGTGTTCTGTCCAATGTTCTGGTTTGATGATCTAGATGTTTACTTTTTCTTTTGTTGGGTTTTTCACTGTAGAAATTAATTTCCATACTTCAGAACTCTGCCTACCTCCTACGTGTGCATTTATATCGTGACATTTGCGCTCGAACATTTCATTCTTTTCTCTACGTATCAAAATATCTCTCTATCATAATTATTTTGTGCAGCATTGCCCCAATAAATGCTGCATGATTGGTCACCTTAGATAATCGTCTAAGCGCACCGGTTAGGTGTTGATAGCTTAAAAGCCCCAATTTTCTTCGTGTTGCAGGCAAAATACAAGTTGCGAAAAATCAGTTAATCAACCAGTGGCCATATTTTAACGCCTATTTTTACTTCAAACACAGAAAATATAATTTTAAATTGTAACAACACTATGAGTTTTCAAAATGCATAAACATATTTTCTTTTTAGTCTGAAAAGTCAAATCAATGAGTTTTTCCGTTTTTCTTGAGGTTTTTCTTAAAAGATAACTTTTTTTAAAACCCCAAACAAATGTTCTTACTTTGTTACAGGTAGAGACCCTGTATGCATGACATATTTTAAAGAAACAGAGACGCAACAAACCCATCAAAGTCACTCAAACTCTCAATTTTTGGTTATGCTATTTTCTTCCCAAGTTCATTGGCGTTTCACTAACATAATTTATGCTGTCAGCGGTGAGTGACATCTCAAGCAACATATAAATAATAAGCGTTTGTCGGTCACCCCTGTAAATGTTCGTTTATTTTTATTTTGCGGCGCAGAAGGTGCGCCTTTCTAAACAAGGCTTAAGTAGAGGCCCTGTATGTTGACATAACCAAATATGTCAACATACAGGGACTCTAGGCTTAAGTATAGAGGACCGATATTTCCCTCTACGGTGTACAGGGTGTCCCATTTTCGATGGGAATAAATGGGAAACTCGGTGGTTATTAGAGATATCGATTTTCTGATTGTACCATTCAGTTGTATAAGGCCCTGAAAGGGCTTTGATTGCACCTTACCGTGCTCTTTTTTTGAACCCCTAAAAATGGTGAATCAGATTTTTGCTATACCCCATGGTTTCGCTAATACAGGGAGTTTTTGAAAAAATTGCATTCTTAATAATTCCTTGTATCTCGCTTATTTTGCAAGATATTTTTATTCTGTAAAAACCTTTTGGCAACTTTTTTAGAAGAAAATAGTGACGTTATCAGTTTTTAAAATATTGTTTAGTTTTTGAGATATGGTATTTATCATTAAAAAAAAATAAATACGGACCTGGATTTTTTGAATTGCTATTTTGATTGGTTTCATGCTATTATTATCACAAAATAATAAAAATTTTATATTTTTTTGTTTTAAGGGAAAGAAAAATATTTATACTTGTTAAAAAACTTTGGTCCGAACCTGGAAATTTCCAATACATTTAAATTAGAAATTACTAGTTGAACGATTTTTAGTTTAACTGTTTTTATTTTTAGCAAATTAAAATGGTTTTACGTTATTTTAAATCACATACAAATAACAATTAACAACATTCACGTACCATATTCAAATCAGGCAAAATATCTCGGTATAACACTTGATGCCAAATTGCGCTGGAAAGTACATGTTAAGAAAAAAAAAAGAAGAACTTGAGATAAAAATATATACATTTTTATTATTTTGTGATAATAATAGCATGAAACCAATCAAAGTAGTAATAGAAAAAATCCTCGTCCGTATTTAATTTTTTTATGATAAACACCATATCTCAAAAACTAAACAATATTTCAAAAAAATTGACAACGTCATTATTTCTTTCTAAAAAAATTGCGAAAAAAATTTTTTTTTACAGAATAAAATATCTTGCAAACTAAGCGAGACACAAGGAATTATTTAAAATACAATTTTTTCAAAAACTCCCTGTATTAGCGAAACCACGAGGTATAGCAAAAATCAAATACACCATTTGAAGGGCTCAAAAAAAAATGAGCACGGTAAGGTGCAATCTGAAAATCGATATCTTTAATAGCAACCGAGTTTCCCCTTTAATCTCATCGAAAAAGGGGAACGCTCTACATTAGTTTTTAGCCGATGAACGAAAAAACATTGTTTCACTAAACATAAACATTAGTACAATAAACTTATTAATTGACTTAATGATTTTTACATTGTTTACAAATGTATTTTATACATCGGCTGAAAATCAATAAAATCAATAAACAAATTCATTGATATTACGTACCTTATGATCTGTGTACGTCGCGTCGGTATACACACAAAAAGGTTGGTCGCTCTAAAAATCTTAACGCTACTCTGTTTGGTGCAAGTTTAAATTTAAATAAAAATTAGTCTTAAAGCGAAATGATCCATGCAACAACGCGGTCTTTGATTAATATGTTTTTGCATCGAGTACTAAAATTGACTAGGAAATAGCGCTTCTAGCAATTAAGCAGAGTTGACGGACCGTTTCTTTTGCTAAATTTTGTTTTGCTTTATCATATTAAAAATATTGAGGAGTCACACAAGAATTTAGATATTTTGGTCTGCTACCTACTGAAGCCATATAAACAAAAGTCTCAAAACAAAAACAAAATCGAGCATTTAAAATACTCGTTTGGGCTTTGATTAGAACGTGGGTACCCGCACTTCGATTTGGATCATTCTGGAGGGGCTAAGCCATGGCTAAGCCGAAAACACTATACAGTGTGTCCTATTACTTAATGGCCATTCTGCAACAGGTGATAGAGGAGGTTATTTCTGATAAAAAAATTTATATAAGAGATGTTTTTAAGATAGATATAGGATTTTCAAGATTAGTGGGGAAACGAAAAAGGGTTTTATAAAAAAAAGGAAATCTGGCCCAAAAGATTGTTATTTGTATTCCTTTACTGGAGGAAAGACACCTGTATGCAATCAATTCGTTCTATAGGAAGAAACCTCAACGAAAGTGGACATGGTTCAACCCTAATGACAGTGATCACAGGATGGTCAGAACAAAAATTTGCATTGATAACAATTTCGAAAAAAAAAAATTAATAGTAACAATAACATGAATAAACTTACAAAGAATAAAGCTAGGTATATACAAAGAAATGCTATAGGAACACTTACTCAAAACCTAAGATGCGAAACTGAAAATATAGATAAATTTTAATTTTTTTTTAAATGTTTTATTTATGTTCATACTAGGTATGAGGGTTTTTTTGTTTCTTTTTTAAATTTGGTTTTTTGTCTTCATTTTTTATCAAGAAATATCTTATATACCATATTAGTTTGTCTTGAAAACATTGTTCTATGTGCAACTACTGATAAATTTCTAGAACTTTGTCCTATTAGATATAAGATTTAGCTTTGTCAAAAACGATTTTGTTTGACAATAAAGCATGTTTCAATTAATTAATCAATCAATAAATGATACGCTGACAAGAGCTATGACCCAGGAAGGAAAGATGTCACACAAAAAGGTAAAAAGAGAGAAAATTGTATATCAGAAAAGATAAAGAAACTGATGAGAAAAGGCGGAACCTGGAAAAAGAAGTAAAAAGAACATCAATAGAATACACAGAAATAAATAAAATTAAAAATGAAAATGATAAAAGAAAATAAAAGAAAGAGACAAGAAATTAAAGTTGAGAGAGTTATAGAAAATAACAGAAATATGAAATGACTAAGTCCAACTCTAGGTAAATATGAAATAATTAAAATAAAGGATTGAAACTAACGTTAAAGAGGATATTCTGGATTTGACACAGCTATTCCTTATCGAATTAAACGAAAAGGGAACAATCGCGAGAAACCATAAAGAAACTCCAAACAAAAATAAAGAACATAAACTCAGAAATACAAAATAATCCCAACAACTGCAAAGAATCAGTAACCATTATTCTATACAAGTATGGTAGTAGAGCAGACCTAAAAAGCTATCGACCCATAATACCCCTCAATGTAATTTATAAGCCATTCACAAAAATATTAACAAATAGACTAATAACAAAATTTGACGGATATCAATCAAAAGAACAAGCAGGTTTCAGAAAAGGTTTCACTACAATTGACTACTTATTAGCCATGAAAATCCTAATAAAACGAGCCAACGAATACAACATTCCACAATTTATTGCGTCTATAGACTTTGAAAGAGCTTTCGATAGCATCGAGCACTAGGCAGTGAAAGTATCTTTAATTATTAGCCGAATAGATCACAGATACACAGATTTAATAGCCAATATATATAGAGAAGCAACAAGATCAATCAAAATCCACGAAGGAACCAAGCCAATCTCCATAAGAAGAGGTGTCAGCAGGGTGACAAACTATTTAACCAGGACCTAGAAGATGTTTTTAAAAACTTAGATTGAGAAGAAATAGGCATCAAAGTAAGCAGACAATACTTAAACCACGATATGCTGACGATATTCCTTAATAACAGATAAGAAATAAGAACTGATAAAAATGCTGAAAGAACTAGATACAGCAGTTCAAAATATAAGCTTGAATATGAACTACACTAAAACTAAAATCATAACAAACAATAGAACAAGTAGAGGAATATATACCGGGTTCGTCAACGATCGTTTTTCATAAGATCGCTATTTCAATAAATGGCACTAAGAGAGATAAATAGTTTAGCGCTGTTGTCAAGTTAGCAATTCAAGAAAATGGTTTTCTTTTCGCGATCTAATGACGTAACTCTTACCGGCTGAGTATGCCAAAGACGGCGATGCATAAAATACTTAAAACCCCTTGATTTTAATTGCAGTAGCGCCATCTCTTAGATATCATTTGAACTGTATGACTAATAATCAATACTGCAAATCCGTAATTAAGTCTACAGGTAGAGCTTTCTAACATGGCACAAATGTTAAAGGAGGTTAGTACACGCACCAACAAAATATTCCACAAATTCAACTTTATGGATAACAAATTTCTTGGTCTTTATGTGTACCGATTTATTCTCAACCAGAGTTAGAAACCAATACTTTAAAAAGTAACTATTACATTACAAATTTCTTTACAGGAATGTAGTTAAAAAACTGTGTAATTAATTACAACAAAAAAATAACTTAGTTATAAATTTCCTACTTGCAAAATAAAAAAAAGTAGTTGACATATATAATTTATTTATTTCTTTCACTTTTTCATAATTTACAAAATGTGTACTTAATTTAGGAGCCTTCTTCCTTCGTAATACATTCCGAACTTACCTCTTAAATTCAGTACGAAACGTGGATTGCTTTAAATAATAAAAGCAAAATAGCTTTTTACAAATAATAACAATCACTTTAGTAATTTAATTGCATCTTTGTAATTTTATTGTGATTGTAAAATAATTTTTCAATTATTGTAAACACTTAAATAATCCATTTAAGGGGCAAAAATAAAATTTTAAAAGGAGTAGTAAAACGGGACAAACATTTTTTTCTGCAGACTTAAACCAGTAGAGGGGCAAGAGGTTTAGGGCTGTCGTACATCCCTATCCCCAAAAATGTTGTCCCCTATTCTGTTTCCTGGATAGTGTATGGTGACTTTTAGCAACTTGACTTCGTGAGCCGCCGCCAGGAGATCGAACACTACTTGAGCGGCATTTAAGCGCGACTTTAATAAAAGAGCAAGGTTATTGTGGAACAAAAATATTCAAAAATTGAATTTTTCTCGATTTAATGTTTCCTGGTTAAAGCTAAAATAACGAAATAAATAATAATGACTATTTCTTCGTCTTTTAAAAGTGGAAATTTTACTTTGATTGCTCTTGTTTAGTAATAAAAACTATTAATGAAATTTGAGTCACAGCGGCAAACGCTCCTGAATATGCGCGTCTTTGGTCCCTCACTGACTTCTTGCTTTCCATAAGTTCATCCTTTTTTATACGCTTTTCATAAAGGCTAAACGTTCGAAGTCGAGCCCTGTATATTTTGGACATATTATTAAACTAAAAAAAGAAAACCAAACGGTTAAAATTAAGAGATTAAAATGATCCTTAGTACCTCAATACGAAAGTGTTTAACCAATGTATCCTTCCTGTACTTACATATGGGTCTCAGACCACAGATCAGGTGGAAAAACAAATGTTACAGTAAAGCTAACAAATTGAAAAATAAATAAATGGATTAGAAATAAAACAAAAGTAAGAGATGTCACAGGAGACATAGCAAAATTAAAATAGAAATTTGCCGTTCATAATATCAGACAGAAAGACGATCAATGGAACAAATGTATTGTAAACTGGAGAGCTTGGGAAAATAAAACCAGTAGTGGAAGACCTCAAATGAGATGGTCGGACGATTTGAGGAAACATGCTGGGACTAGATGGATGAACACGGCGATAGGCAGAGAAGATATTGGGGGAGGCCTATGTCCAAACATGGATCGAAGTAGACTAAATAGATGAAATAGTTAGATTCCTTTATTCCTTAACCGATAAAAAAGAATTATTTTTGATATTTTTGCTTACTTATTTAAAAAATATATCTGATATTTTATTTATTATGGCCTTCTAGGGAATTCCTTCTAACAACAGGAGGCATCAACGAAAACATTGCGTTAAATATGGCATTTAAAAAAGTTTATACCAAAGATAGTTTTTTCTTGAAAAATTTGAATTTCATAATTTTTCTCTAAATATTGCTCTTCTTCTAAAAACACGACTTTGACAAATATCATATTTTCACTGCGTTTTTTAAGGAAGTTCTAAATAAAAAAGTTTAAAAAATCATCAACTTTGATGATCTTATATAAACTTTTTTATCGGAAATTAACTCCTCTATCACCTGTTGCACTCTGGCTACTAAATAATGGTGTATACATATTTCGGCGTAATAAGTTTTTTTGACTAAAATACTTTTTGACTAAAAACGCTTTTTTGATTACACTACTTTTTTTGCGATATACCATTATTTATGTAGTGAATGCCACTGAAGTACTCATAGAATTTTAAGTTCTACCGCACCGTTGGTTGTTTTAAATGTCGTGCTGATCGGTGGTTTACTGGTTTCCACTATCCATTCCGTTCCTATTCGCGCCTGCTCACTTGTATTTCAAATTAAAGTGACTTGGTGGTGAATTGATAGGTATGAGTAAAATATAATCTAATTAGCAGTCGTAGTAAATCGTTTTTCCAAAAATAAATTGAGATATGTATTTGAGAATTGTTTTCTATTATCCCATCCCGCATGAAATAAATTAACCTTGGATCACATCCAAAATAATTCACTTGAGATTCGCAAAATCCGGAAGATTTTATACAATTTATATGAAAGCGGATTTAATTCTTATTTGAAACACTTAAGTCATATTTGTTTAAAACTGCGTCAAGCACAGTAATCCAGCAATATTTTGCGAGAATTCAAAAGTGTTATTTTTCTAACAAGTGAAGGAAATAATTTTTTCGTTCCATCTATTTTTTTTTCGAAATTTTCTTTTAAAATTACCATGGAACCATAAAAACTAAATAAGAGACTGTAAAATATTCCCTATGTTTTTTTATCGTTTTATAGCGGGCAGTGGTCCACACCAAACCAACAAACCAAAAACAAAACAGCAACTCAATGTTTTCCAACATTTTTGAAACAAAATGAGAATCATTCGGCAACTTTTTTGTTTTGTTTGCGTTTTCAGCAACTTTTTATTTTCCCGTCACCTGTCGGAAATATCCAAGTGTTGATGATTTCGTTTTGGGCAACTGTTGGTCTAGTCTGTATGCGAATAAAACAGAAAGAAACATCGTGGTTCAGTTTGTGTGTGCAAAATTAAATGGGGTGTTGAAAATAAATTTTCGAGAAGCTAGATTGTTATGAGACGCCAGACACCCTTATTGTAAAAACCGTTATGAAAAGACAAACGCCTTAAAGGAAATAGGAATATTGTGCGATACTTCTTCAAGGAAGTGGACAGAAGAATAAAAAACATCAATAGCCAGTTTCAAAGAGAACACATAAAGTATCAGTTATTAAATAATTCTATCGGGGATCATAAAAAGTTCACTAATTGTTTTCCTATACGTGGACAGCAGTTGACAATCTGTTCGTGCTTTCGAAAACTTGCAGTTTTGTTGTGTTGCTGTTTTTGTTTTGTTGGTTTGATGTGGAGCTGACATTATGGTAATTTTAAAAGCAAATACTCAAATCAAAACTTTCAAAATTTGTATACGGTTATGAAGACATTCACGAAACTTTCCACACAAGGTATCACTCGACCCACTTTTCCTATTCAAAATACACGGATAAATTTTACTCCTCGAAGAAGATGCATTCTACAAAAATTCCCAAATCGCCGCCGGCGATATTGTCACGTTGTGCGGCCTTACAAGCCTTCAGAGCACCAATTCTCCATCGCCTTTCAACGTCCGGATTGTGTCAACAGGGTTGGCACAGGCCGCGACGGTTAACGGGTCCTTCGGGATCATTCCCTTAAGAGTGAACGATCCAGGGACGACAAACGCTGTCCAAACAAATCAATGATTGGGCTATGATTTACACAGGTCGATAATACAGGTATAACTTACTTACTTTTAGTCGTGTAAGCGGCACTGCACTTCTGTAGAAACTACACTTATTTCTGCCCTGTTGACTCGGCTCACCCCACAGAACACCAAAGGGAAGAAATGCAAACTACGTGTTAAACCGTTGGTAACACGAGAATAACCTTAACACGGTCCAGAAAGAGAGAAGACTATAGCTCTGTCTAGATCAAACATGTCGGGACACAGCTGATTTTTGTCAAAATAAATCAGCTGATATCACAGAACACCAGCTGAGCTGATATTTGTTAAAATAAATCTGCTGGTCAGTGAAAATCAGCTGTTGATGGGAAAAACGTTTGTTTTTGTTAAAATGTATTTTTTCAGAACCATCCCATTTAAATCATGGCATACTTTTTCCATCAAATTTGCACAAAAATATCGTCAAATAGTAAAACTTTGTGGACAATAATTTTTTTACAAAATTTATGGAACTTATTCTCGAACGTTCTGTTCATGTGCAGATGCAGAATTTGAGTATTTTTATTTTAACTTAAAAATCAAGATAAAAATTTATATTAAATAAATTTGACTTTTAATTTGTGTAGTGCAATACTAGAGGAACGATCTTTGATAAGGGTACGTCAATTAATGCAATATTTTCATAAATATTGGCTTATTTATTAAACATCTTACCTAACCTCACAAAGTTCAGCCGGCCATAAAGGTGATTTTCGCTACATAAGAACGTTCGAAAACACGCTGTTCTTTAAATCATAAGTTGATGTATGATTTATTGTGAATGTGATGGCGGGCATTCCAAGAACAATTGAAGAACTTTATTCTAAGTTAATGGCTGCGAACGAGCAACAGACGCAACTATTAACGCAACGTATTGATGATTCGGCAGAACGTCTGGAATCGCAATTTGGAACGTTTCAGGAAGAATTTCAAAAGCTAGAGCATATAACTTTGGAACACGATAGAAGATTAAGGCGCAACAATATTCTTATCTGGGGTTTAAAGCTAGAAGCAAACATTCCCGAGAAGACAGTTTTATCGTTGAACGACCATCTTGGTACCTCATTTAGTATCAACGATTTTAATAATATCTTTAAACTGGGCAAAACTCAAGAAGCGCCAATCTGTGCCGAGTTTTTATCTTTTTTAAAAAAATCAGAGGCCTATAAGAACGTTTCTAAACTCAAAGGTACTAACATCTCAATTTCGCATGACCTAAACCCAGAGGACAGAAAAAATTATAAAATATTGATAAAACATTATAAAGATTGCAAGGCCAATAATATTGTCTGTAAGATCAAAGGAATCGATAAGTTGCAAATTAAAGACAAACTATACACCGTTGCTGATCTACAAAACCAAAAACTTCCTTTTTCTGGATCGCAGGAATCAGTCGCACAGATATCGGCGACAGTACCAGTAAAAACTCTGAGAAGTAACAGTAAAGTCGCAGACCCAGCCGTCGAAAAAACCAAACAAGTGGTTCCACCTGAAAAGAGTACAGTACCTAAACAAAAGCTAGCAAAATAAACATTTTATATATTTTTTTTTTAACTTATTTTTTAATAATTATATTTAATTAAATTTAGATCACGTAGTTATATTAATTTTTTTAGGACTTCAGATCTTTAAGAAACAGAGGATAAGAGCAAAACATGAATTTTACATTTTGTCAGATTAATACCAGATCTATCTTGTCAAAATTTTTAGAATTTAAAAATGCAGTACAGAGTTTTGATGTAATTACGGTGTCGGAGACCTCAGTGGCGCACCCAGGAATGTGTCTTGGGGGGGGGGGGGGCCCGACAGCTACGAAGCGCGCCCTCAAAAAACTTGCGACCAAAAAAAAAAAAACAGGTCATGTCTTTTCGCAACTACGCCACTGCTTGGGGTTGGGGGGGCCCGAACTCTTGATGTCAAATTTTAAGGTATTCTTCATGTTTTATCATCAAATATATAGAAAATATATTAAAAATTCTAAGGCCCCCCTGGGTGCGCCCATGGGAGACCTGGTTAAACGATGAAATTCTTAACGAAAGCGTGGAATTGGACGGCTATAGATTTTATCGGAATGATCGAGTCGCACGCAGGGGTGGCGGGGTCGCAGCCTATGTGAGAAACACAATCGATGCGCGCGTTTCTGACTTGGATTTTCAAAACACGGAACAACTTTGGCTCTCGCTAAAAATAAACAAATAGGTATTCTTTATAAGCCACCCAATTTTGCTGCGGAACAATTTCTGCTGCAATTGGAAAACTCGTTAAGCGTTGTAGCGCCTAAATACGAACGGTTTATCATCACCGGGGATTTAACAAAGTCTATAACGAAGTCTCTGCTGATCACAAAAAATTAAAAGGAAGTATGTTTCGCGCTACTGTTAAAAAATTGCTTTTTCAAGGCAGCTAAAACTAAAAAATAAAAATAAATAAGAAAAATAATAGCATTATGGCCTGTGTCCGTTTTGTCAAAAGTTTAGTGGCACCCGTTGTACATTGATTCTCTGTGCTGCACAACTTTGCAACTGCAACAAATATTATTATAAGCTAATTAGTAGCCCTTAGGGCATTCGATGGGAACTTTTATAGAATTATTTTTTTTCTTCCTTAGGTTGAGTGGAAGAGCGCTGCTTTCAGCTTTATGAGCTCGAAAGTGCGAACTCTGCCTTTTGTCAACTTCACTTTTAGTTTAAGTTATTAGAAGTGTATTTTGTTAATTTTTTTGTTGTTGACAATAAAAGCATTATTATTATTATTATTATTAAAATACCAAAACTTTATATGAAATGGTTCTGAAAAAATACATTTTAAACAAAAACAAACTTTTTGTACCATCATCAGCTGATATTCAATAAACAGTATTATATTAATATTTAAAAATTAATTAATAAACATATTATAGTACTTACCAGCTTTTTTACTGCTAAAGATACATTTATATGAACTGTGATATTGTTATTTCAGCGTTGAGCAGATAGTAAACTAAAACACTTTCCGTGATAGACACAGTTTATTGAACTTAAACACTTTTCCGGATAGACAGTTCGCTCAACTAAAACCCTTCCCAGGACAGATCCTGCGCCGAGGGGCTGATCAATGCGCTTCGGACTAATAAAAATCAGTAAAAATTAGGTCCTGGCAGGACCTTTGGTTTGGTATTATTCGTTAGTCATTTTTGTCTTTTTTTTATCACTTTATACCTAAATAAGACCAAGAAGGACTTACAGGACCAACAAAAATATGGATTATGTAAAGAACTGTATACAATTTTTGCTATTGATCAGCCTTTCTCCCTGCAATGAATTGCAAGACAAGCAGTGATAGAACCACCATACAGCAAGACCTTCTGCAGGGCAGAGGTGCTCCCACCAACTAAACCTTTTTAATTTCGCTGAAATCATTTTTTACTTATCACTGTGTGTGTGTGATCACTCCAGCCCTTCGGGCTCTCTATGGAGCATACGCCTCTCAGCAACCCTGTGCCTTGCTGCATTGTAGTTCTGCCACTGTTTATTTACATATTGAAATAAGTTTTTATAAAATACACATTATACAGGGTGTTTCATAATTCAATAACATAATTTTAGTGTTGAATTCCTTAAGTGGTTTCAAGGCAAAATTTTTATATAACCTTAAACGCCTTGTTTTAAAGTTTCTTTTATTTAGTTTTTTATAGCTCTTGTACTTTTCGAGATATTTAGTTCAAATTTGGCATATTAAGCTATAGGCACTACACTTTTAGACATGCCAAATAATAGTAAACATGTACAGAGTGACCCTTTTTCAGGGGTCATGTCGCCTTTTCCCCCAGAATTTTTTTAAGCCACTGGTAGGGAGAAGTAGGGATTTTAAAACAAGAAATAAAATCTTTGTTTCATTTGCAAACTTTTTTGTTTTTCTCAAATTTTTTTGCATTTTTAACCATTTTAGAGAAAATCGCTGTTGCACCAAAGGCTGCTATCATAAAATAAAAAATGCTCCAGTAGGTATGGCGAGTATATCAAAATAAACAAATTAATTAAAACCTATTTGACATGCCTTAATTTGTAGTGCCTATAAGTAAATATACGAGCCAAATTTGAGCTAAATATCACAAAAACTGTAAAAGCTATAAAAAAAAGTAAATTTAAACACCCTGTATCTCTACTACTAAGTGTTTGTAGACCTTTGTTTATATAAACTTTTTGTCTTGAAATCACTCTAGGAAATTATCTTTAAAAATATTTTATTGAATTTTACAACACCCTATATAAACCATTTTGGCTTACATGCATTACGAATAATGGTTCAATATTGCACTAGTGCTATAATACAAATCCTATTTATTTTTTTGGTTTTTGTAGCGGTTGACAAAAATATGCCTGCTTCCCCCATTAAAAAACAAGCACATTGAATATAATGCAGGGCTAAATCCTCTCCCCCTTGAGCATTACATATTTCAAGAATGTAGTCAAACTCATTAGGTAATATAGGCACAATATATCCCCAAATGTTAAATACAATTCAATTAGGAGTTTTCATTATAGCAATATGAACTCACTATTATATGTAATAAAAATAAGACAAAATGGACACTTGTATATACAGTTTGACTTGTTGTATCTGATCCTCAGCACAGAAATCAAAAAATATGTTTTTACACAATACACAAGTCAAATTTTATGAATTTATATGATTTTGTGGATGTTCTGATATTGTATAGTTTAGAATTTTACACAATTGGGCTTTATGTTTTGTGTAAAAATATATTTTTTGATTTCGGTTCCGAGGGTCGGATACCATTAGTCAAACTGTAGATAAGATTACTTAACAAAGTAATGTGAACTTTCTATTTTATGCCTAATTTACCCATAACATAATGCACAATGGAAAGATTTAGTGTTTATACTTTATGTCTACAATACTAAGGAGATGGAAACAGAGATATTAAGCAATGAGTTTATTCATTGTGCATTAAGTTTTTGGGTAAACCAGGCCTTACTTAGAAAAATGCCATGATAATATAAGTTATGTGAATAATGACCTGTTCTAGTTTAAAGATTTCTGAAGTTTTGACATGTAATAGAATTTGCAGACAAAATAACAACTACCTTTTTCAGATAGAACAGTCACACCCCCCACCATATTCAAAAGTTTAAAAAATATGTATTTTTTGTGTCAACAAGTGAAAAAAAACATTTTTTGACATTACAATTGACATGTAAAAAAAATTATTTAGTTGTTTGCTTTTTTCACAAGCTATAAAATATTGTTTGTGAGCAGAATCCTCTTTTGGGGGACCAACAAAAATTTTTATGTTAGAAAGAAAACCTGTCTAAAATAATTAAATAAAAATAAATAAAACAAAAAAAAAACCTTGTAAAATTTTTATTTTAAAAGATTTTACAGTGAAAATTGCGAAAAATAAATAATTACTACTATCACTACCATAAGAAATTATTATTATTTTTTGACTTCACCAAACCAAACTTTCCACTAAGATTGTTAAAAAATTTAGAGTTATTAAAATAAAACTAAGTGAAACTTTATAAACCACCTTAAAAAACATGACTGCTGAAGCTCCAATTAACACCTGTTCAAAAAACATAGCATTACTACCCTGAATACAAATTTAGCTTTGAGATTACATTGTCCGATAATTATGCAGAATAAAATATTATTTTACAGCTTATGCAGTGGCGCACCCAGGAATATGTCTTGGGGGGGGGGGGGGTGGGGCGAGGCTTCATGATGTCGTATTTCATGCTATTTTTTGTGTTTATTCATGAAATATGTGGAAAATATATAAAAAAAAATCTTAGGTTTGGGCCCCCCCCCCCTGGCTGCGCCCATGGCTTATTGCATTACAGATTTCTTGACATTAGCCCAAGATTTACATGGCATTATTGGCAAAACAGTACAACTTACAGGTTAGCTGTTACCACTTGGTTAGTACTATCTGAGGAGAACACAAAGCTGCCTTTGCAAAATTAAAAAACAGTGTTTGTTTTACTTAAAAATAAAACAAATTTTCATTAATTTCCAAACAAAGCATGCAACTTGTTTGTTCTGTCTCTCTTTAAGTAACATCATCTGAGTGAGAGAGAGGACACAAAAGTTGCATGCATGGAAAAGTTGCACAGTCCGAACAGGGTATTAGGCAATAAAAAATGCTATTTATAAAACTCAAGGATACTGTTTCAGTTCCATATTGACACTCTTTCTCCCCAGAAAAAAACAGGTATGTGCCATGATCAAATTGATACAGTAAAGTTGAGTTTATAGTTGGGGCTGTAAAGCTGGTTTGTCACTATGAAAGTTTCTCTAAAATGCATGCAACCATCTCATTCCAAGTGCCATCATCGGATATAGTGACATGGGTTTGATGCAGTCAGACCAGGGCTTAAGTCAAACTTATTAAGCAGGGAGGCAGGAATTTTAAAGCTATATAACAATAACAAACAAAGCCATATTGCCATAAAGTAAGCAGTAAGATGCAACAAAAAAATGTATTATCCTACAAACATGGGTCTACACAGTGGCATATATGTCAGAGGCAGCCCCCCCCCAAAAGCTAAGTTTTTTCTAATATTTTCCACATATTTTATGAATACAAACATAAAATATGGCCTCATGGGGTACCACCCCCCCCCTACCTATATTTTACAGATCAAAATTTTAATAACCTTTTTATACTTTTTGATATTGGAGTGTATTGTTTGAGAGTTAAAACAACCCTAACTAATAAATTACAGCTGCTACCACTCCCAAACAGTTACCTATCTATCTATCACTTAGGTATACAGATCAGGTTTACACTAAAAACCAACTACTATCCCCTTGGATTACCTTCTACCACCAAAAAACAAACTACTACCAACTTTTGCTACCTTCTACCAGGAATAAAGTAACTACTTCCACCTTCCCCTAGCTTCTACCAGCAAAAAACCAACTACTACCAAGTTCCCCTAGCTTCTACCACCAAAAAACCAAATACTACAATCATAATCAAAGGAGGTAGTAGTTGGTTTTTTAGTGGTAGAAGATAAGTGTTGGTAGAAGTTGGTTTTTTGGTGGCAGAGACTAGGAGAAGATGGCAGTAGTTGGTTTTTTAGGGGTAGAAGCTCAGCGAAGGTAGTAGTAGTTGGTTTTTTGGGGATAGAAGCCACAGAAGGTGGTAGTAGTTGGTTTTTTGGTGGTAGAAACTAAGCGAAGGTGGTTTTTGGCATAAAACTGTGTCGCAGCTGAGTGATAGATCACTGTAACTCTTCAGAAGTAGTAACAGCTTAGACTTATAAGTTAGAACCTATTTGTTTTTATCATAAACAAGGCGGCCTAAGCCTAAATAAATTAACTTACCCCTTACTTTAACGAACAATAAATCCACCTTAAAACTCACTGGTATGGGGTCGTTGAATGAACTGCTTTTTATATGCTGCTCCTTGTTTTTTGTACTGCTGCTGCTTCTTTTTTACACTGCTACTGCTTGTTAGACTCACAAAATATGCCGATCTAGTACACAATGATTTGATTTTAGTTTTTTTATCAAAAATCAGATTGAGGGGAACACCCGACAAAAATGACATTCACCACAGAATAAATTCAGGTGTGTCGCGTGTCTCTCTTTCTGTCTGTTCTGGTGGGCTCTCTCTCTTTTCCACAACAGCAGTCAAACCACAGAATAGGATGACACTGTCAAACGTCATTATGTTTAGTTCCAATTTAGTCCCTTGTCCAGATCGCAGGCGCTGTTCGCGCTGTTATATTCCGTATGACATTTTCACGGGGGTGGCTCACCCTTTTGCAGCCTTCCGGAATTCCTCGCCTGGGCCCCTTGTGGTGCTTAATTTACGAACCCCCAAAACCGAATGCCACGACCCACAAAAAGCCATCGTCACTATTCCGCTTCTACGTCCGTGCTCTTGCATTGCAGCTAACTTCCACATCCTTGCAAAAGTCCAGCATGGAGTCGTTCTTTTGGTCAATTATCGCAAACCACGAAATGACTTCGATTTCTGCTGGCTCACTGCTAACCTAGTTTTTGGCCTAGGAACCTAGGGCAACGAATCCATTATAATGTTTATGTCCTTAATTGTTTAAACTAAATTGCGTCAACCAAAAATTCTACATGCAACTTATAATTGTGAAGGAATGTTTAATGCCTTTTTGAGGCTTTTCTAAGGTATGAAAAATACCACACGTTTAAAAAAAAGACTCTTTTCGTAAATACGAGATGTCCTTAAGATTGTAGTGCATCTCGGAACAGACAAC
Organism: Aspidapion aeneum; assembly: GCA_963576565.1. NCBI lineage: Eukaryota > Metazoa > Arthropoda > Insecta > Coleoptera > Brentidae > Aspidapion > Aspidapion aeneum. The sequence goes on from OY755040.1 coordinate 113,413,215, forward strand.
CTTAAGATATCTTTGAGATATCCTTGTGCTTATTTATGCACGATCATAGCATTTAATAACTTAGTACAGGGTTTTTTACCAAAAGGGTACATTTTAAAACCCGCAAAAAATAGTATATTATACTCAAGTGAAGGGAAGAAGATTAGCTTGGTTAGGACATGTTCAGAAAATGGATGAAATAAGAACACCAAAAAAAAGAATGAACTGGTGACCAGCAGAAAGCCCACGAAAAGGTGGATGGACGATGTCGAAGATGACATTAAGAATATGGGAATAAGGAAGAAAGTGGCGAAGAATCGTGCCAGAGAGGTCAGAATGGAATGGAGCTCTGGTTAATGGGGAGGGCTTGTAATTTCACTTAAAGAAGAAGAATCAAGAGATAAACAAAAATTTTATCATGAAATACACATGGTGTAGTTGAAGTAGTTAGGTTAGGTTGGATCAGATTATGTTGGGCAGGTTAGTTTACGTTAGATCAAGTTAGGTCAGACTAGATTGGGTTAGATTGTGTTAAGATGGATTAAATTGGGTCGTGTTATTTTGGCTTAGATGATATAAGTAAGGCTGTGTTGATTAGGTCACATCAGGTCGGACTAGAGGTAAGTTTAAGTTAGTTCAAATATTTCAATCAGATTAGTTCACCGGCGCACATTGTGTCATTTTTATGATCTAGGGCATCGAAGAAATAACATTTATATTTTCTCTGTCTAGGGGGATTTATAAAACAATGACACAAATATATTTTTATTTTGTTTATAGGATAAAAACAGCTTTATTATTTTATATCAAGTATTTTTCAGAAATATAGTCTAGCAGTCTTTATATACAGGGTGTTTGATTAAGTCTGCACCATGGCTAACTTATGTATTATTTAAGTGAAGGAATCATATCGGTTATTCTTAAAAAATAAATTTTGTTCCTATTAAAATTAATAGGTAAAATAAAAAGTATTTCTTTATACAGGGTGTTTCTTTAAGCTTGCATCATTGCTAACTTATGATTTTAATAAAGGAAACATATTATTTTAAAAAAATAAACTTTATTACCTAAACCCATTTCTTTTTGTTATTAAGTAGAAATAAATATTATTTCTTACTTTCAGTGAAGAAAACATATTATTTTTACACAAATAAAGTTTGTTACCTAAACCTATTGCTTTTTGTTATTAGGTCAAAATAAATATGAATCCTTTATACAGGGTGTTTTATTAAGTCTGCACCATTGCTAACTTTTTTGTTATTGGATTTACTAGACTGGTTAAATTACCAAACTAGTACACGGTAAAAAATTTAGTCTACAATGAAAACACGTTCTTTTCTTGAATAAATTGTTTTACTTTAAAACAATTTGTTTTGAATTAAAATATTTCTTTTTAATTCAAAGCAGCGTTTAGTCTTGAAATAAGACTTTATTTTTCTTCTTTAATTGCTTTGTTACATTATACTTCATTTTGTAACAAAGTAAGTCTTCATATAAGTAATATTTTGCTTCCAGAGAAAACGGCGCCTTAGATTAATTCAGTTTCAATTTATAATAAAACAATTTCTGTTTCACATTAAAATAAAGAGGCAAGACATTTTTTGTGCTAAATCAAGAAAATATTCTCTTGGTGAACAGGAAAGCACAAATTATTTTACTTCAAATTAATTTGCTTTGATCTAAGACAATTTTTTTTACCGTGTAGTATTCTTCTCGCTGATTAAGACCATTAGAAAAATCAAACAAAAACTTTGTATTTATTTATTCTTTAACCTAAAGTAACGATTTCGTTGTAACAACATGAAATTATGGTGAGAGGGGAAGTAACTCTGATCGAGTGTTTCCCAGCGTATGTTTATGGACAAGCATGGTTCAAAATTTCAAACTGGTAACCGAAAGTAAAATATTTTTAACATAATAGGCAAAAAAAGGAAAAAGCTTTTTTAAGTGAACTTAAGTAGAAACTATGGTCATTATTTTCATAAATATTTGACAATCATATACGACCATATAAGAAACATATCTTAACTTGAATTTTTTTTATTTTAATTTTTGAACTATCAATTTAAATTGCACTATATAGAATTTTTATTTTTTTAAATTTTTTTTTATACTGGGACTTTCCATCCATAGCTAGAATCAATCGCCCAGTCTTTTTTAGCCAAATTTTTGCCGAGATATGCGTTGCTGGGACGTTACAAAAACAACCAGGTGGATATTATGTGAGGTGGGACTCGAACCCACAAGATACGCAGCGCGCCCAGCCTACGCGCAGTCGGTCCATTCATATAGCAAGCACTGTAGTTATATGCACGAACCAACGTGCTAAGTCGGTCAGCCACGGTTTCCATAAATTGCGCTATATAGAATTTAAAGACGGACTATATAAAATAAATTACTATGCATACGTTACATTAATTATTAGAATTCACCACAAACTGTTTAAAAACATTTCATAATGTGAAATTGCAAAACAGTAAAAGTACGTCTGTTCAAAAACAAAAAAGGCTATAAATATTTTTGTCAGGCTTCGGGTATCTTTTTCTTGGATTCAAATTTTTTTTCTAAACTTTTTTATGACAAATTAGTATTTTTTAGGTATTTCAATTCGAATTTCTTTAAAAAAATAATGAATTAAATCCCCTTAGATTAACACATAGCATCTTAAGGTCACTAGATCAAGTGACCTTAGGGGGCTGGGTAATAATTAAGTAATATTTAAAAACATAAAAGTTTCTGTATTATTACCAGATTATTTTTGCAAAAATGTTTAAATTTTCTAAAAATTTTCCAAACACATGGAACACTGCTGGTGACGCCACTGTGACGTAAATGATTAGGTAACATGATTACAACTGTATTCCTTGTCTAATAGAGTAGAGATGTTCCCAGAACATGATTGATGTCCATTGAAATAAAAAAAATTGTAAGGAATTTATTAACCACTTCAAACATTCTTGCCAAAATGTTGTATTTTTCAACCAATTTTTTTTGCGAATTTTTTTTGCGGTCCATTTTTATAAATGTTAAACATTTTTTTTGACATAAACAAAGAAAATTTGATTTATTTTAGTTGGGTGCGTGATCAAACCAAAATATGACATGTTGATTTACACAAAAAATTAAAATTTTTCTTTTTTTCTAGTGGTATTCTCCTAAAAAGAGGAAATATATTTTCTAAAGCTTTTGTTAGAATTGTGTTCATGAACAACTTATCTGCAGGCACAGCAGTGCTCCGCCAATTTCGCGTGATTGCCCATATTTGACCTATTCACAACTACACTTCGGAATGAGCTACGAAACTCAAACTTTACACAGTCGTAGATTTTCATAGAATTAACAAACTGCAAGTTTCATGGACGTCCACAAAGTAGCAAATAGTTATGAAATTTCAAAAAACGTCTAAATTATCACTCACTCACTCATGTATAGATCATGAAAATTCTACTGTAGGTACTTCCAGACATTCTACAAAGCTGAAATTTGGCAGACTGATTGGCTGAATTATGGCCAAACCATTAAAAAAAATTAAAAAAGCCAAAATTTATGTAAAAGTAACATTGCCCACTTCCGAACGCTAGAGAGCTGAGCCTTGTAAGGCCGATAGAAACTATGATAAAACAATAGAAAAAAATCAAAAATCCCCAAAATTTTAATTAACTTCCCTCCACTATAAATGTAAAGTTATGTAATAGTAACATTGCCCTCTTCCAGAGAGCTGAGCTTTTGAAGACTGATAGCAACTATAATAAAACTATAGAAAAAAATTTAAGAACACCAAAATTTTAATTTATTTTCTTCCCCTATAAATGTAAAATTATGTAAAAGTAACATTGGCCACTTTCAGAAACGCTTGAAAGCTGAGCTCTAGAAGGCTGATAGGAACTTTGATAAAACCATGGGAAAAAATTAAAAAACCTCAAAATATTTGATAAGGCATTGCAAAAGTTTTGAACAATATTCCGCATATTTTATTACTTTAAAACTTAAATATTATCCAAATCCTTTAAAAAAGAAGTGAAATCATAACAAAAACGTTTCATGTAAAAAAGCCAAATGCGTGAAAATGGTATTCCGTAAAAAGAATTGAGATACAAGTAAAGCCTTGGCTTTAGTTTTATCTCAATTCTTTTTACAAAGTACCCATTTTTTTGGTGTGATAATTTTCTGTCATCTGCCTGCTTCATAATAGTTAAAGGTAGGTTAAAGTGGCTTATTCTTATTTCAATTTTTGTATTTTAAACAAACCAAACTGAACGAAGTTGAAAAATTGTTAATCTTCCGATACAAGCTTGCTCTTAAGCATAAGTAAGGAAAATAAAAACATTGTGGAAAGCAAAAAACAAATAAATGATTCACTAAAAGAGCTCTGCGAAAATCTGCAGGAAAATTTTTGGAAGCAAGTGACGGATAACAAAAAATTTTTACTTTGTATAGGTGGTGGGCTTTCAACGGAAATAAACCGAACAGAAAACCATACCTATTAAAGAGCAAAATATTGTTATTCATATATATATATATATATATATATATATATATATATATATATATAACCACATATATATATATATATATATATATATATATAACCACATATATATATATATATATATATATATATATGAATCGATGTAACATCAAAATAATCTTTAGACGGAATAAATTCTATGGCTTATGCAGTAATTCTGGGTTATATTTCTTGGATAATAAGATTCAACTAAAAGTTTGGTCGAGGAACTTTGCTTCCTGTTTATAAATAGGGGGTTGTGAACTTTGCATTTTGGAGCATTCTCTTGTATATGTATGATCAATGAAAATAATTAGAGAACTTGTATGGTATGAGGAGAAAAGAACTAAAATTTAATTGTAGAAAAAGTAGTTAAAGAAAATTTAGAACAGATATCGAAATAGCTATATTAACATAAACTAGAAACAGTTCTAAAAAACATAAATTCTTGAATAAAAATTTAATTTTTTCAATAGATCACTCACTGTTAATTCATAAAATAGCGAGCACATTTTTTACAAGGTTTTCTTGCATTGGGGAATTTTTCTTTAAATAATTTTTTATTTTCTTTAAAATCCTTTATGTCAATATCTAATTTTTTTGCCCTATACAGGGTTAAGCGAAATAATTTTCTCAAAATTATTTTTATCTTGGGTAATCGTTCATCCTACCGCCCTTCTAGTTTCACTGTCCCGGGCTTAAAGCCTCTTGTCGCCACTGCTCCTACGCCCGTCGTTTAATCCGACAGGACAATACATTGACTACTAAATTGCATAAATATTTAAAACAGGTGCAACTTTTATTTATCTCTTGCTACACAAAAACTATAAACTTGCATGTTTTTAAAAAAAGATTTACGTGTCAAGTGCCACTTAAACTTACAAATTTAATGTTTCTTGAGGCTCTTGGAATAGGAGTTTACATCTTTAAATTTATTTGGGAAACAGAAGGGATTTAAATCTTTGATTTTATTAATAAATTAAGTTATATTTAGAATGACAAAAAATTGAACATTATTATTAATGCGCCTACTGAATAATGAATGGGTCAATTAATGACTTTGTAAAGGATTTTGTTTTAATGGTTTTTATTAGTTTTAGTCATGACTCTTTAAAGTTCAGGACTTGTGTACTGGTAAAACAGAACCAAAATACTACTATGTCGGTTTAGAACGTTTTTATAAGTTGTCCGACACCTATTCTCCTCCTCCTTTGATCCTGACAATCACCTTCTGTCAGGTTTTTTTGATTCATTGATCTTTGGATTGACTGTTTACATTCCAGTTTAGGACGTCCTCTTTTTCTGTACGCTATTGGTTGCCATTCTAGGAGCTTTGGTAATCTTTCGTCGTTCATCCGTGGTACATGACTGTACCATATCCGTTGTCTTTTAGTGATGTCATCCGTTATGCTTCTCTCGATTCCCATTCTTTCTGTGATGATCTCATCTCTTATTTGATCTGTTCTAGATATTCTCATTTACTTTCTTACTGCGTCCATTTCGACACTTTCCATTTTTGCTCTGTGTTTTGCTTTTACGCGACAAGTCTCTATTCCATAAAACAGCGTGCTTTTTACCATTGTTTCATATATGTTAAATTTTACATTCTTTTTTATATCTCTGCTCAATAAAATACTGTTAAGACATCCAATAACCTTTTTTGCTTATACTATTATTTTTTCCAGTTCTTTACAGTCTGTTCCTGTCTTATCAAATGTGACAGCCAAGTATACATACTCATGGCATGGAGATATTGTTTGTCCACTGTCTAGTTCGAGCTCCCTTTATTCGTTTCCAATATAAGTACTGTGTCTTGTCGACGTTCACAGTTAACCCCCATTATTGGTATTCTTCCGTTAACTTTCTCATCATATACTCCATGTCTTCTTTATCATTAGTTACAATTACTTCACCGTCCGCAAACTGTAGTGTGTATATGTTGAGTTTATTCCCTTGCCGTGTACTTTACGTTTCCAATTTTTTAGAGCTACTACGATATATATTTTAAAAAGAGTTGGAGATTTTCATTACCAGGAATTCCATGGTCCATTCTTCTGGTTTCATGATCTGAATGTTAATGAAACCAAGATACAAATATTTATTGTAATGACATGCAACGCCATCTTGATATACATATGCCAGGTTACCTTCTCCACATTCAATATTAGTATCCTTGTCACAGAGGCGCCACTACAGAGGTAATTTTGAGAGTTAAGTTAAGCCCGAGGCCTAATTTCAAGATAATGGGGAGTGTGGAGAATTTAAAATAGCTTAACACACCTCAAGATGAAAACAGAAATGCATGTAGAAACACCGTCCCCTCCCGCCCCCGTGATCCGTAACAAATGATGAACCGAACCCCCCCACCCCTCCCCCCGTGATCCGTAACAAAACATGTTACCGGTATCGGTATGTCACACAAGAGGCTCTTCTGTGGCTATGTATGTAGTTATAGCTACTGTCAGAAACCTAGATTGGCTTTAAATATATATGTCGAATTTTTCACGTCACTGGTGGTCCAGCTGATTTTTGTACACAAAAGACTATTTCCTACTGTTTTTAAGTATATTCTTATAAAATAATTTTTTTGACATAACAGTCGTTATTTTTTTTAACCCGCTTCATTTTTCTTTACACAAAAAGTCAAATTCGAAGAAAATGTGTTCGTTTCAGCGTCAAAAGTAATCCGCGAACCTTTGTTTACTTCCCAAGTCCTTGGTTTACTTTTGCTACTAAACGGTCACATTCAGTTAACTTGTATTTTAAGTTTTGTATAATAAAAAATAAAGCGGGCTAAAAAAATAACGACAATACGTCTAAAAACTGATATTTTATAAGGATGTTTAAAAAAAGTAGGAATTTTGCCTTAGTTTTCAAAAAATTCAAAAAATATTAGTTGCTCATATCATATCTAACTTTTGTTTACAAAAATCAGCTGGACCACCAGTGACGTGAAAAAATCGACATCGACAAATCGAAGAACGGTCTATTCTAGGGACCGTGAATACCGAACGCAGCTATTAGCGCATGACATGTGCACCCGTCAGTGATAACTCTCGAGCACATCATAAAACCTATACTCACACCACTCTATACTTTGCAAGCGTATCTACTGAAAAACTAATTTTGAGTTTCACACAATATTGCAGTTTCCACATCGGGAAAAACGTAAACCTACAAGCATTTCCCTGGAGATGTCGCTGCCTGTAATTTGAAAATTTATTCGTGTTGCTTGGAGCCAGAAATAATTTTCGAAATTTATTTTTAAACCTTTTTGTTGTTACAATACTTTTTAAACATGCCGCTTTTTGATACACTGCAGCTTTTCAAAATTTATTTTTGGATTTCGCGCGGTGTCTTACGTCCCGCTTCAAACTTATTTTCAAAAATTTTGCGAATATCAAAATTGCCAAGGATATATTTTTGTATGATATTTTTTTGCAACGAGCTGCGATGTCAAATGGCTACGGTCTTAATTTATTAAATATTTTTAAATTTATGCCAAGATGAGCTGTCTACCTACAAATTGATAGAGAAAAAGATTATATTTTTAAAATGGGTGATAGGAAAGACAAAAAACCAAATGTATTCCCGAAGGACGTCAAACATTCCTAGCTTACGAGGGCTATCTTTTATATTTTGCATATAGGAACATAGAGGGCGACACTGATCGAATGTGGTTACTAAAACTGAACCTCAATCTTCCGCTAACCTAAATTTAAAACGTCAGTGCGATTCATATTAGCTTGTCTAACGAACTATCACGATCAGCTGTTTCTCGATCTAAGATGGTTGCCATAGGACTAACAAAGCGTTTTCCCATAAGCCGCAATGTTAACAAAAACGTAATTTAAAAAAAAGTGAAACGATTTAATTTACAAAAAAGATGCTCTTTTAAGTACTGACCCTTTGTACACATGGAAAAAATGCGTTTTTCTTAAAAAAAATCAATTAGAGCCAGTAAATCTGAAATAAAAGGGACCATGTTTTGTTTAAAAAGTCAGGATCATAAATTGAGGATAAATTGAAATATTGGAAAGTTTTTTTTCAGGTTTGTTTTGGCAACATTTTCTATTGGGATCTTTTTTTGGGCTCGAGTGGACCTTTTGCAGAATTGTAACATAGAATAGTGTTAAACTGTAAGAAATATTTCACTATGATTTTTTTACTATTCTAGGCAAGCAACTTTCAAAACTAGAATACAGCAATGATCCTGACTGGGTCTCCCATAAATGGATTATTGTTTCAAACGGTTGAAAAATTTTAAAAATGATGGTTGTAAAAAGGGTCCAGAGAAGAAAGAAAAGAAAAACAATATGAGGTTAAAGTGTGAATAATGAGCTGAACCAAATTTGTACACCATCCTACAGAACTCTTAAATAAACTCTTGGTAGTGTAGCGTCCTGTATAGTGTCCAGTGGAGTCCTGTATCATCAAAGTTTCTTTTTCTTTAATAAAAATTTATTTTACAGACCTCAAAACAGTTTAGAATAGACTGGTAATTTTGACAATCTCCCTAACTCAAACCTCTTTTTATCTTAAACTATTTTGGCGCAAATTTTCCTTTATTTCCATGCTTTTTGACACCTAAAACTTATACACCGTAAAATTTGTATAGCATCTGACTGGACCTACTACAAGTCCTGTTGTGAAATTTATATGGTACGGTTCTGAGCTTATTACCAAAAAAAAAATTTTTATGCCATCAAAAAATAGATGGAAAAAAAGTCATCTTTGTTGACTTTGATGGCCACAAGAAAAACAAATAAGTTCTCTCAGATTTTTTTTTCAATTTCTCTCAAAAAAACTTGGGTCCTAATACTCCTAATGGGTCATATGCTGTTACGCCCAATTGTAGAGTATATATTTATTTGCATAAACTTTTAGATACATAATTGAGCAAATATTGTTACAAAAAAAACAGTAATAAAAGTAATAGTAACAGTAGTAATACAATAGCGAATATTGTACTGTTGTAAAATTTGAACAGTACTGTTGTGAGCTGATGAACCTTAGGTTTGACCGTACTTAAGCCCTATGTATTATAGTTCATGGAAAATCATATGGTGATGTACGGTATGTGAGGCTAATGACAAGGAAAAACTGTATTTTAATTTTGCAAGTTTTTTTTATATAATGTTTATTTATATTTTTTTAAATAAACATATTTTGTAAAGTACTTATTAGAAGTTTGCTTGACCAACCTCGGTTGGAACTGTGCATATTGATCTGTTGGACTGACCTACCTATAAGTTGTGCCTCTTTTTTATGTCACCACTGGAGGGTTAACACAATTAAACTTTGTCTAAACCTAAAAATCATAGTGAAATATTTTGTACAGTTTAACGCTACAGAAGGCCTATTACTTAGCAAAATGTTTAGTCAAGTACAACAAAAGATCCTAATAGAAAACCTAAATCTGATGAGAAATGTTTAGAGAAAAGTTTAGTCTATTTCAATTTTGTCTCTGTAAAGTGAGCCTTGAAGTGAGTTCTTTGAATAGAACTACTTATCCACTTTCCCCTACCTTGGGCTCCCGCGCCCTTGATGCCCCCATGTAATAATTCAAAATAAGTAAAAAAAACAAGAAAAAAAGTTTAAAAAAACAAAAATAAACAAAAACATAACCTACTTTTTTGAAGAAAACATGGTCCTTTTATTTCAGATTTACTCGCTTTAGTTTAATATTTTTAAGAAAAACACATTTTTCCCATATGCACGAAGGATCCGTTCTTAAAGCTGAATCATTTTTAAGACTAATGCTCTTGTCGTTTTTGTAAAATTTTCGTTTTTGTTAACATTACGGCTTATGGGAAATCGGTTTGTTTGTCCTATGGAAGACATCTTTGAATGGATCATATGTTTTGTTAGACAGTCCTATGGTTTTATAGCTACAGTGAATTTTTTTAAATAAACAAATCAGTCGAAAAATGGAATTAAACCGGGAACCACATCAGTCAACAGTTTCTCGTTGGTATGGAGAATTCAAGCATGGACGAATTAGCGTTAGCGACGATCCAAGGGCAGGTGCGACAAGAACGGCTGTTATCCAGGAAAACATCGATGCTGTGCGCATGTTCATCAAGGAAAATCGACATGTGACATATCGCGAGATTGAGGTTTCATTGAGGATTTCAAAAACCTCAATTCAAAAAATGTTGCATGAAGAATTAGGGGTATGAAAATTAGTTTCCCGCTGGATACGGCATCTGTTAACCGAAGAACAGAAGAAAGCTATAGGCTTAATTTTAAAACTATACCGCCTTTAAAACTCTATGCCGACATAAGATACTCGAAGTACAGCATTATCAGTGGTGATGAATCGTGGATTTACTAATATGAACCCGAAAATAAACGTCAGTCGTCTGTTTGGGTGTTCCATGATGAAGAAAAGCCCACAAAAGTCATCCGTTCTCGAAGTATATCCAAAAAGATCGTCGAGACATTTGTCTCAAAAGCAGATCATGTAGCAACAATTCCTCGGGAAGATTACAGGACTGTTACTGCCGATTGGTACATCATCATTATTTGCAAAAAGTCATCGCTGAGCTTCGAAAAACGAATCCTGAACGACGAATCATCCTCCACCAAGACAATGCAAGTTCGTACAAAGTACATTTTTTTCACGTTGCTTTGTCAAACATTTTTTTTCATTTTGTCGGCAATAAATGTTTTGAGATTGGGTTTGAGTTAAAGTGCCACAAAAGTTGTGCTTCATATATTTAAAATGCTAATACATATTGCTAATTTAATTGAAAGTTTTTAAAAAATATTTTTTGTATTTAGCTATTATTATCTATTATTTAATTAATAGAAAATTTCTTACAAGATAAACACAAATTATAGAGACAGAAAACAAAACGTGATGACAAGTATATCTACTATTTAATACGTGAAAAATTGCAGTTGTTTGCCAATAATTGGAAGTCAATACTCTGCTCAACTCATTAACAGAAATTAAGTTTTTAAAAAAAGTCAGGTTTGCCAAAACTGAAAGTGTTTGAACAATATATTTTATTATTGTATCTACATTTTAAACTGATGAAAGTTTACGTTGTAGTTATTGTTTTCTCGGTATTTAAATGTGTACCGTACCTAATACCTATTACTGCCCCCGTTAGTTGCCGTATTAACACACGTTCCCTAGAATTAGACCAGTGTTCGGATCTTATAATATATCGAAATTTTCACGTCACTCGTGGTCTAGCTGATTTTTGTAAACAAAAGTTAGATATGAACAACTAATATTTTTTGAATTTTTTGAAAACTAAGGCAATTTTTCTACTGTTTTTTAGTATATTCTTATAAAATACTATTTTTAAGACATATCAGTCGTTATTCTTTTACACCGCTTCATTTTTCCTAGAACAAATTAAAATTCGAAGAAAATAATAAGTTCGTTTCAGCTTCAAAAGTAATCCGCTATGTTTACACTTTTGTTTACTTCTCAAGTCCTCGCGTTACCTTTGATACTAAACTATCACATTTAGTTTGACTGGTATTTTAAGTTTTGTGTAATAAAAAATAAAGCGGGCTAAAAAAAATAACGACAATACGTCTAAAACATTATAGGATGTACGAAAAACCAGTAAGAAAATTGCTTTAATAGTTTTCAAAAAAAAAATTTATTAATAAAAAATACCTTAGGCCCATAAGGTAAATTATATATTGGGCAACTGTACAATTAGTTCCACAAAGAAGATTTTAAAATCGTGTTTTATTAATCAGGAATATTCTGTAAATTATAAAAAAAGCACATCTAAAAAACGTATATTTTTTTTCTTGAAATCTTGTCTAGAAAAAGCTTTAACCGAACTATGACAATAACTTTAGATGTAACATGAACAAACGGCTTTTGCGACACTAATTAAGATTTATCGCAAACATTTGCAATTCAGCGTGTAAACCGTTTCTTTGTACTCAGGCGAATCGTGTAGGATCACTCACTCATTAATACATTTAATTTCATAATAACTTCAAACCAAGTAGTTTAATACTAGACTTTACATTTTTTGGAATTGGCGTTGATGGCTTTGAAGTTCTTCATATTTTTAAAAGTTACTTGACATGAAGCAGTTAACACAGAGTAGCATGCAGTGCCGGTTATTCTTTAATTAATGATCATCAGGACAATAAACCCTAAAAGGAATTCACCAAAGACTTGAATACGAACTAGATATTAGTTCCCGGTATGTATGTGTTTGTACCCCTGTTCGAACCTGGATCCGGTGAATGGTGGATGTGTAGGCCGGCTCGCTCCCGCTGTACTGGAATGAAATTCTATGCACCGTAGGTGTTATGTCGCACTCTAATTACGAAGTATAGAAAGAGACATGTCCTTATAGATTTTTACAGTACATAGAATCTGGACCTTACTTCGGTTGTGCTGTTATGCAGAAATTGCAAAGATTGATTCCGCCCGCACCCCTATAATGCCCCCGCGTCAAAAGTTAGCGCTGACTGTTACAGCACCTCATGTGCACTTTAAATTACTGCACTGGGATGACTTGGCGTTATTGGTTGGGCTCTATTGTTTTGATTTCAACGATTTTGTAGTTACGAGAATTTTAATTGTGATAGCATCAGCTTGCAATATTTAAAGTCAAATAAATGTTCTTCTTTACGACAATGGTTGAGAATAGATTAACTGCTCTCGCAATGCTATCTATTGAGAAAAAAATGATTCAAGAAATCCCAATGAATTGGTTATTGAAGAATTTATTTTAAAAAAGACACCACGCGCCGCCACTGGTTGTATATGGTTCATCTCCACGCCCTTAGTTACATTTATTAAACTCTAAAACATATTATTTTATTTTTAAAAATTTTATTTTAACCCGATGTGAACAATAAATAACACTCGGTACATTGGGCTCAAAAAAATCAGATATGTTTTTTGCACATTCAAATTCTAAATATTAAAATTCAAACTAGATTAATTAATAAAAGAAATAACCAAAACCTAAAGGAGACAAACCACAATCAGATTATTACATTTCCATGGTACCCTTCTCCTTGTAAAGAAAACCATTGAGGTAACCATAACTCTCTTTAGCTCGTTTTCTTTTGTTTTAATACCCATTAAGACGATTCTCTACCTTACTGCGTCAGCTGAAATTACGTTCTGCTATTCTCGCTCTCTCTATTGGTTACAGTACGCAAAGAAGCTATTAGGCCCGTTTCAGCATGCATGATCGATGATTTGTATCGTCGTACAGTGGTTCAAAACCGCATATAACTGCCGCATTCGTTTGGTTTGAGTATAATATAATCATAACAAAAACATTTCATGTAAAAAAAAAAGTACGCGAAAATGGCATTCCGTAAAAAGAATTGAGATAAAAGTAAAGCCAAGCTCTCCAATACAAATTTCAAAATGAAAGGTTCTAACTAGTTTGGAAATGTTTTTTTAAACTTTGCTATTATTATAATTTAGCACTGTGCCTAAGAGTCATTTACAGCCCTAATAGCCAAGTTTAGAAAAATATTTCCAAACTAGTAAGAACCTTTCATTTTGAAATTTATATTGGAGAACTTGGCTTTACTTTTATCTCAATTCTCTTTACGGAATGCCATTGTTGCGTACTTTTTTAAAGGAATTGGATAATACTTAATTTTTAAAGTAGTAAAATATGCGGAATATTGTTCAAAACTTTTGCAATGCCTTACTTAAATCTTTGAGGTTTTTTAAATTTTTTTCCATGGTTTTATTGTAGTTCCTATCAGCGTTCCAAAGCTCAGCTCTCTAGCGTTTCTGAAAGTGCACAATGTTACTTTTACATAACTTTGCATGTATAGGGGAGGGAAATAAATTAAAATTGTCGTGTTTTTAAATTTTGTCCTATAGTTTTATCATAGTTCCTATCAGTCTTCCAATGCTCAGCTCTCTAGCGTTTCTGGAAGTGGGTAATGTTACTTTTACATAACTTTACATTTATAGGGGAGGAGAGTAAATGAAAATATTGGGCTTTTTAAATGTTTTCCTATGGTTTTAACATAATTTCTATCAACATTCCAATGTTCAGCTCTCTAGCGTTTCTGGAAGTGGGCAATGTTAGTTTTATATAAATTTACATTTATAGGAGAGGGAAGTAAATTAAAAAGTTGTTGTTTTTAAATTTTTTCCTATAGTTTTATCATAGTTCCTATCAGTCTGCCAAAGCTCAACTCTCTAGCCTTTCTGGAAGTGGGCAATGCTGCTTTTACATAACTTTAAATGTATAGGGGAGGAGAGTTAATTAAGATTTTGGGGTTTTTTGATTTTTTCCAGGGGTTTGGTCATAAATGGCTGAAATGTTTCCAGAAAAGAGGGTTACGGCGCCCGAACTTGGCGAGGCACTGCCGTGCCCTCAGATAATCCCCTTGAAAAAAATTGTGCGTGTCGTATCCTATAACTAAGGGATAAAAGTACATTTCTTATTTAAAAATTAACATTTCTTTTCAAAACAGGCTAATATGTGATTAGCTTTGTATAATAAATGGTTAACATAAAATTCTTTATTTTTAAAATTGAGGCATCTATCTATATTAAAAGATATATCTTAGAAGCTCAGGTGAGGACGGCTGAGATATCATAAGCAATAAAAGCAGTAATATATAGGGTTTTAACGTTATTAATTTTAAAGGTGAGCTAGGTGAAACTCTCAAGATATATTAACTTGCATCTCAAATTCTTATTAAATTTAAAAAAAGTTGTTTTATACTATTATTATTAATATTATATTGTAGAAGTAATTACCAATCGATAATTTATCTATATTAAATTATCTTTTAAAAAAACACCAATAAAAACAACAATGTAAATAAGTAACTAATTTGTTCCATCCAGGACTGGAGATAAGCAAACCAAAAAATGCAACAGTTTAGCGAACCGGAGATAAGCAATAAGTAAAGTTGTAAGATAGTAAGAAGTGGGGCAATGAAAAACTGTTAGTATAGGTCATGATCTTAGTCTAATAGTAGCTAATTATTGACTTGCTTAAACTCATATGTCACTTTTAGGGGTTTTGAACCACTGTGCGTCGTTTTGATAAAAATATGTTTAATGGTTAGATACTTTTTGCCAGTTTGCTAATAGGTTTTATAAAAAAAAACATTTAGTTATTTAAATCTCCTTGCAAAATAAAGCACCTGAAATTAATGGTACAAATCCTGCTATAACAATTAAGTTCATTGTAACAATAACATTTCCTTTATTACTGACAGTAATGAATGCCTGTAAACCTTATTCGATGCTTTTTTCAGATCTTTATTTATGGCCTTACGATTTTACGCGTTTGATACTAAATCTTTAGAAATCAGGATATCGAAACAATAATAATTACTTTATAATAAAAACGATAAAAATTATCTAGGTATACACAGCTGGTATGAAAAAAATTAACCACCCTGTCACATGACTAAAGCGCCATATCGAAATGTCGAAAAAAAATGGCGAACAGTAATTTGTTAGAAAAGAAAACAATCGAAAATATATAAAGGAAAATAATTTAAACAAAACGTGGTTTTTTCAATCGAATATGGTCGAAAATAATTAAGCGAAGCGTCATTTCCTCGATCCGTTAAAATGTCGAAAAATAAAAAATAGAAAAATAAAAGAGAAGAAAGCAATTCAAGCGAAACGTATTTTTATCGATCCGTAAAATTGTCGAAAATAATATAGCCGAAAATAGTTTAAATGAAACATTAAGGCATCCAGACGTAAAATTATCGAAACGGAATAAAGTCGATTTGCAGAATAATCGAACCGTAAAAGAGTCGAATTACAGAAAGGGCGAACCGTAAAAAAGTTGAAAAAAATAAAAGAGAAGAAAGCAATTCAAGCAAAACGTATTTTTTTCGATCCGTAAAATTGTAGAAAATAATATAGTTGAGAATAATTTAATAAACGAATCGTAATTTCGTCAATCCGTAAAAATATAGTCGAAAATTAAACCTGCGATACGCAATGTGGAAGAGACGCAAAATCATCGAAACGTAATTATGTGGTCAAACCGTAAAAAAGTCAAATCGAAAACTCTTCGATTTTATAACGCAGCTGCAAAAAACTTCCCAAGTTGCCAAGTGTATTGTTACATCATTTAGCTTAACCTAAAAACCTATCCAAACGTAACCTGTTTGCGTCAGTTTAACGAATTTAAATAAGAAATGTTTCTAAATATGGCAACCGCAACCGCACCTTCCCTTTTGACTTTTCTCCGGTTCGATCTTTTTGCGTTTCGACAAAACTACGTTTCGATGATTTTGCGTCTCTTCTGCATTGCGTTTCGCGCGTTTAATTTTAAACATATTATTTTTGACATTTTTATCGACTAAATTACGATTTGTTTAAATTATTTTTGACTATATTAATTTCTACAATTTTACGGATCGACAAGATACGTTTTGCTTGAATTGCTTTCTTCTTACGCCTTTTTTACGGTTCGCTCTATCTGTGGTTCGATTTTTTTACGGTTCGAATATTCTGCAAATCGACTTAACCCCGTTTCGATGATTTTACGTTTTGATGCCTTAACGTTTCGACTTTTTTACGGATCGACGATATTATGTTTCGTCTAAATTATTTTCTACTAAAATATTTTCGACAATTTTACGTAACGACAAAACTACGTTTCGTTTAAATTATTTTCTATTTTACTTTTGATTGTTTTATTTTCGACCAAATTACGGTGCGACATTTTTTTTTCAAGCATTTTACGTTCCAATATAACTGTTTGAAGTTTTTGTAATGACCCAACATCAAGCTGTTTAAATTAAGGACCGTCTTGTTTTGCGATCGATTTGTGTTTTTTTTAGCCCGGGTCAATCATGGCCCATGTAGCAGGTGACCTTTGTGACAGTGGTATTGTCAAATTAATTGGCCAAGGCTTGTATGTTGCAAGCTACCAATTAGTGCAACAATTTAAATAACTGATAAAAGTATTAAACGTTTGGCGGTTCTTGGGGAAAGTTTATACTTTTAGAGTTTATTTTAATTACCACAAAGAAAGACTGTGCATTAAACGCTTTAGACAAAGAGAAAAGACACCAGCGTAAATCAGAAATGCTTTGATTTAGAAAACCGTTACAAATTAAAATTACACAGTATGTTTTTTAAAAATTGAAAAGAATTTGTTAAATATGTTTTCAGTTACAAAATATGAATTATTTTGATGTTAGTAGCTCAAAGGACAGGTTAGCCGAATAAAAATTTTATTAAAAATCAGCGATCCTGAAAATATGCAAAAAAACAAGTCGCTGCGTTGCTAAAAATTTTTCTTGTTCTTAACCTAGTCTTGCATGTAATTAATGCTTGTTGATGTTGAAAACAATATTTAATTAAAAATATTTAAAAACTCATAAATGGCAAAAATACCATTTATGTTCAAATCCCGTTTTGTTACACATTTGCGCCCCTGCAAATCCAAAGCAGTAATGTGAAAAAAGTGCCCCTGCCTAAATATTTTTGGCCCATCCTGGTCCCCCTGCCTAACAGAAAACTCAGGCGTCGGGGATGAAAAAAGTCAACAAAAATATAATGTTTTGCAGCATTTAACTTTTCTGTAGTAATCAGCCTTTAAATACCACCCTGTAGAAACAGGACTCGTTAGCTCCTTTGTAATTTTTTTAATATTTCACTGTATTTTTTTACACGTGTTTTACTCTGCGTTGCTCTTTGTTCTGCCCTATTTTTTTATTCGCTATCTTTCATACATCTATGTCTACGCGCTATTTTTTCCTGCGTTATTTTCCCCTCAACATCTAGACTTGTTGCCATTGTCGAGTTGCTAGCAAGAAAAATATTTACTAATTATTAGAAGCCAGTTAAAAATAAAATTCATTAAGTTTTCTCAGTCCGTAAAAGTACGCTTAGAGTTAAGCCAATAGCTTTTAATAGAGTTTACAGTTTATTTTGAATGTCCATTAGTTCCGCTCTGAAATTTTCACACTACTTAGCCAATTTTCCCAACCTAAACTTTGCTTACTTACAAAACTCACGCCGCGTAAATAACGCCATTTAGTTTATTAAAAAGGGATTGCATAAATTCGGTATAACTCAGTGGCGTACCTATTTTACAACGGTCACTTTATTATAATATTCTTTTTACAGAGGCAGATCTAGGAATTTTATTTGGGAGAAGGGTGAATTTTTCTTAATATTTTTATAAACATAGCACTTCTTGTTTATTTTTCCGTTTATTTTTCCGTCCAACTAAGTTCTTTTTTACAAAAATAAAACTCAACACATAGTAAAAAAACACCAAAAATTTAATACACCGAGTTCGACTGCCAAGACAACACTGCATTTAATACAAACACATGTTACTGTCAGGATCGACCCTAGAGCTTAGGAAAATCTGGGCTAACCCTTCACGGCTTTAGGACCCACCTCATTAAACTTGTTGCCATTATATAAGTGAAAAAATAATTTTTTGTTTGAAACTCGTAGACAATGATTGAGTCGAAATAAAACTTTTCCATTGTCTTTATTTATTTTAAACACGGCGTTTTGGTTAGTAAGTATCTCTAACCATTTTCATGTGTAAACTAAACCATCCAGTCTATAGGCTACTACTAATACTACTTGGTGTGCAGTCAGGTGTGACGGCCCGCCCCCTTTTTAATCCTAAGATGCTTGTTTTCCTTAAGGAGTGCTTCGTTGACTGAAAACTTTTTTATTTTGCATTATAAACGTAGCTTCAATAAACTTTCGTTTTCGCCAATGCGACTCCTTATGCAAAACTTTTGCCTCTAACCACTGAATCCTGTAATCATTTGACCATGCGTGATCCGCCAAACCAGATTTTTCAATATCCCCTCATTGGGTACTTTTTCGATGTTCATTTACTTTAACCTAAAGAGGGCGTTTCATTTCACCTACATATGATTTACCATACTCACACGGGATTTGGTAAATACATTCCTTATTATTTGAGGGGTTTTGTTTTAGTTGCAAAACTCCTTATCGTATTTCCCGATGAAAATAGTTTTTATGCTAATAACACCCAAGGGAGGATTATTTTGAGAATTTGCTACATTTGGTTTGTTTTTAATTTTAGAGATCGTTGAGCTTATTAATTTCTCGGAATAACCATTCTGTTGTAAGTCCTTTTTAATGTTGTTAATTCTTCATTATTACTAAAAATATTTACGGCTCCTAAATACAAACTTCTTATAACTCCTTGGTTTATAGCAACAGAATGATTAGACTTAAAATGTAGGTACTCTCCCGTGTGTGTAGGTTTTCTATATACAGTGGTTTGAATGTTTCTGTCTAATCGTTTAACAAGAACATCCAAAAAAGGTAAGGCCGAATCTTTTTCAATTTCCATTGTGCATTTGATTGTTGGTCGAATACCGTTTAGATGGTCTAGAAAATTCTGTAGTTCGTCATCATTTTCCGGCCACATAATAAATATCATCCATGTAGTGGCGTATATACATGTAGCCGCCCCCCCCCCCCGAAGCTACGATTTTTTTGGATATTTTCCATATATTTCATGAATACAAACATAAAATAGCATAAAATACAGCCTCATGAAGTCTCGGCCCCCCGCCCCCCCCAAAACTGTCTCGGGCCCACCCCGAAACTTTTTTCTATATACGCCACTGCATCCATGTATCGTAGCCATAGTTTTGGCTTGACCCTTGCTGTGTTAATCGCATGGTCCTCGAACTCCTCCATGTAGATGTTCGCTACCACTGGCGATATAGACGAACTCATCGAAAGTCCATCATTTGGCGCGTAAAACTTATCTTTCACTTAAAAGTAAGAGTTACGGAGACAGAGCTCCAACAGATCCATCACTCCCTCCACCGCTAGCATTGTTCTCTTGTGAAGTGTATCATCAAGTTGTAATTTAATTTGTTTTTAATGATACTGAGTGACTCATTTATTGGCACGTTAGTGTTCGGTTCGGTTCGGTTTGGTTCGGTTCGGTTTTTTAATGATACTGAGTGACATATTTATTGGCACGTTAGTGTCAAAACTTTCTACATCAAAACTTAGAAATCTATCGTCGGGATCTAATTCGATCCTTTTTAAAATCTCGACAAAATGTTCCAAGTTTTTAATAAAAGATTCGGACTTACCCTGTAATGGTTGAATTATATCCAACAAAAACCTTGACAGAGTGCTGGGTCGGTGAATCCCTGGAGCTGGTAATTGGTCGTAATGGTAAATCCTTCTTATGGATCTTTGGTAAACCATAGTTTCAAACAAAGAGTGGCGTACCTATTAAGTAACGGTCACTTTATTATAATAATCTTTTTATGTACCTCATTCTTCAGATGGCGATTTTGGTTCGGTTCGGTTAATATTAGGGTAGATCGAGGAGAGATAAAACAATTAAGGTACGGACATACCAAGATACATGGATGAGCGCGGTGGAGGTTGCGGTTGCAATCGATGTTTAAATCGATGCCAGGCAGAAACTGCAGAATATGCTTTCCTTTGAGTCAAGCTTTCGGATTTCATTGTTCTTGGAGGTTTCAGAAGAGTTAATTCGGAAAAATTTGCGAAGTTTTATTATTAAATATTTAACGATGTATAGAAGCAAGGGTAGTGAATATACTGATTCATGTCTGTAGGTGAAAAGTGGTGGATTATGTGTATTTCTTCAAGTCGCAAATTTAGTGGTCATCCTATAAAGAAAACAGGAAATATCTGAGGGAATACCATCACTTTTTTAAAGAGCTTTGAGATCATTCGGACAAATTCCATGCCTATACAGGGTGTTCGGCACATGAACCGTCAAAATTTTTTGGGATATTGTTGGGGTCATTTGCTACATTTTCAACCTTGGAACTTGTGTCCTTAGAGTCACGGCTAAAGAGATATGAATTTTTTAATTTTTTTCTCAAATTACCCAAAATCCCACCTTTAAATACTCGTAAGCTTTTTATTAATGTCTGGAAAAGCACCATTTTTTTATAATTCTGTAATCTTATGCTACTTCAACTAATTAATAGATTTGTTAAAATTTATGTACCAAAGGGACATACGAGGTTTTTTTATTGAAGAACATTAGTGATTTTGCGAAAGAAAATCAATTTCAAAATTAAAAATTAAAAAAAGTATCGAAACTTGAGAACTTCATTTTCTTTTAAAAACTTCTCTAGTTGATTACCTTTCTAATGGTATGATACACATTGATTAAAAAAAACAATACCGCTTTAAAATACGGATATTCCGTGAGACGTGCAATAATCGTTCGGACTTGATAAGAAAAACAATTTGATGTTTATGATCGTTTCGAACAAAATTTATAAATAAAGAACACAATACATTATTGTTAAAAGTTTAACTTTTGTTTAAGTAGGCAAACGATCATAAACATCAAAAAAAAAAAAAGTTATAAAAATAATAATTTTTTTTTAGTTCTGCTAATTTGACATTTTGATGATAAAAAATTTGTCAAATTTGAAATGCCCCGAATGTGAAAAATGTTTTTCTACTCAAAATGTTTTGAAAATTCATGATGGAAGAATACACACAAAGGCAAGCAACCACTTTCCATCAACACTTCCCTCAACTTCTAATGGATCTCCAGGTATAAATTCAAGATTAGGCCGTTACTTCAGACCAAAATATAATTATTCTCAAGATTCATCAAGTTCAATTGAAAATTCACAAGTATCCCTCAACCAAGAAGATGCTAAACAACCCTCTTTAACAAACAATTCATCAAAACAACTAACCAAAAATAAACAATGCCCTCAATGTAAAAAATTCTTTTGTGGTGATATTGGTTTAAAACGTCATATAAAAATCAAACATCATGAAGAAACTCAAGAAATTATTCCGAAAGACAATGATTTTGAGGTGAGTGCAAGTTCAATTTCTGATTTTTTGTCTTCGCTTCGTAGAGAAAAACCAATCTTGTCGAGAATTCCTAAATGCGCTAGAAACTGTTTAGACTCTTAATTTTTCCATATGCCACTCTTTGCGTACCCGAGAAATCAAATAACGATAAATCACTCACCTCTTTTATTAAGCAGAACTTGTCTACTTGGCAAAACAATAATAAATTATCAATATCATCTTTGTACGAGACATATATACCAAGGAAGTATGCCCAAAAATCCAAAAATATAAGCAAATCAAACAAAAACTTAGCAAAAAAAGTGGACCAAAAAATATCAAACGGTGACATTCAAGGTGCAATAAGACTTTTGTGCAGAGAAGATACATTAGCTTCAAATGATGACTCTACATTTACAGAACTTCAAGAAAAACATCCAGCTCCCTTACCGGATGAAAATAAAACAGAATATTTAGGCAACACAACTAGTATTGAAATTTTTGATCAAGAAATTAAACAAGCAATTTATTCATTTAAACCCGGTTCTGCTGGGGGCCTGGACTCTTTTAAACCCCAGCATTTAAAGGATATGATCACTGATCATTTGGGCATGTCATCAAGCAATCTTATAACAACATTAGGGGTATTTGTTAAAAAAATTATTGAAGATAAACTTCCCAATAAAATCAGACCGGTTTTTTTTTGGAGCAACACTTTGCGCGTTAAGAAAAAAAAATGGGGGAATTCGCCCAATTGCTGTAGGCTGCACCCTTAGGAGACTGGTAGGTAAGATAATCTGCTCAAAAATAGGTGTTCTTATGGGTAACTATCTAAGGCCAATACAATTGGGTTTTGGCACCAAATTTGGCATCGAGGGAGCAGTTCATGCCACCCGTCGCTTTATTTCTTTTGATCATCAGACTCCAAAATTTATGTTAAAAATAGATTTTTTTAAATGCATTCAATATGCTTTCAAGATCGTCTCTATTAGCCGAGGTTTCAAATTTGATCCCTGATTGTTATAACTTTATAAGACAGTCTTACTATGAGCCATCACTTGTTTCCTTTAATGACAGGACAATTCTTTCTCAAAGAGGCGTTCAGCAAGGGGATCCTTTAGGTCCCGTTTTGTTTTCTTTAACTTTACATCCCATAATTAAATCCTTAAAAAGTGACCTAAACATTTGGTAATTAGACGACGGTTCTCTTTGCAGCGACCTACCTACCGTTTTAAATGATTTTAAATACATAATCGAGAATTCCTTAAAAGTTGGCTTGGAGGTAAACTTTAAAAAGTGCGAGATTTCAATGATTGCATCATTTAATAATTTTAGTCTTGATCTTTCGCACTTTGACGAATTGATATCCATTGCCCCAGAAATTAAAATAGTTTGAAAAGAAGAACTTATACTTTTAGGAAGCCCTTTAGGAGAAAATAGTTTAAAAATTGAATTACAAAACAAAATTTTAACCTTAAAAAGATTTTCTTCAAATTTACAATATTTAAGTTCTCACTCTGCCTTTTTTTTGCCTAAAAATTCTTTCGCCATACCAAGGGTTATTTACCTTATTAGATGCACCCCTTGCTGGAAAGAGCCAAATCTTTTAAATAATTATGATTTAACTCTAAAAGGTATATCCGAGAATATAACAAATTGTAAATTTAGTTCAGATTCATGGTCCATTTGTAAACTACTAGTAAAATATGGAGGTTTAGGCATTCGCGATATAACTTCATTATGTTTCTCGGCATTTATAGCTTCACGCAAAAATGTATCTAATCTTCTTAATACGATTCTTCCACCCATTATTCAAAATTCCTCCGACAATGTTTTAACTCAAGCCTCCGAATCTTGGTCATCTTTATGTGAATACAAATTTTCGTCAGAGAGTTTTTCAAAACAAAAGCATCTAGATGATAAATTCTGTAGTTTTTTTATAGATAAAATTTTAACCGAAGCTAGTGACCCACTGAAAAAGGCTCGTCTTATTGCAATTCAAGAAAAGGAAAGTGGGGCATGGCTTAATACTCTTCCTTCTTCCGCTCTGGGAACACATTTAGATGACACCACTTTTAGAATATCCATAGCTCTTCGCACTGGTCAACCTGTATGCGAGACCCATACCTGCTCTTGTGGTGAATCTGTTCTTTCAAATGGGCATCACGGCCTTTCTTGCCGCAAGAGCGCTGGTAGGTGGTCTCGCCACAGCAGCCTAAATGACATTATTAAAAGGGCACTTGTTTCCGCGGGCGTTCCAGCTATCCTGGAGCCTTCAGGAGTTTGCAGGAATGATGGAAAAAGAGCTGATGGTCTAACCTTAGTTCCTTGGAATAGGGGTAGGCCATTAGTATGGGACGCCACTTGCTCCGATACAATGGCTAATTCATACATAAATTTAACATCAAAAAAAGCGGGAGAAGCGGCAAAAATAAGGGAACAAATTAAAATAAACAAATATTTAGAATTATCTCAAAATTATATTTTTGTTCCTTTTTCTGTAGAGACTTTTGGACCTTGGGGGGAAAAAGCTAAAAATTTTGTCAAAGAACTTGGTGCCAAAATCGAATGTAAGTCCCACGAACCTAGATCAACCTCATTTTTGATTCAGAGGTTAAGCCTTGCCATTCAATGGGGAAATGCAGCTTCAGTCATAGGAACCATTCCCGACATGCAGCAGTTGGACGAAATTTTTAATCTTTAAATGTGTGCTTGGGGATGTATGCTAGCGTGTGTGAGTTTAGAGTTTAACTTTTATTATATTTTTATTGTTTATTTCTTGTTTTATACCTATTTATTGTAAAAAAATAAATTATTATAATTTTTCTCTAATAAATATTTACGTTTTAAAATAAAAAAAAACATCAAATTGTTTTTCTTACCAATTCCGAACGAGTCTCGCCCTTCTGACGGAATATCCGTATTTTAAAGCAGAGAGCTTTTTTTTTATCAATGTGTAGCATACCGTGAGAAAAGTAATCAACTAAAGAAGTTTTTAAAAGAAAATTAAGTTCTCAATTGTCGATACTTTTATTGATTTTTAATTTTGAAATTGATTTTCTTTCACAAAATCACTAATGTTCTTCAATAAAAAACCTCGTATGTCCCTTTGGTACATCAATTTTAACAAATCTATTAATTAGTTGAAGCAGCATAAGATTACAGAATTATAAAAAAAAATAGTGCTTTTCCACACATTAATAAAAAGTTTACGAGGGTTTAAAGGTAGGATTTTGGGTAATTTGAGAAAAAAAATAAAAAAATTCATATCTCTTTAGCCGTGACTCTAAGGACCCAAGTTCCAAGGTTGAAAATGTAGCAAATGACCCCAACAATATCCCAAAAAATTTTGACGGATCATGTGCCGAACACCCTGTATAAGAATGAGTCTGGATACATAATCCAAACGTCTCAAAGAGAAATCACAAAGAACTAAAAAAAAATACGTGCCACGTTCCGTAGTCAAGGGAGAATGTCACGTGATTGCAGAGCATTAATAAACGTGCAAGTGTAACTCGCTTTTTTTATTATAAATTACAGCATTGATTTTAGTGTTTTGGAATTTTGGAATTTTGGAACTGGTATCTAGTAAACTATATTTTGCCTATACTGGGATTTATAGAGGTTTATCTAATAAATTTAAAAGCATGGTAAAAAAATAAAATTAAATCAGCTTTAAAAAATCCTTGGCAAAGGTTTTTTGTCATCAGCGTGCTTTGCTTTGGCTTGCAATATGTATTATTATTATTAAAAGCCGCGTTTTTACATTTAAAAAAAAGTTCTGGCCGTGTTTCAAGGAAAAAATCTACTTGTTAGCATTTTGAGTCGAGAATATACAGGACCGGGTCCTACGATGTCTAGATCCGGAGAAATAAAATTAGTAATATCATTTATTTTTATCAACTAGTTTAAAGATTTGCAAAGAAACTACTTTACGTCTTCTTTACTAGAGTCTTTATTGTACAGGTTTTATTTCGGAGATATTTCTAGTCTAAAGAGACTCATCATTAGCCATCAAGAAACTTTGAAAGCAGTGGCGGCAGCTGACGTTATAAATTGGGGGGGGGGGGGGGGGGGCAGAAATTTATATTGCATGGAAAAGGAGATAAAAAAACTTACCTAAACAGTTTTATTTTAGCATTTTACAAACAAGCAGCTACTTGGTGAGGTTTTTAGTTTATTTATTTATAGATAAAGTCTATTCGCCCTTCTTTTACATGCGCAAAGTGCTCGGATTAGAACCAGTTTCCGACTCATCATGGCCCCGTAGAGCCACCTCAAAAATCCCACAGAATTTTAAACAGTCTATTAACCTACTAAGTATATGTCTATTTTTTGCCACATTTTCATTATGTTCGGTAATGTTTTGCTTATAGGCACTATTCAATTGGAACCTTATATCAGGCCTGCATAGCATAGAAAATTCTATGTGTTTATTTGAATAAGTAGCACTTACTTACTTTGTGTCTTTAACTTTTCACTAAAGTGCTTGATACCACATATTCCCTTTGCCACCCACGCAGGATCACTTCGTGAATTGTTCATAATAAAACACATAAAGCAAACAAAAATTGTGTGTGCTTAAGACCACACGGCAGAAGTGTAAACTTCAACAAGGCGAAATTAATAATACGGGCCCATAACATATTCTGCAAAGCAGACCGAACCGAACTCTTCTGTGTACTGGCCTTCATCTGCATCATTCATCATATCGCTCGCTAAATGTTTGTCACAGTTAGTCGACTCGAGCCGATTTCACCCGAATGAGCGTTACATAGCCGAGTCTGACATCTCACTTGAATTAACTACCCACCACCCATTTTTTATTACACGAAAATTTTGGTTAATTTTTAGGATTTTTAGGTCCGGTCTATGTGGCCCTAAAGATTTTATTTGTAATCAAAGTTCATATGTCAACGTATTTAAATTTGCAGAGTTAATTATGTAATGGGTGGTATTTATTTACATTTTATAAACAAACGATAACAAAAACAAACAATGACACGCGACCGGCAAGGCTTTTTACCACTTACATACCCTTAATCAAATCAAACTCATACGTCTTCACAAAGGATAGAATCGGCAACGATAGGAAGGGCAACGGACATTTTCGCACGATGATGATGGCCGACTTCAACTAAAACAAACATCCCTTCGGCCCCCGCTCGAGAACATCCTCCCATACCCCGCTGAAAAACGGGTGACATTGAAACCTTGGCGCCGTATATTTGTATACAACACCCAGGATCGCCAGTCGGCTTTCGCTCGAACATCTCTGGTAAATAGCAGACGATATGGTAAATCGCTTGGGTAACTAACACCCGTGATCGCAAAAATGTTCGTTAAAAATCAGTCTGGATTTCAGAACCACAATCTTTCTTAAGAAAGAATTCGTAAATTTCTAACATACATATATTTTTTTTAAACATACTCTCCTGACCTCTTTCCCGGGTTCCTAGAGAATGTGAAACCTAATCGTTGTCAATCGATCGCCAACGTAACCGAACCGTGTCAATGTAGAATAGGGCTTCATTGACACGGTTACGAGCTTTCGGGCTACAACCGAATCGCAATCATGGACGTCGTTTACAAATATGCGCGCGGCGCTGCCGGCTTATAATTATTTACGGTAAAAAAGTTCACCCAATTAATTGCTTGTTGTTAACCACAGATAATAAAAAGAACTAGACAATCATGTCATAGAGAATAAAAAGGTCCTAGGGAAGAGAAGTGGCAACTGACGTTTTTTAAAGTTTAAGTTTCTCTAAGACCTGTCCTTTCCCTAAATGGATTTTTAATTTTAACCTCTGCATTGGTTTGCTAGATTGCTAGATTTTTGCAGGTTTTTGAAAGCTAATGATGAATCTCAAATTCGAAACAAAACCTGAAAAAATAGAGATTTGTGGAAAAGACGTACAGATAAAAAAAAATGATTGATTAGCAAATTTTTTGTAGAGTGTGCGCTTAGACTTCGAAGTTGAAAAGGGATTTGTTAAAATTAACAAGTAAAATAAGTGTGAAGAAAGGTGGGGTAATGAACTTTCAAGTCTAAAATTAATGTCTAAAGGTTGTCTATGGGTAAACGAACTCATCCAGAAATGTTTCTTTCAAAGTTATTTTTAACCAGCTCTTTTTTTGTCGACTCTTTCGCTTACTATATGTATATACAGAGTGCTTACTATTAATGAATGAATTTGATGAGTTTTTTTTATTTTGTTAAAGCCACGGCACACATGGTGTGTCAGCGTGCATCCATATATACCGGGAATGATGCTTAATTGTCATTTCTCGCTTTCCGTAACGTGATGTAGACAACCCCCCCCCCCCGCGCCCCCTTACACATGCGGGGGGGGGATGTCGAATGCGGGGGGGGGGATGTCGACACCGCGTTCCCCCACTCCGCTGAAAACTGACCAATACATTTAAACTAAATTTTTCACAATTTTAGGCCAAAACATGTGCTTGTAATCTAATAAAAATTTTTGGCAATCCATTGTTTAAAAATGCAAAAATTTTTCATATTTTATACCTATGTAAAGTTCAAGGACCTTGTGTCAAACCAACCGGAAGTCAAAAAATTTGACACAACCTTAAAATACTTAAAACCACAGATTAGGTTAGATAAGATTAGTAAAATTTAAAACCTTCAACGTAAAAGCAAGGCAAAATAGCCGATTTTTAATCTGGCAACTGTTTGAAATTTCTTAGAAAGGTCAAATTTTCAAAAGCTGAGAGACCCTGATGTGCATAATATAAAATAAATGGTTCCATGACGGATCTAATACCTTCCCAGCTAGCCTATTAGCATACATCAAGTGAAGCCATGATATATTAGACTTGAAAACAGATTTTTGGAAATATCTCAGAAAGTAGAGCTCTCACAAAGTTTTTGGTTATAATTGAGCAAAATGTAGTCTACTATATTCCGAAAAGCGCAAAATCTAATCAGCTCGTAAGAGTGTCAAATACTACTTTACCTGAAAATTTTATGAAAATCGGTTCAGCGGTTTAGGAGCTATCGTGTTACGGACAGACAAAGACAAACAAACCCAGACAGATATCACGACGATATTGCTAAGATAGGTTAAAATAAACCCAAATAACACATTTTCGGCATTATCTCAAAAAAAAAATTTCGTCGAAAATAATATCTTTTCTAGCCATTGTTGTACGGGCTAGTAAGGTGAAAATCTAGCTTTTCCTGTTTTAGTACCGTTGTCTTGTCGGTTATGAGTGAGTAGAAGTTAAATTTAAAACTATTGGATATCCTTTACTAAATTTAATTAATTTACGCCTGAAAGTTAATCTGGTAATGTACCATACATTACCAGATAAACTTAAATGTTCCAGTATAACACCCGTTCCAAAAATTTCAAATACAGAAAAATGGAATGAACTCAGACCAATTAATGTCCTCTGGGATATCGAAAAACTGCTGGAAGATTTGGTATATGACCAAGTTTTGGAATTCATTGAATCTGAAAAATTTTTAGTAAACTGTCAATCAGGGTTTAGAAAAGGATACTCTACTGAAACAGCACTTCAATACGTTTTGGAAAATTAGAGAAGAAGTCATGAAGAAAACGAAATTGTAATTGCTACTTTTTTGGACTTTAAACGAGCTTTTGAGACAATTGATAGACAAAAATTAATATTTAAACTTTCAACATATGGCATAAAAGGTAATATTTTAAAATGGTTTCAAAATTATTTAAGTGAAAGAGATCAAAAAACGAAAGGTTGAGATGTTTACTCTAAAGAAAAGTCAATAAATATTGGAGTTCCTCAAGGTAGTAAATTGGGACCACTATTGTTTATTTTGTCTATAAATGATTTGCCTTTAAATTTAAAATATTGCTTTATACAACTTTTTGACAAAATGTTTAATAATAGGAAATTATATTGATAATTTAAAGTTAAATATTTTTGTCGAAAAAAGTAAACTAAACATAATTAATTCATTTAAATATCTTGGTATCATAATAGACTCAAAATTAAATTTTCACCAACAGCATAAAAAAACGATAAACAAAATTGCTAGTAAAATAGGTTATTTAAAGAGCTAGTGAAAATTTAAGTACATGGTCAAAAAAAGTTATACAGTGAAACCTCTCCTTGCGGACACCTTTATTAAGCGGACACTCCCTTTATGCGGACAAATTTTTTGGAACCAAGCTTTTCCCTATTTCTTTACATGTAAAATTCACTCCTATAACCGGACACTCTAATAACCGGACGCGGACAATTTTTTTTTGGGTAAAAAACTCTGAAACCTCCCTTAACCGGACGCGAACCTCTGACAACGGGACGGAGCGCTGCACAAAATGGGCATAAATATTATGTAGTATGTTGACAACAACGCACTCTGCAGCCGGGGAATTACCTCCTTCCGTTTAAATGCGGAGACTAAATATTTCTGTCTCATTTAAAACATATTTTATTTGGCGAGGGCGGGACTGCTGTGTTTTATTTTTATTGTTCAATTGGGTAGTAATAGATAGATCTCTATGAAATGGGGCCTAGTAAAACTTAGTTTACGTGAAAAAATTAAAGTTGTTAACGTTTCGGAGAATGAACATCTATCAGAACGAAAGATCGCTGAAAAATTTAATATCGGAAAAACTCAAGCAGCCGAAATTGTTAATAAATATCTATATAATAAAATTTTGCAACTCCCTCTCATAAACGGACACCTCCAATAAGCGGACAAAATCGACAGAACCGTGAGTGTCCGGTTGTGGGAGGTTTCACTGTATATAATACAATCATATTACCACACTTTATTTATTGTTCCACAATTTTATATTCGGCAAATCAAAGCGTTTTCGAAAAATTACAGATTTTACAAAATAAAGCAATGAGGATAATTTTATATGCAAATAAATATACAAATGTAAAAAATTTCACATTTTATTTAGTTATTAGTTATTTAGTATCTATAAAATTCAACATATATTACTTCCAGAAAATTTAAAATCATTTATTACTATAAACTCTGAACAACATTCATATTTGACTCGAAATAATTCAAATTTTTACGTTGATAAATGCAGATCTAATTTAAAATTTAATTCAATTTTTTATAAAGGGCTTTTAAAACTTAATCAATTAAAAACTGAAATAAAATCAAAAACATCTATATCTATATTTAAAAAATCTTTAAAATCTTACCTTTTTAAACAACAACAAAGTTGTTAATTTAGTTTAATTTTAAATATTTTGTACATAGAAGCAAAATGCTAAATAAAATATATTATTACTACTAGTAGTTATTTATTTGTTTTAAAAAAATAGCAGAGAAAGTGGACGAAGGGATACTAAAATAGGAAAAAGATAAAGATAAGATAAGATACATTTATTTCCTTTAAGACAATTTACAAATTTTATAGGACACGTCAAAAAAACAATGGTGTTTTAATTCATTTACTGCACCCCCGAACTTATAGAGCAACTAAATAAAAAATGTAAGGCATTTATTCTAATTCTTATATCTAAGATAAAACATTTAAACGAGTGTCCAGTTGTAAAAAAATCACCCTGTATAAATTGACTTGTATATCTAGATATGCTACAAAGATTTTATCTTTTGACAAATGCTCCAAATTAAGCTATGTGGCGCTCAAAAAGTTTGGGCGGGTCAAAAATTACAAAAATTAACAAATCTTAAATTTCAATACAAAACTAAAAATGTCTAAGTCTTTTGTTTACAAAATGCCTAAAATTCATTAAATCGGTCCAGTCGTTCCAAATTTACATCCAACTCCGACGTCCCTAGTTCCCTAAACTTTGATCCACCGTGCGCCGTGTCGCTGTACCAACAAAAAAATACAGGCCACGACCCTGAAAAAATCAGCTGTTCTCGGGGGGATGACTTTTACATTGGGTATTATGGAAGGTCAGACGTTTTTTTTATGATATTTTCAAAACGGTACTACAGATTTCCGCTAAATTTCAGTGAAATATTCTCAGACACCATCATGATATTCCACCAAACTTTTGTAAGGATGCAAGATGATTATAAATTGGTAAAAAAAATTTTTTAAGTCACAAGCTTTTATAAAATGCACTAAAAATTAAAAAATAATTTTCTAACATTCTAATATTATCATAATAATAAAAGCGATGGCCGACTGATGGAAATCTTGACGATGTTAGCACGATAAGATATCCGTATCAATTAAATATCACTATTTGCAAGAATCAATCTAGCAGAAAAATGCAGAGGTACCAAACCCACCCAACCCGACCTAAGATACCCCAGCATTTCTCTGACATAGGTATGGCAATGGCATAACATTGCGGCACATCAAACATATCATTGATGACCTGCTATGGTGAATATTCTTTAAGTGTTTAGATCACAACTTTAGATTAACTTATGCTTTGATTTGCGGCCATCGCTTTTATTATTATGATAATATTAGAATGTTAGAAAATTATTTTTTAATTTTTAGTGCATTTTATAAAAGCTAGCTAGCTAAATTTTTTTACCAATTTATTTTCTACTTTTTAGTCTCAGCTATCTACTCTATTAAATGAAAATAGTTATTCAATAACAGAACAGAAGAGTTTATTCTAGATTATAATGAAATCGCTGATCGTGAGTTGTTTGAAAACTCATTTTTCTATTGGGGGAAGGAGAGGGTGGGGGTAGAGGTAGAAATATATTTTTTGTTTGGGCTGTATTGCCATCGGACCTTTATGCATATACCAAATTTTATAAAAGTCATTTGAAGTGAAGTGTGTCAAAAACGCATTTTTTATGGAAGGGGTTGGGGGGTAGGGGTGGGAGGACATTTTTTCTTATTGTTGTATTATCATCGGACCACTATGAGTGTACCAAATTTCATCCAAATCGGATAATGGGAAGTGTGTCAAAAACGCTTCACAAGATTTGATAGTTAGTTAGACAGAACATCTCAAGTTAAATAAAAGCTTGTAAAAAAAGGTTAAAATCTTCAAGATTTAGCATTCCTTTTTTTTTAAATTCAAATTACCCGCCATGAACCGCATGCCAACTGTTATATATTTGACGTGTATTTGACTTTGTCATCTATGTTTGTCATGGCATTTGCGCCTCTCTGCCCTGACCTTCGAGTGAGAGCATCGTGTGTGTGATCGTCCTGTGAATTGTTTAAAAATTCCCTTAAATACTTATCCAAATAATCCCTAAAAACAGGATAAGTGTGCATTCGAATCACCTTGAACAGATTAGACAAAAAATTTTTAAATTTTTTGAAAATTAATATGATTAATACTAAAATGAACGACCAGGGCAACGCCGACTCGGCAGTCATCTTAAATATAAAAAAATTGACGAAGCAGTTATGCTGAATAAAGACGTAAACCGCGCAAATACGGCGGACATTTTAAATAAAAAAACCGAAATGCCTTGAAAAAGTTAGAAAATCGCGACAAAAAAACGGATAATGAACCTTTGCTTTACGGAGAGAGCAATAAGGGACCTTACGTAGTTTATGTAGAAGGGCGAGAGGTAGGAAAGTATAGCCTGCTCAAAATTGCAAAAAAAATCCTTAACTTGAGGTTGGATGTGGTCAAGGAGTTCTCAGTCAAGGGCAGAAGACGTATAGGGGTGACTTTCAAAGACAGAAACTCAGCAAATGAATTCATTAAAAAACAGGAAAACAATGAAGAAGGACTTAGAGCTTTCATTCCCTATAATTTAGTAACAAGAAAAGGAATAGTCAGAGGCATAGATGTGTCATTCTCAGATCAGGAAATATTAAATGCTACCTCAGCAAGATATAAAGTAATGCAAATTAGAAGATTCAACCGCAAAGACACTAAATCACAGGAAGGCGGATCAGTCTGGGTGCCGACTGGGACCATGCTGTTTACGTTTGAAGGAAATATGCTACCAACAGAAGTGAGGATATATGGCCTACCCATATATCCCACCTGTCACTCAATGCTTTGGGTGGCTTCGATATGGACATACATCAACCTAGTGCAATGCTACCAGAAAGAGATGCCAGAACTGTGGTGAAACACATGAAAAAGAGGATGGTATATCCTGTCCCACTAGATGCATTAACTGTAAGAGTAACGAGCACAAAACTACAGCTAGAGAATGCCCTGAATATAAACGCCAGAAAAGAATCAAAGAAATAATGGCCCTTGAAAATATTTTTTTCTTTGACGCCAGTGTTAGAGTTCCCAAAAGAGGAGAGAATACTTTTGTGTATAATGATAGAGATTTCTCTAAGCTACCGGGACCTAGGGAGACCAATACAGACACAGAATCTAGAAACAACAGAAAAAGAGGTCTTGAAGAAGAGACAACAGCGGCACCTAGGAGAAAGACGGTCGTGTCTGGAGACTTCCCGGGCTTTGACAGGGAAGAGCATAATAGTCTTCTTTGGAATCCCAATGGGAGGTTACCAGATACGGGTCCCTTCCCTCTAGTGGAAAACAAGGATAAAAATAAATAGGTAGAAGACCCTCATGAAGACCCAGGAGAAATAATTCAACACAAAAGTCTATGCCAATCTACACCCGAAAAATGTATGGACACCTCAAGTGAAAGTGAAAATCAAGAAGAAAAGAAAACTTTGGTAGAACTAGACTATGTATTTAAAAAAAAAACAAGCCCATCACTAATACACCAACAAAAAACAAAAAATGCAAAACAAAATTACAATCAACTTAGAATAATACAATGGAACATACAAAGCATAAATGCTAACAGGGCATATCTTATAAACATAATTAGAGAATACAATCCAGATGTAATTATACTTAATGAAACCTGGCTAAAACAAGAATACATTTGTAAAAAACTTTTAAAATGTAAGAATTGATGGCAGAAATGGTAATGGTGGAATAGCCACACTGATAAAAAACAACTTATTTTTCAAAGTCAAATACAAATATACAACAGAAGAAAGAATTTTTT
The DNA here is from genome assembly GCA_963576565.1 of Aspidapion aeneum. Classification (NCBI taxonomy): domain Eukaryota; kingdom Metazoa; phylum Arthropoda; class Insecta; order Coleoptera; family Brentidae; genus Aspidapion; species Aspidapion aeneum. Next base: position 113,448,399 of record OY755040.1, read on the forward strand.
TTTGGATTGGTGAAAGAGATAGGAAATCTTGCAATTACAAATATCTATACAATACCGGAAACTAACAACTATAAACACAATATGACAAAGGTACTTCAGAACCTGCAGGGAGATTTTATACTGATGGGTGACCTGAATGCTCATGAACCAGTCTGGGGCAGCTATAAAAGAAACAAGCACGGAACAGAAACACTAGAACTGATAGAAGACATCAATGCAATTATTTTAAATGATGGATCTACAACCAGGGTAAGACCACCCGGAAGTAGTCCTAGCCCGATAGATATAACCATCTGCTTAGCAAATATGTGTCACAAAGCTACCTGGTGGAAAATAACTGAATACTCAACAGATCATTACCCCACAGTATGCGATTTAAACTACTCAGTAACTAGAAATAACTATAAAGAAAAATACATCTATAACTTAAGGAAGACTGACTGGAGTATCTATAAAATAAAATCAGAGGAAAAATTCAAAGAAATAGAGACAAATTCTAACTACCAAACCTTTGAACAAAAAATATTAGAACTAGTGGAGGAAAGAGTACCTAAAAACAAAGAAACAAATAAAGAAACCAAACCAGGTAACCCATGGTGGGACGAAGATTGCTCCAAAAAACTAAAAGAAAGAAAAGAAGCGCAAAAAGCGTTCAAAAATAACCAAAACATGTCAAACTACATTAATCTTAAAAGAATGGTAGCAGAATGTAAAAAACTATTTAAAAAAAAGAAAAAATCAAAATTCCAAGAGTTCTGTGGCAACCTAAACAGAGAATCTAATATCAAAGAAGTCTGGGGTACTTTTAGAAAATTTTCCAATATAAAAAACAACAAGACTAAAAGCGAAGGTCCATCAAATGAAATAGCGACTGAAATTCTAGAAAACCTTACTACAGTAAATATTGATCCATACTTTACATTGAAAACAGGAGATAACCTCATGAATTTTACATTGGAGGAAATAAAAAGCGCAATAAAATTTTTAAAAAAAGGACACAACCTCAGGACTGGATCTCATATCGTACTCAATGTTAGACAGTTTGTCGGAAAATGCCTTGGATCAGCTTTCAAACATTTTGAACAACATAAAAATGGACATTCATTATCTGAAAAATGGTGTCAACTACTCATTGTAGCTATTCCCAAACCAAATAAAGATGCATCCTTTCCAGAGAACTACAGACCGATAGAGCTGGGATCCTGTGTTGGTAAAGTACTAGAAACCTGTATCAGAAATAAAATAGATTGGTACCTAGAAAATGCTAGATTTTTCCCAGATCTCCAATTAGGTTTTAGACAAAACAAAGGAATCAACAATAATTTAGCATATTTAACAACTTACATACAAACAGCTTTTTTGAATAACTAAACTGTAATTGCGGTTTTTTTGGACATAAAGGCAGCCTACAATAACGTCAACCTACAGGTGCTCTATGGGCAACTTGTTGAGAGCGGGATCCCTACCTCCTTGTGTAACCTAATATATAGGCTATTTAGTAGCAGAATATACATTAGAGACAATGAAGGTAACCTTAGGACCCAAGGAGGTAACTACAGGCCTTACACAAGGCTCGCCCTTAAGTACAACCCTATTTAATGTTTATATAAAAAAGATCTTCCTAAAGATGCCCAAAGGGATTAAAATTCTAGGATTTGCTGATGACTTATTAGAAGTAGTGACGGGGGTAAATGTCATACAAATGAAAAAGGTTATGAATGAAGCTCTGCAGATAATCAGTGAGTTTCTGTCAGACCAAAATTTAACCCTTGCAGAACAAAAATGCGAAGCAATATGGTTCAAAAGAACTATATGCAAGACTAATCCCCCAGAACTCATAATAAACAATCAAAAAATTGAATATAAAAACAATGTAAAATACTTGGGCTCTGTACTACAAAAAAACCTTAAATGGGATTTACATATCAATGTGTCAACTGTGTGACAAAAGCAAGGAAAGGGATGAACATACTGAGCGCCTTTTGTGGGACCTGGTGGGGGGCAGACCCAAAGACCCTCAGGATCGCTTTCAATGGGCTGGTCAGGACTCACCTGGAGTTTGCATGGCTAGTTCAACAACCAACTTCAAAAAAAAACCTAAACAAATTAAATGTTATCTACCATCAAGGTTTAAGACTGATATCAGGATGTATGAAATCAACACCGATCACAGCCTTGTTGGCTGACACAGCTTCCCTTGATCTTTGCACCAGGAGAAAAATCCTTACACAGAAATTCATAGCTAGAATAGCAACCTGCAGAAACGATCCTTTAATCAAAATACTCAAAGAATATAAAAAAATAGCTCTAAAAAAGAACATAGGAAGAGAAGAGATGTCAATATTACTAGAAACATATATAGAAATGGAAGAACTAATCAATAAAATCCAAAAAAACATAACTCTACCATGCTATGAAGAAGAATATCAATATCAAATTCAAGAATTTCCTATTTTAGATCTAGGACTAAAAGAAGGAAATGAACACAATAATATTGAATTTTTAGAAAAAACACAGAAGCTGCAACAAGATTTCACTTTCGTCTTCACAGATGCTTCAAGGTCAAAACAGAAAACAGGATATGGCGTCTTTGTACCTTCCATAGACTACAAGTTCTCAGGTAAACTCCCTGATAATATAAACATTTGCCTAGCTGAAACCATAGCCATTAACGAAGGAATCAGAACCTGTCTAGAAAAAGACATAACTAATATAATAGTATTCACAGACTCAAAGAGTGCAATCGAGAAATTAAATAAAAACAAGATTGATGGCAAGCTAGACAAAGTCACAGTAAATACGAAAAAAATGATTCAGTTGATTAAGGAAAATCAGGACATATATATATCATGGATACCAGGACATTGCAAAATAAAAGGAAATGAAATTGCAGATCAGTTGGCAAATATTGGTAGAGTTCTGAGCATCCCTAAAGACATTCCATACTCAGTGCAGGATGTCTGCCTTATACATAAGAAAAAAACTATTAACAATTTTAAACAGTCATGGAAAAAAGACATAAAGATAAGAAAAAACTGATATAGTGATATACAGGATAAATTCCCAAATAGAGCTTGGTATGAGAGTGACCATGTATGGCTCGACAGAAAACAAATCACAACATTGATAAGAATGAGGACAGGACATTGTCTTATAGGAAAACACCTACACAAAATTAACATTCTGCAATCACCCCTTTGCGAATGTGGCCAGGAGGAAGACCTTGACCATATCTTTCTTACATGTCCCATAAGAAAAATACATGGTTTTGATTTATACAACAGCTTAGCAGAACTAGGGAACCCTAGACCTCTCGCCGTAAAAACTATTCTCTCAAATTTAACAAAAAAAAATATAAATCTATTGACAAAATTCTTAAGGTATAACAAAGAAAAAATTTAAAGGAAATTAAAAAAAAAACAGAAGAAGGGTCTTTACTCAGCATAATAAAAAATAGATAAAAAAAATAATAATAAAAATAAATAAATATAATAATAAACCCAATATCTAAGAAACAAATCAGTTAAAAGAAATAAAAAATAATAAATAAATAGATAAATAAAAAATTCGAATGAGTGTAAAAATTTATGTTGAATGTATGTATATGTATATCTGAGATCCCATCTTTCCTAGTTAAGACACGTAGAACATAAGGATAATTGACAGAACAGTGGAAGAAAACAAGACAAACAACTGGCAGGAAGAAGGGAACTGGGTTGCGAGTGGCAAAAAGATACTGAGAGTGAAGGAGGAGAAGAAGAAAATAGGAAGGAAGAACATTGGTGTTCCAGGAAGGGAAGAAAGAAAGGATTGTTTTGGAAAGATAGAAAAAGAGATAAAAAGAGCACAGGCTCTAAGTGGCTTAGATGCCAGACTTCCTTAGAGCCAATCGATGTGTGCTGGCTAATTGATCCACAAGGATCAGAGCCAACAACCAAACATTGAATTGAATTGATCATGGCATTTGCTTACATATTTGTTTGTAATGTAAAACTTTTTCGATTTTTTAATGATTTTTACAACAAAGTTTATTTAGAATCCAAAAATACCAGCGTTAATCTTTTTAAAACAAAAAAACAATACAAAAAAATAATTTTTTGATCTAATTTTTGTAAACACATGTAAAGGAACTATATTAAGTTTTAAAAGTCGGCCGAGTGCCGAATATAAACAAATATATGTAGGTAATCCGATTACTTTCCATGCAAAAACGAACACATTCGCTTCTGCTTTAAATCTAATTTTTGTGTGAGCTAATGAAGTGGCTCTGAAAAATCAGGGATCACTATAAATTTAAAAAAAATGTTTTGCAAGAATGTAGTAAAAACAATCTCAAAACCGGCTTTATTTTAAAAAGAATTAAATATTCATGAACCTTCATTCCAACTTCAAAGATCAGCTTTGTCGTGACGTGACCAACAAAAAAAATCAGCCCCCGATTTGACGTCAACAAAGTGGAGGATCGTGGCCCGTCCATTTTGATAGCCCTGGCTATACTTAAAAGATATAGAAAACGGTCTAATTTTATCCAATTTTAATCTTTTTTTGACTGCATTGACCTAATTTTTGCTTCGTTTACCACCTTTCTCCAAATGGCGGCAAACGTTAACAAAAGGTACGAAGACGTAATGTATTTCTAAGATATATACTGGGCGTGGCGCTTGAACGTATCTTCTTTGTCAGATCCTTATATTTAATCGATCTTCTCAGGAACTATCAATTTCATCGAAAACACTAGAATAAAAAATAAAACATATATCTACTAGTAAGACGCACATTCCTAAGCAGCGATAATATTAGAAAATGCTCCAGGGTATCTATTCTGGGTCTTGAACGATGTGACCATCCACATCAAACGCTTTGACCAATAATAGCAAGCTTTAAATTAGCTACGAGCCGTCATGTGCTATGCGAAAAGACCCGCAAGCGCAAGCTTCTCCTACGACGGACCGAGAAACGTTCAGTCGGTACGGGCCAGGAGAATAGATTTCACTTCAAACGCGTAAAATTTAGTAACTCTGAAGAGCGGGCGACTATGCCATTGGTTGAGACAAGTCATTTCGCACAGCACACGACCGCTCAGAGTTTGCTATTGGTCAAAGCGTGTGATGTGAATGGTCACATCGTTCAAGACCCAAAATAGATACCCAGGTGGATAAATTTAAACAAATAGCACCAATGTTCTAGTAGATTCTTGATGTGTCAACCAGTGGCGGCTGGTGACGTTATAAATTGGGGGAGGGCAGAAATTTATATTACATGACAAATGAGATGAAAAAACTTACCGAAACAATTTTATTTTCCAAACAGGCAGTTACTTGGTGTAGTATTTAGTTTATTTGTTTATAGATAAAGTCCATTCGCCTTTCTTTTTTATGGCCCCGTAGAGCAACCTCAAAAATCCCACAGAATTTTAATTAAGTATATGTCTATTTTTTGTCACATTTTCATTATGTTCGGTAATGTTTTCCCAATAGACACTATTCAATTGGCCAAACCGAACCGAACCGAACCGAACCGAACCCACGCAGGATCACTTCGTAGATTGTTCATAACAAGACAAGTAAAGCAATAAAATGCATTTCTTTTTTCACAACCGCACAACCAGTTTTCAGCATCGTATAATTTTTTATTAAATTTTCTAATATAAGTTTTTTTGAACACCCCTCGATATTAGTTGCACTAAAATTTTGGTTAATTTTTAGGTCCGGTCTATGTGGCCCTAAAGATTTGTATTTATATTTGCACAGTTAATTAGTTAATCGACGGTACTTATATAACAATGACACGCGATCAAAACAAACCCATACGTCTTACTAAGGATAGAACCGGCTTCGTAGGTAGCAAGGGCAACGGGCGGTTTCGCACGATGATGATGGCCGACTTCAACTAAAACAAACGTTCCTCCCACCCCCGCTCGAGAACATCCACCCATACCCCGCTGAAAAACGGGTGAAATTGAAACTTTGCCCCGCGCGGCGCTGCCGATGCCGGCTTGTAATTATTTACGCTAAAAAATTTCAATTAATCGCTTGCTGTTAACCACAGATAATAAAAAGAACTAGACAATTATGTCGTAAGGGAAGATTCAACTTTTTTGAAATAAATCAAATAAAAATACTGTTTGTTGTCATGTTTTGGTAGGGGGTTGTCCTCCCTGTAGCAGCAGCCAACGATAATCTCAAATACCGTAGCTTGAGAATTGGTTCCTTGCAGCAGTTGACTCAAGGGGAACGTTCTTAAATTACTCGATTTAGGATTCAGGACCCTGAGTCTAAGTGCTGAGTCTTAATACCTTAGTAAATACGTACATGTTAGAGTCTGCAGTCAGTAGAAATGGTTTACCTTATCTGTACTTTCACCCTGTACAGACAAAGAACAAAGGCGAAAATAAGAAGAAAATCCCCCTTCTCGTATGAGTATAAATAAACCGAGAGACTTCTACTTCTACTATACCTACACACACCGTTGATTACGATCTTATAAGTTAAAAAGTCAAAAATAATTTTGTTGAACACCGGCGCAAACATTATAACAGTTGAACGTGCCACCTCTCACTCCTGGCAAAAATTTTCCTAAAAAACATTTTTCAGGGAAAACGCAGCACTGTACTTTCAAACGACGCGAATTTTCAGCCCGCCACATAGGTTTGGCTTACGAATATTTAAATAATTCATAATCGCTTTTAAAGTTCGGTTACGGTACCGGTCGGTTACCGCACGGAAAATTTACGGTACGCGCGCGTCGGATACCATAGCTATGGTTTTTGTAATGGCTTTCGATTTTATTGGGCATGACGGAATTTTTTTAAATAGTGCCTAAATTAATATCTTTTTTTCCGTGATTTTTATTTAACTGTCGGTGCGGTAATTTTTAAACTTTGATTTTTCGATATAGTTTTTGACACTTTTAGAACTATTTAAAAGTGTGTTTCGGTTTTCGGTAAATTTTTGAACTTTCGAACTATGAATATTTGTGAAGACTTTGTGAACTTTTTTGCTGTTTATAACAACGTTTAAGTTTATGATTAACCTAACACAATACAAACCTAATGTTTAAAACCTGAAGTTGCTGTGAATTTAAATTTGAGCGCAAAAAAACTCGAATAGTGATTTTTTTAAAATAATATTTAGTTTTTTTTGTGATAAAGATAATTTGTAATATGCACCATGGAGTTTTTCCAAGAATGGACGGAAACCAGAAAAAAGATAACGAAAAAGGTAATTTGGTTGCAGAATAACGACTCTCCTTTAACGTCCTCAACCGATCTTATCTGAGCCGGCATAATTTTTTTTAAAACAGCGGCGGGTATTGCCAACTTCGATGGACACCTATTCAATCTCAAAAATCGAAGCTCTGACATTTTAAATGATTATAAATCTTCCCGCATCATAGTAGATATATTATATAAGAATATCCGCAGGAGAATTGAATTTACAAACCAAGCCGGTTGGGTTAAAATATGAGCGCACCCAGGGGGAGGAGCTCAGGGATCCCCCCAAACCCAAGATTTTTTTTTTAAATTTCCAAATATTGCATGAATAAAAAAATAAAATAGCATAAAATATGACATCATGAGGTCTCGGGCCCCCTCCCAAAAGCCCTCGGACCCCCCCAAGGCATATTCCTGGGTGCCTCACTGGGTTAAAATATACGAAAACCCCCTGTACCTACCTACCTGTAACAGGTATTGTATACAGTATTTTATCTACAAGCGTGCGGTTATTTATTCTCAGTTTTATATTTTTATCAGTGGCGTATTTGGAAAAAGTTTTTGAGGGTGAGGAAACTGCCTGCACAAAATTTCGAGATTTTTGTAGCGAATCTAAAGTTTGGGGGGAGGGCATTTTAAATTAAAACGCGACAGAAGCTATCGGTTCTAACGACAACGTGCGGTAATTGAAGTTACCGCACGGTGTGTACTTATCGTCTGCAAGTCAGTGCGGTACAGTATAAGTTGTTTTCAGGTTTCTTACTAACTCCTAAACCGATGCATCCTAAATTTTTTTGCAAAATGAATGTTTAAAACTACACTGAGGGAATGTAAAGAAAAAATAGTTAACCGTTTACAGAAAACTGACAAAAACTTTTGGTTTAAAAGAGCGTCTTCGTACCGTAAACCGTAATGTTTCATTTCTGGCACATTACGAAATCGTATCGTATCGGGTAAATGGCAAATAAGCAGTTAAATTTTTAATTTATATTATCATTATTTTACAATTTAATATATTAAGTTTTTCAAAAAATATATATTTTAAATATTTTAAAATGAAAACATTCAAAAATCTCGAGATCTGTGTAGCCAAAATTCAGATTCAACGTGAATCACAAATTTCAAAATTAGATTCGCGGCAAGCAACAAACCGATCTTTAATCATTTTCAACCATCGAAATCAGGAGCAAATTAGATATGTTCAGTAACCAGGGATATTTGAAAATACTGCCAACCGAATTAGCAATACGTTTTAGCCTATTATACTACCGTCCAAAATAGCTGCGTGTAGAAATTTAACGTGTTGAGAAAAAAGTGTATAATACATGGGCGCACCCAGGGGGGCTCGGGGCTGGGGCCCCCCAAGCCTTAGACTTTTTAACATATTTTTCACATATTTCATGAAAAAAGACAAAAAATGGCTTAAAATTCGACATCATGTGGCTTCGGGCCCCGACCAAGAGGCCTTTCGCCCCCCCCCCCCCAAGACATATTCCTGGGTGCGCCACTGTATAATAAAATAAAAAATAAAACCGCTCAACACTTGTTATTTCAAAACTTTATAAGACAATATAAAAGTATAAAACTTTAAACCCGTTTTTCTCAAAACGTCAATTTCTGTATGCGGCTTCATCTTAGTATATTTGTTGCCGTTAATTCTCGAAATTAGTTAATTCGTGAATTAATCAAACTGCACCGGCTAAAACGCGACAATTACCAATACAAACATAACCTTGATTTGGTTAATTCACATTTTAGCTGGTTAATTCGCGAATTAACTAATTTTGTGTATTAACCGTAACATATCTAATACATAAAATCCTTTCTTTCTGGCACGACTTTGCGGATCTTTCTTTCTGGTAATAACCAATAATTTATTTCCTTAGAATCTTGGAAAAACGCGCACGAGGTTTTGAAACATGCTCCGTTACATCACTACATTATTCAACAACTGTCAAAAATTTAGGGTTATGCCTATTATTTTTTTTTAAACTAGTTGGTTAATTGGTGAAAATTTATCAAATTGTGGATTAAAATTCTAGTTTTTCTAAAGTTAATTGTGCAGATTTATTGTGGACACCACGAAGAGTGTTTAATGGCATCTATAAACCACTCTTCACTTTATTAACAAATTATAAAGAAAAATACAAGTACTTACCTATGGAATGGTACTCCTTTACGTTTCCCAGACATTTTTCCGCAAACCATACATATTTTAAGTAAATTGTTTTTAGTTTTTCACAGAAAAAAACATAATTTTACATGACAGACGCAAAACACCGCAAGCAGCTGTGCACACCCATGCGCACTTAAAAATTCGCGTCTGCAAATTTAAACTTGCCATTGTTTCCAAAGGAAGCTATAAGTGCTTCACTTTTCAACAAGTAACATTTATGCATTTTTGGTAAAAATAGCACTAATTACTTGTGAAACCCAAATTTGCACAAACGTAAACGTTGTGTGAATGGTCTTGAATGGTTGTTGACATCGACAAAACCAAGATTTTTTAACTCTTATCCTACTAAAGGGACGTAACAATAACAATTACAGTATAACACACACTGCATCGCCAACACACAGATTACCAAGAAACCCGGGCTCCCTAACCTAGCCGTTTATCGTGACCGGTCATATTTCAATTAAGAACGCAAGTCCGACACCTGAGTTTTTGCCCTGCAAAAGCATGCGACGTTATGAGAACCAACGGACGCCTTCACCCTGCGGCATATCGAGCAGACGCAATCGAACGAAAAATACAAATCGCTTCCACATGCTTGTCTGTACGCTGGGTTGGCATTTTCTCGATATGTTTTGTCGTCTGGGTTGCCTGGCAATAGCGTGGCAACTCTGATTTAAAAAACGCATCAGGTGACGCTGCATTTAACAAGTCGTCACCCTAATTCTGAAACCTCGTAACCCACAAAAAATCCATATTTTTGCGTCAAAGGTTAGTAATTATGCATGGCTATACGGTCATTCCCGCGATTTCTAATAAGTCGCATAATGCTTACCCTATGTAATTTGCTTCTAGCTTTTCTTATTCCTTTAAAATTTTGTTGAGTTGGGTTACGACGCGACGTTTCAGAATTAGGGCGACGAAGTGCAAATCCATATCCCGTCACGTGATGCGTTTTTTGAATCAGAGTGGGCAGGCATAGGTGGAAACTGGCCGTCTTGTGGTTACAAGACATAAAGTCGGCAAAATTATTTATTTTTTGCTGCCACCACCTCTAGCAATTAAAGACAGCGCTGATTTTTTCGCGCTTTTCAAACAAAACAAAAATTGTGGTTAAGATAAATACCTCTTTTCTTAACTCACATGATTTTGACATGATTTAAAAACAGAAAAAACTACGTCTGTCTCTGGCATCATCTCAAATTCTATTCAACAAAAATTTAAACCTGCATGATACATTTTTATTTTTTTAAACATAATTTTGTAACTACCTACTTAAATAATATAATAGCGTTGCTAAAAATGTTTTTGAAGAATGTAAAAACTTCCCTAGATTTGAAAATCCTGGTCTGCAGTACAACATCGTCGGTTTGTGTTGGCCCTCAGAGTTGTTGAAATAATAAAAGTTACTTTGCTATGTGTTCGTTGTTTTTAATTGTAGAAATTTTTAACTTGTACAAAGAAAAGGAGTGTCTTTGGAAATAAGGGATACAATCATAATTCTTCCAATAAATTATAAATAGAATCTGAGTTTTCTTTTAGTTTTTTTTATTACACATAAAGCGTGAGATGCTTGTAAAATTAGCCAAGTAACACCAAGCGCGGAGATGGGCATAAATCTAGGAAGGAAGGAAGGAATCTATTTATTAACTGAAAGTGAATATATTTTTTTCTAGGGCGGGGGTTAATTACCACATGACCCTTTTCAAATCCGCGCTTGAGTCCCACCATACTGCAATTGGGTGCGTTAAACTATATAGTTTTTGCAATATAAATTTTAGCCATTTTGGTCTTATAGGATTCCCTACCCTAAAGTTCGCTAAATGACTTTTTTTCCAAATCTTAACTTAGGGTGTGGTTTTTTCGTATCACTAGGGCCCCACTGCAACTCGATGCTTTTGTTAATAAAGTGTATAGTTTTTGAAATATGCATTTTCAAAGTTTGGCCATTTTGGTCTTATGCGATTCCCAACCCTAAAATTCGCTAAATAACGTTCTTCCGCATCTTAACTCAAGGTGTAGTTTTTTCTTTTCTCTATGGCCCCACCATACTTCAATTCGGTGCTTTTTTTGACAAAATGTATAACTTTTGATATTTGAATCTTCAAAATTTTGCCATTTTGGTTGTATGCGATTTCCTACCCTAAAATTCGCTAAATGACTTTTTTTCAATCTTAACTCAATGTGGGGATTTTAGGCATCTCTACACAGAAAAAAAGAAGTTCTTCAGTTAAAAAAAGTAGTTTTCTTGAAAAAATTATCTTGACCCAAAAGCAAAAGTCTTTTTTTTAATCTAAGCAAACCGCTTATTTTGGGAAAAAATAATTGTCTTGGTTAATTGTTTTGATTTAAAAGAAACTGCCTTTAGCGAAGAAAAAGTGGTTTTAAAGCAAGATATAAAATGTCTTACTAATATCTTCTTAACACAAATAAAGCTTTACTTTGCCTAAAGACTTTTAATTTTCTAACTCAATATATCCGGCATCTCAAAACGAAAGAGGCGATTTATTCCATAATACTAGAAAACACAAAACAAGAAGGTTGCCGCTTCCATTCAAAACAAATCAATTTTCTTGGATAAAAGCAACTTTTATTTTCAACGAAAACCAGCAGTTCTTATAGTTCTTTTTTGTTAAGAAAATATCGTCTTCGTGCATAGGGAAGCAGATTTTTTCTTGGATCAAAGCAATTTGCATTGACTGAAGACATTTTTTTTCTGTGTATGGCCCTACCATACTGGAACTTGGTGTTTTTGTTGCTTAAATGTATAGCCTTTGAAATATGAATTTTCAAAATTTGGCCATTTTGGTCTCATATGATTCCCTACCCTGAAATTCACTAAATGACGTTTTTTCGAATCTTAACTCAGGGTGTGGCTTTTTCGCATCTCTATGGCCCCACCATACTGCAACTCGGTGCTTTTGTACATGCATACACTGTATAGTTCGTAAAATATGAATTTTCAAAATTTCGCGATTTTGATCCTATGGGATTCCCTACCCTAAAACTCGCTAAATTACGTTTTTTTTCTATTGCTGAATCAGGGTGTGTTTTTTTTCGCATCTCTATGGCCCACAATACTTTAGCTCGGTGTTTTTGTGGATAAACTGTATATTTTTTGAAATATGAATTTTCAAACTTTCGCCATTTTGGTCCTATGGGATTCCCTACCCTAAAATTCGCTAAATGATGTTTGTCCGAATCATAGCTCAGGGTGTGGTTTTTTCGCATCTCAATGGTCCCACAATACTGCGACTCGGTGCTTTTATTGATAAACTGTATAGTTTATAAAATATGATTTTTAAAGTTTGGCCATTTTGGTCTCATGAGATTTCCTACCCTAAAACTCGCTAAATGACCTTTTTCCGAATCTTAACTTAGGGTGTGGTTTTTTCGGATCTCTATTGCCCCACGATAGTGCAATTTTGTGCTTTTGTTGATAAACTGTATAGTTTTCAAAATATGAATTTTCAATGTTTGGCCATTTTGGTATTATGGCATTTCCTACCCTAAAATATAGCTAACGTAGTTGCTAAAACATAGATGCAGCAGAATTCATTTCTAAAATTTGACTGTTGACAAATAGCTGCCCTTTTATAGCATCGTTGGGTTAAATACAGTTAAACAAATTGCTAAACAATAGTTACAGCAAAAATAGTGTGTAGACTGGTAACACTTTTCAAGATACAACATAATATGAACAGCCCCGCCGACCAAACTTTTTTGGCGTTCTTTTCATTTGTTATTTATTTTTAATTTGCCTGTTTTCTAAAAAGCTTATATTTCCTGTTTGGTGTTGAATACTTTGTTTCTGTGTTACTTGGGGTGTGAGCACTGGCGTATATATGGGGGGGCCTGGGGGGCCCGGCCCCCCCCCGAAGCTAAGATTTTTTTAGATATTTTTGACATATTTCATGAATAAAAACATAAAATACGCCCTCAAGTGGTCTCGCCCCCCCCCCCCAAACTGCCTCGGGCCCACCCCGAAACTTTTTTCTATATACGCCACTGGGTGTGAGGGCTGAATGCAATAAAGATCAACAAGTATGTGAGCGCTGATTTCTTTGCTAAAATCTGCTAAAATATAAATGTAAGTACACTGTACAGTTTTCGCCCTTTTCAAAATGCTGCAGAACGAAAACATAAAATGTGATAAAAAGATTCTACCGAATTTTGTTTGAAAATGTATTTTTTTGACAATAATGTTGGTAACGGATCGGCCATAATTGAATGAAATAATTTTTTTCTCAATAGATAACAATGAGAGGGCAGTTAATCTATTCTTACCCATTGTATTGTGGCAAAGAAGACAATTTAATTGTCTTTAAATATTGCACGCTAATGCTATCAGAATTACAAACTTCCGCCATTCTCGTACTAACAAAATCGTCAACATCAAAACAATAGAGCTCGACCGATAACGCCAAGTCGTCCAAGGTGCACTAATTTAAAGTGCACATGAGGTACTGTAACAGCCAACGCTAACCGTTGAGGCGGGGGCCATCACGGAGGTGCGGGTGGAATCGATCATCGCAATTTCTGCATAAGACCACAACCGAAGTAAGGCCTAGATTCTATGTACTGTAAAATTCTATAGGGACATGTCGTCCCCTATTTCTATATTTCCTAAATAGAATGCGACATAACATCTACTGTGCATAGACTTTGGTTCCAGTGAAGAGTGAGCAAGCCGGCCTACACATTCATCATCACACCACAAACACATACATACCGGGTATTAATTTATAGTTTTTATTCAAGTCTTTGGTAAATTCCTTTTGGGGTTTATTGATACTTTATGATGAAATTATTAATTAAAGAATGATCAAATTTTTATAATTTTTTAAGTAAAATTTGGGTTTATCGAGGAATCGCCACTGGTTTTCAGCTTACAACAGTACCTGTAAAAGGACTCGACAGGATCCGACATGATCCAAGCCCTGTTGGACGCTGTACAAATTTTATGATGCCGATAACCCCTGGTTTCAACATCAAATATTTCGAATGCGCCCCACGCATTGATTTAAACCTGTTGAAAGTGAGGTTTGTGTCCCTATTATTTTTTAGTTTTTGGTACAACTGATGATTTAAAATAAAACGGTTTTTGATCTATTTTTAAACTTAAATTATTATCATACAGTATAAAGATACGTCTAAATATCTTTCCGCGATTAATTCAGTCTTAGTTTAAATTAATGGGGTGTAACTCAAAATTTTGGGCAAGTTTAAAAAAATGTCACTGGTGAAAATTCAAAAACCAATTTTTTAAATTCTCCACGAAGCTTGAAGCTCGTGCTGGTTACTAGCTCATAAATGTGGCATATACCTTATTGGTTTTATCATTTTTGAGGTAATTTTTTGACAGTTGTAATAACAACCAATGCCAACAAAAGTTATGTTCTAACTGAAGTTGTAGGTACTTAAATATCAAACCAATAAAGTTATAGATACATCAAATTAAATGGCTTTGGAAATTTAGAACGATTTATCTTATTATATCAGCGTATATCCTTAAAACTTTCAATGGAACTATCTCAAAAGTTTTGAATTTTTGTTTTCCGTTGTCTACTTATCGCGTCGGTTCGAACCCATTTCTTTTGAAAAGACCCAAAATTGTCATTCCCCATCTTACCCAGATACTGCAAAGTTGACCTTGTGTTTTTAAAAAACGTAATTTTTTTCATTTTCAGTTTTTGCTCTATATCTGGAAATAGAGACATGACAGACCAAAATTATTGAGTTTTTAAGCAAAACCTAGGAAAAAGCCATCAAGTTGTGGAAAGAAGTGGTGCTAATTTAAAAAGCTGCATTTTGCATTCCCGTTATGGTATTGAAGTGCTTGACACTCGAACAGATGCTCTAATTTTTTAACTTAAAAAACGTGTCAAAACTTTTTAAGTCGCTTGTAAATTGCATCTTTAAATTGTCAAAAACGTACGACATGTCAAATGCAACGTTTCAACAAATTTATGGCAAGACTGCAAATTTTATAATTTTGCGTGGTTTTAAACAAAATAACCGATAAAATAAGATGGTCGAAAAATTTTTTGCCCACAAAACTTTTTCCCCATGTCAAATATTAATTAATTAAGTATTTTTCATACCCTTAATTTTCTAAATTTATTTTTATTTATCTTTTTTTATTCTGCTACAAATTCTTTAAACAATTTGAAAGAAAGCACAAAATCCCTGCTATTAGTTTTCGAGATATTACATCTCAAAATAAGGTGACTTAATGTCCTTAAAATACATATTAAATCTTTGAATCAAAAGTAATCCTAATTCAAAACCCCCAAAATTGGCCGCCTGGAGCGGCTGCTACTTTGCTCTACCCATGACGACGCCTCTGATCCGCACCGCAGCCAAATACGTTAAATAAATGTTCAAAAAATCAAAAAGTGAAGCACTTATAACTTCTGTGTGGGTAGACGCCATATTTGTTGTTTATTTACATTTTGCGGTCTTTTGCGTTTGTCGTTAAAATTATGTTTTTTTTTTTTCTGTAGGGAATAATTCATGTAAAACATTTGCGGTTCTTCTATTTTATTTTAGAATTTGTTAATAAGGTTAAGAGAAGTTTATAGATGCCACACGGTAAAAAAATTTGTCTACAATGAAAACACGTTCTTTTCTTGAACAGGTAAAACAATTTGTTTTGAAATAAAATATTTTTTTTTAGTTCCTCGCAGTGTTTAGTCTTGAAATTAGACTATTTCTTGTTTAATTGTTTTGTTTCAGTATACTCCATTTTGTAACAAAGCAAATTTTCTTCATATAAGTAATATTTTGCTTCCAGAGAAAACGGTGCCTGCCGATTTATAATAAAACAATTTCTGTTTCACATTAAAATAAAAGGCAAGACATTTTTTGTGCTAAATCAAGAAAATATTCTCTTGGTGAATAGGAGAGCACAAATTATTTTACTTCAAAGCAATTTCCTTTGATCCAAGATTTTTTTTACCGTGCATTTAAACACTCTTCATGGTATCCACAATAAACCTGCACAATTAATTTTAGAAAAACTACAATTTTAGTTCACAATTTGATACATTTTCACCCAATCAACTAGTTTTTAGAAAACAATTAAAATAATGTAGCGGGCGTACCGGACCAAACCACCAAAACCGACGCATGTGCAGTAACCGAAATCCTGTCTACCCCAAAAAGAAACATCAATAATTAAATGGGGGTCCTGTCTTCAATCGCGTATTTGACCGCAGCATCCGTGTAATTTCGTTGGTCGCCCTGGCCAATTTTTAGGTCAAGTGTGACCCTCCTTCTCAGATACCAAGGATCCTTGTGTACCTCCATTGACATAAAGATATAGTTTGTAAGAGACTAATCAAAAGTAAAAGTATCATTTTAAGTGAAAAAAAAACTTTCAAAAATGTTTTTGGCACAACTTTTTTCACCTGTATCCTTTACCTTGAACAAACTTTGTTTACAAAAATATTTTTTAATTTCACCTGCTTATTACAAAATACGCAAAACGTCGCCGAATAACGTAACAAACTACTGAAATATTGTTATGACGGGGTTTTATAAGTTTATAAATAAAAAACATTGTATAAATAGACCGTTTCTAAATTTCACAAAGCTCACCTTTGTGAAAGCGTAATATCTTTTGTTTTTTGTGGATAATTTAGCCCATTAAAAACATGTGACTAATATTTCAATGGCAAATTTTGCTTTCAGAAAGGCATAAATTTTACTAGATAAAAAAAATTGAATCTCGCTGGTCAAAATACGAACATCTTTTCATTTAAATGCCAAGAAAATTTTCGCTGATTTTCTATGGAATGTCATCGTGGGGCCAAACTTAAAAAATATATTTTAAGGTATATTTGTGTATACTTATTATATTTATGTAGGTAACTAATGGCGAATTCTTTTGGGAAAAAAGTGCAGCACTGGTGCGCCACTAGTGCAGTTTTCGTATTCTTTTGGGAAAACTAGTGTAATTTTTTGTATTCTTTTGACCCTCTGACAAGCCCAGTGATGCACTCAGTGCACATTTTTTGGCACGGGCTCCCCGAGCTCGTGTTGCACTAGTGTACTTTGGTATTCTTTTGAAACTGCACTGGGGCAATTTTTTGACAGCACCAAAGCAGTGTCAGTGGACCACAAGTGGCCCACTAACTTTCTCAAAAGAATTCGCTATAATAATTTTAAAAAAGTTTGTTGTTGTAGCGGTAAAGTGCCCCCGAGACGATCAATTAAATTGACAATCGCGCTTGACAATCGGTCTCATTGATGCATTATTGATTGATCGTGTCGAAAACGATTGATGCGTGGACTCCGAAAACATCGCAGATAAAGACTTTGTTGTGCTTTTAATGGCGCTGTATCGCGATCACCAGAGTTGTCTCGCAGAACTTATAGTAAATGTTCATGGGTAAAGCGGCTTCTCGGTTCATACCACTCTTTCGACCAGCGTCTCCTCCTCTTTTCTTTTGTGTTGGCCTTTTTTTGGCTGTATACCGCCAAAGTAAAGGCCAAAAAGCCCCAATCGACATTGGAAACCATACCGTTTATAAACAATAAACGACTCGAGAGATTCACTGAACTTACGATTGATAAAACATTGAAGTGTTCATTGAAGCCCCATCAATCGCGATTGTCATTTTAATTGTCAATTTAACTGAACGTCTCGGGGGTCGGGGGACCTTTAATCATCCCCAGTCAGAAAAATCAAAGGTTAAAGTTTTAGGCCAGTCTTTAGAGCGAAAAAAAGACCCCCAGCTTGCAAAAGGTGGTGTAGTCGCGATTTTGACATTACGTTGTTCACATTGGAGTCCTAAAAAAAAATTTAGTTTTCGACCTAAGGGGGGTCGGCTCCCACCAGCATCTTGGATTTAGTTTTTTTTTAAATTTTTTGGTCCCTGTACATTTTAGAAAAAAAAGTTTAAGACAATAATATTTCCTACAAAAACGCTATTAAACGTTTTCTGTCAAACGAATGGTTTTGGAGTTACGACGCTAAATATTTCGCCGCTATTCTGGATTTTGACCATTTTTTTTATTTAGTGGCCTTTAACTTCGATACTGCTTATTCTTAAGAAAATCTGTAATAATATAAAATAAAGACCATAAAAACATGAGTCATCACTGAGTTCTCTGGGTAGTAGGTACCCTTGCTGAGATACGAACCCTGAATGTTAGCAGTACACCCGTTTCCTATGTATTTCCTTAGTATATGCAAAATAAACCAAAATTATTCAGGTGGTAAAGGGCAACGTTAAAATAAAATGTTTTTTCAAACGGGGTATAACAAAGTTGTGTTAAGGCTACTATTGACACTCCAGGGGCGTCGGCATATTGAAGTAATTTTTTTTAATTACTTTTTTTTAAACAAATTTTGGAAGGGCGAAAAAATATCGAAACACAAAATATCGAATTAAAATATCGAAAGTACATAATATCGAAATTACAGAATATCGAAACTATAAAATATCGAATAACAAAATATCGAAACTACAAAATATCGAAAATACAAAATATCGAAACAACAAAATATCGAAAATACAAAATATCGAAAACACAAAATATCGAATAACAAAATATCGAAAATACAAAATATCGAAAATACAAAATATCGAAAATACAAAATATCGAAACAACAAAATATCAAAAATACAAAATATCGAAAACACAAAATATCGAAAATACAATATATCGAAACAACAAAATATCGAAAATCCAAAACAGAAAATTTCGGAACCTTCACCTAACCTGACCCTGACGTAATCTAACTTAACCTAGTGTCATATAACCACACGAAAATAGATAGTTTTAAAAACCTAACCTAACGAAACCTAATCAAATCTAACCGAACCGAACCGAATCAAACCGAACCAAAGCAAACTGAATCAACAATTTTTTTCAAAAAAAACTTTCCTGACTTCTTTCCCGGGATCCTAGAAGGTGTGAATTCGAACCGAACCGAACCTATCCAAACCTAACCATAGCCAACCCAACCTAATTAGCAGTGTTAAGGTTTCGAAATTTTCTATTTTTGATTTTCGATATTTGGTAATTTCGAGGTTTTGTGTGTTCGATATTTTGTATTTTCGATATTTTGTGTTTTCGATATTTTGTGATTCGATATTTTGTAGTTTCGATATTTTGTAGTTTCGATATTTTGTGGTTTCGATATTTTGTAATTCAATAAAATGTAGTTTCGATATTTTGTGGTTTCGATATTTTGTAGTTTCGATATTTTGTATGTTTTCGATATTTTGTATTTTCGATATTTTGTGTTTCGATATATTTTCGCCCTTCCACAAATTTTTATTCAATTTTCTAAAAACTAAGCTTTATAAAAAATATTGTTCAACTCTATATTGATGTAAATAGAATTATCTTTAAAACGATATGTATCTAGTGGGTTTTCGTTAACGGAGAACACTTAAAGATTATTATTGAATTTTTTTTAATCACAAAATTTGCCAATTTTTTTAAAAACCAAGCTTTACCGGAAAAGCGTTTTACTCTGTGTCTGTGTTATAGACAATTAAATTTGCTTTCGAACGATGTGAATAGTTATAATATTTAGGGAACCGTTAAGAAACCAGGGGCGTCCAAAAACTGAAAAAAATTACTAAACTATATTAATTGAGTGTTCCCCGTTAACAAAAACCCAATATATACATATCGTTTTAAAGATAATTTTATTTTCAACAAAATAGAATAAAATGTAAAACAAGATTTTTCAGAAAGCTAACACAACTTTTTGATACGCCGTTTAAAAGAAAATTTAATTTTCTCTAAAAAAGTTATTTTAACATTTTCCCTTAAAAACCTTTTTTCGTGATCGTAAAAAATAACCCCAATTTATGGATGCCAATTAAGTGCTAACCGTGGACTTGGCCTACTTAGGTGATACATTGTTCAAAAGATAATTTAATTTTCTACAATAAAGTTATTTACACACTTTCTGTAAAATGCTTATATTTTGAGAAAATCACATAAAATTTTGGTTTATTAATACTTAAGGGTTCGTATCTCAGCAAGGGTGGTACCACACAGGGAACTCCGTGATGTCTCATTTTATAGGCTATTAGCTGGTCGTTATTTTATGTTATTACAGATTTTCTCAAAAACAAGCAGTTTCGAAGACACTAAAAAACTCACATTTTTTTCTAGGACTCCAATATGAACAAAATAATATGTCAAAATTGCGCCGCCTTTTGCAAGCTGGGGTCTTTTTTTTACTCCAATGACTGCTCTACTGGGCCAAGAAACGCAACTGATAATTGCACATTTTTAACTAGATCTCGGTACCCTTAGTTATGTATACACGTCTAAAAAAAGTCTGTTCAAACAACAGATTCAAACTCCAAATGAATTGGCAATTAGCATTACATAATGTAAACATTAAGCTATTTTTAAAATTAATGCATTGCGATTCCAAAGTAAATTGAAGAAAAGGTTAACGCTCTCGTTCTAATCCGGTATTGTCAATTAAAAAATAAACTAGCAATAGTTTAATAAGTACACATATTTAATTTATTTACGTCAATCCAGTACCTAAGTATGATTTAATTAATAAGGTAAAATTATTTTTCTGGCACATATTTTAAATTTAAACTGATCCTGATGTCATATCCCCGTATCCCGACCATGACCGTGTCTCATATATCTTGAAAGTTTTGAAATTCGGTTCAACCATTATTTATAAATTATTAGCTAATACCTCAGGCTATCATGATGATAATAATTCAGATGTGAATGGGCTACTTACCCCTTTTACCGCGACCACAATGATCTCTATATATATAACTGGATAGCCTTTACATATATGCAAAGTGAGGCAAAAATATTGATATTTTTTGTAGAGAGAGCACGCTGCGCAGGAGGTGCTACCTTTCCTTTTTTCTTTTACTCTCCGATGATATTCTGTGGTTTTGAAAGTTCGCGGACGATTGATGATTTTTAATCTATAACTGGATTTTTACTGCGATTAGGTACTAATAATTCAAAAAGGAAACAGCTTTTCACTCCTTTACCTAAAACTCGTTTTTAAAAGCAACGCATCGTGTTCCAATTTTTTTTTGTTCAACAAAAACAATTTCAAAAATATACTGACAACATTGACAAACACTTTAATGGCATATCACAAATGACAATCTCCTTGAAGTATTAGGTTCACAGAATACCAGCGGTGATTAGAACTAGAGAGAGAAAGGTTGCACTGCTTACACATTCATTGTATGTTCTCACTCTAAAAAAAATTTTGAAATTTTTGCCTTAGTATATAGGACACGTAATGTATAGCCGTGGCCGTTCCAGGTAAGGTCACTCATCGTCAAGCAACTTGCTTGACGATGAGTGACCTTAGTCCAGGTACTTCGTATATAATTCATTGCGCGACCACAGCCGCACGGGTCACGTGACTAACGTTTCGTAATGAAACCGGTTGCTTGGTAACTCGGGTGTCATGGTGGCCGTTACGGTAGTGCTACGTCTCAGTCGGGGCGCCAGTCGGCTAACTCACAGATTAGGTAAATAAGTGGGCTAACTTTACGATTACGAAATATTATCCATTATCGACTTGTCCTTTTCCTTTTTTCCTTTTCCTGAGTGTAAGATGCAGATCGATCTAACTGCTTTATCTTCAAGACAAATATATATAAGCCATTTATATGCTTAAATATGGTCTGCCATCTAGTTACACTGAGTACCGCGGTGGATCAAGAGCGCGCATAAACGTGGGCGTTTTTTATACTCGAGTGTTTTTTATTAGACGGGAGAAAACGTTGGCTAGAAGGCCGGCAATACCGGCGAGTATTCAACCGCGAAACGATTCCGTTTAGAAGCATAGCTTAATTAATTTAATTAATTAAGCAGCTGTTTTTCTCTAATGGAGGCTTTTAAGCCTAAGTTTAAATCGGGAGTTTATATAGCGGTGATTAGACAGATGGCGCTGACGGTGAAATCTACACTTCTGGCAGTGGTCTGGCAACCAGCATAGCTTAAACTATTGATCGCCTTGCGTCACAGATTGTTGACGTGACGTGACAGTCAAAAAAATTTAATGGCATCCTAAAGGGAGTGTTTTGTTACTTTTGGTTGTTATTTTTGTGAAATTTCATAAAAAACTTAGTTGTTCGTGTTTGTTATTTATCGGTAAACAAAGAAAAATTCATAAGGCTTCATAATGGATGATTTTTGGTCTAAAAAAGATGTACTTTACAATGCAGGTAAGCCTAGTCTAGTATGTAGCAATTTGGTTTTGAAATGACATGGCATCGGAATTATACAATTAAACAAATAAGTAATTATTGAAATTTTGCTGTAAGGTTACCTAGTCCTTGTTGCCAATCTTCCAAGTCCTAATTTTTTGCATAAATTTATTCTTAAATTATACTGGGTGTACTAGATTATGTTAGCATTATTCCTAACATCACTATTAATTGGAGGTAGGTGTTTTTTAAGGAAAACCCTGTATATTTACACAAGATGATAGCAAATAATTTTGTAAACAGAAAGGTTCCTATGCACCACTGGTCTAAGCTTGTAGCCCCAATAAAAGTGAAGTTCGCAATATAGTGCACACTTAATCTGCGACATCCTACAAAAGTAACTTTTTTTTTTCTCCAAGTTGTTATATTCAATTATTTTTAGCTACTTTTTTATAAATATTTAATTACTTTGTAAGTACCTTTTGTAATAAAAATATAGTCCACTTAATTAACTAATAACTACTAGTAATTATGTAGTTATATGCTTTACAACTAAATCTGCCCAGCTCTTTAGCGATCCCTATTACTGTTACTTTGATAAGATAAAGAGAAACAGTTAAGACTAAAATAAGTTTAAGATTTAAAACTATCCTGCCTAAAAACTGGTTCACAATTCTGGAAAAACCTCGGGAAAAATCAATACAATCTTATCTTGTTAGTAGGTACTATATGTTTGGTTTATGATTCTTCACATTTCACAAAAGTAACAGATTTAAAAGATATGTTTCACAAACATAAAATTTCTATTAAATCTTGTAAATTATCATGATTTTGGCACATGAGAATTGATGGAAGTTTTTATGGAACTATTCATATTTTGTGTAAGACACATAATAAGTGGGTCAAATTTTCCTAAAAAAGTCTTCTATAATATTTAAATACTGTTCACAGGGGCATTTTTACTAATTACAACTTTTTTATTTTCAGAAAAGGATGAAATGAACCTTGACTATGAAGCAGGTGATGCCAATGAGATTATCTTAAGGAATCAGCTTTTGACAAATGGGAAGCAAAACAAAAGAGATCTAGATCTAAGTATCTTTACACATTTGAATTTAATTAATAACTTTAAAACTGTCTTCTCCACTTTTCAGTTATTCTGTTTTTTTAATAAATTATGTATTTAATGATTTCCTTTGTCTTTTTACCCAACCTTTTATAATATAATAGAAAAAAAAAGGTTTTGTAAAAAGGACCAACTCAGACATAATTTTAACATAAAAAAAGTTAAATTGTCTTGATTACAATGCGACTGAAAAATAAAAAGATTTCAAAAGGACAAAAAATCGCAATAATTTTTACTGGCCCTTTTGAACTCTTTTATTTTTCGGGCGTATTACATATTGGTCCTTTTTGAATCAATCCCGCCCGACCGAAATTTCCGCATCCAGCGCCATCTCTTCGCACAGAGCGGAACTACTGTCAACTAAAATTTTTTCGGACGTGATCAATATAACGAGAAAACTTAGTTCCAGACTTTAGCATTGCAGTTGGTCTTCTGGTAGCCACGCAGACCGAACCGCAGCTTTTTTTTCAGACCGAACCGCAGCTTTTTTTTTGTGTTTAGAAGTCCAAAAATAATACGAGTCGTAACTAGTGGTTTTAGCACCAGCGCCCTTACGACTAGGCGGCATTCCGCCGGTGTGCCGCAAGGCGGCCAACCATCACGTCACACGCCATCCTTGTGTTTTTTGAGGCGCAATATTCCTCTAATCAAGATTTTCCAATTATAATTTTCTCAGGCACTGAAATACCCAAAATAAGTGCGTTGGAGGTGCGCCAAACAGACAAAACTTAATGTTTGTTTAGTTTTTTGGCCCTCAATAAAATTCCTATTCATAAAAATATTTTAGTATTTAGGTACAAATTAACAAAGGAAGTGAGATTGTTAATGTTAATACCTAATGCATTTTAGAACATGTTATAAAACATCCAACGATTCAACAATTTAAAACCTAACATTCTTATTATCTTAGGCAAACTGCGTCCTTCATAAATACACCTGATATTAATCGTCAAAATACTTTCTTGGGCTATTTAATTTTGGTAATTTGAATATAAACTGAAAAATAAATATTATTCCGTAAATGGAAAAATATTAGGGTAAAAAAGCAGCGCTACACTTTTGCACACTTATAATTATCATTATCGTAACAAATTCTTATACGTGATTATATAAAAAAAAGTTCAAAAGCAAAGGTATTTAACGTTACTCTTTGAAGACCGGCAACCAACTCATCTGCAGTCCAAACCGTATTGGGAGTAACTGCCAAAAATTAGAAATTGAGTTATTGCCATTTTGGGCTTCTTCTATAAATGATCCATTCGTCTCTTGAAAACTCAAAAACCATATAGATTTATATTGTAACTGTCAAAATGACAGTGCAACTACATAATTCTTCTCAAATACCAAATTGCAAATAATGCAAGGACCTAAAACTATAAACAAGTGAAATTAAAAAAGAGAAATAAAAAAAATAATACCCTGAGAATTTCTCGTTCTTGTATTGAGACACCGCGCACCTGCATAGATGGAAGTTTTCCGAAAATTTTTGTGCGGTCTTCGGTAGTTCAATGCTTAGAACGTTTGCGTACAGAGCAAGAGGTTCCGGCTTCAAGTCCCGGCCGAAGACGGAAAAACTTTTTTCTTATTTTTCTTTCTTTAATTTCACTTGTTGTTTATACACAATTCTTACTGCAGGAAATTATCTCAGTTTCGCATAAAATGCATTTACAATCGTTTCGTTTTGGACGGCAAAATCAAAGAACACAGAAATTGATTAAAATGCGTTAGTTAGTTATTAGAAGTCCCGTAACGATACGGGCAAATAAAGAGATGCTTTTTTACCAAATAACATCGCTCCCGTTTACACAGGCCTTATGGAAAATTTTTGGCTCGGTGGAATTGGCTATAATTTTGGTAGGATATGTAACAAAAAAATGTAATTAAAGTTTAGTTTTTTTATCTAACAAAAAAAATGTAAGTAAAGTTCAGTTTTTCTATCTACAGTTTTTGAGATATAACCGATCAAAGTTCGTTAAATGGTCGTTTTTGGGTATGTTCTAATAATAATAACTCCTACATCTTGACCGAAAAAAATTAATTGCCCATAAAAATGACTTAGTAAAGGTCTAAGGACAAAGTTGTTTGTGGTGTCGTTCTTGTCAATTTACTAAATAATATACGGGGGATAGTCAAAAAAACATTTTTTTTATATCTGCACTATTACCGAATTTTATAACTAGCACATTTTATTTTGGTACAGATTAATAGTTTTATATAATATTTAAAGAAAAAAAACATTCTTGCTTTTTGATTGCCCCCACTTTTATAGATATTAATTTTTTATTGCAGGTATTTTTTCTTACTAAATAAAATTGATTTTAGCTGTTTTAAGCTATTTTCCATATGATACAAATTAATTTGTTAAATATTTTGTAATAAATTACAGCTCAAGGAATATTTTTATTATATAAAAAAATACTATACCTTTGGTTGAGTCAAAGGGTCTTTTCAAAAAAAAAAAAATTTGTATTTTGTTTGCTCTTAAATAATATTTAAGTTAATTTTGGAAAACGGCTCGGTGAATTTTAATTAAACATTACCTGCCTATTTTTGTAACTTAGCGTCACACTAGGAAAAAAATGTTTTTTTTTTCTTTGTCTAGTTTTGAAGATATTAATTTTTGTAACCCTAACTATTCTTATATTTACAGGACGGCGACAAAAAAAGGTATTTAACGTCCAATTTTTGCTGTACGTACTGAAACTCTAAACAAATAAGAGCGAAAACAGTAGAAAAATAAAATATATACAGGGCGTCTCAAAAAATAGGTTTATTTAATGTATGAGTTTTATTAGTACTAATATGCAGGTCTTTTTTTTACTTAACTACAAAATGTCAATAGTACGTAACTTTTTGTTAAGCATTAGCTCTGGGTGTCATTCTCGGTAATTCTTAAAGCCCCCGTAGATCAGTGTATGGTACCTAGGATACACTTGTCATCAGGGGCATATAAGATACCCCGTATATATTTTATTTTTCTACTGTTTTGGCTCTTATTTGTTTAGAGTTTTGGTACGTACAGCAAAAATTGGACGTTAAATACCTTTTTTTTGTGGCCGTACTGTAAATATAAGATAGTTAGAGTTACAAAAATTAATATCTTCAAAACTACACATAGAAAAAAAATCTTTTTTTTTCTTGTGTGACGCTTAGTTACAAAAATAAGCTGGTGAAGTTTAATTAAAATTCACCGAGCCATTTTCCAAAAATAAATTAAAAATTATATAAGGGCAAAAAAATTTTTTTTTTTTTAAAAAACCCTTTGGCTCAACCAAAAGCTATAGTATTTTAGCTCACACATATACTATACTATAGTAGTGTGAGCTATGGTGATCCTAATTTTTTCGAGAAAAAAAAAGTTGCTCCGATTTCAAAAATTTTTATATATCTTTGCGTTTCAGATGATTTTAAAACTTTTTTGTTGCGCCGTCTGTCTGTCTGTCTGTCTGTCTGTCTGTATGTCTGTCTGTCTGTGTGTCTGTATGTCTGTCTGTAACGACCAACGCGCATAACTCAAAAACCGCTTGGCCGATTTTAATGAAATTTGGTACCTAGGCTGGGTCTTGGGTCGAGATAGTCCCATTTAAAAATGAACATCCACCGAACACAAACCAAATAAAAGGGTGGGGGAAGATTTCAAAAATTAGAGTTTATGTGAAAATATGGCATGTGTGATATCAAACGAAAGGTAATTGAGTCTGCAGTTAAACAAAATACATTTTAATTTATTTAAAAAAAAAGGGTGGGGGTATATTTTAAAAATTAGAGTTTAAGTGAAAATATGGCGTGTGTGATATCAAACGAAAGGTAATTGAGTCCGGAGTTTAACAAAATACATTTTAGTTTTTGTTTTTTTTTATGGGCGGGGGTAGATTTCAAAAATTTGAGTTTATAATAAAACATGGCTTGTGTGGTATCAAACAAAAGGTAATTTAGTCTGGAGTTGAATAAAATATATTTCAGTTTTTAGTTATATTAGCTCACACGTACACTATAACTATAGTACCTAGTGTGAGCTTAGGGGCCCATATATTGGCAGAGTATTTTTTTATATAATAAAAATATTCTTTGAGGTGTGTTTTATTACAAAATATTTAACAAATTGATTTATTTCATACGGAAAATAGCGTAAAACAGCTAAAGTCAATTTTATTTAGTAAGAAAAAATACCTGCAATAAAAATACTCTGCCAATATAGGGGCCCCTAAACTCACACTAGGTACTATAGTTATAGTGTACTTGTGACCTAATATAACTAAAAACTGAAATATATTTTATTCAACTCCAGACTAAATTAACTTTCGTTTGATAGAACCCAAGCCATGTTTTGACTTAAACTCAAATTTTTGAAATCTACCCCCACCCTTTAAGAAAAACCAAAGCTAAAATGTATTTTGTTTAACTCCGGACTCAATTACCTTTCGTTTGATATCATACACGCCATATTTTCACGTAAACTCTAATTTTTGAAATCAACCCCCACCCTTTTATTTGGCTTGTGTTAGGTGGATTTTGTTCATTTTTAAATGGGACTATCTCGACCTAAGACCCAGCCTCGGTACTAAATTTCATTAAAATCGGGCAAGCGTTTTTTGAGTTATGCGCGTTGGTCGTTACAGACAGACAGACAAACAGACAGACAGACAGACAGACGGCGCAACAAAAAGGTTTCAAAATCATCTGAAACGCAAAGATATATAAAAATTTTTGAAATCGGAGCAACATTTTTTTTCTCGAAAAAATTAGGACCACCATAGCTCACACTACTATAGTATAGTATATGTGTGAGCTAAAATTTATATCTATAAAAGTGGGGGCAACCAACTAAAATATTTTTTTTCCTTAAATATTATATAAAACTATTAATCTGTGCCAAAATAAAAAGTGCTAGTTATAAAATTCGCTAATAGTGCAGATATAAAAAAAATGTTTTTTTGACTATCCCCCGTATATTATTTGTTAAATTGACAAGAATGACATCATAAGTGACCTTGTCTTTAGACATTTACTTAATTTTTTAGTCATTTTAATGGCCAATCAATTTTTTTTCGGTCAAGATGTAAGAGTTATTATTATTAGAACATACACAAATGTTAACTCGCGGATAGAAAAACGCTAAATGCAATGGACTGTATAAAATTTTAATTATTGATAGCGCGAACAAACTTAACTTTACTTACATTTTTTATTTGGATATCCTACTATAACATACTGAAATTATAGCCAATTCCACCAAACCAAAAATTTTCCATAAGGCCTGTGTAAACGGGTGCGGTGTTATTTAAATTTTCCGGATAAGCAGGTGATTATATGCTACGACTCTTGTGTTTTTCCGGTTGGCGTACAACCTCGAGGGTTATTTACTCTGTTTGTCTTTCCTTCTCTGGTGCACAGCAAAATTAAAGACAGATTCTGACAGTCCCATACAAGAACCAACGAATAGTAGCCAGTAATTTTTTTCCGAATCCAAGGTTATGTGCCAAACAAGGATAACACCACCACTTGGTCATTTTCGTGGCGTTCTTCGAACATACCGCTTTTGTTCTGTTTTTATTGATTGTCAAATTACTAATTAAACATCCATTCTTTGTCGTGGTTTTTTTTTGGGTGTGTAGGGTGTGTGAAAAACAGATTTTTTTTGATACAACGAATTTTTATAGGTAGGGCTTTTCTTTTTAAAATATAGGTTAGTTTATTGTGTATCTCTTAAGTGGAAAAAAGTGTGTGTTTCGCGTCGTTGTAAGTAGTTTTTTTTAATTGCAAAAAGGGGCGTTTTCTAACCTATTTTAAACTTTTTTATCTTGATTATTGTTTATTAAAATCATAATATCATCTACTTATCCTACCTACAAAAAAAAGGAATCCTAGTTTCTATAATTTATTTGGATAAAATAGTTAGCAAATAAGGGTTTCCATGGCTTGAACAAGAGTCTATTTATAGACTATTACCTTTTGTTTATATTTTCTTTACAATATTGGGCTTCACTACACAAGCAAATTTAATTCTCTGGCTTCACTCAGATTAACATCATTGTTAATTATTTGCCTTGTTCTTTGGAAATGAATAAATTCAAAGATTACAGAGAGATCTTGTAGAATAATTATGATATAATAGGGACTTATTGCAATAAAGCCAGGCAGTAATTGTGCCAGACACTATTGTGACAGTTTCGCATTATAAGAACAGCTGTCTTCTTTCAAAACTAGGCCTTTGTGTATTATAAGAGCTGGAATTAATAGTGCCACCACTATGAATGGAAAATAAACAACTGGATTTATAAATTCAACTTTGGTATGTCAATTTTGAAAGATAATCTATCAGTTTTCAATGGAAAACTGTCAGAATAGTGCCCGGTACTATTATTGCCTGGCTTTATTGCAATAAAGTCCCTAATAAATTAATACCCATTTTAAGTCCAAGGGATGTCCTGGACCTAGACTAGAACAGACTGGAAATAGACATTTATTGGTTATACAGGGTATACTTGTTGTATACAGGGTTCTTGTTTTTTTTTATTGATTGTAGTGGATTTTGTTATACAGTATGTCCCAGTAAGTTGGAATCATATGGAAAACTTTTTTATTATTAATTTTAGGAAAAAAGTTATTCTTTGTTTGTTATTCTTCATAAAAAGTTCTGCATTATCTCAAACCTAAAATACAGTCATCAAATATCAAATTTTTTCAGTGGTACACGAGTTTGGTAAAAAAATATGAGTTTTGCTCAAAACTAAAGTACATTTAAATTTGACAATATCGAAATAAAAAAGTTGATTGGAATTAAAAATTATGTTTGATTATGCAGTACATCCATTTAAATTAAAACTTATTTTTATTTTTATTATTTTATTTTTTACTAATATTTCTATTTTGAATGAACATGTATCTCTTGTGATTACAAAACACATGACAACCTTTTAGGTTTTTGATAATTTCTGATAATTTTGCAATTAAATCGTGTAATAAGTGCATAGGTATTCATTTTTTTTTGCAAATTTAAAGGTACTTTACACTTGAGTAAAACTCATATTTTTTAACAAACCTTGTATACCACTAAAAAAAAATTGATATTTGATGACTGTATTCTAGGTTTTAGATAATGCAGAACTTTTTATGAAGAATAACTTTTTTTCCTAAAATTAATAATAAAAAAGTTTTCCATATGATTCCAACTTAGGGGGGCATACTGTATATACGACCTCATCTGCATATGGATGATTCTACCAAAAGTGGGCTATATTGATATCATTTTTGGTCATTGCCGTTAAATAACAGTACAGCACAGTAAATAATTTTGTTTTTTTAAATTTATGTAACTAATTAGCTGTAAGCTAAGAAACATTTATTTTCCCAAATTTTAGGAATTTGTGCATAAAAGTTCCAGAGGGATGAGTACCAGAGGAATGAGTTTTTTAATGGTTTTCCAATTTAAATCAAAATCTATTTAGACTACTTAACTTAAGTTTTATATAAACAAAGTTCCTATACTTATAATTTTAAAACAATCAACAAAAAAATAATACTATTGATATCAGTCGAATATTTACTTACCAGAGGAATGATAATTAAAGCATTCCTTTTTGATTTCTCAGAAAATAAAAAGATCTATAAATTAAACCAAACTAAAGTTGACATTATCTGTCACAACTTGTCACCCTCACAAGTAAATTAGATATCCAGGGCCGTCTCTTTCTCTAGAAATTAACCGGTTGTATTCACAAATATTGTGTTATTAAAAATGAAGCACTTTTAAAATTGTAAAATTTTCCGGAGAAGATGTAAATTCAGATTTTCAAAAATATGACTGCAAACTTAAGTTTTATCAATTTTTTGATAAATAGTTAACGAAAACATTTCGTTTTAAATCTTATAACTAAAACTATGCTTTATTTGCAGTCTGTGTTTGAAAAATATGCATTCCCACTCCACAGCACCATTTTTGTAGAATCATCCATAAGCACAGAGGTAGGTATACAAAACTTATTTACAGCACCACCAATTTATTTAAAGTCAATTATTAGCAATGGACTGTTTGGTTATTTCTGTGGTCGGCACTTAAAAAAGGTCATAAGCATAGATTTGACACTTGTGGGAAACAGCTGCAAAAGTTTAAAAGTTGACCCTGAAATCATGTAAAATATTTGTGTTGGTGATTTATGAAATAACTCCAAAAATAGTTTAGATTGACTTACTGCGTTTTAAGGGATTGAAGAATTTGCAATTTTAAAGCAAGTTGCAGAAAAACCTGTATTTTGCTATATTTCGACTTATGACCTTTAAAGTGCTGACTTCAGATTTGTTCTAATAAGAACCTTTCATTTTAAAATTTGTATTGGAGATCATGGATTAACTTTTATCTCAATTCTTTTTATGGAATACCATTTTTGTGTATTTGTTTTTTTTTTCATGAAATGTTTTGTTATGATACCCATTTTCTTATAAAGTTATGAACCATAATTTCAAATCTACACAAAGTATGCAAACATGTTGTTATTGCTATTTATATACAAAAACTACCTATAGTTTTAAAATCATAAAAGTATTAAAATTGTTAACAATACTTAAAAAGATTAAAATTTTTAGACATGATTAATATGAAAGCAGTTGTGTAAAAATATAAATAAAAACTAAAGTGGCTCACCTAGGAATATGCCTTGGGGGAGGGGGTGTGAGACCCAATGATGTTGCATTTTATACTATTTATTGTTTTTGTGTATAAAATATGTGGAAAACCTTTAAAAAAATCTTGGGCTTGAGGGGCGCCCGGGTCCTGAGCCCCTCATGAAAAATATAAAATTTCTTCTTGTTTTTGTATTCATCTAAACACCCTCTTCTACTATGTTATTTCTGTGCTTTAGCAAAAATAAAAAACTTATGTATACAGGGTTTGTCAATGATCATTTGGCCATTGAAAATATGTGAATTGAAGTAAGATCGCTATTTAAATAAGTGGCACTAAGAGAGATAAATAGTTTAGCGCTGTTGTCAAGTTAGCAATTCAAGAAAATGGTTGTCTTTTCGTGATCTAATGACGTTACTCTTACCGGCTGAGTAGGCCAAAGACGGCGATGCATAAAATCCTTAAAACCCCTTGCTGTAGCGCCATCTCTTAGATATCATTTGCACTGTATGACTAATTATCAATACTGCAGAGCTTTCTAACATGGCAAAAATGTTAAAGGAGGTTACTACATGCACAAACAAAATATTCCATAAATTCAACTTTATGTTTCAACTGTTTCCTGGATAGTGTATGGTGACTTTTAGCAACTTGACTTCGTGAGCCGCCGCCAGGAGATCGAAGACTTGAGCGGCATTTAAGCGCGTCTTTACTAAAAGAGTAAGGTTATTGTGTAATTAAAATTTATAAAAGAATTGAATTTTTCTCGATTTAATGAATTTTGAGTCACAGCGGCAAGCGCTCCTGAATATGCGCGTCTTTGGTCCCTCACTGACTTCTTATAATTATTATATACATAAAATAATGTGTTACTGAATTTATTGAGAAACAAAGACACTGGCTGGGGGGTAGTTTATCACAATCTATTTTAATTAAATCAATGCAACAATATAACCCATTTTGTTACCTTTTTTGTCTATAACGACCCTCGGTTATAACGACCGAAATTAGGTGGTCCGTTCAATGTCGTTATAAACGATATTCACTGTATAGTAATTTTAAAGAAAATTATATTTAAAGTTTTTAAAAATGTTCCCAAAATGATATTTTTTGAGTGTAATGTATTATTTTTCGCCATAAATTAAAAAATATGTCACATTTTGTGTGCACTGCCTGGTTATACATTAATAAATGAGGTTAGTCTTATAAGGTATAAAAACATGTTGTAAAACAAAGTTAAACTATTGATTTTTTTCTTTTTTAAGGCAATCTTTGATAAGCTTTTAATAAAATGAAGAAACCTACAAAATTCAGACTTACCTGTAGGACGCCAGCACCTATAATAAGGGAATTGCTAGGCTAAGAATTCATCAGAAACAATAAAAACAAAATAAATAATTTTTCTTTTGATTTCAGACTTCTTCAACTACAACAACAACTACAATGACAACACCAGCAAAGCTGTATGGAAAAGACCTCAGCCAATATGAAGATATTGATGTAGAGACACTCTTGGACAAACTGACACCAGATGAAATTAATATATTAGCTAAAGAAGTAGATCCTGATGTAAGTACCTACAGTTTTATTATTTTTTATAATAATTTTAGTTTTGACATTGGAACATGTGAGAGTAGTCTATGAGAAAATAATATTCCAGCGTCCTGTTGCAGTTGAAAATTTGTGTGCAAGCTTTTGCAAAATTAGGTACTTACCTGAATTTTGTCCTTACCAATATCCCAAGTAACATTTTAGGGGATATTGGCAAAGTGAAGCATCAAAATTTCCAATCATATCAAGCAAAAGGAGGGGATAATTTGTGCTAAGCCTGACTTAGTATTCTACTTTGAGGTTCTCGATTGTCGTGGGCATTTTTAAGACAACATAGCTTGTAAAACAGTGTAAATCATGACCTTAAAACTTTTTTGGTTTGCTATTTAACTTTAACTTACTTATTTTTTACCTAAATTAATTCCTTTAAGACCGGGCCGTTTTTTGTTAAGTTACGGGTTGAAAATTATCATTGTTAACAAATTAGTACGACCTAAAACGCTTCGTTCAACTATATAGGAAAAACTTTAATTTTATTTAACCATATGGAATCTTCGGCGTTGTCTAGTTTAAAACTTGCACTTTATTTTGTCCTAATAAAAAAAACGTATGAGTGGTTGAAAACAAGAAACCTAAAACACAACCCTGCCAGCGCGAGCATGGGTCTACCTATTGTACTGACCGGAATTTTACTTACCAACGTTTTTTTTTATACTTTTCATTGTCAGAGGGAATTGTTTAACAGTTACCTGTCTATCTATCTATTTAACCAACTACTACGCCTTCACCTAGCGTCTACCAGCAAAAAACCATCTACTACCACCTTCTTCTGGCTTGTACCACTAAAAAATAAACTACTACCCCTTCCTTCAGTTTCTACTACCAAAAAATCAACTACTACTACCTTCCTTTAGCTTCTACCACCAAAAAACCAACTACTACCACCTTCCCCTAGCTTCTACCAGCAAAAAACTACTACCACTTTGCACTAGCTTTGATCATCAAAAAACCAACTACTACATCTAGCTTTTACCACCAAAAAACCAACTTCTACCACCTTCCCCTAGCTTGTACCACCAGAAAATGAACTACTACCACCTTCCCCTAGCTTGCACTACCAAAAAATCAACTACTACCACATTTCCTTAGCTTCGACCACCAAAAAACAATGACTACCACCTTCACTTAGTTTCTGTTACTGTGACTAAAAAACAACTACTTTTACCTTCCCCTAGCTTCTGTTGCCAAAAAACCATCTACTATCACCTTTTCCCAGCTTCTGCCACCAAATAACCGACTACTACCACCCTCCCATAGCTTGTACCACTAAAAAATCAACTACTATCATTTTCCCCGAGGTTGTACCACCAAAAAATCAACTACTAATAACGCCTTCCCCTGGCTTCTACCAACATAAAACAAATTACTATTACCTAGTTAATTTTTTAATGGTACAAGCAAGGGGCAGGTGGTAACTAGTTCATTTTTTGGTAGTACAAGCTAGGGGAAGTGGTAGTAGTTGGTTTTTTTGGTGGTAGAAGCTAGGAGCAAGTGGTGGTGAGAGCGAAAATTAAGATAAAATTTATGTAGGTAAAAGTCGGGACTTACTTTGGGCACTTCACAAATCGGGACAGCCTTTTGAAAATTGAGACAGTCTAGTTCTGTTGAAGGTAGTACCTTCCCTAGCATCTACCAGCAAAAAACCAATTACTACCACCCTCTCCTAGCTTGTAACACTAAAAAATTAACTAGTACCACCTTCCCTAGGTTTTACCACCAAAAAACCAACTACTACCACCTTCCTCTAGCTTCTACCACCAAAAAATCAACTACTACCACCTTACCATAGCTTCTACCGAAAAAAAAACAATTACTACCACTTTCCCCTAGCTTGTACCACTAAAAAAATTAACTACTACCTTCTTACCCTAGCTTCTACCACCAAAAAACTTCTACTACCAACTTCCCCTTGCTTGTACCAGCAAAAAACCAACTACTACCACCTTTCCTTAGCGTCTACGACCAAAAAACCAACTACTACCACCTTCCCCTAGCTTCTACCAGCAAAAAACCAACTACTACCATCTTCCCCAAGGTTGTACCACCAAAAAATCAACTACTAACGCCTTCCCCTGGCTTCTACCAACATAAAACAAATTATTACCTAGTTAATTTTATAATGGTACAAGCTAGAGGCAGGTGGTAACTAGTTAATTTTTTGGTAGTACAAGCTAGGGGAAGGTCGTAGTAGTTGGTTTTTTTGGTGGTAGAAGCTAGGAGCAGGTGGTGGTGATGGCAGCGAAAATCAAGACAAAATTTATGTAGGTAAAAGTCGGGACTTACTTTGGGCGCTTCACAAATCGGGACAGCCTTTTGAAAATTGAGACAGTCTAGTTCTGTTGAATTCACCAAAAGTACAGGCTGATTTTTTCTACCAATGCTGATATAAACCCGCTGCTTTATAACAAATAAGAAACTCATCAAAGGCAGAGAAGGCCAGGACAACCTGTACACAAAATAATATAAATCAGAGTGGACCAGGTGAATTATTTATTTGTTTAATAGGCTTTATCATGGGGTTGATATGGACTGACTTCTTTAATATTTTGGAGTTGCTGTCTAGTATTGGGTCATCTGCCAACAGTTTTATACACCGACAAGCATACATGTCGTAAACGCAAATTACATTTATTTAATTACTTACATAAAAATAAAATATCTTTAACATTTATGGTAAAAGAGAAAATCATTATACTTTGCATCTGGTTTCCCAGATAATTTTTGTTTAAAATTACTACTATTATACCAATAAAAACAAAGTAGTACTTTTTAATGTGTGTGTTTTTTTGTATTTAATGGGTGAGTAATAGTGCTTAAAGCTGTTGAACAAGTTTCCCAACTTGTTTTTATTTTTGTAAATAATTATATTCTCTAATTTTCACTTAAAATTAGAGAAGCTATCTCTCTTAGTTTTTAAATATTTTTGGGTTACATTTTCTACGCTTACAAGCGTTTTTAGAATATTATTTTGATTTACTTTACGCTATATCTTTCCATATTTTAAATTTAAACTTCGCGCGCTTCTTCCGGCAATGAAGGATTTGAGATAAGCGGCTAAATTCGGCCTAGCAGACGAAAACGCCGATTGTCTGCGAGAACAACTCAACCACGCGCCACGTGCAACTAAAGTCACCGCACCGCTATTATTTTATATTAAAATTGTGGAAACTATTAATTTTACGCTTTAGTTTATTAGATATTAGTGTTTGGAACATTTTGAACTATAGAACAATGGAGAGTCTGGTACTTCGCGTATAATCGGGCTGGCCAGCCAAGTAGCTACAAAAGACATCTAAGGGTAAGTCGTTTCTTGATAATTTTTCATTGCTACGCTATTTTTAGTAAATAAGTTTTAGGCTCTTTTTTCCCTGTCGGAGCCCTGTGGAAAGATACAGTCCCTCTTAACTCCCACACGTTTTTCTCGAGCTATCTCGAGTGGTCCTTCGGTATATTTTATTTTCTACAGAAGGCCTGACTTCACCATTTGGTCCAGGTTCGAGCCTGATAACAGGACCCCGGGAAAAATTAAAGTCTAAATCGCATTTTGTTAAATATAAAATTTTTAATAAATACGCATGACCTTGCTCTTTTTGCTGTGCTCGCCGTAAAAATAACAAGTAAAAAAGTACCGAACGCGCATTGTTTTCGCGCATTTCCTACCTCTTTTTGGCTTGGCGTCGACTGCACGTAGGAAAAGTTTCCAACACAAAGATATTAGAGAGGTAAATGAGACTTGTTTACATTTTTTATCGCCTATTCTCTTTTCTTTTTAAACGCTTTTAATTTTTAAATATTAAAAATTTCGGAAACTAATCGTTCACCTGTGTTAACGGAGTTTTTTAAAAACATCACAATGAGTACGCAACTTAAGAAGTTAGAAGCACTCCGTAATGTGCAACATAATCGCATTAATACTCTTCATAACTTAGCTAATGCATGCCTAACGGATGATACAAAAAAACCGTGTTTACAGGTTCGACTTATCGACCTTGATGAGATGAAAGAAACATTTTTTATTTATCAAAATCAAATAATAGAGGCTTATTCGGCAAGTCCGGAGAGACTGGAAGAAGAAAATGAACGCCTCACTGAGTTTGACGACAGCTTCTATGATATTAAAAGAATTCAAAAACAACTATTTGAGGTGAAAATTGAAGCTCCTCAACCTCAAAACTTAACGCAAATTTCAAACTCTTCTGATCCAGACCGCTTTATGGCGTCTTTAATGCCCAGACTGCGCATTGTCGAATTTCATGGCGACATCACTAAGTTTCCAACCTTTCTAGATATGTACAATAGTTCTGTACACAATAATCCTAGTATTCCTACAAACGCTAAATTTAATTTGTTACTGTCCTACCTAAAAGGACCGCCTTTAAACGTAGTTAAACATTTACAAATAACCGACGCTAATTATATAATCGCTTACAATACGCTTCTAAAACGCTATCATAACCCCCGCTTATCGGCTCAAACTTATTGGCGCTCCGTGTATAATTTTCCCGCTCTCAAAGACGACAATCCAGAAACGCTGCGCACGCTGCTTGATGTTTTTTCAGAAAACATTGAGGCTTTAAAAACTCTAAATTACGACACTGATCAATGGTGTTTTCCGCTCGCCAACATTTTACTAGATAAATTGCCTGAGGTACTACTTTCGCGCTTTGAACTAGCTAATTCTAGGTCTAATGAAATGCCCAAATATCAAGAAATTTATAATTTCCTTGAAAGTCAATGTAATTCGCTTTATTCGCTACAATCTAAAAATAGATTTAAAAATAATAAACAGTTTTATAAAAATAACGCCTCGCCTTATTATACAAAAACGCTACTTGGTACGGAAAATACTCATTCTAAAGATAGATGCGCTTTTTGTGATTCTAACACACATTCAATATATTTATGTAACGCATTTAAAGGTAAATCTCCCTACGAACGCTATTCTTACGCTAAAAATAAAAAACTATGTTTAAATTGTTTAAGCTCAATACATTTAACAAATTCTTGTCAAAGTCTACGCTCATGTCGCTATTGCCCCGGTAATCAAAGACACCACTCATTAATTCATTTTGAGCGAAATTATAATTACGCTAATTCTCAAAATCAAAATAGATCACATTTTGATGCTAACGTGAATTTCTCACAAAATCTCTCTAATATGTCTCCCAACGCATCTCCCAGTAGTTCACCACGTGGTTACTTGGCCAGTCAGCAAAGTTTTAGATCCCCGGCTACTGGGTGTCCGCTTCAAAATTACTCTACTCAAAATAATAACAATTTTACTTCGACGTCTTCTAATTCACAAGTACCAATCGCAACTCCTTCAGGTTCTAACCCCACGCATTGTGGTTTTATTTCTGCGCAATCGCAAGTTTTATTGTCAACTATCCTAGTAAAAATTCAAGATGTCCGCGGTCACTTTCAAACAGTTAGAGCCGTTTTAGACAGCGGTTCGCAAAACACCTTTTGTTCTCAAAAATTAGCGCAACAATTGGGCCTTCCCAGACAACCCTTATGTTCAAATATACAGGGGGTTGGAGGCAACTCTCTTACTTCTGATCTAGGATCGATTTTTATTAAAATTTGTAATTTTCAAAAACCAGATATTTTTGTGTCTACGCAAGCGATTATTTTGCAAAAGGTTTGTACTGATTTACCGTCAGTAAAAATAAATACAGAAAATTGGCATTTTATAAAAAATTTACCCTTAGCAGATCCCACTTTTTACAACCCTTCGCCTGTAAATTTACTAATTGGTATGG
Organism: Aspidapion aeneum; assembly: GCA_963576565.1. NCBI lineage: Eukaryota > Metazoa > Arthropoda > Insecta > Coleoptera > Brentidae > Aspidapion > Aspidapion aeneum. The sequence continues at coordinate 113,488,091 of OY755040.1, forward strand.
ATCTCTTTCCACTCATTATACAGGGTGAAAAAATCGCTAGCGATGATCCAAATCATCCCTTTGCTATGGGAACTATTTTCGGCTATATTTTGATGGGACAAATAAATCAACCCTTAATTTCTACCCCGCCAATTAATGCTCTTTTTTGTCAAAATGAAAATGACTCGCTTTCGCAATTAATTTCAAAATTTTGGGAAACCGACTGCGTCCCCCAAAAAACTCATTTGAAACCAGAGGATGAAATTTGTGAAAATTATTTTAAACAGAGCGTGTCGCGTAATCAAGACGGCCGGTATACTGTCTCCCTTCCCTTTCGCACATTTGACAATCCACCGCAGTTTCCTGGAATAAAACAAGTCGCGCTAAATCGTTTCTTATCTTTAGAAAAAAAACTACTTCGCGATAAAAACTTGTATTGTGAATATTCTAAATTTATGAATGAATATTTGGAATTGGGTCATATGGACTATGACTCAGAAAAAGAAGACGATTCAGACAGCTATTTTATTCCACATTTCGCTGTTGTTAAAAATGAAGCTATCACTACTAAGACAAGGGTAGTTTTTAATGCGAGTATTACTGACCCTTTTACGCATATTTCGCTTAATCAAGTGTTATTATCGGGTCCGAAACTACAAAAAGATATTATTCAAATATTATTACATTTTCGCCTTAACCCTGTGACGCTCACCTGCGATATTCAAAAAATGTATCGTGGTATAAATATCAACCCTGATCATCAAAAATACCAAAAAATATTTTGGCGGTTTAACCCTAATGACAAAGTTTCCGTTTTTAAACTACGAACTGTCACTTACGGAGTGAACTGTTCACCATATCTCGCTTTACGCACCCTTCAGCACTTAGCTGAATCCGAATATGATAACTACCCTCACGCTGCTCAAGTTATACTTAACGATACCTATATTGATGACGTCACTACTTCATGTAAAACGGTTCAAGAGGCGTTAAATTTGCAGCATGAGCTTACGGAGTTATTAGGAAACGCTGGCTTGAAATTACACAAATGGTCTAGCAATCGCTCAGAAGTGATCTCTCATTTAGATCCCTCCTTAGTCAACCCCGCAGTTTTATCTCTCGATTCGGATGACGTCACTAAGGTCTTAGGCCTGTGCTGGCATCCTTCCTATGACGAGTTTCGATTTAACATATTACCTAATCAGCAAAGCTGTACTAAAAGGACGCTTCTCTCATTTTTAGCACGCTGCTATGACCCCCATGGTTATCTTACCCCAGTAACATTCACTTTAAAATATTTGATTCAACAAATTTGGTTACTTGGTATTTCCTGGGACGCCACGCCTACTTTAGAAATAGTTCGTCAGTGGACACTCTATCAATCTGAATTTCAAGTTTTAGAAAAATTTAGTTTACCCCGCCACATTGACATCACCAACGCCGAATCCATCGATCTCTGTGGTTTTTGTGATGCGAGTGAACGAGGGTACGCATGCGTAATATACTTACGTGTCTTACGAAACGCTAAATATCACATATATTTTGTTCTTGCGAAAAGTCGCATCGCTCCACTTAAAAAATTTGTTAGTATTCCGAGAATAGAACTTCTAGCCGCTACTCTTTTATCTGAGGTCTTAAAATACACATATGATATCTTCATAAAAAGGTTCACAATAAATAATATTTACGCTTTTTCGGACGCAATGGTTGTTTTACACTGGATAAAATCCCATCCAAGTAAATGGAAAACTTTTGTCGCAAATCGTGTTAGTCTTATCCAAGATAATATTAATCCAGAATGTTGGTTATATACCCCCACCTTTCTCAATAGTGCCGATGTAGCCAGCCGCGGCTGCTCGCCGAGTGAGCTTTTAAATCATCCCCTATGGTGGGCCGCCCCTAGTTTTTTACAAGAATCTTTCGATAAATGGCCAACAAAAATCCCGCAAGTCAAAATAAATGACAGTTTAGAGACTGAGGAACGAAAAAATGTTGCTCTGATTTCTTGTGACCGAATAACGGAAAACTTTTTAGATTCGCTTTTAAATAATAAATCCGATTTTTACGCTATTCAACTACTTTTAGCCCGCAGTTTACGATTCATAAATAATTGTAGACTATCCGCAGACGTCAGAAAAAAGACAAATATAGATTATATCGATCTCTTTAACGCTTTAAAATGTTTGGCTAAGCACGAACAACAAAAATACTTTTCTGAAGTAATTCTTAACCTTCAAAACCAGAAAAAATGCATAAAACCCATACAAAAATTGAATCCCTTTTTAGACCAGGATGGTCTTATAAGAGTTGGAAGACGCATTCAACAAGCCATGACTATTTCTTACGGACAAAAACATCCTCTTCTTTTACCCAAGGAAAGTAGACTTTCTTATATTTTTATTGAATATATGCACAAAAAATATTTGCATGTCGGAGTGCAAACAGTCCAATATCTCATTAGTCAAATTTTTTGGATTTTATCTGCCAAACGCTTAATTAAAACGGTTTTATCCAAATGTGTTCGTTGCTTTCGCGTCAAACCGCATTCTTATGAGCAAATCATGGGACAAATTCCGTCCTACCGCTTGATTCCACAAAAGCCTTTTACTTTTAGTGGAATAGATTTTAGTGGGGCTATACCTATCACTCTCAGTAAACACAGAGGTGTAAAAACACAAAAAGCATATATCTGCCTTTTTATTTGTCTAAATACTAAAGCTTTACATCTCGAGTTAGTGTCAGATCTAACTTCGGACGCTTTTTTAGCTGCGCTACGTCGCTTTGTTGCCCGAAGAGGTTACATAAAAACTCTTTTTTCAGACAATGGCACAAATTTCGTTAAATCAAGCAAAGAATTGCTTGATCTTGCAAGAAATGCTTGCACTCAACAAGCTATCGCCTGGAATTTTATCCCTCCATCAGCTCCCCACTTCGGCGGTCTTTGGGAGTCAGGGATAAAATCAGTAAAAGCTCACTTAATTCGTACCATTGGCTCGCAAATTCTAAGTTATGAGGAGTTGTACACAGTTCTTTGTCAAATTGAGGCGATTTTAAATTCTCGCCCCTTGACCCCGCAATCTACCGACTGTAACGATCTACAGGTTTTAACACCGGGACATTTTTTAACACATGGACCTTTAGTTTCTGTTCCTGACGAAGATTTTTCAAGTAAACCTGAGAATCGGTTATCGCGATGGAACTTGGTCCAACGAATACAAGCCGATTTTTGGCGTCGTTGGAGCCAAGAATTTTTACATACCCTTCAAGTACGAAATAAATGGTTGGAACCATGCGCAGAGCCAAAAATAGGTACCCTCGTTCTTATCAAAGACGAGTTATCACCGCCCCTTCAATGGCGGGTAGGTCGCATTATTGAAATTTTTAAAGGGCCTGATGGGCACGCTAGGGTGGCAAATGTTCGTACCGCGTCCGGTATCTTTAAACGACCTTTAGTCAAGCTTTGCCCCCTTCCAATTGATTCAGATTCACCTACCGAAAAATGATGCTCATTTTGGTGGGCCGAATGAACAAGTTTCCCAACTTGTTTTTATTTTTGTAAATAATTATATTCTCTAATTTTCACTTAAAATTAGAGAAGCTATCTCTCTTAGTTTTTAAATATTTTTGGGTTACATTTTCTACGCTTACAAGCGTTTTTAGAATATTATTTTGATTTACTTTACGCTATATCTTTCCATATTTTAAATTTAAACTTCGCGCGCTTCTTCCGGCAATGAAGGATTTGAGATAAGCGGCTAAATTCGGCCTAGCAGACGAAAACGCCGATTGTCTGCGAGAACAACTCAACCACGCGCCACGTGCAACTAAAGTCACCGCACCGCTATTATTTTATATTAAAATTGTGGAAACTATTAATTTTACGCTTTAGTTTATTAGATATTAGTGTTTGGAACATTTTGAACTATAGAACAATGGAGAGTCTGGTACTTCGCGTATAATCGGGCTGGCCAGCCAAGTAGCTACAAAAGACATCTAAGGGTAAGTCGTTTCTTGATAATTTTTCATTGCTACGCTATTTTTAGTAAATAAGTTTTAGGCTCTTTTTTCCCTGTCGGAGCCCTGTGGAAAGATACAGTCCCTCTTAACTCCCACACGTTTTTCTCGAGCTATCTCGAGTGGTCCTTCGGTATATTTTATTTTCTACAGAAGGCCTGACTTCACCAGCTGTAGATTTGCTTTTTTATGATCTTGTAATGAGTACTTTCACTATTCAGTTCTTTACTAATGTTCCTGCCCATTCTATTTATTTTTTTTTCTATCATTGTTCAGACGGTACATTATTCATTGCAAACAATGCACAACTGTTTTGCTGGGATTTTAAAACGCTGTATCTGCTAAATTTAACAAAAATCAACCTAAATCGAACTGTGAATTAATTGTTTTATTTTTACACTCTTATCTTAAAAGTACAAGGTGTGTCCAAGCGAAACCTGTGAAATAACAATGCTACCAGCGCATTGGGGGGCAGGGAGAAGGGACTGTCAATAGCATGCTAGATACCGCGTGGCCAGCCTTTTATCTAGGGGTAGGATTTTTGTATGGGCCATAAAGATTGCATGGGAGAATAGACCAACGTTGCCAGTTTAGCGCAAATATCAGTATAATCCGCTACTTGTTTCGCGAAAGGTCAACTTTTCAGTTTTATGTATGTGCATTCATCAAACGGGGTGATAAACAACCAGAATAATAACTTAAAATTCTGCTTGTTCTTAAATGTAAATAATTCACTTACTTTTACAAACAAACAGAATTTTAAAGTGTTATTCTTTTTATTGATTTTCGTTTTACATTCACTAGTCAATTTTTTTACACCACAGTTTACCAATCTATTGGTAAGCTAACTATTATTTAATTTTAGGTTTTTTTAAATGCATTTTTAGTCTAACCCTAACAAAGGTAATGGTAGACCACAGTGATCGCAGCGTGGTTATAGGACGCGGGAGGGTGGTCGAGACCTTAGTGGGGCGGCAGAGCTGGTATTGAGCCTCAAAAGTAGTTCCGCGGGGCTCATTTAGTCCTTTTTTAAGACAAATATCATAATTATGAGTGGTAATGCCTTTTAAACTAAAAACTAAAATTTTGTTACTTTACATGCTCGCAGGCGACATGCGCCTTAAGGGGCCTACAGACACGCGAGCATTTCTTGAGATTAGTACGCGCACTAATCTCTGCATACATGTACGTTTGGTGGAATTGCCTACACACACGAAGACAAAATTAAACGATCTAAACATAAACACGATATTATCAATGCGTTTTGCCTAGACACCGAGAGATTTGCTCGCGTACATCGTGCGCGCGAACTAATCTGCGAGAGATATTTTAGGCGGATATTGTCTACACACGAAGAGATTAGTATGCGCAAACTTGTACGCGCGTACTTATCTCTAGAAATGTTCGCGTGTCTGTAGGCCCCTTTAGGGAAAAATGTTTTATATACAAACATTTTTAAACCAAAATCAATACAACAAGAAAAGTTGATAGCAAAATTGATAGCTTTAAGGTAGAATTCGTTAAATAATACTTTTACCTAACCCTTTTTTTAACCAAAATCTAATGCTGACATAAAACTTGTGTATCATATTGGGTTAAAATCGTTTGAGGTGTTCTTGAGTTATCATGTATTCAGACAGACAATTTATTTTCTAGATCTAGGTGTTTAATAAAATTTTAAAAATAAAATGTTTATGTTTTTAAAAGTCCACTTCTTGTATGGTGACAAGTCAAGCAATAATTCTCGCCCTAAAAAATTGTCCGCCCCTTGACAAGTGCGACCCCTTGACAAGTGCGCCTGTAGTAATTTATCAAGGTTACCTTTGACAACGCTGCAAAGCTTTCTGCGGGACTCGGGCGTATCGCGGTCTCTTTTTATTAAATGCTATACTCTATCTATTTTTGTCATCTTATGGAAATTTATACCCCTAGATGTGAACTTGTTTACGCGGTATATGGTGTGTGTGTATGTCTGTAACATGATAGCTCCTAAAGTGCTAAACTGATTTTCAGATAAAATACTGTACAATACTGTAAAGAGCTGATTAGATGTTTGTTAAAAATCCATCAATGCTAATGATCTTCTTAACAGAGCACCGCATCAAAATGCTATGAATTATAGTAGAATCTGAGGGTACGGCAGTGCCTCGCCAAGTTCGCGCGCCGTAACCATCTTTTCTTGAAACATCTCAGCCGATATTTGACCTTCCTAAAACTACTGCGGAATGAGCTACTCAAACTTTGCACAGTCGTAGATCTCCATGGAGTTAACAACCCCTGCAAGTTTCATGGAATTCCATAAAGTAGTAAAGTTTAGTAACGAAATTTCAAAAAACGTCGAAATTGCCACTCACTCACTCACTCATGTATAGATCATCAATATTCTACTGTACTTCCAGACATGCTACAAAGCTGAAATTTGGCAGACTGATAGAAATTATGACAAAACCCCTGGAAAAAATCAAAAAACCCCAAAATTTTAATTTACTCCCCTCCCCTATACATTTAAAGTTATGTAAAAGTAGCATAGCCCTCTTCCAGAAATGCTAGAGAGTTGAGCTTTGGCAGATTGATAGGAACTATGATAAAACTATAGGAAAAAATCAAAAAACCCCAAAATTTTAATTTATTCCCCTTCCCTATACATTTAAAGTTATGTTAAAGTAGCATTGCCCACTTCCAGAAATGCTAGAGAGTTCAGCTCTGGCAGACTGATAGGAACTATGATAAAACTATAGGAAAAAATTAAAACACCCCAAAATTCTAATTTACCTCCTTCCCCTATAAATGTAAAGTTATGTAAAAGTAACACTGCTCACTTCCAGAAACGCTAGAGAGCTAACTTTTTAAGACTGAAAGACAATATGATAAAACTATATGAAAATTTTTAAAAAAATCAACATTTTAATTTACTTCCCTCTCTTATAAATGTAAATTTATATAAAACTAACATTGTCCACTTCCAGAAACGCTAGAGAGCTGAGCATTGGAATGCTGATAGAAATTATGATAAAACCATGGGAAAAAATTTAAAAAGTCCAATATTTTCATTTACCCTCCTCCCCTATAAATGTAAAGTTATGTAAAAGTAACATTACCCACTTCCACAAACGCTAGAGAGATGAGCTTTGGAAGGCTGATAGGAACCACGATAAAACCATGGAAAAAAATTAAAAAATCTCAAAAATTTAAGTAAGGCATTGCAAAAGTTTTGAACAATATTCCGCATATTTTACTACTTTAAAAATTAAGTATTATCCAATTCCTTTAAAAAATTAATTGAGCCAAGTTCTCCAATGAAAATGAAAGGTTCTGAAATTTGTATTGAAGAACTTGGCTTTACTTTTATCTCAATTCTTTTTACGGAATGCCATTTTCGCGTACTTGGCTTTTTTTTACATGAAATGTTTTTGTTATGATACATTTTTCTCAATAAGTTATGTTAGTACTAAAAACTTCGTAGGAGCTTCTGTGTCTGAGATATTTACAAAAACTGTTTTTAAGGCTGATATAGCGTGGAGTTCACTTGTAGTGTGCTAATGGGCTAGGAAGGTATCAGATCCGTCATGTATCCATTTATTTTTAGTCAGCAAACATTGATGAAATTGTTTATTGATCAATTATAAGAAAACTTTTTAGGCAGAAAATAGTTATATTAGTAAAGGTTTACCAAAGTTAACTAAAAAAGATAGTCTAAAGTCGGGTACTCATTAACGAACCACGAGCATCGATCAACGAACGCGATCTATTCGCTAATGTGGACGGCATTGTTCGGGGCTCGCAGCGCGATATCGAAACCTTAAATTAAAAGAATGTACCCAGTAAATTTGAGAGATAAATACACATCTCTTGAAAAAGTTTATCTACATAAATACATTTTTTAAATGAAAAAAAATTGCAAAATCTATTTGTAATAGTTTACTTGTAAGAAAATGGTAAGTCTTACTTTTTTACTTAAATTGCGAATATCCCAAAAACTAATCTATTAATTTTTTAAATAATATCAATGCTGTAAAGAAATAGAAAAAACTCTTTTAAATCAGGTATCACTTGACCCACTTTCCCTCTCTAAAGTCAAGAGGTCAAAGCTACCCCAACTAGGATATAGATATAAATATTTTAAGAAAATAAAAATAATGTGTCCTAGGATTTTTTCAAAAATTTACTTTAAATACTCATAATTGCATCCCGTATACGTTTTCTGTGAGCATATTACTTTAAATTAAAATTGATAATGATGATGATAACGAAAATGATTATACGTATGTTTAATCGCTCCGCTTGTTTTGTAAAAAGAGTTTTTGCTTTTTTCTTTCTGGGTAATAAATTTTGTAGTATAAAATAGAGAATAAATATATTTTGTTTACCTCACTTTACTGATAACGGTAATTACCACTTATGATTGGACAAGCTAACCTATACACGTATTAATGGTAAAAACTGCACAGAACAGATGTGGCTTTACTCAGGCGTTGCGACCTGTATTGAGAGATGTTGAAGGAATAAGAAAAATTCGCGCGCGCTCGCTTAAAGCGCCTCTAGCGGTAGATATTTAGGAATTACAAAATGATAGCGGTAATGACACTCTACCAGGGTACGCGTATAAAATGTTATTTTCTTAAAAAAATTAAGAATAATATTTGCTTTTAACAAACGGCGATACATACATATCAGCCTGGCCCTCCCCCCTCTTTGACACAAAACTTATAATTTTTAATTCCAGAAGAAAAATAACCAATGCATAAGCCGCAATTTTTTTTTAAATAAATTTTACTGATTTTACTCAAATTTTCGTCTGCGGCACATTTTATTTGCACATAGTGGTAAACTTTAAAGCTAATTCTTATTAAATCCCGCAAAAAAATTTATTTTGTGTTTTTTTCCCTCCTTGGCCCCTCCCCCCGGACATCCTGGATCCGCCACTGGTCCGGCTTACTGGCAAAGCCATTTTGTTTTAGGCTAGTAACATATAAACCACGCATCTTCTTTTAAATGTTTTTTAAATAGTCTTTGTTTTTTGGATTCCCTATAACAGGTCTATTCCTGTAATTTTCAAATAGACAATACTTTTTCATCATTCATGGTATTTTTTTTTATTTGAAGCGCATTGAACGACGACCGCCTATTGGCTCGTCGCGAATGGCTTGTTGCGCGCTGTGATCATACCTTTTTCACGTCTACATTAGCGAATTGTTCGAGGCTCGTGGCTCGGTAATGAGTACCCGGCTTCACTAAAATCTAGGTATGGGCAATATGTCAGACTATTCTGTATACTTCTGTTCTGCGGGGGTATTTTAAAAACGTAATAAAGACCCGCAAAACAGTACCTAGGACGTTCCAAGGATATTTTTCGGACATTTTTAAAACGTCCGCTAGGTACGAAAAGGGCGTTTGTGAAACGTCCCCAAAACTTTTTTAAAACGTCCCCGGCACGTTATTTAGACGTCCTCGGTATGTATTTTAGACGTTCCCGGTTCGTTTATTGAACGTTCTCAAATTTTGGAAAAGAAATAAAAAAAATCAAATTTTTGGCAATTGTCCGAAAAACTTTCTTAAAACGTTTTTAAAACATTTAAAGGTGCTGCTGATAACCCACTTTATAATTTTTTTTCTAGGACTCATTTTTACCTCCCTCCGAGAGGACCAGCTACGACTGTGATAAAGATCCAACCGGCCCTTTGGACCGCAAACACCTCATTGAACACATCAATAAAGAAGCCATAGAAACACCTGACAGGCCAGAACTTAAGCCTTACGTCCCTGGAACTGTTCGAGGGAAAAAAGTAAGTTTAATTTCACAATATTCAAGACAAAAAAATCTGAAAACACTCTGCGTCTCTAGTCTAAAAGCATTTGATATTACTTTTGGACACGTGGTCATTTCCCCTAGAGTCCCTGTATGTTAGAGCATAAATATGCGGCATACTCATGTATTCTCACACGCGATGCTTGAAGTCAGGACCCCCATTTAATTCTTAATGTTCCTTTTTCGGGTAGACATGATTTTGGCTACTGCGCATGCGTCAATTTTGGTGGTTTTGGAACATACTCCGTTACATCACTAGATTATTTGTGAATAGTCAAAAATTAAGGGGTTATGTCTATTTTTTTCTAAAAACTAGTTGATTGGGTGAAAATTTATCAAATTGCGGATTAAATTTGCAGTTTTTCTAAAATTAGTTGTGCAGATTTATTGTCGATACGATGAAGAGAGTTTAATGGCATCTATAAACCACTCAACAAACGCAAAACACCGTAAAATGTAAATAAACAACAAATATGGCATACACTCACACAGCAGCTGTGTGTCTACATGACAAAAAACACGCATTCCCACTTGAAAATTCGCGTCTGCAAATTTGTTATTTTTTTTGTTTATACTGGGACTTTCCATCCAATCAGGATCAATCCAGTTTCGCAAAGTTAGAGCAGGTGAAAGCATTTTAAACAATCACAAACAACCAAATATCTAGCCAGGAATCAGAACAGACAGACAAAATTTAAATTTGCCATTGTTTTCAAAGCAAGTTATGAGTGCCTCTAATGTACTTGATGTTGACATATTTGGATATAATAGAGTCGCGACAAGCCCAAGGTCTCACTTTTATACGGGTTGCCTATAGAATTTGACCAGTCATGTGAACTTAACTGGACGCTAACTTTATCCTTTATTAATGTGACATTAATCGACAGATGTGACGTGATATTTAGAAGTCCAATTTTTACCTTTTGCAGACACAATTTTTATTTGCGTTATTTTTGTTATCCTTTATTTATCTGTCAAAAGCCTGTTTTGTGTTATGTAGGCAAAATTCATTAAAAAGTTCCGAAAAGAACTAGGAAATAATTCTTAATAAGTTCCCAAAACAACTAGGGGAAAACTGAAAACCAATACCAGTGTAAAACTGCGAGGAAAATATAGGATTAAGTCTGTGTACTGTTTCTTCTTTTTTTTTACACACTGATTTTGAACATTGATGAATTTTGGTTAGTTAGTGAACACTGTTGCCAAACAACACATATCTACCAGTTTTTATAAAAAATGATTTTCAATCATTGGCATAAAATTAAATCTGCGGATTACCCTGCATTGGTAGCTCTTGAAATAATTGTCTGTCGCGGCAACACTGTCTCTAAATAAAGGAACTAGTAGCCTGCGTTATTTGGACACAAGTAAGGTCAAACATTATCCTTTATTAAGGGATAAAGGTCAAACCAGGTAACTGCGTCAAATAAAGGATAAGTGAAAAATGTGAGACGCAAGAGGTCCCTAATATCTCATACTTTTTTAAATAGATAAGAGGTTGTTTATCCACAAACTTGTTTCACTGATTGCCCCATATTTCATCATACTGTAATTTTTTTTATTTTAGTGGATTCCACCGCCTCCCGCCAGAGGCCAGTTGGAAGCCGATGAAAAAATTGCGGTAGACTTGGGAGATGAATACGAGCATGCGCTCAACAACGCGTCGCAGGAGGAAATTATTGACTTGGCAGGTAAATACACAAAATACAAATAATACCGTAACAGGATTTAAGTTTTTCTTATTTTTTAAAGTTAGAGTTAATAAATCTATCTTTTTATTATATTTAATTCACTTTATGGGCAGAAATTTTAACAATGAGTGACTTTAACGTAATTTATACTTTGTCATTGTCATGTTGACTAGATGAATACTCTTCAACATGGCATCTCGAAGCTCGTTAAGATTTTCCCGCGATATAAAAGTATTAGGGTCTAGCAAAAAGTTCTCTCATGATTTAAATGTTGTCTTATTACTGTCTCGTCTACTAGTGGCCAGATTTTTTTCTATCGGCCCCAGAAACACCCTGTTCTTTGCGACTGTCCAAGCTGTTGGCTTAAATCTCTCAGATATTCCGCAGGATGGGGTTATCTGTATTAAATTCTTCCAAAAAGTTTTTTGTTTCCTCATGATGGGACCAGTCCATAAGTCGAGTTTTTTTTGCAAGTTCAGAGCAAAATTTTAATTAACTTGAAGAATTAAATGGTAGAACCGAGAGTAGAACAACAAACTAATATAAGTTCAATTAGATGTGTACACATAAATAAAAAGATAAAAAACAAAAGTGTCTGAATATATTTTTATTTTATTCAAGACATATTCTATTTAAAAAAATCTCTCATTTAAAATAAAATTATTCAAGTGTATTGTGTAATTTCCCTTGTTCTTCGAATTCGTAAAAATCTTAGCAACAATCTTTTATTCAAATTATCAGTATTTGTTAAGCACTCGTGATATTACCCCCGATAATATTTGCATATGAGGTTATACAGGGTGTTTCAAAGTTTATATAACAAACGCTGAGTTTTCGAGATACCTAGTATTTAACTTAATTTTTTTTTAGTTTTTAGTCTATAGCTTATGCAATTTTTGAGATATGATAGATAGCTATAGTCACTACACTATAATACATTCAAAATAATAATAAAACTCACAGGGTGAGCTTACTGGTTGATATAAATGTTACTCTGCAAAATATATCATTTACCAGGACACAATACTTACTTTAACCAAATGCCTTTTGAATTTTTTGCCAATTTTCGACAGCACTTAACCACACGCATTTTTTAACGGCTGTAAAGTTTAAGTAAGATACCTAGGTATCTGCCTACACTGCCTTTTATTTTAATGTAGAATAACTGATACCTACGTCGGTAAGTATAGTGACTTAGAATTTTAGACCTCCCTGTACAATTTTAAAACTTCATCTAAGAAAAACACTGAAATTTAAAAGAAATTCATGCAAGTGTAAAGTTAAGAGACTAAACAAAAAGTTTAAGGGGCAAATAATTCTCAACTGGGAGACTCTGCGTTTCTGAATTTTAAGGCTTGATTCAGCCCCAGCATAACCAAAAAATGCAAGATGAACTTTGTGCATGCTTTGCTAAGTTCGGCGTTTGGCTACATTATATAAAGTATTTAAAAAAAAAGCGATTTTGACATCTTTACAAGAAAAAAATGGGGATATTTTGACATGTGTGCAAAATTTCAGGTAATTATATAGGTTTGCTCGTTAACCATAATATGTCTGTTAATTTTACCAAATTTTATAAATGTATCCCAATCGGGAGCTTGTTTGTTATTTTTGAAACGTTGAAAACGGTAAAAAAGTACTCTTTTAAAAAAAATGGCCTGCTAGAATAAATAATTGCGCCAGTGCCCAGATAGACAAAAGTGATATTTTTTTATTTAGAAATATATAAGAAACGAAAAAAAAATATTACCAGATAAAATCCCCAGTAGAAATGGCAATGTTATGAGGTAAAAACAGACAAAATTAAAATAAAATCAAAAGACACCAAATTTTAATATTTCTTCTGATTATTTGTGTGGCTTATCCTTGTTTCTAGAATATTTTTTTTTGAGAGCACCATAAACCTGCTATAAACTGGTGGTTCATTTAAATAATTGAAACGGTTTAAAAAAAAATTTGATTAATCCGAGTCAATACAATATCTTCAAGAAAATGCGATTTTGCTCTGTTTTTCTCAGCATAAAAACTTACCGTGTTTCCTCTGTAGCATATTTTTTTTAAAAGATTTTTTAGTTGTAGGGAGATCCCAAAAAAAGGGTAAATTGTATTATTTGTTTTTTGTTTTCTGCTTTTGAGAATTTAAAAACAAAAAATATTATTTTAAAAATCACAAATTTTTGGAAAAACTAAATACTTGCTCATATTTTTCCTTAATTTCAAAAAATAGTGTAATAGTGTAGTAAATCATTTTTTTAGAAATTTTACCTGCTTTTAAAAAAATTTAGGCAGTACATACAGGGTGGTCCAGGTTGTGAAGAAATTTAATAAATAAGAGCCTCTGCGCTACAGAAAAGATAACAAAAAACTTAACGAAGTAGGTTCTTGGAGCCGTGCATGGGTACTGTATATGTGTACAAAATTTGGTAAAGAGGCACAATTATTTGGAAATCCTAAATTTTTGCCTGGTCTAGTTGTACCCTATTCTCTATTACAAAAATCCAGATCATTGGACGGATCCCTACAGTTTATTTTATTTTGTTTTGACTAAAATTTTTAATTTATTGTGTTTTTTTTAGCCATCCTAGGTTTCCACTCGATGATGAATCAAGACCAATACCACGCCTCGTTGTTAAACAAAGGCCAACCAGTAGGGCTGGGTTGGGACGGTATCACCAAGGCCTCGAAGCAGAAAATCTTTCCCATGGACCCTCCCAACGATTGTGATATTGAAGATTCCATTAGAAGGGTTAAAATGGACGATCCCAAGTATATAGATCTTAATTGGAATAATATAAAGGTTTGTTTTATTGAATTAATAATAAAAATAAATAGCAGTCTTACAAAGACTAACATTTGCGTCCAGGATAGCAGTACCAAAATTTCAATACGGATAAAAATTAAATTAATTAAAAAAATAAAATATTGGAATGAGAAAGTAGAAAATAAACAATATCGTACAATTAATACTACGATTGATACGGAACAAAAACGTTTTATTTTTATGGCGGATCAAAATGTTTACATTGTTAAACTGATTGTTTTCCATGTTGATATACAAGGTGTGACAATTAAATTTTAAGACTGACCCCCGTACTAACAGGTTTTAAAGCTCCATGCCTCGTGCTGTTGGAGTTATTCACCTTGATGTGCGTTCTACTACCGCGCGCAATCTTGTCGCCTTTCCTCTACTAGTTTGGCTTACGTAGTGGTTTGTCGCGGATCGTGCATAGCTCATTTGCCGGAATTATGACAAACAAAAAAATTGAGCAACATATTAATTTAAAGTAAAACTGAAAAAAACGGCGACTGAGTATTTTCAAATGCTAAAAGATGTCTATGGAAAGCAGTGTCTCGTGCAATGATTTTTATGTGGCATAAAGGCTTTTTCGAGGGTCATGAGGAAGTTAAAGATGATGAACGAGAAGAGCGCTCCAGCACATCCATAACAGCGATGCTCATTGTTTTGTTTTCGATATTAGGGGTGTTATTCTTATTGAATGGGCGCGTGAGGGTCAATCAGTAAACCAACATTTATATTTGGAAGTATTTATGTAGCTAAGGCAACGTGTAAGGAGAAAACGTCCAGATTTGTGGAAGAACAACGCGTGGCTGCTCTACCAGGACAATGCACCGGCCCACAATGCCCTATCCCTATAAGTTTTTAGCTAATAAGAAGATCCCGTCGTTAACCACCCACCATATTCAACAGACTTGGCCCCTTGTGACCTCAACCTGTTTCCGAAAGTGAAAAAATCGTTAAAAGGAACCCGTTTTGAAATATTAGAACACGTCAAGGAAAAAACAGCAAGACTTCTTAACAGCCGCTCTTCTGATGATTTCTAAAATTGCTTCCAACATTGGAAAAAAACGCATGCAACGCTGCGTCGATAGAGGGGGAACATCATTAAGTTGTACTAGTATTTAAATAAAGTAGATTTTTTACAACAGTCTTATAATTTTATTGTCACACCTTGTATGCCTATTTAGATGGCTTTATTTTATTAAGTCATGTTTTAGTTTATAGTTCCTAATACACGGTACCTATTGCCATGGAAATTCATATTTTGCTTCAATATTTTTGAAACTGTTTATCTAGGACATGTTCTGAAAATATCTGCTCAGATAACTGACCTACCATATTCTTGACAAATATTTTATTACATTTTTTATTGATTTTAAAGCTCGTTTTTGAAACTCGTCTGTTTTTACAATGCGCTGTGTCAACAGGTTAAACTAATAATTTTGCACCGAAATTGGTTTGGCGATTCGGGTGGTAAATGCACACACCCCGATCAAAGATAGGCTGTAACTGCCTATTATAAAATTTCTAAAAAGAAAAGTTACTAAGTAACATTATTAGATCTCGAGGTTTTATATTTTTGGTTCTCTAGAGGTCGCAGTCTTAACTTAAGCAGACCTTTGGCCACAAATAGAGAGTATTTAAAGCTTCTAGCCTTATACAAATTTTTGTTTTATTTATAAAGGGGTCATAATATAACCAATATTCCTTTTCTTCTTTTTGGATACTTTCATTTGCATTAATTTCTGATTTATAAATATGGCCATATAACCATTTTTCCTAAAGATTTGTCATGGAAAATATTATAATATTTGATCATTATTTTTTTTTAAATTTTAATTTAATTTAAATTTAATATAATTAATATAAAATTGTTTTATTTATAGTGCCTCATAGAACCTTTTTGTCTAAAAGTTTTTAAAATAAATATGAGCTTTAATAATCTTTTTTTTTATTTTGTGTCATGCTAACCCTTCCAAATTAAAACATTAAAAAAAGTTATGGTTTTAAGGAAAAGCATTGGCGACCTCCTAGCTTCTGCTATAAATAAAAAAATGGTACTTGGGTGATTTTATTTTAAAGAAAAGAGAATAAAAAGAAAAGAGCTTAAATATAGGGATTTGACTGGTTAGGTCAATGTTTTCCTTTTTTGCTAACTGCTGACTTATTTTTTCCAGAATATCTCAGATGAAAAATTCAACCACCTATTCGAGGCACTAGAAGAGAACACCCACCTTGAAACCTTAGCTTTAGCCAATACCGGTCTAACAGACCGAGGCGCCGACCGTCTGGCGCAGGCGCTTGAAAAGAACAACCAAATCAGGGTGGTGAATGTTGAGACCAATATTATTTCTCCGTTGTTTGTTGTTAGGTTAATCAAATCGTTGTTGAAACAGCATAGCGTGGAAGAGTTCCGAGCGGCTAATCAGGTAAGAACAAATGACTTTTGTATACAGGTTGTCCCAGATAAAAGTAGCTACATCGGGATTTCGGAAACAGTTTCTAAAAAAACTAGAAAGCGAAGAAAAAGTCAACGTCATTCTATTGATGGTAGTCATACAAAACTACCAGGTTTACAAGATGGCGACAATATTTAGAGAGAATGGAAATTTCAAACTAAAGCAGTAACAGGACGGCGGCCATTTTGGATTTGCCACTTTAACTTTGGTCAAATTCAATGTGTTATGTTTATGCGTAACATGTTTTTTTGTAAGATGGAACTGTAAAGCAGGTTTCTACTATAAAACTTATATTTTAAATAATATTTTTTGTCTTTTATATTAACAGACTTTGTTTTTTGCAGAGAACGCAAATTTTGGGCAACAAAATCGAAATGGAAATCACACAGTTGATTGAAAAAAATGCCACAATTTTAAGGCTGGGCCTGCATTTAGAGTATAACGATGCGCGCCATCGTATCGCCACACACTTACAAAGGAATATTGACACAAGTAAGTTTCCATTAATTTATAATATGTTACCTTATTTTGTTCAATTTCTTGGCACTACATGGATATTTCTTATTTACAATTAAGAGGGGGATTCGCCAGCGCTGTAATATCTACACTGACCGTTCAGGTACATACAGTTTTAAGTGTCTAACGCCCAGAGTCTTTCTGCTGGGTTGGCCTACGGTAATATACAGGGTGCCCTAAGAATTGTTGCCGGATTTATCCCAGAAACTACTCCATCTACAACTTTCTTGTTTAAAATCGGGCCTTGCAAATTCACTTAAAATATTTTTGAGTCTAGCTCCTCGCTAGGGGGCAGTTATCATATCTCTCGGCTAGGAAATGCATTTGTTTAGTAAATATGTTTAATATATACTAGTCTCTTCTCTATGTCACTTCTCCGCAGATCGTGTATAAAAATATAACTTTTTAAACAAATTATTTCTCTTATGGGGTATATAAACCTGTTTTTATTATTTATTAGACTTATTAAGAAAATACTAAAAATTGTAAATATTCCAGACTTTTTGGCGAAATAGTTTTTTCCAAATGCCAAACAGAAGAGCCTTAATTTTTTAACAAACCTACACAGTTACTAACCCATTAATATTTTAACGTGAAAATGTTAAATAATATTTGTTATTGCGTATTTGAAGATTTAACTTAATTTGCAAGATGTTTTGAAAAAGTCTTCATTGCACGTCACTTAGACAATCTTTATATTATAATTTGATTTGTTTACTAACTAACAGGTGTCAAAGTCAAGTGTGAAGTTGCGGATTTTAATAATTTATTTAATGAATATCGCTTAACAACTTCGGAAAAAATATTATGTACATTTTTAGAGTTACATTTTTGTTAAGTTTGGTACTTTTTTATTTATTTATTTTATTTAATTTATTAGAACCCAAAAAGACAAACAAATCTACATAGTGTCATAGACTACAGGTTCTTAATTATATCTTAAGTGCATATGTGGTAACTTTAGTAAATTTAAATTAATTAATATTGCAGTGAATAGAATCTTGAGGTACATAAGTAACTTATTATACAAGTGAGATCAGAGCGAAAATTTTACATAACCTACTTAATAATACAAAACGCTTCCTATCTATCTAAGAGCTAATAAGTGATTCCTGCATTTAAATATAAAAGTTTTTAGAGTTTTTGATTGTTTTAAAGCTGTTGGTAGAGCATTATAAATTTTTACTGCTGTGTATAACAAGCGTTTTTTACCGGAGCTTCTTCTGTTTTTTCCAATATTAATTTTGGAGTAATTTCTAGTCTGGTAATCATGTATCTGTTTGTTTGTTGATAAATTTATTGATATCTTCATTAAATTATTCTCTATTTTAAAAATAAGATTGTATTGTTCGAATTTAACTGTTTCTGAAATATGTAGAAAGTTGGTTTTTGAGCTCACACATATACTATACTATAGTAGTGTGAGCTATGGTAATCCTAATTTTTTCGAGAAAAAAAAAGTTACTCCAATTTCAAATTTTTTTATATATCTTTGCGTTTCAGATGATTTTGAAACTTTTTTGTTGCGCCGTCTGTCTGTCTGTCTGTCTGTCTGTCTGTCTGTCTGTCTGTCTGTCTGTCTGTCTGTCTGTCTGTCTGTCTGTCTGTCTGTCTGTCTGTCTGTCTGTCTGTCTGTCTGTCTGTCTGTCTGTCTGTCTGTCTGTCTGTCTGTCTGTCTGTCTGTCTGTCTGTCTGTCTGTCTGTCTGTCTGTCTGTCTGTCTGTCTGTCTGTCTGTCTGTCTGTCTGTCTGTCTGTCTGTCTGTCTGTCTGTCTGTCTGTCTGTCTGTCTGTCTGTCTGTCTGTCTGTCTGTCTGTCTGTCTGTCTGTCTGTCTGTCTGTCTGTCTGTCTGTCTGTCTGTCTGTCTGTCTGTCTGTCTGTCTGTCTGTCTGTCTGTCTGTCTGTCTGTCTGTCTGTCTGTCTGTCTGTCTGTCTGTCTGTCTGTCTGTCTGTCTGTCTGTCTGTCTGTCTGTCTGTCTGTATGTATGTATGTATGTATGTATGTCTGTATGTCTGTATGTCTGTCTGTCTGTCTGTCTGTAACGACCAACGCGCATAACTCAAAAACCGCTTGGCCGATTTCAATGAAATTTGGTACCTAGGCTGGGTCTTGGGTCGAGATGGTCCCATTTGAAAATAACCAAAATCCACCGAACACAAACCAAATAAAAGGGTGGGGATAGATTTCAAAAATTAGAGTTTAAGTAAAAATATGGCTTGTGTGATATCAAACGAAAGGTAATTGAGTCCGGAGTTTAACAAAATACATTTTAGTTTTTGTTTTTTTAAGGGTGGGGGTGGATTTCAAAAATTTGAGTTTAAGTCAAAACATGGCTTGTGTGGTATCAAACATAAGGTAATTTAGTGTGGAGTTTAATAAAATATATTTCAGTTTTTAGTTATATTAACTCACACGTACACTATAACTATAGTACCTAGTGTGAGGTTAGGGGCCCATATATTGGCAGAGTATTTTGTAGATATTACAGATTAGAGTGTATAAGTCCATTCCATAAAGAGTTTTTATAACTTTTTTTTGAGTTCTTTGTAACATATTCAGTGTTGTTAAGCTTGCAGTACCATAAATGGGAGCCATGTATATATGAGTTAATATATGCATGGAATTTCCTTTTTCGAAAAAATACAAATTTGTATTTTTAGGCTTTTTCTAATACGTCGAAAATATAATAACAACAGGTTTAGTTACCAAGTAGGAGTAATAAATTTTTTAAGAGAAGTGACATTTTCATTCGTTTTCTGTGGAGAAGTGGTACAGAGCTACATTGCATTATGCAGTATATTAATCATACTGTTTTGCAGTCGGGCGATGCGATAACTGTCCCTGGAGGGGAGCTACAAAATTAATGGATTTTGAATGAAAAGTCGTAGCGCTAGTAGTTTCTGAGATAAATCCGGCGGCATTCTTAATGGGATACCCGGTATACAAAGCACGGGATGGTCTACTTCCATAATGATGAGCATGAAGTTAGCGAAGCACCCATCGCAGATCGAATCGGGACTAGGTGGATAATTTGCCGTTAATTAATCGTGAATTAGTTGTGGAAAAATTAATTTTGTCGCTCTTATTTTTGACCGTTTTTGAGGGTGCTTCGCTAACTTCATATGAAGTTAGCGAAGCACCCTCGTAAAAATGGCTTTTATCAAAATCGAATATGGTGGATAATTTGCCGCTAATTAGTCGTGAATTAGTTGTGGAAAAATTAATTTTGTCGCTCTTATTTTTGACCCTTTTTTTGGGTGCTTCGCTAACTTCATATTTTGGCACCCATCGCAAATCGAATCGTTACTAGGTGGATAATTTGCTGTTAATTAGTCGTGAATTAGTTGTGGAAAAATTAATTTTGTCGCTCTTATTTTTGACCGTTTTTGAGGGTGCTTCGCTAACTTCATATGAAGTTAGCGAAGCACCCTCGTAAAAATGGCTTTTATCAAAATCGAATATGGTGGTTAATTTGCCGCTAATTAGTCGTGAATTAGTTGTTGAAAAATTAATTTTGTCGCTCTTATTTTTGACCGTTTTTGAGGGTGCTTCGCTAACTTCATATGAAGTTAGCGAAGCACCCTCGTAAAAATGGCTTTTATCAAAATCGAATATGGTGGATAATTTGCCGCTAATTAGTCGTGAATTAGTTGTGGAAAAATTAATTGCAAATTACCCACCTAGTCACGATTCGATCTGCGATGGGTGCTTCGCTAACTTCATGCTCATTCCATAATGTTACATAATTTGTGACGCTAGTAGAACGGTAGTACATTTTTGCAAAGTGGACAGTCGTATCTATGTCTTGTATGTAATTATTAAAGTTTACATAGATGTGAAATGCAAAACTAACCGATGTTGTCAAATCCTCAAATGAAAACTTTTGTTACTTAGATCGGCGGTATGCATTATAAATTGTTATGACCAGACAGTAGATATTACATCTCTGGGTGATTCCACCATATTATCCTTTGCTTGACTGAGGATGCAAGCAAGACCGTTCTAAAAGAGAGGATTAGAGTATTAAAACCAGCACATACCACCAGGATTCTACTTTACGGACAGAATAGTGGTTTTTGGGCTCAAATCCATGACTAGAAATAACTCTTCATTTTGATCTTAGATAATATATCTGCAACAAAAAAATAGAATAAAAAGTGAGCTTAAAAATTGTTATTTTGCTTCGTGACTTAAAAATTGTCAAGATACAATTTAGTTCATGCAGAATAAAAAGCTTTTGTTTTAATTTCGTTGAAAGCGAACTTTCGATCATGCTATCATTCATTATCCTTGGGTGAATTCATTTTATTTTGGAACCACTTTAACAAGTTAACGGCTTAATTTTTTCTTATACCCGAATAAAGACTCAGGAATGAGAAATTGAGCCCCCAAGTTTTAAAAGATGTCCCAAGATATACTGAATGCGCCATAGTACCGTAACTAGAATTTTCTTTTGTACAGATATATTTAAGATGGACGTCACATGGTCACGGAATCTAGTGGTTCTATTTCATAACCCCATTTATTGCTTCATAGGTTAAAAAAAACTAAACTTCATTTTTATATTGTTTATTCTATATTTACATTTTTTTACAGGATACTGTTTTAATTTTATTAATTGACACAACACAACATTTCATAATAATATAATCCAAATAAGTTAAGTCTTTTAATTAATACATTTTTGTGTGAATTGGTCAAATATTATTTATGTTTAATAATAATATAAAGAGAATACTCAAATTATCATAATACTTGATTCCGAACATTTAAATAAATTAATAATAAATTTAGTAAATATAAAATTACATAATTAAGTAATGCAACAATTTTGGTTGGCAAAATTAATTGGATTTTATGTCCAGGGGCGGTTTAATAATGTTTTTATCTTTTAGTTTGTAACCATGCAGTTTGTAAAAACATCTGAACTAATGAATATTAAAGGGAGGCTTTTAAACATTTTAAAAATACTTTGCCGATTGATTGGCACCTAAGTCACACGTTTAGCATTATTTGCTACTTTCAATGTGTACCCAGTACCTAGCGATGATTTAAATGTAATTCTTTCATTTCTAGACTAAAATTGCCATTCATAATTTCATATAAAATTTATTTCAAAAATTCTCTATGCGAAATTAGATTTCGGTGTTCTATGTTCTGTTTAATTTAGGGCCCGAAATTGTTCAATAAGTTTATTTTGAAACTTTTACTTCTGCTATCAGCTGTTGTATTAGAGTGCGTGGGCAGCCGTGAAAGTATTTCTCGCATATGGCCACATTTTTTAGAGTAACTGAGAGTAACGGAACTTATACAAATTCAAAATATGTATATGTATTCATACCAATATCTCAAATCAAAAATATTCAAATACAAAAATTGAAAAAAAAAGAATTCTGCTAGACAACAAGAAAATCTTTAATAAAACAGCAATACTGAAAAAAATCTCTATTATATGAAGGAATAATAAACTATACTAGTTTACCAAAAAAATTAAAGCAAATACATAACTTAAATCTGTTTAAAAAACACACAAAAAATCTTACCTAAAATATAAATAAATTAAATATTTATTTCTTAAATATATGAATTATTCACTTTTTTTACACGGTTGAATAAATTGCCCCTAGGTTTGGTTTGTTTTTTGTATTTTTTTTACATTTTCCTATAAAATAATTATTGTGAAACTATTGGGAAATAAAGAACAGTTAACTGACAATTACTCTCCAAAATGTGTCCATTTCCAAGAAACATGCTCGAAAGCAGCTAGCGAGAGTATTTCTTTCAAATGGACATGCACTCTTACCTCAGAAAATAGGAACAGGGTGTTTCAACTTAAAGGTAACAAAGATGTTTCGGCAATTTTTTGTGCAAATTTGGAAAAACGCTCAAGTACATCGATTTTGTTTTCGAGAGGGACACTTTATGGTTACCTTAAAATTTTTGTTGCACTTACCCCCTTCGTAAATTTTACCCTTATATTTTGTATAGGGAAAGTTGGTCGATTTTTTTTTAAATTGTTAAACAGACTGTGTTAATTTACTTAACAGTTGTGTTTTGCTTCAATTTCAATTTTATTTTGCTCATAGCATAAATCAGTTTTATAAATTTTATTTAGTTTACTATCTCAAAAGGCTTCACTCTTTTTATCGCTTCTACATTTATATGTTGGAGTCTACCTCCATGGCTTTTTGCGTACATTTTTATAGCCTCTGCCATAATTTATATTTTTAGGTCCCGATGAAGGTCACTATTTCGAACGTACCAAGATGCATTCACAATATTTATTAATACTTTATTTTGAGATATCTGTACAACTAGAATGTTACTCTTTTTAGTACAACCCTATAGTTGAATACCATAGTGGTTTCTATATTTGTCTATAAAGTATCGATTTGAAATGAATCTTTCTGCTCCATAAAATACTGTTAAGACATCCAATAACCTTTTTTGCTTCTTTACAGTCTGTTTGTATCTTATCAAATGTGACACCAAGTATACATACTCATTGCATGGAGATATTGTTTTTCCATCCTCTAGTTCTAACTCACTGGATTCGTTTTCAATACATAAATACTGTATCTTCATGTTCACTGTTAACCCCCTCTTTTTTGGTATTCTTCCGTTTACTTTCTCATGTCTTCTTTATCATTAGCTACAATACTTGGTCGTCAGTAAACTGTAGTGTGTATATGGTAAATCGGTCGTTAAGTTCTCATGCCGTGTACTTTACGTTTCCAATTTTTTAGAGCTATTGCGATATATATTTTAAAAAGACTTGGAGAGATACATCCCTGGCTTAAGTGTTTCGTTACCAGAAATTCTTTTGAAAGTCGATTTCCAATTTTAATTTTAGATTTTAACCCTTTGTATAGGTCTTTTATCGCTTTTATGTATGTATGATTGATATTAGTTTGCTCTAACACTGTCCATATTTTTTTTACTGGAATGGTATCATATGCTTTTTGTAGGTCCACAAAGGTAACATAAGTCTCTATATTTCTGGCACTCTATTTCTTAGTTACTTGTTTAAGACAAAACACATTATCAGTACAAGATCTGCCTGCACGAAACCCACTTTGCTCTTCTTCTTCTTGTTCATGAAAATCATTCTCTATTAGATCTCTAAGAATCCTACCGTACAATCCACTTAGAGTACTGGTTACTGAAATTCCTCTGTAATTGTTGCAGTCTAGCTTGTTTCCGTTTTTATGTATGGAGCATATAAATGCAAATCTCCAATCAACAGGTACTGGATGTCCGTTGATTGGTAAAATATATGTGAGATTTTCCACTAGTTTCTCTAATCCATATTTGAGCCTTTCAGCGTATATTTCCCCGCTAGCTTTTCCGGATTTAAGCTTTTCCTCAAGAATGTAACATACATAAAAAGTACTTTAAAAATAAATCGTTTTTTTGCCCGGTTGTAAAGACATTCAAGGGACCTTCAAAACATGGTATCGCTGAATCCACTTTCCTTATTCACATATAGTGGTAAAATTTACACCTCGAAGGAGGTAAGCGCCACAAAAATTTCAATGTAGTCAAAAAGTGTCCTTTCGAAAACAATATCAACGTGTTCGAGTGTTTTTCCAAATTCGCACGAAAAATACTTCGGGTTTTTTTGAAGCTGAACCTCTGTTATTTTGAAGTTGAAACAACATGTTTAAAGTATAAGATTATTCATAAGTTTAAAATGGTGTATCTTAACATTTGCTTTCTTCTTGATGGTTCTACTTTTTTAAACTATTGATATGTTTAAATATTTTTATATCGTTTTTCTTTTAACATATTAGGTACAGTTTGTCAAAAGGAAAAACCTCATCAAAGCGTAATTTTTATTTTTTTAATTTTTTTTTCGATGCGCGTAGAGAGGAGGAAGATTAAAACCAAATACCAAATCCATCTCAACGAAATGGGGCAAAAATTAAAAATCATTCGAACAGAATGATGTACGTTGTTTCCTAGCCCCCCTACTACTACTTCTACCACTAGTCTATACTACTGTTGTTCGCTCGCCCCCAGTCTAGATAATATAGTACTAAATGTCAAAAAATTGTGAGATTGAGATTGACCGTTACAGGTCGACATATTAGATACGCGTGAGTATTTTTCAGTCAAAATTTTTGTATTCCCGCAGCCTAGTTTCTGATTTTCCTGTGTAAACCAAAATATCAAACAAACGTTTGTTTTTAACATATAGCGGGTGGACCAAAAAAAACCGGACAATTTTTTTTCATTATAACTTTTGAACTATACAAACGATTTTAATGCAGTTGGCAGAGAATTAATCAAAGTTTTGACTAAATATATTTTTTTGTACGCCATCCTTAATATGGCGGACGAAATTAAAATTTACCCTTCAAAGATGCTCGTTTATTCTTGTGATGCAAACATGTTTTAATTATTTTTTTCAATCAGTAAAAAAGCTGCATTCTTGCCACGCACAACAAGGTAAGAATCAGCAAAATTGGTTCAGTGGTTCTGAAAAAATATTTTTGCTTTAACCATTGTTATGCATATTATACGATTGCCTTGCCAATCATGTCTGCATTTATTTCCTTAAAAATTTATTAATGCTGAACCAATTTAAATGAAATAAAAAACATCCTAATGAGAATTGATTGCTTATTAAAGATCATGATCAAAGTTTATCGCCATCTTAAAATTTAAGATGGCGGACAGACATATACTTGATTTTTAAAAATGGCGTGTTTATTCTTATACAAAATAGTAAAATCGGTTCGGTTATGAATTTATAAAAACATATTTGCAGACAGGATTGGCGATGCAACCGTATAATTTGTAAAACAATTGTTAAAACAAAATCAGATTTTGTGAGAACCACTACACCGATTTTTTTAATTTGTACCTCGTTATGCGGTAGAGAAGTAGTGCTTTTCTTTAAATTGAAAAAAAACTAAAAGTTTTTCTTTAAATAAGAATAAAGGTGCCTCTTTGAAGGGTCAAGTATGATTCTGTTCGACATTTTAACTTTTAAGATGGCGGCAAATTTAGATCGTAATTTTTAAAGGACAATCAATTCTTACCATGGTTTCTTTTATTTTACTCAAGATCGGTCCAGTAATAATGAGTTTATAAGGATATTAATGCAGGCAGGATTAGCAATGCAATCATATAATCTGTAAAACAATGGCTGAAACAAAAATAGATTTTTTGAGAACCACCACACCGCTTTTACCAATTTGTACCTCGTTATGCGGAGCAAAAATAGTGCTTTTCTATAAATTACAAAAAAAAACTAAAACATTTACCGAAAATAAGAATAAACACGTTATTTTGAAGAATCAAGTGTGATTGTCTCTGCCATCTTAACTTTCATAGTCTTTCAAAGACAATCTATATTTTTTATTTCATCAAAATCGGTTCAGTAGGCAAATTATATATTTTTTTAGAACCACAAAACCAATTTTACTGATTTGTACCTTGTTGTGCGTGGTCAGAATGCGGCTTTTTATCAATTTTAAAAAAATTATTGAAACATGTTTGCAACATAAGAATAAAGGAGCATCTTTGAAGGGTATATTTTAATTTCGTCCGCCATCTTGGAATTTGAGATGGCGAACAAAAAAATATATATTTATTCAAAACTCTAATTAATTATCTGGCAAGTTCAGTTTGTCTCATTAAAATCGATCGAATAGTTCAAAAGTTATAATAAAAAACAAATTGTCCGGTTTTTTTTGCCCACCCGGTAGATATTTAGAAGGTACAAGGGGTATTAGTTTAAATTATCAGCTTGTAAATTATTGTTATTTATAAAAAAGATATAAAATTTAAAGAAGATACTACTGTGCTTCATGTGTCAAATTCTGACATAAAATTACATAAGTCAGGAACAAATTTATTTGAGAAAATAAAACAAAAAAATCTCTAAATCAACCAAACCGAACCAAACCTATTTATTTTTACCCCTTACTATGTGCAAAATAACGTCACTAAAAGTATAACATTTTACTTGAAGAAGTCATACATTTGTTCAAAAAGTTAATATCGTAACACTTTTTCAAACACTGTAAAATTTCGAAAGATTTTTTTAGTTTTCTATAGCTTTTTTGTAAGATCAGTTTTTTTAAACCAAAATGCATGAAAAAAGAAGGTTAATTTTTTTTATGATCAAATATTTTTAAACAAAAATTTATTCCTTTAGTTTTAATTTAACTTGTTTAATTCTTATGCACTTTTTGGTTTACACAGTGCAAAAATCGCTGTATAAAATTATCACAGGCTTTATTTAGATTTTTTTGATTTTTATCTGCTTTTCTTGGCTAAATTAACCAAAACTTGGCCGCAATATTATTAACTTCATAAGCTGACAACTCATTTTCATAAAACAAATAAAATATGTAATGTACAAACTTAAAAACGTCAAAATTGAAAACAGCATTACAAAAAGATTTATCTCATTTCATCTGCTCCCACCAACGCAGTGTACGTACAGGACGTTTTATGATCGGTGTTATTTATAATGACAGATTAGATTACAAATAAAATTCATATAAATCAAATATTTTTGTGCGGAAAAACGAATTTAAATGAAATTCGCACATTTTTTTTTCTACTTCTAAGGACTTAAAAATATTTTTTTAATGATTTGAGCATCGTCTCGCGTTGATTCAGCAACAATATTTTAATTTCTGATCTTAGCGCCATCTAACGGGGACCGATATTTTAGTGAAAAGATAAAACTTGCATTTCGCCTAATAAGTTGAATATCTATGCGATGATCAGTAAATTCAAAAATATTGATTCACAATACACAGGTCTATATTTAATTATTAAGTGGGGGTTTGCAGGCTGAATTTTCGCAACTAGCTTTATTTTGCCGATATGCCCGACTTTTTCCTAGGCGAAAATTCTTGAAAGTAAAACTTAACAAAGTGCGCAGGCGCAGACAATATGCGAGCGTCGCGTCGTGTCAGACTGACTAAACCAAACGTGCGATTTATAGGACAATGTTGCGATTTACTTTCAAACACATTTTTTAAGCCACATAACAAAGAAATTACCGGTAACTAATTTTTTACTATTACTTTTTTCATCTGGTTATTTTGATGGTGATTTGCAGGGGGTGCCGGTTAAAACGTCGATAGTACAAAAGGTGGAAAATACAGAAAGTCGAACCAACGTATCCTAACCGTTTCATTGAAAACCCCTATTCTTCATTGATACGGTTAGGATACGTTGGCGATTATTTGGCAACGGTTAGGTTTCATAGCCGAATAGATCACAGATACACAGACTTAATAGCCAATATTTATAGCGAAGCAACAACATCAATCAAAATCCACGAAGCAATCAAGCCAATCCTCAGAAGAAGAGGTGTCAGCATGGGTGACACAATATCCTCTAAACTATTTAACCAGGCCCTAGAAGATGTTTTTTAAAACTTAGATTGGGAAGAAATAGGCATCAAAGTAAGCGGACAATACTTGAACCACCTAAGATATGCTGATGATATCGCCCTAATAACAGACAAGAAAGAAGAACTGAAAAAAAATGCTGGAACTACACTAAAACTAAAATTATAACAAACAGAGATGAAGATACCACGATCAGAATAAACCAGAAAATAGAATATCCTTCCTGTACTTACCTATGAATCCCAGACCTGGACACTTACAAAATCAAACATGGATAAGGTAACAAAAGCCCAAAGATCAATTTACAAATGTTACATGTAAAGCTAACAGATAGAAACAGGAATGAATGAATAAGAGATAAAACAAAAGTAAGGGATGTAAGAGGAGAAGTAGCAAAATTTAAATGAAAATTTGCCGACGATCGATAGAATAAATGTATTGTAAACTGGAGACCTTGGGAAAATAAAAGAAGTAGGGGAAGACCTTGAATGAGATGAGCGGACGATTTGAAGAACACGCGGGAACTAGATGGATGAACACGGCGACAGACAGAGAAAAGTGGAACATATTGGGGGAGGCCTATCTCTAAAGCTGGATTGAAAAAGGCTAAATAGATAGATAGATAAAGGTTTCACATTCTCTAGGATTCCGGGAAAGAGTTTTCGATCTTTTATCCGCCGCCCAATTTGTAGAACAAAAGTTTTTTATTATAAAATCAGCGTTTTAGCAAAAATTAAAAAATACACTGGAATAATGCAATTTTTTGTGAATTCATTCATTTCACAAACAAAAGAATAAAGATACCAATTTAATCCGAGTTTATCATATTTTGCATATGGGGGTAAGTAAACCAAACCAAATCGAACCCAGTTTATTTGACAAAGTGGCACTATTTATTCAAAGAATATACCCTGAAATTGTTAGTAACTATTTGGCAACATTCTCTGTTGTTTAGTAAACTTATCACGTCCTTGCAATTCAACTACAGGTAAATTTAGTGGGAATAAGGACACTGTTGTTCTGGTAAATATACGATTTAATCCATCGGTAACGTTTCGACAATGGTTTTTGTCTTCATCAGACCTTCATTGTACGATCTAGTCTGAAGGTCTGATGAAGACAAAAACCATTGTCGAAACGTTACCGATGGATTAAAACGTATATTTACCAGATCAACAGTGTCCTTATTCCCACTAAATTTACCTGTAGTTATTCTCTGTTGTAATTTTATCTGGTCGTTATTATTGATCATGTTCGCGCTATTTTTCGTTCTGTATTATGAACAAGAAATTAATTTATAAGACGCCCTGTACATTTAACAATTCTAGCAGCAGCAATGTCTTTGTTGTGTATTGTAGTGTTTTTAAAACTTTTTTATGTTTACTAAATATTTTACTAAATTTCGAATGTAAGGTTTTTTAACACTAAGCCTTGTGTGCTTTCAGTGTTTTTTATTACCATTTTGTTCATAAGAAATATGTTAAAAAAATATCAAAGATTTTTTAGACAAAATCCTATTTTAAAAAAATTGCCGGCCGTAGTTAGGTAGGTGAAAATATTACTGTTTTGTAATCAGGTAAAGTATACAAATAAAGGTCGAATAATTGTTAGAACTTAATAACATATAATAGAGAATTATTGAAATAAAGCTAGGCTATAATAGTGCCAGGCACCATTTTGACACATTCACATTTTAATATCAGCTGTGATCTTTCAACACACAGCCTTTGTTTACTATATGAACCGGAATAAATAGTGCCTTCTTTTATTAATTGAAAATAAACGACGAAAGTTTTAAATTCGACTTTGGTATGTCAATTTTGAAGGATTAACTGTCAGTTTTCAATGTGAATGTGTCAAAATAGTGCCTGGCACAATTATAGCCTGGCTGTATTTCAATAATTCTCTAATATTAATGGTTGCATACATTTATAGCCATTTGTGTTTTCAAACAAAAATCGAACAATGTTTTAAACAATTCAAGCACTACACTCTATTTTATCCATGTTTACAAAACATTTTTATTTATATTAGTTTAAAATAGACTCTTTCCAGTCTTTTTGATGATCTTGAATGTTTTTATAAAGATAGCAATATTTCAAAAAGTACTTAATGAAAACAATAAAAAACGAAGGTCCTGGTTTAGAGGAAATTTAAAAGCAATAATTATTTATATGTAAAAATCACCTTTGTTGTTATTAGCAAACCAATATAATATAGCTTGTTTTAATGGGACCTTTCTCTCAGGATATGGTACACGATCGAATTTTTAATAAAAAAAACATTTAAAAATAATAAAAAGTCAATTTTGGCTGTAAATTAGAAATACTACTTAAAAGATTAGAAGGTTCCCTATTGGAAAATATGAAATTGATAAGGAAACCCTTATTTTTCACTACAAACATATAGGCCAGTGGAATTACCATATTTTAAGGCAAAAAAAAGGAAAAAAAGAGCCGCGAAAAACAAAGTTAAAAAAAATAAATGCGTGAGCAGGGGCGTTGGGGGGTAAAAAGGGGCAGGGAATCGTATTATTGCGATTTTCGGCACAAGTTGACGGACATGTTTTTAAATGACGACTATTTTTTTTTTTTCGCCGGAAACTTTATCTCAGTGTCAAAAACTGAGTACCAGCAGAACTAGATACCATGATTTTCTAATGAAGAAATTTCATTTAAAAGTGAATTTGAGCGGAAAAAACAAATATCTTAGAAACTACTTAACTTTGTTTGTAAAATATTGTAGACATTTAGCACTCAAAGAGCTCTATGCTTACCAAGTTTTATTAAACTGCCATTATTTTTGTCAACTTTCCTCGGAAATCGCAATACGATTCCCTGCTCCTTTTAACCCCCCCAAACCTAACCCGCCCATGCCTCTGTTCACGCATTTATTTATTTTAACTTCATGTTTTGCCGCTCTCCAATTTCAATGCTCCTGTTAATAATTTTTTTCTCTCAAAGTGTAATCTGACTGGTCTAATAGGTTAAAAATGTGTAAAATCGTGATTTTATAATCAAAATATTTTTGAATTTACGAACTAACATGAAGTCTACAATCGCTTATACTTTATTTAAAGTATAACAAAGTTTTTTTTTATGTTTAACAATAAAAAAAATTGCCTTTTAAATAAAACAAAGCAGGGCAAGCGGTAGACTGCCCTCACATCATCGCTCGGGCGATAACGTCTACTACAGGCCCCTTGACCCCCCCTCCCCCCCTTCTTCGGAGCACTTATTATTATATTATTGTCAAAACCCGAACATGCAAATCTTCTTTAGTGTAGCGCTATAATATGCTAAAATTTTATTAAAATCCTAGATTGTTCGAAATCCAAAGTTGATAATTTTTTAAAATTAGATATTGGTTGTTAATGTAAGAAATCCAGACAACCGACGCGACGGTTTTCCTAAAATATAATTTTTTTATCGATACTAAAGAAACTAATATAATATTTGACCAATTCTCACAAGCACACTGTAATTTTTTTTCTTTTAGAAAATATACGAAATCTAGTAGGTATATCTATAAAGGTGTTCAAGTAAGGTAATTTAATTCTACCCTTAATAAGCTTTCATTTACTTCTATTTGGTTAAACCCTTTCTTTTGCAAAGGGTAAAACTTATTTTGTGAATACCCCCTAAACTTTTTATCTATAAATAATTCCGGATAGAAAATATTTTAGTTTAGTTTTAGTTTTAATTACTCTTATGCTTGAAAGTGCCTACAAAGTCTAAATTCGACAAATCAGGGGCTTTAAATATTTTTAGTTTTGAGAAGCTAGCCAAAAAGTGGACGAATGATGAAATCAGTGGGAGGGGATGAAATTATTATTGATGAGGCTACAGGATGTTTAGAAAAAAGGATATTTAAAAAAAAACTGCAGTTTGGAAAAAATTTTCACCATTACGCATTTCTTAAAAATAATAGTATATTCCTTTTTTAGCATATTTTCTAAAAACATTCAAAACCCCGGAAACTCGTCGAATCTGGACCATTGCACAAGGTGTTCGCTAATTTATCCCAACTTAACTTCATTATTTTACAATGGCATTAAACACAGTGTGCCTGAATGAAGTATATGTTACATAAAAATGGTCCCAAAAACTAATTGCACATTTTAAATATGGACTCTTTCCTGACTTCAGAGCCATATTCATATAAATCCTAGCTGATCCTCTTCTCGAAATTTTGTCAATTTTTTGCTTTTTTTCTAGTTAGTCTAGGCGCTGGCTCCTGTCACGTGTGACCTAACATGTGCGCTCAGTTTGACTGCGGGGCTTTGTTAAGCACCCATAGCAGTATAAAAAAAGTTTGGTCACGTGGTCGTTTGGCGGCCATCTTTGAAAATGGCCGCCAAATTAAAAGATTTTTTGTTTAGGCGTATCTCCCTACCCAGTTAATTTTTTAAAGCTTGTTTTACTCCTTTTTGAATTGCAAACAAATTTTGTCATAACTCGATTTTTGATAAATTACGTAGTTTTTGAGATATACCAAGATTTTTACTATTTCCGCTCGCAAACTAGTTAAAATAATACCCATTCTCATTTTATTGTAGCTACAATATTATTAACATTGGTTTTTTTTACATAGAAGCCTTTAAACCTTTCACACAAGGGGATATTGACTATATTTTTTTAAAGTTCGTTGGATGGTACCCCTAAAGACTGGCGTAAAGAGGGTGGTTTCTGAACTGTTCACAATATTATAGAAAAAGTGAATTTGGTTCGGTTCGGTTCGGTTCGGTTTGATGTATCTTTTAACATCCTAGCTTTGATGGTAAGCTGTACAACCAAGCTAAAATATTAAATTTTGTAAAAATTCCATGTTTTTGCCCCAAAATCGATTTTTTTCTTAAAAATTGTAAAATATATGACAATGATCTGAAGAAGCGGAATTAAAAGTACCATAAAAAATTATTGTTAGTTTTTCGCTAGGATGGATTTTTTCGCTGCAAATTCACTTTTTGTATAATTTTGTGAACAGTTATAGAAACTACCCTCTTTAAGTCATTCTTTAGGGGTACCATATCGAACTTTAAAAACATAAAGTCAATAGCCTCTTCTGTGAACGGTTGAATTCTATGTTCTATGAATTCTATGAATTCTATGTAACAAAAAAAACAAATGTCAATAATATTGTAGCTACAATTAAAGAAGCATGGGTATTATTTTAATTCTTTTGCGAGCGGAAATACTAATAATCGTGGTATAATAATATTTGCCGTTAAAAAATGAGTATAATAAGCTTTAAAAAATTAAAATCGGATGACTGGGTAGGGAGATACGCGTAAACAGAAAAATCTATCAATTTGACGGCCATTTTTAAAGATGGCGGCCAAACGACCATGAGTTCGACCACGTGACCAAACTTTTTTTATACACCTATGGGTGCTAACAATGCCCCGTAGTCAAACTGAGCGCACATATTAGGTCACACGTGACAGGAGCCAGCGCCTAGACTAACTAGAAAAATGGTAAAAAATTTATAAAATTTCGAGAAGAGGATCAGCTAGGATTTATATGAATATCGCTCTGAAAGAGTCCATATTCAAAATGTGCAATTAGTTTTTGGAACCATTTTTATGTAACCTATACTTCGTTCAGGCACACTGTGTAAAGTCAATATCATTTTGAGAAGAAAACTTCATATGAACATATAATGTGTTGTGTTGTGTAAAAAAATCTGAGACCCCGGTATCTTGAAAAAGTTTTGACCAAAACATATTTGAAGATTTTTCTTGTTTTGATCTTAATAACGAGTGAAAAACTTTTGGTAGCTTTTATAATAATGATGTTAAGGTGAAGAAAGGTTTCGCGAATCACCTTGTATTCTTTACACATTTTATTACTGTTATTTTTTTGTTTTCCCCTATACAGTTCGAAAAGACTTAAAAATGCGATTGCAGTTCCGGTTCTTTACACACAGGAAGACCACTTTAATTAAGTGAAACTTAAAAAAACACACAAAAAGGTACCCGCATGTCGAGTGTTTCTGCCCGGTAGCTCAGCCAAATATATGCGACATAGTAAAGTAGAAGGCACAATACATAAAATATCGAACCTCCATTATTAAATGCAAGAAGTGCAAAAAAAGTTAAAGCGTGTTAAAATTAACTCCTGTATTTTTTTAAAATTTGTATTAAATTTAAGTATGTTGTAAATGTTTAAATTTTGTTCAAATTGGTTGAGGACTCTCGAGTTTGTATTGTTTTTCGTTACATCATTGTTTGTAGTTGAGTTGTTAAATTGATGTTATCAATTTTTGAGGTAAAATGAAATTTTGTCAAAGCAAATTCAATCTTTTTGATCGTTTAAAAACTCTTTTTATGGTCTGTATTTTTTCTTACATTATTGTTTCGTGTTAATCTGTTAAACTGATAATGTCAACTATGTCAACTTTTGAGAAAGAATTAGTTTTTCAAAATAATTATTTTAAGAACACCAGACAATATATAGGCTACGTACAAGCTACCGACCATTCCAAAAATATCTAAGATAGAAGTCATAAACAATGTTCGTTAAATATATGTACAGCGTGTCCCATATTCGATGGGATTAAATAGGAGACTCGGTTGTTATTAAAGTTATTGATTTTCTGATTGCACCTTACCATGCTCTTTTTTTGAGCCCTTAAAAATGGTGTAATCAGATTTTTGCTACACCCCATGGTTTCGCTAATACTTTTTGAAAAAGTTGCATTTTTAATAATTCTTTGTATCTCACTTATTTTGCAAGGTATTTTTATTCTGTACAAACCTTTTTATGGCAACTTTTCTAGATCAAAATAATGACGTTGTCAATTTTTTAAAATATTGTTTAGTTTTTGAGATATCATAAAAAAATTAATAATTTTTTTTATTACTATTTTGATTGGTTTCATGCTATGATTGTCTTAAAATGATAAAACTTTAATATTTTTTTGATTTAAGGTTAAAAAAAATAATATTTAATGTTTCTAAAAAATTTTAGTCCAAACCTGGAAATTTCCAACGTAAATATAAATTAAAAATTGCAATACACACTAGTTGAACGAATTTTAATTTATCTGTTTTAAAACGTTGAGTAAAAGATTTATAAATAAAACACGTTAAAAAGTTATAAAAATATTGTCATAGTAATTATTTGATGGTAGCACAGCAACTTATGAAATTTACTTCAACATAAAAAAGTAAAAGCGTGGAATTGTCATTGTCATTTTACTTGTCATTTTTGTGAATGGCTCACTCAAAATTATTCTAAAATAGCTAAAAATGTGATATGTTTGACTGCTTTATTTAAGCAACAAAATCCCAATATTTAAATGGCAGAAATATTTTGTACTCAAAGATGCCAACAATGTCTTACACATAATGGCAGTCAGTTTGAACATTTATATCATTAAAGAAAAATTAGTTATTATTTTTTGTAATTTGCTATTTTTGTATTTGTCGTAGACTTTGTTTCAAATAAATCTTTAAATTATCGTAAAACCATTTTAATTTGCCAAGTATCAAAACAGTTAAACTAAAAATCGTTTAGCAATTTTTAATTTATATTTATGTTGGAAATTTCCAGATTCGGACAATTTTTTTTTAATATCAATTTTTTTTAACCTTAAAACAAATTATTATTTTGTGATAATAATAGCATGAAACCAATCAAAATAGCAAACGTCATTATTTTCGTCCAAAAAAGTTCCCATAAAAAGGTTTTTACAGAATAAAAATATCTTGAAAAATGAGCGAGATATAAGGGATTATTAAAAATGTAATTTTTTCAAAAACTCCCTGTATTAGCGAAACTACGAAGTATAGCAAAAATCTGATTACACCGTTTTTAAGAGCTCAAAAAGACAGCACGGTCAGGTGCAATCAGAAAATCGATATCTTTAATAATAACAGAGTTTCCCATTTAATCCCATCGAAAATGGTACGCGCTGTACTAGGTTTGCTAAATTTTGTAAGAAAAATATATACATAAATCAATGAAACGTCTTTTAAGCTACGTGAAGTTTAAAATTTTTAAAAATTAAAAACTTTTTCATTGTGTTCTATGTAAAAAGCGCCTTGCATCAGTTCACCCTAGTCTAGTTTAAAGTATTTTGTATCTCTTTGTTTGGATCTTTAATATTAACGAACATAGCAATGATGGATACTTAATTTAGAGCAAAATGCACATCATGTAAGTATGACAAGTCATGCGATATTTTTGTTTACATTGCACATATTGAGCAGAATTGCTCTTCAAGATACTCAAATTTGATAAAAATCGTAAAATTTTTATAGCATGCTCTTTTGGTCTACCCACCATATGAACATAGAGTATTAAATTCCTATTTAAAGGTTGTTTTTTAGAAAGAATGTAATTGCTTGAATCGCCATTGACTGCAACTTATAAGTTAAACAAAAGTTGACATAGGTAACAAACAAATGACCGGAATAAGCAAGGAGGTCTCGATACACAAGTTCTGTGCCTTACACTTTTGTACTCTTACTAAAAATATACTTATAATAATGCCAATAATATCAGCAATGCTTCTAATTTTAGCAATTTATTCCCCCGCGTTTGTACACGTCGCGCGTTGGTAGTTTTTATAAGTATAGTAGGTATGTGTGAAAAAATGGAAATCAAGTCCATGATAAAATCTTTCACTTTGCATTCTAAAATGTAAAACGCCATGGCAATCAAAAAAACCATAAAAAACACACACTAAACCGGGCACTACGCAAAGTGCTTTGCATGTTTTCCACGTGTAACGTATTACCCTAAATAAATAAGGGAGCGGTATGTTCCTGAATATTTTTTGACCCTTTTAAGTAAGGAGTATTATTTATTTATATAACGAAGGGAAATTTAACAAGAGAAACCTAGCAACAATCCCACTTTTATAAAATTAAAAACAAATATGAGGTAGTTTAAATAATGACGCGATAGCTCTGATCTTTGTATGAATTCTTGAGTATGTCAGAAGGAGTACTCTCTCCAAATCGGGTGAAAGTCAAACTGCGCATGCGATCTCACTTGATTTCTGCATTTCTATTGGTCCTGACGTGGAGATTCTCATTCTTACCCGTTTCACGAATCCGGACACTGATCTCAGTAAAACGTTATTTTACAAAAAAATTAATTACCTCTACTTATCCCCTTTAATCCTTAGAAACACTTTTGAGTCCAATACTGAAACCATGTGACCTTTGTTCCAATGTGGAAAAACCCACTAATAGAAGCCCAGGCCTTGTGATCTTACTGTCGCGTCTCGTTTTTCAGCACCACACAAAAGCTTCTTTGGTTTGGAGTGGCTTTTTTGACACTCCGTTTATTTTTAATACTTTGCTCTCCATCCCAATGTGATTTTAGCTCGATGAACCATGATTCGTTTTGTGTGGGGTAGGCTCTAAGCCTGGCGATTAGGCACATGAAGCGCCCTTGTTCGCCAACCCCCGGGCATCCCCCTACTGCGTCCTGCCTTCGCTAAGGAATCTACCCGTCTTCTGTACAAAGGTCAGAATATCGGGTCACCTCAGATTCAGAAGGTCCTCCGTCTCAAAGGCTTCCTCTTCAAATACCTCTCTTCTTGCCTCCTGATATGCTTCATATGATGAGAGGAAATGCGCCGAGGTCTCGTCCTCGGCCCAACATCGCTCGCACGTCGCTTCGGCCTTCACTCTCATTTTTGCCAGGTGTCCTTGTAGGACGCAGTGACCGGTTAGGATTCCCACTATGGCTCCCACCTCTCTTCGTGTTCTACGGAGCAGCCAGTCCCTACAAGACTTATATCTGTATCCTGTCACATTCTCCTTCGCCTGTCTGGCGTTTCCTGTGTTTGTCCATTGTTGGGCCCACTCTGTAAGGGCCGACTTCATTTGCCCTCTTGTGAGTCCCAGGTAAGGTTCTGGCCCGTCGCATGTCTGCTGGGATCCTCCCCTGGCGAGTTCCTTTTCTCGCCGTCTCAAAGGCTTCCTCTTC
The DNA here is from genome assembly GCA_963576565.1 of Aspidapion aeneum. NCBI lineage: Eukaryota > Metazoa > Arthropoda > Insecta > Coleoptera > Brentidae > Aspidapion > Aspidapion aeneum. The sequence goes on from OY755040.1 coordinate 113,526,684, forward strand.
AAATACCTCTCTTCTTGCCTTCTTATATGCTTCACATGATGAGAGGAAATGCGCAGAGGTCTCGTCCTCGGACAAACATCGCTCGCACGTCGCGTCGTACTTCACTCTCATTTTCGCCAGGTGTCCTTGTAGGACGCAGTGTTCGGTTAGGACTCCCACTATGGCTTTCACCTCTCTTCGTGTTCTAGGGAGCAGCCAGTCCCTACGGGACTTGCTGTATCCTGTCACATATTCCTTCGCCTGTCTGGCATTTTCTGTGTTTGTCCACTGTTGGGCCCACTCTGTTAGGGCCGACTTCATTTGCCCCCTTGTAAGTCCCAGGTAAGGTTCTGACCCGTCGCATGTCTGCTGGGATCCTCCCCTGGCGAGTTCGTCCATTTTCTCGTTTCCTGGGACTCCCATGTGGCCTGGGCCCATACGAGCTCCATCTCTCTTACTCCGGTAAACTCTTACGCGTACGCGCACTCCTGCACCAAACCCGTGAATATGGTTGGTTTGCACAGTGCTTTCAGCGCAGCTTGACTGTCTGAACAGGTGCGGAGGCGCTTTCCTCTTTCGTTCCTAATTTCTTCCTCCCATGTTGCCGCCAGTATAGCGTAAACCTTCGCCTGAAATTCTGTTGCATTGGATCCCAGCGAGTAGCTTTTTCCAATACCCTTGCTTTCCACGTACACTCCTACGCCTGGCGAATTCCGGTCTGTTAGCCTTGATCCGTCTGTATAGCAGACCGTGGCATCGCTAAGGAATTCAACCCCTTTAAATAATTTTCCTCACCTGACATTTTATTTTCACTTCAGCAAATTATTCAACAAAAAGTGCACTCACTTCGCGTATTTAATAAAGATACCTCGTTTATTACACAGTTAAGCGTTGTTTTAATCTTGCCTTCTCTAAGTCGGAAATTTACTAGAATATATCTGACAAAGTACGCACGCTCCTTTTGTTTGGTTCCTCTACGTTACCATCATTGGGGCTGGCACGTTGCGTGATAGGTCCCTCAACGAAAAGCATTTTTTCTCTAAGGCGTAATGCTAACAGAATTCAGAATTGTGGCAAAATGTGATAAGATACAGAACAAAGTGGGTATTATATGGAGCAAAAGACCAATATTTATATAGCCATGTCGTACATGTTGACTGCAGATAACATTGTCCTCTGCAGATAACATTGTTCTTTTCATACAACACGTAGCTCCATCTCATATTCAATTAGCCAATCTTCATCAAGCTGAAGCCCGAGAGACAATGCTTATCTACGCTTCTGTACGAGAGAGCTAAAAGACAGGACATTGGTCTGATAAATAATTGTGAATAGGTATTCAGAAAGGATTGCTGAATATTATAACCCATTTGTTTAATCTGCATCTTCTCACAATTTTCAAATATATTAGTATTACGCCTTACTTCAGCAGCGATTAAACAGCTGATCGTGATTTAGCGTAGAGACTTAAAGTGGCTGCACACTTCCTGTCACGTTTTCCTATTTGTAAGTATTGAAAATTCGAAATCTCAAAGCTACCGTATGCTAACCATTCGTGTATTGAGCAAAGATGGAGGCAACTGTCAAATTGTGAACCTCGCCGACGAGATTGCAAATTATGCCTAGTTACACAAATACGACAACGCGAAACTTAGTGTATTCACTTTAACTGTTTAATAATATTTGAGAAATAAGAAGATATAATCTAGAGTGTATGGTATTTTAAGGAATTCAGTAATGTTAAAATAAACCGCCTCTTATCACAGCCTACCTTAGGTAGGCTGTGCTTTTATTAAGAGGGCATATAATGAGCGCGTAAGAGTTTTAAACTAACTCTTTTATATTAAGACGAACTATAAAATAATTAAAATTTCCTGAAGCCGTTTAGTCTGTGGAGGCGGTACAGAGTTATATCGGAATAAAAATATTAAATATTGTAGGCAAAAATCTAATTGTAAGGGTTTTGAAATAACACTTTTTTGGGTAGAGTTTTTCAAATTTTGAAAAAATCTTTTTTGAACGTTTAAGAAGAGACTTGAATGCACCGCTCATTACAAACCCCATTGCGATAAGTGAAATGGTTCTAGACAAAATAATGTATCAAAATATGCGCGCTAAGGAATTCTAATTGTCAAAAGTTTTATCAAAAAATATCAAATACTATTCCCATAAAAGTGTTTTTACAAAACTCTTACACGCTGATTATAAGCCATACGTATAGCTCCCTCTTAACTTAAGTATTATTACAACTTATATTAAAATAATTCCCCACACAATAGTGCCTTTCAAAAGTTTTAACAAGCACACGAACTTTTGCCAAATTAAACCAAGCACAGCTATGTAGCTACAAAGTTTGTGAAAATTAATAACTCAAATGATTTAACTGCATTTATGTGTTTTTGTTTTTGTTTAATTAAATGTGTGTTCCCACCCGAAAGGTGAATATCCGTATTATGTGTTGTGTTTTTTTTAATAGCGTGAAGTGTGAAACATTTAACACACTAACAGATTAATTTAATTTTTGTTACGTTATTTTTATTACTATTAGGGACTTATGGCAATAAATCCAGGTAATAATAGTGCCGGGCACTATTCTGACAGTTTTCCATTGAAAACTGACAGTTAATCTTTCGAAATTGACATACCAAAGTCGAAATTATAAATCCAGTTGTTTGTTTTCCATTAGTAGTGGCGGCACTATTAGTTCCGGCTCTTATAATACACAAAGGCCTAATTTTGGAAGAAGACAGCTGTTCTTATAATGTGAAACTGTCAGAATAGTGCCGGGCACTATTCTGTCAGTTTTCCATTGAAAACTGACAGTTGATCTTTCAAAATTGACATACAAAAGTCGAATTTATAAATCCAGTCGTTTATTTTCCATTAATACTGGCGGCACTATTAATTCCGGCTCTTATAATGCACATAGGCCTAATTTTGAAAGAAAACAGCTGTTCTTATAATGCGAAACTGTCAGAATAGTGCCCGGTACAATTACTGCCTGGCCTTATTGCAATAAGTCCCTAATATCTCTCCACATTACTTGTAGAAAACTTATCTTACAGCGTAATTTACAAAGTGCGATGTGCTTAGTGATGAAAAGGTGTTCTTAAACTTTATACCGTTTTCGATCTACACTCCTCTCGATTGCTCAAGAATCGTTTTTTGCTGGAGCAGATGAAGCTACTAGTTGAGTGGCCTGTGGTATCTCGTGGGTTAGTTGTGGATGATTTTTTAAAAATACCCTAGATCGATCACACAATTTTAAGTCACCGGGTGTTTGCCTTTAACTTTAGTAGGAGGGCCGATGTGACGTCGTAAATCCAAGATGGCGGCTTTTTTCAGGTTTATTCACTGGCTTATAACTTTCTATAAATTGGTTTTTCAGTAAAATGCCAAAGAAATGAGGTTTATATCTTAAAAACTAACAAAGATTAAATTTTTTTTAAATACTAAACAATAGCATTTTTTTTACCCAAAAAGAGGAAGAAAGTTTGATCAAGAGCGCCTGTGACGTCATACATCCAAGATTGCGATTTTGTCCATGTTTTTTAACAAACTTTTGCTTTTTGCTTTTGCCATATCAACTTTATAGAAAAATTGTATATATTGTGATTTGCTTGCAATAGAACAATTATTAATTATCGTTTTAGTAAGCTTAATATCTCAAGAACTATCAAAGATATTATTATTTTTTTAGTATTAAAAAAAGTTTAAGACCCTCGATCGATTGGTGACGGATCACTTAATGTTAAGTCGCCAGGGTGTTTGCCTTAAATTTCAGTAAACCCTATACGACGTCATAATTCCAAAATGACGGAATTTTCAATTTTTTTTATAAACTTTCGCTAATAACTTTTGCTAAATTATTTTTACAGAAGAACAGTAAAGAAGTTTTGGATTGCAAGAGAATAGCGATGAATATAGTGAAGAAATTAGTTTTATATCTTTTAAACTAACAAATACATGATTTTTTTTTAAAAATAATACACAATGCATTTTATTAGCCAAAAAAATTTCATATCTCAAGATATTAATTTTTTTTTAAATAATACAAAATATAGTAACATTTTATTAGAAATCTTTTTTAGTTCTTAATAAATAAAGTTAAATAATAATGCTCTCTTGCAAACAAAAAAACGTATTTACAGTTTTTCTGTAATTTAGCGAAAAATTTTAAAAAATGCCGCCATCTTGGATTTATGACGTCACGCAGACCCTTTTAATTAAATTGGAGGCTCCCAGCCACTTAACATTTAGTGATCCATCACCAATCGATCGAGGGTAGTCTAAAACTTTCTTGCTCTATCTAGAATTTTTATAATTTTTTTAATAAAAAAATATATATCTTTTTTAGTTCTTGAGATATAAAGCTTAAATTCATAACCCATACAAAATTTGCCTAAAGGTGATGTGGCAATAGTTAAACGCAATATTTTGCTTTTGCTTCCTTCTTCAAATTGTTTTTAAGGTAAAAAAATGTTTTCTACTTTTTTAAATTAAAAAATAATATCTTTGTTTTTAAGATTTAAAGTTTTTTCACTGTAATCATTGGTGTTCTCTCGCAAACAAAAAACGTATTGAGAGTTTTTCTTTAAAACTTATTTACCGAAAGTTATAAGCCAAAATTTGTAAAAAAAAAACAAAAAGCCGCCATCTTGGGCTTATGACGTCACACAGGCACTCAAACGGGAGGCAAACACCAGATGACCTACAATTGGGTGATCTATTATTATTTAAGGCAGTTTTGAAAAATCTTCCACAACTATCCCACGGGACACGATTTTTGACGATAAGTCTCTCAACTATCCTGCAAATAGACCTAAATTTTAAACAATTTTTGACAATTCTACTCTGTTTTATGTGTATAACAATTAACTGTTGTTCGTGATACAACGTGACATCTTTTTGTCTCAAGAACTTGAGCTGGACGACTCAATTATTTTGCTTTTTTTATTAAGTTTTTTGTACCAAACCGAGGATTGAAAACAGAAAAAAAAACACGCCAAAATACAACGCACAAAGTGGGGTTTTGCACTGCAATCCAACCCCTTGGTCCGCCGTAGGACACAGCAACGATCGATCAGGAAGCAACCATTTTGCGAAATCGAACAAACAAATCTTTTCAGGTTTAATTTCATCACTTGGGAGCGGTTTTTGATCGTAGAACTCTAGTTCGTACTTTTGTTTCGATTAAAATTTAAAAACTTACAATAATGTGGAGAAATTTACATGTTTCTTGTCCGTTGTCAAAAAATTAACAAAATTTGTAAAATTGTCTCGTTTTTCGTTTTCCACAGAACGTCGTTTATCTCGAATGGGATCTACCAGTTCTTAAGATGGCCGAAATATTACAACGTATGTACTCATTAAACCAAACTTTATAAGGTGCTTAGGCTTTATGTTTTATTTCAGCTTATTTATATACAGAGTGGCGACATTGAATCGAACGCTGCTGCTAGCAAGTTAGACAGACTAAAATTTTAATTTATGACCACCTCACCTGAAATTTTTAAAAGGCAAAATTTCGTTCAAAACTTTTGTTTTTAAAAATGTTGCCTGGTGAAAATCTCAGTTGACGTGCTTCTCGATTGTTCTAAACTAGCGTTCCATTGAAAGTCGCAATGCACCCTGTAATATTTTGTGTAGGTACTATCGCAAAAAATGGTGCTGGTGGCGCTCTATATGTTCGCTTTTTGAACTTGACCATTCCAGACCTAAATAAATGTTTTGGAGTTTAAGAAATGGTTACTAGGAGAATCGTCACAAAATGTAGTTACACTTTTTTTGATATACCTAAATATTGTAACTTTATTTTGGGAATATATTCAGGGCTGTTACTTTGTGACTTTACCCACCGATTACTTAAAATTATAATTTTAAAATGCAGACATGCCAATGATTCGGATATTTTTGCGTACTCTTATTTTTTTTGTTTTCATTTAATCCTTCAACAGAAATTTTGGATTTAGTCATGACGTAACTTTGGAATGGTCAGTTGGTTAATTTGCTGTTTCTTCTTCTGCTTATCTTTTTGGTTATATTATTCTATAATTTTTATTATGGTTCTGCCCTTTTGTTTTTTTTTGCTAATTATGTCGGCTTTAGGTGGTAATTTATTTTTTATTTGGTGATTTTTATTTCAGCTTTTTATTTACTTTTTTCTATTTTTTTATTTACTTTTTTCTATTTTTAGCAAAAGTGGATTTTTAATGCTTTTTTTTATCTTTGTCTTTTAATAAAGTAAAATTATTGGTCAAAAATAATTTTTAATACACAATAGTTATCAAAGTATGCTAAGTATTTTTAATTGGAAAAAAGTTTCTTTTAATAGGAAAAAAGCTTTATTAATTAAAACAAAAAAAATTTCTGAAAAAAATCATAAAAAAATGCAAATAAGTTTTAAATTTATTTAGTCACTAACGCGAAGTAATAGTAGGCACCACTGATTTTTTATTAACTTCTTGTAGACAGGGTGTTAAGAAAAAAGCTTTGTATAACCAATGCCCGAGATACGGGTTGTTAAAATTTTAATTTTTGGTTTGGTTTTTCTTTATAACAAGTGCAGTTTTTGAGATATTTAACTCAAATCTGGAACGTGTATTTAGCTTCAAGGCATACATCATTAAGCATGTCAAATGTTAGGAAAAAACCACAGGGTGATATTTTTTCCAGGGCCATGCCCCCTTTTTTCTCCAAGAATTTTTAAGTCACTGGCAGATTCAAAAATGTAAAATGAATTCCTTCTTTTATTCAGAAATTTTTTGATCTCTTGCAATTTTTTGTATCTCTAGGTTTTTAATATTTGGCATGCTTAATAATATATGCCTTGTAGCCAGACACACGTTCCAAATTTGAGCAAAACATCGCCAAATTTGCACGTGCTACACGGTAAAAAATTTTGTCTACAATGAAAACACGTTTTTTTTTAAATAAATTGTTCTACCTTAAAACAATTTGTTTTGAATTAAAATATTTCTCGTTAGTTCAACTTAGCGTTTATTCTTGAAATGAGACTTTATTTTTCTTCTTCAATTGTTTTTGTTTCAGTATACTCCATTTTGTAACAAAGCAAATTGTCTTTATATAAGTAATATTTTGCTTCCAGAGTAAACGGTGCCTTAGATTAATTCAATTCCAATTTATAATAAAACAATTTCTGTTTCACATTAAAATAAAAGGCAAGACATTTTTTATTCTAAATCAAGAAAATGTTCTCCTGGTGAATAGGAAAACACAAAATATTTTACTTCAAAGCAATTTGCTTTGATCTAAGACAATTTTTTTTACCGTGCATAAAGAAAAAAAAAGAAAAAATTCTCTCGAAAACTGAGCATTTGAAGTGTTATTCATAAAATCACGCAAAAAATCATCCTTTGAAGTTTGACTAAGTAAATTTGACACTTAATGCAATTTTTTATGATTTTTTTCGGAAATTTTTTTCTTTTAATTAATAAGGCGACATACTATATTACCACCCTCTGTATTTTATCATGTACAAAAATTGTATCAGTTACACTAGCGCGCGCCTACTAAGTTCAAGTTTTGAAAAAGTCTATAAAACCGAAAATAAATACACTCATCAAGGGTAATGTAATATCAAATATTTTTGCAAAACCCAAGATTTTCCCTGTTTTTATGAATTTTTTCTCCATATAAAAATATAAGATTTCCTAACCAGTGCGCAGAGGTATGTTTTCTCGCACACCAAAGCGCTAAGGACACTCATCGTAAAGGCAAGCCTTATAGGAAGCAAAGCCAACGTCAGGCTTTCTATTTTTTGGTTATTATATTTGAAATGTTTTCCTCGGTTTCACATTGGCAGTTCGGTTTTATTCTAAAGATGTTGTTTTACACAGTATGAAGGTACCTAAACTATATATATTTATGTAATTAGAATTAAAAAGTTATGCTGCAAACTGTCTTGAAACTCTATTATTATTAAATAGATCTTTAGACTGTGTTAAAACCACATTTTTAAAATAAGAATGAGCCGCCATTGTCCAATCGAGGAAAACATGTCAAAAATTTTAACCCAAAAATAGAAAATCAAAGTCAGGCTTCCGTACCTGTAAAGCTTGCTTTAGGATGAGTGACCTCACAAAGCGCGGAGTTCGGATTAGCTTTAAGTTCTAATCTGTAATATGGTAACTTTGTTTTAAAATAAATGCACGTGAAAGTGCTACTTTTGGATATGCAGAAGCAAGGTCACTTGTAGAAAAAATATATTTTTTAACCGGATTTTGACCAATAATTTTACATATCTGATGAATTGCTTTTTACTCAATATTTTCTTTACAGTTCGTACGTACCGCACTGGAAAACTGCCGAAGAATATGATGGTCGGATATATCAGTCACAATCCATCGTTTTCACTTTAAATTTATTGATCACATAGAAGTAAAACTTTTAGATATCCTAGTATAGGATTTTTTTGTTTTATGTTTGATTGGCATTCCTTCAACAAATAGATTTTTTTTAAGAGGGAGTTCTACGTATGGCAAATAATGAGCACGTAAGGGTTTTAAAATAACTCTTAAATTATTAAATATTGTATGCAAAATCTAATTGTAAGGGTTTTGAAATAACACTTTTTTGTGCAGAGTTTTGCAAAAATATTTTTTTGCAGTTTTAAACGGTTCTAAACAAAATAATGTATCAAAAAAATACTAAAAATTAGGTAATCTGGGCGCGGTTTGTGAGGGTGGAGGTTTTATGCGCGCTAATGAATTATTTTCTTTAATTATTGTCAAAAGTTTTATCAAAAAATATTAAATACTTTTCTCATAAAAGTGTTTTATCAAAACCCTTACACGTTCGTTATATGCCATACGAAGAGCTCCCTCTTAAGTTTGACAAAATAGTAAAAACACTGCCACAACTGAAAATTTAAAAAAATATGTCTTATCTTTGTATTGCTAATAATATTAAAGCAAATACGTTAGAGCATAAATATGGGGAATACCCATGCATTCTCACACGCGATACTTGAAGCCAGGACCCCTATTTTATTCCTTTTTCGGGTCGACAGGATTTCGGTTACCGCGCTCTGCTTTAGTTTTGATGGTTTTGGAACATACTCCGATACGTCACTACAGTATTTGACAATTGTCAAAAGTTTAGGGTTATGTCTATATTTTTTTCTACTAGTTGGTTGGGTGAAAATTTATCAAATTGTAGTGTTTCTAAAACTAATTGTGCAGATTTATTGTGGACACCACGAACATTTAATGGCATTTATAAACCACTCCTAACTTTATTAACAAATTATGAAGAAAAATACAAGTAGTTACCTACGGATTGGCACTCCCTTACTTCTCTCGGACATTTTTCCACAAACCGCACATGTTTAACGGGAATTAATTCCCATTTTTACACAAACAAACATAATTTTACACGACAAACGCAAAACACCGCAAAATGTAAATAAGCAACAAAGATGGCCTCCACCCACACGACAGCTGTGTATCTACATGACAAGCAACACGCATGCGCACTTGAAAATTCACGTCCACGAATTTAAATTTGCCTTTTCGATTTTTTGAACATTTGTATTTATGCTATAACGTATTTGTATTAAGGTAAGAGCAGACCAAGCAAACATTGTTCAACAACAGTTAAGCAACATTCGAGTTTATTCAATGTGTACATATTGGTCAACACTTACTGCGCCGCTATTGAGTAAATAGTGCTTAAACTAAGCTCGCATAAGAAAATATTAGCGATTTAACCACTGTCTACACGTTAAATTCGCGAATAATGAACAACTGTAGGTTACAAAATACCAAATTGCAAATAGTGCAAGGACCTAAACCTATAAATAACAAGTAAAATTATAAAAAGTTTGAGTTTTCATACCTTTGTCAGTGGGAAAGAAGAATAATAGAGGTCAGTTGAATGGCTGGGTCGAGTTAATACCCTGAGAGTTTCTCGTTCTTGTATTGAGACACCACACACATACATGGGTAAAAGTTTTCCGAAAATTTATGTATAGTCTTTGGTGGCTTAATGAGAGAGCGTTTGCATACATAGCAAGAGATTCTGGGTTCGAGTCTCGGCCGAAGACAAACTTTTAATAATTTTTCTTTCTTTAATTTTTACTTGTTATTTGTAGGTTACATGATTTTTAATTTTTAATGTTGTTTAAAATGTTTACTTTGTCTGACATTCTATTTAAGTTTGTTTCAGTCTTGATATTTAAGGAGGTTCATTGTGTTAAAAATAATCTTGACTAAATTTTTAAAATAAAATACAGTCAGACTTAATCCAATTTTTAAATTATCAAGACACCATCAGCAACGTAGAAACATGGATCATTTTTTATATTATTTTTTTGTGATCAAATAATAACTCTAAAAATATAATTCGCGATGTTTTGAGTTGCACCGTATTTACAAAACAATGCAATTTAAAGTGACCACAGCTTTGCATGCTATAGAAATACTGACGATATTTTTCGTGTCCTGTATTTCTGTTTTTGTTTTTTTCAGAGCATTATAAACGACGATTTTTGTGTCTTTGTCACACTTACACATATGTATTTTAAGTCACTACTATTTAACTTTAGGATATTTTAGCTTTTAAGGTGTAATTTTGACATTACTATTTACAGACTAATCTGTAGTTCATCAGTTTTCATTCAAATTTGACGTTGCCATAATTCTTTGACAGATTAATAGTTGAGCTACCTCAAACTTGCGTAAGGGCGCAAAACGCGTTCCGACAAATTAGCAGTCGATTTCATGACGTCAGTGTCTTCTATATCGTTTGCTGATTGGTTGGGACGCTTTACTTTGCCTTATGATTGGTTATCCAGCTTTATACGCTTTACATAGAAACGTGAAAACGTCAGTTTGATACTAACCAATTGCGCTAATATATTATGCTTCTTTTAACTTTAATTGTCGCTTTACCATCGAAATGAGAGAGACAAAAAGACCACTTATTTTTTTCTCTGCTGAGAAAGAGAGTGTTGATTAAAGAATGCATAAAATAGTAGTGATTTTCGGACCAGTTTACTGACGCGTTGGTTATATCTAATTATTATTATAGCGGAAAACGTTAATATAATTTTCATCATACTAAATATTTTGAAAAACCAGGTATTTAATTAAAATAATGAAAACCAACCACATTTTGTTTGTCAACATTTGTAGTTGTATTAATATTTATTATATAAATTAACTTTAGTTTTTCCGTTATAAACCCAGGTTCATTGAAAGGCCCAAGTAGTTACATTCGTTTATTTTCTCAGAGAGTAGCCTGCAAACTTGCACAAAAATCACCGGACGTACCAAGCAGCCTGCTGGATAGATAAATAGACGAAAAAAAGGTTTACACTGAGCTCAATTTTGAATAAACGAACGACCGTTTGTAGCATGGAGCTCTCCGATGTAATTAACGAACGTAGCTACCCTGACCCTGATGCAATTGACAGTAAACCTTTTAATCATGATTTAAAATAATCGTTCACCCAAAAATTTTTCACTGCCAAAATTTAGGAAACAGGAGCATTTTTACGGCCACTTTTATAGTTTGTTTTTTGCCCGTGGTGCCTAAAACTAGAACATAGGTACCTAGATGTCAACGTTTGACGTGTACGTATAATTTGACGTGTATCAATTGATATTAGAGAGTTAAAGCAAGTTTTGATCAGCTGTGTTCTTTAAAAAAGTAGCGTTTATTTCCTAATTGAAACTTATGTAATTTAAAAAATTGATCAACATATTCTTCTTATTAAAATTGGAATAGATGATAAGATAAATGATAGTATTTTGCCGTACACAAAATTAGTTGTTACTAAGTTTTCTTACAAAAAAAAAAACGATTTTACTAACAGATACGTTACAGCATGACGCAAGAAAAGTTGCTTTAACTTATTCTAAAAACCAAACTTTGTAAATTTGGCTAACAAATTTCAGATATGGCCAGTAGCTCGAAAAAATATTTGCCAAAACGCCACTTTGCTCAAAAAAAATATATAAAGAAAAATATAAAAATCATATTTGTTCAGTTCATATTTTTCTAAAAACTAGATGTGGGGGTGAACTGCTGTATTTTAAAAACTAAATATTTAGGTTTTTAGTTTAAAATAGAAAAAAAAAACGTATTTTAGTCACAAAAAATCAAATGTATGTAAATATTGTTGCTTGAAAAAGTAAGTATGTTGCTTGAGGAAATTCTATGTATAATGTAATTTTTTGTGAAATATTTTTTAAATCTTTAAAAAATATTTTGCAGAACAAAAGATTTTTGACTTTAAAAGATTAAATATTATTTATCTATTGTTGGAGCGAATTTTTTTTTGATGGTTTTAATTATTGTTTATTAAATATTATTTTTGTTTTATTATAATGGTCTTATTTTTGTAAATAGATTTTTTTCATTCGCTCTCTTTATTCTTTACGAGTATTTACAGGGTCTGTCAAAAATTTCTTCTTTAAAAATTATACAATACAAATATAGACTGTCTGGCAATTTTTGATAATCCCTGTAAATTATCCTAATAATATTTCATTTAAGTATGCAATTACATTTTTTTAAATTTCATTCTGTAGATCAAAATTGTAATTTTTTAGTTATTTTTACAAACTACAAGTCGTGGTTTTTGGCTGGTTATGTATTTTTTTCGTAACTATATATTTAAGGAACCACCAAAGGTTTTAAAATATCAGGTGTGTTCCAAAAGTATCTGACCTATGTTGTGCATTCTTAGTTCTCGATAATTACTGGTGTTATTTTGAGTCAGAAAATGGATGAAGGTCAAGAGATTGTTATTTTTAAACTATAATACATATACGATGGTCGTCAAACGCATGATTTTAAAATAAAACTTAATGCGAATCCGTTGGTTTTTAATTTTTAGCAAGAACAAAATCCGATGAACATAAGCAGGACGTTAAAAAACAGAGCAGTTCTAAGTTCGGTTATGAACACCGGTCACGTACTTTTGGAACAGGCCTCGTAACAATTTTAATTTTTATTCGTATTTTGTCCATTTCTTCACAACATATTGGCAGTTTTTGAGGCAAAAACAGCAATATTGTAATTTATAGTATGGAAAACAATGAAATAAATTCAACATGATTGTTATGTTTTTGTCAAATATAATTTCATTGATCATAGACCAAAAAGGCTTTTCTTGCAGTGATCTCTAATAACGGGTGCCCAAGTGAGATCTAGGATGCCAAAAATCCGTGTGTTGGAGAGAGATAAAGAGAAAAGACATAAAATGAACGAATTAAAAAGAAACGGACATAGGCTGGGGTAGCCTTTAATTAAAGTGTGTTGGTAAAACAATCCAACTTTTTCTGATTTGGTATTTTTACACGTTTCAAGTTTAGATAAAATAATGCCTTTTTATTGATTTTTTTTGATGTGTAAACTTCTTTAGGCGCGTTTAGCAGTTTTTGTGGGTAGTGAATTGAACTGAGCCGTCAGACTCGGCTATGTAAAGCTCATTCGGGTAAGGTCGGCTCGAGTCGACTAACTGTGAGAGGAACAATCAGCGAGCGATATGATGATGCAGATGAAGGCCAGTATTATTAATTTCGCCTTGTTGAAGTTTACACTTCTGCCGTGTGGTCTTAAGCACACACAATTTTTTTTAAACATCGTTTACTCAATGCTAATAATATGTACTCTCCAACTTTGAGGTTTTTAATGTTTTGGTGTACAATCATTAATTTGGGTAAATAACAGTTTTTTTAAAGATTTTTTTCAACAAAATATTTTTAGACCGAAACTTAAAATAAAAATAAAATCGAAAAAAGTGACCCCCATCGACACGGTAGAATAAATCTCGATTGGTTTTACAGGATTCTGCGCCGAGTTAGTTTAGGACTAATTCGGTTAGCTTAGTTTGGCATCTTATCGCAAAGGTGGTGCCAGCGGTATATTACTTATTACTTAATTAGGGACATGATTTTTAATGCAACTGTAGTATTGCACAATTATAAAGATGCTACTCCTAGATCCCACTTTAGGAACCCTGTACAATTTAATGAACCAGTCCTTCACAAATACCTAATCATTGAAGTAGTTTTTCAAGATTGTAGAATTTACCTTGACAAGATAGGGATACCGTGAGGTCGTTTAATTTGGAACCAATTTGATTTAAAATTAGGTGGTGCGTGTTTTTAAAGAACTTTCGAACATAATTTTTCATAAAATATAAAAGAAAAATTCTATAAATTTATGTAAATAAGTCATATGTCCTTCTACATGGCAAAGATGTAGATTTATTTTCACTTTTAAAACTCATGCCATTGGCATACACAAACTTTTCGCAAGTCGGTTAAAAATATTCAAGTTTTAAAAGAATGCGTCATTTTGGATTTTACTACTACTACTACTATGTCGGTTTAGAACGTTTGTCTACGTTGTCCGACGCCTATTCTCCACCTCCTTCGATCCTGACAATCATCCTCTGTCAGATTTTTTTGACTCATTGATCTTTGGATTGACTGTTGCCATTCTAGTTTAGGGCGCCCTCTGTTTCTGCGCCCTATTGGTTGCCATTCTAGGACCCGCTTTGGTAATCTTTCGTCGTTCATCCGTTGTACATGGCCGTACCATATCAGTTGCCTTCTAGTGATGTCATCCGTTATGCTTCCCTCGATTCCCATTCTTTCTTTTATGATCTCATTTCTTATGTGATCTATTCTAGATATTCTAATTGATCTTCTTATTGCATCCATTTCGACACTTTCCATTTTTATTTTGTATTTTTCTGTTACGCGACAAGTCTCTATTCCATACAACAGCGTGCTTTTGACCATTGTTTCATATATGTTAAATTTTACATTCTTTTTTATCTCTCTGCTCCATAAAATACTGTTAAGACATCCAATAACTTTTTTTGCTTTTACTATTCTTTTTTCTAATTCTTTAGTCTGTACCTGTCTTATCAAATGTGACACCCAAGTATACATACTCATTGCATGGAGATATTTTTTGTCCATTTTCTCACTGGATTCGTTTCCAATACATAAGTACTGTGTCTTGTCCACGTTCACTGTTAATCCCCACTTTTGGTATTCTTCTGTTAACTTTCTCATCATATACTCCATGTCTTCTTTATCATTAGCCACAATTACTTGGTCGTCAGCAAACTCTAGTGTGTATATGGTAAATCGGTCGTTAAGTTGTATTCCCATGCCGTGCACTTTACGTTTCCAGTGTTTTAGAGCTACTGCGATATATATTTTAAAAAGAGTTGGAGAGATACAACATCCCTGTCTTAAGCCTTTTGTTACCAGGAATTCTTTTGAAAGTCGATTTCTAATTTTAATTTTAGATTTTGACCCTTTGTATAGTTCTTTTATCACTTTTATGTATGTATAATTGATATTTGTTCGCTCTAACACTGTCCATAATTTTTCTACTGGAACGGTATCATATGCTTTTTGTAGGTCCACAAAGGTAACATGAGTCTCTATATTTCTGGCGCTCCTTTTCTCAATTACTTGTTTAAGACAAAAACATTATCACTACAAGATCTGCCTGCGCGAAACCCACTTTGCTCTTCTTCTTCTTGTTCATGAAAATCATTCTCTATTAGATCTCTAAGAATCCTACCGTACAATCTACTTAGAGTACTGGTTACTGAAATTCCTCTGTAATTGTTGCAATCCAGCTTGTTTCCTTTTTTATGTATTGAGGATATGAATGCAATTTTCCAATCATTAGGTACTGGATGTCCGTTTATGCATTGGTTAATAATATATGTGAGATTTTCGAGTAGTTTCTCTGATCCATATTTGAGCATTTCAGCATATATTCTCCCAGGTCCGCTAGCTTTTCTGGATTTAAGCTTTTTAATACTATTCTTTATCATTTCTTTTTCGATGATTACTTCCTCTCCATGTACTTCTATGTCTCTTCTCGGAGAGGCTGCCAGATATTCGGGTCTTGTCTCCTGCAGCAGTCCCTTGTAGTGTTCTGTCAATTGTGCTGGTTTGATTATCTGGATGTTTACTTTTTCTTTTGTTGGGTTTTTTACTGTAGAAATGAATTTCCATACTTTATGTCGTGGCACTTGCGCTCGAACATTTCATTTTTTTCTGTGCGTATCAAATTTCTTAGCTGTCTTCTGGTTTCCCTGTAGATTTCTAGGTCTCTTTGCTCCTTAGTACTGAGCCATTTCAAGTATGTACGTTTTTTCTCTTTGACCATTTCCTGTATTTTGTCCGTCCACCACATCTTCCTGTTATTTCTATTATCTTGGAACCCAACAGCTTCGTTGCTTGCTTCCTTCAAGCTTTTTATTATGTTTGTATATATCTTTTCAAATGAGTGATTTGTGTTTATTAATTTTTCATCTATTCGGTTCTGATACAATCTTTGAGTACTTTCGATTTCTAGACTTCTAAAGTTCTATTTTTGATTGTCTTCGATGCTTTCTAGGTTTTCATTTTCTCTAATACTTTCGTCCTTATTTGTTTTTCTTAAAGGAAATAATATTTTTGCTTTTACCAGATGGTGGTCAGATCCACAGGTAACACCACGAAGTGCTCGCACATCATACCACTTTAATTGCGAGTGTTGTCCACCTATAGCATAATCAATGATTGATTTAAGATTTCTTGTTGGCTGAATCCAGGTATATCGATGAATATCCGTATGTTTAAAAAAACCATTATTTATTTTTAGGTTGCGGGTTTCACACAATTGCATCAGTCTTAAGCCATTATCATTTGTTACTTCTTCTCCAAATGGTCCTATCACTTTGCTCTGGGTTTGCCTACCAGTTCGGCTATTAAAATCGCCAAGCATAATTATTTCTCTGGTATTACCGATTTTTGTGATTGTCTCATCAAGTTGATCAAAGAACATTTGTTTTGTAGCTACTCTTTCGTCATCTGATGGTGCGTAGACTGCTATTATGCTTATATTATTTCCAAGCATCTTCATGTTCACTCGAAGTATGTTTTCACTAATGCAATCGTAGTCTGTAATTTTATTCTTTAGATTTTTCTTTATTAACAAGGATACCTCTCTGGCTGCTCTTCTTTTGGGACTCCAGTGAATATATGGACAAAATTACCGACATTATTCGTACCTGTTCCTTTCTTTTTGTCTCAGTGAGTGCAATAATATCGATTTTACTAAAACTACAAATTAAGGATACAGCATATGTAGTACATGGTCTAAGTTTTTGGTTATGGTCATTACGGTAGATATACAGGGTGTTTCAGAATTCAATATCATAATTTTAATGTTAAATTCCTTGAGTGATTTCACGACAAAAAGTTCATATAAACATACGTCCACAAACGCTTAGTTTTCAAGGTAATGTATTTTTTGTTTATTTTGATATACTTTGCCATATACCATACTGTAGCATTTTTTATTTTGATGATAGTAGCGTTTGGTGCAACGGCGATTTTCTCTATAACGGTTAGAGATGCGACAAAATCGCAGGAGACAAAAAAGTTTGCAAATAAACCAAGGATTTTACTTGTTGTTTTAGAATCAACCAGTGGCTTACCACAAAAAAAAAGTCGGGATAAAAGTCGACAAAACCCCTGAAAAAGTATCATCCTGTGGATTTTTACTATTATTTGGCATGTCTAATAGTGTAGCGCCTATAGCTAAGTAAAAGCGCCAAATTTGAGCTAAATATCTCAAAAACAGCACAAGCTATAAACAAAAAACTAAAAAAAAATAGATATTTTTTATAACACCCTGTATCTCGAAAACTAAGCGCTTGCGGGCCTATGTTTATATAAACTTTTTGTCTTATAATCACTTAAGGAATTCAGCACTAAAATTGTGTTATTGAATTTTGAAACACCCTGTATATTAAATAGTCTTTGATAAATCCAAAGTAGAACAAACATAAGAATTTTTTTTACCTACGTAACCTACGTTTCATTAAAACACTAGTTCGTTAAGGTACAACCACGGATCACCTAACAAATAAGGTGATCCGTGGTACAACTTTATTATTTCTTAACTAATTTTTTCAGTTGATACCTTTTTGTGCACGGCAAAGACGTTTTAGCCATCTTTAAAATCGAGTACAGTGGCGCATAAGAAAATTGGCGTGGGGTCCGAAAAATTGCTAAGTTTGAAAATCATGCGCCATCTTGGATTTCACAGAAATGTCAATTTTGACTAAAAAGTCGTATAGTCGTATAAGAAGGTGTAAAATACGCGACCCAAAATGTGTCTATTAAAAAATTTTTAAAAGTATTAAGAATATAAAAAATAATAAGAACAGAAAAAATAAACAAAAATAAAAGTGTGACATATGTATTGTTTTGAAAGAAATTTTAAGCTGATTTTAAAACTAAAAAAAGTCATTCCATAAAGAAAATATTGTGCTATATCTCGGAAACTAAAAGTGGATAGGATTCTACAAGCAAGCAATTTACAACAAAAATAATTTTTAGAAAATTAAAAGTTACCCCGATCTCCAAAATGCAGACTTTTTAAAAAGCCTCCGTAGCGCAAAAAGGGGTTGACATCAAAATGCCATTTTTACCAGAAATCTGTTCTTGAAATTTGAGGTTAGCCAGCCGTGGTCAGTTTTTATCTATCACCTCTAAAAGTACCCGGAACCCCCTCCCCCCCCCCCCCCCCAAAAGTGACCAATTTGGAGATTTGTGACATACAATATTGGTTGAATAGGAAAAAGGTTATGCTATTCCAAGCCCAGTTACAGTGGCGTGGTCGTGGGGGGGGGGGGCTGCAGCCCCCTTTAGAGCTACTAAATATGGACCCCTAGCATTTTCGTCAATATTCAAGATTAAAATATATGAATCTGTACTCAAGCCTCCCCCAGGATTCATCTCTGCGTATCGATCCCCACTCAAGCTCCCTCTCAGAAAATTATAAAAGAAATTAAAAATATCTAAAAGGGTTTTCAAAATATCGAACAAACATTACCTTTATTTTTTTATTTGCTCGATATTTTCAAAACAGTTTTAAATATTTGTTATGTTGATACATAGGGTTGCTAGATTTCCGAGAGGGAAATGACTTGGGACAGAGGAGCTTTGTTAAAAAAGTTTTATATAAAATATCTCTTATCAAGGAACAATTTTAAAAAAAATTGTTTGCCATATTATTTGTACTTACAACAAGTACAAGTTGGTTAGTTAAAATAAGGGTATTCAATAAATTTGAAGTGAAAAATTCAGAAGTTTGTCCCTGCTCTGACTTGCTCCTCACTTATTTACAGCATCTTCGGGTAAAACTGACGATTAAACAATTATTTGCTCTTATCTTCTATTTGAAGCATGAGCAGTTACCTGGTTTGAACCTTATCCTTTATTAAAGGATGTTGTTTGACTTTACTCGTTTTTCATTAACGCAGGCTACTAGTTCCTTTATTATAACTCTAGACAGTGTTGCCGCGCATATAACGTTATGTCAAAATGTAATGTAAATTTAAAATATTTTTGATACCAGACAATTATTTCAAGAGCGGGGTAATCCGCAGATTTAATTTTATGCCAATTATTGAAAATTATTTTTTATAAAAACTGGTAGGTATGTGTTGTATGGCAACAGTGTTCACCAACTAACCAAAAGTCATCAATGTTCTGTAAAGTGCGTAAAAAAATAAGAAGTACACAAGTAAACACAGTGCAGCTTTAGGCTTGTCGCTCTAAGGCTAATTTACTTTAAGACTCTTGATTGTTAGAGTAGATGAGAGAAAGAGGCCTTATTACCAGACGGGACTTATGTCACGGCACTTGCAATAAGGCAGAAGGAATGTTAAAGGTGCATTGGCGTAGCTAGCCTTGCTTTTCAGGGGGGGCCGTGGCCCCGGTCTATCTTGAACAAAAAGCAAACATAGGTTTTAAAGAGTCGTGCAAAGTGTGCAATGAATAAAAAAAATACGCGCATTAAATGTTCTAATATTTTAATATAACAAATTTAATAATACATTTACCAACTTATTTATATGTATACACAGGAAGTATGTAATTCAGCAATTCTACAAAGAAAGTTTTCTACGTCGCTGACTGAAAGCGTCTACCACACTGTCTAAGTCGACTTCAACATCTTTTTCTATGAATAACAATGACAAACCTGAGTGTCTCTCTTGAATCATAGTTGTTCTAAGCCAATTAAAAACTCTCCTCATGGCAGAGAAAGACCTCTCGCAAGTTGCACTTGAAATTGGAAGAATACTCGCAACTTTAAAAAGTTGGTAGAGGTTTGGATAGGTGTTTTCTGCTATATGTTGTTTGATAGAATCATGACCAACAGTTTGATTTAACCGAAAAATACAATTCTATAAAACGGTCATTTCTGCTCTTAGAGTAGAAGTATTAATATTAAAAATTTCCCGGTATTGCTCGACGAATTTATTCCATTTAACGACGTGGGAAAGCTTAATATGAAAATGGTTATGAAATTGTCACCAAAATCGGAAAATTTTCATAAGACACTAAACGCTAACCTCAAAAAAACTAAAAAGATTATTATATTTATTTTAGAAAAACAGTTTAAAAAGGTCTTTTATAACCTTATGACATCTACAACCCGATTTCGGAAACAGAGGGGCAAAGGTCGCTGTCTTTATTAAATGCGAAATTTAACTTACACTTCTATAATATTTTACAAGATGTCGCCAATATGAATGAAATATTCAATATGCATAATTATGTTTAAATTTAAAAAATATTTTCGGGAAATTGCATAAGTGCAGAAAAGTTACCGATAATTTAAAGAGAAAAAGCCTAATTCCGCAAGACAAGGGCTTTTTCCTGAAATGTAAACATTATCTGAATGATTTTAAATTTTAATGCACCTATATTATTTGAATATTTCCCGAATAATAATAGAAAAGTATGTATTTTCAGCGTCATGTTCTTTTACTTCTAGTCGGTAGGGGAGGCCTAAAATATCTTAGGGGGGCCTGAGGGACTTCAGGGGGGGCCAGGCCCCCCCTGGCCCCCCCCTAGCTACGCCAATGTAAAGGTGACTTACAACCAGACTATAGTGCACTTGCTGTAAGTCGGAAAGAGGAACTCGCAACCAGGCACTTGCTACGCGGCACTTGCTACGAGTTTTGAGTAAAAGACCTATAACCAGACGAAGCACCTGCTAAGTAAGTACTATATGGTAACCAGACGGGGCACTTGCTACTATAAAGTTAAAGAATAGTGGTCAGAACGCAGACTCATGCTCGGCTAGCAGGTATGCTAGGCCGAAAATAGTCTTGGGCACAACAATGAGAAACAACAATCCGTTTGAATCTGTTTTATTAATTGCCAATTTTCTGTTTATATATACCAAACATGCTTATTAATCTAAATTCAATTTGCGACATTACACTGTTTAATATATCGTATTTACAATACATGTGGTAATTCTAATAATTTAAATAAGGTAAATAAGTATATGGAAATAATAAGATGTTCCATTTTGAATAAATGGACACCTAATCCTATATTTCCCTGGCGGTTTTTCACTGGTATTGTTTTATCAATTTTTCCCTTGTTGTTTACCAAACTTTTTAATTAATTTTGCATACAGAACACAAAACAGGCTTTTGACAGATAAATAAAGGATAAAAAATGGTGTCTGTAAAAGGTCAAAATTGTGCTTCTAAATATCACGTGGCATCTGTCATTTAATGTCGCATTTATACAGCATTTTAGCTAAAGGAGGGCGTGCAAAAGGTCCGTATTATTGTGTTCTCATTAATATTAGAGTCCCTGTATGTGACAGATATTGGCGGGCCAATATCTGTCACATACAGGGACTCTAATGACAATAATATTAGGCCTGCCAGATTTTAAAAAAATTACGAGCCATGACATATTATCATAAGGTCTGTGGACATTTCGAAAGAAAAGGTGTACCTACATAAGCATTTTTTAAAGAATTTTTGTCTTATATTTTAAACCCAAATAAAAAAACATCACCAAAATTTTTCAGAACATTTCCAGAGTTTTCCAGAACATTTTAAGGCTTTTCCCAAACAATTTCAAATTTTTCTAGAACAATTCCATACTTTTTGTGAACGTTTCAAGACTATTCCAGAACATTTCCAGAAATTCCCTCGAAATTTCTAGAGTTTTCCTAAACATGTCTAGACTTTTCTAGAAAATTTCTAGACTATTCAGGACATTTCCAAACTTTTCCAGAACATTTTCAAACTTTTTAAACACATTTTCAGACTTTTCTAGAACATTTTCAAGATATTCAGGACATTTTCGAGTTTTTTCAGTCCTTTTTTTAGATATTTTTATGACATTTACAGACTTTTAAATCATTTCCTGACTTTTCCTGTACATTTCCGGACTTCAGAAAATTTCCAGACTTTTCCAAAACATTTCCAGACTTTTCTAGAACATTTCTCGACGTGCCTTTGGTTATTTTTATCTAGGATACCCTGTATAGCATATACGTTTTACTTATGAAAATCCCACTCCTAGATCCATCCGAATTTAGAAACTTTATTTAATATCTTTCTTAATAATTTATAACATGCACAAAAATTTGAAGCTGTAGTTTTTAAGTTATTTAAAAAAATAATCTTAATAAGTAGAAACCGCTTGAAAAGATCTTATGTGTATCATAATAAGTTAGGAAGGTCTCCTTGATCCATCATAATGTATCCTTAAAAACTTGACGTTTGTCTTCCAGGGTTCTAAAAAAATAAATATCTTGGGTGAACGCTTTATTTTTTTAACGAAAACCGTTACCTATGTATGTTCGTGAATTTTTCCATTTTCCGAGAATGGGAGCGGAAATCCCTATTTTCCATTAAGTTGGTCTTGAGGCTCTTCCTAGAAGTTCATTTATCCAGCTAACCCACAATTGCGTATTACCTTAATTCTCAAGCCAAGTGTGTTTTTTTTTATAAATTAGGTATAGAACTATTTGTTCTTGGGTGGTCCTGAACTCGTCGTTTCAGTTACCGTAATAATGACAGATGAGGTTTATTTGTGATAGCTTGTATTGAGATAGCGGACTGTAATTTTGACAATAAATTGATTTTAAATAGGTAATTAATTGTAGCAACGTCTACGACCCTTCTCTGTATGGCTTTGTCGAGCGAATGTCCCCACCTACGTCTCGGCCGGTTACATTACCACAATCCAAGCGCTAGCATCAGGTGATCGTCGATCTCCACCAATCAGAGCGTGTGCCGCGCTAAGCGAAGCTTGTGTTTCTTTGGAATGCGAGGGATGATATAGGCCATTGAATATAAGAAGTGCAAAGAAGGCCCCGACATATCTCGCCCCCTTGAAAGCTCTTAATAACTTTCAACATTGACTATTGCTGCAATTGGTTGTCACAATTGGGTAGCTTGTCTTCTATAGGGAGAATGCATAGTTTCGAAACTGGTCTTCTAACTATGCCAGATTTTATTTTAACATCTACTACTCGAATGTTGCCGTCGTCACCTGGATAGACCTTTATTATTCTGCCCATTGGCCATTGTAGTGGAACAATATTATCCTCTTTGATAATAACCATGGCTCCAGGCAAAACTGACTGTTTATTTGAAAATTGCCATTTTGAACGCTGCTGCAAGTTTGACAAGTATTCATTCTTCCATCTAGCCCAAAACTGCTGGAACATCTTCTGAACTTGCTGGTAATGGCTAAGTCTATTGAGTGGAATTTCAACATAATCTTGTTCTGGTGGTGTTCTTAACGTGTCTCCAATGAGGAAATGAGCAGGGGTTAAAAATTGGAGATCGTTTGCATCGGAACTTATTGGGGTAAGCGGACGGGAATTTAAAATCGATTCTACTTCAACCACTAATGTATAAAACATTTCATAGGTTAAGTGTGCATTTGCTGCAATTCGTTTCAGGTGATGCTTTGCCGATTTAACTGCACTTTCCCACATGCCACCGAAATGTGGTGCCCGCGGAGGAATTAAATTCCACTCGATATTATTTTCCCTGAGAAAATCTATCACGGTGTCGTTGTTGTGTAATTCACGCAAAGACTGATACATTTCACGAAGTTCGTGACGTGCACCAACGAAGTTAGTTCCGTTGTCTGACATCAGAAATTGACAGATGCCTCTACGTGAAACGAATCTTTTTAATGCCGCTAAAAATGTCTGACTAGAGAGGTCAGTACATACCTCAAAGTGTACCGCTCTTGTAACTAAGCAAACGAAAACACAAAGGTATGATTTGATGAGTTGTCTGTTACGCAGTTTGCTATTTTTTATTAAAAATGGGCCAGCGAAATCAACACCACTCTTTAAAAATGGGCGCGCTGGTCGTACTCTATCACTTGGTAGATTTGCCATTTGAGTTATGACATTTGCAGTGGGATTTGTTTTACAACAAGTTATGCAATTTCTAATGTAATATCGCACTGCATTTCTCCCGTTTATTAACCAAAACCTAAATCGTATCGCGGCTAAAGTTGCTTGACAACCAGCATGAAAATATCTTATATGTTCATAACGAATAATAAGAACCGCGAACGGATGCTTGTCTTTAATGAGTAAAGGAAACCTTTTGTCATAGCTAACTTCACTGTTTTTTATTCTTCCTCCAACACGGAGTAAACCAGAATTGTCCAAAAATGGATTTAAACTAAGAATTTTACTGTCTGAAGTTAGCTCTTTAATTTTTCGTAAACAATCTATATCTTTTGAAAACATCTGAGCTTGAGCAATAAAAGTTAATTTATTTAAAGAATTTTTATATTCAAAATTTGTTAAGAAACCCCTTTGTCTTTCAGCCTGACGTGCTTGCGGTATTTTGCAATTGTTCACGAAACGCAAAACATATGCAAAAATCCGTTGTAATTTGCTGAGTGAAGAAAATTTCTCAAAAAGATCAAAATCCTCAAATGTTATTAATAATGACTGTTTTTCAAGATTTTTTCTTTCCGGCAATTCGACGTGATTGCTTTTTGAAAATTCGGTCAACGGCCAATTGTTTGTTGACAAAGTTAGCCACGGAGGCCCGTGCCACCACATCTGATTATCCAAAAGAGCTCCAGGACTCGCCCCCCGTGATATGACGTCAGCAGGGTTGTCTTCGGATTTGACGTGACGCCACTGTTTCATGTCTGTTAGTCTTTGAACCTCTGCAACACGATTAGCAACGAAACATTTCAAAGTCGAGGGTTCAGAATTGAGCCAGCCTAACACAATGGTTGAGTCTGTCCAGTACCAAATATTAGAAATGTCAATCTCCAATGCTCGAATTGTTTTGTCAACTAATTTGCTTAGAACGACACTTCCAAGTAATTCTAGTCTGGGTAACGTTTGTATTTTAAGCGGAGCGACGCGAGCTTTGGCACATAAAAGCGTAACGTTGCATTGGCCTATTGAATCTATGGAACGTAAGTATACGCATGCGCCATACGCCTTTTCGCTACTGTCACAAAAATCGTGTACTTGTAATTCAACGTGATTTTTAAGTATAGCTTGCCTTGGTATTTTGATATTTGCCAATAATTTTAACTCTTGACAAAATATTTTAAAATATTTTTGTGTCTCGGTTGGTACTATGTCGTCCCATGAAAGATTTAATTTCCAAATATTTTGAAGCATTATTTTTGCATGAATCAGTGCAGGTCCTGCTAAACCAAGTGGGTCAAATAATTTACTAATTAAGCTTAAAATTGAACGTTTTGTTATATTTGACAAATTTGGAATTTCAAAATTTACTGTAAATCCCAAAACATCTTGACTAGTATCCCACAAAATGCCCAATGTCTTTGTTTCATGGTTGTCAGTAATAATGTATTGGCAAGTTTCATTATTTTTACGTAAGTCTTGTAGAATAGTCTTATTATTAGAGGACCACTTTCGTAAAAGAAAATCAGCGTCGCCCAATAATTCTGAAATTTGCTTTCTTAGCTTAATACAGTTGTCAATTGTGTCCGATCCCGTGAGTAAATCGTCACAATAAAAGTCGCGCATAATGGCTCTTGCAGCTTCCGGAAACCTTTTCTCGTTATCTAAGCCTACTTGGTATAAACACCTTATTGCCAAGAAGGAAGAGCAAGCTTGTCCATATGTCACTGTGTTTAACCTAAAAATTTGAATTGGATCTGAAGGATTTGCGCGCCAAAAAATCCGTTGTAAATCGCGTTGACTTTCGTCAAGTAATACGCAGCGAAACATTTTAGCAACGTCCCCAGTAATCACGTAATTATGTTTTCGAAATCGAGATAAAATAGAAAATAAGTCGTCTTGAATGACTGGACCTACCTTGAGGACATCATTTAATGAAAGACCTGAGCTGCTGACCGCACTACCATCAAAGACAGTACGAAGCTTAGTGGTTAAACTCGAAACTTTCAAGACTCCGTGATGCGGTAGGTAATACAATACCTTATCAGGTTGTGTCTGTATCGTGGGTACTAAAGTCATATGACCTAAATCGGCATATTCGGTCATAAACTCAGTATAAAGCCTTTTTAATTCCGTGTCTTTATTTAGTCTCCGTTCAAGTGAATAGAATCTTTTGAGTGCCATGTCATAGGAGTTACCGAGTTCCGTGTAATTATCACGCAACGGAAGTTTAACTACGAATTTTCCGTTTTCGTTACGCGTAGTATTTTCCACGAAATGTTTTTCAACTTGTTTTTCCTCATTTGAAAGTAACTTGACCGATGGACACTCTTCTATATGCCAAAACTTTTCTAATTGTTCTTGAACGTCAGAATTTATAGTTAGGTTACAAAATGACTCTGACTTATGACAATCTTCAAGAGCCATTAACAAAGAACCCGAAAGGACATAGCCTAATTTTGTTTGGCATAAAACAGGTTGTGTTTTACCTAAACTGATTTTATGATTGCCCAAAAGTTGATAAAATATGTCTGCCCCCAAAAGCGCATCGATTTCTGACGAAACGTTGCACGAGGGATCTGCCAACTTTATGTGTCTGGGCAGATCTAAATCTGTTAATGAAAATGACATTACCGGAATTTTTCCTGTAATTTTATCGACTACCAAAAAATCTAAATCAAATTGACTTTTGTTTTGTGTAGATTGCATTATCGCGCTTACCTGCCCACGAATATTAATAGGAAATCCACTGACACCCGCCACTGGCGTGTGTGACTTTTCCATTTTAAGCCCTAATTGTTTGGCAATATTCGTAGTTACAAAATTACTCATGCTCCCGGAGTCCAGTACAGCCTTGCATTTTACCTGCTGGCCGTTTTTACCACGTAAATAAATTAAAGCTGTTGAAAGAATCGTTTGCTTTTTATTTAATTCAGTTTTACTGTCAGGGAGGGCAATATAACTAGATCCAGTGTACGCTGCCGTAATCGATTGATTTGGTTTGCTGTTCTCGGGTGACTCTGAAACGGCTTGCGTGTCTTTGCGTACATTTGCACCAGAGTTTTTCTCTGCTGGTTGGGTACCCAGCAAAGTATAATTGTCTCTGTGAACCAGTGTGTTGTGTGCTTTAAAACATAGCTTGCATTTGTTCGACGTGCATTTGTTTACATCCGTATGGTCTGGCTTAAAACAATTAATGCATAACTTTAGTTTTATTACTTCTGATTCGCGATTTTTTGTATTTAATTTTAAGAAATCTTTACAATTGAAAATAAAATGTGAGCCTTTACAAAAATAACATGCTAACTTGTTATTTGTTGATAAATTAGAAAATGACATATCTTTTTTAAACGGTTTTTTATTTTCGAATTTTTTGTTTTGATTTTGTGGTTGACTTAAACTACTTGAGTTGTCTAATACCTCCAATAATTGGCATTTTGTTGACAAAAATGTAATTAATTGGTCATAAGTCGGAAACTCAAACGGGTTTGTTTCATTTTGTGTATTGTTTGAAACATATTGTTCCCACTCTTTTTTCGTATAGAAATCTAATTTGGATGTCACCAAAAAAATAACCATTGTGTCCCACTTGTCAGTAGGTTGTCCAAGGTTTTCTAGAGAGCGCATATTTCTTTGTAGTTCGTCTAAAAGTGTACGTAGGTCAGTTTTGTTTTCTTTACCGATTGAAGACATGCTAAATAATGCTTGTAAATGACGATTTACCGTGATGCGTTTGTTTTCATATCGCTTGCATAACAAATCCCACGCTATGTCGTAGTTTTGTTCTGTGGTTTCAAAATGCTCTAAAAAGGTTGCGGCCTGCGATTTTAAACAACTTTTAAGATATTGAAGTTTAGTGACCTTAGCGATATTTTGATCCAAATGCACAATTGCCTTAAATGAATCGTAAAATTGGCCCCAAGTTTCCCGTTTTCCATCAAATGATGGTAAACTTATCGGTGGTAAATTGTATTTGACTGAAAAAGATGAAGCAGAATTATTCGATCCTTGTACATTTTGCGCCGGTGCCACGGTCACAGCTGCTAGTCTGTTACTGATGTATACTTTGGCCTTGCCCATGTACTGAAAATAAGTTGATTCGAATAATTCTCTTTCTGTCTCATGCGCATTTAAATTAGCCTCGTCTAAAAGTTCTAATTCTGTCTGAATTGAATCAAAGGCATTATACACACTGTCAATCCTGTCTATGCGTGTCTCTAACTCCTCGATATTATTTGATTGTAAATCAAAACTGTCTACGAACTTCGTAAAACGTGTCAGTTGCCCTTTGTAAGTGCGTCTACTAGATTTTAAATCCACGATTTTTTGTACAGTTTGCCCTTCGTTGGCCATGACTGTGATTTAAAAATTTTAATTAAAATGACTTGACTTTAAAAAGAAAGGTAGCCAAATATGCAAAGCTAACCTCCCAATTGCACCAAATGAACTGCTTTAGTTGTAAGTAAACCCGATTAGGTTAAACTTGGTTAAAAGGAATATTTTTAGAAGGAGGAGAGGTTCACTTAGATCGGAAAGTACTTGAAAGCATGGAATAGACTTACAGTTTATAAGCTTTTGTCCAGTGTTCTTTAACTCCTTGACTTCTAGTTTTACTTTGTTCAGTTGATTTTTGTATTTTTAGTTGTCACTAATTTATTGTTTGTTTAGTTGTCACTAATTTTGTTTATTTTATTTAGTTGTCACTAAATATTTGTTTAGTTGTCACTAATTTTTGTTTATTTATTTTGTTGTCACTAAATATTTGTTTAGTTGTCACTAATTTTTGTTTAGTTGTCACTAAATTATTACGAAACTAGTCTTTTTCGTAACTTTGGTGCTTACGCGAAAATAGTATTTTTCCCGTAAATTTTCTTTGTTTTTTACAAAAATAGTCTTTTTTGCATTTTGGGATACGTCACAAAAATAGTCTCTTTTGCAATTTACCCGTTGATTCACTGACTGTTGTCCACTTGTCCAAATATTTGGCTCGAAGGTCCAAATGGTGTTCCAATTGTCCAAATATTCGGCTCGAAGGTCCAAAATGGGTGGTCCTGAACTCGTCGTTTCAGTTACCGTAATAATGACAGATGAGGTTTATTTGTGATAGCTTGTATTGAGATAGCGGACTGTAATTTTGACAATAAATTGATTTTAAATAGGTAATTAATTGTAGCAACGTCTACGACCCTTCTCTGTATGGCTTTGTCGAGCGAATGTCCCCACCTACGTCTCGGCCGGTTACATTACCACAATCCAAGCGCTAGCATCAGGTGATCGTCGATCTCCACCAATCAGAGCGTGTGCCGCGCTAAGCGAAGCTTGTGTTTCTTTGGAATGCGAGGGATGATATAGGCCATTGAATATAAGAAGTGCAAAGAAGGCCCCGACAGTTCTTGTCGTCCAACACCGCCCATGCCAAAAAGGGTATATTAGCTCACACGTATACTATAACTATAGTAGCATAGCCTCTTATAAAAGTAGCGTCGTGAGCTATGGTGATCATGTCAAAAATAAGAAAAAAAAGTTACTCCGATTTAGTGGCGACTGCTACAGGGAGGGCAACGGGGCAGTGCCCTCCCAATACTAGACAACAACCAGTATTTTTAATTGATTTATTTAAAAAAAGTTAAATCTTTCCTTGCCACATGTCTAGTTCTTTTTTTTAGTCTGTGGTTAACTGGGTAAACTTTTTTAGCGTAAATAATAATAAGCCGGCAGCACCGCGCGGGACAACATTTCAATTTCACCCGTTTTTAGTGCTGTATGGGTGGCTGTTCTCGCGCGGGGGCGGGAGGAATGTTTGTTTTAGTCAACGAGATTGAATACGTTGGTTTTAGTTGACGTCGGCAATATTCATCGTGCCAAACCGTTCGCTGTTGAAGACGTATGAGTTTGTTTTGATTTGGGGTACGTCAGGGTCAGTAGTTAAAATCTTGCCGGTCGCGTGTCCATTGTTTTTGTTTGTTTTCAAAATGGAAATATAGTCCTTGCAATACCCCAAGTCCCTTTGCTATCCTTTTTTACTTTTCTGCTATAAAGAAGACAGAAAATAGCATCGAAAATCATTGTTGGCCCCAGATTGCAGTTGGCAGTTGCAAGCCTGTCTATCAAAGTAAAAATTGACAATGAAAGTAAACAAAAAACTTCTGGCAAGTAGTCAAAATATTTTGTAAAGTAGTTATTTATAAGTATCAACAAGTATCAACATATTCTCAGAAAAATTGGCAAGAAAATTCCACGCATTTTCTTCAGTCCCAGCTGTAGTAACTCCAGAGCGGAATTTCAAGAAAAACATTAATAAGGCCCTTTATGCCATTTAAAACAAGTCCTTTAGAAAACTACTTCGAAAAGTTTGTAAACCCATTCTTTAAAAAGATAAAACCCATTGGCAAAATTACATGATGCATTGCGACAACCTAATTTTGGAAGACTGGGAAAATGAAGCAGCTATTGATGGTCGTTACTGACGATAGCAATTTATGAGATGAAGTTTTTTGGGCTATGATAATAACTGATTTTTGAGGAGTTTTTTTTTTGGTTGGTTCAATTTATTTTATTTCATGAAAATAGGTTTACAGAACCATACAATCAATTAGGCTTAAAGCTTTATATGTATAATAATTTTATTAATTGGATTTGAACTTAATCCGATAAACTGTTCAAGTTCTATTACAACATTTTAAACTCAGTAATTAGGAATAGCCCCAATATAGCACTTTATAGTATATATATTGTCTAAAATATTTTTTTTTTTAATTCACTCAGAAAAAGTCTGTATTTTTTGTCTCCAATACAGTTTTTGTTGAAATTCCGAAAGCCTTTGCAGTTAAATTAGTTGGAAACTTCTTTACACAATTGTTAAAAGATCTATCTGTCAATTATAAAAAATGTGAGATTTTCATCTGAACATCTTTTTTATTAAAAAATGTAATAAAATACAGAGTTTTATAACAAAGAAATATGGTGGTCAGTTCGTTTTTGGAAACTACAAATAATATTAATTTAAGTTTTATTAAGTCTTTATGCTTAGGTATAAATATTTAAAACTTCAATTTACAAAAAATAATATGAACATTGCCTAATCCTATTTGAATCATAATTTTTACCAAAACAGATTGTGAAGCTTGGATTAACTTAAAAGCTCGAAATACATTGTAGATAATCAATTTTTTTTTCAAACGACATGAAAGTGCACCCCAATTGATTGATTAATGCATGTCAGTAAAGCACATACGCTGTACATACACTTTTTACTACATAAAATCAATTTGGGACAGAAACTTTTTTAAAAAACTATTCCAAATAGCAATTAAATTAAAATTTAAATAAAAAATAAGCGATGATCTTTCAAAGACACAAATTTTAAAACGATTGACAGTTTAAACACCGATCTACCACCCTTATTATAGAGGTTTGTGACCGATCATGTTAACCTTAAGGTAGCTGATAATTAGTTTCGCAGCATCCATTATCAGTTACTTTAGGAATCTGTGGTTTAAAACTGAATTAAGAATACACGAGCGTTTTGTTACCAGGATTACGGGGTAAATAAACAAGAGGACTAGCCTTATTGCAAGGACTATAAATACCGTCGATTATATAATTAACTGTGCAAATTTAAATACGTTGACATCAGTGACGTATATAGAAAAAAGTTTCGGGGTGGGCCCGAGGCAGTTTTGGGGGGGCCCGAGACCCCATGAGGGCGTATTTTATACTATTTTATGTTTTTATTCATGAAATATGTCGAAAATATCTAAAAAAATCTTAGCTTCGGGGGGAGGCCCCCCCATATATACGCCAGTGGTTGACATATAAACTTCGATTACAAATAAAATCTTTAGGGCCACATAGACCGGACCTAAAAATCCTAAAAATTAAACAAAATTTTAGTGCAAGTAATAAAAAATTATACGATGCTGAAAACTGGTTGTGCCGTTGTGAAAAACGAAATGCTTTTTTTTTTGCTTTATTTGTCTTATTATGAACAATCCATGAAGTGATCCTGCGTGAGTGGCAATATTTTATTTAAATAACCACATAGAATTTTCTATGCACCAAGTAGCTGCTTGTTTGTAAAATGCTAAAATAAAATTGTTTAGGTAAGTTTTTTTATCTCCTTATCCATGCAATATAAATTTCTACCCCCCCCCCCAATTTATAACGTCACCAGCCCTGCTCCGATTTCAAAAAAATTTGTAAATTACATGAAAAATTAGAGAAAAAAACTTACCGAAACAATTTTATTTTAGTATTTTCCAAACAGGCAGCTACTTGGTGTAGTATTTAGTTTATTTGTTTATAGATAAAGTGCATTTGCCTTTTACATGCGCATAGTGCTCAACGACAAGTAGTCAACAATTTTCCTTCAATTAAACACATAGCTAATAAGGCGTTCAATCTACTTTCACACATTGTATTTCGCGTAAATGTTTTAAAACGCTTTAATGTTGAAAAGAAGCTTTCACATTCAACTGTTGTCATAGGCATTGTACATATACTTTTTAATAATTTGCAGTTAATTATGTAATCGACGGTATTTATTTCCATTTTATGAACAAGCGATAACAAAAACAAACAAGACACGCGTTCGGCAAGGCTTTTTACTACTGACATACCCCAAATCAAAACAAACTCATACGTCTTCACTAAGGATAGAGCCGGCACCGCTAGGAAGGGCAACAGACGTTTTCGCACGATGATGATGGCCGACTTCAACTAAAACAAACATTCCTCCCGCCCCCGCTCGAGAACATCCACCCATACCCCGCTGAAAAACGGGTAAAATTGAAACCTTGCCCCGCGCGGCGCTGCCGGCTTGTAATTATTTACGCTAAAAAAGTTCACCCAATTAATCGCTTGTTGTTAATCACAGATAATAAGATAAGATTTAACTTTTTTTTAAATAAATCAATTAAAAATACTGTTTGTTGTCTAGTTTTGGGAGTGCATTGTTGCCCTCCCTGTAGCAACCGCCAGTGGCCTTACACTTCCGAAGTCGCCTCTTATTCAGCAAGTAGAAAAGTTTGCAAACTATGGGATGCC
Organism: Aspidapion aeneum; assembly: GCA_963576565.1. Lineage (NCBI taxonomy): Eukaryota > Metazoa > Arthropoda > Insecta > Coleoptera > Brentidae > Aspidapion > Aspidapion aeneum. The sequence continues at coordinate 113,559,957 of OY755040.1, forward strand.
TGTTATTTTGGATGCCGTAAAGGGAAAACGGTGTTCTTGCGTGAACCACAACAATCCAACCCTGTTTGATTCGCAGTAGATTTTAATAAATTCATAAAAGCACAGTCAGGATATTTAATACCTATATTATAATAACAGTTTTATACTACATGTATCTAATAGCCTCAGTGTAGACCAAATCCTGTAAGCGATCCGGTACAGTAACTGATACTGTATCAAAATCGTCATATTTTGCTTTTCGTGAAACTCGCAAACCGCACTGTTCGAAGAGCGCTCGCGACTCTATGATCGAGAAGTTTTCGGGCAAAAATGATTTTGTTTCTCTTGCATTTTTTTTTGTGGGTTGCACAGATAAAATCTTTGCACCCACCCACGGGGCTCCAAGATCTAATCTAATACTAGGACAAAACTGTAGTTCGTATTCACACGTATTCACTAAAAATGATATTTTATGCTTAGATGGTTAAGATATTTTTACAGAAGGTCTTAACTATAGTAATAGTAGTAACTATAGTAATGTGAATTATGGTGATCGTGTCAAAAATACGAAAAAAAAGTTGCTCCACACTAGATATTATAGTTATAGTGTACGTAGAAGCTATAATATAACTAAAAACTGAAATATATTTTATTCAACTCCAGACTCAATTACCTTTTGTTTGATATCACATACGCCATATTTTCACATAAACTCTTATTTTTTTAATCTACCTCCACCCTTTTACTTGGCTTGCGTTCGGTGGATTTTGTTCATTTTTAAATGAACCCAAGACCCAGCCTAGGTATGAATTTTCATTCAAATCGGGCAAGCGGTTTTTGAGTTATGCGCGTTGGTCATTACAGACAGACAGACAGACAGACAGAAATACAGACAAACGGCGCAACAAAAAAGTTTGAAAATGATCTACCTTTTGAGAAAATTATTTAAATGTGAATAATTTCGGTTTATTTTGCATATACTTTAGAAATATGTACATAGGAAACAAGTGTACTGCTAACACTTCAGGGTTCGTATCTCAGCAAGGGTACTACCCAGAGAACTCAATAATATCTGATTTTATAGGCCATTAGTTAGTCTTTATTTTTTGTTGGTACAAATTGTCTCAAAAATAAGCAGTTTTGAAGTTAAATGCCACTAAATAAAAAAATTGGTCAAAATGCAAAATGGCGGCGAAATGTAAAAAAAATTTTGGACTCCAATGTGAACAACATTTGTCAAAATCGCCTTTTGCAAGTTGGGGTCTTTTTTCGCTCTAATGACTGGCCTACATATCTAAAACGTTTATTTGAATAGATATCAAAATATGATACATACGAAAGTTTCATAACTTTTTACGAAGTTTAAGAATATTTGTGTTAGAATGTCAAAAGGAAGTTCTAAATGTCAAAATTAGAGAGGTAGATGGTTTTTTTAAATGGAACACCCTGTATATTGTTTCAGAATTCTTTAGATCCTTTCATTATGCGTTTAAAAGTTTTAACCGCATTGACACAAAAAGTGGTGCTAATATTCTGTTTAAAAGCGGAAAACTTTTGAACGCATATATCTCCAAAACTAATAAACGAAATAATCCTAACATACATACTTTTGAAATCAGCAAGAAAAGATGTATAAAAATCTAAAGTAATATTGTCCAATTTCAACATTTAGACATTCTGACCCAAAGATTCTTAAACATCGTCAAAAATTATGAAACTTTTGTATTTATTATACAGTGAAACTTCTCCTTGCGGACACCTCTATTAAGCGGACACTTCCTTTAGGCGGACAAATTTGTTGGAACCAAGCTTTTCCCTATTTCTTTACATGTAAAATTCACTCCTATAACCGGACACTCTAATAACCGGACGCGGACAATTTTTCTTTGGTTAAAAAGTTCTGAAACCTCCGTTAACCGGACGCGAACCTCTGGCAACGGGACGGAGCGCTGCACGATATGAGCATAAATATTATGTAGTATGTTGGTAACAACGCACTCTGCAGCCGGGGAATTACCTCTTTCCGTTTTAATGCCGAGACTAAATACTTCTGTCGGTATTTTAGTGGTGTGTATGGACATTGTTAACGTTTCGGAGAAGAAACACCCATCAGCACGAAAGATCGCTGAAAAATTTAATAGCGGAAACTAGTTCTTAGTTTAGTTCTAGTAGTTCTCTCTCATAAGCGGACACCTCCAATAAGCGGACAAAATCGACGAAACCGTGAGTGTCCGCTTATAGGAGGTTTTACTGTATTTTGATATCTATTGAAATAAACGTTTTAGATATGGTGTAAAAATATACGGGAAAATCCTGTACCTTTGCACTCAGCTCATACTCAACAAGGTGTAGACAGATACTACGATTTTCCATACGTATCCTGATGCTCCCTAACACTTGAAATGTTAGTGCATTAAATTTTCATTGTGGCCCAAAAACATTCTGGGAAATGAAATTGGCTGCTTCCTTAATAATGGAAGAACAATTTCGAGAAACTACTCGTGTAATAAGTGGATATTTACACGTTCCTCTCTTTCTCCCTAAGTAGGTACAGGAAAATCTTGCGCGGCAAAATATTTCCAAAAATAATTGTTTAAAATCTGATAAAATGCTCTAATCGTCAGATTGACAAACCAGCAGAAGGACTTGTCCTAATCCGTACGCATCTTTTTCTTTGATTAGAGAAAAAATTAGGTAAAATTGGTACTAATAAAGCCGTATAGATACTCACTTATTGGAATAAAACCTGGCCTTATTTTAAAATCAGCAGTATTGTGATTTACATATAAAAAGCAGCTGCTTCTTTCAAAGTTCGGCCTTTGTGTATTTCAGAACCGGATTTATTGGTGCCCGTTTTTATTAAATAAAAGTCAGCGACTTTATTTTTAAATTTGACTTTGGTATGTCAGTTTTGAGGTGTCAGCAGTTTTCTTTGTAAATCTGTCAGAGAAAGCCTTGTACTCCGGAGCCTAAGCCACTTTTGTCTGCATTTTTGCGTACAGTAATCAAACTTGATCCGATTATAGTACAACACTATAGTATTATTTCACGAAGTGGTGCTCATCTCGAACCCAGTGCAGAGCAAAAATACAGGGTGTTTTATTTTTAATTGCATCTATCTCATTAAAATTCTGTATAAAATTCAAATATAAAGCTAGAGCAATGAAACTTGGCACCGATCATAAGGACATATTTACTTTTATTTTAAGTGACAAAAAAATTATATTGCTTTATTTCCTTCCAAGAAATAAAAAATAATAATTTTTTTTGAAAAAATTATGTTGTGGGTGTTGAGTAGAAAAAAAATTCCAGGAGCTTAGGTTATGCAAGATAAGGTGCTAACATTTAATGTGAACATAAACAAATTGTTTCTCTTTAAAACAAAAATTACTGGACGGGTGTGATATACAGGGTCGGAGTACAGGGGGGTTTTATTTAATATTTCTAAATTAAAAAAATCTAAAAAGATGGAAAAGTATATAGATTTCTTAGATGTAAGGATATTTTAAAAAATATATACCAAATAAAACATACTAACATTAGTTTGAACTGTTAAAAGAAAATAAAAATTAGTTTGAACTGTTAAAAATACAGGCTGTTTTTAAAAATAAGTAAATTTTTTATGATCATTTTAAGTATTTTTTTTATGACGACGTTACAAATTACTATGGACAACCCAAAGGCAGCACTTTATAACAATACTAATACAACTTTTATTTTCATAAATAAAAATGTTTATACAGAGTGTTACAAAGTAATTAGACAATAAAGTTTTTTCGTAATTTTTTATTTTAATGCTGAATATTCAAATAACTCTAGATATGTCAAATAAACACCTCGTTGCAATCACTATACTCTCCTTTATAAACTATTTATCGGACTCTATTTTTGTAATAAGTGTTTATCATTACCATTTTCTGAACGTATATATTGTTTTTTTACATTATTTATTGTAGCTACTGCGTTAATAAGAATTTTGCAACGAAACTTGGCACAATTTGTCGGATTATTACAGGCTATAACACAAAAATTTAAGTTAGTGTAATTTTGTAACATGCTAAAAGATACAGGGTGATATAAAAAAATCATGTGAAAAGTAGTGGTCCTAAACTTTTGGTTATACCGGTTATGCAGTTTAAGATAATATCTTCTAAATTTTACTAGCTGTTATAACTAGAAGAACGCCTTTTTTATATGGTGTACATTATTTTACTAAGGTTTGTAACTGTAAGAAAATACAGGGTGTTCCTTTTGTTTTTTTAAAATACGTAAAACGTTATTCCCAGCACTTATAAGATTAGAAAATATACAGTAGAAAGTTAAACTATTAATCACCTATGTAGCTGGTAGTTAGAGACCTTAAAACATACAGGGTATTCAAATTAAAGTCGGTAATATAACTTTGTTATTATCAAAACTACAAAATCGGTTAACTAGACAAAATTTTATTATTTTATAACTAAATTGGTGGAACAAGAACAAAATTAAACGACGCGTAGGTGAGTTATGGTAAAAAAAATATTTTTAAAAGATACACATAGTATACAGTACCAGCAATCCAGAAAAATATTTATATATAAATAAAAGCTGTCTTATGACTTTTTCTTCTTAAGTAAAAAGTTATTAATGAAATACAGTAACTTTAATTGAATAAAAAATATTTTTTTTTTCATAATGAGCATTATTTTTATTTGTCAAATATCTATTTAATTATCACTTCTAACAACCAATCTCAAAACTTAGGTAATTTTATTAAAAGTGTATGCTTTGGTACCCAAGAATTGGCAGATTATGTTGAAAATTCTAGAAATTTGATTCCACTTTTAGTTTTACTACATTACATTAAGTTATCAAATTTTATTTATAATAATCCCTGGCAGTTTGACGTATTGTCTCAATTGATATTTATTTTGGTTTAGAAATCGATACCCCACACGACCACTTTAGACGAAATAAAATTGTAACAATTTATCCTCCTACCTTTTCTTCCCTCTCCTCCTCAAAAAAAAACCTTATTTCCAACCTTTATAGATGTTTTGAATTTGTAAGCTTCATAGCTATAAAGTTAAATAAAAAAAATTGTATGCGAAACTAGTTTTATATTTAATTTATCAATTTTTCCTGTCCCACCTCAAGTTCGCCCCTGTATCTTGGCCCTGCACTGGGTTCCATCGAAGCACCACTTCTAAAATAACATCTCTAGGTGTCTGCTACCCCTGTGCTAAATTTCGTCATGGTATTCGAAAATGCAGATAAGCCCTAAATGTCCGTCTTAGGCCCCGAACTATTAGTAGTTTCCTACAATCTCAACTTTTTGTTTATTTCTATTTTTTGTAATATTTATCATAGAAAAAATGGTAATATGTATCAGACTTATGGATTTTCACAAAACAAACTAAGTACCTAATTTTAGCAAGAAATTCGACTATTTAAAAAAAAATATAAAACTTCGCTTAAAAGTTTATTTTAAATGTCACATACTTAGACGTTTGGTGGATCATTCACTTGTATTAAAGTTAAAGGTATAAATTATTCTAGAGTCCCGTAATAATAAAGAAAACGGAAAAACTAAAATCTTTAATTTCCTTCATTGTTAAAATATATATTGATAAAATTCAAAAAGGACATTCCTCCTAAAGCAAAATAGAGTTTAGGCTCTATTATAGACGTCGCGACGGCGACGGACGTTCGCTCTATCCGGCGCACGCGCTTGTCACGGGAGCGCGTGCGTCATGGCGCGCTTTATTCGAAAATTGGGCGAGGGACCGATTCTTCTGTATTCTCTTTTAGTCCTGTAGCCGCATTTATCGCGTTTCGAGGCAAAAACCGCGGCTTTTCAAACAATTTTTTCCGCGAAAATACGCCGGTTTTCGCGGTTTTTAACATTTAAAAAACCGCTTCATTGAAAGTGACTTTTCATAAGGACCAGGATTTCCAGATTTATTGCGTATCCAGTATGGATGCCCGACGTTTTTGTAGGGTTAAGTTATTTTTTGTTTCTTTTTTGTTTTTGTATGGAGATGTCAATGGAGAATCGGTAATAGAGCTTATAAGGAAAGATCCGGAAATTTCTGAGGTAAGTCAACATAGTTTTTAGGGCCATTTTGATAAACGCTTAAAAATTATTTTAAAAATTATCGAATAGTAATTTTTTAAACAACTTGCTTAATTTTTTTCTTTTGAGTTCTTTGGAATACAGTCGAACCTCTCTAACTCGAACCTCTATAACTCGAACCCCTCTATAACTCGAACCTTTTAAACGGTCCCTGCACTTTTTACATGTATTTTAACCTATGTAACTTGAGTTTCTATAACTCGAACTCTCCATAACTCGAACTGTTTTGGTGGTCCCTTCAGGTTCGAGTTATAGAGGTTCGACTGTATATACAGATAAAAACCAACAATTTTCGATAAATTTTTTTCCGCAAAAAGTTTTTCACCGGTTTTCGCGGTTTTATCATTTAAAAAAATAGTGCGTGATAAATTAATTTCTTAAAAGGTAATTTAAATTTGGGAATACCATGGAAAATTATAACTTTTTCTCTTAAATACAGGAGGTTCATTACTTAGACAGTATATAGGTTCCCGAAGTTTTTGTGAGGTTAAGTTATTTTTTGTTAGTCGGCAATAGAATAGAGCTTAAAAATAAAGTGTTTTCTCAAAAATAATTTGCTAGAAAACAACCTCATATCATGTAATACTTGATTCGTTAAATCTACATGCTTCAAGATAACTTCAAAACAAGGAGGAATCAAGCTATAAAAATGTAATTTTTGCTGAAGTTTTTTACCCTCGTTATTTTCATATACCAATACACACTTGAAAAGTTCTCCACAACATTTTCTAAGACGCCACTAGATTAAGACTTTTCAAACAAACTTTTTGCGTATCATTTTGTCACGTTTTTTTTAATAACTTTTTTTTTAACTTAAAAGTGACGCGAGGGAAGTTCTAAAAGTTTACTAGTTTAAGACTACAACAATTAAGACAATTTTAAAAGATGGCGCTCAAGGCAAGACAAAATCTCTAAACATACATTATGTTTTCTTTAAACGCTAATCAAGATTTTTTAAAATATCACTTTTACACAATATTAATGTGTCTCTAGCAGGTTAGTAACTGATGCGTCGTGATCGTGAAGGATCAGTAATCAGTTCATTAACTGGTTTTTGGAGTTTAGAGGCCAAAGGACTCCCGGATAGATTTCATCAAAGTGAAAAATGTCGCTGCTTCTAGTAAAACCTCAAAATTACGTCTTTTATACGTTTCATTTTGAACGTTTTAAAAACGTACTTTTTAGGAACGGGGACGTTTAAACCTAAAGGGACCTACAAAGTACGTCCCTGGGACGTCCGGTGTTACTAGGGTGGTTATTTAATGAATGAATTTGATGAATGTGAGACAATCATACAAGTTCTAAATTTACGAGAAAGGATGAATATTGATATGAACGAACTTTACGCTGAAATAACAGTGTTAAACGAAATCTTTGCGAAAACGAAAGATTGCAGTGAATTCATCAATAAAAATTTTACTTAAAATAATAATTTACCAAATTTACTTGAAATTATTTCATTCCTGCTCTCTATTCCTGCAACATCGACGTTTACAGAAATAATTTTTTCAATTATGAATTTGAAGTGGCATGGCGGGAGGAAAGAATGAGCTTTTGGTCTACGTTAATTTAAATGTTACATGTGATAAAGCATGTAATACTTTTCTGTCGAACAAAAAATTGTTAAAAGATGGAAGAGGTGTAAAAAAATATTGTTTTTGCAAAAATAAATAAGTAGATATTACGCCTTGCCTTTGTTTTCCATAAAATGCTATATATTTTTTGGGTGTACTATATTTTTTTTTGCTTTATATTGAAAAATACTATATTTATCTTGAAAAAAGTTGGCAACCCTAGTTTCAAGGGATCCAACCGGACTGTTTTATAACTACACTTTTGTTTATTAAGTCTCTAGCACCCGATTTTTCCTTAGCACAAAGATTTAGGTTTTAACGATGTTCATAATACAAAAGAAAATAAACATTTTATAAATAAACATCTGCCAGTTTTTCGGGATTCCGCGATAGTTTAATTGCGCAAAGTTAATTTTGTAATAATAAAAACGCCAGGTCCAAATACGGAAATTCTAAGGCATGGGAATTTTATGTCGCTTTTTCGTTTTTCTTTTGCAGCTCTTGCAGCTATTATAGAGGTCTAATTAAATACCAATACAGTAAATATCGGTTATAACGACATTGAACGGATCGCTTAAAATCGGTCGTTATAACCCAGCGTCGTTATAGAGAAAAAAGTAACAAACTGCGTTATATATTTTTATTATGAAAAAGTGATTATAACTCTTCAAATTTTCATTTAAAACTATATTTTTTTATAAAAAAGTTAAAAACATGGAATATTTTTAGATGTACCTAAATACATATACAGTGTACTCCGGTTATAACGTACCTGGGTTAAAAACCTACTTTCGGTTAATACGTATATATTTCATTGGTCCGGCCATAATACTCCCTTGAGGGTACGTTATAACCGGAGTACACTGTATGTAACTGCGTATATGTACATATAATGTTATGTGAGTATGTACATATTATGTATTATGCAAGTATGTAGGTACATACTTAATGTACATTTGTATACAAATTTATGAGCTTTCTCCTCACCTGTAAAAGCTTTTCGTTTAGACATCGCGTTTAATTTATACACATTCTTAGATTCAGCAGCTTAGATTATGTAAACACAAAAGCACACCATATCAATAGCTACAGCTACATACAGTAAAGGTAACCGGGGATATACCGCCAACAATAAAAGGGATTTACGGAACTTCGGCACACAATGGCTACAGTTCATCGTAACATGCGATATCGCTCGTCGTTATAACCGATTACTTGTGCCAACTTAAGTTAAATTATTCGTCGCTATATAAGTACGTCATTATGTGCGATGTCGTTATAGGCAACACGTCTTCAATGCATTTAGCATGGAACTCGGTTGGGACCTTAATATGTCGTAGATGTAACCGTTGATACCGTTATAAGCGATGTATACCGTTATAAGCGATATTCACTGTACTGAACTACATGGGCGATGTGATACTATTGTTTATTTATTTGTTATACCTATACATTGAAACCTCTCCTTGCGGACACCTCTATTAGACGGACAAATTTGTTAAAACCAAGGGCAGGTTTCAGAATTTTTTAACCAAAAAACATTGTCCGTGTCCCGTTATTAGAGTGTCCGGTTATATTTTAGGAGTGAATTTTACATGTAAAGAAATAGGGAAAAGCTTTCAACAAATTTGTCAGCCTAATAGAGGTGTCCGGAAGGAGAGGTTTCGCTGTATATTTATGTATTATAGGTACATAAATGATTTAATTCCTGATGTGTTAATAAATACATGCTTTTTCGAGAAACAGAGTAGGTAGGGAAGGGATTATTTTTAAGAACCTGTCAATAATTTTATTAGTCTGCCAAATCTCAGCTCGCTGGCTTTTTTGCAAGTGAACAGTAATAGTTTCATTATTGCTACTTTTTACATAACTTTACATGTATAGGGGATATTGTTTTTTTAACAGTTTTGTTATAATTTCTATCAGTCTGCCAAATCGCAGCTCTCTAGTGTTTCTCAAAGTGGGCAACATTTAAGCAATTGATTTACATAAATTTACATATACAGGAGAAGATAGTAAATTAAAATTTTGTAGTTTTTTGATATCTTCCTGGGGTTTTTTTATAATTTCTAACAGTCTGCCAAATTTCAGCCTTCTAGCATTTCTGAGAGGGAGTGAGTAAGTATGTGGCAAATTCGAGGTTTTTACAAATTCCGTAACAAATTCACTGCTTTATGAAAGTACGTGAAACTTGGAGGAATAGTTATAGCCTATCGAGATCCAAGACTTTTTTCTAGCTTATTCCGAAGTAAAGTTAGAGATTAAAGATAGGTCACATATGGGCTGAAATGTTTTAAGAAAAGGTGGTAAAGCAGTTCGCGCGAACTTGGCGGGGCACTACCAGGCCCCAAGATTTTTGTTAAAATTATTAGAAAATGTCGCCAAAAGTAAATATATTAAGAAATTGCGCGTCATCCATTTGCTATTTTTTTACTAGAACAAAAAGCAAGCAGCAGAAAGGCAGCCCGGGCGGTTCCTTCTGGTCCTCCCATCATGGGCGCACCCAGGGGGGGCCCCCAAGCCTTAGATTTTTTAAAATATTTTCGACATATTTCAGAAAAAAAACCACAAAAATAGCTTAAAATTCGACATTATGAGGCTTCGCCCCCCCCCCCCCCCCAAGAGACCTCGGGCCCCCATCATGAGGCATCGGCCCCCATCATGAGGCATCGGCTCCTTCCCCCAGGAGACCTCGGGCCCCCATCATGAGGTTTCGCCCCCCCCCAAGAGACCTTGGGCCCCCCAAGACATATTCCTGGGTGCGCCACTGCTCCCCTTGATTAGCCACAGTGAGGAATGGATGATTAGGATTTAACAGTTTAGTCATGGATCACCCTGTGTTGGGCAACCTGTAGCTTAATAGCCCGTTGATGTCTAGCCTAGAGAGGGCACTAGTTGTACATATTTCAAAGAATATCTTAATTGGTGTTTTTGATAAATACCAATTGTCTTAATTTTAAACAAGACAAAAAAACGTTTAGCTTGTCAGTCGTGCATGTAATATTTATCGCGTAGTAAATTATTTTATTTTCTGTGTTCTTTAATTTTTTATTGTGGCAACAAATTAAAATGAGGGCAAAAATAGTTTTTCTCACATTTTTTATTATGCACAGTAATATTACCGCTAAATTGATGCATGGTATTTTACGAGATGATCCAGATATATCTGAGGTAAGTAAAATAAATCGTGCAAAAAATACCGCGCACACCACAACTGTGCAGCCCATTACCGCGCAAAACCTGACTGCGCAATCTGGGGACACGGCAGTGCCCCGCCAGGTTCACGTAAACTGCTTTACCACCTTTTCTTGACACATTTTAGCCCATATTTGACCTATCTATTAAACCTCTTCTTCGGGAAGAGCTACGAAACTGAAACGTTGCGCAGTCTAAGACCTTGATAGAGTTAATAATCTTTCCAAGTTTTATGACTTCCATAAAGCAACAAGTAGTTGTGGAATTTGGAAAAACATCGAATTTGCCACTCGCTCACTCACTTACTCATGTATAGATCAACAAAATTCTATTGTACTTCCAGCCATGCTACAAAGCTGAAATTTGGCCGACTGATAGAAATTATAACCAAACCCATGTGAAAAAATCGAAAAACCCCAAAATTTTAATTTACTCCCCTCCCTTATGCATGTAAAATTATATAAAATTAACATTTCCCACTTCCAGAAACGCTAGATAGCTAAGCTTTGGCAGATTGATAGGACCTAAGATAAAACCAGGGCAAAAATTAAAAAACCTTCAAACTTTAATTTACTTTCCTCACCTATAGCTGTAAAGATATGTAAAAGTAACATTGCCCACTTCCAAAAATGCTAGAGAGCTAAGCTTTGCCAGACTGATAGGAACTATGACAAAGCTATGGAAAGAAATAAGAAAACACCATCATTTTAATTAACATCCCTCCCCTATACATGTTGAGTTATCTAAACATTTTATTATCCACTTCCAGAAATGATGGCAAACTGAGAGAAATTATAGACAAGTTCTTAACCCAGCTCCTACTCCTTTTCATGTAAAAGCCTGTAGCTATTAGCAAATCAGGCATTAACGCAATATTGTACAATATATAGAAAAGTATTGGTTTAACAAATAAATTAAGGATATCAAAATTTAACAATTGCTAAAAAATTACCATAACTCCCCCTCTCGTGTGCAGTATGCCTCCGTTTCCAAGTTTTATATTAAAATTTTTAAATTCACATATCTACCACCATGCAGGAATAGAATTGCGATGCAAGGATTATACTAATGCATAAATTAATAGAAATAGAAATTTATTTATTTCAAAATGAGAATTATGAAAGTTAAAAGCTATTGGAATAACGCATCCAAAAAGTTTTAAACAATATTCCGCAAATTTTACTACTTTAATACTCAAATATTATCCAAATTCTTTTTTCAATTTTACTCTTCTCTTCTATTTGGGGCATGCGCAGTTACCTGGTTTGAACCTTACCCTGTAAGAAAGAATAGTGTTTGACCCAGTGTTGCCAGACTTTTTTAACGACTTTCCTTCAACCGAGTGACAAAAAACCTTCATATCCTTCAAAACAGTAACGGGTGGGTGGTCGAAAAACTGACTAAACCGAAGCAAAAATCCCTATGGTGGTCGACACCAAACCAAAAAAAACTTTATACCATGAACAATTTTTTTTTAATAAAAATAGAAGAAAAAAACCAAACAAATAAAAGATTTTTAAATTAATCATAAATTATAAAAACCAAAATTCAAAATAGTAGTATTTAAATTTACCTATATGAGTTAAGTATAGTAAAATTATTGGAATTTTTTCAAAATATATAAGTTTGCCTCAAAATAGTCGAAAACCATTCTGATAAAAACCTTCAAACCTTCAATAGTCAAATTTTATTTGATATTATTTTTGATACCAGACAATTATTTCAAGAGCTACCAATGCGGGGTAACCCGCAGATTTAATTTTATGCCAGTAATTCAAAATTATTTTTTATAAAAACTGGTAGGTATGTGTTGTTTGGCAACAGTGTTCACGAACTAGCCAAAAGTCATCAATGTTCTGTAAAGTGCGTAAAAAAATAAGAAGTACCAAATTGACACAGACCTAATCCTATATTTTTCTAAAAGTTTTTCACTGGTATTGCTCTTTCAGTTTTTCCCTAGTTGTTTTCTGAACTTTTTAATGAATTTTGCCTACAGAACACAAAACAGGCTTTTGACAGGTAAATAAAGGATAAAAAATTGTGTCTAAAAAAGGTCAAAATTGGGCTTCTAAATATCACGTGACATCTGTCATTTAATGTCGCATTTATAAGATAAAGTTAACTAAAGGAGGGCGTGCAAAAGGTAAGGAGTTTCGGGTGAGGTTATGTTACTGCTACAGATTGTTTTTACAAAAGCATTTTTCGCTATTTTGATTCCTGATAAATTTTCCTAAAATTCATCTACTATTTTCATTTATTTCAATTGTAAATACCTAGATAAATTTTTTATATTTTTTAATATGCTTTATCTTATGAAAGAAATGCCTACAAAGGCAGGAAATAAGCCTCTCCGATCTTATTAAAGTTATAATCACGTATAGATTGATTATTGATTGTATTGAATTTTACCATTAATATTATCATATTCTTTATTACAACAACAGGTGCTTTGCCTCTTGTCACTAGTAATTAAAATTAATAAATACATATTAAGAGATTTAAATTATAAACGAGGGGACTTAATGGTTCTAAAGCGCCTCTTGAACAGTACAGTGAGTTTATCTAACTGTTAGGTAGATCTTGTATATACATTTTGACTTTAAATCGTTTGATTATAAGAGAGATAATTTTAAACGCTGAAAATTTTGACAACTTTGACGGCCGTTATGGTAGTGGTTAACAACAGGGCCGTCGCTAGTCGCTAGTCGTCGCCTAGAGTAAGACGGGAAAATGAACCCAAAAAAGTGATATACACCAAATCAACGTAATTATTGTAAAAAGATCGATGTCAGCATAAAAAAGTCAACTATATTTTTTTTTAATCGAGTTTTTGGGCTACCTGCTCTCCTTTTTTTTTAACAACCTTTTTTAAATTTTAAGTTTTTGCTTTAATCTCAAAATAGAGACATAAGAAAGCAAAATCAATAATATCTAACTAATTTGATGAAAACTTCAAGGGCGCACCCAGGGGGGCTCGAGGCCTAAGATTTTTTTAGATATTTTTCACATATATTGTGAAAAAATCAAAAAATAGCATGGAATATGACATTATGGGATCTCGCCCCCCCCCAAGAATAATTCCTGGATGCGCTACTGAAAACTGATTAAGCTACCAAATGCAAAAGAAATAAATAAAATTGGTTTATTATTTTTTGAGTTCTTGAGAAGAAAAAAAACATCAAAATTTGTCAAAAAGTAGTGCATTATGGTATTGAAAAGCTTGACACTTGAATAGATGTTACAATTTATTACCTTACAAATCGTTTCAAAACTTTTTACTTCGCTTGTAAATTGTGTCTTTAACTTGTCAAAACCTTATCGCATGTCAAATGCAACATTTTAACAAATTTATGGCAAGGTACATTTTTAATTTATTTTGGAAATGTCGATAACCAAATTTTTATGATTTTGCGTTAGATTTGAATCTTGATGCAAATGATTCCCTCGCACTGTTTATGTACAGTGCGATCCTTTATACCTCAAGAACAGCGTCAGCTTTAACATTTTTAAACAAACAACCTATTAAACAAGGTTGCCTACAGATTATTTAGACACAAATCATGTCACAAATTACCAAATATTTTACCTTATCTTATCTGTTCTGCTATAAAGTCTTTAAATAATTCGAAAGAAAACACTAAATTCCTTTTATTAGTTTTCGAGATATTACGTCTTAAATTAAAAGCAGAAGGCTGTTTTCGGCCGCCCCTAAAATTGGCCGCCTGGAGCGGCAACAAACGAATTACTCACGTTATAGGTAAATTTTGTGACCATTGTGACCTTGAATTTTCTATTATAGCTACTGGGTCTTATTAGCCACCGGATCATTTTCTACAATCAGACTAAAAAAACTCAAAAAACGAATTATTCACGTAAATATTAGAGGCACATTTTAATAGCTAACATCTACGCAACGTAATAGTTATTTACCTAAAAAGTGCGGAAAGTAATACTTTACCACACGCGACGACAGTCAAGGGCGGTAAAGACACTTTCCGCTTGTGTTAGGTAAAATATTTTACCTATGAGTACCTTTTTTTTTCAAAAAATTGAATGTAATTTATAAATAAACATGTCAAATTAGATGGAGTTAAAATGTAAACAAATATTGAAGCTGTCTTATTGACGCGTTGCTAAGGTTTCTAAGTGGTGCGCGTGCGGTAAAGGTACTTTACAGGACGACGTGCGATAAAGTTAACACGGGCGCAACAAGGGGGGGGGCCCGGGGCCCGGGCCCCCCCAAGCCTAAGATTTTTGTATATATTTTCCACATATTTCATGAATAAACACAAAAAATAGCATGAAATACGAAATCATGATGCCTCGGGCCCCCCAAGACATATTCCTGGGGCGCTACTGAAGTTAATACTGTACCGCACGCGAGTGGATAAAAAAAATTTCCGCATGCTTTTGTGGCCTATTAAAATGCGTTGTGTGACATTTGTGGCAGCTTGAAGACGTTGCCGCCATTTTGTGACACAACAAACCCATTGAATAATTAAACAAATATCTGGAAGCAGAACTGTATTTTCCAGCTAGGTAAAACATTGATATGCCCGGTAACTTTTATACAGTGGAGAAGGGGGGGTTCAGAAATAAGAACATTTTAAGTGCGCCACATTATTTAATACCAATGTTTTACAAAGAAGATCTTAAATAAAATACAGTTCAACCCAAACGTTGTAGCCAAACAATGAAATTCTATACTTCCGAGGCTTCCAGAATATTTGTGCAATTAAAAAGCCAAAAAAAAAAATAAACAGAATAAAATTCTATTAGATCGAATTCAGATGACAAAACAGAAATACTTTACAGGTAGATGGACTCCTTTAACAGGTCATAGTGTACCTACACCTGAGTCAGTAGTGTGAGACTCGGTTACATAAATGATTAAAAAAAAAAAAAATATACTTCCAAAGTTATTCTGTCATAGGGGAGATCTGGACCAAATATCCGCTGTCATCATTCTACGCTAGGTCGAATGAGACAGACAGCAACCCAGTCCGAGATCTACCCCATGAGGTAAAACAGTGTGAAGAAACCGCTAAAACATATAATCTCATCTCTCTTTTGTCTCCGCAAAGTTGGTCATTGGGTTGCACAAATAACACAAAAATTTAGTTCATCTTGTTTATTTTCACAGGAGGATGAAAATGAAATTGATTAAAGTACAAAAAAAAGTATTGAAATCTGAGGAAAATACTTGAAACATGAAATATAAACCAATGAAATTGGTGGGAACGAGTCAGCGCCAAAATAACCGCAATAGTAATTTCACAATAAAATTTAGCTTAATAGTACCGCAAAATTGGGGTTATGACGTCATACCTTTACCTTGCGTTTACAAGAATTTCAAAAGTTATACTTTAAAAAAAAATTATATGGAAATTATAGCAAAAAAAATTATATAAAAAGATTATATATGGAAAAAAATTATAGTTATGGCTTGCTCCTACCTTGGTCCTGCAATTATTTAATTGTTGGTGTTTTGTTTAGTAAACCTGGAGTTGTCCAGACATCCTCTCACTGCTCTCGCTGCTCCTGGCTTGCCCGCGCCTCCCCTAATGCCCGCTTAGCACATCACGCTAGGGCAGCACATGGTGGTCAAAATGTTGGTTCTTGCCCGAGCGTAGAAACCCTTTCTCAGGGTTATAACTGGCCCGTCCGGCTTCCCACCAGCGTCCAGCCCAACTGTCCCGTCGCTGGAATTGACAGGGCGATGCTCTTTCCGTGCAAATGGCGTAGGCCGACTTAAATTCCCCTCAAAACAGGGTGCGAGCGTCACTCCAGATTGCCTAGACACGACGGACTCACTTCCACAGTTTCTGGGATATCTCCTACAATCGCTGTAGTGCCAATCACCAAAAACAAAGGCGATCCCAGAAACTGTTGTCGACCCAGCCAAAATTCGTTAGCAAGAGAGACCAACCACTTCGTCGAGAATACCAGAATAATGAATTGGCCGGAAACCGTTTTGTAAATTTGGTGGGGAGTGGGGACGGTAAAACGCAATAGTACCAACCTAATCTTCCCGGTGAAATTCAAATAAAGGATGCAAACCTATTTATAAAAAACTTTTCCGCCAAAAATAAATCTCTACATTCAGTGGCCAGACTGGAAGAAAAAACCCGCTAACCAATGAGGAGATACCGCATAGTTCTATACAGGTATATAGGGGGCAGCACCGACCAAGGGGATAGGAAGTACGTAAAACAAACCTTGAGGTGTTGTCGGATCTATTTCCACGGTTGAAATTTTTATAACAAGGACGTCGAGACACCCTCCATACACATTATTAATATTCGAACACTCAACCAATTCCCATATGAGTAAAGCTATACTGAGCGCAGAATTTAGTTGCACTCCAGTTACAGTCTTCGTCAAAAGTTTCCTTCGCTCTTTATAAATGTTTTCTCTAATATTCATATGGTTTAACGCCATTTTTGTAAAACGTTTCTACAGTAATAAAGTTGTTTCTGAACCTGAACCCAAAAATACACACTGAACTATTGCTTAAAGGCACAAGAGTGTTCAGATGTTAACTCACACGATTTCGTTTATTCTTTTAGTGTTGGTTTTTATCCCTCGTTTATCTCCCATTTACAAAAGTGCATAACTCGTATTTATTTTATCCTTTCCCTATCACATTAATAAAGATATCAAAGTGGCGGAGCCTCGGTTGTTCCTGGTCGACCCAAATATGTTTTTGTACTATCAAAACTAGTTAATCCGTGAAGGATATGAGGTTCGGATTGTCCCAATATCCTCGAAATAAACGTAAGGGAATGAAATGTTCATCTAAATGTTTCCTTCCTGTTACTGAAACCATTTGTGATGCGGCAACGCCGCCATTCCCCAGCATAACAGCTGTTTAACTTTATGAACGTCAAGAGAATCACAAAATTCCACAGATAAAAACAAAACAATCAAAATTTTTATGTGATTTTCCCGAAGCCTGTGATCTTAAATTCCAATTACGATGTCCAGATAATGCGATGTGCGTAGTGTCCACAGTAATTCGATGGAATGCCTCCTTTTAAGGTAACTTCCTAGACCCTATATAACCTCCAAACCTAGCTCTATAAAATACCCTTACTTGTGTACAGAAAGACGAATCAAAGAGCCTTGATTATTTACCTAAATAAACAAATATGTAACGTTGTCTTAAACGTAAAAATGACACGTTACATAATCCCCCCCCAACTTCAAGACGATTAACCTAAAAGGTTAATCGGAGAGGTCCGCTGCCGACTTAAGGTCTTTGGCATGCCAACTCCCTGGCAGTACTTTACCCGATGGTTCCTGAAGCTCAAATATCCATGGAGAAATTTTATTCCTAATCACATAAGGACCAACGAATTTCGGTGCTAACTTCTTCGAGAAAAACTTCGCAGCATCCGACAAAACATAATTTTTCTTCCAAACACGCTGACCCACAACAAAGTTGGGTACCCTTGTACGCAAATTATACTGAACTACGTTTTTCTCTCCAGCCACCTCTAACCTTCTCTTAACATCAGCATAGAGCTTCCGGAAACCTTCGTTCTTACTTTCAGCTGCGGATTGTACACCGTTCTCTTCAGATAACAAAACTGGGTTGGAGTAATCTTTACCTGATAAACACATATTCCTACCAAAATTAACAAAGAAAGGAGACATCCTGGTTGTCTCATGGGTTGCAGTACGAATCGCGCAGGCAAGTTTATGTATTTGTTCGTCCCACTTCCTGTGGTTGTCTTTCACATAACAACATAACATGGTTTTTAACGTGCGATTCGTCCTTTCTGTTGGATTTGCTCTGGGGTGATAATACGGATTATACTGAATTTTAACCTGATAACTCTCAGCAAAACGCTTAAACTCATTACTTTTGTACTGAGGGCCATTATCACAAAGTATCAAACGGGGTACTCCGAAGACCATAAATACTTGCTCCTCAAGATGCTTAACAACAGCTTGAGTAGGGGCTGTTCGCATTGGAAAAACTAAGGAAAACTTACTCAAATAGTCTGTAACGACGAGAATCCAGCAATTACCCTTTGTCGAACGAGGTAAAGGTCCACATAAATCAGTCGAAATAATTTCCCAAGGACGAGTTGGTTTTGGGTGAGATATCATCTGATCAGATACACCTTGTGTATCACCTTTGTGAGCTGCACAGACAAAGCATTTCTTTACAAAAGTTGCCACGTCCTGGCGCATTTTTGGCCAATAATATTTTTCTGCCAGTCTGTGGAAGGTTTTATACACACCCATATGCCCTGCGGTAGGAGGATCGTGAGCTTCTCCAATAATTCTACGCCTATGATCTTTGGGGACTACCTCTTTCCAATATTCATTAGATGGTGAAAGTTGAGGGTATTCTTGTTTGACATATTTATACAACTTATTATCAGTGTATCTCCAATTCATAAATTTTAATGGTGATTCTACGACCCTCTTTACCATCTTTTGGTACCATCGATCTTTTATTGTTGTTGAAACATCTCTGGGCTGCGAAATTGTATCAATCATAGGTACTGCACGAGACAACATGTCCGGGACAACTAAATCTTTCCCTTTCCGATGGATTACTTCAAAATCATATTGCTGCAGTTTTACAGACCAACGAGCAAGTCTTCCACTGGGCTCTTTTAAGCTATGAAGCCATTTTAAGCTAAAATGATCTGTTATGACCTTAAATGAGATCCCCTCAATATAAGGCCGGAGCTTCTCTATCGCCCAAACCAATGCCAAACATTCTCGCTCGGTGGTCGTGTAAACACGTTCTTGCTTAGTCAAAGATCGACTCAAATAGCAAATGACTTTGTCTCCCTCAGGATAAGGTTGCGTTAAACATGCTCCTATTCCATAGCCTGATGCGTCTGTTTGAATGACAAATTCTTTGGTATAATCTGGACATGTAAGAATCGGTGCAGTCACTAAAAGTTCCTTAATCTTAATAAATGCTCTTTCGCAGTCTGGAGTCCAATCGAACTTTTGATTTTTCTTAGTTAGAGCTGTAATTGGAGCTATTATCGCTGAAAAATTCTCTATGAAACGTCTGTACCAGGATATTGTACCTACAACTCTACGAACTTCTCTGACAGTTCTTGGCCTCTGGAGCTCTAACATGGCTCTAATTTTATTAGGGTCAACTCGAATGCCTCGACGGTCCACTACGAAACCTAAATAAGTCATTTCTGGCCTACACAGTTGGCATTTCTCCCAACTTACCGTTATCTTTGCATTCTGCAATCTTCGTAGGACTTCCTCAAGAATTCTAAGATGTTCAGAAAAGCTCTGTGTGACAATTACGAGGTCATCGAGATATACGTACACGTAGGGGTCTAAATCGTTTCCTATGATGCTATCTATGAGTCTCTGCCAAGTTGCAGGTGCATTATGAAGACCAAATGGTAACCGCTTAAATTGGAAGAGACCTCGTCTACAGATGAATGCTGTTAGTGGCTTCGATGATTCTTCCATTGGTACTTGCCAATAAGCGCTTTTGATATCTAAAGTTGACAAGTATTTAGCATCTTTCAACTTGTCAAGAGTCTCGGATACGAGTGGTAAAGGATAACTATCACGCGCCGTCACTGAGTTCAATTTGCGGTAGTCTACACAGAAACGATATTTCTTTGTGTTTTTCTTTTGTACCATTACCACTGGTGAAGCCCATGAACTATTACTACGTTCTATTACATCCATTTTTAGCATTTCGTCGATTTCGTCATCAATAAGTTTTTGAATGACCGGTGAGACCTTATATGAACGTTGTCTTATCGGTGCTGCATTTGTTGTAATCTTATGCTCTACCCTGTCTGTACATCCTAGTGAGTCACCCATAATAGTCTTATATTTATCGACCAATTCCTCTAGTCGTTCTGATTCATAAGGCGTAAGAGTAGTTTGTTGGTCTGATGTTTCTAGAGAACAAATCACATCTTTATTATCGGCAAAGTGCCACTCATTAGTACTTAAGTTCGGTACTATACCCATCGAAATCCAAAAATCTAATCCCAAAATCAAAGTGTGTGGCAATTCAGGAACGACGACGACCTCTATTAACCTAAATTTATCTTGAACTCGCATATGAAGTTGCACTGTCCCAATACTACTCGTGCTTTGACCATTTGCCACAATACAACTGGTCTTCTTTGTCGTATCAAGTGAAAAACCAAACCTCTCGATGATTGACCAACCATGATTCCCTAAAAAGGTACGTGAAGCCCCGGAATCCAACAAACCTAATAACTTATTTCCGAGTACATCCACTTCTAAATAAGGCCTCTCATCTTTACGAGCATGACTTATCACATAATCTAAAACGTACGTTAGCCTATCGGTCGATGCTTGTTCAGGCTGACTCGAAGGTCGACCACCTACGAGCGCCTGGGTCCGTTTCCCTGACGATTACAATTACGACATTCTCTTACTGTAACCCCTGCCTGTCCACACGAATAGCACTGTTTGCCTCTAGGTAATGCGCACCCGATTGCCATGTGCCCTGTTTGGTTGCATCTGTAACAAACAACGTCCCTATTCGCCCTACCAGATCCAACACCCTGTGGTTGTTGTCCATCTCTGTCATTTACACTAGACTGACCACTAGCTGGTTGCTGTCTATCTCTATCAGCCCTAGCAGCAAAATTGCTTGCTGGTTGCTGCCTATCTCTGTCGAATCTATCAGCAGGATGATTCAAATTCTGTTGGTTCGATGTCCCGGCACCTGATATTTGAATTGCATCAACCCCTGTTGAAAAATCGTCACTGTCGCTCTCTACGTCAACGTAGGCCAAGTCAGGTTCGATTGATTGGTTTCTTCTAGATGTAAAATTTTCCTCCTCTAAACCATATCTCTGGTCTATTCTACGACACAGATCCTTTAAATGTGATAGGCTATTGACCTCAGTAGCAATCAACCCTTTCTTATAGATGTCCGCTATATTTCTGAAGACGATAGCTAATTTCGCCTCTTCAGAAACAGGACAGCCAAGTCTTTGGAAATACGTGTTCATGACAGCAATATAGGTCCCTATAGACTCTCCAGGGCCTTGTTTACGTTTTTGAATTTCCTTCAATAGCTTCTCGCCATATGAAGAAGGAAGGTATTCTGTCATGAACCTCTGTTCCAGCTGTTCCCATGTATGGACTTCTCTTCGAACATCTTTATAGAAAGTATAGGCTGACTTTTCAAAAAGATCAATGCCTGAGTTCAGTAACACCTTTTTACTAACTCCTCTCGCCTGACTTAACTCGTCCACTCTCTCAAAAAATGCGGTGACGGAGATCGTACCCCTCTCGCCTGTAAACTTAAGGTTCCATTTATGCGGAGGTACAGGTGCAACGTGATATGAGGTACCAGGATCACTTGACATTGGTACTGGCGACGAACATGAAAATTGTCGTGACTGAGCAATTGGTGTAATGCTACTTTGGAGGGCAGCTAAACTCAAAGGAACGGTAGACGGTTGTTGATACTGAAAAGCTGTTGTACCGTAATTCTCCATCGGCATAGGGACTGGTGCCTGTATTGGTGCTTGAGTTGGGTTCGTTAGCACTTGCATTTGCACTGGAGCAATGACCGACGGTTGGTTTGTGGGCTGTTGAGCTGTTCTTTGTGTGCTCGAGTGCTGTGGTTGCGGGAAATGAGACTGGTTTGGGGTGTTGCCAGCATTTGTTGAGTGGTCTGAGCCTCGACTCGTTGATTGGGTTTCAGATGCTTCATCATCATCTGAGGTAACGCCAACTCTTAGTAAATCTGTTGCTTGGCTCTGCAACCTCCCAATCAAACTCAAGGTTTCCGCAACCAGTATGCCTTTTGTTTGACTTTCTTCAAAGTTTGACGGATTCATGTTATTTATCCTGGCTAACACGTGTTCCAACCTCACAGCGATTTTTCTAAACTCTCCCCCTTTACTCGTACCAGAGAACTTCTCTACCAGCGGTACCAGACTATCAAGCTTCTTCATGCAGCTAAAAGCATCTTGGCCAAATTTAAAGGGATACGGAGGGTATCTCATACTTGCATCAGTCTTTTCTCTTTGTTTGATCAACATAAGCTGTTGTTTCATCTCTTCCACCGATCCAATAGCTATGCCTCTCCATGTTAACTCATAGATTAATTCGTCCTTGACTAAGTACCTTACGTCAGACAACCGACTCAAAGAAATAGCCATAGTGCCTTTTATCTTCAAACTTTAAACTTTAATTAAAACTGTTAATTATACCTCCCAATTATAAAAACTAAACCACGCAATAACAAACACAAAGTTCACTTTAAACTCACCAGTGAAAATCACTATAAATTTTCTTACAAATGTAGAAAATATAAAACTTAAATACGGGCAGACGCGAACAAAACCGAAAAACACCGGAGCAGTAAGAAAATAAAATTTATTTGCATTTAAAAATGTAATCATAATTTATGTTAAGTATTTGTACAACCAACTATGACGTCCAACCTTGCAGAGAGAAATAACTACTTAAATCCTAAATTAGAATTAACAAGTAGCCATAAAAAAAAAAGTTTAAAAAATAAAAGAGAGACAAGAGTTTTGGCAGTGTTTAGGTCTTATGTTTCACTCCTGCGTGAGTAAAACCAAACAAAAATAATTGCGCTTATCCTAGCTGAACTGGATTAAAATTAAAGTTAAGTGATGTTTGTTTACCTCAGCAACCGAATAGGTAAATTTATCCCTAAATGGAACGTACAACAGACTACCTATAACAAAAATCCCAAAGCTGTTGTACACAGTTAAAGCTAGGGTATACTCCTGCTATTGCAGAACGGCTCCACTAATAACTCCTCAAAAAAAAACCCAAATCGCCGTATACAATGATTTTTCTAAAAAGAATAAATCAAAACCCACTTTAACCTGCTTACCTACTCTGAGTTTACACGAAACATGCATTGCTTAAGGTCACATCATCCCTTAATATATAAGTGAACGCAATAAACATCGGAACAGATGTTCATGTTATAGAAATCGTAAAATATGCTCAATTAAAAAAAAAAAAATCCGCTCGCTGAAATTGCGTCGAATTAGACTAGTAAGGATGTTGTGTGTAATAAAAAAATTTTTAATAAAATTTAAAAAAAAATTACCGATAGTAATAAAAAATTTACACAAATAACGTCTTGGTAGGACTGCAACTCTCTAATAATCGTTAAAATGAAATTCCCAATACTTTAACTAAATTGATGCAAACCATGGTCAAGAAGACCCTAGGATCGTACCGATAGGTGTCCAAAAAAAAATTAAAAAAAAATTTTTGGTGTCGACCACAGTAGTCCAATAGTAAAAAAAAATTAATTAGTGACTCACTAAAATTTTCAAAAGTTACTCCACTCTGATAGGTGGTTTGGAGTAGGGAGAAGAAAAAAAAATTTAAACGAATGATGATAGGTTGTTAACACGCGAGAGTTCGAAATAAAATTATATTTTAATTCAGAAAAAAAAATATTTAAATAAACTGGTAGAATCATTGTAGGGACAAGGTACTTACTATGCACCAAAAAAAAATTTTGCAACAAGAAAATCAAGTTTCCTTTCTTAAAAAAAATTTAAAAAAAAAAATATTTAAAAAATATTTTCAAAAAAAATTAAAAATGTTTAAGTGGGGTTGCAGCTCCTATTAGTGAACCTTAAAAAAAAATTTAATAGAACCAGCACCAGAAAAATCTTATTCAAGTTGTCATGCAACAGTTTTTGTTCTTTTCCTTTAAAAAACCAGTTGTCAATTCCCTTTCCTCTCCCAAAACTGTGGCAATGTGAAAAGTCAATGAGCTAGAAAAATTTATTTACTATAAAAAAAAATGTTGAAAATTAAATTTACTTAAGAATCATAAGGTATAAAAATAAAAAATCAGTTTAGGAAAAGTTTTAAAAAAATGTTTATGTTACAAAAAACAAACGATGTTAGTATATTTGTTTAAAATTATTACTAAAGGAAACAACCAACGTGAGTACTCATTTACTGTACCCCCATATTAATGTGAACCTAAGTCTTAAACTTTGCACTCAACCCCGTAAAGAATTATCCCGTGTGCCCTTTCAAAAAAACAAATATGGAAACAATTTCAAGGATCACCTATAAGAACGTTGTAAAACTAAATCTGCCTACTCAAGTGTCTTTACACACAACATCTAATCAAAAAAAAATTTTACTGCTTAATGCATTCTCAGATCCCTATTCCCGGTGTTTACGAGATATAAAATTAAGTTGGGCCCACTCCACAACTATCAGTCAAAGCAAATCTACCAAATGTCCAAGGGCTAATGAGACCCCATCACCTACAAATGATATTTAGAAATGAAACAGTTGGGAATAATCCTGCGTAAAAACCAGAGAACAAAATCAAGAACCAAAACCTATTACATTAATTTTAAAAGAGCATAATAAAACTCCCGGCCCCAATTAAACTTTTGTTATCTCAACAAAACTCGGCCTAAAACCAAAAAAACTTTTTATTAGACATTTCCCCTATTCCCTAAGTATAATGTCAATAAAACCCAAAAACTTGTGATTTCCATTCCAATCCCATCTGTACCCTATATATTTTTCAAACGGTTAAACCCCCCACAGGCGAAACAATATCTTATTTCAAGGAAAGGGTGAAGATATTTTGAAGCACCCTGTGAAAATAGGACACTATTATGGAAAATTGTTCAGATCAGTGTTCTTAATACTTTCCAACCTAAATATATCTAGTCCCCTCATGTGCATGTTACTATTTTAGTTCCTATCATAATTAAATAGATCACAAAATTTGTCTTTCTCCGCGAATCTGCAAGGTCATGGAAAATGCGAGATTCAGCCTGTAGGCCAAATTTGGATGTATTTTAATTTAGCGAAAACCGAAGTTGCGAAATCCTAAAAAGATTAGCAGGAAGTCCTCGTTCCTCGATTTCTACACTCCGAACCAAACATTTCTTCCATTTCCACCCAGCTCGCGGGAGGAAAACCCCTAATTATTGCAATACAAAAGGTACTACTATCATATTATGCATAACAAAAAAATATATGCCCTCATCATTGTTTAGTCGCATCAAAGAAAACCTATTGTTTTTAAATTTATTCTTAGGTTCGAATCTTTTTTTAGAAATCAATGATCTTAAATTTATTGTTTAACCTGAACACTTTCCCATTTATTCCACAAAATTTTGCTTCATTATTTGAGGTCACCAGTATGAAATTATTTTAAAATTAAAAAAAAAATGAAATAACAAAAATTATTTCCCAATTGTCCACAACTTCCAAGTTTTCATCCCTAAATACCTAGGTACTTTCTCAGTCTACCACCATCCATCGTTATCCAACATAACGCTTTAATTTCAGAAGCAACAAAACGAAGATTAAGTGAAAAGCTAAGCAAGTATGTTGGAAGTTGCTTTACAATGGGCGCAGATGTAAGGCCCCTTTAAGTACACGCCACTGTCCTGAAATGCAAACTAACGAAAAAACTGAAGACTAGCATATCTGCCGTCAACTAACATTTGGCATGAAATTAAAATAATTTCATATCATACCAGTATCCTCAAAAACAAAACGTTTTTCATTATATAAGACCCAAACACTTAACCAATTAATTTTGTTATTTAAAATTATGATTTGGAAGTAAAAGATTTATTTATTCCTGCCTGATCAACTAAGACAAAAAAAGTTCACCTTTTTGTAACTCAAGAAGTTCCCGTTTGGTCCCCTAAAAAATATAACCTGTCTGGTCACCCTTTAAAACTACGACCCCTATACAAACCGTTTTGACCAAAACAAGAATTCGAGAAGTTATGTTAACAGAAAGGAAATAATTTTGTACGAAAAATTAAATTATTTAAAAAAAATAAAATTTTGAAATATTTTTACCAATTACCACCGCCTAGCATTTATATTTAGTTGAAAGTCTCTCTTAAATTCACTGACCAATTTTTCGGCCTCAAAATGACATTACTTAAAAAATTTACTGAACTTTACAAATGAACTCTACAAATGAACTAAAAAAAATCAAAAAAACTTATATCTATATCTGTCTCAGTTAAACATTTCTTTTGTGGTATTATATCTAGTTGGGCTTCAAATTCATTTTCCCTGTATTCAATCCGGAGCAGGCAAAACTTCTCAAGGCTCAAACATAAATGTTTGCTCTCCAATGGCCATGACCAAGCTATGACCTGAACGCAGAAAAAAATACAGAAAAAAAAATAATTGTGAACCAGAAAACTTTAATTGGTAGAAATACCCGTAGGTCATTTTTAAAAAAAATGCACTCCAAAGCCCAACGCTGTATTTTCCACCAAAAAAATTTGACCAGTCACGAAACACAACTAGACAACTAAACCAAAGACCTAAAAACTGTCTTTCAAAAAAAATACCCCAAAAAAAAATGTCAACTGGACTTTTGGCATTGATCTTCAGCCAAGGTGTCACTCTAGGGGTTTTAGCCTTGTGTTTCCTAACCTCCCGAGCCGACACTAGTAGTGTACCCTCCTCTGACCCGATGTAACTGAGTGACGTAAGTTCTTAATTGTCATCAACAGTTACCTCCAAAAACAAGAAAAGAAAATGACAAAGCAAAACAAACTCATTCTCCTTTTCTTTCATTACTAATTAATACTTTCAACTAAACAAATCTACTAGCTGTTAAGCTATATTTACTTTAAAACAACTCAGCCAAGAAAAATTTGTGTGAAACCCTGTAAAAATATTCCAAATACCAAGTAGTGATATCCCACAAAAAATTAAAATCACCAAAAAAACTTGTTGACCTAAATAAATTGACTGTACTAAAAAATAATCTGTGAAACAATTTCTATCTTATCACAAGCAGGAAATAATAAAATATAAATAAATGAACCTGCAGAAAAAAATTGTTAGAAAAAAACACACTACCTATGTCATATATTTAAAACATAAAAAGACCATGTCTGGAAATCCATCCACCTATAAATCAACAAAAAAAATTGAAGTAAACTTAGATTACTGTGTTTATTTTTCTTTACAAAAAAATTAACACATGTTCTTCCTACAAAAAACTTTAAAGAATTAAGAACATGAATTGGACTCCGTTCAATAAAAACTCCCATGTTTTTTTATCAACTTATTATTCCTTAATAAATAAAAATGGATCTTTTATTTTCCCAGAAAAACCCTGTGAAGATAAGCTAATAAAGCTATGAGAATCCCTAAAACAACAAAACGAGTTCCAAATCAACCAATATTACCAAAAAAAAATATTTAAAAAGTGTAATTTACGAAAACCAATGATCTTGTTTTTCATTAAAAAATTGATTGGGTATCAAAAAACACTGACAGCCACTGAAAGCCTTTAACCTGGCTTTGGCTGTACCACAAAAAAATTAAAAAAAAAATTCTAAAAAATTCAAAATAAGTTTTTTCTTTTTTTTTCAATTAAAAAAAAACAAAAAAATTACATCAGATGTTAAAAAAAACTAGCCAAAACACACGTTGGGCGCCAATTTGTGGCCTATTAAAATGCGTTGTGTGACATTTGTGGCAGCTTGAAGACGTTGCCGCCATTTTGTGACACAACAAACCCATTGAATAATTAAACAAATATCTGGAAGCAGAACTGTATTTTCCAGCTAGGTAAAACATTGATATGCCCGGTAACTTTTATACAGTGGAGAAGGGGGGGTTCAGAAATAAGAACATTTTAAGTGCGCCACATTATTTAATACCAATGTTTTACAAAGAAGATCTTAAATAAAATACAGTTCAACCCAAACGTTGTAGCCAAACAATGAAATTCTATACTTCCGAGGCTTCCAGAATATTTGTGCAATTAAAAAGCCAAAAAAAAAATAAACAGAATAAAATTCTATTAGATCGAATTCAGATGACAAAACAGAAATACTTTACAGGTAGATGGACTCCTTTAACAGGTCATAGTGTACCTACACCTGAGTCAGTAGTGTGAGACTCGGTTACATAAATGATTAAAAAAAAAAAATAAATATACTTCCAAAGTTATTCTGTCATAGGGGAGATCTGGACCAAATATCCGCTGTCATCATTCTACGCTAGGTCGAATGAGACAGACAGCAACCCAGTCCGAGATCTACCCCATGAGGTAAAACAGTGTGAAGAAACCGCTAAAACATATAATCTCATATCTCTTTTGTCTCCGCAAAGTTGGTCATTGGGTTGCACAAATAACACAAAAATTTAGTTCATCTTGTTTATTTTCACAGGAGGATGAAAATGAAATTGATTAAAGTACAAAAAAAAGTATTGAAATCTGAGGAAAATACTTGAAACATGAAATATAAACCAATGAAATTGGTGGGAACGAGTCAGCGCCAAAATAACCGCAATAGTAATTTCACAATAAAATTTAGCTTAATAGTACCGCAAAATTGGGGTTATGACGTCATACCTTTACCTTGCGTTTACAAGAATTTCAAAAGTTATACTTTAAAAAAAAATTATATGGAAATTATAGCAAAAAAATTATATAAAAAGATTATATATGGAAAAAAATTATAGTTATGGCTTGCTCCTACCTTGGTCCTGCAATTATTTAATTGTTGGTGTTTTGTTTAGTAAACCTGGAGTTGTCCAGACA
Organism: Aspidapion aeneum; assembly: GCA_963576565.1. Lineage (NCBI taxonomy): Eukaryota > Metazoa > Arthropoda > Insecta > Coleoptera > Brentidae > Aspidapion > Aspidapion aeneum. The sequence goes on from OY755040.1 coordinate 113,589,391, forward strand.
TCCTCTCACTGCTCTCGCTGCTCCTGGCTTGCCCGCGCCTCCCCTAATGCCCGCTTAGCACATCACGCTAGGGCAGCACATGGTGGTCAAAATGTTGGTTCTTGCCCGAGCGTAGAAACCCTTTCTCAGGGTTATAACTGGCCCGTCCGGCTTCCCACCAGCGTCCAGCCCAACTGTCCCGTCGCTGGAATTGACAGGGCGATGCTCTTTCCGTGCAAATGGCGTAGGCCGACTTAAATTCCCCTCAAAACAGGGTGCGAGCGTCACTCCAGATTGCCTAGACACGACGGACTCACTTCCACAGTTTCTGGGATATCTCCTACAATCGCTGTAGTGCCAATCACCAAAAACAAAGGCGATCCCAGAAACTGTTGTCGACCCAGCCAAAATTCGTTAGCAAGAGAGACCAACCACTTCGTCGAGAATACCAGAATAATGAATTGGCCGGAAACCGTTTTGTAAATTTGGTGGGGAGTGGGGACGGTAAAACGCAATAGTACCAACCTAATCTTCCCGGTGAAATTCAAATAAAGGATGCAAACCTATTTATAAAAAACTTTTCCGCCAAAAATAAATCTCTACATTCAGTGGCCAGACTGGAAGAAAAAACCCGCTAACCAATGAGGAGATACCGCATAGTTCTATACAGGTATATAGGGGGCAGCACCGACCAAGGGGATAGGAAGTACGTAAAACAAACCTTGAGGTGTTGTCGGATCTATTTCCACGGTTGAAATTTTTATAACAAGGACGTCGAGACACCCTCCATACACATTATTAATATTCGAACACTCAACCAATTCCCATATGAGTAAAGCTATACTGAGCGCAGAATTTAGTTGCACTCCAGTTACAGTCTTCGTCCAAAGTTTCCTTCGCTCTTTATAAATGTTTTCTCTAATATTCATATGGTTTAACGCCATTTTTGTAAAACGTTTCTACAGTAATAAAGTTGTTTCTGAACCTGAACCCAAAAATACACACTGAACTATTGCTTAAAGGCACAAGAGTGTTCAGATGTTAACTCACACGATTTCGTTTATTCTTTTAGTGTTGGTTTTTATCCCTCGTTTATCTCCCATTTACAAAAGTGCATAACTCGTATTTATTTTATCCTTTCCCTATCACATTAATAAAGATATCAAAGTGGCGGAGCCTCGGTTGTTCCTGGTCGACCCAAATATGTTTTTGTACTATCAAAACTAGTTAATCCGTGAAGGATATGAGGTTCGGATTGTCCCAATATCCTCGAAATAAACGTAAGGGAATGAAATGTTCATCTAAATGTTTCCTTCCTGTTACTGAAACCATTTGTGATGCGGCAACGCCGCCATTCCCCAGCATAACAGCTGTTTAACTTTATGAACGTCAAGAGAATCACAAAATTCCACAGATAAAAACAAAACAATCAAAATTTTTATGTGATTTTCCCGAAGCCTGTGATCTTAAATTCCAATTACGATGTCCAGATAATGCGATGTGCGTAGTGTCCACAGTAATTCGATGGAATGCCTCCTTTTAAGGTAACTTCCTAGACCCTATATAACCTCCAAACCTAGCTCTATAAAATACCCTTACTTGTGTACAGAAAGACGAATCAAAGAGCCTTGATTATTTACCTAAATAAACAAATATGTAACGTTGTCTTAAACGTAAAAATGACACGTTACACTTTTTTCTGTTTAGACGTCCTTAAAAGTCAACAAGTAATGATGGCATCACCCCCTGTATGACTCTTGAATTTCCTTAATGGTTGCTATGACAAGGCAGTAAACGACGATATAATTTCGCATTTAAAATATTCGAAGAGGTGAAAGAGATCGGTAAATAAATTTTAGTTGCCGCCCATAAAGCCACCTCGGCTTGTAGACGTTTCGTTACATAAAACACATTTTTTTCGTAGTTTTTACTATTTTATAATTTTAAATATGGTAATACTCGTAGGAAAAAATCTGTACCCGTACGGTAAAGTGTCACTTTCCCCACTTGTTAGGTCAATAACTATTGTAAATGTTAAGTCAAATGTCTTAGTATTGTGATGGCCTACTGTGACCTTTAAAAAATTATTAAAAGATTAGAACAATATTTTTTTATGGGTACTATACGGTACTATAGGTACTTTACAACCTGAACCGGGATCCTAGGGAAAAGGGGGGCAAAATGGAATACCTAATTTTATAGGCTTATTTCTCCTATTAAATTATCACCATTGCGTTTGTCATATGGAATTAAGTTGGCTAGATATGTTATCATTATGTTTTACTTTTCATGTTGCCCTGCATACGGTGTAAAATGGGTACCTATATGTGGCGAAACTGGCGGGCGGTTGTGTAATATAGAATCAATATTTTGTGTAAGAAAAGCTTTAATTATTATATTACTAACCAAGATTAAAATACTTATTTAAAAAATAAAAAGTTGTAATAAATATACATAATTAAATTTAGTATTTACAGAATTTATAAAGAATTAAAGCGACCTTGTCATCGCTGTTGACTCTCCTACACGCAGCGGCGTAGCGTGCCTGAAGGAGCGGGGGGGGGGGGGGGTCCAAAGCTAAAATAGGCGCCCACAAAAAAATTTGCGAACAAAAAAAAAATCTCATCATGTCTTTAGTTTACTCCTTTGCCTACACGAATTTTGCGCCCACTTTTAACACAACATACCCCATTTTGCCCCCATGAAAAAACCCCGTTTTGCCCCAAACTACTTGTTAAATTCAAACCAAAATCATGCACACTAGAGGGCTAATTTTACGGGCAACGCGTTTAATTATGAATAATACATAAACCCACTAATTTTTCAATGTAAAAAAATTTTTAAAGTCTGTAAAAAATGCACTTACCATCACAATAAACAGCGCACAATATCACATGTTGAGCAAAAACCAACTTAAGCTCAGCCGACCGGCACCAATCATATTGCAGAGAGTCGAACCAGTCATGGTCAGATGTTTTATCTGATATTAAGTTTTATTCTTGCGCAGTTTACCTAAAACTACGATAACCCGTTTTACCCCGGTATCCAATTTTGCCCCCCTCTCCCGTACTTCTTTTCTGTTTTTGATATGATATAAACACCATTAGGTACTAACTATAAAAAAACGTGTGTTTTTTGTTGTTATGTTTTTAAAATTTAACACGGCGTGTGTAAAAAATACTTTTAAGCCACTTTTTTTTAAACTAAGTTTTAAGTCCAAATTTTGGACTTTTTAGATGCATTTATAAATTTGCTTAGCCTGTAGGTACCGTTAAAACAGTTTTAGAGGTAAAATAATAATTTGTTTAAAAATCCTACAAAAATATAAGTAAAACGTGTTCTTTTGTTGACATAAGATACTTTTTTGAAGCAGATGGCAACTAAGGATTTATCAATTTTACCTTACCAGTTACCACAACCCATTAACCATCAGCTTCTCCATGTTATTATAGGGCGCTAAAAAAATTATTAAGCCTAAAAGCAATCATACTATAAAGGTGTGATGGTAGCGTTATTATATAGGGTGTAACTACATCAATAAATACACATTTTTCCAATCTAAACTAAATTTTATTTATTTTAAACTCTACCACTACTGGTGCACCGCAAACAGTTCAGGGGGAGGGGCAGGGGCGGCTGTTACAGGAAGGGCAACGGGGCAGTGCCCTCCCAAAACTAGACAATAAACAGTATTTTTAATTTATTTATTTAAAAAAGTTAAATCTTCCCTTACGACATGATTGTCTAGTTCTTTTTATTATCTGTGGTTATCATCAAGCGATTAATTAGGTAAACTTTTTTAGCGTAAATAATTACAAGCCGGCAGAGCCAATTTCACCCATTTTTCAGCGGGGTATGGTTGGATGTTTTCGAGGGGGGGCGGGAAGAATGTGCGTTTTAGTTGAAGTCGGCCATCATAATCGTGCGTAAACATCCATTACCCTTCTAAACGTTGCCGGTTCTATCCTTAGTGAAGACGTATTATCTTATTTTAATTTGGGTTATGTCAGTAGTAAAAAGCATTGCCGGTCGCGTGTCATTGTTTTTTTTTATCGTTAGTTTTTAAAATCGAAACAAATACCGTCGATTACATAATTAACTGTGCAAATTTAAATACGTTGACATATAAACTTCGATTACAAATAAAATCTTTAGGGACACATAGACCTGACCTAAAAATCCTAAAAATTAACCAAACTTTTAGGGCAAGTAATAAAAAATTATACGATGCTGAAAACTGGTTGTGTGGTTGTGAAAAATGAAATGCTTTATCTGTCTTTTTATGAACAATCCACGACGTGATTCTGCGTGGGTGGCGAACGGAATGTATGATATCAAGCACTTAAGTGAAAAGTTAAAGACACAAAGTAAGTGCTACTTATTTAAATAACCACATAGAATTTTCTATGCCAGGCAAGACTGATATTAGTGCTACTATATATAGTGCCTATAGGCTCATTACCGAACATAATGAAAATGTGGCAAAAAATAGATATATACTTAGTAGGTTAATGGACTATTTAAAATTCTGTGGAAATTTTCGAGGTTGCTCTACTGGTGCTAATCAAAGTATTTTGCGCATGTAAAAGATTTTTAAAAGATATGGCGGATATATCTTCATACAGTCTTCGTTTCTTCATAGAAAGTTCTGGTTGTTAAATAAGTCAAAGAAAAGCATTCTTCGTTTGCAAATGTTATCTGGGAACACCTTGTATACCCGCCTACGGACTAGGCCTAGACTGTAATTTTGTCTAATTATGTATCATAACAACTCACAACTCTTCATAAATATATGATTAGAAGTTTAATTTCAGATACAGCTTTTTTATATACTTTTTTATAATAATGAAGACCGTCTTACATATGTACAGTGTACTCCAAAAGTCTAGGCCTAGAACCGTTTTTGTCACATTTGTGCACTTATGTTTAACGGGCTTATAATTTTCTATATTTTTAATTAGGAACAGTAATTAAAAACATTATTAAAATTTAGTTTGATCTTTAAAATAGTAAAAAAAAGTCTTTGAAATTGTATTTTTAAATTTATTACATTCATATATTTTTATTTGTTTAGCTACTTTTTTCTGATTTTGCTCTTATTTTCTTCTGTTGACCTTTTTTTGTTTTTTTTTCCATTTTCTTTGCTGTCGTCTTTCAATTTTCTCTTTCCTTCGTTTGCAGATACCTATGTCTATTTATTTGGCTGATCGACCTCCCCTTGTTAATTTTCTGACCATACCACTGCTGCATGCAGAAATAATTTGCATAACTAGTAAATTATAAAAAAGTACATACCTATGAGCGGTTTCTCGTACAGTGTAAAAAATAGTTAAAAAAACAACTCAAAACCTGGTCAATCATTTTCATTCATTAATAAATGAAGCTTTAATATTACGTTGCAATGAATCCTTAGGTGTGTATGTCGCAGTATAAAGACCTTAAACAACATCGACATCTATCCTAAAAGGCCAATAAAAAATTATTTTATAAAAATCAATATCTTTTCTTTTTGCTAAGAACTGCTTGATTTGATAGCTGCCTAATATTATCATCAAAGGAATATTCTGTTGGATGTTTACTTAAAATCAGAAAACATGATATCCGTAAGTTCGGAAAACAAGTTGAAAACCAAAAGTCCCAAATCGACAAAACTGCGATTTCTCGACGTTTACTTTACTAAAGGTAATTTACGCAGCTCTTTGCGACCTCCTCGTTTAAATCAAATATTTGAGACAAATTTTTAGTTATAATGACGCCGTTTATAAAACGTTTTTCAGCTTAAATTTGTACTACAATTTCTAGATCAAAACTCAAGTTTCCTTGGCTGTTGTGCCAGGGACCCAATTCTTGAAATAAATCCGTATACGGATTCGGCGAAACGTATACGGATATTCACCATTCGAATTCTTGAAAGCTCGTATACGAGTTTTTCGTTCGGAAATAAAGTCGAGTGGTAAAGTCCACTCGAATCTCAATTTCCGTATACGAATCTAACATTTTTGTTTACTTATATTTTTTGGTGTTTGCTTAAATTTTCTTTATTAAAAAAAAATTGGGAGGTCTTCTGAAAAAAGACGCGATTTGGCAAGCATCATGGCTATAAAAGGGCTTGAGGGCGCAAAGGTGGAAGGGGGATTTAGCCTCTTGTCAAACTCAGTTTTTTTTAATTTCTTTTTTTCTTGGAAATGCCTTACGACTGGGGGGAGTGAAAAATCCTGAATTTTTGCGTTAATAATTTATGAATTTTTTGGTGATTTTAATGTTTTTTAACAGCTCTAAAAAAGAAAAATAATTTAAAAATTTACAACTTTGTAAAAATGAAAAAATATATGAAAGGAGCGTTTTCGGGAGGGGCGGGGGGATTAAAAAGTTTCAATAAAAATTTGAGTATTGTGCAATTTTTTTTTACTTGTTTGTGTCTCTTTTAACACACTTTATCAACTATTTTGTGGGGCATTGATAGCTCTTGATTCCCCCCTGGGTACAACGTCTTAACTTATTTTGCTTAATTTTTGGATAATATAAGGGCCCAACTGCTTCAAGTAGGAAAATCCCCTGCATGTAAATAATAAACCTAATCTTATACTTTAACCAGTTTCACTATTTTTTCTGACTTTTTCTATGTTGGCCAAAAATTAATATAAAATACAAAAACATTATTTTTTTTTATTTACATTTCAAAGTACATAATAAGTAGTTACTGTCAAGTGCATTAAAAAACGCTATGCAATATGACTACAGTGTAAGAACAAGCCAGTTGGAATAAACTTGCTAGTCGGTTAAATTAAAGTTTTTTGAAAAAATCCAAACACATGTTAACTGAGATTTTTAACCGGCAATATTTTTACAGAATATTTTTTGGACAGACCCCCAGAAAGGGGTCCACGAGCATACAACTTATTTTTTAAGATGGAATGACCCCACTTAAGGCACCTTGTTAAAAAGGGTATCAAATAATTTTTAAAAATTAACAAAAAGAAAATTATTTCTATTTTTTTTTAATTTTTAGAGAATATAAGTGTCATTTAAAGTAAAACCTATAATTTTATTAAAATATAGGTGGTGGACCCCTGACAAAAGGTCCAGTAATACCAAATTTTTTTTTGCAACTAAAAGTTCAAAAACTAATAAAAAATGTTTTTTTTTTATTTGACAGATTTCCAAAAAAAAGTGAACCATAATTTTTCTTTTTCAATAGGCATTCCAACAAGGTGCCACAAGTTTTATCTTGTTGGACCCCTATCTGGGGTTCTGTCCAAAAAAATTCATTAAAAATCTCAGTAGGCACGTTTTTGGTTTATTCTAAAAAATTTTAATTTAATCTGCTAGAAAATGTATTACAACTTGCTCGTTCTCACTGTATAAGCTTTTATGTAAGAAGTTGTATAATCTTTTTTACAATAAAAACTACAATAAACTTATTTTTATTTTACTTATAATTTATTTTAAAAAGTTCTTTAAAAGTTAATAGATCACCAATTGCATCTGAGTATTTCTAGTAGGATCATCATTGCAACAGGACTGCTAGGCAAAAACTGCTTCACACCTCACAAATGATCTTCATGTCTTCTCTGAGAAACCTGTAACAAAAAGTTTTTTCATTGAGTGTACCACAGCAGACCTCACTGGATCCGTATTACTGGCAGGATTTTTATATATGTCCTTATAACTTTTAAAAAACAAAGACATCTACAAAAATCATGTACATATTCAAATCAAATCATACTGATCATATGAGGGCTGCTTTAGTCTACAACAGTTTTTAATTTTTTTGGAGTTAAATGCGACAGGTAAAGACATTCAAATTTAAACAAAAAAATGGGTTTTTTGAACAAAGGTTACTGATTTTGTCAATTTTTACTAGAAATGTTTATTATGCTTATCGGCCTAAAAGGCAAAACTGTTCTACTCAAAAAGAAACTGAGAAAAAAACACTGGGAGCAAAAAATTAAATTGTTTCTATACTACAGACAAAATGCAAACTCTAAATGTTTCAGTAAAAACCCCTGTTACTTAACGCTTGTACAATTTTTGTCATAGCATGATAGTTCGTCAAACACAGGCCACTCATTACAAACAAAGCCTCAAGTTCAAGACCCCTTTAGAATACTTATGAAGTTTATTTGTTTTCTTTTAAGCAGTCTCAAAAATCAACTGCGAATTTTACCCCCAAATTTCCACACTTCAAACAGGTTAGATGCCCCTAGGCCCCAAATTTCCATTACTATAATTTGGTACTTACCGTTACCAATGATTACACAATCATTGCTGTTACCAAAATAAAACACAGCTTCTGGTTCTATTAAAAAACAACATATCGTGAAAATAAATCACTCTTTAAAAAAAAATTACAAAAACAAAAGATGTAATGTCAATCTACTGTCAACCTTACTTCATCGCGGCAAGTTTAGGCGCATGTACCGGCGTTAGTTTGGCCAAAATTACGAAAGCAGCGTTGCCAAGTAGTGTAGTCGAAAAAAAAAGTCGTATACGGAAATGGCGTTCGAGTGGCATTCAAGAATAGCAATTTTTCGAAGCACTCGAAACTGCCATTCGAATTTTACTCGTTTACGACAAAAAATCCGAGTGGTTCATGAATTGGGTCCCTGAGCTTGACTAAGCATACGCCATGTTGGTCGTAACAGCAGCCGATCTGCGCAGAGGTCGTCATTGTCATGTACTATGTAAAGAAGCATCAAAAAAGCTAATCTATTTATTATCTTGGACAAATCAAACTCGACATACTTATAATACTCGACATACTTATACTTTAAAAGAAAAACATGGACAAGTCAGAATTTTGGATGACTAAAATAGCTATATTTACATCAGTACATAACAGTCAACTATGGTGATTTCATAAAATCCAAATTTCTATAACTTTTTTTGTTCAATTATTTTGACAATGTCATGCCAATGACATACAGCGGACACATTGGACGTACAATATCTAAATGTCAAAATAATTAGAGAAAGATATACAGTTCATATCATTATTTTTGAGACAACTCTTTACAACTTTTTTTCGTTGGCCTATGCGATTTGTTATGGTAAACAGCTGATAACTGTCAAAAAGTTATCTCAAAAATTATGGTATGAAGTATAAATTCAAATTTCCCGACCTCGAAAACCCCCAAATCAATATTCCGCATGTGCAATTTTTTTGTTGGCCTTGGTGCATGTTGGCACAAAGCCAACATAAAAATAGAGGCAACGACCCTGAAAAAGTCAGCTGTTCTCCGGGGGCTGAATTTTACATTGGATCTTATGGGAGGTTAGACGTTTTTTTATAATATTTTCAAAATGGCACTACGGATTTCCGCAAAATTTCAGTGAAATATTTTCAGACACCATCCCGATATTCCACCAAAGTTTTGTAAGGAAGCAACATCATTAAAAGGTTAAAATCTTCAAGACTTAGAATTCCTTATTTTGAATTCAAATTACCAGCCATGTACCACACGCCAACTGTTACATTTGACTTTGTCATCTGTGATTGTCATATTCGCTTCTGCTTTAAACTTAATTTTTGAATGAAGCGGCTCTGAAAAATTAAGGATTACTATAGATTTTAAAAAAAATTGTTCTGAAAGTATATAGTAAAAACAATCTCGAAACCGGCTTTATTTTTAAAAAAAATCAAATATTCATGGACCGTCATTCCAACTCGTCGTAACGTGACCATCAAAAAAAAATCAGCCCCGGATGTGACTTCAACAAAGTGGAGGATCGTGGCCCGTCCGTTTTGATAGCCCCGGTTGGCACATAATTTCTATATATTTTGACATATCGATGGCCTAACTGCAATACCCCGTATCTAACACTTTGATAATTTTTAGATTATTTGTGATTTAAGCAAAATGAGCTGGCTACTTTCATGGTGTATAATAATATAAGACATATATGCGTGAGAAATCAGAAATATAGCAAATAGATTTTTTTATACCCCATAAACCTATAAGTGTTACCTAAATTGTTTTTCGCTGACCCTGTAAAGTTGCATTTTTTCAGATACGGGATATTGCAGTAGGCCATCGATATGTCAAAATAATGGAACAATGAAAATAATAACTGAAATTCGGATTTGTCCTTTTCAAAAATCCCCAAATCTACACCCCATATCATTATGTTTGAGACAACTTTTTACAACTTTTTTTCGTTGGCCTATGCTATTTGTTATGATAAACAGCTGATAACTGTCACAAAGTTATCTCAAAAATTATGATATGGTGTTTATATATCGCATTCGTATTTTTTCAATTATGTTTTAAAAACAACTGGATTGGACATACATCATTCAAATAATATAGGTATCACTTGGGTAAGCACCTATTATTGCGAGTTTCATTGGATATTAGGGCCGTGCAGAAGTCTATATAAGATGCCGTAGCTCGTAACCTACTCGATTGATCCCCAAATCTTTTTCGGTTTTTAAGTAAAAATTAATAGGCATAACAGACTTAAATTAGAGCAAAATTGACCGAGACCTGGGTTTAATGTAATTAGGGCATAATACCTACTGTCGTAAAAAAAAGCTAGTAAAATAACTGTACTATTTAAAAAGTCTTTATAGGATGAGAACTAATTACAAGTTTGGTGTTATGTTATTCATCGCATACTTAGACCAATTATGGGCAATCATCTGCACTTAGTGTGTAGCAAGTTAGTAGTCGACCCGACTGAGCTGGCTTTTCAAGAAATAAATTGTTCGTTTTGTAGGGCTCATTACATTGTTTAAACGTAGTTCATTTTACGAATGCTTTATATCGTATAGGCAGTGGCGACTGCTACTGGGAGGGCAACGGGGCAGTGCTCTCCCAAAACTATTAAACAAACAGTATTTTTAATTGATTTATTTAAAAAAAGTTAAATCTTCCCTTACGACATGATTGTCTAGTTTTTTTTATTATCTGTGGTTAACAACAAGCGATTAATTGGGTGAACTTTTTTAGCGTAAATAATTACAAGCCGGCAGCGCCGCGCGCGGCCAGTTTTTAATTTTACCCGTTTTTCAGCGGGGTATGGGTGGATGTTCTCGAGCGGGGGCGTGAGGAATGTGTGTTTTAGTTAAAGTCGGCCATCTTCATCGTGCGGAAACGTCCGTTGCCCTTCTAGACGTTGCGGGTTCTATCCTTAATGAAGAAGTATGAGTTTGTTTTGATTTGGGGTATGTCAGTAGTTCGATGACAAATAAAATCTTTAGTGCCACATAGACCGACCCTAAAAATCCTAAAAACTAATTTTAGTGCAAGTAATAAAAAATTATACTATGCTGAAAACTGGTTGTGAAAAACGAAATGCTTTTTTTTGCTTTATTTGTCTTATTAAGAACAAACCATGTGCAAGCTGTGCTTGACAATTACACTGCTTAACTCGGCTTGGTTAAGCAGCGGGATTAAAGTGAAAAGTTTACTGCCAGGGAGCAGCCTCACTCCCTGCAATGACCAAGAAGGCTTATGGTACAGTAAACTTAAGTAGTTATAGTGAGAACAACTATCAAATGTTGAATCTGCTTTATTGAAATAAATCCTCTCTTTTTATATTCAAAAATTGTTATGGTTCGTGATAAATTATAAAATACAAAATTCCATATAATGTGTTGTTTTATAAACTAAATAATTTATACAGGGTGTCCCAGAACTAATGGTACATGGTTAAACTGTAGATTCATTGGGTTAAAATATTACGATTTAGCCATACTTGCCTTTGTCCAAAAGTTCAAATTAACCGAGATACAGGGTGTTAAACTTTATTTTTTTAATTCGATTTTCTTTAAAAACTTTTTTACTAATTAATATTTTTGAAAAAACTAACCAGCAAGTAAGTTTTTTTAAAATTGGCAAGACGATTCCGTTGAAAAATTTGATTCACAGTGTACAGGGTATACCAGTTTTTATGTAAAATAATGGTTTTCCCATCCTTTTTATGTAAAAAAGTTATACTGTTTTAAAGTCGCTCAGAGCAACGGTTTTTGAGTTTTTTGCATAATTTTTTTTTATTGTAGTGAGTGATCTGTCTAATTTATGTACGATACTTTCTTCAATTCTTTCTACTAATTAATAATTTTGCACACAAATTGGGTTTGATGATTTCTGGGCATGGGCAATTTAATTTTGGTTAAAAAAAATAAAAATATTATACAGGGTATTCTCTGGCTCGGTACCGTTACATTAAAATAGATCTAACTTTTTTGTTCCTCGGTATATACAAGATTCTATAAAAAATATTAATTTTTAATTTTTTTTTAAGTGAAAAAGTTATGGTGTTTAGATGTCGCTTAGAGCAACGGTTTTTAAGATATTTGAATTATAAGTTTTTATTGTATGCGTAAAAGATTTTTGATTAAATTCTTACCCACTTCATACATATTAGCTATAATCAAGAATTTTTTATAACATTTTAAGATTGTATGTTTTCTTAGGAAATATTAAGTTAAAAAATATACAGGATGGTTCTTGAATTATCATAAGTGAGTTAAAATAATTGTAAATTATTGTCCGTTATGGCAACTGTGTAGGGCGATGTTTTTAATGAGGAACAAAAACTTCTTCGTATTAATGTTTTTAAAAATGGTAAGTACGTATACTTTATTAATGCAACTATTTTTTTATTGTTTTGAAAGAAAATTATAATTATTAATAAAATTGATGTTTTATTATTTATTTAAATAAATATAAAACAGCAACAAAGTTAAAATTTTAAAATTGACAAATAGTAAATCAAACTTAAAATTGTTTATTATAGTAGGCTTTGAAAATAAAAAACAATAAATAAATAAATAAAAGTTGCTGTCTGCGTCTATTCTGTCAAACTTTCTTAAAACTACAGAACTGTTTGTAAAAGTACTTAATAATTAAAATCATATTCTGTTTAAAAACCTGCTTAAGTATACACCGAGGCACAAAAAAAATACACTGATGATTTTAATGCAATGGTAGTGGTCCAAAGAGCACCCTGTACATTGTACATCAACTTTTTCAACGGAATCATCTTGCAAATTTCAGAAAAACCTACTTGCTGGTTAGTTTTTGCAAAAATATTAATTAGTAGAAAGAATTGAAGAAAGTATCATACATAAATTTGGCATTTCACTCACATGCAATAAAAACTTTAAATGCAAAAATCTCAAAACCCGTTGCTCTGAGCGACTTTAAAACAGTATACATAAAAAGGATGGAAAAACCATTATTTTACACAAAAACTGGTATACACCGAGACACAAAAAAAATACAGTGATTTTAATGCAATGGTAGTAGTCCAAGGAACACCCTGTACATTGTACATCAAAATTTTTAACTGAATCGTCTTGCCAGTTACAAAAAAATTTACAGGCTCGTTATTTTTTGCAAAAATATTAATTAGTAAAAAAGTTATTAAAGAAAATCGAATTGAAAAAATAAAGTTTAACACCCTGTATCTCGGTTAGTACAAACTTTTGGACTAAGGTAAGTGTGGCTAAATCGTAATATTTTGACCCAGGGAATCTACAGTTTAACTATGTACCATTAGTTCTGGGACACCCTGTATAATTTAAATAGGTAAACTTTATAAGGTTAGTTTATGTTATTAAAACCTAATTTCTCAAGATCACCTGTGTTTAAATAATAACTAAAACTAATGATTATAATAATTTAAATTTGGATTTACTTAAAATATTAAAAAAAGAAATCTGTTTAATTTTACAATTAAACATTTTCCGTTCTCTCCAGAATGGATGATCGGAGGGACCTCAGTTCAAATTCGTCTTCTTGTGTTGTCCTTTGGTTTCGTCTTTTTTGACGGTATGTTGAAATTGTTCGAGTCATTTTCCAACCAGCTATAATAATGCTGACGATAACCAGGGTGGTGATGCTGCTAATGGCTGAAGAATGGTATTGGATCTTTCGCCATATTGTGTTGTGAATATTTTCTTTTAAGTTCTCTTCGTCCTTAATTAACTTTCCAAAGCCTTCTGTCAGGCCAAAAACAGACTCTGTGGGTATGTTTTCCCGGCTTCTATGTCGAACGTGCTGTTAAATACTATTGAGACTGTCTTGGAGTAGCTACCTAAGACCGTAATTGTACTAGTTCTTATAGGTGTTAAGATGTTTTGCTTTGTCTCGATTAGACACTCTTGTGATATTTGAATTATCCCTGTTGTATTTAGTGCAACATCTTCCCGCGCACCGTTGCATATCACGGCTACTTTTGTTGCCGAGTCTGCGATAAACATCCAGGTATTTGGCGTGCACAGTTGTTTCCATTGAACGTCTTTGATTTTATGTTTTTGGATAGTGCAATATCTTGGTTTTGGGCGTTCATATATTTCATCGATTATGCATGATGAGTTGGTTTGAATATTTCTTACTGAAGATGGAGCACATATAAAATAATGAATATCGGATTTTATACACTATTTTAGCTCACTTTTATCAAGCTGAAAGTATGTCTGTGTATTGTAATCTATAGCTGTATACTCATCCGTAATATCGAGAGTCCAGTAGGATCCATTTTTTACTTTTAGTGGAATCGGTGTTGCTTTTATTAATATGAAATCGGTAATCTCGGTTATAGGAAAATATCCATATATAATTAGATGAGTATCGTTAGCTGTTATTCTGGTAGGCAGACTTGATAATGACATGATCTTCAGGTTGTTGGAAAATTTCTGATTTGATTCTTTAATAACAGCGTGATAGAAATTATATCGTATACTGTTCCTCTGTTAAAATATATATTTAGTAATTTTTCGTAGTATTCGTTAGTTTCAGTAATGAAGTTAGTTGCTACTTGATATGCACTTAATAGGTGAATATTTAATGCATTTGTATCTACTTGTTTGTACCAGCTTTGCATTTTATTTATTGCTTCGATTCCTTGGTTTAGTCGTTTCTGGAAATGTTGTAGTTTGGTTGAAATCCTGGTTTCTGTTTCATTAAACTTTGTAATTGTGGAAACCATGAATTTGGTTTGATGATTAGATGCTCTAATTAGTTCTTATTGATATTTATGTAATTCATCAATTTCTTGATACACTTCATCGTTTACGCCAAAGACTGCAGTTAAAAAATTGCCAAAAATTCCTCTTTTGATTCTAGGATTAATATCGTTGAGTGTCGTAAACATCCATTTGGTATGGGCTTCCAGTTCTTCTAAGTGATGGATTAAGGATGTACATTTGACCTCATTCGTAAGTTCCTTCGATTTATTACAAAGTCCTTTAAATTGGTCAACAACGTTAGATATATTTTTGATATCTGTTCTGCTTCTAATTTTTGGATGAGTTATTTTTATTCTAAATACTCCTCTATCAATTCTGGCGGATCCCAGATGTTCTACATAAATGCCTTGTTGAGGATATTTGATTTTAACTTTTGTTTCTGCTGTTACGGCGGAGACAATGAATTCGGCTGCAATGAAGTATAGCAGGCTTGATTTTGATGTTTTCTTTGTATTATTTTCTTGTCTGCTTGAGTGCATTTTTTCTGTTGATGTGTGGCTATAAATTTTCGTAGATGTTTCTTGGTTTATATCCTCTATTGGCAAAGGAATTAGTTTGTGGATTGGCCTTTTTTGTGTGGTGCCTCCTGCTCTTTTTATTGTTACAACTCGAACAGCTCCATCTTGACCTGGATGGGTCTCTGTTATTTTCGCTAAGGGCCAGTGATTAGGATTGATATTCTCTTCTTTGACAGGAAGCATGGTGCCTCTTTTTAAATTTTCGGTTTCGCTTGTCCATTTGTATCTTTGCTGAAGTCTTGCCAAGTATTCAGTGCACCATGCATTCCAGAAGTTATTTTTCATTTTCTGAACTAGCCTCCATCGTTGTGACAAGCTATAGGTCTCTATAGAATTAAGGTCTGAAGGGGCCAGTAATTGCCTTCCTGTCAGAAAGTGCCCAGGAGTTAATATATTCAGGTCGTCTGGATCTTCTGTTAGAGGGCAAAGTGGTCTTAAGTTTAAACAAGCTTCGATCTGGTGTAATAAGATTGTTAATTCTTCATAGGTCAACGTTGTTTCACCAATGATTCTGTTGAGGTGATGCTTCATTGATTTAACTCCCGCTTCCCATATGCCTCCAAAGTGTGGGGCAGCGGGTGGGATGAAATGCCATTGTGTGCCTTGGTTTACAATAGCGTTTTGCAATGTTGGTTCTTGGATTGTTTTTCTAACTTCATCTTCAAATTGCTTAGAGGCCCCTACAAAGGTGGTTCCATTGTCGCTGTACATATGCGTGCAATGGCCTCTTCTGGCGGTAAATCTTCGAAATGCTGCTAAAAAGGCCTCTGTGCTCATATCACTGACTAGTTCTAAGTAGATTGCCTTGGTAGCTAGACAGACAAATACCGATATATTTCCTTTGTAGGATTTGTGTCCTCTTCCTTTGTTTGCTCTGACTTGAATAGGTCCAGCGTAATCTACTCCTGAATTGCTGAATGGTGGTGTTGGATTTACTCTTGATTTTGGAAGTTGTCCCATTAACTGTTCGGCGGTTTTGGCCTTGTGTCGGACACAAATAATGCAATTTTTTAAAAGGGTCTTGACAGCTCTTTTGCCATTTATTATCCAGAATTGGTTTCTAGTGTATGATAAAGTTGCTTGGTTGCCGCCATGAAGGGTTTTCTTGTGGGCGTCTCTTATAATTAGTTTAGACAGGTAGTTGTGGTATGGAAGAATCACTGGGTGTTTCTGATCGTATGATAGGCTGGAGTTTTCTAGTCTTCCTCCAACTCGAATGAGGCCGTGGCTATCTAGGTATGGATTTAGGCTTTTGAGCTTGCTTGTTTTTTCAATCGTATTGTTTTTCTGCAAGGAATTGTATTCTTCTGCAAATTCTTGGTTTTGTACAATTTTGATGATTCTGAAGAAGGTCTCCTGAATTTCTTCGACGGAGAGGATAATATTTTCTTGTCGTTTGATGAATCTCCTGCAATAGGATAGTACTCGAAGCATTCGTGTGAGGTCTGAGAAACGTTCCCATATATTACTTTTTATTGTTATTTCAGCTTTGTTGCACAAAATTTTGATTTCTTCTCGGACTTTGGGAATATTTTGTGTAATAGGGAGTTCATCTAAAGAGTTAAGCCAATGGGGGCCTTTCCACCAAAGGTCAATTGAATTAAGATTGTCAGGATCTACTCCTCTAGAAATTATATCTGCTGGGTTTTCTTGGAATCTGGCGTGATTCCAGGAGACTTGAGGCGTGTATCTGTGTATTTCGCAAACTCTGTTAGCTACGAATGTTGGCCATCGTGTAGTGTCTCCTCTTATCCAGCCCAGAGCGATCATGGAATCGGTCCAGGCAAATGTTTGCATTTCGTCTAGCTGAAGGGCTGATCTAGTTTTCTCTATTAGCTTGGCTAGCAGAACTGCAGCCCATAGCTCTAAACGAGGCAATGTGATTCTGTTTTTTGCTGGCACAACCTTTGACTTGGCTTGTAGAAGCGTGATAGTTTGTTTCTTTCTATTTGTTATACGGCTATAAATTACTGTGCCGTACGCCTTTTCTACGCCTATCTGAGAGTTTCGGTAGTGTATCCATCTTGGAATTTTAATTTTTTCTATTTGTTTGATATTACTTTGAAATCTTTGCCATCTTATAGCCATTTCTTCATCAACTGGCTCGTCCCAGGTTAATTTCCGTAGCCATAGATCTTGGATTATTAGTTTAGCTTGAATGACGACTGGAGCTAACCATCCCAGAGGGTCAAATAATTTGGATATTTCTGACAATATCTTTCTTTTTGTAAGCATGTTGATTTCGGAAACTTCTACTTGGAATTTGAATGTATCTACAGGTGACCATAGTACCCCAAGCGACTTTTTAGCGTTGTCTTGGGGTAATTCTTGTAGCTTCTGGTCCCTAAATTGTTTAGGAATGGACTGGAGTAATGCTGACGAGTTGCTTGACCATTTTCTTAAATTAAATCCGGCAGAGCTAACCATTTGTAGTAGTTGGTTTTGCAATTCTAAGGTTACTTCGAGATTTTTTGCTCCTGATAAAATATCGTCAACGTAGAAATCACGCAACGTTGCTTGACTGGCGGCTGGAAACCTTTCTGCTTCTTCAAGTGCTAGTTTTTCTAATGTTTTTATGGCTAGATAAGGAGCTGATGCCTCGTGGAAAGTTCATATGCAAACATTGGTTGTGTGGAATTATCTCTCCATAAAATTCTTTGGCAGGGTTGGTCATCTGGATGAATTTTAATTTGTCTGTACAAAATGCAAATTCGTGCCTTCTCCATGTTTTGTTGTAGTCTTGGCCCAACGTGCATAATGTCGTTAAGGCTAATGCTGGTTGAGGTTTTACAAGAGGCGTCAAAAACAACTCTTAACCGGGTTGTTGTGCTTGTGTCTCGAATGACAGCTTGGTGAGGGATGTAGTATTTTCCCTGATTAACTTCATGGCGGTTTACTCTTCTCACGTGGCCCAAGTCAGCGTATTCTTTCATAAAGGCTGCATATTGTTGTTGTAAATTAGCATCTTGCTGCAATTTCTTTTCAATGTTTGCAAGTCGTGCTGCTGCTCTTGGTTTTGAATGGCCTAAAGATTCTGGAGGCTGCTTGAATGGAATTTTAACTATGAATCTTACATCTGTGTCTCGTGTTGTCGTTTTTTCATAAAACTCTTCGCACGCTTGTTCATCGTTAGTAAGCTGATTGACAGGTAATATTTCTTCTAGCTCCCAGAACTTTGTTAGTTGTTTGTCTTCCTCACATTGAGCGATCATGCTGATGACCTGAATAGATTTTGGTCCAGCGATAATTGGCCCAGAGACAATCCATCCTAGTTCAGTGTTTTTTTAGCAGTCCTTCTTGAGTTTTTTGAAGGCCACTTAGAATAATGGTTGCATATTCTTTGGCTCCTAATATGCCGTATATGGCTCCAAGTGTCATAAAATTGGGATCTGCTAGAACTTCGTTTTTCCAGCTATCTATACTCTGTATTTGTAAATGTTGTTTGGGCATTGACTGCGTTAGTTTTGGCAGGACTATCATGTCTATTTCCATAGAGAATGCACTTTCAAATCGTGGCTTGATATGGGCGTTTATAGACCATTTTGAAACTTTTGGTTCTCCATCTCCAACGCCAGATATTTCTGCTCTAATATGGCGTCGGGGTAGTCTTAGGCGTTGAGCGGCCTCTTCGGTAATAAAGGATGTTTGTGAGCCTTGGTCAATTAAGATTCTCAGTAACTGTGGTGAATTTGAAGATGAGACTTCTATAAGAGCTGTTGCTAGTAAAACGTTTTCTTCTTTTTGACTTGCGTGATTTGTCGAGCTGTGTCTATTTGGTGGAGCTTGTTCGTTTGCTCTTCTTGTGGAAGAGTTGTATTGAGGATTTCTCTGCTGATGGTTTGATGGAGAACTTCATCTTTGGTAATCATTTAGTTGATTTTGGCATTGCTGGTATCTCTCCTGGTGAAGAAGAGTATGGTGTTGACGACTGCAAATGTTGCATTTTGTTTGGCTGAAGCATTTCTTATTGACGTTATGACTTAGGCAGTTGTGGCAAATGTGATTTTCTTGAATAAATTTGTTTCTCTCTTGCGTTGATATTGCTTTAAATTTTAGGCAATGGTAAAGCGTGTGCTTGTTCTCGTGACAAAACAGGCAGTAGGTTTGATTAATTCTTCGGTCTTGGCTTGACTTTTGTTCTGAGCTTGAAACTGTCTCTAGTGATTGGAAACGTTTTTCCAAGAAGCTCATAAATTCTTTTAGATCTGGAACATCGTGAGGGCTTTGGAGATTTTGCTCGTATAAGCGATTGGTCTCAGAATCCCATTTTCTGATAATTAAGCGAATTATCATAGGTCCCCAAGTGTTCTAGATTTTTTAATGCTTGAAGACATTCACTAGTGACATCGTGTAGTTGTTTCAATTTTTGTGCGTTTTCTTTTGGTACGGTTGGTAAATCCAAAATTTTATCAAGGAGTTTGAAAATGACCAATCTTTTATTTTGGTATCGACTTTGTAGCAAGGTCTAGGCTGTATCGTAATCGGCTTCGATTGTTCCTAAATGTTGAATTAGTTTACTTGCTTCTCCTCTTGTGTGTGTTTTTAAATAATGCATCTTTTCAGCTTTTGACAGAGTTTGGTTCTCATGGATTACTTTTTTGAAAATGTCAAAGAATGTTGACCAGTTTTCATATCCACCGTAAAAGACTGGTATCAGGATTTTTGGAAGTGACAAATTTTGGCTTGGCTGATGTATAAGGGCTTGATTGGTTGGAGCGTTTTGTTGTTTGATCTTTTGAGCTATTCTTTCAATGATATCTTCTCATTGACTTTAGGCTTCAGTATATGCATCTTCTGTAAAGTATTCGTTGGTATTTGTTTCATCATTAATAGAAATTTCCTCGTCAAGTTTCTGGATTGTAGCCCATTTCTTCTTGATTTGTTCCATTTGATATTCATAGCGGGTCGTGGTTATTTCTTGACATAGTTCGATTTCAACTTGATGTAGAATTTTTTCTAATTGTCACAGATGGTATTTCTGTGCTTTGAAGCGTTGCTCTTGTTCATTGGTACTGGCTGTTGAAAGGGCATTATTGTCCTTTAGTGGCGGTGCAGCTTTTGGACATGTCTCTAGGTAGATCTTGATTTCTTCGTATTTGTTTTTCAATTGATGATAATATTTCTTGGTGTGATATGCATGATCACTGATCTCTAAATCTTTTATTTCAATTTCATTGGCTTGGATATTCTTCCATATATCTTCTAATTCGGCGAAACGATTTTTGATATAGATTTTTTCGGACAAGTGTACGGGTAGTCGTACTGTTAGGTGGACGGCTTTTTGCAGCTTGTAAAATGGACGGACTTTCTCGTGGAAGGTCGCTCTGGTTGAAGCTCTCTTGAATAGTGGCTTCGGACAAGTGTACGAATAGTCGTACTGGTAGGTGGACGGCTTTTGAAGCTTGTAGAATTGACAGACTCTCTCGTGGAAGGTCGCTCTGGTTGAAGGTCTCTTGAATAGTGGCTTCGGACAAGTGTACGGATAGTCGTACTGTCAGGTGGACGGCTTTTTGAAGCTTGTAGAATGGACGGACTTTCTCGTGGAATGTCGCTTTAGTGGACGGTTGAAGCTGTCTTGAGTACTGGTTTCGGACTGGACAAGTACGACAGTCGTACCGGCAGGTGGACGGTTTTTCGACGCTTGTAGAATGGATGGACTTTCTCGTGGAAGGTCGCTCTGGTTGAAGCTCTCTTAAGTAATGGCTTCGGACAAGTGTACGGGTAGTCGTACTGTTGGGTGGACGGCTTTTTGCAGCTTGTAAAATGGACGGACTTTCTCGTGGAAGGTCGCTCTGGTTGAAGCTTTCTTGAGGACAAGTTTACGGATATTCGTACGGGCAGGTGGACGGTTTTTTGACGCTTGCAGAATGGCTGGACTTTCTCGAGGAAGGTCGCTTTGGTTGAAGCTCTCTTGAGTAGTAGCTTCGGACAGGACAAGTGTACGGATAGTCGTATGGGCAGGTGGACAGTTTTCTGACGCTTGTAGAATGGATGGACTTTCTCGTGGAAGGTCGCTCTGGTTGAAGCTCTCTTGAGTAGTGGCTTCGGACAGGACAAGTGTATGGACAGTCGTACGGGCAGGTGGACAGTTTTCTGACGCTTGTAAAATGGATGGACTTTCTCGTGGAAGGTCGCTCTGGTTGAGGCTCTCTTTCGTAGTGGCTTCGGACAGGACAAGTGTACGGACAGTCGTACGAGCAGGTGGACGGACTTTCTCCTGGAAGGCCGCTCTGGTTGAAGCTCTCTTGCGTAGTGGCTTCGGACAGGACAAGTGTACGGACAGTCGTACTGGCAGGTGGACGGACTTTCTCGTGGAAGGTCGCTCTGGTGGCTTTGGACAGGACAAGTGTACGGACAGTCGTACTGGCAGGTGGACGGTTGGGCTGTAGTGGTGTTCTTCTTACGGGCGTCGGCGGCGGTTTCTTTGTTCGACGGACCAATGTGCAAGCTGTGCTTGACAATTACACTTGCTTAACTCGGCTTGGTTAAGCAGCGGGATTAAAGTAAAAAGTTTACTGCCAGGGAGCAGCCTCACTCCCTGCAATGACCAAGAAGGCTTATGGTACAGTAAACTTAAGTAGTTATAGTGGGAACAACTATCAAATGTTGAATCTGCTTTATTGAAATAAATCCTCTCTTTTTATATTCAAAAATTGTTATGGTTCGTGATAAATTATAAAATACAAAATTCCATATAATGTGTTGTTTTATAAACTAAATAATTTATATCATTTAAATAGGTAAACTTGAGAAGGTTAGTTTATGTTATTAAATCCTAATTTCTCAAGATCACCTGTGTTTAAATAAAAATAATAACTAAAACTAATGATTATAATAATTTAAAATTGGATTTACTTAAAATATTAAAAAAAGAAATCTGTTTAATTTTACAATTAAACAAACCACGAAGTGATCCTGCGTGGGCGGCAAAAGGAACGTGTGATATCAAGCATTTTAGTGAAAAGTTAAAGACACGAAGTAAGTGCTACTTATTTAAATACCCACATAAAATTTTCTATGCTAGGCAAGACTGATATTAGGTGCCAAATGAATAGTCCCTATAGGCAGAACATTACTGAACATAATGAAAATGTGGCAAAAAATAGACATATACTTAGTAGGTTAATAGACTGTTTAAAATTCTGTGGGATTTTTGAGGTTGCTCTACGGGGCCATGATGAGTCTGAAACTGGTGCTAATCCAAGCACTTTGCGCATGTAAAAGAAGGGCGAATAGACTTTATCTATAAACAAATAAACTAAAAACTACACCAAGTAGCTGCTTGTTTGTAAAATGCTAAAATAAAATTGTTTAGGTAAGTTTTTTTATCTCCTTTTCCATGCAATATAAATTTCTGCCGCCCCCCCAATTTATAACGTCACTAGCCGCCACTGCGTATAGGTATATGTAAAAAAAATAAAATTTATATAACAAGCTGATACCCTATCAAACAACCCATTCCGGATCTTTAAGCTGTCACCGAAAATATTAGACCCCTTGTTCCCATTAGATTTAAGTTTCCCTTACTTTGGATCTCCAATAAACCGTTTATACCAGGTTTACATTAAGCCCACTCAAGCGTACCTAATGGTAAATTATTACGGTAAAGACCAAACAGACAGCTGTCAAAAAGCGTTTATACTTATTGTACGAGTGTGCCCTCTGCGTCGATTTTCCAAAATAGGTCTAGAGGCAAGCAACGTTTTTAACATTTTTAATCGTGCTATTTGAATTTGGTGACATACGTAAATAGATATTAGATAGTTTAAGTTGTGCTACGTATTTTTACGTAAGCATGAGATTTGACAGTTACGCAAGCGCACTTCGTCACACCATCGTCAAGGTCACGTTAGGAGCTTACGTATTTACGTTAGCTTACGGCAGTCTGCGTGCACCGTAACGTTACCAAAGAATAGAATTGGTTGATTGACCGATCGAAAAATGAAGCCTAGACGATAATTTCCGCTTCCAGTACAAACGATTCTTTGCAAATATATTCCTAATGTAGTTGAAAAGACAAAAAACAAAATTGTAACATCAAAAAAACACAGTGCCGAATTCCATATTCTCTGCTATTAGTAGACTTGTTATGGTAACGTAAAAACATTCAACTTAAACTCAAATTTGGAAAAAAACGTAGAGCGCTTAACGTGCAGTTTTAAGTAAAAATACGTAGCACAACTTAAACTATCTATTATGCGTTCTCTGCCCCTACTTCATTCCAAAAAAGGACGAAGAAGTCAAATAGATTTTACGTTCGGTCGATTATTTTTTTGAAAATTTGTGTATAAATTGAACTTAACTTTTTACATATTTATGTAAATTAAAATATTCATATCTTAAAAATAATTAAACCGAATTTAAAAATGTAAACAGCACAGAAAGAAAATTAAACTTGCTTTTCAAAGAAGATGTCACTTGAATTTTATTTTAATTCAATAATTTTGAAATTAATATTTTTCCAGGAATAGGTAGTTTCTGTTTCGTTCAGAACTAAAAAGAACGCTCGCAGTGTAGGTATACATCAATTGCGATGCCGGAGTTTTCTGTTAGTTTTTTACATTACTGTGGCTGGTATACATACAACGAGATTGAATAGAAGGGAGGCGTCATGCCTGTTTCAAAACGGTTTCACTTTTCACTTGTATGTGCTAGATTTACGTCAAGTCAGCTGTTCGAGTTTCGTGTGCGGTTTTTGTTGGGTTTTAGTAATTTAGTTGAACTATTTTGGATATTTTTAACGAAAATTGTGAAGTTTAAGAATGGCTTGATATGCAGTGCTTGGCTGTAGAAGTTGACAAGGCGTCGATAAATAAATAATTAGTGGAATACCATTTCATATGAAATTGTAAACATAATACTGGCCCGTACTATATAATTTCATATATTTTTATAATGGTACAATTAGTATTGCAGGTAGGTATAAATTATAAAAAATAAGAATATCATATGTACAAGGTGTCCCGGAACTAATGGTATATAATAAAACTGTAGATTCCTTGGATCAAAATATTACGAATTGGGTTCACTTGCCTTAGTACAAGTGAGTTGATATTAATCAAGATACACGGCGTTAAACTTTATTTTTCATTTAATTTTTCTTTAATATCTTTTTTACAAATCAATATATTTGCAAAAAAATTGGAATTTTTTTGGGATGAGCAATTCGTTTTCGGCAAAAAAATTATGGTACATAATACAGGGTGTTCTCTGGGTCACATTAAAATCGGTGTAATTTTTTTGTGTCTAGGTGTATACCAGTTTTTATTTATAATATGATTTTTGCCTTCATTTTTATATCAAAAAATTATACTTTTTGATGTCGCTTCGAGCAACAGCTGTCGAGATTTTTGCATTTCAAAGTATTTATTGCATGAGTAAAAATTTTGTGACATATTTAATTCACGTCTTCCTTCCTTAATAACTTTTGTACAATTAACATTGAAAATTGGGTAGTAATTTTTTTGTAACAAGCGATTCGATTTCGATTCAATAACTTGTACAAGGTGTTCTCTGGGTTCCTAGCCTTACATTTAAAATAAGTGTAACTTCTTTGTGCCTCGGCGTATACTAGTTTTTTTTTTAAATATTATTTTCCCCATTATTTGTATGTAAAAAAGGTAAATAAATTCGTCGCCCCGAACAACGGTTCTCAAGATATTTGCATTTAAAGTTTTTATTGCATTTTTGCAAATTTTGTTATTTCACCTATTATTTTCTTTAATAACTTTTGACCCATGCAATAAAAACTTAAAATGCAAAAATCTCAAAAACTGTTGCCCTGAGCCGCATAAAAATAGTATAACTTTTTTACATAATACCAAGGCACAAAAAGTTACACCGATTTTAATATAATGGTAGTAATCCAGAGAACACACTGTACAATATACACCAAATTTTTTATCAAAATCGAATCGCTCTATCAAAAAAACCTTAAATTTTTTTGTAAAATTATTGATTAGTACAAAATTTACTGAAAAAATTGAAATGAAAAAATAAAGTTTAACACTGTGTATCTCAGCTAATAGCAACTTTGGGGCTAAGGTAAGTGTAGCTAAATCTTAAAATTTTGAACCAAGTAATCTACAGCTTTACCTTGTAGAGCTACCCCCAGATTTTGCATTTGTGCTACCTAGAATCAGTGGCGGAATCAGAAGTGCTTTTTTTGTGTTTGTTATGGCTATATTATATACTAAGGGATAAGCTGGGGACTTTCTATTTCAAGGCGAAAGGTTTGTACTACGAGTGTTGCGAGGGCAACAATTGTCAAGGGTTAAAAAGGCAATTAACACATTTTTTTGGACTTTTGAATTTTTTTTGAAGTTTTTAGGTGTTCGTTGGTTTTCTCAGGGCTTTATACTTTTTATCTTTGATCTGTCACTTTTCATCTTTAATTTTTACTTTTTATTTCCCAAACGGTACCTTTTAATTCCTGTTTTTTTTTATTTCTATCTCTGATCTGTCACTGTTCATTCCTGATATTTCAAGGTAAGTAGGTACTTATGGCACCATTGGCACCGCAGGCAAAAAATTCTGCAGGTTCGTTGTTCAGGGTAAATATATTCCAGTATGACTAAGTGGTACAATTTTAATAATAATAATAATACTAAAAAAGACGCTTTCATATTTTACCTATTTAGCGTATATAGAAAAAATTCTTGGCGGGAGGCATTTGCCCCTAGTCCCCCACCTTGGACTCACCGCTGCAAGTGATTCTTTTTTTGGTAGCTTTTTAATATTTGTTATTCATAATTAAGCTTATTATTCTTGTTATATTGCAAAGCTTCCAGGAACGGAGAAAGTTTTATATTTAGTAATTTATATCTAGATATTTTGGCACTCTTGTCCATCCCTCCATTTAATAAAGCTTATGTTATATGTAGGAATCTCTTTCATACACATTTCAATGCCCAATTTCTTAATAGCGATGCCCTATTAAACAGGAAATTACTGTAGTCCGGCCCTGGGCTCAGCGCGATGTAGGTGCTAGAATAGGCTCCGCCTAGTGCAACCACTTTTGCTAGGCAGATCGACTTGATGCAGCGCATCCTTCTAATTCAACATCGTTGTATACATACAAGGTGGTTTTGAATATTTAGAGTGCGAATTCGGAGAAACACTCGGACACGTCCATTTTTTTTGCTAGGGGGACACTTTTTGGGTCTTAAAATTTTTGTAGCACGAACCCCTTTCGAGGGATATACTTTGCTCCTATATTTTGAATAAAGAAAGTGGGTCTAGTGATACAAAGTGGGTCTAGTGAGACCTTGTTTTTGGCATCCTTTCGATCTAGAAGATTAGTACGCAAACGGGTCTTATTGAGATCTAAGTGGCTATTGTACCATTCCATGAATAAAAAAAACTTTTGAAACTTTTACTTAACAAACCTTAGTAACTGTAAAGTTATTATGTACCCCCGACTTGCCTCGTGTTCTATTTGCCGTCCTGTTTTTCCAATTCATCTAGACATAATACCCAAGTTACGAGAATTGTTCCCTCGTGCCAAAAAGCGGATTAGATGGGAACTTTTAGCCCATAGGTAAATATTTTGCAAATGGATTTTTTCAAATAGGCTTTCAGTTGGTGTCTATTTAAACACTGCTTTTATACGGGTTAAAAAAGGCTACCAGTAAAATCAAAAGGAGGACAGGCAGTTTTTTGCAACTAACCATCAAAAACTTAGAAAAAAAAAACTATTTCTCTCCCCTTAAAGCCGATAATTTAGGTAGAAGATTATGCTTAACCATCTTTAGTTAAATGTTCATTGTTATGTGACGCTTGAAACGCCAACACGTTAAAACGGCCTACCTAAATCAAATAATTTAAGTTAAAAATATGGCTGTAAGAAATATTTTCTGGTTTCGAAATTTAGTCAATATTTACGTTTTCTGATAATTATATTTCGAAAAACGAAGCGCTGGCAACATTTGAAGATATTCTAAAAAATCTTGGAATAGCATCAAACACCGAATTACCAGACAACCCATTGACTTCTATACCCTACGGGTAGACCCGGCATGGGCCAAAATTGCCATTATATCAAGCTTTTATCGCAATTGACCAAATACAAGTAAGAATTTAATGAGCAAAATAGGGATGAAAATAGAATTTCGGTTTGGTGAGTCCGGAAACATGCAACATCGCAAAAATATTCTATTTGCTTGTCTTGGATAAAAAAGGGCAGTGGCGGCGCAAAATAAAAATTTTGAATTCCACTAGAATTTTTTTATCAACAATTTTCTGTTTGAATAATAAATAATTCATGAATACTTACTTGTGTGTGTTTACAAAATTCTCTTCAGTAAAAAAAAGAGTAAAAAGAATTTCTAAGCATGCTAAGTGCAGTGGATGTATTAAAATTATTGTTTTCATCTTAGAACTTTACAAATGTTGTACCTTCCAGGTAAAATATTTTCTTTCTTTGAACAAGGGTCTTCTTCAACTCTTCTTTTCTTGGGTGGACTACAAGTTATGCTCGAGTCAGATGAAATTTCGGAACTAAAAATTTCAATTCGAAATGGGACAACCGGGCGCCGGGCCAACTCGGCGCCGCCAACAGGGCGCCACGCCGGGCCTAATGGGCGCCGGGCCAACTCAGCGCCAGACTATTTTTTTTCGATAAAATGTGCAGATAAAAACAAAATAAATATGTTATTTATACAAAACTTTCAACATCTATTAAGTCGAGTGTTGAAATTTGGTAGGTGTAGTGTTCTGCGACTTGAAACACCGCCAAGTTCCATATTCGATACATATCGATGCATAAATAAGAAAGTCCGCCATTTTGGATCCCCCACTTTAATTTTTTTAAGGTTGTTTTTCATCTGCACATTTTATCAAGAAAAAATATTTTAGTCCGGCGCCCAGTTGGCTCGGCGTCAAGTTGGCCCGGCGCCCAGTTGGCCTGCCGCCCAGTTGGTGGCGCCGAGTTGGCGGCGCCCAGTTGTCCTAGACTGCAACACATTTCAGGGGTCTGGTACGTTTTACCACCTTTCTTAAAACTACGAAGTTTTTTGAAAAATGATAATTTTAGACCATTTTATAGTGATTTCTAAAAAAAAAATTGCGTACTATCGTTGATTTTGTTAAAAAAATTGAAATTGAAACATTCTTAAAACCCCATTAAAACCCATACAAATTGCTACAAAAGAAGCATTTTCTCATTTCAAACTGAAACAAAACGGTCCCTGACGTCTATCAGCTGTCAACAAAAACTTGAAATAACTAAGGTCACTGATCCAAATCGGGTCAGTTTTTTTGGTCCTTTTATGAAAATGCACAATTTTAAAAAAAGCATGAAATTCAAAACAAAATCAAGAAAATTATGATTCCTACATTTTTACAAATAAAAATTAGTTTAATTGAACATTATATCAATTTTTATTCCTTAAAACACTAAAAATTAATAATTATTTACTTTTTTAAAATTTATCGAAGGTCTAACTGAACAAAAGCAAACTGAACCCATCCGTATCGAAATGAACCAAATCAAACCTAATCTAACGGTTCGGTTTGGTTCGGTTCGATTTGCTTAAACTGAACCGAACCTAACCGAATATAGCTAAACCTAACCTAAACAATCCTAGCGGAACCTAACCGAACATACTCAAACTGAACCAACCTAACCCAACCTAACCCAACCTAACCCAACCTAACCCAACCTAACCCAACCTAACCCAACCTAACCCAACCTAACCCAACCTAACCCAACCTAACCCAACCTAACCCAACCTAACCCAACCTAACCCAACCTAACCCAACCTAACCCAACCTAACCCAACCTAACCCAACCTAACCCAACCTAACCCAACCTAACCCAACCTAACCCAACCTAACCCAACCTAACCCAACCTAACCCAACCTAACCCAACCTAACCCAACCTAACCCAACCTAACCCAACCTAACCCAACCTAACCCAACCTAACCCAACCTAACCCAACCTAACCCAACCTAACCCAACCTAACCCAACCTAACCCAACCTAACCCAACCTAACCCAACCTAACCCAACCTAACCCAACCCAGCCCAACCTAACCCAACCTAACCCAACCTAACCCAACCTAACCCAACCTAACCCAACCTAACCCAACCTAACCCAACCTAACCCAACCTAACCCAACCTAACCCAACCTAACCCAACCTAACCCAACCTAACCAAACCTAACCTACCTATTGTTAATAAATATAGTAAAAGTTGTTAGGTTTATGTCCAGGGGGTAACCATTGTCCATAATCGTCGGAAATCGAGTTAGGAGTGTTTGGTCTTCAATTTTTTTAGGGAAATTTTTCAAAATCTTTTTTTGCGCACTCTGGGCACCCTAATAAACCGTAATCTGGTCACCCTAATCCATCGCAATCAAAGAAAATGGGTAATCGAAGTGTCACAAATTTTTTGTTGGTTTCTATTCTTCTTTTATATTATGTAGGACAAAATTATTAATTAAACTAAGTGACCTTATTAAGTAAGACAGCATGATAGTCAAATGACATTAGAAGGACATAAACATATGATACCGGCCTGTAGACCGGTCGCGGTGGTCATATAATAATAAATATATACTTTCGCGATGAAAGACCAAAATTTAACTTAAAATTACTGTAAAGTCCGCAAAAAACATTAAATTTATCGAAATTTATAAAAACATAGATCAGTGTGTGTAACAATTCATCAAGATGTATGAAACTCGACCGTGACGTGTCAAAAGTTTGGTTCGAAAAAACAAAAACAACTGGATAAAAATCGGTATGTAAGAATTTAAAAAGAAATCATTTTTAAGAAAATCAAATACTTTTTGTTAATTTTCATGCAATGCAAAAAATAGTGACACTTTCTGAATCAAAATGTGTGAGGGTAAAATCGCACGGTCGCAGAAAGAACTATCTATCGTGACGCTACTGAACTTTCTCGTGTTTTAGGAAAAACTATCTGTCAAGACGACTTACCCATGAAATGTTGTTTTTTTATGGATTTTTTTTCTTCTTTTGCACAAAAAACAATTTTGGACCATGTTTAAACTCAAATAGTTACTTCTAAACTTGTTTTTAAACGTTTTAAGATTTCTTTTTGTAATATTCCCGCACAAAATTCAAAAAAAATCATTTCCGTACTTAGACAACATTGTCTATCAGTTTTCCCTGTATACACGGACTAACAGGTAGAATCACTCAGAATACGGCAGGTGGATTAAAGGTAGCCAGCTGCTTTTCTGTCGCACTTATGCCGTCAGTGTGAAAGAGATAAAAGTACCCTTATATTATCTAGGGTATTATTAGCATGCAAAATCACCCTATCTTTGTCCGTTTCACATGTTCAATAATGTCTATCTCTGTTTTTATTGTAAAAGAAATACCCGACCATAGGAACCAAATTGGATAGGGTCAATAAAAAATGCCTTGTCTTTCCGTCTCTAACGCCCTTTTAGGGCGTTATACAACTCAATGCAGACAACCGGTTTCTTTACGGACCGTGGCTGATGCGCACGTTTTTCTTCGGGTCTTCGGGGGCAGTAAAATGGATTTCGCTGCAACAATGGTTTACGTTACGAACAACGCGTGACAATTTCTCTGCTTGCTAATTGTTCAAGACTTTTTTAATGTGTAGGATGTGTGTGTTTTTATTAAATTCATAATTAAACAATTTAGGTCATAAAAGGTTTTGTTTGGCCTTTTGTGGTAAAAGCTTTGCGAGCAACGGCAAAGCTTGGTAAATACTGCCCTAGTCAAGTAATAATTTTCCGTAGACCTTCCACACAAATATGAATTTGACGAACTTTGACTAGGTGAAGTATTTGGCGCCCTATAGGCCATTGCCTATGCTGCCTACGCCTAGTTACGCCACTGTTTGCTTTAAGATGAAGAAGAAAATCTGCGATACATATTAGTACCTACGTGATGTTGACACAGCCCAGGTTTCAAATCAATAAGGTCGTCCATTAAATTTTCACAGGGAAGTAAAAATACGTGAAAAGCTATCTATCGGATTGAGACGTAAAAGAGTGATATCTTTCGCCGTTATTTTTAGACTAATGGAAAAAGCTAAAAGATATATAGCTAGAAGAGTGAAGCTATGGCAAAGAGGCATAATCTGTTTTAAAGAGTCTCTGTTTTAGTACAAAGTAAGTACTTACGTTGTGGTTTCAGCTATAAACAGGTTTAAGACTAGTCCAAACCAATAGGTAATAAAATCTTGCGAACTCGAGGCAAACGCTAACAAACTGTTGACCTATCGTATTTTTCTACGTCATTGGCATGTTTCTGGTGTCACAAAAAAGCTTCAAACGGATTCCTAATCATTCAGTTATTTGCAGAATTTCTTAGAGGAACGTACCCATTTTTCGTTTCTTATTGTATTTAAACATCGCGTTAAATTAGGTTGCCATATCTTACGAATAAAATTATTTTTTATTTACTGCTGTTGCTGCATTTTTTCATAAAATTCCGTCTTTAAAATATTGTCCTCAGGAAACAGTTCATGATATTTTTTTAAATTGTAGGCTTTGCATCCGTGTCTTTTTAGGATGTTTCGAATGGTTCTGGGAGGAATATTATCAGGTCTCCCTTTAACAATGGCCGAACTGAAATAAGGAGGGAGTACTTCAGTCGTAGTACAAACGGCCGTTTCTTGCTTTTGCCTTTGTCCCGCAATGGGGCTTGGACCCTTATCCACCTCTTCATTGTCGCTACATTTTCTGTGGAGCTCCAAATTTATCAAAATTGTTAATTATATTTAAAATGGCAGTTTTGCAAGGAATATCACAATCCTCATACTTAGCAATAAAGTAATTTATTACATTTTGAGCGGAGTTTCCTGTACCATTTTAACATTTGAACCTTTTCTTCGATAGTAAATTTTAACGCCGACATAATACCTACGCAAGAAATTAGCAGCTAGAAAAGAAAAGACTATCTCGTTCCCGTAACGCGACTTCGTTGGATTTCCCCTGATATCTCTAGTCAGCTCTTGTCTACCTGCCTATAATTTCTCATGTGGTGTTGCCCCTTTTTTTGTAAAATTACTTTTTCTTAATTTCTTTGCCAAAAACTTTCTTTTTTAACGCCATTTTTTTCCAAAAGGTACTTAATTTTGCTAAATTTTCTTATATTGCAAAAAAAAAACTTCTGCAGGATCTTTTTTTCTGAAAGGTACTTGATTTGATAATACTTTTTTGTACATTTCCAACAGTTTAAAAAAAAATCGCATTGTTAATCCATCTTACACCCAGTGGCGCACCCAGGAATATGTCTTTGGGGGGCCCGAGACCTCTTGAGGGGGCCGGAAGCCTAATGATGTTGAATTATAAGCTATTTTTTGTGTTTTTTCATGAAATATGTGAAAAATATGTAAAAAAATCTAAGACTTGGGGGTGGGGGGGGGGGCCGAGGCCCCCCCTGGGTGCGCCCATGTTAAACCCCCCTTTATCCTGTAGTAAATTGTTCCCCACTCGCCTAAGGCACTCGCCAATTTTTTCTGTATAAAAAAATCCCAGCATAGCATTAGCGAGTAGCTGGGGGTAGAGTTCCTGTATGTTGATATATTTGGATATACCATATCCAAATATGTCAACATACAGGGCCTCTAGCTGGGGTTCACAACAAAATTCCAAATTTAAACGGGGTCCGTTGTCAAAAAAGTTTGAACATCGCTGTATTAGAGGGTGGCTTCTACTTCAAATATTGTTCGTGTTGTGACAAATTTCTATGGAATGAGGAAAAACTACCCTTTTTTCCTTAAAGTGCATAAAAATAGTATGTTTTTTGTCATAGGTACTAATTTCATTGTAATAAAACTTTTAGTGAGTCATTAATCGACCTGAACATAAAAAGGGGTTGTATAATGTAGGGCACCCGACACGCCACCCTCACACTCATTAAAAGCTAAGGTGCCCAGTCGTCTGGCAAGGGTGACAGCCCAGCGCCGGCGCGGCGGCTTCGTTTCTGTTGTATTGTGGATCATAAGAACACAGTTTAGTTCTTAGGTAAGCTGTGATAAGACGCTGGCTTCCCATGGCGAGTGATATCGCGAGCCGAGCCGGCACGCGCCTTTGAGCGAAACGCGTTGATAAATAGTTAAGTTTGTTTGTACCATTTTACGGAAGCTCTAATTGTAGCAAAGATTTAACTTTTTGAGGCTTATGACTATTGCAGAAATTGAAACTTCGCTAAGTGTCATTCGTTAGTTTACCCCAGTTTGGAGGTAGGAGACTTAACTATAAAATTGATTTATCAAATGTATAAGTGTGTATATTAAAAAAAAACAATTAGAATTGAAATAAAACACTTTAAAAGCCCCGAAGTTAATGTACCTACTACATCCTAATATTTTGTTTTCGAATTTTTAAAAAAATTAACTAGGCTTGAATTTTTTTCAAAATTGTTAAACCGACATTAATTGAATTAAAATAAAAGCATCTGAACTCAGAAATTCTATATACATAATAATCCAATACCCACGGTAACTGCCCATTCATGATGCAAATATGAGGGCCTTGGGGTCTTTAAGCAAAAAAGACCTGATTGGTTGCTTTCAAAGACATATGCATACTATTTCCATATAGTACGTATTATTGAAATACCTACGGTACCTTACGATGCAGAATGCAAACATATTTGAAATAGCAATATCAATGGGTATAAGTCTATCGTTTTTGCGGTCATTAAGATAAAATGTCCTGATTGGTTATACTTTTACGCATGAATATTATTTTATTCTTGTATTCGTTACGTCAATTCATCGGCGTACAGTTGACAAAAACTCTATCTATGTAAATTTGGTATCTGTGCATTTTTAGTACCTTTATTTCTGAATGTTTGCATCAAACGCCAACCATTGTGTAAATAGGTAACAGGAAGTATTGGAATATTACGTATATGAGAAATTATATAACATTGAGTTCCACTTTTTGGCACTTCGTTTAGACTTTAATCGTCCAAGTAACACAACAGCTGCCTCAACATTGGGGCAATAAATATAGCTAAAAATATTGCGTTAACCCGAGAAGAGTTTCTGTCTGTTGCCCCAATATTTTTAAAACATTGGGCCAGGTAAAAGTACCACGCCATAAAAGCATAAGGGCAAGTGTTTTTAATAAAGAAACAGCTTTGTTTTAGAAGAAGAACCACTAAAGGGCAACTCTTTTGTTTGAAAATTACAATTAAAAATGGTCTAGCTAGCAGGTTCTTTAACAGATATGGTTTATAAAAACCAATGATGAATATAAATTAGATTGTAAATGTAGGTATGTTGTATAAGTCGAACTTTAGCAATCTTTCCCTATGAAATTTTGTTGCGAATATAGGTGTCCTGATAAAATCTGGATTGATGCCTCATAATAAAACGCTACGCGCCTCTAAAATTTTGAGCTTTTTAGTATAGGACTATATTTCACTAAAACTTGCAAAAAAGGCAGTTATTTAACAGTTAATCAAGGTTTAACTTATTTTATGAATAATTTTTGTTTACAAAAGCAGGTAAGTTGGACATTTTAGTTAAATTTACTATTTCGCCATACAAATTGGTTGCCTCAATATTTTTAGAGCAAAAAATATTATTAAAATTAATCATGCTTCATGCTGATCCAATGCTTTTATAGCTGCAAAAGCTAAATTGTACATTTTTTGTTACAAGGGCTAAGTGGTGTATACTGTATTTTACAAATATATAATAATAATATATAGCATGTTTCGGTCAATACCTTAAACCAATATAATGAGATAGATATATGTTAACTTCATATAAGCGCATCTCCGATCTCGGAGTTGCAAAAGACTTGTGGGAGATGTGGATATTTCCTTCTCGCTTTCTCGGCTTAAAAATGTTCTAAATATGTTTTAAGATACCCACTATATAGTATTATAATATATTTGGTATTTTACATGCAGTTGGTCACCTTAGAAACTAGAGTAGACCGAAGTCGGCGCCCCCTTAACAAAGGTAGCCAAAGGGCGGTCAGTAACACCTGTCTCTGGAAATTAAATTATAGAGTATTCGATCGTTAATTATAGGGTTAGAGAGAAAATAGCGCAAGCAACACAAACTAAAAAGTATAAAAAAGGAACCATAAATATAAAAACCGATCGTTCGTTGATTTTTGGTTTGGGTTTTTGGGAGAAAGAACATTGACAGTTTGTTTGCACTGTAAAAGGAAGAGTCATCTATAATCAACAGCGCACCCAGGAATTTGTCTTGGGGGAGGCCCGAGACCTTATGATGTCTTATTTCATGCAATTTGTTCTCTTTATTCAAGAAATATGTAGAAAATATCAAAATAATTTTAGGCTTGGGGAGGCCCAGGCTCCGATCCCCCCCCTGGATGTGCCCTTGCTATATTACTTATACAGGGTAGCGACTTTAAGTGGAATATAGCTGGTTTATATGTGTTAAGTCAACTGAGATTTTTATCGAGCTTCCTCCGCAAAAAAAATTGGTCGGACGCCCGGGCGGAAGGGCACAACCCAACTTGTGGTATCTCATTCGAAAGCTTTTAAGAAAAGAATACCAACGAAATATATAGCCTGCACAGCAATGGCTAGAGAAGTTATTTTATTAGTTAGTTTGTTTTTTTTTTGAGACCGCCGAAAATAAGTTATGCAATATCGTCGTGAAGTCTGTCCGCATGGGCCGACCCAGAGGAGGGGGGGGGGATCGGGGCTCGGGCCTACCAAAAAATATATATAGGTAAAATTTTCGCTAACTTCTTGCATAAAGAAAAGCAACAAACTTATAATTATGATTATTAGACTGAAAAAAAAGCACTTCTTTTTAAAACTAAGGATAGCCAAAGGTTATTAAGTACTAGAGCGCCAAAAATATGTCATTTGCTACCATGACCTCAAATTTTTTTAAAGGGAAATAAAAGTTGGAAACAAAAGTGTCTATCCGTCTGTCACATGCTATTGTGCTTTTTTCTTGTTTTTCTATAAACGGGATTGACATGACAGGCAATTTCATATTTTTTTTTTTATTTCACCATTTTTTATGTTTTGATGTAAAAAAAATAAATTGAAACTTAATATGAGGGGTAGGAACCCTATAACAGTGCGGTAAAAGGAAACCATAACAAAAACATTTTATGTAAAAAAAGCCAAGTATGCGAAAATGGTACTCCCTAAAAAGAATTGAGATAAAAGTAGAGCCAAGTTCGCCAATACAAATTTCAAAATGAAAGGATCTTACTAGTTTGGAGATGTTTTTTCAAACTTTGCTATTATTTAATTTAGCACTGTGCCCAAGAGTTATTTGCAGCCGTAATATCCAAGTTTAGAAAAACATTTCCAAACTAGTAAGAACCTTTCATTTTGAAATTTGTATTTTAGAACTTGGCTTTACTTTTATCAGAAACTAGTATTATACTCGTTTCTGCTTCTATCTCAATTCTTTTTACGGAATACCATTTTCGCCTACTTGGCTTTTTTTTATATGAAATGTCTTTGTTATGATTTCACTCCTTTCTTAAAGGATTTGGATAATATTTTTTTAAAGTAGTAAAATATAAGGAATACGAGTATTGTTCAAAACTATGGCAATGGTCTTATTGAAAATATTGAGGTTTTTTAATTTTTTCTATGGTTTTATCATGTATGTATGTATGTATTCGAAAGTGCTGGGAGACCCTACTGGACCTCCATGCACTGCGACCACATATGGATCTATTGTGCCCACGTACCTACATACTGGGACTAAAGTGGCATATTTTTTTTCCACCCAGCACATAAAAAAACTCTGCAGATTACAACAATTCAATAAATGATTTAGGCTTAATACTTTGGCTTAAAAATATACCACTAAGGCCTCTGGATTATTAACCATATGATTTTATTATAGTTCCTATCAGCCTTCTACAGCTCAGCTCTCTAGCGTTCCTGAAAGTGGGCAATTTTACTTTTACATAACTTTACATTTGTAGCGAAATTAAATTAAAATGTTGGTGTATTTAAATTTTTTTCTATAGTTTTATCATAGTTCCTATCGGTCTTCCAAAGCTCAGCTCTCTAGCATTTCTGGAAATGGGCAATATTACTTTAACATAACTTCACATTTATAGGGGAGGGAAGTGAATTAAAACGTTGGGATTTTTTAATCTTTTTCTGTAGTTTTATCATAGTAACTATCG
This sequence comes from Aspidapion aeneum, assembly GCA_963576565.1. NCBI lineage: Eukaryota > Metazoa > Arthropoda > Insecta > Coleoptera > Brentidae > Aspidapion > Aspidapion aeneum. The sequence continues at coordinate 113,626,978 of OY755040.1, forward strand.
GCCTTTCAAAGCTAGAATTTTAGGGTTCTTTATTTTTTTTTAACAGTTTAGTCATAATTTCTATCAGTCTGCCAAATTTCAGCATGTCTGGAAGTGAGTGGTTTTTTGAAATTTCGTAACTACTTTATGGAAGTCCATGAAACTTGGATGGGTTATTAATTCTATAAAGATCTACGCCTGTGCAAAGTTTGAAATTCGTAGCTCATTCTGAAGTAGAGTTTTAGATAGGTCAAATGTAAGGTGCAATGTTTCAAGAAAAGATGGTACAGCAGTTTACGCGTTACGTTCTTAACTTAATTGACAAAAATATTGACTCTAAATTATACAACCGCTTCGCCCGTTTTGCCACATATAGGTATCCCATTATACCCGATATGCGGGGCAAAATTGGGCAAAGTCATCTTTTTACAAAAATAAAAATTAAAGTGTGATGGAGTTCTAAATCGCTTAACCTGAAAATTAAAACATAAATATAACATATCTAGCCAACTAAATTCGAAATGACAAACGCAATGGTGATCATTTAATAGGAGAAATAAGTCTATGAAATTAAGTATCCTCCCCCGAAATGGGGCAAAGTCAACTTTTTACAAAAATAAAAATTAAAACATAAATACAACATATCTAGCCAACTAAATTTCAAATGACGAACGCAATGGTAATCATTTAAAAGGAGAAATAAGTCTATAAAATTAAGTACAACCTCCCCCCCCCCCCCAAATGGGCCAAAGTCAATTTTTTACAAAAATAAAAATTAAAGCATGATGGAGTTCGAAATCGTTTAAACTGAAAATTAAAACATAAAGATAATATATCTAGCTAACTTAATTCCAAATGACAAACGCAATGGTGATTATTTAATAGGAGAAATAAGTCTATAAAATTAAGTATCCCCCCCCAAATTGGGCAAAGTCTACTTTTTACAAAAATAAGAAAACCATGTTGGAGTTCTAAATCGCTTAAACTGAAAATTAAAACATAAAGATAACATATCTAGCCAACTAAAATCCAAATGACGAATGCAATGGTGATCATTTAATAGAAGAAATAAGTCTATAAAATTAAGTATCCCCCCCCAAATGGGGCAAAGTCAACTTTTTACAAAAATTAAAATTAAAGCATGATGGAGTTCTAAGGGTCTCTCACCGACTTGTTTTTCGTTACTTAGCTTAAGGCGTTTCTTAATATAATCATAATATGACGTAATAAGGAACACTAAAGGCTAAGTAACGAAAAAAAAAGTCGGTGCGATGGGCTATAAATCGCTTAAACTGAAAATGAAAACATAATCATCAAAACCGTGATGGGCGGAAAGGGAGCAGAGGGGTACATACAGTGGCCCGCACTTCCTGTAATTTTTTTATTGGTATTGATTCCCAAAACGAGGCACTGCACTAATTAGTCATTAGCTTACTATTTTACTTGCTTTTTATTTATGTCTTTTTCTAAACGATTTTATTAGAAAGGAACATATATACTCTTGTCTGGTTGTTACGAACATATTGATTTAGCTGGGATTTGACGTAGTCTATTCGTTGTTGTTTTGACTATTTTAATGTCAAACAAATTGGGACCGACTTTTTACAAAAGAAATTACCGTTTTTGCAACTAAATAAATATTTGCGCACATTTTAATATAATTTTGGATTCTCTTTTATGTTTCGGATTTTTATTTATTAGGTAAGTACCTATTTTGTCTCTCCTTTAAAAGGTCTCGGTGTTTTATTATGGACATATAAAGCGGCACACTGCAGGTACAAAGTGAAATTTTTTGAGGCTTCTTTACTTAGATTTTGCCACAAAATGTGGTTTACCATAGCTATGACGCGGTGCCACTTATATACATATCAACTAAATTCCAAATGACGAACGCAATGGGGATCATTTAGTAGGAGAAATAAGCCTATAAAATTAAGTATCCCATTATGCCCCCCTTTCCCCTAAATGGGTAGGTCATATCGATTAAACAATCATCTATAAAAAGGGGCTGCTTCGAATTGAAATGCCTTTAAAACAAAAGGTGTGCGTTATTTCACCCCAAAACCTACAATACACGTCCGGTTTTGCCAGTCGCGTTGGTTTGTCTGTCTGTCTCCGCTATCTGTGCAATGCCTCCAATACCCTGAATAGAATAGCTAAAATAGTTCAGTGAAATATGATAGTTAAAGCTAGATAGTTAGTTCTGTCAATTCAATTGTAACCGGGCTCAATTAATCATCCCCAAATGCTCATCGTTTTTGGGAGTTACAATATACTTTATCAACCAATGAATCCAATGTTTTTAAGAACCCATTTTATCTAAACTCATTCTTAACAATAGCAGCTTTAAAATACAGTGCAACCTCGGTCAACCGAACCCACGCTAATCCAAACGTAAATCCCGTGATGCGATAGTCAGAACGCCACCTCGATAATCCGTTGGCCACATTTTCACTTCTTGCCGCTCACGTCTATTTCCCTCTTTCTCTAATAGAAAAAGATGGAGGGATAAATTGTATCTTTATCTCATTCTATTAGAGAATGAGGGAATTAGAAGTGAGCGGCAAGAGTGTAGCTATAAAAATCTTGGGTGTAGTGTTATGTCAAAACTGATTTTTAACATTAAATACCTACTTCAAAAGTATAAATATATCAAAAACCAAAAACGTAACACTTTACTTAAAACAAAAAGTTCAAGTTATAAAAGAAATTGATCCGGTATGAGTTATTCGTTATTCAAGTATTACTGTAAAGCATGGGATTGGGAAAGCTAATGGCATTTTTCTATGAAAATAGCCCTTTTTGACAGTCTTTGAATAACTTTTATAGTGCTCCTAAAATTTATTGACAATCTAATCACATTAATTGTAATATTGACACTTAAGGTATCTCAAAAACTAATTATTAGAATTAACAAGTTTTGACATAACTGTAAAGGTGTTTTAAATACCTTAAAAAAAAGGTATCACTTGACCCAGGTCTCTTATTCAAAATCTGGGATAACTTTTACCCCTCAAATGGGTTGTTTCCAGAAAACATAAATTCAACATGCAGATGCACTAGTTTCTTAAAAATGCAATAATTCATAAAAAACGGTTTGAAGTGTGTTAAATTATATACAATATTTGAATTTGCCGCTAAAACGCTCATTTCTAGTATGGCGTTACAATGACGTCATAGCGCAGTAAACTCGCGGACAGATACACGGCATGCATTCAAGTGTTTATTTGTTTTTGGTCTGTGTTTTTACTGTTTTTTTATGTAAAAAAATGTCCTATAAGTGGTGTGTAGTGCCTTAGTGTTCGAATACTAGCATAAAAACACCTGAAAAACTATTTATTCATGTGCCTACAGCAGTAGAAGAACGGAAAAAGTGGCTAGAACTTGCTCGAAGAGATACAAGGGCCTTATCTAATACATCTTCACTTTACTTTTGTGAAGATCACTTTGATGTGAGTATAACTAAATTGTTTCTATAAATTTTTCTCACGTTGTCTATAATATATACAGTGTGTCCGTAAAGTCTGGAAACAGTGTGTCCGTAAAGTCTGGAACAATCGAATTTCCGAGAAAATCGTAACTTTTTTAGAAAAAAGCTCGGACACGTCGATTTTTATTTAAAAAGGGGATTCAGAAAAAAAATGCGTTATACAGAGTGTCTCAAAAAAAGATATGACATAAACTTAAATTTTTTCAAATGAAAAAAAAAATACTTCAAATGACTTGGGGTATCCAAATATGTAATAATATACAGGGTGTTCCATTTGAAAAAATGTAAGTTTATGTCATATCTTTTTTTTTGAGACACGCTGTATAATAACGCATTTTTTTTTCTGAATCCCCTTTTTAAATAAAAATCGACGTGTCCGAGCTTATTTCTAAAAAAGTTTCGATTTTCTCGGAAATTCGATGTTTCCAGACTTTACGGACACATTCTATAACTATTTCGTAAATGACGATGAAATTTTTGAGGTTACGTTTATTACAAGGGGTAAACAACTATATTAGACAGAAAGGTGTAAACATTTTTAAGCGGTGCTAGGCAGTTATTAGGCAGGACTAGGGAGTACCCCTAAATGCAGGATTAGGCAGTGCAAATGCAGGCTAAATGTAGGACTGAGCAGTGTGTATGCAAGACCAGGCAGTGCATAGGCAGGACTAATATGTGTGTAGAATGTATTTAGAAAATTTTGTTTTAAAAAAGTAATTTTTGATTGTTTCTTAATGCTTAAAATAATAATGATTAGGTATTTATTGTAAGTGGCATATTAAACAAAAAAGCAAAACATATAACCTAACCTTAAAATCTAAATGAGTAAAAGTAGGCGAAGAATATCGTAAAAAACTTTCAGTTATATACAAAACAACTAATTGAATAAATTCCGCAGAACAAAAATCACTTTTGTTGGCAAAGAAGCCTGCCACCATAAAGGAATTCAGCATTGGCAAGTTGGAGCTATCGGCTTTGGAGAATCCGTTTTCCATTGAAAATGTTTTAAGCAAAACACAAAATAGAATCTAATTTAGGACGATAATTTGCACTTTAAACCAAAGCAAACATTACCATCCATAAGAAAATAACACAGAAAATAGGTTCGTTCGAGGCGTTTACTGTTTTGTGACGTCACTCGCAGCTGATTGGTAGACCGCCTGTTTTGAATCACGTGGCTACTTGTTTTAATTCAATAAATTTATTTAATTAAAAGAACTATGAGTTTGAGAAAAAATTAAATAAAAAAGTTTGTTTTTAGCATTCCCAAGACCTTAGGAGATATCTAAAAATAAATATATATTTATTTTTTACTACTGTCAAACACCCTATTCGAAGGCCTCGAAAAAGAATTATAGTTTCATCTACTTTGCCTAGTTAAATTCTAGGAGTAAGTTTTACCTCTTGAGGTGGTGTATTTAGGAAACAAAAATGCACCATACAAATGCACTACTAACAAAAGTAAAATCGACGGGTCTCGGGGTTCCTTTTAAATTATTGGAATAATTCATAAAAAAACGGTTTGCAGTTTGTTCTATTTGAAATTAAAATCCAATTATCTAAAAAACTAGTCGATAGATTTTTCTTCTTCAGAAAATGGTGCCGCTGGATTCAAGAGGTTATTTTCACTCTACTTAGGAGGCGCGACCTTCAGAAACGTCAAGATGCTTAAAGAATGTCCCCCTTGAATACAAAATCGACGTGTTCGAAGTTTAAAAAGGCCTGTGTTTCAACGTTAGTGAAACGCTCTGTATATATATATATATATATATATATATATATATATATATATATATATATTATATAACACAATCATAAAATGTTTATTTGCCAATTTTTAATTTCAATATAAATTAACTTTTTAGGTGATATGTATCGAATGATACGCCAGAACACCCTGTACATAGTGAAAAAAAAGTTCTAGGTCGAATATTTATAATCCGAAAAAAGAACACAATGCAGACATCCAAAATAAGGGTTAGGTCTGTATAATACAACACATCTTTCCATGCATTAATAAAGGTGATACACCCTGATACACCGAAAACAGGCGTGTAAACACAAGTTAATATTTCCCCTAAGACCCGTTTTTACACATTATGAAGGACAAAGGGTTAGCTGGAGCCTGCCTGGAAGTTTGTTGGGTGCCCGAATTTTAATAGGATCAAGTCACATGTTATTTAAGTATCACATATAACATAGGGTCCATTATCTGTAAGGGTTGGGGACTGAAAATGTAACAAAAAGACCAGTCAAAATATTAAAAATATATTCAAACAAATTTTCGTGGATAAATGGATAAAAAGAGTTTTGGTTCTCTCGTATTTATCCGTGGGTAGTTTGAAAGCTTATTCTCACTGGGGCGGGGGTCTAAGATCTAATGGACAGCTAATAAGTGTTGACAGTTAACTGTTTCGCCCTTGCAAAGTTTATTCCCATTGACCAAGCAGTGTTCTGAGGAAAGGACGAAACAGTTAACTGTCAAAATTTATTAGTCCACCACCCACAGAAAAATACAAGAGAAACAAAACCATTTTTATTCACTTAGCCACAAAACTTGTTTGATTCTTAATTCAAGAGTTTTAAAATTTACGTTTATTAAAAAATATATTTGAGAATAATAATTATTGCCATAGTTCACACAACAATAGTGGTGGATCCAGGAGCGGGCAGGGGAGCCTAGCCCCGGTCATCCATTCAGCTTATAATCTTTAATTCCAGTAAAAAAGTAACCCATCCATAAACGACAATTTTGTACCAAATATACATTTTTTAATTTTATTTTAATTAACATTTTTAATTTTTTTTAAATTTTGGCACAAAAAATACTTTATTTTCCAAAAATGTGCGCCTCCATTTAGTGGCTTCAGAGCTCAGACTTATTTAAAAACCGCAAAAACATTTTTTTTTCTGCATTCTTGCCTAAAACTATAGGATAAAATTTGAAAACCCCAAAATTTTAATCTGCTTCCCTCTCCTATAAATGTAAAGTTATGTAAAATTAGGTAATATTGCCCACTTCCAGAAACGCTAAAGAGCTGAGCTTTGGAAGGCCAATAGAAACTATGATAAAACTATAAAAAAAAATTAAATACCCCAAAATTTTAATTAACTTCCCTCCCCGATAAATGAGAAGTTATGTTAAAATAACATTGCCCACTTCCAGAAACGCTAGATAACTGAACTTTGGAAGACTGATAGGAACTATGATAAAACTGTAGGAAAAAATATAAAACACCATAATTTTAATTTACTTCCCTTCCCTAGAAATGTATAAAATTATGTAAAAGTAACATTGCCCACTTCCAGGGATGCTTTAGAAAGCTAATAGAAACTATGGTAAAACCATAGGAAAAAATTGAAAAACCTCATTTTTTATAAGCCATTGCAAAAGTTTTGAACAATATTCTGCATTGTTTACTACTTTAAAACTTAAATGTTATCCAAATCCTTTAAAAAAGGAGTGAAATCATAACAAAAACATTTCATGTAAAAAAAGCCAAGTACTCGAAAATGGTATTCCGTAAAAATAATTAATAAGAAACAGCGTAGCGTGGGGGGCGCGGGGGGTTCGTCGCCCCCCCGCCCCGAGGGTAGTGGCGCCCCATAGGTGGCCGAAGCGCCCTCAGCTTTATTAAGATTAAGTCGGGCTGGGAATGGCCAATCGGCCGCCCCCTCACACATGATGACCTTTTTTTTTTTTTTGTTTTTTGGTCGCAAGATTTGTGAGAGCCGCCTTTTTGACCTTTTTGTTTTTTTTTGCCACAAGATTTTTCATCAGTTTTCAGAGGCGCCCTTTTTAGCTGTCGCCCCCCCCCTCCCTTTCGGGCACGCTACGCCGCTGATAAGAAAGTACAGCTAAGTTCTCCAATACAAATTTCAAAATGAAAGGGTCTTACTAGTTTGGAAATGTTTTCCTAAACTTGGCTATTACGGCTGCAAATGACTTTTAGGGACAGTGCTAAATTGAACCAGAAAAGAGTAGTTTCTGATTGAACATAAAGAAGTTTGGCTGTAATAGCAAAGTTTAAAAAAAAACATTTCCAAACTAGTTAGAACCTTTCATTTTGAAATTTTTATTGGAGAATTTGGCTTTACTTTTATCTCAATTCTTTTTACGGAATACCATTTTCGCGTACTTGGCTATTTTTTATATGAAATATTTTTGTTATGATTGTTATTTTGTTAAAAAAGTGTGAAAAATATCAAATTTAATTTGAATTCTCGTTGATTTTCAACATTGGGCAGTATAGGCAATATTTCTCGATTAATAATAAAATCATCGAAACAGGAAAATATAGATTTAATTTGAAAAGGCAAAACTACAAAAGCCACGGGTCAAAAAACAAAAATAAAAATCTTTCCCAACAACTGCTGCTAGAATTATTGAGCAGAAATATATTCATGTACGAATGCAGTAAAGCTGTGTAAATATCATGCGGTTGTGGTTTCCTGGTGTTATTGAGTTTAAAACTTTCAAGGATATATCTGGATAAGTAATAAATTTTATTTTAAGAATGTTTGTTAATTTGTTTGTAAGTTAAAACGGGAGGCATGAATATTTTAGACCCTGTATGTATGACATTTTAAACAAATAGAGACACGATAAACCCTGGTGGATAACTGACCACGAATGGACCAACAAGACAATACAAAACCCCGACAGTCAAGCAGCCTTAAGAGCGCTTGATTCCTATACGATTTCATCAGGCCCGGACTGACCCGGGCGGGAGGGCGGTGATCCCCGCCGGGGCCCCGGCCACCTTGTTGGGGCCCCGCTTAGCTGGCGATAGGGTCAGGGGCTACTTTGGTCAAAGAATGTTATTATTTGGTAAGCCGGGGCCCTTCTTTGACCAAAATTAGGAAGATAATATTACTAAATACATTACTATGATCATTTTAATTTATATTTATACTATCTGTGGCTATTGCATGGTCTTTAGTTACCTTATGATTCTACAGATAAACCTTAAAATCTTTAGTTCTAGTAAAAAATAACCAATACATAAATTGCAATATTTGATAAAATCGCATCAAAACAAATGTTTGTGTTGCCTCCCGCCCTAGACATCTTGGATCTGCCACTGAACCCAATCAATTTAAATCAAATTCGAGTAAGAAGTTTAGAATACCGTGAGAAAACACACCCTCTTTTTTCTCTCACGCCGGGGCCCTTACGTACGCAGTCCGGCCCTGGATCTCATCGAGAACCGGAGGACGTGCAGGGATGCGCTTGGTAGCGCTAACAATGTGTCATTAGTAGACCAAGCAGCGAGGGAAGCGGCATCTGCCGAATTTTTCGGTACGGAACCAGCCCTGGGGATATTATACAATACTGGATAAGCATACCAGAGCTGGCTCACTCTAAAGAGTTTATTAAAGGACCTTGTAGAAAGAGAGGCAGGAACATCATTGGACTTACCAGACAGCTGATACGCATAGTGACTGGTCTTTTTACTGGTCACTGTCGACTGAGAGTATCCATGCACATAATGGGACTAGCAGAAGGGACCGAATGAGGACTCTCTATGGAGGATGACGCAACAGTCAAACATGTACTGTGCGAATGTCCGGCTATTGCACGCTTACGTCAGAACACTTTCGGTACACCTCAGATTGATTCAGAAGGTCTGAACAGTGTCTCATCCAAACTGATAGTCGGCCTTTTTGGAGGATTAGGCATACAGTGGGGAGAAACTACTCAAAAGTGAGCCACAGTAGACCCACTGGTGGTCAGTCGCCGTGACGGGGCTGCAGGACCCACTCAAAAATAAATCATCATCAAACCCAAGGTCTTTATACTATTACACAGGTTGCCTACAGAATTTGACCAGTCATGTGAACTTAACTGGACGACTGTACCTGCGTCATCGGGTTTCCATAAAACAAATCGTTTGAGCCAACCCGATAATGTAGATTTTATAATCTGATTACAGTTGGGCCAGTCAGGTTCAACGACCTTTGAGACTTTGTAGATAACCTGTGTAAAAGTATAAAGACCTTGAGATAAACTCATCAAAGTCACTGAAACTCATATTTTTTGGTTATGTTATTTTCTCATCAAGTTCATAGGCGCTTCACTAAAATATTCAGCGGTAAGTGACATGAACCATCATGCAACATATAAACAGACACGTTTGTCCGTCACCCCTGGTATATCTTTTGTCAAAAATCATTTATTTTTTATTCTCCAACGCTTATGAATTAACAAGGGCGGAGGGTGCGTCTCTCTCTAAACAATGCTAGAGTATAGCGGACCGATATTTCCCTCCTTTGATTTTGACCTAAATAAGTTTGACTTTCATAAGTTTGTCGCGTCTTTAAAATGTGTCATACATACAGGGCGTCTAGAATATTTAATGGCGGCATCACATTGGATTTATCTTGAGCTTCTTGGCGTTTAAAATTATCTGTCAACAACAATTTGGATTTTCCCAACTTTTTCAGCGTTGTAAGTGCACTGATCGCAGGTGTGAATAAGTTATGTACTTATTTTAAATAAAATTTTTGTTTTGTTTTTTGTTATCGTTAAAGCCGTTTTAATTTTCTTGCCATTTTTTATTTATAACACTTTTAGGAAAACCCCAAGGTCTGTAGAGGATAGGTTGCTCGGTAACTCTATGTTCAAAGCGGAGTGAGAAGTGACAGCGTGTCATTTGAAGTACCACGATTTGATTATTATATACACTTTAAGAAATACTCTGCCAATCTATGGGCACCTAAGCTCACACTAGGTACTATAGTTATAGTGTGAGCTAATATAATCAAAAACTGAAATATATTTTATTCAACTCCAGACTCAATTACCTTTCGTTTGAGACCACACAAGCCATGTTTTGACTTAAACTCAAATTTTTTTAATCTACCCCCCACCCTTTAAAAAAACTAAAATGTATTTTATTTAACTCCAGACTCAATTACCTTTCGTTTGATATCACACACGCCATATTTTCACTTAAACTCTAATTTTTGTCATCTACCCCCACCCTTTTTTTAAAAATAAACTAAAATTCATTTTTTTAACTCCAGACTTAATTACCTTTCGTTTCATATCACACACGCCATATTTTCACATAAACTCTAATTTTTGGAATCTACCTCCACCCTTTTATTTGGCTTGCGTTCGGTGGATTTTGTTCATTTTTAAATGGGACCATCACGGCCCAAGACCCAACTTAGGTACCAAATTTCATTAAAATCGGACAAGCGGTTTTTGAGTTATGCGGGTTGGTCGTTACAGACAGACAGACAGACAGACAGACAGACAGACAGACAGACAGACAGACAGACAGACAGACAGACAGCAAAACAAAAAAGTTTGAAAATCATCTGAAACGCAAAGATATATAAAAAATTTTGAAATCGGAGCAACTTTTTTTTTTCGAAAAAATTAGGATCACCATAGCTCACACTACTTATAGTAGTAGTGTGAGCTAAAATAACAAAATATTTTACATTTAAATCAATAAGGGAACACAAGAAGATTTCCTACTATATTAAATGTTTTTTATTTAAATGGGCATTCCGGATGACGTCATTTCCCGCGTTTCAACAACTGGCTCTGATTGGTCAGAAAGTTAGCAGGTAATCTATCCTCTACAGACCTTGAAGGAAACCATAATTTTTTCTTTTTTAATTTTTAAATATTGACAGTGACTGATAACGCCATGCCATGATATTTTATTTTAAAATGATGAAACCACAAAAAATTAAACGTCAGAAGCTCAAAATAAAACGAATGTGAACTGCAAAAAATTAAACGTCAGAAGCTCAAAACGTCAGACGCTAAGAAGCTGGAAATAAATCGAATGTAAGCCCGCCCAAGGCCAACACAAAAATAGAGGCCACGACCCTGAAAAAATCAGCTGTTCTCCCGGGGCTGAATTTTACATTGGGTCTTATGGGAGGTCAGACGTTTTTTTATGATATTTTCAAAATGGCACTACAGATTTCCGCAAAATTTCAGTCAAATATTCTCAGACACCATCCCGATATTCCACCAAATGTTGGTAAGGAAGCAACATGATTAAAAGGTTAAAATCTTCAAAATTTAGCATTCCTTATTTTGAATTCAAATTACCCGCCATGTACCACATGCCAACTGTTATATTTGACATGTATTTGACTTTGTCATATGTGATTGTCACATTCGCTTCTGCTTTAAACTTAATTTTTGTGTGAGCTAATGAAGCGGCTATGAAAAATTAGGGCTTTCTATACATTTAAAAAAAATTGTTCTGCCAGAATAAAGTAAAAACAATCTCAAAAACGGCTTCATTAAAAAAAAATCAGATATCCATGAAACGTCATTCCAACTCAGCTGTGTCGTAACGTGACCATCAAAAAAAAATCAGCCCCGGATGTGACGTCAACAAAGTGGAGGATCGTGGCCCGTCCATTTTGATAGCCCTGGCCCGCCATAATGCCTTGCAAAGCAAATCTACCTAAACTTCATATCATAATTTTTGAGATAACTTTTTGACAGTGACCAGCTGTTTTCCATAACAATAGCATAGGCCAACGAAAAAAAGTTGCCTCAAAAATAATGATATGAACTGTATATTGTCTTTCAATGTTTAGAGTTTGGACGCCTATCAAGAAAAACGTTTATATATTTAAAGTTAAAAGAAAATAGATACATAATGGAAGTGAAATAACGTCTAGCAGTAACAATAATAATGCTAGCAGTATTGTGACATCTGCGCTTGCGCAGTTGTAGACTGTAATACGAATTGTGCAAGACTATATAAGTGCACTAATAAAGTCATGGAGTATTTATACAGGGTGTCCCATAACTTAGGGGCCATAATTCAGCAGGTGATAGAAGAGGTTATTTCTAATAAAAAAAATTATATAATATAGGGCTCAACACTTATCTGTTTCTAAGATATAAAACTTTTTAAGTTAGAGGAATAGGGGGTAAAAAGGTTTTACAAAAGAAAATCTGTTAAAATGGTTTTCCATTGAAAACTAACAGTCCACCTTTCAAAATTGACATACCAAAGTCGAATTTATAAATCCAGTCGTTTAATTTCCATTAATAAAGACGGCAGTATTAATTCTCTTATAATATACAAAGGTCCAATTTTGAAAGAAGACAGAGCTGTTCTTATAATGCGAAAATGTGAATAGTGCCCGGTACTGTTACTGCCTGACTTTGTGGTAATAAGTTTCTATCTCAACCGCGTTAGCGTCAAGCAGTATTTAAAAAAAAGTTGTTGCCTTACTACTAAGTCGTATTTTAAAATTTTCTTCTCTAATAATTTTGACTCGATTTTAAATAGTCGGTTTTAACTGGTTTGTTGCGATATTTAAACGAACTAAAATGTTATCAAACCACGTATCGAACATATTGTTTTCAAAACAAAACTCCCCATGCAATCAAAATTAAATAAAAAAAAAAAACAAAATCTCTCTTGTCTCGCAGCTGGCTGTATATAAAGATCAATTGTAGAGTCAGCTTCACTCGCGGTTGAGTATTTTTATAGCAGAAGCGCATAAAATTGAAAAAGCCCATTACAAAGATGAACTTGACTAAAAAAATGACTTGGTTCAGTAAATTTCGCCAGTCAGCTTGATGAAGACGTAGTAGGAAGAATAGAATGGGATATTCTAAAAAACGCGTAAATAAGTAAAAACTTAATATGTATACACAGAAAAATGTCAAATAAAAACTAATATACAGTTTTCATCAAAATTAAGCAAGCATAGAAATAATAACCATTTTTTATTTAAAAATTAAATTTTAGAGGTGGAATATTAAGTCGCGCACCTATTGAGGAGCTTAAAACTTTTTTACAAATTTTAAAATTCATATTTTTTAAACTAAACAATTTATCAAGAAAAGCCCAGAGTTACAGTATCGTGGGTCATACTAATACGAAAAAACCACTCATTGAGTTGAGATTCGAAAAAACGTCATTTAGCGATTTTTAGTATAGGGAAACCTACCTATAAGACCCAGATGGAAATAATTTGAAATTTCATATTTTACAGACTATACCGTTTATCAAGAAAAGCACAGAGTTTCTATGCAGACGAAAATGGCAAAATTTTGAAAATTCATATTTAACAAACTTTTATCGAGTTTATAGAAGTCGCCGTCGTGGTGTAGTGGTAGCAATGTTTGTATCCCTCACCAGCGGTCCGGGTTCGATTCGCTTGCTAGGTACTTGACTGTTTGTGTTTGTTTAAAAACTGCTTAAAGCCTTGCTGGAACTTTGCGAAAAGGGGCGATTGATCCTGATTGGATGGAAAGTCCCAGTTTAAAAAAAAAACTTATCAAGAATAGCACGGAGTTACAGTATCGTGAGGTCATAAAGATCCGAAAAAACCACACATTGAGTTGAGATTCAAACAAACGTCATTTAGCGATTTTTACTATAAAGAAACATTTAAGACAAAAATGGCTAAATTCATATTTTTCAAACTATACAGTTTAACAAGAAAAGCACCAAGTTGCAGTATTGTGGGGCCATAAAGATGCAAAAAAAAACACTTAATGAGTTAAGGTTCGAAAAAAGATCATTTAGCGAATTTTACGGTAGGGTATCTCATAAGACCAAAATGGACAAATTTTGAAAATTTATTTGTTACAAACCATACAGTTTATTAAGAAAAGCACGGAATTGAAGTACTGTGGAGCCATAAAGATGCGAAAAAAGCACTCATTGAGTTAATATTCGGAGAAACGTCATTTAACGAATTTTGGAATCTCAGACCAAAATGACAAAATTTTATAAATTTATATTTTACAAACTACATATAATATAATATAATAATAATAATAATAATAATAATAATTACCCAGATCCGCGCTTGTATATGTTAAAAACTAACAAAGATATATTTTTTTTTGCCAAAAAAAATATATTTTTGTTAGTTTATAGGAAAGCTAATTTTTTACTATATTCATCGCTGTTCCCTTGCAAAAAAACCGTATTTACAGTTTTTCTGTAAAACTAACTAACCCTTAAATTACGTAACGCAAAAGTTCAGGATTTTTGACCCCCCATTCCCCTGGTCGAGCATTTTCAAGAAAAAATACATTTAAAAAACACTGAGTGTAACGCAAGGCCAAGCCTCCCTCCCTCCATAGAGCGTTACGTAATTTAAGGACAGGCCCTTAGTCAAACTTTGTGAGAAAAATTGAAAATGCTGCCATTTCGGCAAACTAACATTACAACAACTGATTTTAGTTTTAAAAAAAATAACAATATATTTTATAGTTCTCAAGATATAAAGTTTACTACAAGGATAATTCAATTTTTATTCTATTGCAAACAAATCACAACCCCTACAATTTTTCTGTAAAGTTAATAAGTGAAAAGCAAAAGTTTGTGAAAAAACATGGAAAAAATCGCAATCTTGGATTTATGAAATCACACAAGGACTCTAGCACAAATTTGAGGCAAATATCAGGCGACTTTTCATTGAGTGATCCACAACCAATGGACTTCGAATACTATAACTTAAAAAAGTTGCTATTTTTGGTAGTTTAAAAAAAAATTAATATCTTTGTAAGTTTTTAAGATATGAAGCTCACTTGTCTACGGTCTTACTTGGTGTTCTATTGCAAACAAAAAACATATTAACAATTTTTCTGTAAAACTTATTTATAAAAAGTTAGAAGCCAAAGTTTGTGAAAAAACATGAAAACAGCCGCCATTTTGGATTTATGACGTCACCGGCCCTACTAAAATTGAAGGCAAGGTAGTTTAAATAAATCTTCCGCAACAATCCCACGAAATACTACAGGCCACTCAACTATATAGCACGTGTGTGAATCATACACTTAGCCAATAATTTATTTTTGTTTTTAATAAAATCTGCTGTTTACTCTTTACAGAAATTGCTCTTAATTTTTTTTCTGTGCAGGCGTTATGTTAAGGTAACTTAGCGTAAAGTTGTGGTTGAGATGCGATGTTAAATTTATAATCTAATTTTAAATTATAATTTAAGTTTTTAATGAAAATAATTAAACTTTACTAAGTAACTCTAGGGCATACACAAGTTAATTAAATTAATAGGAACCTTTTGCAACTCACATTTTTTACTTTATCGGTTATTTGGTTTATTTTTTAATCGGTTATATGTGACATGCGCAGCTATCCAAAAAACTGATACAACATTAGTTTATATTACACCAAACCCCATCATGTTCTGTAATTAGTGTTGCCGCGAGACGAGACGAGACGAGACGAGAGAAGGCCTTCTCTCGTCTCGTCGCATTATGCGTGATCAAATGGGTCTCTCGTCTCGACGATAGGACTCTTCTATCGCTCAAGAGAGCCTTTCTCTCGTCTCGTCTCGTCTGGTCTCGTCTCTCGTGATTTATATCAGCTATGAAAAGTTTTTGAGACATCCTATGTAAAAGTGTTTTTTCAATCCAATTATTTATGGTAGTGGTTTAAATACAATACATGTATACTAAAATACCTCGTTGATGCTGATGAAATAAAAGCTGTGAAAAAGTTTTGCATCGCTATATTTATTTAAAACTGTACCTAAAATCCCAAGTGTTCGATGATAAAAAATGTTTTGTGTTTTGCCAATAATATAAATCCTTAAAAATAAAGCAATAAATCTATTATTTAAAATACTTGGAGATCTCTATGGAATTTCAGATTCTGGACACCAAAGATTTTCCTTGCGGAAAACTAACCAAAACGTTTTATTATAATAACTTTCTATTAATCTTAAATTATCGTAATTTTTCAGGGAAAAACATGTTTTTGCAAAGTAATTTTTGTTTTTTTTTTAATAAACGCACAATACAAAGACCCTAAACATTTTTTAACAAGCAGATTTTTCATCTGAATTTTCCATATTTTTCAAAATAAAGGACAAACTAATTTCGGCAAGAAAATAATTGGATGTTCAGAATTTTAAGTCTCGTGCAAAAACATTTTTTTTAAATCAACAGATTTTTAAATAAGAACCAAAGCTAGAAAAGAAAATTAAAATTTCCCGCAAAGGAAACGAGAATCTCTCGTCTCGGCGGCAACACTATCTGTAATGACTGAGTTTACTATATTCTCGTTTCTCTGTATTGTCTGTTTTTTCACAAACCAATTTTAAACCGAAAAATACTTATTGTCTTGTTGTAGGGTTTCTCTAAAAAGTAAACTAAATCACGTAAACATCCGATAAAGTCGAACAATGAATGCAAAAGGTCTCCATGACCAGACTCGTAATCAGTCACATTGTTAAAAGATACCTTTTAATTTTCACTGTATACACTTCCCGAGGATCGCGAAACCCTTTATTTAGAGAATTTTCATCCAATTTAAAAGGGAATCGGCTACTAATTTACAATGCTTTTTGATTGCTGTAGGGACAAAACAAAGCCAATTGATTTTTACGGAGTAGGATAAAGTAGTGCCTTTAGTGAACTTTATTTAACAAAATGGAGGTTCGATTAAATTGCATTTCCAGTTTGCAACTCCTTAAGGAATCTAAAATGCTTCTGCCTGTTACCATTTAACGTTCGAAGGTTACCATCGATGCCATCAGTCGATGAAACATAGGATCGATAGCGATAAGTTCAACAAAAATTAACCGAACCGATTGATTAGGAAACTCCATACATGTATTAGAGATATATTTTCCCCCGGAAACGATAAAATGTAACTTTGTCATAGCTCCCGTTCTATCTCTGCGCATGATCACCTGCGTCTGTTGATTTTGAACTTGTCACAAACACCGATCTTGGGTTTGTCTTAGGGGCGTTCCAACTGGCCATCGGACTGGTTATAGAACAGTACACACAGCAGTGTTGCCAGATTGAAAGGTATTCCCTCAATATGAAGGGGTTGGAACGGTTGACGATTGAAGGATTGAAGGTTTTTATCCGAATTTGAAGGCTTTTGACTATTTTGAGGCAAAGTTATAGATTTTGCAAATATTCCAAAAATTTTACACACTTAACTTATGAAGGTAAATTTAGATACTTTTAATTTTGGTTTTTAATAGTTATAATTTACATTGTTACAATGGACACAGAGAACAACAGAGAATTAGCATTCCTTGACGTACTAGTAATGAGGAAAGAGGGACGACTAGGACATACCGTATACAGAAAACCTACTCACACAGACCGCTACCTAAACAACACATCTAACCACCACCCGTGCCAACGAAAAGGGGTAATAAGAACATTGGTAGAGAGGGCGAAAAGAATCTGCGAACCAGAATATCTAGACAAAGAATTAAACCATCTTAAAAACGCCCTCGTAGCAAATGGATACACTCAAAGCGCCATATATAAATGTATACGCCCAAAGCCGAGCACTAGAAGTAACAGTAGCGGTGGACTGAGCAGCCGCGAAGTTACTTCAAGAGCCTTTCGGCCCTACATCCCTAGAGTGACGGATAGGATCGGACGTATTCTGGGAAAACACAACATAAAAACGATCTTCAAGCCATCTAAGAAGATCGAGAACCACCTCAGATCTGCGAAGGATATAAGGAACCCACTAAGTTCTTCGGGGGTATACCGCATTCCCTGTACCTGTGGAAGTGTCTACATCGGAACAACCAAACGGTCCATAAACACAAGAATGAAAGAAAACAAAGCCAACTGTCGACTCGAACATACGGAAAAATCCGCAGTTGCAGACCACACACTAAACAATGAAGACCACCGAATAAAATTTGAAGACACACAAGTTCTCTGCGCCTTCTCTTCATACTATCCAAGACTCTATAGAGAAGCAATCGAAATTCATAAACACCAGCAGAACTTCAACAGATCTGAAGAAACTCTTAAAATTAACAGAACATGGGTACCGGTTCTTAAAAACACTAAACGGCTCGCTTACAACAACAAAACTGAATCTCGGGAAAGTGAACAATCACGGACCAGCTCTGATATACGCCCCGCCCACCATAGCGTATATAACCTGCGCCCGCGACATACTAACCACCAGTCTTCGAGAACCCGACAAACAGTCAACATCTCCTGAAAATGCCATCCACTCGAGATGGCGAAACGACGAGAACGAATTTCCAATGACGACGGCCGAACAGCCCGAAAGCACAACCACCATTGGACGATGACCGCGATAGCCTTTCACAATTTGTATATCCTTTTTAGGTTATATAAATTTCGTTTCGGTCCAGGCTAAGCTCATCATATGACTGGTGTTGTTGTCGGGCCCCACGTTGGGCGCCAATTTATACACAAAATATTGCGTAGGCTCAGTAATAAGCAATGTCCCTATTACCTGTCTATAAATGCTGCTGCGCTGTGCAGAACCGGTTGCAGGACTTCTGTTCTTCTGAAATGATCTATTACATCCTACACCACCCCAAGGACTATAGACATAATAATCGTTAACACCACGCAGCATCGGCGGCACGTAAATAAAAAATTCGCTATTATGCTCGTTCAAGTTTCTATATAGGAATTGGTCTGTCCTGTGACAGGATAGGCAACGAAAACAAATAAAAATTAATTACAACGTTTACACGTATATTTCCATATACCTACATACTTACGTCACGGTATTTTCATATAATATCAGACCGAAGTGTTACTGGAGAAATTGAAAAAGAAGCCATAGATAAATATGCATTATTGCCATTACACAATAAGCCTTTTGTTTGTGTGGGACTTCGCTGAATAAAAAAGTTTGCTCATTTCCTATCTTTCACAATAAGTTTTTTTTAAAACTAGTTATACTTAAGGGAGTGAGAAAGGAGTCGCATCGTTTTTTTGATAGTAGAAGAATCTTTGGTAAAAGTATGTTTTTTTTAGCTAGTTGGTATAGACTAGAGACCCTGTATGTATGACATATTCTTACTAAAAAAGACGCGACAAACCCATCACTGTCACTGAAATTAACATGTTTTGGTTATGTTATATTCTTGCCAAACTCATTGGCGTTTCATTAAAATAATTTAAATGGTCAATGGTGAGTGAGTGACATCAATCATTGTGCAACATATAAACAAACATGTTTGTTGGAAACCCCCTATATAGGTTTTGTTTTAAAACGTTTATTTTTATTTTCCAATGCTTATGAATTAACAAGGACAGAAGGTGCGTCTCTCTCTAAACATCGCTAGAGTATAGAGGACCGATATTTTCATCCTTTGATTTTGACTCAAATAGATTTAACCTTGAAGAGTTTTTTTTCGTTGTCCGACGCTTATTCTGTACCTCCTTCGATCCTGAAAATCACCTTCTGTCAGGTTTTTTTTAACTTATTGATCTTTGGATTGACTGTTTGATTGACATTCCAGTTTAGGACGCCCTCTTTTTCTGCGTCCTATTAGTTGCCATTTTAGGACCTGCTTTGGTATTATTTCGTCATTTATCCGTTGTAAATGCCAGTACCATATCAATTATCTTTTAGTGATGTCATCCGTTATGCTTCCCTCGATTCAAATTCTTTCTTTTCTGGTCTCATTTTTTATATGATCTATTCTAGATATTCTTAGTGATTTTCTTATTGCATCCATTTCGACACTTTCCATTTTTATTTTGTATTTCTCTGTTACGCGACGTCTCTCTTCCATAAAAAATCGTGTTTTTTCATCACATCCAATAACCTTTTTTGCTTTTACTATTCTTTTTTTCAAGTTCTTTAAAGTCTGTTCCTGTCTTATCAAATGTGACACCCAAGTATACACACTCATTTAATGGAGATATTGTTTGTCCATTGTCTAGTTCTCACTCACTTGATTCGTTTCTAATACATAAGTACTCTGACTTGTCCACGTTCACTGTTAACCCTTCATTATCATTAGCTACATTTACTTGGTCGTCAGCAAACTGTTGTATATATAGAAAATCGGTTGTTAAGTTGTATTCCCATACCGTGTACTTTACGTTTCCAGTTTTTAAGAGCTACTGCGATATATATTTTAAAAAGAGTTGGAGCGATACAAGATCCCTGTGAATGATGAAACAGGAATTCTTTTGAAAGTCGATTTTCAATTTTAATTTTAGATTTTGACTCTTTGCGTAGTTCTTTTATCGCTTTTATGTATGTATGATTGATATTAGTTAGCTCTAACCCTGTCCATTATTTTTCTACAGGAACGGTATCATATGCTTTTTGAAGGTCCACAAAGGTAACATGAGTCTCTATATTTCTAGCACCTCTTTTCTCAATTACTTGTTTAAGACAAGAAACATTATAACTACAAGATCTGCCTGCACGAAACCGACTTTGCTCTTCTTCTTCTCGTTCATGAAAATCATTCTCTATTAGATCTCTAAGAATCCTGCCGTACAATCTACTTAGGGTATACTGGTTACTGAAATTCCTCTGTAATTGTTGCAATCCAGCTTGTTTCCTTTTTTATGTATTGAGGATATTAATGCATATTCCAATCATCAGGAATCAGGTACTGGATGTTCGTTTATGCATTGATTGATAATATATGTGAGATTTTCTAGTAGTTTCTCTGATCCATATTTATTTTTTTATACTGTGCCAAAACGTTATACATGTATGCCATGTTTAATAAAATTATCACTCCATTCCAATTCCGAGGATGTGCCACAAAATTTATTTATTTAGTTTTTGACGGCACCTCAAAAAATCCCTTTGATATTTAATATTGTACCTACCAAAGTTTTCCCTCGGGCGCAAGGCTACTTTAGCTGATGCTGCAAATTGGCAGCTGGTTTTTTAAGTAAATATCCACTTTTCATTTTTCCTTTTCAGTTTTCATATGGTTATGTCGGACTGATGAAGTCTTATAAGGCGTTAACATCGATATCTACGGCCACCATCACCTCGTTCTGAAAACGAGCCTGAAAAAAAATCTTGACCCTTTTTGAGAATAAGTTTTTGAAGTAGTTCGTTCCTATTACATTATGACCTCGAGAAGGACACCATTCTCGCTCATAAATACAATAATTTCATATACTTGCAAAATGCACTGGCAGATAAGTATGGGTATCGTGGAGTGAATAAAAACAATGAATGATTAAGTAAAAAATTTTTACAGGGTTGCGATAAAAGATGCATCACCTGCATTAAAATTACGAGCAAATCACATAAAAATTACCTTCTTAAAAGGTAAAAAAAGGGAAAATTAGTAACAGTATGAAAACTATCCGAAATTATAGAAAACATATTGCAGCCAATAGGAACAATAAATTAGACCGTTTTCAGCGACACTAGACCTCTTATTGAAAAAAGTTAAAGAGAAAAGTTACAGGCAATAAGAAGTTCTACACAACATTTGTCAAAATTATTTTTTTTTCGTAACTTTTTCTTTTTTTTTTGATTTTTATCAATTTTTTTTATTTTTGCCAAAATTTGGTCAAAACACACCTATTATTACGTGCACAATTTTTTTTAGTTTGCTAAGGTGACATGCAAAATGTTGCCATCCTAAAAACTGTAATATAAAAGCAAGAGAAACATGTTTTTCTAAAGCTTGAATTTTTGTTAATTTGATACACACTGTAATAATGGGCTAATTACCTAAAAATAGTTAGTGCCTTTTGGGTTTTTATACACAAACGGCTGGAAAGGGAATTGCTTCCGTAAATTCTGGTTATCTCGACAATTATTGCCGTTTTCCATTTGAATTTTCTCCGTCTGTATGTACGCTTTTCTACTATTTTTTTCTGTTTCTAGTTCACTAATAAATTGCAAGCTGTCGCTTTTATGCCTTCATGAATTGTACCCATATATAGATATAGAAAAGATAAAACAAAAGCACTAATAAGGTGCCTTTAGTGATAAGCAAGGGTTTCAAGATGGTTGTGGAACCTAAACGAGCTTGGAAATAAAATCTCTATTTTATTAATTCAGCTTTTTCTAAAACTTAACTGGAAAAAAAAGGATTGCCCTGACTCGATATCTTTGTACTTTACACAGGTTACCTATAGAATCAGATTTAATAGATAGATTTAGGTCATGCCAAAAACGGCCGACGGCTAACGCTATTTGACACTATTGACATTTGAACGTCACATGTACTTAATGTTAAACTCACGGACGGTTAACATAAGAATTTTTACGTCCGTAGAACGTACGCAATAGGGAACTTGCTCAAAAAATCGAATCCTTTAAACACAATTAAAATCGTAAGGTATTATCATAAGAAACTTCCTAGAAAAAGTAAAATTCCAATAACAATTAAATTAACTGAGAAATACGCCCTCTTTTTCTGCGCCCTATTGGTTGCCATTCTAGGACCTGCTTTGGTAATCTTTCGTCGTTCATCCGTTGTACATGGCCGTACCATATCAGTTGCCTTTTAGTGATGTCATCCGTTATGCTTCCCTCGATTCCCATTCTTTCTTTTATGATCTCATTTCTTATGTGATCTATTCTAGATATTCTCATTGATCTTCTTATTGCATCCATTTCGACACTTTCCATTTTTGTTTTGTATTTTTCTGTTACGCGACAAGTCTCTATTCCATACAACAGCGTGCTTTTGACCATTGTTTCATATATGTTAAATTTTACATTCTTTTTTATCTCTCTGCTCCATAAAATACTGTTAAGACATCCAGTAACTTTTTTTGCTTTTACTATTCTTTTTTCCAATTCTTTACAGTCTGTTCCTGTCTTATCAAATGTGACACCCAAGTATACATACTGATTGCATGGATATATTGTTTGTCCTTTTTCTAGTACTAACTCACTGGATTCGTTTCCAATACATAAATAATGTGTCTTGTCCACGTTCACTGTTAATCCCCACTTTTGGTATTCTTCTGTTAACTTTCTCATCATATACTCCATGTCTTCTTTATCACTAGCCACAATTACTTGGTCGTCAGCAAACTGTAGTGTGTATATGGTAAATCGGTCGATAAGTTGTATTCCCATGCCGTGCACTTTACGTTTCTAGTTTTTTAGAGCTACTGCGATATATATTTTCAAAAGAGTTGGAGAGATACAACATCCCTGTCTTAAGCCTTTTGTTACCAGGAATTCTTTTGAAAGTCGATTTCCAATTTTAATTTTAGATTTTGACCCTTTGTAAAGTCCTTTTATCGCTTTTATGTATGTATGATTGATATTAGTTTGCTCTAAAACTGTCCATAATTTTTCTACTGGAACGGTATCATATGCTTTTTGTAGGTCCACCAAGGTAACATGAGTCTCTATATTTCTGGCGCTCCTTTTCTCAATTACTTGTTTAAGACAAAAAACATTATCACTACAAGATCTGCCTGCGCGAAACCCACTTTGCTCTTCTTCTTCTTGTTCATGAAAATCATTCTCTATTAGATCTCTAAGAATCCTACCGTACAATCTACTTAGAGTACTGGTTACTGAAATTCCTCTGTAATTGTTGCAATCCAGCTTGTTTCCTTTTTTATGTATTGAGGATATGAATGCAATTTTCCAATCATTAGGTACTGGATGTCCGTTTATACATTGATTAATAATATATGTGAGATTTTCGAGTAGTTTCTCTGATCCATATTTGAGCATTTCAGCATATATTCCCCCAGGTCCGCTAGCTTTTCCGGATTTAAGTTTTTTAATATTATTCTTTATCATTTCCTTTTCGATGATTACTTCCTCTCCATGTACTACTATGTCTCTTGTCGGAGAGGCTGCCAGATATTCGGGCCTCGTCTCCTGCAGCAGTCCCTTGTAGTGTTCTGTCCATTGTTCTGGTTTGATTATCTGGATGTTTACTTTTTCTTTTGTTGGGTTTTTTACTGTAGAAATGAATTTCCATACTTCAGAATTCTGTCTACCACCTACGTGTGTGTTTATGTCGTGGCACTTGCGCTCGAACATTTCATTTTTTTCTGTGCGTATCAAATTTCTTAGCTGTCTTCTGGTTTCCCTGTAGATTTCTAGGTCTCTTTGCTCCTTAGTACTGAGCCATTTCAAGTATGTGTGTTTTTTCCTGTATTTTGTCCGTCCACCACATCTTCCTGTTATTTCTATTATCTTGGTACCCAACAGCTTCGTTGCTTGCTTCCTTCAAGGTTTTTATTATGTTTGTATATATCTCTTCAAATGAGTGATTTGTGTTTATTAATTTTTTATCTAATCGGTTCTAATGCAATCTTTGAGTACTTTCGATTTCTAGACTTCTAAAGTTGTATTTTTGATTGTCTTCGATGCATTCTAGGTTTTCATTTTCTCTAATACTTTCGTCCTTATTTGTTTTTCTTAAAGGGAATAATATTTTTGCTTTTACCAGATGGTGGTCAGATCCACAGGTAACACCACGAAGTGCTCGCACATCATAATTGCGAGTGTTGTCCACCTATAGAATAATCAATAATTGATTTAAGATTTCTTGTTGGCTGAATCCAGGTATATCGATGAATATCCTTATGTTTAAAAAAAAACATTATTTATTTTTAGGTTGTGGGTTTCATTCAATTCAATTCATCAGTCTTAAGCCATTATCATTTGTTACTTCCTCTCCAAATGGTCCTATCACTTTGCTCTGGGTTTGCCTACCAGTTCGGCTATTAAAATCGCCAACCATAATTATTTCTCTGATATTACCGATTTTTATGATAGTCTCATCAAGTTGATCATAATAATAATCATAAGAAAGAACATACACGGTAAAAATTTTTGTCTACAATGAAAACACGTTCTTTTCTTGAATAAATTGCTTTACCTTAAAACAATTTGTTTTGAATTAAAATATTTTTTTTAGTTAAACGCAGCGTTTAGTCTTCAAATGAGACTTTATTTTTCTTCTTTAATTGTTTTGTTTCAATATACTCCATTTTGTAACAAAGCAAATTGTCTTCATACAAGTAATATTTTGTTTCCAGAGAAAACGGTGCCTTAGATTACTTCAGTTCCAATTTATATTAAAACAATTTCTGTTTCACATTAAAATAACACATTTTTTGTGCTATATCAAGAAAATATTCTCTTGGTGAATAGGAAAGCACAAATTATTTTACTTCAAAGCAATTTGCTTTAATCCAAGACAATTTTTTTTACCGTGTACCATACTCTACAAGAAAATACTCCCCCTGTGCTGCTCTACCTTACTTCAGTAACTATTTTGAGAAGATAATTACTGCAGTGATGGCAGAGTAGTAAAGGGGGAGTATTTTCTGGTATGATGCTTCTCACTTATACAAATGCATTAAGAAAAGGAGAGGACCAGTAACCACAATTGGGTATAAAATCCTCGCAAAAAAAGGCTAAATACTTAAGGGAAAGCGGTGACGTAGATTCAGTCGTCCAGTTAAGTTCATATGGCTTTTTATGTTCTGTAGGCAACCCTTTTGCATAGTGAGAAATAGCTTTATGTTATAAGCTTTTTGAAGTGATTCCCTATTTTACTCGTAATTGCTTTTAAAATTTAATTAACACTTAAGAAAAACAATAACAGCATGAAAGCATTTCTAATGGGATAAGTTAAAGTTGATCAGAGTTATTAGAGTGAAATGCGCTGAACTTTTAGGGGTGGATATATGTTTCTTCACTAAGAGTAAGAAAAAAATTCTTACTCTAAGTTTTTTCATGATTTTCAGCAAAACTAGAAGTCCTGTCAAAATTGTTAAATGTAAAAGATAATAAAAATATTTATATATAAACTTTTGTATAAAGCATTTTTTTGAATAACCTAAAATTTTTCTAGAAAAATAAAAAAACGGTTTTTTTGTTTATGATTTCTATCCAGCTCGTTTTCTAATGTTTTTTACGAAATTTGGTATAAAAACTTACCCTTTTTGTGTACAGGTTTAATTTTTTTGAAATCAAAATATTTATTTTTACATTTTATTTTAATTTCAAAAGGGACTTGTTTTCAACTAATGAAATTGTCAATATTTAGATTTAGAAAAATTAAGATTATATTGACAAAATTTGGCCTCTTAGGTTTTAAAATAAAATCAAAAAATTTATATTTTAATTAAAAAGGTAATTAACCGTGTACAAAATTATGTTAGTTTTAACCAAATCTTGCGAAAAATAAAAAAATATAAATTATTGTGGGGGCTAATAATCAAAAATTGTTTTTTTTTTATTGAGGTCGGAGGAGTTTAGTTTAGTATGTAAAAAATGGTTTAAACAAAAGTTGTTAGTAGGCCTTTTTATTGCCTTAAACTTTTCTTCGATAGTTGGTCTAGTTTCGATGAAAATCGTAAAAAAATATTATTAATTCCTAAAACTTGACCCCATTTTCTCTTATAACTCGGATCCACTATAATTTATTTTTCCTATTGGCTACGGTATATCTCCTTCTATTTTTAACAGTTTTCATGATTTAATTAACTTTTTCCTTTCTAAAAAATTATTTGCACTGGTTTGCATGATTCATGAAATCAAAAGTTTTAATTTTGTACACGATTTTACTTTTCAAAGTGTTTTTAAAAAAAATTATCAGAAAAATTATGGAAAGGGATAAATATGCGCAAGCGAGTAAAAACAGTAATTAGGGAACTTTTGCACGCTAACTTTATCCTTTATAAATGCGATACTAGACACTTATTGGAATAAAACCTGACCTTATTTAAACATCGACCCTATGGTGACAGATTTACATATAAAAAGCAGCTGCTCTGCTTCAAAATTCGGCCTTTGTGTATTTAAAAACCGGATTTATTAGTGTCGGTATTTATTAAATGAAAGTTAGTTATTAAATTTAGCTTTGGTATGTCCATTTTGAGAGGTCAGCTGTTAGTTTTCTGTGTAAATGTGTCAAAATAAAGTCGACTCTAAAATAAAGTCCCTATTATGTGACAGATGTCACGTGATATTTGGAAGTCCAATTTGTACTTTTTGCAGACACAATTTTTTTATCCTTTATCCTTTATTTATCTGTCAAAAACCTGATTTGTGTTCTGTAGGCAAAGTTAATTAAAAAGTTATGAAAACAACTAAGGAAAAACTGAAAAACTACTAGTGAAAAACCGCCAGGAAAATGTTGGTCAACACATATCTACCAGTTTTTATAAAAAATAATTTTCAATAATTGTGATAAAATTAAATTTGCGGATTACCCCGCATTAGTAGCTCTTGAAATAATTGGCTGGTATCAAAAATATTTTAAATTTAAAAAACATTATGTCATAACGTTATATGCGTGGCAACACTGTCTCTAAAGAAAACTAGTAGCCTGCGCTATTTGAACAGAAGTAAGGCCAAATATTATTCTTTATTAAGAGACCAGGGAACTGCACATGCCTCAAATAAAGGATAGGTGAAAAATGGGACATGCAAAACGTCCCTATTATCTAATGTTAATGCAGTTATCTAGTTTTTTTAGTGATTTACTTTTTGTGAATGACCGTACTCAGTGATGAAAACGGTTCTTCGCTTGAGAGCTTTTGTGTACTAGTTCGTACGCCCGATTATTGTCTTCCTGTTTTATGCTGGTTTATTTGGACATACTTAGGTACATTATGTACCTACCGGGTGCACAAAAAAAACCGGAAAAAATGTTTTTTATTATAACTGTCGAACTATACTACTCATTTTAATAGAACAAACAGCACTTGACAAAGAGCTGATCAAACATTTGAGCAAAAATATTTTTTAAGTCCGCCATTTTTTAAACAAATAAGAAATTAGCTCCCAGGTCCTCTTTTCGGGAAGTCGAAATTGTTATCCTAACTTTTGGCAATTGATCACAAATATTTTTTTCACTTTTTAGTATCATTTAAAAACGGTTTTGAAATTCCCGACGAGACGAGAGAGAGATATATATATTTTCTCTCGAATGCAAGCTCGAGACGAGATGAGAGAAAGACCCTCTCTCGTCGAGAGTTTCTCGTTTCTCTTGTTCTCTCGAGCAAAAAAGGTTGGTTTTATAAATTTTTATGATTGACCATCTGTTCATATTAACCTGTTATAGAGTTAAGCTGATATTTATGTACTAGTCTTTTAAATAAAAGATGCAAAAATTGTCATATATTCCTTTCTTGGCAACATGTACTGTCGCTTCCCTTTCGTTTACTTGAAATCAGATGAAGAAAATCCAAAAGTGTAATTAAATTGTACTGTTACTGTTGATGTAATTAACGTACTGAACATTTTTGTTCCAAAATGATTCATAAGCGGGAAATTTTAATTTGCTTTTCTAGCTTTTGGCGTGAATTTTTGTTGATTGATTTCAAAAAAATATTTTTGGGCGATTCTTTAGAAAGCTAAAATTTTGAAAATCAAATATTTTTCTTGCGGAAATTTGTTTGTTTTTTATTTTGAAAAATATGCAAAATTCAGATTAAAAATATGCTAGTTAAAAAAAGTTTAAAGGTCTCTGAATTGTGCGTTTATTTAAATAAAACATAGACATTTCTTGCCAAAACATCTTTTTCTCAAAAAAATTACGAAAAATTAAGAACAAAGGAAAGTAATTTTAAAAAACGTTTTGGTTAGTTTTGAGAAAATCACATTTCGGTAAGGAAAATCTTTAATTTCCAGAATCGGGAAATTTCATACAGATCTTCAAGACCCAAGTATTTTAAATGATAGATTTGTTGTCTTTATTTTGCAAAATTTTCCAAGGAAAACTCAAATTCTTGGTTGTCAGAGTCATAGATCTCTATAAAGACCACAAAAAAAAACTAATAGCACATTTTACTGGTATCGTAAACTCTAAATATTTGCGTTAGAAATAACATCATACCTATAATTAGCAATTTATAAAAATGTAGTATACGGTACATCGATTAAAATTGATACTAGTGGTTTTACATAAACAAAATATATTTTTATTTTCAGAAGTTAGTTATAGAATGGATTTAACACTTTACGAGGTACGACAATAAAATTATAAGACTGTTGTAAAAAATCCACTTTATTTAAATACTAATACAACTTAATGATGTTCCCCATCAATGAGTACCCTTCTCTATCAACGCAGCGTTGCAATTGTTTTTTTTTCAATGTTGGAAGCAATTTTGGAAATCATAAGAAGAGGCTGTTAAAAAATCTTGTCGTTTTCTCCTTGACGTGTTCTAATATTCCAAAACGGGTTTGTTTTAACGATTTCTTCACTTTTATAAACAGGTAGAAGTCGCAAGCTAAAAACTCCATAATAGAAAGGGCATTGTGGGCCGGTGCATTGTCCTGGTAGAGCAGCCACGCGTTGGTCTTCCAAAAATTTTGACGCTTTTTCCTTACACGTTCCCTTAGCTACATCAATACTTCCAAATATAAAGGTTGGATGACTGTTTGACCGTCACGCGCCCATTCAATAAGAATAACACCCTTAATATCGAAAAATAAACATTGAGCATCGCTGTTTTGGATGTGCTGGAGCGCTCTTCTCGTTCATTATCTTTAACTTCTTCACGACCATCGACAAATCTTTTATGCTACATTAAAAACATTGCACGAGGCATACACTGCTCTCCGTATACATCTTTTAGCATTTGAAAGCATTCAGTAGCCGTTTTTTGAGTTTTACTTTAAATTAATATGATATGATATTTTCGTTTGTCATAATTCCGGCAAATGAGCTATGCACGATCAGCTTTAAACTACTGTGTAAGACAAACTAGTAGAGGAAAGGCGACAAGATTGCGCGCGGTAGTAGAACGCACATCAAGGTGAATAACTCCGATCGCCCGAGGCGTTAATACCTAAATTTAATTATCACACCTCGTAATTTGGAAAAAAGTAAATACCATAAATAATAAGATTTACCTTGAAAAAACACTTACACAGGGTGTCTCAAAAACATTTTATAGCTGATATAAATCACGAGAGACGAGACGAGACAAGAGAAAGGCTCTCTCGATCGATAGAAGAGTCCTATCATCGAGACAAGAGACCCATTTTATCTCGCATGAGACGAGACGAGGGAGGGCTTTCTCTCGTCTCCTCTCGTGGCAACACTAGTATTTGATCAAGGCCTTCTTCGGTAATAATGAAAATAACAAACAATCTTGCCGAGAACCTCAAGGAATTTAATTTTGTAATAGTTTGCAAGAATCGGACAGGAGACCACGGCTTTTGTCAATTCAGATTTTGTATCGCAAAATGCCTTCGGTTATGAAAATGAAACCAACCGAACAAATTGAAGGATTACAAGGGTATATCTAATTTATTAGAAAAGGGTGTATGGTTCCAAAGTTATTTTCTCTTGGGAGCTTCAAAGTAAGGTTCAAATAGGCTTATTCTTAATATTAAGAAGTTTTAGATTTTGTTTTTTTTACAGTATTTACTGCTTTTGTGTTTTTACATATATCAGGTTGGTTCGAAGTGTTCTACAACCACTTATTTTTTGAGGCATAGAACATGAGTTTACTCTATTTAGAATTTTTTTTTGTTAGGGCTAGTACTGTTTTTTTTTTAATTGTATTGGAGAACTTGGCTTTACTTTTATCTCAATTATTTTTACGAAATACCATTTTCGCGTACTTGGCTTTTTTTACATGAAATGTTTTTGTTATGATATAGAGAATATCTACCTTATCATGTGCATACAAATATATGGGTAAAGTTACCAGGCAATTCTATAAAAATAAATAAGAAACTAAGTTAAATGAGTAAATGGGGCAAACACAGCATGCACGTTTTCAAAATAATTTTCTTGGCACACTAAGACCTACCGAGATTGACATTTTCGCAAAACCCGTTCATGGATTTGTTATAAAGAGATTTAGCTTAAAAACAGAGCCTTTACGTAAAGGGTTAGGCTTTAACTCTGCTGTCAACAAATTCCCTATTTTGTCCTTCTTTACCACAACTGACCACAGCTTATATACCACAACTTTTATTATAAATGTCCTTTTACAAAAGCAGTTAGTGCAGTAAACATTTCATAATCAATTGCGGAACACTAACTACGTTTTTGTGAAAATTGAATGTATTTTCAATACGAATCAGTTTTCGGTTTCATAAAAGAATTTAATTTAAACATATTTTCAACGCGTTTCGAGTTTTTGACATTAGCTTGATTTTAATTAATGTTTTAAATTAGTTTAATTGAAATATGCCACTGAAGTGTGAGGCTAGTTCTTCCTAAATAATTTTAGTTTTGTATTATGAAAAGCTTAAAAAATTTTATTGCTAAAAGAAAACTTACAATTTGAAAAAAGTTGTATTAGAAAACATTAACATTTATTAACTAGAAAATTAATTATAATTATTAACAAATAGGCTAGAAAATCAGTAAAGTAAGCACTGGAACCAAACCTATTATTATTTATAGTCCTTATCGTTCACACTCATTAATAACTTAAGAGGTGATTAGGCTGTGATAACGGAAATAAATACAGACTTAACTATTAATAGGGACTTATTGGAATAAAACCTGACTTTATTTTAGAGTCGACTTTATTTTGACACACACCTCTCAAAATTGACATACCAAAGCCAAGTTTAATAATAAAGACGCTAACTTTCATTTAATAAATACCGACACTAATAAATCCGGTTTTTAAATACACAAAGGCCGAATTTTGAAGCAGAGCAGCTGCTTTTTATATGCAAATCTGTCACCAGAGGGTCGATGTTTAAATAAGATCAGGTTTATTCCAATAAGTGTCTAATAACAGTATTTAATAAACAATAAAACCACTGATTGCATTGCACAAATAAAACTAACTCTAACATGGAAAGACTCAGGAACATTGCAACAAAAAACAAAGAATAACCCCTGTGCGTCCTTAAGTGGCCGAAATAGCGGTCCTGAATTAAGTAAAGAGGGTTCTTAAATTCCCTACTTTCAAAATAAATTACGGAAAATGTTATTGGAAAATGGTCTTTCGTGCTCTGAGCATTGTGATGGATAGGAAATAAAATCGCTAGAGGTTTAGAAAGATAAAAAAATGACAGTTCTAAAACGCAAGAAAAATGTCGGAACCGACATCGGTAAACTATTTTGTGTGAACTAAATTAAATTTTAAGTCACCCAGTGTTCAATACATTTTTTATAAAAATTGCAACCTGGACCTATGTAGAAATAACTTTAATTAAAAATGAGCTACAAAACTTAAATTTTGCAAAGTGGTAGATCCTCGCAAAGCTTATAAACCGCCAAATGAGAAATTAAAAATTTAACAAAGATCACGAGTGGGTTTTGCACGAGTCATTAAATACCGAGATGAATTCCATCAAAGGAGCATGCGCCAAAATTAACGTCAAAATATCTCATTTAAATTATTGGCGCGAATACCGTGATTGGCGCGAGCTCGAAGAGCTTAACGTATAATAAAAAATTCAAGGTATAAAATAATGGTCAATTCCAATTTTTAGTTATGATTTTATGTCGGTACCGGGTGGTTTTTTATAACCGGAGCACTCAGCAACTTTATCATTGAAAATAAATTGAGATTTTTTTGGTTAATTATGACAACTTTAAAAGCCAACATAATTTTTTTCTATCCGTCACCATGTACATAGTGTCCCAAATTCGATGTTTTTGGGGGGTTTCGGGTATTTCTAGAGGGGCTAAAAAAAACTGATCCCCCTTTGCGACACTCAAATTTCAAAAGAAGCTTAAAGGTGAAAATCGCATTTTGATATAGGAAGCCGTTTTTAAACTACGGGGTGTTTTTAAAAAGTCTGCATTTTGGGAAGGGGTCTATAACTTGTTTATTTATTAATATTTTTTATTTCTGTGAAAACATTTTTAAGACACTTTTTTAAGAGGAATTAAATTTCATTTGTCACGTTTAGTTTTTGAGATATCACATAAAATTAATTTTTCTTTATGGGAGGATCCCTTTATTTCTTTATATTTTTGTATTTTTTTTTTATTTTTACCACATATTTTAGTTTGCTTAATGGGTTTAAAATATTTTAATATTATAAAATTATAAAAATAAAAAAATAATAAAGAGGTGATTAAAAAATAAAAATAAAGAAAACAATAAAAAAATAAAATATTGAGTGTAATACATCAAAGGAAATTTTAAGCTGATTTTAAAAATCGAATAAAAAAAGAGTTATTCTGTAAGAAAAATAACAACTTTATGCAATATTTTAAAAACCAAAAGAGATAAATAAAAACCGTTTACATCTGTCAATTCTTCAAGAAAAGATCTATAAGAAAGCTATTTACACAAAAAAAAAATTTTCATAAACAAAAAAGTTATAGACCCCCTCCCAAAATGTAGACAAAAACACTCCCTAGCTTAAAAACGGCTTGCTATATCTAAATGTGGTTTTCACCTTTAGGCTCCTCTTGAAATTTGAGCGTCGCAAAGGGGGTCAGTTTTTTTCTATCTCCCCTAGAAATACCCGACACCACAAAAAAACAACGAATATGGGACACCCTGTACAGGGTGTGACAATGAAGTCGATTTTTTGAGAGGGAACACCTTGTATATTTTTGCATTTTAAGATTCGTCTTTTCTTTCTGATTTCAAAAATATACAATATCTACGTGCTGCGATTAATATTTTTTGAGGTATATGCAGTATTTCTTCTATATGATCTTATGCATTTCACGTTTATTTTGTTTTGCCATGGGAGTATTGAGTCAATACCATTGACTCTCAACTCCAATGTTTCTTCAAGTATTTCTTGATTGTGTTTGTATTTCAAATCATCACACAGATCCAAGTTTTTTGGGAAGGAGCATTTACATTCTAGGCATCTAAACATAAAAACACTTTCTGCATAGGAACACCTTTGTTTTTGTATGCCATGTTTACTTTGACAGTGTTTATTCAAATTAAATTGGGCACTAAATAATTTGTCACACAACTTGCACGTCACCGGCATTTTCACAGCACAAAAACGACGAATTTTCATCAAAAATCACTGGAAATTATTAAAGTTTTGCTGTATAAAACTATACTGAAATATCTCTCAGTTGATTGGTTGGCAGAAGTGACAGATCAACGCTTGCGCACGTCTTGGAATTTATCTCAGTATTTAACGACTCGTGGTTTTGCGAAATGTAGTTTTAAATGTTCAGAAGTTAAAACCAGTGGTAAAAAAAGACTAAGCTCACCTAACAAACAAAAATAGATTTGATCATTATTCTATATATTTGATCCTTTAAAAACACAAAAACTAATACACATCGATTAAGTTACGGAAAAACTGAGGAAACGCATTTTCAAATTTATCCAGCTAAGAAAAAAATTGTAGAGTGGATTCTAAGCTATGATTGCTTGTTTGGGGGCTAACTTCGTTTAAATCTTGAACCCCCAGAAGTTATTTAGACCATACTAAAAATAATGTTTTTAAAAATAAAAGGTATCCAATGAACTTATTTTCGGAAACTAAAATATAACTTCAAAAATAACAACCAAAACCTACCACTCCTAATACCAGATCTGCTGGACATATATGTTAGTTTCAAAAATTAAATACTCCAAAATGTATAACATATTACATACATATTAGTCAGAGCATATTATTTTAAAAGGCTTTCCGTTTTCGGTCTAGAAGCAAATCATATTACTTTTTGGCAACAGACCATTTCCCCCTAATTTGACCCCGCTGAATCCGAATATCTCTGTTGCCAACTTGAAAAATCGACAGGGACGGAGAAAATCCCCCCAAACCCCCAGTTTTATGCAATTTTCTCGAAAACTAACCTTTTTATCAA
This sequence comes from Aspidapion aeneum, assembly GCA_963576565.1. Lineage (NCBI taxonomy): Eukaryota > Metazoa > Arthropoda > Insecta > Coleoptera > Brentidae > Aspidapion > Aspidapion aeneum. The sequence continues at coordinate 113,661,887 of OY755040.1, forward strand.
AAATTGCAAAAAACAGTTTTTTATGGAGAATAAAATTCCCTTTCCAACAATGTATTGGTCAATAAGGTTAGGAAAAGCAAGTAGCTCTTCAGTGGCGTCCGTAAATTGATATTATTTAGAAAAAACATTATAGGTTTTTCAAAATTTTCTCAAAACTACACTTTTTACAAAAAAATAAGTAGTATACTTTATTGTAGAACATAAAATTTTCTTTTAAAAACTTTATTAAAATATCGGGTTGTTGCCATATTTAAGGCTTCAGGGGCGTACTAATATAAACTTATTTTCAAAAATAACTGAAATAATCAGTTTCTCTTGCATATTTAAATATCTTTTCTAACTAAGATTTTCAGAAAAAAACGTGTCTTTATTCTTTATTGAGGATAAGACAATTTCTTTTTAAATGATATATTACAAAGTGAGGTTAATGTTATGATAAATACTTCAAAAAGGTTCGTAATTTATACCTACTAAAATAAAATGTTTCCAAATTAAAATCAACTGTTTTTTGATTAGATTAGATATTTTGATTTATCTAAATAAGTTCCTTAAAGCAAAAAAGCACGGGTGGTTATAAGGGGAGGGGGCATAGGGGCCATGGCCCCCCTAAGCAATATTTTTGTGCAGAAAGTAACCGTACTAACATTGACACAGGTGTTTTTGGTTATTTTTTTAAGCATATGGAATTAAAAATAAAGTGGTGAATCTTATGCAACGGTTTGGAGGGGGGGCATAATCATAATTAGGTACTCATTGGGATCAACAACAACCTGTTAGGAGAGTTTTCTATGCTATGGGTCACATTTTGTGACACACTGTTTAAAAGGACATTTTATTATCGGGCCCGCCGCCGAAGCCATAAAAGGTCGAAAGTACAAAATTTCGAAAAAAAATCGACAAAACAATATATTAAAAATACAAATTTACCTTATCAAGTCGAATTGACCTGTCCAGTCGATGTGGACCCGCGGCCGTACTTTCGATCTTTTGTACTTTCGATCTTTTGTACTTTCGACCTTTTGTACTTTCGACCTTTTGAACTTTCGACCTTTTGAACTTTCGACCTTTTGTTTTTTGATCTTTTGTACTTTCAACCTTTTGTACTTTCGACCTAATTTTTTCGACATTTTGTACTTTCGACCTTTTATCCGCCGCTCTTTAATATCCACCGAAAAGCTAATAAGACACAAAATTGATTAGTTTGGATTGATCTTAAATAATATCTTTAAATTAAGAACACCACTGGAGCGGTAAATATAAAATAACTTCCACTTTGTTATACATCGTTTGAAAGGACATTTTATTGGCTATGACGAAGTATAGAATACATTTTTTGATAAAGAGCTTGGTTTTTAAGAAAATTTAATAAAACGTATCAAAAACATGTTTTTTTTAATGATTTGTTTAAATCACCCCCATTGACGGACGTCGCTGGAGAGTTTGCTATAAGTCAAACCCCACCAAGTTTCACATTTTTAAAAAGGGAATTTCCCTTGTGTGTAGAACAAGTTTTTTCATGTTAAGCTTAGTTTTTGAGAAAATTAGATAAAACCTGTAACAAAAATGGTTTATTTTCTGTTTTTTCAAAATTAATTTAATTGACGGATGCCCCTGAAGTTTTATTTATAAAAGCGATTTAATCATCTTATACGTCATTTTGAAGGAAATTTTATTGTGTATACGAAAATGTAATACATGGTTTTCTGTAGATCTTAGTTTTTAAAAAAATTAAATAAATCTTGGAAAAAACATAGGTATTTTTTCAACTTTTTTTAGTTACTTCAATTAACGGACGCCGCTGCAGAGCTTGTTATTAGTCTAACTTTATTAAGTTATACCATGTTGAAAAGGGAATTTTATTGTCTACAATAAAGTATATTAAACATTTTTCTCTTTGAAGCTTAGTTTTTAAGAAAATTTGAAAAAACCTCAAACTTTCAGATTTTGGGGGGTCTGGGGGGGTTTTTGGAGGTTTTTGCAGCGATTTAAAAAAAAATAATATGTTATTATTTTTTAATTATACAAATAAATATTTTGAATGTACACCTGTGACAAATTGGGCTTTCCAGCGGCAATTTGAAATTGCGCCGCCATTTTGGCCGCCATCTTGAATATCTCAGCCCCTGTCAATATTTCGAGTTGGCAATAGGGATATTCGGATTCAGCGGGGTCAAAATAGGGGGAATTGCCCATTTGCCAAAACGTAATATAAAATGCTTCTAGAAAGTGGATTTTCCCGAATGTTGCCTGAACTATATATACAAATAATCAAAAATGTATAACATATTACCTAACACCCTAAAAAAATATAAAATTAGTAAATTACGAACAACAATAAATAATTCAATTTTTCAAAACAATGTAGTTGTATCGAAACTGTAATTCTTTTCCATAAGTATTTTTATATGAATCTTTCTTATTCGTCTTTATTATACATTACCTATTGGTTTTAATTTCAAGTACTTTAAGAAAATTCTGTGGGCATACTCACACAAACTCATAGGTTCATTAGTATGCCCAAGAGATTTAAAAAGGATAAGGCACCCCTCTCATGGGATTTCTGTAATCCGCCAAACTTTATGAAATTTTAGTATGTTGTAGACTGAACCTTTCTTAACAAAAGTTCTCATCGCCCAACTCACATTAATGACCAGTTTTTGCAATACAGGATGTTGAAAGTGATATTGTCCAAGAAGCAGAATAGCTCTTTAGACGCGTTTTCCAAACATATACGAAATGTTGGTATTACATATATTTACGATTTATTTATTATTTTTAATCTGTATCTTTGAAACAAATTCTACAGGGTGTTTAAGTAAATATTAGTCGAATGTTTTAATGAGAAACAAGCTTCAGTATGTTGTAGATTAAACTCTGCTCATCAAAAATTCTGATGGTCCCAACTTAAATTAATGACCAGTTTTTGAAATAGAGGGTGTTGAAAGTGATAATGTCCAAAAAGCATAATAGCTCTTTAGTTACTATTACATATATTTACAATTATTTATTTATTATTTTTAATCTGTACCTTTAAAACATTATCTACAGGGTGTTTAAGTAAATATTAGTCGAAAGTGTTAATAAGAAACAAGCGTTAGTGTGTTTTGGTAGAGGATTTTCTTAAGAAAGAGTTTCTTAAAGTCTCTTTTTCTTTACAATTAGTCCCTTTTCACTTTTTTTGCAGCACAACCTCTCTAAAAGCCCTGTGTTAATGGTAGGATGCTTATAATATATACAATACATAGATTGATACAATGATATTTGTCGAAACACCATGTATTAAATACTTAGTAATAGTGACATTGCGTATATGTTTGGAAAACCCGTGTAAAGGGCTATTATGCTTCTTGAACATTATTAATTTTAACTCTATTTCAAAAACAGAAAATTAATTTAAGTTGGGCCCATAAGAACTGATGAGCAAGGTTTAATCTTCACCATACTAAAGTTTGTTTATCATTAAAACATTCCACTGATATTTACCTACTTAAATACCCTGTAGAAGTTTTAAAGATACAGATTGGAAATAATAAATAAATCGTAAATATGTATAATAGGCACATTGCGTTTATGTTTGGAAATCCCGTCTAAAGAGCCAATATGCTTCTTGGACATTATTACTTTCAACACTCTTTATTTCAAAAACTGGTCATGAATTTAAGTTGGCCCCATGAGATCTTCTAATGAGCAAGGTTTAGTCTACAACATACTAAAAAGCTTTCGACTAATATAATATATTTTCGACAAAAAATAATAAATAAATCGTAAATATATGTAATAGTAACATTTACCCCGTTTAAAGAGCTGATATGGATATTATCACTTTCAACACCCTATATTTTAAAAACTGGTCATTAATTTGGGTTGGGCCCATGAGAACTTTTGATAAGAAAGGGTCAGTCTACAAAGTACCTAAATTTCATGACGTTTGACGGATTACAGAAATCCCATGAGGTGATAAATAAAAAAAAATTATAGAAAAATAAAAGAAGGATCCGGGTTATTTCACAACCATCCAAAATAAAAAAAAGTGGGTAAAACATGCGTTTGACCCTACCGTTGAGAAACCTGAAAATTTGACTGAAATACATAGAAGGGCACTGGTAGGCAACCTTTTAGGCAGCCTAATCAAACAGAATATCAAAACGGGCGGGCCAAGATCAACTTTGTTGACGTCACAGCGAAGGGTAAATTTCTTTTTGATGGTCACGTCACGCCACAGCTGATTGTCTTTAAATATGGGAATTGGAATTAGAGTTTTTACATTTTTTAAAAATTTATAGTAATCCTTAATTTTTCAGAGCCACTTCCTTAGCTCACACAAAAATTAAATTTAAAGCAGAGAAATCATTATATGACGGACAAGAACAGTACATTGAAAACCTAAAGACTGGGACATTTAATCCCAAGGCGAAAATGTTTTAGCCCGAGCTTAGGTCTCCTTAAAGTCTCGTGTTGGAGTTTTGTGGTTGATTTTAATCTCCGGAGGTTTGACAAGTATAATTTTAATACCTTAAAAGTGGGATTAAAAGTACAATTTTAATCTATAAAGTGCATAAAACGAATTCTAGTTCTTAGGGTGCAGAAAAAAACGATGGCACGTGATGTTTGGTTTTAAATGAGTGACAGCAGTTTTTCCCTTTCCTCGGGCAACCAAAAAACTAGGCACGTCCCTGAATCCAAGTTTTTAAAGTGATTATTCTAAAAAATGGCGTTGTGACTATCCGTTATTAGACGCGGTACTTGATCAGATCGGTATTTTTTATTTCTGGTCAAACGCAGCCAAGCTCGGATTTGAGGGGGGGGTCACGTGGTAAGGTGCATTTGGGTAATATGGCCCAGTCAGGAATTTGGCCCATCGGCGAATTTTAATGTATTTAGTGACATCTCTTACCCAGACCCAGCACCTTTCATAGCTCAAAGGCCGGCCAACTGTATCCCGTAAACAAATTCAAGCAATACGCAGTACTTGTCGCCGTACGCACATAAATGTGTTTAACGTATATTTCGTTATAAAATATTAAGTGTCTTTTTTTGTGTTTATTTCAGCATCTCTGCCTAAAGTCAGGTAAATATAAAGTACATTACATAAAGTGTTTATTTCGTTATAAAGTGTAATGCATGAAAAATAGATTCCTAAGACATTACGAATACCATAACCTCAAACGAAAATTAGGGCGTGGTCGTAAATATGGCCCAGTAAAATAATTAAGTGGGCGATATTTCCGACCAATATGGGCCATATTACTGACCTCTTTAGTCACCAATAAAAATAGGTATTTATATATGTATCTATACCAAATCCTTATTTTTTACAGGATGTGTAAGATCTGCAAGGGTATACGTACGAACTGGAACGAGGCATTACGGAGTCAAAGATATGTAGAGCAGGCCTGTGGAATTCCGCGAACAACTTTGCGTAATCATATAAAAACTGGGAATCCTGCACGGCGATCAACATCCAGAGTGGTTTTCAAACTACTGGCATTTATCCATTCGACTCGTGTCATACCCGAAGTGGCTTTCACCCCATCTACTTTAACACAGAAGCAGGGCCTGCACAATTAGCCGATGAATCAAATTCAATTCAAACTACGGATATTAGCAGTGGCGTAGCGTGGGGGGGGGGGGGCGCGGGGGGTTCGTCCCCCCCCCGCCCCGAGGGTACTGGCGCCCCGTTGGAGGCCGAAGCGCCCTATGCGGTATTAAGTACCAGGGCTGCTAACGACAAATTGAGAGGGCGGCAAAGGAAACGAAAGACTTTTTTTTTGTTTTTTTTTTTGGTCGCAAGATTTTTGAGGGGCGCCCTTTTTAGGTGTCACATATAAGAAACCTAAAGAGTTAGAAATCAAAAATCCAAAGATTAACATCCTAAATATTACTGTGATCAAACCAGTACCAGAAACAGAGCCGCAAGAAAGTGTGTGTTCTGCATCCTATTCCTTTTCATCTTTACTTCCAACCCCAGAATACAAGACAAAGCAGGTAAATGTACCAAGAAGGAAAGCCATCAACTATAAAGCACAAATTTTAAAACGAGAGGTTTTTGATAAAAATAAACAAGGAAAGTCAACCAAAAAGGTTCCAAAGAAAGAAGAAAAGGGTAGTTGGATGTGTTTAGTGTGCAAGGAGGACTTAGTCTCGGATATGCGGCAATGTGCGCAGTGTAGCAGATGGGTTCATGAAATGTGCGTTGGACTCTCTCAAGAAGATTTGGACGTCTATATTTGCCCTGATTGTAATGATTAGAGGTGGGCTATATTTATGACTGAGATCCAAAAGTGTGGGCCGTGTTTCAGTTAAAGGCAGAAATAAAGCCCGATTTGCAAGTTTTTTTGAATATTTTTTTTTGATTTGAAATAAGTTAGAGAATTACGGTTTGTTTTCATATTATTATTTTATAATAACTACTTGTTAGAAATTAATAAAAGTTATGTTTAATTTCCTATTTCTTGCAACTCTCTTTAAGTTTTAATCGAAAATGGGCCTTATTACCTGAATTTACCTTAATTGACCCCCTAGAAAAAAATTGCACTTTTTGTCAATAATTAAACGGAAAACAGGAAAATAACCCCCTTCTGGAAAAAAAAATAATTACAAATAATTTTTTCGGCGACTATTACCCCCCTAGATTTTGACCCAGATCCGCGTTTGTACTCAGCATCAGGATTACAATATAAAATTTACCGACCGCAGTATATGTACTACACTGTAATTCCGTAATATCAGCAGTAATGTTTTTGCTGGCACAAATTTTAATATACCTTTTTATATTTAATGTTTTCCTTTTTTAGGTAAGTTCATTAACACACCAACATCTTCTTTTGTACAGTAAGTAGAAAAATATTATTTCTTTATATCATTTCATATTTTTAAAAAGGTTTTTTTAATTAAAACCATCGATTTTCTGTCTACCCGTTATTTATTCCCGCATTTAAAAGACTTTCGTTTCCCTTGCTTTCAAAATTATGCTTAATAGCGCCTAATTGAACAATCAAGCACACATCCATTGTTAAATGCTCTTGAGTTGCACTTGAATATACCTACATATTGTAACAACTAGCCAAAGCCACTTTACTTATTAAACGGCTGTTTTTTACTGTACCGTGTTTTTTAGTGTTTTTCTTTATTTGTTGTTCATCACCATTGTTTATCATAAATGTTTATTAATTTACTTTAAAATAAATGGATCCATGACGGATCTGATACCTTCCTAGCTAGCCTATTAGCACACTTGAAGCCATGATATATCCGCTTTAAAAACAGTTTTTTATAAATATTTCAGAAATTAAAGCGCCTATGAAGTTTTTGGTTATGACACAAATTATTGAACAAAATGTATTCTACTATATTCCAAAAACCGCATATTGATACAGGCTATCAAAACGGACGGGCCACGATCCTCCACTTTGTTGACGTCACATCGAAAGCTGATTTTTTTGATGGTCACGTCACGACACAGCTGATTGTCTTTAAAATATTGAAGTTGGAATGAAGGTTCATGAATATTTGATTTTTTTTTTAAATATAGCTGGTTTTGAGATTGTTTTTACTATATTCTTGCAGAACAATTTTTTTTAATGTGTATAGTAATCCTTTCAGAGCCGCTTCATTAGCTCACAGAAAAAAATTAAAAGCAGACAAGTGAATCAGTTCGTTTCTGCGTGGAAAGTAATCGGATTACCTACAGCTATTTCTTTATATTCGGCACTTAATATAATTATTTACATATGTTTACAAAAATACCATCAAAATATGATTTTTTTGTAGTGTAATTTTGTTTTAAAAAGATTAGCGCTGGTATTTTGGGATTCTAAATGAACTTTATTGTAAAAAATCATTAAAAAATCGAAAACGTTTTACAATACAAACAAGTAAACATATGCCATAACAAACACATGACAAAGTCAAATATAACTTGAATTCAAAATAAGGAACGCAAAATCTTGAAGATTTTAACATTTTAATCATCTGCAACCTTACAAATGTTTGGTGGAATATCGGGATGATGTCTTAGAATATTTCACTGAAATTTCGCGGAAATCTGTAGTGCCATTTTAAAAATATCATCTGACCTCCCATAAGACCCAATATAAAAGTCAGCCCCCCGAGAACAGCTGACTTTTTCAGGGTCGTGGCCTGTATTTTTTTGTTGGGCTTCATTGATGCGATGCTCCGTTAAAAAGTTAGCATTTTATTAATTTTTTAATTGTCAAAAATTAGCATGAATTGATTTTAACCAAAATCGTTAGAGTGTGGAACACTATTTTACCTGAAAATTTTATAACAATTAGTTCAGCAGTTAAGGAGCTATCGTGTTATGGACAGACACACACACACAGACAGACATCACGAGGATCTTGCTAAGATAGGTCAAAATACACCCAAATAACACATTCTCAGCGTTATCTCAAAAAATTTTAGGAATAGGAAGGTAAAAATGAGAGAATTCGTGTCCGCTTGTGTAGTGGTCCTGCTTTGGATGTATCGCTACTATAATGGCATGTTATATTTGTCCGGACTGCTCTGATCACGGCGTTTCGCGAGCTTATGTGTTCGAGTTCCACTTAACGCATGGTTCTGTTGTTAGGTCTAAAAAACTATTTTCGACTCAAAAACTTTGGCAAAAACTGGGCAATTGATCCTAGTATGGATCGAAAAGTCCCAGTACAAAAAAAACATCTACGGCAAAGATTCCTAACGCTACCATGCCAATGAAGCAATATTGAGCAACTTTTTGTTATAATATGTTTCTTCCTGTTTTTTTTGCCGTTAATATGAAACTTTTAAAAACAATTTAGTATAAACTTTTTGTTTCCATTGAACCAAATAAAATTTGTTAGTTGTTTAACGAAAACTGTTAAGTATTTCCTATTATTTAAGCATTATTGAGAAACTTTTTGTTCTCATTTTTAATTTTTGTTCCCGGAAAAATGAAACTTTCAGCAACAACTAACGTTTTGTTTCCATGGTTGCTTATTCGTTTCCATAGAAACTCAAAACGTACCTATTTGTTTAGTCACCAGGCCGATTTTCCTTTAGAGTTTCCAGCTTAAACTAAAAACCGGCGCCAAGAAGTAACAACCGGTATTTATTTCGGAAACATAAGAGAACATTTAGGACCTTTGGGAAACATTTTTGGAAACATGCAACAGAAACTAAAAGGTTGCTTAATGTTCCTTTAGTGGAAATGTAAGAAGATAAAGATAACCTAGTATTAAAGCATTCAGCATCATTTTTTTTTCTGTTTACATTTTTGAAGAACAAAATATGAATTTTATAAAAATATATTTTTTTAAAGCGCTCTAGTTTAAAGATTTTGTTTTTGTACGTAAATTATAGCTGTGTTAACTTAATCAACAAAACCACAATACTGGATCTTAGTTTTATGGTCCGATTTGAATTAGGAACAAGAATCATAAAACAAATTTCAAGTGAAAAGAAGTATGTAAACATGTTTTTCTTTAAAAAAATTGAGATCAAAGTATAGCCAAGTTCTCTAATAGATATTTCAAAAAAAAAAAAAAAATTACCATCTAATTTAAAAAAATTCTTAGGACTTCAATCTGAAACCTAGCATTCATAATAATAGTTATTTTATTAATTTGTTATCCATTCCACTAGTTATCTAATTTCTTCCTCCTTTTTTATTAAGCAGGTATTAAGCAGGAGCTTTTTTAAGCTCCCATCACAATACGGTCGCTATTTCCTAACACCCTACAAAGGTTTAACCTATCTTTAACCCTCAAAATATGTGCGGGAATATGTTTCTTTTTAATTCTTTTTATACATGTGATACAAAAAGATACGAGATTTAAGGGCCTTGATTATGTTTGTTACATGTTTCAGCTGAAGAATTATGACAATAGATGAAAAGGGGTTACCAAATTTATAAGTAGTAAATACTTTTATCGGAAGATGTTTTTATATTAGACCACAGTTTAAATTCTGTACCCTGGAAAAATAAGTCAAAGTCTACCAATTTCGCAATTAGATCATCACAAAGTATGTAAAAGTTAGACCAAGTATAATAGTTAATTCATTAAAGCTTTTTATAAAGCAATATGAAATCAATCAATGAAAAGACTTCCTTGGTATACTTGTATATTTCAATCGAAGGTTCTGTTAATTTTCTTTATAACACAATAATGTTAAAAGTTACAATTGCTTTAGTTTCAATTTTAAGATTATATTTTTTATTAACATTAACATTAAAATGTTTAACCATGGGCGCACCCAGGGGGGGGCGCGGGGCCCGCCCCCCCCCCAAGCCTTACATTTTTTTACATATTTTCTACATATTTCATGATAAAACACAAAAAATAGCTTAAAATTTGACATCATGAGGCTTCGGGCCCACCCCCAAGAGGCCTCGGGCCCCCCAAGACACATTCCTGGGTGCGCCACAGGTTTAACATTAACACCACAAACAATACAAAACTCACCAGCTATATACTATAAACTACAGCAGCGGCAGCAACATTTATTCCAATATACAATAGTAGCAGTAATATTCTTCCTCCATTAAAATCTTTATTTTCTTTCAATTCAGAGTTCCTTTAGCAAATTTGAATTACAGCTCTTCTGTATGTAATCATTTTATTTTGGCATTCGTAGAAACAACTAGTTTGGGTTTTGTTGTGGTTTTTATTAAATCTCCCCTTCTTAAGATTAGTTTTCCTTAATTCTACGGCTTGCATTGAGCTAGACACGATCTTTTTTCCTTTTTTTTTGTTTTTAGGCTTATTAGAAAACTGACTAACTAAGCTAACTTATCTTGCATATTCTTGTTCCATAATTATTTTTTTATTTGCTAGAAAATTAGATTTATTTTTAACCGAACCGAACCGAACCTCTAATCTTTAAACCTTCCAGCTCTAAATTATTTATTTCTTTATTTAGTAAATCCTTACCTTTCCTTTTTAAAATAAAAGATTTTTCGGGAATTTCGGTGATGTTTGAGTCTGACTTATTTCTTTTTATAAATTTTTACATCCAGATGTTTTTTGTTTTCTCTTCGTATGAACTTTTAGAAGTTTACACATTTCTACTAGATCAATTGTATTTTCTTTTATCTATCTGTCATTTTCTTTTCTCTTTGAGCTTTCCTTACTCTGAAAACACTCCTTTTGTTTCTTCAATTTCATTTTCTTTCTGGGAGATGGTTTTGATTGATTTTCAAAGGATCGATCTTTACGATATCCTAAGTTATTTAAGTTTTTATTTTCTTTCTTTTTGCTTTTAGATTTCTTATCTTCTCTATCATGTTTTTTATTGTTTTGTTTTTCTGATCGGTCTGCAAAAATATTGAAAGTTTTTTAAATTTATCTAGGCTAATTTTGGTAATTTTAGATCTAACTTGGTAGTTTTAGCTAAATTTTGGTCTTTAGTTTGTTATCACTTTCCTTGATTTTTTGTGTGAATACTCACATAATTATTTTAATTTACGTTGTTTTCATTACTTTTAGTGTATAATGTCACAAGGCTATATTCTTTGTGATAATGTCAACCATATGAAATATCTACTAATTATCGTAAATTCTCGTTATTTTGAATACCTACTACTTCTATGTTTGGGGTTTCTAATTCAGCTTTTTTTAAAAAAAACTTACCCATGCCCACTCGAATTCCGCCATGAAATGACTCCAAATTTATCAAAAATTCTTCTGAAATAATTGAGATATATGACGAAAACAATGCGAGTAATACGACTAACTGATGGCCTGTGCCAGGCACAAAATTTCTTTGCTTTTTCCTATTTAAAAAACGCTAAAATGCCCAAGGTTGACCCTGTCACTGTTGCTCATATAGGCTGCAGATAAAATCTATCTCTATTCGAAGGAGCCAAGAGAAAAGTGGTAGCGTGTACAACGCTGCTTTGGGTTTCAGTAGGTGGCCAATTCACCGCGTCGCCGTCGGTCCCATCGAGTCGGAGTGTGATCCACTGCATTGCACAGGGCTACCGAATTTCATATAAAATAATTATAAATGAAAAAGAAATGCATAAAATATAAACCAATAAAGATGTTTTAAAAATTAAAAAAACGTGTTTTTGCAGAAAAATACGGTAGTGCCATGGCACTACCTCACGAGCCGCCACTGCTCCCATAGGACTATTTATTTTTTGTTGAGACCACATTAATAAATATTCGTGTTTTGAGGCTTTTTATTTATGTAGGTTATGTTTAATTTATAATTTATGGAAAACGGTGTTTGTATTAAACTACGCAACATCGTCAAGTCAGTCGAGACAAACCAGGGGTTGAAGAGCCGACAATAACGGGCCCTTGTTTATTGTGACTCACCCTATCACGAATAAACTATAGCCTATCTAGCGGGAAGTATTTTTATGTCCCCAGAATTAAAGTTTTACATACTTTACGATATTTCAGATAACTTTTAACTTAACTTTTTTTTGATTTAGTTTACTCGAAATTTGTGTACAATGAAAATGATCCGTGGATTCAGATTCAGCACACCGAAGAACTTATATACATAAATATAGGTCGGTTTGATCTAATTTACAGACCACTTTTTTATTTTGTTTTCATGAATTTACAAAATTTTAAGTTTTTTAAAACACAAATATAGAAATTTTTATTAGAAAATAATTATAAATAATCTAATCTGTTACTTTTTTACATGGAACATTCGAATTCTAGAAGCTTAACTTTATTTTATTGCAGGGTTTTTCTATAAGCAAAAACTTCTCATTATATGATTTCTCTGTGCTCTGTTTTACTATGTGTACTATTTTTCATATGCGCTTTTTTTTGTGTGCGTTTTTATCCACGTGAGCTTTTTTATGTATGCGCTCTTTTCCTGTGCGGATATTTCCTGAGCGCTTTTGTCAAATTCGCTTTTTTCCTGTGCCCTTAATTACAGTTACCGCTTGACCCCCCCCCCCCGCTAGCATATCAATTAAAAAGCAAATAGTGGAAGCCTGATAAATATTGTTTAGGTATAACCAAATACGTTAGAGCATAAATATGGGGCATACCCAAGCCAGGATTTCGGTTACTGCGCATGCGTTAGTTTTGATGGTTTTGGAACATACTACGATACGTCACTACATTATTTGACAATTGTCAAAAGTTTAAGGTTATTTTTTTCTAAAAACTAGTTGATTGGGTGAAAATTTATCAAATTGTGGATTAAAATTGTAGTTTTTCTAAAACTAATTGTGCAGATTTATTGTGGACACCATGAAGAGTGTTTAATGGCATTTATAAACCACTCTTAACTTTTGTTAAAGGAGAAGAAACGAAAAGTCCTGCTTACTTCACAAATATTTTATTGTCTAATCACGACGCGTTTCGGTTTTTAAAAAACCATTATCAAGTGGTCTGGTAGGTTTTAAAAACCGAAACGCGTCGTAATTATACAATAAAATATTTGTGAAGTAAGCAGGACTTTTCGTTTCTTCTCCTTTAACAATGGTTCAACGACTTCACCCTGGAGAAATCTACAATTCATTACTCTTAACTTTATTAACAAATTATGAAGAAAAATACAAGTAGTTACCTATGGAATGGCACTCTTTTTGTTCTCCCGGATATTTTTCCACAAACCGCACATGTTTTACGTGAATTATTTCCCATTTTTTACAGAAAAAACATAATTTTACATGACAAACGCAAAACCCCGCAAAATGTAAATAAGCAACAAAGATGGCCTCCACTCACACAGCAGCTGAGTGTCTACATCACAAGACACACGCATGCGCACTTGAAAATTCGCATACGCGAATTTAAATTTGCCATTGTTTCCAATGCCAACTATGTGGGCTTCACTTTTCGATTCTTTGAACATGTATTTATGGTATAACGTATTTGGGTATAACACATTGTTATACAATCTATGACATACAGGCAATAAAAAATCCATTAAAGTAAAGATCCCAACTCTAGTCTTGTTTTACTGTCCAGAGACTACTTAAATTAGTTAACTAACTTTGTAGAAACATCAAACGTTTAATTTAATTTCAGCTGAATGTTGAAAATTTACCGCCGGCTGGCTGACACATTAAAATCCCCATTTTCTCTCTTTTTAAATTTTAACTGAAAGCGAGCATGAAAGATAGGCGGGAAAGAATCTAAAACAATATTACGTTCACTCCAAAAATGCCGAATATTTCGGCAAATATAGGACTCAAGGAATTCAAAGAGTTTTTTAGGAAAAAGGAAAAGGATAAAGAGGATAAAAACAATTGGGACATGAAAAATACATATTTAAACATAGGTCTTTATTTACTGAAGAAAGCGACGCTTACGATAGATTTAACATAAAGTAGTTAGCTTAAATAAGCTTGGCAAAACAACAATATTTCTAACAAAAATAAGTAACATATATATTGTTTTACCTTAAGATATACCCTTTTTACACTATTTTCCGTGTGCGTTCTTTTTGTGTGCGCTTTTATCCGCGTGAGCTTTTTTACGTGTGCGCTCTGTGCCAGTGCAGATATTTCCTGTGAGCTTTTGTCATATGCACTTTTTCCAGTGCCCTTATTTACAATCTTCGCTTGACAATTACCCCCCTCCCCCAGACTTTAGCTCCAGAGCCGCCGTTGATGGTAGGTTATTTTAATGATAGCCTTATATCTAAGCCGAAACCAGCATATCAATTAAAAAGCAATTAGTGGAAGCCTGATAAACATTGTTTAGATATAACACATTGTTGACATGGTATCTATGACACACAGGCAATAAAAAATCCGTTAAAGTAACGATCCCAACTCTAGTCTTGCTTTACCGTCCAGAGACTACTTAAATTAGTCAACTAACTTTGCAGAAACATCAAACGTTTAATTTAATGTAAGCTGAAAGTTGAAAATTTACTGCCGGCTGGCGGCTGACAAAATAAAATCCCCATTTTGCCTCTTTTTGAATTTTAACTGAAAGCGGCATAAAAGATATGCGGGAAAGAATCTGAAACAATATTACGTTCAGTCCAAAAATGCAAAATATTTCGGTAAATATAAGACTTCAAACAGTTTTTTAGGAAAAAGGAAAAGAATAAAGAGGATAAAAACAATTGGAAAATGAAAATTTTTTAAACATGGGTCTTTAAGAACGCGACTCTAACAAAAGATTTAATTTAAAGTAAAGAGTTCAAGCAAGCTTGGGAAAGGAACAATATTTTTATTAAAAATAATTAACAGATACTTTTTTACTTTGAGAAAACCCCCTTTTTACACTATTTCCGTGTGCGCTTTTTTCTGTGCCTTTATTTGTGCCTTTATTTACAGTCACTCTTTAACCATTACCCACCTCCAGACTTTAGCTCCAAAGCCGCCGTTGATGGTAGGTTATATTAATCATAGCCTTATATCTAAGCCGAAATCTACATATCAATTAAAAAGCAATTAGTGTAAGCATGATAAACATTGGTTAGGTATAACACATTGTTATATATGGATTTACAAAGTTTACACATATATTTGTGTAAACTTTGGTATCTATGACATAAAAAAAACAATAAAAATTCGTTAAAGTAACGATCCCAACTCTGGTCAAACTTTACACATAATTGTGTAAACTTTGATCTGGTCTTGTTTTACCGTCCAGAGACTACTTAAATTAGTCAACTAACTTTGCAGAAACATCAAACGTTTAATTTAATTTAAGCTGAATGTTGAAAATTTACTGCCGGCTGGCGGCTGACACATTAAAATTCCCATTTTCTCTCTTTTTTAAATTTTAACTGAAAGCGGGCATGAAAGATATGCGGGAAAGAATCTTAAACAATATTACGTTCACTCCAAAAATGCGGAATATTTCGGCAAATATAGGACTCAAGGAATTCAAAGAGTTTTTTGGAAAAAGGAAAAGGATAAAGAGGATAAAAACAATTGGGAAATGAAAAATTAAACGGGTCTTTATTTACTTAAAAATGCGACGCTAACAAAAGATTTAATATAAAGTAAAGAGTTCAACCAAGCTTGGCAAAGAAACAATAATTTTATTACAAATAATAAACAGATACTTTTTTTCTTTGAGATAACCCCTTTTTTACACTATTTCCGTATGCGCTTTTATCCACGTGAGCTTTTTTACGTGTGCGCTCTTTTCTGTCATCCAACGTTTAATTTAATTTAAGCTGAATGTTTAAAATTTACTGCTGGCTAGCGGCTGACATTTTAAAATCCTAATTTTAGCGTTCAACAATCGTCATCGAATAAGCGTGCGATGTAATGCACGCAAAATATAAGTTGACCTTGAACTTCGAGAATATACGCAGTTGTAGTTCAGGAGCCGACACGCAGCCAGCTGAGGAACCAGGAATAATAACCCAGGAGCCTGCTATAAGTGCTATGTATGTACTCGGAACCAGGATGGCGCCAGCATAAATCTCCTACAGTCAAGTCACGACGACCACTCACTATTGCGTTGAAAATGAAAAGAAGTCTATCGTCTATAACCAAGTTCTGCTGGGACGATAGCGATATTAGATAGATGCAAATCTAACATGTAGCGGGACCACCATTCGGAAGGGGTGTAAAAGCGTGGGTCCACTGTGTATACTTGCTACGCAGTTGGTATAAAGATCCCTGCCCTCGACAAAGACGTGCCAGGCAAAATGAAGTCCTTTTAGAGAAAGAAAACTTGCATCCTAAGGGGCACATGCATCAGTTTGCTATATGGTATAAGGACAAATCAGGGTTTACGAAAAGGGCCTGTGTGTCTAGTCGCTAGACCAAAAAAAAATGGTCTCCCCACCAACACTGCTACTACTAGTACTACTTCGTTTATAACCGAGTAAAAATAAGAAAATTTGACTTTTTCGTTAACTTTGTTAAAGGATACTTTCATATTTTTTCTTTGAACATTTTCGCCTTTTTCCTATAAAATAAAATATGTCATACAGGGTATCTAGTGCAGAGTCGCAATCTCCAAAGCAAATATTGACTTTGTTAAAACTTTGCCGTCCCTAACTCCATCAGGATTTGCCTTATAGTTGCGAAAATATTTTATTATTAGATACTGCACGAGTTAGATACGAATCTATATGAGGTCTAGTACTAAAGTCTATGAACTTGATACCGACGAGTTTAAGTGTATTTTTTTATTATTTTAATACTTAAGCTAAGGTGCAATAGCACAATAAGCATTTCTCAGTGAATTTTAACTTAAAAAATTCAAATTAACTTAAAAATAAAGAAAAACCACATAAAAAATTTATAACGAACTATCACTTTTTGGAAATTTAGTCCGTGCAGTTATACGGTTTCCATTAAAAATAGCCTTAAATTGTAGTACCACCTGAGTGGTTTAAAATTCTAAAAAAAACTTACATACAAAAATTTTTAAAGCTAAATGATACATAAATAACCTAAAACTATATCTGTAGATGCATTATATTAATTATTAAATCCGTATTAAATCCGTATCAATATTTAAATATTGTAAAAAGCGCAAGATATATTAGAATCTGTTTTCAGTAACAAATCCACCAAAATAATTAAAAATCGGTTTAATCATCGCTAACTTCTCTAAATAATTAGCATGTAAATACAGCGGAGAGCTGACACTGACTTACACCGATTTTATTGAACATCTCCTAGTGACGTTTGGAGGTTTAAATGTGGCTACCATTTTTAAGCCATACTACATTATTTTTATTTATTTTTAAGTTTTGTGCGGATATAATGTCATTGATACCAATAAAAAATAGTCTGCCAATATATGGGCCCCTAAGCTCACACTAGGTACTATAGTTATAGTGAACGTGTGAGCTAATATAACCAAAAACTGAAATATATTTTATTCAACTCCACACTAAATTACCTTTTGTTTGATACCACACAAGCCATGCTTTAACTCAAACTCAAATTTTTGAAATCCACTTCCACCCTTAAAAAAAACAAAAACTAAAATGTATTTTGTTAAACTCCGGACTCAATTACCTTTCGTTTGATATCACACACGCCATATTTTCACATAAACTCTAATTTTTGAAATCTATCCCCACCCTTTTATTTGGTTTGTGTTCGGTGGATTTTGTTCATTTTTAAATGGGACCATCTCGACCCAAGACCCAGCCTAGGTATCAAATTTCATTGAAATCGGCCAAGCGGTTTTTGAGTTTTTGAAATCGGAGCAACTTTTTTTTTCTCGAAAAAATTAGGATCACCATAGCTCACACTACTATAGTATAGTATATGTGTGAGCTAAAAATGGCCTATATTGTAAAATATTTTTGAACAAGTATACAAATATCAAACACCATTACATTCAAGGCAAAAAAATTAGTTAAATCTTTAATTCTAAAATCTAGACCGAGTTTTAATTTAGGTAGTGCTTTAGCATTTTAGACTAAGGACACTCATCGTAAAGGCAGAGCTTGCTTTACGATGAGCGACCTTATTTTAGACCCTTTAGTAAGTACCGATTTTTTTTACTACATTTTGCCATGCCATAAAAACCGATTGTTTTTTTTTTAATCACAGCAGTCTACTTATTTATGCATGCAAAAATTAGTTGGCCATGAACTGTTTTCCTGGAAAATTGTTTTTTATTATGCTACATTATAATGCTACACAATAAAATTTGTTCATGTTTCCAAGCGATTTTAAGCTATTAAGCCTATTATTGAAAATATTTTTCGGAACGTGTTGCTTTATTTTTAGATAGGTTGGTTATTAAATGGACTAATAATCAAGCGGAGCTTAGATAACAATATAGTAGTTTTCCTAATAAGTGCACAAAAATACATTTACTCGTACGCCAAGCCTTAGGATTTTTTAGATATTTTTCATATATTTCAAAAAAAAAAAAATAAAGTTGCATAAAATATTACTGAGTGCGCCACTGGAAGTACTTGAAACTTTCAACTGACCACCACCCTTCTCGACAGGTCGTAATGAACTGACATGAAAGCGCTGTATTACAATGTATTTTGGTTGCTAAAGGAACAAACTGTACTTTTGTTGACGACATTGTTTGTGTACATATTTATCCAACTGCGTAATGAGGTAAATTTTACTTACTAATAATAGAAAAAGCATTAGAAAAAGGAAGAGTTTGTTCTGCAGTCTTTGTAGATGTAGCACAAGCACTTGACAAAGTGTGGCATAAAGGATTTAATTTGAAACTAAAACGTTTTCTGCCAAAACAATATTCCGATATTTTGGAATCATACATTTATCTGATAGTCATTTCAGAGTAAAACAGGAAGATTCATACTTAAATTTAAGAGAAATTCAAGCGGGCGTGCCCCAGGGTAGCGTACTAGGCCCTTATTTATACTTATTATTCAATCACTCACTAGAGGAGTTGAAAAAGTAACTATTCGTTACTCGAGTATTCGTTACTCGAAAAATACGGAGTAACGACTACCGATCCGAAAATTAAATGATTCGTTACTCTGATTACTTTAATTCCTTTGATTATTATTTTAGTATTCAGTAATACTCGAAAGTCGGTAATCCAAAATCAGGAAGTAACTATGATAACTTAAGTAACTAACAGGTAGCAATAAGAAAACGTAGGACGTGACAATCTGGCAATGTTGTTCGTTTGAACGCTTGCACCCGCTTGCTCGGAATGCTCGGCCTCGGCTGTCGGTTGTCGGATTAGAATTTTAAAATTATGTGATTCCCGAAGTACGTTTTTTTCTTAGCTCACGCATGACGATGATTTTCTTTGTTAGTGTGTTCCCTTGCGATACGTCTCGTTGATGCATGTGTATTTTTTGTGTTCTCGTCTAAGATTGTTATTTTTGTCTCTATTTTTATTTACTTTTAGATTTTATGTATGTATTTCTTTGTATGTAAGGCATTTGATTTTTAAAACAAAGTTATACACAGAACAGTTCATACGTAATTCCTACCTTTATTTTTTTAAATTTTTTGAAAATGTCAATTAAATATTTCTTTAATATCAACAACAAAAATATACCTACAAGTAAATGATTTTCGAATTAACGACAGTCCGAGAATTTCGCACTAATTGTAGGATTGAATTGAATACAGAATGATAGTAACGAATATATAAAATGATTACTTAGTAGTCGAGTAACGATTGGTAATGAGTATTCAAAAGTAACGAAAATCAAGTCCTCTATCAGTCACACTTTGGTTCAACTGAGAACTTCGATGACTGCATCCTGAACTTTTTCTATGCATTCTTCAATAGATTTTTCTACCGTCAATAAAC
Source organism: Aspidapion aeneum (assembly GCA_963576565.1). Taxonomy (NCBI): domain Eukaryota; kingdom Metazoa; phylum Arthropoda; class Insecta; order Coleoptera; family Brentidae; genus Aspidapion; species Aspidapion aeneum. Next base: position 113,682,046 of record OY755040.1, read on the forward strand.
CAGTATCATTGGAAAGTGTTGCCAAGTGACAATTTTCTAGCTTTGGGATATCCCAAATGAATGATATGTATAAATAAGGGCCTAGTACGCTACCCTGGGGCACGCTCGCTTAAATTTCTCTTAAATTTGAGTTTTACTCTGAAATGTCTATCAGATATATACAGGGCGTTCCATAACTTAGGGGCCATAGGCTAACAGGTGATAGAGGAGGTCATGTCTCATATAAAAGTTCCTATAATGCATGTGTCAAAACTTTTTCTTTTTCGAGATACAGAGCATGAAAGTTAGCAATTTTTTTAACTATTTTGATAATAACTTTTTAAAAAAACGCAGTAAATATATAAAATCGTGTAAAGTAGTGTACTAGAACAAGAGCAATAAACTGAAATAAAAATTATTTAAAAAAAATTAGTCGGTCAAATTTTTTTAGAAAAAGCTATATTTTTGGTATAAACTTTTATAAATGCCATTTTAAACGCAATGTTTTTTTTAAATATTATTTGTTAGTAAAAACAAGTCTCTAGCGTGATACAATAATAAAATAATATTAATATTTTTTTTTTTTAAATATTAAGCAAAAATGTTATTATTATTATTATTATTTTATACATTTTTGGAGGTTATTTTGACAGCCTGTATCTGCTCAACTTGTAATTTTATCAAAAAAAGGAATACCACATTTTTCAATCACAATTAGCTGAGTATTCAGCTGGCTATGACAGATTTTCTTTAACTTTAAAAACGCTATATCTTAAAAACAGATGTGTGTTGACCCCCATGTTATATAAACTTTTTTCTCGAAAATAACCTCCTCTATCACCTGCTGTACTATGACCCCTAAGTAATGGGACACCCTGTATAATTCCAAAATGTCAGGATATTGTTTTGGTGGAAAACGTTCTAGATTAAAATTAAAGCCTCTGTGCCACTCTGTGTCAAATCAGCACATCAAGATCGGTACACTGAGCATAAAAACTGAACTGGAACTCATTTTAATCTACACATGAAAAATAACAAAAAAATTAAACGCCGACTGTATAACAAAGGGACAATATTGCCGACAGTATTACGCTTCATTGTGGGTAATTTTAAAACAATTCGCAGCAGAAATCGAGAGTCAAATAGGTATTTGAAAATGCCTCTGTCAAAAAAAAAAAATAAATTGAATATTTAATTTTGCCAGTTCTAAAATACAAAACAGTACAAAAAAGGTGCAAATCCAATACTTACATATATGGGGCTTTTCATGTCAACCCGGCCACCTTTTGCACTTAAAAATTTAGATTTTAATAAAAATTAATTTTTTGCTTCCTCTATAGATACCGATTACACCAAGATAAAAAAATTGAAAAAGTGTTTCGATTCCTTAAATCTACATGGTGTTTTATCTTCTTAATTGGCCAAAGCATATCTATGGTTTATGATTTTTCCTGAAAAAATACGAACTTTACAAAATTTTACTACTGTTTAGAAACAAGAACAAGAGGCTTTAAGAAAAATTTTAAAAATTACAAATAGTCGCATCAGTGGCCTTAGTACAAGACAATAAATTAAAGAAACCGCCATTTTAAAAATGACCCCTTCGATTTTTTAAATTTTTTTGAAGAAAGATGCTTTAATATTTTGTCTATTGCCTTTAATAATTTTAGAGTTGGCCGAGAAGTATAAATGCTGAAAAGAAAAATGCTTGTATAAGTGCGTGGAGGCCTGGGCCGTACTTTTAAATATATGGGCAAGCGAGCAGTCCTATTGAGGCGCCCAAGGTGTGAATCAATATACATTTTATTAAAAAAAGTTGTTTTGCTTTGAGGAAAAAATCTTTTTTTTTTCATTGTGACAACCCCCCCCCCCCCTCCTCCCCTTGCATATGACATCGGCGGCGTAACATTGAAGGGCCAAGACAGGCCTTGGCCTTCCACTGTTCTCGAGGTTTGTCTTGAAAATTTTGGAATTATATTTATGATTCACGTTTCCTAAAATGCCATCGAATTGTAGATTGATACGCCATCTAGTTTGATCTAATGGCCACATTTTATTTTTTATTTTTTTTTATTTTATTGTGTAATCTGCAGTTTGAATAATCGATTACAAAAATATACCAACTAACTAACCATTCTTAAAATAAATATATATTAATCTAAAAAAAAGTAAAAAAAAAATATAAAGAGAACACTTTTGCACATTAAAGAAGCTTAAATCAAGTAAATTTCCGAGAGAACACATTCTGTATAATCGGGAGCTTAAACCTAAGTTAGTTCGAGGTTTCGGATAAACAAAATTTTTTTTTTAATGTTTAGAAACAGCACATTTAGCTTCTTGTTGCTCCTATTAAATTGAGTTCAGTAAAGATAAACAAAATAAAAAAGTGGAGCTAAATACACAAATATTTAAACTAAGGATCTATGGATTAAATAACTAATGGTGTTGCCCTAAAGAAATATTTTAAAACGATAAAAAAATCTTCTTAAATATCAAAAAATAACTAACATCATGGCTTCATTTTAAAAAATGTTATGCTATTTTACCAAAAAGGAAACAAAATAAAAACAAATAAATATTTACTAAACCTATGTTTTTTTTCTGTGTGTGTTAATCAGTTAGTTTTTTTTGGAATCATTTTAAGCCTTTCTTTACTGATTATAAAAAAAAGGTTTAATTTTTACCTTCCTAGCACGCGTAACAATGGCTAGAGAAGGTATTATTTTTGACGAAATTTTTTTTTTCAGAGAACGTCAAAAATGTGTTGTTTATCTAAATAGTTCGACACTCTTACGAGCATTAGATTTTGGTCAAAATCCATTAAGGCTAATGACAGTTTTTTAATAATTAAAAACTTTAAAAAATGCTGTTTAACGGAGCATCGTATCAATACACTGTTTTCGGAATATAATAGACAATATTTTGCTCAATAATTCGTAGGAGCTTTAGTTTCTAAGATATTTACAAAAAACTGTTTTCAAGGATAATATATTATCATGGCTTCACTTGAAGTGTGATAATAGGCAAGCTAGGAAGGTGTCAGATACGTCATGGATCCATTTATTTAATTTGTTTTCCTAATACCAGATTTAATTGTAAAACTAATTTCTTCCCTAAAAACCTGCTGCCATATCTTGCACACCTCAAAGGTTTTAATATTGTAGAAATATGATTAAGGCCGTACAGAAACACGTTAAATCGGGGAAACGGTTTCATAAGGTGTAACAAAGTGTTACGAGGAAGGTGGGAAAGTATGTGTCAGTTTGAAAATTTTCGTGAAAAATACGTGTAATATCAGAGCCGTATCTGAACCAAAATTTTGGGGGGGGGGGGTTAGGCCAGTGGAATTTGAAAAATTGTGGGTTTATTGAATATGAAAAAAAGGTTAAACTTAAAAAACACATTCCTATTTAATTTTTGGGGGGGGGGGGTTGAACCCTGTGTAATATATTTACGGTCCCAACACCGGATTTCGAAGACTATTTTATTGTAATAAGGTACATGTGTCTCCATAACTATAAAACGTGTTTGTTGAGAATTGTTACTTTATGTTCTATTGTATATATTAGCCATTACTTGGTTCAGAACTTTTAAAAAATCTTTAAAATCATGAAATTTCTTGTAGAGGGAGTTAGTAGTACAAAAAAACCAGATTACTTGAATACCTTATTAATTAAGGTTGCGTCAACGTTCTTGTTCCTTTTATATATATATATATATATATATATATATATATATATATATATATAAAGAGTAAGCCTGCTTAGAGGTATTTAAGGGTTATTTAAGGGTTACCACCACAACGCAAAAATTTTTGGTTTTATAGGAGGTTTTTAAATAGGTTGCCGCCGACCTTATATGATTATTCATTTAAGCGTTATAAGAGTGGTACAAGTTTCAAAAAAGTTTTCGCTACCTTGCTATAAAATTTTAGGTTTTATAATTTGTTAGCCGCAAACTTCTAGCATCCCTTATAAAACATAAAATGTTACTTGGGTAGCTCACACTACTATGCTATATAGTTATATGTTATACGTGTAAGCTAATACCACCGTACAGGTTTCCCTATATGGTGCTAATGCTATAGTTATAGCCAGTGGCGTTTATAGAAAAAAGTTTCGGGGTGGGCCCGAGACAGTTTTGGGGGGGCCGAGACCTCATGAGGCTGTATTTAATGCTATTTTATGTTTGTATTCATGAAATATGTGGAAAATATCCAAAAAAATCTTAGCTTTGGGGGGACCCGGGCCCCCCAGGCCCCCCATATATACGCCACTGGTTATAGCATAAGTATGAGCTAATATACAGTAAAAATATTAAAAATAAACTTAAACAAGCTAATTTAATTTTTAACACCTAAACGAATCAAAACGTTTCTTAGAAATTCAATGTTCGTTGTCCAAAGATCGTTTATAAGCTCTTTTTATACACTCTATCCTTTGCAAAAAATATCTTAATTAAACAACCTCAATAACAAGGTGATTATATAATTTATGAAGAGAAAATAACGTAGCGTATACTGAATTGCAGAGTACCTACCTTAAAATGTGCACCACGTGCCGCCACTGCTCAGGGTTGGATGGGACAGGCGGGCAACCGGGCAAATTTAGGGCCGTTTGGGCCGCAGGCCCGATGTACCTATTCCAAATTATTAATATTTATTTTTGTATATTTGACAAACAAAAAAATCGGGAGATTAAAAAAATGTAATAAAAATATTGTCCAATTTTTTTTCTTATTTGTGTTGCTGTTGTGAAATCTCTTTTAACACACTTTGTTGACTATTTTAGTGGGAATTGATCCCCCTGATCTCCGCCTTCGGTACGGCCTTGCCAATATCTCATATCTTTGTTGCGAAAGATCATTTTTGCTGCTAAAATACATCAAAAATCTAAAAAATCGATTAACCGATTGAAAAATCGGTATTGGGTCCAATTCAAATTGAGGAGATCATAGATAAAATTGCGGCATCAAGTTCATTATTAAAAAAGTCGTTACCTTATGAAAAATTAGCATACCTGCTCTGCCCCCAATAGTGACGAAAGGGTGGTTCTGAAAAAAACGACTTCAAAGTTTTAATTGTTCATAAGGCAGTAGTACAGTTACTGCTATTTGTTTTTTTTTAAGTTTTTTTTAAATTTTATTACATAGGATATGATGGAAAATCTGTCGAGACCAAAAACCTGAATTCGAAAAAAAATTACTTGCTGTTGTATGTTGAAATTTTGTACGTTTTTATTATTTTTTTTAATTTTCATTTTGTGAAAAAATTGGACATTAATTATGTCAATAGGTACTTAGTGTTTAATATGGGCATACAGAAAATAAAACTTTACAAACATTTCTAGAGCAGTATCACAGATATTAATAAAAAATGAGATTTTCTGAAAGTCTTTAAACATCTTGTACCTCACAAGTTAGGATGTTTAGGACATGCATACATATGTTTATATAAAGTTTTTTTTTCTCAAAATGCAAATTACATCCTTTAAAATTAGCATGGTATTTAATAACAAAACCTCCATAATATCAAAAACAAAAATAACACAACATGGCTTCGTTTTCTTTGCCGTAAAATTTTTATGCCGAAGTGAGGGCCGAATAAAAAAAAGTTGCCAGGGCCGCTTCGTTTGAGCCCATCCAACCCTGCCACTGCTACACCTACGCCACTGCATATAAGTTAAGTAAAGTTAAAGTTATTGGCGAGGGGGATTTCTTTAGAATGCATGTTGATAAAAAGCTTACTGGCATTATTGTGTCTGGTGCTATGGCAACTATCGAAATAATCTTCTAATACCGCCCGAAAATGAAATTTTAGTTTATTTAATATCCGTTTTCCTCAAATGACAAAACCTAATAGTGGGGTTTTCTACTCTTCAAGAAAATTTTACGACTTTTAAGATTTGGTATATTAATTAGATATTTATTGGCCTTATTGGCAAAGAAATTAATTTTCAGGGAAGATAGTATTTGACTTTGTAACGGGTAGTTTTTATCGGTTGGTTTTGTTAGGTTAAAGAGTTTAAAAGATAGAAAACTTTTCGTCGTTATTAAATTTGATACTTTCATAATCAGGCAAAAAATCCTATGCATTAATTTCTCGGGTAACTAAAAGAAAAAAAGAAAAGTTTTATTTCCTAGATTTGTGTGTGGTTTTTTAGATTTAACTTAAAATGTATCGAATTCCCTATAAATCTAGCAATATTTTAGGCCAGGTTGACACATTTTAAATCAATTCAGGGTATTGTTTATAGGTTAATATGCTATTAATTATAGCTTAGCTTGGCTTAGGTTTGACATCCACATGACAATCTTAGAGATCTAATAGGGAATGATTGTCATGAAGGTTTCTTTTAAATAAGTAATTAAGAAACGGATTGCTAGAAATATGAAAACTCATGTTACCTTTGTAGATCTACAAAAAGCATATGATACCGTTCCAGTAGAAAACTTATCGACAGTGTTAGAGCAAACTAATATCAATCATATATTACATACATAAAAGCGATAAAAGAACTATACAAAGGGTCAAAATCTAAAATTAAAATTGGAAATCGACTTTCAAAAGAATTCCTGTTAACGAACCGCTTATGTTACGGGATATTGTATTTCTTCAACTCTTTTTAAAATATATATCGCAGTAGCTCTAAAAAACTGAAAACCTAAAAAACACGGTATGGGAATACAACTTAACGATCGATTAATCATATAGATACTTCAGTTCGCTGCCGACTAAGTAATTGTAGCTAATGATAAAGAAAACAAAATATTTGATGAGATAGATAACGGATGAATACCAAAAGTGAGGGTTAACACAGTGAACGTGGACAAGATACAGTACTTTTATAATTGAAATGAATCAAGTGATTTAAAACTAGGCAATGGACAAACAATATCTCCATGTAATAAGAATGTGTACCTGAATAACACATTTGATTAGAAATGAACAGAATAGTAATAGCAAAAAATCTGGATGTCTTAACATTATTTTATAAAGCAAAGAGATAAAAAAGAATGTGAAAAGATCATATAAGAAACGAGACCATAAAAGAAAGAATGGGAATCAAGGGAAGCATAACGGATGACATCACTAAAAGACAACTGAACGGTGAAAGATTACCAATCCAGGTCCTAGATTGGCAACCAATAGGGCGCAGAAAAAGAGGGCACCCTAACCTGGAATGGCAGCTGTCAATCCAAAGATCAATCAGTCAAAAAAAACCTGATAGAAGATGATTGTCAGGATCGAAGATGAAGGAGAATAGGCGCCGGACAGCGCAGAAAAATGTAGTAGTAGTGGTAGTATTAGCGACCATGGCTAATCGAATGACGTTAACAAAAAACCTTCTACTTATTTTATTAGAAGTATTTACTTTTATCTGAATCACCAGGGATATTTATTTATTTTCTAGTTTTTTTTTTGATTGCTTACAAGTTATTTATATTTGTAAAAAAAACCAAATTATCCTATTTCTTAATTGATTTTATTTTTTCAATAAACCACAAACGATTGTAAACAATATTGAAAACTTTTTCCATCGACCATTCTTCATCGCGGCGCATGCTTTAAAGCTGATTGCCTGCAGTTATTGCTGCTTAAGAAATAGAGAAAGAGCTCTGTTCTAAAAATAAAAATCTTTTCTGCAACTTCCTTAAATAGAAATCGCATAATTTTTGCGTTGGGATCTCGGCGTCGACGTCGGCTTTGCCGTCCTTCGTCGAAGCAAATAGTACAGGCGAGGCGGACGCCGACTACTTGGCGCCTGGCTCACCCTCCCTGTTTAATAATACAGGAAAACTTCAATAAAAAAGTAACGACAAAGCCATTATTTCAAAATATTAAGTTTTCTTTTTTTTAGATCTTAATTTCAAAACTGCATACTCGTAGATGCTCTTGTTTAAAAGTTATTAAGTATTAATCAATCTACTCTTATCTTATCAACAAATGTTATCAGCAACCACTCATTACCTGTTGGGTCTTACTCTCCTAAAATATTAAGTAATATTTGGTGGAATTTTAAGCTGAAAACTTTGCATAGTCGTAACTACTATAGGTTCAAAATGTTTGAATTGAAAATTATGAATTATATTTCCTAAGGTCACTGCATTCTGGATACCTGGCATCTCCACTGACTTCCAGGATGTAGTAACCCTAGTTTTTCCTTCTCTCACCCACACAGCAACCCCGTCTTACACTAAAAATAAGGAAATACTTAGTGGAACTAAATTTGAAAACTATTAGTAAAACCGGTATTTCGACTTTCACAATTTACCCTGCATTGGTATCTTAAAATGTGGTTATTGTTCATAGGGTATCGTACCGGAGCACTTCTGTAACGAAATACAGTACTTTAAGGCTAGAATGAACATCAATTATTTCGACATGGAAGTGTCTCTTATTGTCTAGAAACAGCAGCATTCCTAAAATTAAAAAAATTCGAAAGCATACAGGAGTAATTTTTTTAAACGTAACTTAACAAAAAGCATATTGGGTATCATCTTTTACAAAAACTTAAAGCTTACGGTGCCAGAGGAACGCCTATTAAATTATTTGAGAAAAACAACGCAAGAACAACTGCATCGTTTAATAATATAACTTCAGGGGTTCCGCAGGGAAGTATCCTAGGTCCTCTTTTTTTATTGCCTACATGAATGACTTATTTACTATAAAAAATAAGTTTACTAGAAAATTATACCGATGATACAAACTGTGATGTTCCTGTCAGTATTAATGAAAATGTCAATCAAATATGCTTTGACCTATTAACAGACGTCCAGGGCTGAATAAGGGATAATCATCTTATTTTAAACCCTCAAAAGACTAAAATCATGATGGTATCAAATATTGATACCACGTCCCAGAAAAAATTATATTTGGCAACAATCAAATTGATTTTCATTACAATGTATCTGTCTTGATTATTACCATCGATTATCAACTTAACTTTACTGACAATATATATCATTTATGTTGTGCAATTCACACACTAGCCAAACACTTTGATCGTCATCGAGGGTTAAAATCTGTATACTACGGCTTGATTTATTCAAATATTAAATACGGAATAGTCATCTGGGGAAAGAATACCTAGGACAATGCTTGGCCATAAAATTTTAGAGAGTTGTAGAGGATGCTTCCAAAAAGTAAGCTTTTGACAGTATGGGATTTACATAGTTCAATGCATTCTACTTGACAAAAAAAAATCCAGGAGAATTTTCACATCTGCTTCCAAAATCAAGAAGACCCAAAGAAAATGTATATATTTACCCAAAACATAGACTTCCTTCAACAGAGCATAGTCCACAATATGTTGCTTTTAAATGTTTTAAATACTTACCCAAGCATATCCAAGAAATAGATAATTTTAAAAAAGTTTAGAAATAATGTTTTAGTCACCTATGTAATGTTGCTACTCCTAATCTTCTAACTGGAGTGGTGCATTCGCCATAGGCGCCTTTGAATGGCATTTGGCTTTGGCGTCAGGCAAGCTAGCTAACGCTGTTGCTGTTTCTTAGTTTACTATGTGTATGTATCCCCCAGTTTGCTCACTATAATAATTTATATAAAACCTTTTACAGACTTGAGCATTTGTGTGTAAAGAGTACAAATCAAGAGGGAACTCATCATTGAGGATATCTCAGAAACAATCCAGGAGCAGAAGGATCGTTTCATGAGACGGGTCGAGGGGCTTTAAAACCCCGTGGTACAGGATGCGATCCTGTACCGGCCCGGAGACAGGCCAGGGACCTACAAAAGACCCCGGGATTTCTAAAAAAGTTACGCCACAAGGGCGCCAAATTGAAGTTTTAAAGCTCAGGTAAATCCACATGGAAAAATACAGACTAGAAATGAAAGAGGTACATACCTATCAGCACAAGCATAATATCTTAGTAGTAGTAGTAGCATTTCGAAAAACATTAAACCACGCAACGAGCCGAACGGCGAACCAAACTCTATTTTGAACAGGGCCACAAATTCTAGCCATTTGGTGAACGGTTTGCCGAATTTTAATCGTTTGTCGGTTTTTTCTAGAGATCAAAGATAATGTGCGGGAATAGGTTCGTTGTTTCAGACCAGATCAAATAAAACACCGAACAAACATTTGAATCTTGAATGAAACGGATCTGATACCTTCCTAGCTAGCCTATCAGCACACTTTACGTAAAGCCATTATAATAAATCAGCCTTGAAAAGAGTTTTTTGTAAATATCTCAGAAACTAAAACCCTTAAGAAATTTTTTGTTATAACACAAAATATTGACCAAAACCATCAAAGAAATAACTGTATTTTTTCGATGCCAAAACGTAGTATATTCCAAAAACTATATATTGGTACGATGCTCCGTTAAAAAGTTAGCTATTTTTTAAAATTTTTAATTGTCAAAATTTTTTACCTAAAAATCAAAATATTTTACCTAAAAATTTTATGAAAATCAGTTCAGCGGTTTAGGAGCTATCCTGTTACGGACAGAAATAATATACACACACACACACACACAGATATACATCATGACAATATTGCTAGGATAGGTCAAAATACACCCAAATAACACATTTTCAGCGTTATCTGAAAAAAAATATTCTTGCCGAAACTAATACCTTCTCTAGTCATTGCTACGCGGGCTAGGAAGGTAAATTGGGGCCATTTTTAGGAATAGTACACACGCTTTGTTCAATATTCTGCTCGTTAAAATGAAAAAAGCTTATTCTCGATTTGGTTTGCCCTTCAGAGTTCGACCAAATGTTCAGGTCTGTACGAAACTTAATGAAGTAGTGTGCTTAAGTGGTGATGACTATGGTAGAGCTCTAATGACCGATAGTCACCGAGTGTTATATATCGCGTTATACAATTCCTTAGCGTTAACCCTATTAAAGGTAATTTACTCAACGATGCGTGACTTTTCGACTTAAACCATATATTTGAGATATATTTTTAGTTGTGATAATAACGTTTACAAAACGTCTTTTAGGCCCATAATTTGTACTACATTCTTTATTTCAAAACTCAACATTTTCTGGCCGTTCTGCTGCAGTCCTGGGCATGACAAAGTATACGCCATGTTGGTTCGAACAATTATTGATCTGCGCAGAGAGCGCGGCGCCGTTGTCCAGCGACTATGTAATCAAACAAAAAAAGCTAATTTCATTATTTTCTTGGCCAAATTAGATTCTGATGTGTATGAAAATCAAACTTCACATATTATGTAAAAGACAGGAGTGTTTGTTTGTTTGTATTTTTTCTATCCTTTTTAGTTTTCGGTAAACTATAAACTATTTATCTTATATCTCTCTTTATCTTAAAACACATTTTATGACTACACAACTGTTATTTTAAACGCCTCTATGGAAAGTATCGTTTACCGGAAAATAATCAGTCGTATCCACCCTAAGAAGAAAATGTTCACATATTATTTTATTAGGATTTACTTACCTTATAAATTAAATAAATCATTAAAACCGCTATAATTCCAGACACCAATTTAACTAGTAAAAAGTAAACAAAGCCAACAAAAAAAGATTATTTATTTTCTCCCAACCGGTTAGTCACTTGTACTGCTTATACTTATCGGCACTAAAATGTCAATGTGCAAGTTTTAAAATTAATTGTAAGCTCTTTTATTTCGGGCTTGGGCATACCCCTATTTATTGTATTTGTACAATTTTCAATTTCAATACTACTTTACATAGTCATTACGATACAAGGCTCACGACGCATACCCAACCAAAAAAACAACAACAAGGTCGAGCTTGACTCAAAAGTCAAAGTTAGACGCAATGTTGGCACGCGATTCACGACGTTTAGTCCACGATTTATTGCTACTTGAAGGAATACGAAACTCAGTGTTTGATGTGCTTTAAGCCTGTCTTCCTGCAATCGACATCGATTTTGCACAAAATACGGTTAACCGAGATGTGGTCGGCATCTTTGCCCTACTATACAATAGCCAAATGTCACTGAAAACAAAACATTTGGAGACAATGGCGCTGTTACGTAATTTGTTCAGCTGTTCTGACATATTGCCCTATATGTTGGATACAATACAAACAACAGAGAATAACTTTGAGTTATTAATAATTGTATATACGACTATAATGTAAGTGATTTTTAAATATACACAAGCCTACTGTCTGCAGTATATACGAAGGTTGTCTTTTAAGTTTTGCATATACAGCTGAAATAAAACAGTAGATAACTTTTAAAGACCTTATTGTTTTTCGAAGTATTCTCCATGAAGATTAGTGAACTTTTGCATGCGCTCCAACCAGTTTTTAAAGCTGTAGCTCCACTCGTTTGTTGGTACGTTCAAAATTGAATTCATAAAGGCGTTAACTGCTTCCTCTGGCGACTAAAATCGTTGATCACACAGTCTATTCTTTATCTTCGGAAAAGTTTAAAAATCGTTGGGTCATTTCGTTGGGTTAAACATTCAATGATTTTTTGTGCTTTTTGCGAACTTGCATTGTCTTGGTGGATGATGATTCGAAGCTCAACGATGGCTTTCGGCAAACAAATGGTGATGTACCAATCGGCAGTAACAGTCCTTTGATCTTCCAGAGGAATTGTTGCTACATAACCAGCTTTTGAGACAAATATCGCGACCATCTTTTTGAATACACTTCGAGAACGGATGACTTTTGTTGGATTTTCTTCATCTTGGAACACCCCAACAGACTGACGTTTATTTTCGGGTTTATATGAGTAAATCCACGATTCATCACTCTTGACAATGCTGTACACGTTTTCCAAATATCCTGCCTCAAAGCGATCTACAGTTTTCTGACACCAATTGATCATAACTTTTTTCTGTTCTTCGGTTGATGTTCACAGTTAACCTCCACTCTTGGTATTCTTTCGTTAACTTTCTTATCAGATAGTCCATGTCTTCTTTATCATTATCAAACTGTAGTGTGTATATGGTAAAATGGTCGTTAAGTTCTATTCTCATGCCGTGTTCTTTACGTTTCCAGTTTTTTAGAGCTACTGCAATATATATGTTAAAAAGAGTTGCTTCCAGAGATTCAACATTCCTTTTCCTTCCTTTACTAGGAATTCTTTTGAAAGTCGATTTACAATTTTAATTTTAGATTTTGATCTTTTTTTCTTTTATCGCTAGTTTGCTCTAACAGTGTCCCTAATTTTTCTACAGGAACGGTATCATATGCTTTTTGTAGCTCCACAAAGGTAACATGAGTCTATATTTCTGGCTCCTTTTGTCAATTACTTGTTTAAGACACAAAACATTATCACTGCAAGATCTGCCTGCACGAAACCCACTTTGCTCTTGTTCTCCTTATTCATGAAAACAATTCTCTATTAAATTTCTAGGAATCCTACCGTACAATTTACTTAGAGTACTGGTTACTGAAATTCCTCTTTAATTGTTGCAGTCCCTATTCTTTCCTTTTTATGTATTGAGGATATGTATGCAATTCTCCAATCCTCGGGTACTGGATGTCGATTTATGGATTTATTGAAAATATATGTAAGATTTTCTAGTATCTAGTATTTTCTGTTCCATATTTGAGCATTTCAGCGTATATTCCCCCAGCTTCGCTAGCTTTTCCGGATTTAAGCTTTTTAATACTATTGTTTATCATAGGAGAGGAAGCGTTAGCATAATAAACTCACAAGATTGGATCTGCTAAGAGGGTTTTTTATTGATTTAATCATAAAGTACCATTTGTTTAATTTGCTACACACATGGTCAATATGAAGTTTCCGCTCAATGTGGTTATCAATGGTTATTCCAAGAAGTTTTGAGCTACTGCTAAATGAAAGAGGGGTGTTTTTAAAAGTTGTGTTAAAGTCGAGTTGTTTATGCTGCAGCTTGATTTTGAATTCCATTAAAACTTTTAGATGTTTTAGATGTTAAAGATCGTAAAATGTTCAAATAAAAATAAAATATGTCTAAGGTGACTTTTGCTATCTAGGGCTTAAGATTTATTCCTAAATTGCGAAAAGCAGACTGTCTTATCCACTAGTATAGGGAAGGCCTTACGATTTTGGTTTTGTAATGCTAAGCTTATTCGATAGATACCCGAGAGAGAAAATTTTATTCCTAACAAGACCGACTACGAAGTTTATTCAGATCCACATAATCTGAAATAGCAATAAGTCAATATCCCGTCTAAAAGAAATCGAAATATTATAGAAATTCATCGGTACTAGAAAATCCGTAACCGTAATACAAAATTAATAGAACTCGTGGCTTATTTATAAGGAAAAAGTAGGTTTTTTTATTCCGACAATTGTTAAGGTATTAAACAATTTTAAAATTATAAAAATTTTTGATTTTATTCCACTATTTGTTACACCAATTTTTAAGAATTTTTCTATTATTTAAATAGGCGAGAAAACATATAAACTAATTTTTCTTATTTTTCTTTTACAATTTTTTAAAAGAAAAAATTGATTTTATACTTTTATTACGGAACATTGGCTTTGACATAAAAATTATTAATGTGTTTACTTAGGCTACACTTGACTCGGGATTTAGTTAAATAAAGCAACTTATTAGGAGGTACTACGTATTACGCATATTACATGTGCCTGATCCTTCAACTATCTCCTTTTTTTAACAATAGTTTTTTGGGCCACCCACGTATAGTGTTTCCCGAATCTCGTGCATCTAAAAGGCTTTGAGTATTTCTAGAGGGGATAGAAAAACTAACATTATTCGCGCGCCGCAAATATCAAAAGAAGCTTACAAGTGAATAACCTACCCGAGGATTTTTAAAAAGTAACACACTTAAGCAGCGTACCCATTGATGAGCAGGAACTGTAACTGCAACTGTTACAATATTCAAATTCTGATTTTCATACCAGGTTCGAGAGGATACTTTAAAGTTCGAGACGCTAGGGAATTCGGTTTCTATGTCAGTTACAGTAACAGTTGCTGCTCACTAATGAGTACATGACTTTAAAGCTGGGTTTATACAGAAACATAGCATGATATAAGAAATGACATAACATAACATTACAGAAGGAAAATGGGTGTTTATACATGACATAACGTAAAAGCTTGGTCCAATCACAGTTTTGTGTACAAGATTTTGGAACTTTTGTTGAATTGATTGAACAGGTGCAGGGCTTCCCTGCTCTGTACAAAAAAAACAAGGATTCTTCAGCCATCTAAAAGAAATAAATAACACCACGTATTAAAGTGACGAAAGGGCCATCACCAATTGTATTAGGGTTCCAACTAACTGCAATTTAACGAAGAGCCAACCTACTATATGTACCTAAATATGCCTAATTAGTTTTTTTTAAACAAAAAAAATATCAAAACCATCCAAACACAATAGAAAAGTAGGGTTATGGTGAAAAATTTTAAAAAATGACATCGCGGTCATGTGTGTAATGTGATTTCGCAGAAGACATGACATAAAAGATAAAAGTCATGCATTGCTATTTTTCTGTATAAACACCAACAAGGTTTGACATAAGCTCAACTCTGTTATGTTATGTCACGCTATGTTTTATGCTATATTTCTGTATAAACCCTGCTTACGTATATCTACGCAGACAGTTTCTTGTAGTTATTTGTTTAAGTCTTAATTAGTTTTTAAGCTTTTTCTTTCTTTCTGTTTAATATTGGCAAACAAAAGGACAAAAAAGAATTGCAAAGTAGCAAAGCGAGTCGTCTTTTAAATTATCTTCTTTGAGAAATATTGCCTTTATTGAAAGCTAACATTGCAACGAGATAGAAAATGTAAAAAGGCAAAGATAATGAGAAAAATCGATTTGCCAGAATTTATTCTGCAGATTATGATAAAATAAATTAGGGTGAATTTAAAAAAAAAGTCAAGAGAGCACAAATACGCAAAACCAATAATTTTGTACTTTTTTATTATTTTTTTTCCACCCTGTAAGTCTCTTGTTTTAAAATTTAGATTTTGCAACCCCTGTATATTATTTATTTATCGGATTTTTCAAAAATTTCTGGACATAATTCATGTACAATATCCAAGTTGATAGTTCAAAAACGACAATTTCCAATTTCGAGGCGGCATATTTTGAAAACGGTTAGAACTATGGAGCTTTCATGTCCCTATCCTTATTTTTAATTATCTAACGATTGACATCAACCGCGACCACATCTGGTTTTAACGGAAAATCGGAAATTCCGGTTAAACCGAAAGTGTTCGTGTTTGGTGTCAATCGATAGATAAATAAAAATAAAGAAGGGAAGGGAGGGGGTTTTTCCATAGTTCGAACCGTTTTTGAAATATTCCGCATCAGAATTGGAAATTGTCGTTTTTAAACTGTCAATATTTCAAAAATGGTTAGACTTAGGTAAAGGACATTATACACGAATTATGTCTAGAATTTTCTGAAGAATCCAAAAGAAAGTTGCTAATGGTCACTGCCACATGACAGACTCTATATATATTTTTTAAAGAAATGCGCATTTAAAAATACAAATCGACGTGTCCAAGTGTTTTTCCCAAAACGTTCGTTATCAAATTTATTCCATTTGGCTGTTCCACACTGTATACAAAAATTAAAAAACACAAAAGTTATTAAAAAAAAAATTCTGCTTCATTTTAAAAACAAAAAAACACAACTTTTTTTGCAGAGTACGTTATTCTGTAAAATGTTAATACTTAAATACTCTTTTCTCATAACACCATTATTTTCATATCCGTACTTGTTAAATACTTTATTAAATTCGAAAATTTATTATTTACATCCACTGTAAAGAGTTCCTGTATAGAGTTGGAAAATTTTATTAAAATTTACAAGGAGCAGAGTACAGTTATATTATTCTGTGAATTGTAATATGTTAATCTTAATTTCTACTCTTATAACACCGTTATTTTCATATTCGTACTTAATAGTTGGATACAGACAGCCACATCAAAAGCTTACTTTATTAAATCCGAAACTTTGTTATTTACATCCACTGTATGCTCGTAAGCCGGAATATGTTGAAAATTTACTTTTATAAACTGGAAAGTTTAATATTAAATTTTGATTCATGTATAGAGTTGGAAAATCTCATTAAAATTTATAAATTTTGTATTTAACTTTTAATGGAAATCAACATGCTCGAACGAGGGCAAAGAAATAGGTACAGGAGGGTATGGTTACGCAAACAAAGCCTATTTTTGCCCCTACTCTTTACCAAAACACACTACTGCGAAGAACCTACTTATTCTGGCCACAGTCAATGCCTGTTATTAAATTGCAAACTTATCTTTGCCTAATTCTGGTGAAAGTCTAATTTTTTTACATCGTCTCTGAAACGTCACGTGCAAAGAGACCTCTGCTAGAGAAAATTTCTATTACTTCGGGACAATAGAACAGGTTTCGCAGCAACCAATATATATAACTCAGTCTATACCGTTTTCCGCCGTCTTCTGTTTCTAGTCTCGATTGGTCCAAAGGTTCTCATCTACTCCTCTACTCTATCTGATGTCTATGTCTATTCCTTCTCAACTCAGTTTGGGCCTTTCTTCCTTTCTTCTTCGCTGTGGTGTCCAATTTGATATTTTCTTTAGGATTCTATCTACCGCCATTCTTTGTACTTGTCCATACCATCGAAGTTGCTTAATTTGTGTTTAACATCCATAATTTCTCGAATTCTTTCCTTTCTCAGTTTTTTCAGTTTTGATTTTCCGGCAGCGCGTCTTCTATAATTCATTTCTGTGGCTCTAACAGACTTGTGAGCTTTTTCTTTCAAACCTTCAACTGATAACACTATTCACTATGCTATTCTATGTGTGTTTTGTTTTAATACAGCCTTATTCCAGAAAATACTGTTGAGTTGTCTAATTGCTTGTCTTCCTTGGTTATTTCTGTGTCTGATTTCTTCATCATTGCATATATATTTCGATTTACCTCCAGCCCCCACTTACCGTTTTCTTCAATTAATTTACGGGTCATATATTCTAAATCGTAATCTTGAGCCAGGAATATTTGATTATCAGCGAAGCGGAGACTATACAGTACATAATCGTTCCGCACTTTCTTTTCCATGTTTTTAGAGCTTGTTCTAAATCCTGAACAATTATGGTAACAAGCAACAACCTTGTTTAAGACCTTTGTTAATGTTAAACCTCTTTGATAATGCCTGCCCTTTCTTCGTTTTGCTTGTGTGGTCTTTATAGAGTTCTTAAACAGCTTTTATTAGTGTTATGCTGATGTTAGCTCTTTCGAGAGCATGCCAAAGTTTTAGCTAAACCGCATAATAATTGTTCAAAATTCACTATTTTTGGCGAGTGGCTATTAATTATTATTTTTTTATCTATATCTTCTTTATCAAATAATTGTATTTTATAAAAATTGTGTGTTTATGTCCGTTTGACTAATTTTTAATCTGTATGTTGTTTTAGACTATTTTAAAATGATTTTTATTTTTTATTTTTGTGTGTTCCAGATTTTCATTTGTTTCAAAGATGATTCTTAACTGTCTACCAGACCACTTGATAATGTTTTTTTTTTAAACCGAAACGCATCGTTATGAGACAATAAAATATTTGTGAAGTAAGCAGAACTTTTTGTTTCTTCTCCTTTAACAATGGTTTACGGATTTCACCCTGGAGAAATCTATATATATAATGATGTCTTTTGCTATAGTTAATAGTATGACTAGGTTCTACGTAAAATTTTATAAAATCTGATACGCTCTTTTGAGTAAACGCGACAGAGTAGGTGTGAATAACAAAACGCAATGAAGATTGACCTCATAATGTCGACATTGCACTGTTGTGTGGGCCTAAATTTGTATAACTAAAAATTTTAGTTTGACATTATTGGTAAAACCGTCTGTATATCAGTGCTTTCTGGAATTAATATCCCAGTGAAAATGGAGTTTAAAGTTGGCTCTTATCTTAGCTGCTGGACCTAATTAATCCTAACACTAGGTGCCACTCAGAAAGTTTTGAAATTTTAAGGTAATTTCAACTTTATTAAGCCCACAACTTGAAGTTTTGGCCTCAGCGGAGGTAGTAAAAAATAAACGGCTTAATAACCAAATGAGGCAAGAAAAACCCACAGGCATATACAAGAAGGGGTAATAAGTAATAATAATTACTGCCTATTATTTATTGGCAAAATATTTAACAATAAAAATCATTTTTTGTAATATTAGAATTTTGCAAATTCCAGTCGAATCCCAATTTAAGCAAAATTATGAAGCTTAATACCTTTCTAAATTGTGTAGCAAACGTGCATTTTTTGAAATCATAAAAATTTGGAGTTTCTGTGTGGCAACTCAAAAAATTATAACAAACACTGATGAAGATACCACGATCAAAATAAATCAAGAGAAAATAGAACAAGTATATATACTTGGGACACATTATTAAACTAAATAAATGGATCCATGACGGATCTGATACCTTCCTAGCTAGCATATTAGCACACTTCAAGTGAAGCCATATCAGCCTTGAAAACTGTTTTGTGTAAATAACTAAAGCCCATACGAAGTTTTTAGGTAAAACGCGAATTATTGAGCAAAATGTAGTCTCTCTTATTTCGAAAACCGCATATTGATGCGATGCTCCGTTGAAAAGTTGGTATTTTTTAAATGTTTTAATTGTCAAAAAACTGTCATAGCATTAATGTATTTTACCCAAAATCCAATCAGCTCGTCAGAGTGTCGAATACTATTTTACCTAAAAATTTTATGGAAATCTGTTTAGCGGTTTAGTAGCTATCGTGTTACGGACAAACATACACACACACAGACAGACATCACGACGATATTGCTAAGATAGGTCAAAATACACCCAAATAAATAAAAAAATTTCGTCGAAAATAATACCCTCTCTAACCATCGCTGCGCATGCTAGGAAGGTAAAAACGAAAACCAAACAGCTGAAATCAAGAGAGTAAGGTTGGCCTCGGCAGCATTCGGTAAATTAAGCTACATATTAAAAAATAGAAAACATCCTCAGTACTTCAAAACGAAAGTGTATGACCAATGTATCCTTCCTGTACTTACCTTTGGATCGCAGACCTGGACACTTATGGATAAGGTAAAAGCCCAAAGATCAATGGAAAGACAAGACTTACAATCAATGTAGAACCACAAATCTAGAATTAAAAAAATACTCTGCCAATATATGGGCCCCTAAGCTCGCACTAGGTACTATAGTTATAGTGTACGTGTGAGCTAATATAACTAAAAACTGAAATATATTTTATTCAACTCCAGACTAAATTACCTTTTGTTTGATACCACACAAGCCATGTTTTAACTTAAACTCAAATTTTTGAAATCTACCCCCCTACCCATTCAAAAAACAAAAACTAAAATGTATTTTGTTAAACTCCGGACTCAATTACCTTTCGTTTGATATCACACATGCCATATTTTCACTTAAATTCTAATTTTTAAAATATACCCCCACCCTTTTTTCTTAAATAAATTAAAATGTATTTTGTTTAACTGCAGACTCAATTACCTTTCGTTTGATATCACACATGCCATATTTTCACATAAACTCTTATTTTTGAAATCTTCCCCCACCCTTTTATTTGGTTTGTGTTCGGTGGATTTTGTTCATTTTTAAATGGGACCATCTCGACTCAAGACCCAGCCTAGGTACCAAATTTCATTAAAATCGGCCAAGCGGTTTTTGAGTTATGCGCGTTGGTCGTTACAGACAGACATACAGACACACAGACAGACAGACAGACAGACAGACAGACAGACAGACATACAGACAGACAGACAGACAGACAGACGGCGCAACAAAAAAGTTTCAAAATCATCTGAAACGCAAAGATATATAAAAATTTTTGAAATCGGAGCAACTTTTTTTTTCTCGAAAAAATTAGGATCACCATAGCTCACACTACTATAGTATAGTATATGTGTGAGCTAATTATTTATTACACACACACACTGGTCTAAAAAGCCCTCATAGACACATTATTTACTATACTTTCAAATATTAAGAAATAAATCAGAAAAATAAGAGAAAGATCAAGGAAGCAAAAGAAGATTGAATTTCCAGGGAGTGCAAAGAAATTGAGGAATACGAACGAAAATATAGCTCTACCATAGCTTTACTCTACACAAAAAGATAAAGAAAATGACGGGAATAACACGGGATCAAAATTCTATGGTTTGTTGGGCAGAATATCTAAAAGAACTTTTCAATGATAATCGTCCCGAAATTACGTCCACTGATCACGATGATACAGGTCCTCCAATTTTACATGAAGAAATCTTACACGCTATTAATCAAACGAAGGGAGGTAAGGCGGATGGTCCTGATGAATTACCGGTTGAAGTCCTGAAGCTTATAGAGGATGCCATGATGGTTTTGGTTAACTTATTTAATATAATTTATCTAACAGGAAGTATACCAGAAGATTGGTTATTGTCTACCTTTATAACGATTTTTAAAAAACCAAATGCCAAAGAATGTTCTGCTCATCGAACAATTTCCCTCATGAGCCACACCCTCAAGGTTTTTCTGAGAATAATATACAACAGAATATTTGCTAAAGTGGACTCTGAAATGAGTGATAATCAAGTAGGGTTTAGAAAAGGCATGGGAACCAGAGAGGCTCTTTTCGGTGTAAATGTGCGGGCACAAAGATGCCTGGACACAGGGGCGGCTCGTCCATAGGAGCGCTGGTGCGCGCGCACCCCCAGCAAAAATAAGAAAAAAAATAAATACAAACTATTATTAAATAACTACTGTTGTTTTTTATTTATTTTTTAATGATCCCGATCCCGCTAGTGACATCTATCGGCCATTAACGGAAGTAATTAATATCTTTTCGACTTGACGCTTGCTGCCGCATACGGTGGCCTTCGATCGCCTCGTTTGAATCTTATGAGAGGGCGGGCTTGAATCTGGAGGTGCGCGTGGATTCGGCGTTCCTCTTTAATCCAATTTTTGCCGCGCAATTGGATCGGAAATGCTCGGGATATCGGCCGAGAAAAGGGGTGGTGGGTAGTTCTCAGCTGATTACTGTTTATATTATCGTTAGTATGCGTGTATTGGGCGTAATTAAAATTTATTTACGCAGTTTTTAAGTGAATTTTATGCTGTTTTCGGCTTCTTGTTTGTAATTTTTGGGTTAATTATTATCTACAAGTGTCGAATATGTCTAAGGCAGTTATAAGTTCGGGTTCGGGTAATCCTGGAAGTAATTCAAGACTTAATTATGTACAAAATCTTATAGCAAGCTTTTCCTCCTTTAATTTAAATCAAAAAATTGAAATTAAAAGATTAGGAAGGCCGACTCCAGAACTAGAATTATCGCAAACTTGCTCCAAAAGAAAAGAAGGTAGGAATTTTAAAAGATACTTTAGAAAAGATATTTACGAAAAAACAACTGGATTTGTTGACTGGATTTGTGGATGTGATGTTACAAACTCGTTATTATTATTATTTAAGGACTAGGAAACTAAACAAAAAGCACGACTGACAAAAAGGTGCGTAATATCAATTTAACATTAATTTTCAGCCGATGACCGGATAACATTGAATCAACGTATACGAACATTACAATATGAAATGGTATTTGAATCAAAAGCTAAGATAAAACGGTTTTGTACATTGAATTAATGTTATCCATCGTTGGCTAAAACCTAATATGTATGTATACTGTAGGTAATTTTTTTTTGTTGTAGGCATATTTTTATTTATTGGAGACCTGCCTTTTTTTACTTTGACAATCTTATTACCTAGTGGGCACCATAAGTTCTTTTATTTGGCTATAAATAAATATGCAAATTTTTTTAACTTTATTTATTTTAAATTTATTTCGACTCACTTATTATAGTGCACACCCATTCTTATACTTCACGAGCCGCCACTGCCTGGACATGAATCAAGACCTGTATGTGTGCCTTATTGACTTTGAAAAAGCATTTGATAAGGTTTAACATCACAAACTTATTGAAATACTCCAGAATCTGAACATTGACAGCTGAGATATTGAAATCATAAAAAATCTTTACTGAGAGTTGAGGAACAACTTTCAGAGGAATTAAGCATTTTGCGAGGGGTTCGACAGGGCTGTGTGCTTTCTCCACTTCTGTTTAACATATACAGCTACTCAATTTTTCGAGAAGCCCTAAATAATAGAGAAGAAGGAGTCACTATCAATGGGACAGGTTTTAAACAACTTACGATTTGCCGATGATACTATTATTAAAACAGAAAATCTTTAAGACTTACAAACCCTTATGTAAAGATTGAACGATAAATGTAATGCAAAAAAAGAAAATGCCCAAGGAAATCTTCTAATTGATAATACACAAATAGAGAGGGTAAAAAAGTATAAATATCTGGATACCTTGATAGCTGAAACGTTGGACCAAGCACCAGAGATAAGGTCGCGAATAGAAATAGCTAGATCAGCATTTGTCAAGATTAAAAAATTTCTCTGTAGCAAAGACACAAATTTAAATAGACTAATAATGCTAAGATGCTATGTGCTTTCAACTCTACTCTATACATCAGAGGCTTGGACCCTTAAAAAATCTAAAATGGATAGACTTGAGGCATTTGAAAGATGGTGTTATCGGCGTCTGTTAAAAATATCATGGACTGACAGAGTTACGAATGTGGAATTGCGTCGAAGAATTCAGAAGGATAAAGAAATGATTACTATTTTAAAAAGACGAAAACTTGAATATTTTGGACATGCAATAAGAGGACCCAAATTACAAAACATAATGGAAAGAATAAGAAAAGGAAAGAGATGTCAAGGAAGGAGAAGAACATCCTGGCCTTAAAACTTGCGAAACTGGTATGGACTAGCCTCAACCGAATTATTCAGAGCAGCTGCTAATAAAATTAGGATTGCCTTGATGATATCCAACCTCCGACGAGGAGACGAAACTTAAAGAAGAAGAAGTATGTAGCTAGAAAAATTTTCATACATTCTTACTTGGCCTAGTCTGGACTTTAGTAATTACATTATAACACTGTACAAGTTTTATGCTTTATATAGCGGTATACTTTATTATGCAAAACGGGTCGTTCAGTGAATTTACGCTTAAAACTTGTCTAACTAAGTTTTTGAGATAAAGGCCTATGTAAATTTCATTTTGAATTATGTTGCCGGCATAAATGGAGGCTAGGGATAATTTATATAGGACCGGAAACTAAACATACAAAAATGGATGCGACGGTTTTTGAAGACGTAAGTTTGGTCAGCAAATAGGGGAAGACTGGGGAATTCCGCTGTGGGGTAATACTGCCACCCTAGGTATCTAGGCAACCAGAAACACCAGAGAGCTGCCAGTTACGACAAGCAGAGCAGCAGTGGTGTCAGAAATTAGTATTCCAGTTACAACACTCAAGGCAGGGAAGAAAGATTACACCACCGCAAAATCATTCCGGCCCATAGAGGTACCATTCAAAGCATCCCCTCTCCATAAAGAACAGCATGCATACTGAAAGGGTAGATCTACGGGCACTGCCTTCCATACAACCGTGCAAAGGATAGAGAAAGCCTTCGAAAACAAGGAATATGCACTGGCAGTTTTCTTTGACGTCGAAGGAGCTTTTAACAAGGCGAGAATTAGCTTAATAAGTCGAGTAATGCAGAAAAAGGGCATCGGCCCGGTCTTTATATCATGGACCGAGATGGCCTTACAGTAGGGAGAAGTGGAGGCAAGTATGAATGACGTCCTTGTCAAGACGAGCGTAAACAGCCCAGCTGCCTATGGCCACACCTCTGGTGCCTCATAATGGCCAGTCTACTTCACAAACTGGAAGAGCAAGGATTTGACGGCAAAGCATGCGCCGACGATGGACTGGTTATACTACCAGGGAAGTACCTAGGCGTAATTTGCGAAAGGATGCAAAGGGCAAGTTATTAGAGAACTGGTGTCAAAAACCGGCATCTCCGTCAACCCCAGCAAGACGGAAATGGTTCTCTTTACAAAGAAAAGAGGTTAAGTACCTGGGGATGGTGCTAGACAGTAATATAGGCTGGAAACCACATATAGACCGACTAACAACAAAGACGACAAACACATTCTGGCAAGTAAGAAGGGGGATAAGAAGACAGTGGGGACTCAACCCAAAGATCATGCACTGGATCTACATGGCCATCATAAGACCGAGGATCCAATACGGATTCGTGGTCTGGTGGCCGGGAGCAACAAAAACCCCAAAAAACTCGAAAGCATGCAGAGGCAATCTTTCTAAACCATAGAAAGTATCAGGTATGTACAAAGACTAGTATAGCGTTAGTAAAGTTAATATTGCCCTATACCATGGGAAAATTCCGCCAACTGCCAATATTTCTTTTATATTTATGCAAAAAATATACATTTTTTAATTGAAAAATGTAGTAATGTTAATAAGCTAACTAAATAAAAAAAATGCAATTGAAATCCATTTTAAACGCTATAATATAATGTGGCGGAATTCTCCCGTCTTCCTCTATTAGTGGAAAAACCCTGACCAAGGTAATTAACAAAGCGCTCTATTATTTTATGGCGGCACTACACTTTCGCCGAAAATTTCTCTAGACAATTTGGCGAGATAGCTAGGTAGTAATAGTTTGTGTTTTAATAATTAAGACGACATTGAAAAAGAGGATGATTGTACATAGCAACAAAGTGTCCTTCAAATAGACCTAATACATTGGGGACACATCTGCTTGCGCTGGCACTTTAATATTTATACGTTGCATTTTTCACGACAGTTTTAAAATCTAGAAAACCCTTCTCTCTTTCTTTGAGCAAAATAAAATTGAGTAAGAAAAATGGTCAATTTTATTATTATTTTGTACAGTATTTTTTATGTATATATATGTACAGCTGACTTAAAAAACTGATACCACTTTTAAAAGTACTTTTTCCAAAGTACTTTTTCCAAAATTTGAGCAATGCATTATAAGCCACCATCCTCTTTATCAAAACGTGAGTATTTGAACGATAGCAAAACTGTCAGTGACAAGTAAAAATAATAACATTGTCATCAATTACAAAATAATAAATACATAAACATAGTATTAAATGGCTTTACATTCAACCAAAAAGCTAAAAGCCAAAATTGTTACTAAGTTTATCAAGTTTTATTTTATTTATTTTCTAGTCATTTAAAACAAAATAAAAAATTTTCTTATTGAACGTCATAACACTACTATAAAATTTAAATGTCAACCCGATATAAAATAATATATATACTGCCTAAAATAAAAAATGACTTTTCACAGTCGTACCTACCAGATTTTTTTGAAATCAGCTGTACTATATTTTTTTTGTGAACGTACATTTTTGTGTCTTTATTAGTAATTTTAATTTTCTTTTAAGTTAGGGATTTCTCATTCGACTTTTTTTTTTAGTTGGATGGCCCCCATGTTTGATTTCGAGTTGTTTCAGTTTCTATTTATAGGGATTTTTTAACAGTTGTTTGGGTAAATGGGTAATACCAGTTTATATGTTTTTTATTTTCACTTCTTTTTCTATTTTAATTTAGTTAAATTAAATTTCTCTACCTAGAAATATTACAAATATACATTTATTTATTTATTTTATTCAAAATATGTTTTCTAAAATTGTATAGGCAATATTAATATAAAATGTTTAAGTTTAAAACGGGGACTTCATCCAAGCAACGCCACTGGTTTGCTGACTTTTTTTTCAGGACATTCCTTTCAATTTATAATCCTTATTGGAAAAACAACACAGGTTTTAAGTTACGTCATAAAACAAAAACCCTATACTTTCGTTTCTTTTTACAAAGGATATCCATTTATTTTCCATGCCTGCTCGATGCCCTTTATTTCCATTTTATTTTGTTTATGGCATGGTGCTATATAACAGCACCATCCGTCAATGCTCTGAGACTGAAATATAAGAATTGATTGGTTCCTATGTCCAGATATCATAGATTTCTTAACTTCAAAATGGATTATTGACATATATTGCCGAAAAACCTAAACTAAAAATCACTGCAGTATGTGTTTGACCAGGGCAATCAAAACGGGCGGGCCACGACCTAGAACTTTATTGACGTCACAGCAAAGTCTTAATTTCTTTTTGATGGTCACGTCATGCCACAGCTGATTGTCTTTAAAATGTTGAAGTTGGAATGACGATGACAGTTGATAAATATTTGATTTTTTTTCTAAATAAAGTTTATTTTAATGTATAGTAATCCTGAATTTTTCAGAGCCGTTCCATTGCTCACACACAAATGTGTTTGTTTCTGCGTGGAAAGTAATCGGCTCACCTACACCTATTTGTTTAAATTCGGCAACTTTTAAAACTTATTTAGATGTGTTTACAAAAATTATAACATCAAAAAATTAACACTAGTAATTTTGGATTTTAAATGAACTTTATTGTAAAAAATCCAAACAAAAGTTTGGTGGAATAGTAGTAATATATACAGGATGTTCGGCACATGAACCGTCAAAATTTTTTGGGATATTGTTGGGGTTATTTGCTACCTTTTCAACCTTGGAACTTGGGTCCTAAGACTCACGGCTAAAGAGATATGACTTTTTTAATTTTTTTTCTTAAATTACCCAAAATCCCACCTTTAAACCCTCATAAGCTTTTTATTATTGTCTGGAAAAGCAACATTTTTTTTATAATTCTGTAATCTTATGCTTCTTCAACTAATTAATAGATTTGTTAACATTGATGTACCAAAGGAAATACGCCATTATTATGTCAGCGTACTCTTCGTTAGTGTAGTTAGGCATAGTAACGACAATAAACACAATAAATAATATTAGTACTAGGCTGTAGTTAAAACTGGACTGCGGTTTGTATTTAATGTTTTTTGTAATATCAGAAATGTTTGTCTTTTTTGTTTAAACGGAATTTGTAAACTGGGGAATAGTAAGTTATAAAATGATAAAATGATTGCGAGTTTTTAACTTTTATTTGAAAAAACGATCATAAATATCAAATTGTTTTTCTTATCAAGTCCGAACGATTATCGCCCGTTTCACGGAATATCCGTATTTTAAAGCAAAATTGTTTTTTTATCAATGTGTAGCCTACTGTTAGAAAGGTAATCAACTAAAAAATTCTTAAAAGAAAATAAAGTTCTCAATTGTCTATACTTTTTTTAATTTTTAATTTTGAAATTGATTTTCTTTCACAAAATCACTAATGTTCTTTAATAAAAAACCTCTTATGTTCCTTTGGTACATCAATTTTAACAAATCTATTAATTAGTTGAAGAAGCATAAGATCATAGAATTAAAAAAAAAATGGTGCTTTGCCAGACATTAATAAAAAGCTAACGAGGGTTTAAAGGTGAGATTTTGGATAATTTAAGAAAAAAAAATAAAAAAATTCATATCTATTTAGCTGTGACTTAGGACTCAAGTTCCAAGGTTGAAAAGCAAATGACCCCAACAATAACCCAGAAAATTTTGACGGTTTATATGCCGAACACCCTGTATATATATATATATATATATATATATATATATATATATATATATATATATATATATATATATATATTTTTTATCGAGTGTCTGGGAATATCTCACTGAAACATCGTGAAAATCTGTAGTGCCAATTTGAAATTACCACAAATAAACTCTATTCTCCAATAAGACTCAATGTAAAATTCAGCCCAGAACAACAGCTGATTTTTTCAGGGTCGTGGCCTGTTTTTTTTTGTTGGCCTTGGTTTGACATTCTAGCCCCACTTCTGTTGGCGGCACTGTTTTTTATTCTGGGTATGCGCTGTTTTTTTTTTTTCATATTTTACTAGTTTTTTTTTTTGCTAGAATTAATTGATTATTAAGTTTTCTCTAATTGATAGTTCTACTAACGTTCGGTAGCGTTTTGTGCTTATTTTGTTGTATGCTGATTTATATAATTTTGGAAAACATTATTACAAAAACAAGATGTATGTAATTGCATATTTAAACGTGGCTATATAATATTTTCTTTTTCACATGAAACCCCTGTATTTTTATACATTTTTATATTCCCTTTTTCTTTTTGATTTTTTAAATATAGGATGCTGTTTATGATATAAAATCGATTTCCTAGATATAATGCATTTAAATAATATAGATTTAAACTGGCTCCCGACTGCGGCTTTGATAATATACCCCAATGTATATTGCCGGGTCCACATCAAACCAACAAAACAAAGACAGCAACACAACAAAACTGCAAGTTTTCGAAAACACCAAGAAATTGTCAACTGCTGTCCACAAATAGAAAAACAATTAGTAAACTTTTTATGATCCCCGATAGAAAATGTGGCGTGCTCGAAATTTTTCAATAACTGATAATTTCTGTGGTCTCTTTGGAACTTGATTTGTTTTATTCTTCCACTTCCTCTGAAGAAGTATCACACAATATTCCTATTTCCTTTAAGGTGTCCGCCTTTTTATAACGATTTTTATAATCAGCGTGTCTGGCGTCCCATAACAATCTAGCTTCTGGATAAAGCTCAATTAATTTACATGTATTTAGGGTATCCAAGTCCCGGGACCAAATATGTTTTCGGGACTTCGGGACCAAATGTCAGGTCCCGGGACTAGTCCCGGGACTGGTCTCGAAACTAAAATAAAAATAATTAAATTAATTTAACATAAAACAGAACACAGGTTTATTGATATTGGTAAATGGTTAACAAAAAACAAATTCACAAACGTAGCAAATAAAAAGGTAAGTATAGGGAAACATTACTTTTGTCCAAAGGGAGATTTAAGTGTCACGCTTATGTGTCATGTGTCTGATCAGTGGCGTATATAGAAAAAAGTTTCGGGGGGGCCCAAGACCCATGAGGCAGTATTTTATGCTATTTTATGTTCGTATTAGGGTATCCAGTACCGGGACCGTCCCGCGAGTTTTCCTAAAAAAAGTGGTCCCGGGACAGTGAAGGTCCCAGGACCTCAACTTGGTCCCGAAACCGCTAAATTATACACTTAAATCTCACTTTGAACAAAAGTAATATTTTTCTATACCTACTTACCTGTTTATTTGCTAAGTTTGTCAATTTGTTTTTATGTTAATCATTTACCAATATCAATAAATCTGTGCTCTGTTCTGTGTTAAATTAATTTAATTACTTTTATTTTAGTTTCGAGACCAGTCCCGGGACTAGTCCCGGGACCTGACATTTGGTCCCGAAGTCCCGAAAACATATTTAGTCCCGGGACTTGGATACCCTACATGTTCTTTCAACACCCCATTTAATTTTTTAAACTACACAAACTGTTTTATTCGCGTACAGACTAGACCAACTAAGTTGCCTTGCCCAAAACGAAAACAAAACATCAACATTTTGATCTTTACCGACAGGCGACGGGCAAATAAAAAGTTGTTGAAAACGCCAACAAAACAAAAAAGTTGCCGAATTGTTCTCACTTTATTTCAAAAATGTTTAAAAACATTGAGTTGCTGTTTTGTTGGTTTGGTGTGGACCCGCTATAAGATAATATTGTATCAATAGACAAATAATAAAATAATAATAATTAATGTTCTTTTCTGAGGTAGGTAGTGTTTATTATTTATTTTAAAAAACCAGAAAAAAAATATATAATGAAATACACTAATGATGTATATGTTTGGTTAGAAAATTATTGGTTTCTTTAATATGATATTAGTTTATCTGACAATAAATCCAAAAATTGAAGACTGTCATAACTTTTGGCGAAAATTCTACAGAGATACATATACCTAAGTATCATAAAATATTAGAACCACAATGTCGAACTAAGTATCTTTAACAGGTTTTAAGTATAAACGGCTAGAGATACTTACTAACCAAAACGTCGTGTTTAAAATTAATAAAGATAATAGAAATTCGAAATTGTGTTTCTACTCAATCATTGTCTACGAGTTTCAAATTAAGAGTTCATAAAATATGGTTCCATAAATAGAAGTGTTAGTACACTTGTCATAGAAGTCATTAGCAGGGAACTTATTTCCTCCTACTTTATTAAGGGCGTTTATATTCTTTTTGCTGTATTTTATAAAATTTTAACAACAGAGCTAACAGTATTAGAATGTCAATTCAACTTCTTGTAAAATGTAACAAAGAAAAGTTTCTTTACAATTGCATCTTACATCTTTGAGAAGTTTTCTGATGTCGTCGTTTGTTATAAAAATGTTTCCCTAAACTCTTTAAAAACTTTGTTGCGTAGTTTTCGTGCTCATTATGATTTTTTTTTATTAGAACGTATAAATAAGTAGTAGTAAATTCAATTAAAATATAATTAAATGCAAAAATTAGAATATTACACAAAAAAAAATTCTCTTAAAATCATTAAATTTTGATTAAATAGTAAGTATTGCAAAAAAATATTTTAACATCATCAACGTATATTTAAAATAATATGAATCTAATAAAAATATAAAAACAAAACCTACACACATCAAAATGTGCAAATTAATTAATTAACAAATGTTCGCTAATATGATCAATAATTTTAAAAAATATTTAAATTTAACAAAACTGGAGGTTTTCTAACCTAAAATTATAAAAACGGGAAAACCACGTGATTTTATTCAGAGCGCACATTATTTTTAAAGTCAAGTTATCTATCGAATCATTTAGCCATTCCTTGCAACAGAAGTTTTTTCCAGTTTTAGTAAAAGAATAACAAAGCCATGATACCCGAGATAACACCTATTTATTTTTATAAAAGTTAGACTGTAATATATTATAACCATTGACACAACTCAATGATTATAAAGTATGTTTTTTTTAGTTTATACTCTCTATATAAATGACGTATTTTTTTGTTTTTTATAATTTGTGTTAGGGTTCGCTAGAGTCCCTGTATGTTGACATATTTGTATAATATCCAAATATGTCAACTCTAGGATTCGCTAACTTTAATATCTTAAAAATATATTATTAACAAAACAATTAATTTTTTATTAATTAGTTTGTCCCACAGACTGTTTTCACCAATTTGATGCCTATTATTAAGTTATTGAAGCATATAACTTCTACAATAAAACAATTCTGAAGTTGGCATTCCTACTTACAAAACAACCAATAATGTTAGTTTCCTAATTTATTTATGATGTATGATTAATTTAAACATTTCCAATGGGCATAATTTTATACGTTAATAATACGGTATATGTAAATTATTAAAATATAGATCTACATCATGTAAGAATAAATAATATTGGATTCAGTGGTGGCTCTTGAGAAAGGGGTTTTATTAAGGTGTCGATGTCGCCTCCCTTGTTATACTTAGAAATGCGAGAAAAATAATTTTAATTTTATAAAAATAACATATTTAATGACTTTAGAGGTAAAAAGTATTGAAAAAGTTTTTGGCTTTGGGATAAAAAGTGCCAGATTTATCCCTTGGTATATAATATACTATTAAGCAACTGGTAAAAAATTGCGACTGGCACAAACAAAAAATAATAGACATAACCTACAATTTATCAAGACATATGGTCACAGTTTGTTCCAAAATCACTAAAACTGATTTTGCGCGGTAATCGAATTCCTGTCTGTTCCAGGTAGCTATTCTGGGTCTTGAACGATGTCATACCTAGTTCCCATCACGTGCTTTAGCCAATGCAAACTTTAAATTAGCTCCGAGCCGTCACGTGCCATGTGAAAAGACCTCCATTGCGCAAGCTTCTCCTACGATCCTACCGCGGAACGTTCAGTCGGTACGAGGCAGGAGAACAGATTTCACTTTAAACGCGTAAAATTCACTAACTCTGAAGAGCGGGCGACTATGCGATTGGTCGAGACAAGTCATTTCGCACAACACGTGACCGTTTGGAGTTCGCTGTTGGTCAAAGCGTGTGACGTAGATGGTCACATCGTTCAAGATCCAGAATAGCTACCCAGGAAGAATATTAATAATAAGGGGTCGTTTGTGAGGATAAATAATATTAATAATGACCTGAATTTATGCTGTCAGGTGTATATGATATTTAAGGACCGTATCTCTCTACTTCAGGAGCGGATCTAAGAACATTATTTGGGAGGGGAAATATCATAATAAATATTGCATCAAACTATTTTGCATAGTGACCAGGAGGTGTCTATCCTATTTGGACGTTGTTATGCAACAACTGTTTAAGCCACAATTGGGAGGTTGTGGGTTAAATCATTTTTGCGTCTTGTTCTATAACTAATTTTGAACGATTTTCAACAAAGAATATAACTTTTCAGAGGTTGTGGCTTAAACGGTTGTTGCATAACACCGTCCATTTAGCCTTCTTCAATGCATCTTTGAAATAGGCCTCCCCCAATATCTCCCACTCTTCTCTGTCTATCGCTGTGTTCATCCATCTAGTTCCCGCGTGTTTCTTTAAATCGTCCGTCCTCTCATTTGGGGTCTTCCCCCACTTCTTTTATTTTTCCAAGGTCTCCAGTTTACAGTACATTTGTTCCATCGATCGTCTTTCTGTCGGATATTATAACCGGCAAATTTCCATTTTAATTTTGGTACTTCTTCTGTGACATCCCTTACTTTTGTTTTATTTCATATACATTCATTCCTTTTTCTATCTGTCAGCTTTACATGTAACATTTGTCTTTCCATTGATCTTCGGACTTTTGTTACCTTATCCATGTTTGATTTTGTAAGTTTCCAGGTCTGGAATCCATAGGTAAGTACAGGAAGGATACATTGGTTATACACTTTCGTTTTGAGGTACTGAGGATATTTTTTATTTTTTAAGACGTAGCTTAATTTACCGAATGCTGTCCATGTCAATCTTACTCGTCCCTTGATTTGAGCTGTTTGATTTTCCTTTTCAGTTTAATAATTTGTCCCAGGTATATATGTTCCTCTACTTCTTCTATTTTATTTTTGTTTATTCTGACCGTAATATCTTCATCTGTGTTTGTTATGATTTTAGTTTTAGTGTAGTTTATAGTTAAGTCTATATTTTTAGCTGCTGTATCCAGTTCTTCCATCATTTTTATCAGTTATTCTTTCTTGTCTGTTATTAAGGCGATATCGTCAGCATATCTTAGGTGCTTCAAGAATTGTCCGTTTACTTTGATGCCTATTTCTGCCCAGTCTAAGCTTTTAAAAACATCTTCTAGGGCCTAGTTAAATAAATTAGGGGATATTGTGTCACCCTTCTGACACCTCTTCTTATGCGGACTGGCTTGATTCCTTCGCGGATTTTGATTGATGTTGCTGCTTCGCTATATATATTGGCTATTAAGTCTGTATATCTGTGATCTATTCGGCTATTAATTACTGCCCAGTGCTCAATGCTATCGAAAGCTTTTTCGAAGTCTATAAACGCAATATATAGTGGAATGTTTTATTCGTTGGCAGGTTCTATTAAGATTTTCATGGTTAATAAGTGGTCAACTGTACTGAAACCTTTTCTAAAGCCTGCTTGTTCCTTTGATTGATATCCGTCAAATTTTGTGGTTGGTCTATCTGTTAATATTTTCGTGAATAGCTTATAAATGACATTGAAGAGTGTTATAGGTCGATAGTTTTTTAGATCTGCTCTATCGCCTTTCTTGTGTAGAGTAATGGTTATGGATTCTTTCCAGGTGTTGGGTATTATTTTTTCTTTTACTATTTTATTCAGTAGAATATGGAGAGTATTAACTACAGTTTTACCATCGTAGGTACTTGAGCATTTCTGCCGTTACTTCGTCTTTTCGAGGTGATTTGTTATTTTTCATTTTCTTTAATGCTCTCTTTATTTCCGCTTTGCTTATTTCAGGTTGTAGCTCTGAGTTTATGTTCTCCATATTTTTTTGGAGTTTCTGTATGGTCTCTCGTCATGGTTCCTTTTTTGTTTGGTATAATTCTGTATAGAATAGTTGTGTGATATTTATAATGTCACCCTTAATGTTAGTTTCATATATGTCGTTCATATCCTTTATTTTAATTATTTGAGACTTAAGGGGGGAAATTTTCCTTTTTTCCCCTCTTGTAGATCCGCGCCTGTCTAATTACGACAAAAAATATAAAAAAACCATAGAATGTCAAAAAAATTGTTTACATAATAGTAAACTGCGTGGAGAAGTTTAAGTTTATAATAATATGGAGGAAAGATACTTAAGGGGCCGTTGCAGCAAAGCGAGAAGTTGCTTCATTAGTGTTAATGAGACTTCTAAAGTAATAACCGTTTCCATAGTTGCAACAGCGATACAGTAATAATGCCCCCTTGCAATATATAGCCATGGCTGATAAAAGAAGATAGTTAATAATTTTCAAACATCAAAAAATTTTGAGCTAGATTGCTTAGATCTTAGGCCACCTTTGTACCCATTTTTGGTGATGTCATTTTTGTTTATGTCGTATTTATTCTTAACTTATTTTAACTGGCCACAGCCAAAAATTTAATTTTTTTTAAATTGCTATGTTTAAAATGGATATAAATTGCAGTATATGGACTTGACATATTTATCGCGCAGATCTTTTAGGGCACCTGCATTTATCGCAAAAACAGTTGCGGCTTAGTATATAACGGATGAATGAGGACTTATGAGGCAAAAAAATTATTTGCTCTTGATGATTCCGCGTGTAATCAACCACCGTGAAATTTTAAATTTCTACATATCGTCACCCTAATTCTGAAACCTCGTAACCCACAAAAAAATTTAAATTCATATTTTTGCGTCAAAGGTTAGTAATTATGCATAGCTATACGCTGTTAAATCCTCGCAACCAAAAAAAAATATATATAAAACGGTCATTCCCGCGATTTCTAATAAGTCGCATAATGCTTACCCTATGTAATTTGCTTCTAACTTTTCTTATTCCTGTAAAATTTTGTTGAGTTGGGTTACGACGATTCAGAATTAGGGTGACGATATATATGTTATAAGGTCAACTTTACACATAATAAATAATAAAAGGAGAGTATAATATAAAATAATCTGCCAATTTATGGGCACCTAAGCTCACACTAGCTATTATAGTTATAGTGTACGTGTAAGCTAATATAACTAAAATGTGAAATATGTTTTATTCAACTCTAGACTCAATTACCTTTCGTTTGATACCACACAAGCCATGTTTTGACTTAAACTCTAATTTTTGAAATCTACCCCAACCCTTTAAAAAAAACTAAATTGTATTTTTTTTAACTCTAGACTCAATTACCTATCGTTTGATATCACACACGCCATATTTTCACTTAAACTCTAATTTTTGAAATCTACCCCCACCCTTTTTTTTAAATCACCTAAAATGTATTTTGTTTAACTCCAGACTCAATTACCTTTCATTTAATATCACACACACCATATTTTCACATAAACTCTAATTTTTGAAATCTACCCCCACCCTTTTATTAGGCTTGTGTTCGGTGGATTTTGTTTATTTTTAAATAGGACCATCTCGACCGAAGACCCAGCCTAGGTACCAAATTTCATTCAAATCGGGCAAGCGGTTTTTGAGTTATGCGCGTTGGTCGTTACAGACAGACAGACAGACAGACAGACATACAGACAGACAGACGGACAGACAGACGGCGCGACAAAAAAGTTTCAAAATCATCTGAAACGCAAAGATATATAAAAAATTTTGAAATCGGAGCAACTTTTTTTTTCTCGAAAAAATTAGGATCACCATAGCTGACACTACTATAGTATAGGTGTAAGCTAAAATATTCGTTTCTCTGTTTTTTCTTCTTGCGCAATAAGAGTATTGCGCATGTATTGCGTATTAATGTCTTGAGCGGTATGGGAACCTTCATAATTTATGTAACACAAAAATTCAGCATTTTTAACCCTTCTTCTCTCATTCGTAACGCATTTTCAAGAAAAAGTAAGGAAAGTATTAAAAAAATATTAAGTAAAACGCAAGGTTAAGCCGCCTTCATCTCCCTAAGCGTTACCTAGTTTAAGGATGGTCTCACTAAATAAATGATTTTGATATTGTGGTAATTGTTTTCCGCACGGCATATTCTGCATTGCGCAACGCTATTTTATAAAATATTTAATTAATTAATATTTTATAAAATATTATTTTATCTGAAAATTTTATGAGAACACACACAGATAGACATCACGACGATATTGCAAAGATAGGTCAAAATACACCCAAATAAAACATTTTCGGCGTCTCAAAAAAATACTCTGCCAATCTATGGGCACATAAGCTCACACTGGGTACTATAGTTTTAGTGTATCTACTTGAATGCTAATATAACTAAAAACTTAAG
Organism: Aspidapion aeneum; assembly: GCA_963576565.1. NCBI lineage: Eukaryota > Metazoa > Arthropoda > Insecta > Coleoptera > Brentidae > Aspidapion > Aspidapion aeneum. Next base: position 113,719,084 of record OY755040.1, read on the forward strand.
TATATTTTATTGAACTCCAGACTCAATACCTGTCGTTTGATACCACACAAGCCATGTTTTGACTTAAACTCTAATTTTTCAAATCTACCCCCACCCTTTTTTTAAAAACTAAAATGTATCTTTTTTTAACTCCAGACTCAATTACCTTTCGTTTGATATCACACACACCATATTTTCACTTAAACTCCAATTTTTGAAATATACCCCCACCCTTTTTTTTAAATAAATTAAAATGTATTTTGTTTAACTCCAGACTCAATTACCTTTCGTTTGATATCACACACGCCATATTTCCCTATAAACTCTAATTTTTGAAATCTACCCCCACTCTTTTATTTGGTTTGTGTTCGGTGGATTTTGTTCATTTTTAAATGGGACCATCTCGGCCCAAAACCCAGCCTAGGTACCAAATTTCATTAAAATCGGCCAGGCGGTTTTTGAGTTATGCGCGTTGGTCGTTACAGACAGACAGACATACAGACAGACAGACAGACGGCGCAACAAAAAAGTTTCAAAATCATCTGAAACGCAAAGATATATAAAAATTTTTGAAATCGGAGCAACTTTTTTTTTCTCGAAAAAATTAGGATCACCATAGCTCACACTACTATAGTATAGTATATGTGTGAGCTAAAATTCATCTAAAATAATACCTTTAAAGGTAAAAATGATAAAACTATCAAAAATAATGAAGAAATGAAGATAGTAGTCAAGAACAAAACAAAAAACCTATGAAAGAGACCCACTAGTATTAGGGATTATTATTTAAGTATTCTTCGTTATGTTAAGCAAATTTTCTTAAAAGTTTTATAATTATTAATTTCTTTAACGCTCAAATAAATTTTTTTAAAGAGTTTAATTAAAGTACCTATAGTCCAGGCCCTTCTCAGTGAAAGTTAACCTATGGAATGGATAATTTAAAGAACTTATTTGTCTTCGTATCGTGGCTGTGGTTAGCTCTCGAGTAAATGAATGTGTCCATGTTTATTAGCTCACACTACTACTATACTATAGTAGTGTGAGCTATGGTGATCCTAATTTTTTGGAGAAAAAAAAAGTTGCTCCGATTTCAAAAATTTTTATATATCTTTGCGTTTCAGATGATTTTAAAGCTTTTTTGTTGCGCCGTCTGTCTGTCTGTCTGTCTGTCTGTCTGTCTGTCTGTCTGTATGTCTGTCTGTCTGTCTGTCTGTCTGTCTGTCTGTCTGTGTGTCTGTATGTCTGTCTGTAACGACCAACGCGCATAACTCAAAAACGGCTTGCCCGATTTTAATGAAATTTGGTACCCTGGCTGGGTTTTGGGTCGAGATGGTCCCATTTAAAAATGAACAAAATCCACCGAACACAAGCCAAATAAAAGGGTGGGGGTAGATTTCAAAAATTAGAGTTTATGTAAAAATATAGCGTGTGTGATATCAAACGAAAGGTAATTGTGTCTGGAGTTAAACAAAATACATTTTAATTTAAAAAAAAAGGGTGGGGGTAAATTTCAAAAATTATTGTTTAAGTGGAAATATGGCGTGTGTGATATCAAACGAAAGGTAATTGAGTCTGGAGTTAATCAAAATACATTTTAGTTTTTAAAAAAAGGTTGGGGGTAGATTTGAAAAATTAGAGTTTAAGTCAAAACATGGCTTGTGTAGTATCAAACGAAAGGTAATTGAGTCTGGAGTTCAATAAAATATACTTCAGTTTTTAGATATATTAGCTTTCACGTAGATACACTATAACTATAGTATCCAGTGTGAGCTTAGGTGCCCATAGATTGGCAGAGTATTTTTATATATAACATTCGTAAAGGTACACACCATAAGAAGTGTTCCAAAGTTTTAGTTTTTTTACGAGGGTTCCCTGGTTTTTGTAATATCTAAATATTGACAGGCTCGGCTCCATTGTATTTTAATAATGTTTAAATTGAAATCTATTTCTATGAGGGGGTGCATTAGGATGTCATCACGCTCTGTACTCGTTACGGTCAATAAACTCCCTTTTTGTCGTTTAACTTCTAAGGATGCCGACTTTATAGAGCACTATTATTTCACCCTCGCATTTTAGAAAACAAGTTGGTATCTGTTGGATCAATAATAGAGTTTAAATAGAAGCACGAATTGCTCGACAGAGCGACAGATCTGTTAACGTAATGGCAAAGGGCAAAGGAACTTAAGCTCTCAAGAATGATAAAGAAAGAACAAGGGACCGGCAATCAAATAGATTAAAGCTTGACCTCTTACCTGTAAATTTCAGTTTTTCATATAACGAAGGAGCCCAAATATTTCTAAAATTCATAAAATTAATTATAACATGGACCTTACCATGGGGATGACTATTAAAATAGCCAGCGCTTATATGAAAATCGTATCTGAAATTCATTGAAAATATTAAAGTGTGTTACGAAATAAATAAATGTAACAGAAACTCAATAAAAAAAAATTCAAATAAAAAAAACACCCAACTGCTAAATTTACTTGTAAGTACTAGTCGCAGTTGAGTACAAAATTGATAGGTATACCTATAATGTACGACATGCTTCAACTTTTAGTTTTGATGCCCAAAGCGCACTTACAAAATTATACAGTTTTGTATTTTCATGAGTACCTGATTTATGATATTGGGTAATTTTGTAACCAACTGCGACTAGTAGTTACAAGTAAATTTAGCAGTTTTATTTACAACTTTTAGGTTAAATTCTTATTCAGCCTTATAAAAAGCACTATGCATTTACAATTCATTTAGCTTTACCCAAAAAGTACGTGTAGATTTTCTACGGACGCGAACAGTGTTACCTTCCATTGACTGAAGGTGGGGGAGGAGAGAGGGAGGAGGGAACTAGTAAAATGGTGTCGACAAAAATCTTAAAACGTGTGCCAAAAGAATTTTTGAAATCGCTCTAAATTTGTGAAAGACAACTACTACTAATAAGGAGCGTGGGGAGAAGAGAGGGAGAGGAAGGGGAAAACTAATAAAATAATGTTGGAAAAAAGTCTTAAATCGTGTGCAGAAAGAATTTTTGAAATCGCTCTATATTTGTGAAAGGTATAACTACAACTATTACTAATAAGGAGGGAGGGGAGAAGAGAGGGAGGGGGAAACTAGTAAAATGATGTTGGAAAAAAGTCTTCAAGCGTGTGCAGAAATAACTTTTGAAATCGGCTTATATTTGTGAAAGTTATAGCTGTAACTATTACTAATAAGGATGGCGGGGAGGAGAAAGGGAGAGGCGGGGGAGGACTAGTAAAATGGCATTGGAAAAAAATCTGAAAGCGTATGCAGAAATAATTTTTGAAATCGCTCTATATTTGATAAAATTATGCGAATATGGTTTTTGAAGAGGGAGGGGGGAATGACAGGAGGGGAGATGGGTGAGAGCGGGGAGGACAACAAAGTAACCACAGCAAATTATAGGACATTTGCAATGGGTAATCAAAGGAATTTCAATAAAATCGCCTGAAATTTAGATAATATGTATGCCTTAAAGCCTACATCATGTGACAAAATGGCGTCTAAAGACAGCCATGTTGATTCCTGTTTAAAAAAATATAGCCTATAGCACCTTCGGGATCATTTGCAATTCAACGACACCTTTTTTGTCAAAATCGGTTCAGCCGTTTAGCCTCTAGCGTGACACAAACATATTTACTTACATAAATACAACAATCGAAAAACATTACCCTTCCTTTCGCTGTGCTGAAGTTGGGTCAAGAAATAGGCTAGCCATAAAAATAACACTAAAAACGGGAAACATTAAGTTATTTTTTTAAATAATCTGAACTTGATTTATTTAGTTTTTAAGATATTGCCAAACTTTTGAAAAATCGCGTTACGTGCATGCCGGTCATTTGCGTGTAGCACAATTTTGCGCGAAAAAATGTCAAACCATGAGCAAGTATTTGTATCAGAGTCATAACTAACCTTTAAAAATGTCGAATTGTCCTGTGCAGCCGAGGTGGACCATTTGCAGGAGCGTTTTCCATAAAAATAATAGGCTCTTAGCTTTGTCACGCGCATTTGGCGCGCCCAAACGACCTGAGCGCTATTGACCCAGCGCCTTCGCAAATAGCTTGAAGTTGAGATATAGTTGTGCTAATAATAGTTGATCTATGTATCCCAAGCAGCTGTCACTCTAGAGATCTTGACAGTTTTTATTCGGGGCTTACTTAAGTTTTTAAGAGTTTTTCTTTGACTCGGTTGTTCAAGAACTGAAAAATAAAAAATGAGTCGAATTTCCTCTCTTTGCATCTGTTAAAGGCAGTAAAAAAAGTTTATTTTTCTTGTCCCTTTTTTTAGATATGAATATTTAAAAGCTGGTTTTTTCTACTTTCAAGATACCGAGATGATCACGCTTTTTAACAATTTTGCGTTTGCTAATACTCTTCTTTTTATTTATTTAAACTTATTACCAGTACGCTTTTATTTTACCACGCGGTCTATTCAAAAAAATATTTTTTCAAACATGTCTGCTTTGAATGTTATATGTTTTACCATGTCATATTTATTTAATTTCTTGAAAGCAAATATTTTATACCTATTTTACAATTTTTCTGCCACAACACACATACATTCACGAGGTTTATCCCAGCAGGTGATACGCGGCGGTTAGTGCCCGGGAAAGAAAGGCATGACAATAAAAGGGATATGTTTCATAAACTTCTAAAATATCTAAAGTATCTAAATGATTTAGCACTTGATATCTGATAGCTGTCATTTTAAATTGTCAATACTCGTATAGTTGATACTCGGGCCGCGGAACTTTGTTCGAAAACATGTTGTTCGAAAACCATTTTTTTGAAAGCAATAGTTTGAAAACATTTTCTTCGAATAGAAATTTCTTCGAAAACAGTTTCTTCCAACGAAAAATTTGTTCGAGAAAACAGTTTCTTCAAACGGAAATTGGTTCGAAAACATTTTCTTCGAATGGAAATTTGTTCGAACGAAAATTTGTTCGAAAACATTTTATTCAAACGAAAATTTGTTCGAAAAAAATTTGTTCAAACGAAAATTTGTTAAAAAAAAATTTTTTTCGAACAAATTTCTGTTCAAACAAAATTTTTTCGAACAAATGTCCTTTTGAACAAATTTCCGTTCGAACAAAATGTTTTTAAACAAATTTCCGTTCGAACAAAATGTTTTCGAACCAATTTCCGTTCGAAGAAAATGTTTTCGAACCAATTTCCGTTCGAAGGAACTGTTTTCGAACAAATTTCCGTTCGAACAAAATGTTTTCGAACAAATTTGCGTTCGAACAAAACGACATTCAAAGGAAATGTTTTCGAACAATTGTCCGTTCGAACAAAAAAATTCGAAAAAAATTTTTCGAAGAAATTTTTGCGACCCAATATTAAAAAGAATAAACAAATATTGGTTGTAATAAAATATAGTTTAAAACAAGACAAAACGCTATTAAAGATGGTACAGAAATTAGGGAATAGAATATAGATGATTTGGTAATTGTGGCATTTATCGTGACGTCACACTCCAGATCAAGGAATAAAGTCTATATATAGGCTTTATTCTTTGCTCCAGAGGAAGGTACTTCCCAAATGTCTGCTGTTTAGTTATGGTTTGCTTCAAATGGTCACGCCCGGCCACTCGCATGCATGCATTTTCACTAGTTGAGGATAAAGAGTCACAGATCAGGGATAAAAGTTAAAAACTGGGATGAAAAGTGCCATTCCAGGGATATATCTCGCTATAAAATCACATAACCAATTCTAGCTCGCGTTCCACTTTTGTCTCTATGGTATTGAATCTAATTGAGAAATTGATGAAATTAAGATTACCAAAAATAAAGTAGATTTCAAAAACAAATTTTAACCTTCCTTCACAATTTATGACTCAAATTTATTTAAGAAAAAATACAATTTTGTAGGATTATTGTTTGTAAGACAGGAAATGCGTAATTGTCTGCGAGATCAAGTGGACAATACATAAATAAATAAGACATTAAATAATCGTGGACGCATGTTGGATGTGAGAAATAGTGACACAGTAGAGAGTTTTTGAAGACAAATTACGTAAATACAATTTTGATAAAATATTTTTAGACAATTAAGAATAAAATGGAAAACCGAGAAATTTGGAAATAACCATTGAGTTGTATAAAGCCCTGAAAGGGCTTTAGAGACGGAAAGACAAGGCATTTTTTATTGACCCTATCCAATTTGGTTTCTAAGGGCGGGTATTTCTTTTACAATAAAAACAGAGATAGACATTGAACATGTGAAACGGACAAAGATGGGCTGATTTTGCATGCTAATAATACCCTAGATAATATATGTGTACTTTTATCTCTTTCACACTGACGGCATAAGTGCGGCAGAAAAGCAGCTGGGCACTTTTAATCCACCTGTCGTATTTAGAGTGATTCAACCTGCTAGTCTATTCTGTTCTGTACAGGGAAAACTGATCGACAATGTTGTCTAAGTACGGAGATGAATTTTTTTGAATTTCGTGCGGGAATATCACAAAAAGAAATCTTAAAAACGTTTAAAAACAAGTTTAGAAGTAACTATTTCAGTTCAAACATGGTGCAAAATTGTTTTTTGTGCAAAAGAAGAAAAAAAATCGATGAAAAAACAACATTTCATGGGTAAGTCGTCTTGACGGATAGTTTTTGCTAAAACACGAGAAAGTTCAGTAGCGTCACGATAGATAGTTTTTTCTGCGACCGTGCGATTTTATCCTCACACATTTTGATTCAGAAAGTGTCACTTCCCCGCACTTATAAGATTATTTTTTAATAATAATTTGTCCTGAAATGTGTTGCAGTCTAGGACAACTAGACTTACTTTACTTTAATAAACATCGTTGTTTTAAACTATTTAATTAATAATTATCATGGTAGCAAGCAAGTTATAATTAAATAATTTATAATTAAATAATTTCTGGGCAATTCGAGACCTTCTGACTAGAAGATGAGAATAAACGGGTCACGGGACTTCTAAGTTATATTTATAATGGTTGGAAATATGTGTCACAATGTGAGATTTTACTATATCTGTAATTGGTTTTTGGCTGTTGATATTTGAGAAATAAATAAATAAAAATAAAATAAATAAACAACTGAGCGCCGCCAACTCGGCGCCACCAACTGGGCGGCGGGCCAACTGGGCGGCAGGCCAACTGGGCACCGGGCCAACTGGACGCCGGGCCAACTGGGCGCCGGACTAAAATATCTTTTCTTGATAAAATGTGCAGACGAAAAACAAAATAGATAGATTATTATTTATGCAAAAACATCTTTAAAAAATATTTTATGTAATATTCTTGAAATTTGGTTTTGTTAGAGTTAAATCCATCAAGTCGAGTGTTGAAATTTTGGTAGGTCTAGAGTTCTGGTAACCTGATAACATAAAATTTACGTTTTTGATTACAAGAATGGCGAATCCAAAATGGCGGATTTCTTTATTTTTAAACCGATTTGTCTCAAACTTGAAAGTTTGCAGTGTTTGAGATTACTTAATACAGTTTTAACACAAACAAAGGAAAATTAAAATGCGGATACAAAATGGCAGATTTTCTTATTTATGCACCAATATTCATCAAATATAGAACTTGGCAGTGTTTCAACTCGCTGAATATGATTTTGGACTCAAACTCAAAATGACGGATTTCTTTATTTTTAAACCGATTTGTCTCAAACGTGAAAGTTTGCAGTGCTTGAAAGCACTTAATTTCAAATGACGGATGGAAAATGGGATCCGCCATTCTTGAAATAAAAAACGGAAATGGTATTTTTACCAGATTGCCAGAACACTATACCTATCAAATTTCAACACTCGACTCAATAGGTTGAAATTTTTGTATAAATAACATATTTATTTTGTTGTTTATCTGCACATTTTATCGAAAAAGAAAATAGTCTGGCACTGAGTTGGCCCGGCGCCCATTAGGCCCTGTTGTTAGTTCCGAAATTTCATCTGACTCGAGCATAACTTGTAGTCCACCCAAGAAGAGAAGAGTTGAAGAAGACCCTTGTTCAACCAAAGAAAATATTTTACCTGGAAGGTACATTTGTAAAGTTCTAAGATGAAAATAATAATTTTAATACATCCACTGCACTTAGCATGCTAACAAATTCTTTTTACTCTTTTTTTTACTGAAGAGAATTTTGTAAACACAGTATACACAAGTAAGAATTCATGAATTATTTCTTATTCAGTCAGAACATTGTTGATAAACAAATGCTAGTGGAATTCAAAATTTTTATTTTGCGCCGCCACTGCCCTTTTTTATCCAAGACAAGCAAATAGAATATTTTTGCGATGTTGCATGTGTTCGGACTTACCAAACCGAAATTCTATTTTCATCCCTGTCTTGCTCATTAAATTCTTACTTGTATTTGGTAAATTGCGATAAAAGCTTGATATAATGGCAATTAAGGCAAATGCCGGGTCTACCCGTAGGGTATAGAAGTCAATGGAAATAACTATTTTTCCAATAAGTGCGGAAATCGATTGACCGAACGATGTACAAGCCAAACAAAATTTGATATTCTTAAAAAACTATAAGTTTGAAAAAGCTCTGAGAATATAGCTACTGTTTTTCAAACAGAGGTGTACGCTATAATAATGGCGACAACGCAACGGAGAGGAAGAGCAAATATATATACCGGGTGGGCCAAAAAAACCGAACAATTTTTTTTTTAATATAACATTTGAACTATACCATCGCTTTTAATGAGACAAACTGCACTTGGCAGATAATTAAACAGAGCTTTGATCAAATATATTTTTTTGTTCGCCATGTCAAAATCCAATATATCGTACGAAATTAAATTGTACCCTTCAAAGATGCTCATTTATTCTTGTGTCGCGAACATGCTTTACTTATTTTTTTAAATCGGTAAAAATGCTGCATTCTTGCCACGTAAAGCAAGGTACGATTCAGCAAAATCGGTTTGGTGGTTCTAAAAAAAATATTTTTGTTTCAACCATGTTTTAAAATATTATACGATTGCCTTGTCAATCATGTCTGCATTTATTTCCTTTTAAATTCATAAAAATGGAGGGTTTATTTTTATTTTGTGAGAATGTTTTAGTTTTCTTTTTAATTTATAAAAAAGCAATATCTTTCCCCCGCACAACAAGGTAAAAATTTGTAAAATTGATGTGGTGTTTCTCAAAAGATCTACTTTTGTTTCAGTTATTGTTTCACAGATTTAACGATTGCATTGCCAATCCTGTCTGCATTCAGTTCCTTATAAACTCATTATTACTGAACCGATCTTAGTGAAATAAAAAAAATCGTGGTGAGAATTGATTGTTCTTTAAAGATTATAATCGAAATTTGTCGCTATTATAAAAGTTAAGATGTCAGACAGAATCACACTTGACCCTTCAAAGAGGCACGTTTATTCTTATTTTCCGAATTTGTTTTAGTATTTTTGGCTCTGGTACAAAATAGCGCAGGACAAAATAGCGCGGACAAAATAGCGCGGGACAAAATAGCGCGGGACAAAATAGCGCAGGACAAAATAGCGCAGGACAAAATAGCGCAGGACAAAATAGCGCGGGACAAAATAGCGCGGGACAAAATAGCGCAGGACAAAATAGCGCAGGACAAAATAGCGCAAAATAGCGCAGATCTCAAAAAGATACTAAAAAAAAATATCCTAACCTTACTTGGTTAGTTTAATATACAGTGAAGGCCTAACCATTTCACTCAAACTGCCCCAGCCGAAGTGGACCAGGGGCCGAGGATAGGTTAGGTTAGTATCCCAACCTGACCCGGTTAGGTTGGGATACTAACCTAACCTATCCTCGGCCCCTGGTCCACTTTGGCTGGACAGGGCAAATCGACTTGGGAGTTTTGACGTGCGCTATTTTGAGCTGCGCTATTTTGTCCTGCGCCATTTTGTCCTGCGCTATTTTGTCCTGCGCCATTTTGTCCTGCGCTATTTTATCCTGCGATATTTTGTCCTGCGCTATTTTGTCCTGCGCTATTTTGTCCTGCGCTATTTTGTCTTGCGCTATTTTGTCCTGCGCTATTTTGTCCTGCGCTATTTTGTCCTGCGCTATTTTGTCCACGCTATTTTGTCCTGCGCTATTTTGTACCAGAGCCGTATTTTTTGATCTATAGAAAAGCACTACCTTTCTCCCACTTAACAAGGTACAAAGTAATAAAATCAGTTAAGTGGTTCTTACAAAATCTGATTTTGTTTTACAAATTATACGATTGCATTGCCAATCCTGTCTGCATTCAGTTCTTTATAAATTTATTATTACTGCACCGATTTTGGTGAAATAAAAAACATCATGATGCAAACTGATTGATCTTTAAAGAAACAGTTAACACCCGTAAAAAAGAGTGACGCAAGCGCAGTTGAAAAACAATTTTAAAAATAAACAAGAGGTTTAGCAACTTTCATGTTAGCAAGTAGGGGAGTAGATTTTTTTTTAATTTAATTTAGTTTTAAAATAAGGTTTTTATTTAAAACGGTACACTTAGTTTTTGCGTATAGTGTTATAGTATCTCTCTAATACCATTACAAATCACTAATTGCCAAGGCGTCTCGCAGAGAGATAAAGCAAGCGTGGCCCAATGCAATAGCCAATGTCCGTTCTGTTAACGCCTTAACAGGCTAATTACGGGATTAATTAACGTTATTCTCGTCACAAAAGGACACAAAAGACTATGGGGGTACATGCACATTTATAAAGGAAACACGTCACATACAGAGCTACAAGTATAGTTTATATTTTGTAAAGAGTTGCATCAAATTCACGTCACTGGTGGTCTAGCTGATTTTTGTGAACAAAAGTTAGATATGATATGAACAACTAGCATTTTTTGAATTTTTTCAAAACTAAGGCAATTTTCCTACTCTATTTAGTATATTCTTATGAAATAATATTTTTAAGACATACCAGTTTTTTTAGCCCGCTTTATTTTTCTTTACATAAAAATTAAAATTCGAAGAAAATAATTTGTTTGGTTCAGCTTCAAAAGTATTCCGCTAACCTACACCTTTGTTTACTTCCCTCGGTTTACCTTTGATACTAAATGATCACATTCAGTTTGACTTGTATTTTAGGTTTTGTATAATAAAAAGTATAGCGGGTTAAAAAGAATAACGACAGTACGTGTAATAAATTATATTTTAAAAGAATATACTAAAAAACAGTAGAAAAATTGCCTTGGTATTCAAAAAGTTCAAAAAATATTAGTTGTTCATATCATATCTAACTTTTGTTTACAAAAATCAGCTGCACCACCAGTGACGTGAAAAATTCGACATAATATATATAAGATCCGAAGACCGGTCTACTCTACGGACCGTGGGCTACTTAAGAGTGAAAGACTTTCTTGCTGAATCTTGAATTTTTATAAATTTTATATGTATAAACAAATAATACAATATAATTTATTTATTATTTTAATTGCTCTTTTATTGTGAACAAATTATGTCCGTAAGAATTTTTCAGTAAAATTGATGTAGCAAAAGTTAAAAGGAAAAGATTGTGCAAAAACTTGAAAAAAATCGCCATTTTGTATTTATGACATCACACAATCGCTCTTACTGAAACTTGAGGCCAGCAACTGGCAACTTAAACTTATATGTGTCTTACTTCGGTTGTCTTCTTGTACAGAAATTGATACCGCCCGCATCCCCGTGATGCAACCCTCATCAACGGTTATGATTGGCTGTTAAAGCACCTTATGTGCACTTCATAGCAGTGCACTTGGAGTTATCGGTCGGGCCGTATTGTTTTGATTTCGACTATTTCGTAGTTACGAGAATGACGGAAGGTTCTACTTCTGATAGCATAAGCGTGCAATCCTAAGAGACAAAAATAAAAAATTGATTGTAAGATATAAAGCAGCAAGTTGTTGAAAATTATCGCAACCTTGACATATTCTAGTTGTTCTAAAATCTCCCGATTAAGTTTTCGGATACCAGTTGTCTTTCCATTTCAGTATGTGTGCTTCCATTCTGGCCCCGCTTTAATGACTATGTCAAGAGGGAGAATGTTAAGTGGTTATCGCGGGTAGGTAGTAGTATACTTTCAGAAAGCAATTTTCTTATGATATTAATTACAAGACAAAGTATAAAACAGGTCCGTGTTACGCTAAGCACAATAAAACATACATTTTATTACACATACATCAGCACTTAGGTTTTAAGATATATTACTTAGCTCCCTTCAATACAACAAAGAAGCACAATCTATTTTTTGCATAAACCCAAATATCCATCTGCATTTCTTGTGGTTAACCACTGCTAAGCTTGTCACTGAGCAAATTAAGACACTTAAGTTAATTGAATTATTGATGGGGTTTTCTTGCCAAAATATGTATACGTACAGAGTGTCCCAGCCTTCTATGCTTTTGGCTTTGGTGAGTTTATCATTCGTGATCGAGAAGTAGGTACCATTTTTGGGGTGGTTCGGTTTACTCACCTAATTAAAAATGATTCTATTTATCCGCTTCTGGCATTACCACACACGTTTTTAAAAAATCTAATAGTTTTAGAAAAATTTATATACCAAGTGATACGTTTGACAATGAACTGCCCCGGTAAACGTTAGATAACCAAACTTGACTAAAATTCACTGAAATCTACTACATTAAAAAAAGACTTACAACAGAATGATTTTTCTGAGAAATTAATAAACTCAACGATCTCTAAAATCAAAAACAAACCAAATGTTGCAAATTCCCAAAATAATAATAATCCGTTGGGTGTAATTAACATTCCATATGTTCAAGGTATTTCAGAAAACATAAGACGAATAGCCAAACACTATAATATAATAAAAACAGTATTTTTGTCGGGAAATAAAATAAGGTAACTAAAACAAAACCAGAAAATCCCTCAAATAATAAGAAATGTATTTAACAAATTCCGTGTGAGTGTGGTAAATCATATGTAGGTGAAACGAAATGTCCTCTTCAGGTTAGAGTAAATGAACATCTAAAAAGTACCCAATTAGGGAATATTCAAAAATCCGGTTTAGCGGATCATACATGAGCAAATAATCACAGGATTCAATGGTCTAAAGCTAAAGTTTTGCATAAGGAGTCACATTGGCAAAAATGAAAGTTTATTGAAGCTGCGTGTATAATGCAGAATAAAGACGTTTTCAGACAACCAAGCACGGACATACCAAACATATGGAAACCACTCCTTAAGGAAAACAAGCGTCTTAGGATTAAAAAAATCGGGCGTGTAGTAGCCTTTGGACTGGATTGTTTAGTTTACACTTGAAAACTGTTAGAGATTCTTACTAACCGAAACGTCGTGTTTAAAATAAATAAAGACAATCGAAGTTCGAAATTTTATATATACTCAAACATTATCTCCGAGTTTCAAACAAAGAGTTTTCAAAACGTTACATGACCTATAAAACAAAGAAGACCCAAAATATTAAAATAAAAACTTTAACTTACGAAAATAATAAACTGCAAAATATTTTTCAAATAGAAAAATCTTATTATGTTTCTTTACTGACAATTAATTTTAAGTCCAACAAAACTTAGAATATGACTACCGACTTGCCTCCTCAAAGTTTGGGTTTTTATTAAAGGTAGGTTGGACCTAAATAATCCATTATCCCCTCTTTGAAGAGCTTGGAGAAACCAAGTCAGAGGTGTTGCTGATAATCCTAAAGTTTACTTTACATTCTAGCTAAAGTTTACTTTACAATACTTTACATTCTAGCTAAACAAGAAAACTTAAACAAAAACATAAATAAAATGAAATTTTATAGACAACACTTTCTTATCTCAGAGTTTTTCCATAGCCAATCACGTTGCAGAAAAATCCCTGTCTCTACTTAAGGTTACCTTTCGCACAACTCCCACTCTACCTTTTTAGTAGTTTTTCTCGCATCAAACACCTGCTGTGTGATAGGCGGCACCTAGACGAATACCATTGTGGAGGGAGGCGGAACAACTTTCTTATCTCTGTAAAACCATGTTTTGCGATTTTCATTTTTCGTACAGTGGCACACTTAAGGGTAATTTACAGACAATATTCTTCCAATCCAGAAGTCATTAAATGTGTCTAAATTTAGTTAACTCGAAACAAACTTTGAAAACAAAAGCAACCCCTGTTTTTATGACGCTTTACTGGAGATCGAGGGTTTTTTATGAAAGCCGAAAACCGAAAGCTGAAATAATAACAAGCGACACGGTGTGTTTTTATTTTCGGTTCAGTTATTTTATCCCTTTTACGGGATTAAATTCAGGAAGGAGTATATAGACAACCCGAACAAGTAATATTACAGAAGCCAACTATTAGAAGTTTTCTAGCCGTGCAATATACCAACAGGAATGAACGGTCTATTTTTTTTAATGAGTTAACTGGGTCAAAAAAGATCCATTTATTATTGTCTGGAGTTTTGTAAGGGGTTAGAGGTAAGGACACTCATCGTAAAGCCAAAAGCTTGCTTTACGATGAGTAGGTAGAGGAGGTGTTGAATTATAAAAATATCAACGTGGTAGTATTTGTAATATAAATTTATTGTATAAACGGCAACGTGTCTGCTAGTTTATTTTTTAACATTAGCACAGAGCGCTAGTGAACATTAGGGTCATTGAAATTGGCACTGCGTCTGGGCTATCATAAACAAAAAAATAAATACGACAAAAATTGTGAAGCAAAGACATTCCATCATATAAAAAAAAATTTGTGTGCCGCTCTATATACAGAATGTTAAAGTTAACAGTGGGTTCTTTGCTTATAAATTGATGGAATTTGGAAAACCCTCTTATAAAATATTATAAAACTTTAGTTTTGTAATTTTAGTGAGGTTAGAGGACATGATATCAAAGAAACGCAGATTGTAGGAAAATGTCGACGGGTGATCAGCTGAACCAAATTTGTACACCGTCCTGCAGGACTTTAATAAATTTTTGGTCCTGTAGAGTCCTGTACATGTACGGCATAGTCCTGTACAATTCCTGTATAGTCCTGCCTGTGGGGTCTTGTATAGTCCTGTAGCTAAAAAAACGCCCATAAAAAAATTCGCGACCAAAAAAAAAAGTCATCAGATCTTAACTCTCGTTTTTTTCTTCGCGAGCCGATTTGCGTTTGCCGGCCTTAGTGCTTAATCATGCTTAGGACACCCCTAAGGCGCCAGTACCCTCGGGGTCCTGTATAGTCCTGTGGAAGTCTTGTAGAGTCCTGTTGAAGTCCTGTATATTCCTGTGGAAGTCCTGTATATTCCCGTGGAAGTCCTGTATAGTCCTGTGGAGTCCTTTGGAAGTCCTGTATAGTCCTGTGGGGTCCTGTGGAAGTCCTGTATAGTCCTGTGGGGTCCTGTAGAAAAGTTTGTATACCTACTGTGGGCAGCTGATCACCCCCCGGGAAATGTGATCACTATTTTGTGTACTGTGTTTTTATAAACGCTGTAGTACATTTCACTATGTTCATATCGCCCCCTTAGTGCTACAACTAGATAACTAGAAATGTATGCATTTTGAGTTATCCAGTTCAAGCTTACCTATGTTTCATTCTCTCTCTCTCTCTCTTCTTTTTAATGCAACATCTGGATTTCTTGTATGCGCAACGAAACTTGTTTAAATAAATAGTGACAAGAAGTAGATAACTCCAAAAATACACATTTTATAAAAAGACATCTTGAGATTTTCACAAAACTATCAATTTCAATTTATCTAGTTGTTGCACTAAGGGGACGATATGATCTATTAATAATATATCTTTATTGAAAGCTGTGCTGTTTAGGTCACATGACACCTCGGACATGTCGATTTCGTTTGCGAGGAGGACACTTTTTGGCTGTCTTGAGATTTTTATAGCATGGACTCTCTTAGAAGGGTAAACTTGTGGAAAAGTGTGTCAAGTTATATCTTATTTTAAAGTTCTCTTGAATGTCTTTATAACCGTGCCAAAATTTTGAAAATCTATCGATAGGTTTTTAATATCTATGTTTGCCTCCAAATTAAACATAGGGACACGCTATATATATAATTAGTCTCAGGTTTTTGTTGCCAACTTTTTAAGTATTTATTAATAGTTTTCTTTACTTGCTCTTGTAATTAGGCAGTGTATTGGGCTAGCAATTTATATTAAGGGATTAGTAAAAGGAAAACTCCTAACCTGAAAAGCAACTGTCTAAATTTTAGTTCATCAAATTTAATAGTTTCATTTTCTCTCCACCTCATTTTCACAGAACTAGTTTAGTTTTAAATAAATAATTATTTGCGAGCACCAAAGTCACTTACTGACGCAAACCTGTTTAATAATGTAACCAAGTTTGGAGCGGAGATATGGAATTATGCAAGGAGGTCAGTAAATATCCTGAGGACTAATTGAGAAAGGATTGACTTGCCTAGCCAGTCCGCTGGTGCAATTGTAGCTAAATAACAATAATTTACGAAAGTGTAAAAATGTTTATTAGCTTGCCGGAAGAGATAAGAAACATCAGGGAATACTTTACCTGTCGTGCATGCACAAGAGAGTTTTTGGTTTACAAGGCATTTTACAGCTTGTAGGAATTTTATAATAACTAATTTTATATAAAAAAGTATCACTAGACCTGGATTAGATGTTATATTGTGTGTAGTCAAATGTAGAGATATTTTTTTTGCTTTGTCAATAATTTTGTTTAAAGTTCTGACAATAAAGCTTGATTTGATTTGATTTGATTTAGTTTATGTACAGTAAATAGGTAGCTTTCTTGCTCATTTGTTATAATCCGATATAAACATTGTTTAATAAAAGATTAAAAGAACACATTAATAAAAATAAAGTATAATATTAAATAAAATACTACAAAGCAACTAAAGTTTGGTAAAGTGCCACCTTTTTATGGTCATTGTTCACAAACAGATAGTAGATTCAAGTTTATACTAGCAGGCATGGGAATCGAACACACCACCGTCTTACAAAAATTCGAATATTTATCTTAAAAAATCATATAATAAAAATATTATTCACGTAATACCCTATTCTTGATTGCTAGTACTGTCTCTTCTGACAGATTTCCACAGCTGTAAACTGAGACTGCGGTTCTAGTAGAGCATAGATACTGATAACACTATACCTATAGAAAGAAAAAACATCCTTTGTATTGTTTCCATCAAAATTTCGGTTGCTATGGTAGCTGATTGCGAGTGGATGTCGCGTATGAAATGCGATACAGGAAAAAGAGACAACAGAAAAGCGAAGATGGAATTGGAATTAATGTTTTTGTTTTTACGACTATTGATTGAAAAAATATTAAATGAAACTACGACCCAACACAGATTGTAGATTAATTGGTCTTCTCAATTGCAAGAAGCAAAAACGTAAAAAAAAATCTTTGTTCCCGTTCTCTGGGCAGTACAAGTTTTGCACCTATGCCTCCAAAACATTTTGTGCCCATCCTACCTGTAAACTTAACTGAAACACACACCATCTCATAGTTTAAAAAACCTCTGCAAATCCTTAATTAAGGCATTTTGTCGCATTGGCTAGTCAACTAAGAATCAGGGTTTTCCGTTAGGGTCTTCCGAGTCTCTCCCCGAAAAAGTTCGACATAAACAAATTACCACAACGTCATAGTACAACTTGACAAAGTCAGCCTGACGCGGCGTCTGGTGGGAAATTTCAAACTTTTCAACGTTTTAATTTTCTTTAAGTCACAAAAGTTTGGTAGAATTTCTGGAAGGCGTTTCCCAATTCTCGATTGCGATTACTGTCTCTTTCGGCAAATTTCCACTGTCGTAAACTGTGAATGCGGTTCTAGTAGAGCATACAAAGTGATAACACTATACCTATAGAAAGGAAAAACATCCTTTGTATTGTTTCCATCAAAATTTTGGTTGCTATGTTAGCTGATTGCGAGTGGATGTCGCGTATGAAATGCGATACAAGAAAAAAAGACAACAGAAAAGCGAAGATGGAATTATTATTTTCGTTATTACGGCTAATGATACGACTACGCACAGATTGTAGATTGAATTTAAGTGGTCGTCTTCTCACTTGCAATGCGAAAGAACGTCAAGCTTTGCACCTATGCCTACAAGACATTTTGTGAACACCCTACCTGTAAAGTTTTAACTAAAACACACACTATCTCATCTGCAAATCGATAATTTGGGCATTTTGTCGCATTGGCTAGTCAACTAAGAAACAGAGTTTTCCGTGAGGGGTTTCCAAGCCTCTCCGCGAAAAAGTTCAACATAAACAAATTGACACAACGTCATAGTAACTCAAAATTTTAAATATTTCAACTTTTTAATAATCTTTAACGTCATAAAGGTTTGGTAGAATTTCCGGATGGCGTTATTCAATTCCCGATTGCGATTACTGTCTCTTGTGGCAAATTTCCACAGTCGTAAACTGTGACTGCGGTTCTAGTAGAGCATACAAACTGATAACACTATACCTATAGAAAGGAAAAACATCCTTTGTATTGTTTCCATCAAAATTTCGGTTGGTATGTTAGCTGATTGCGAGTGGATGTCGCGTATAACATGCGATACAAGAAAAAAAGACTACTGACTATTGATTGAAAAAATAATAAATAAAACTACGACCCAACAAAGATTGTGGATTAAGTTAAGTGGTGGTCTTCTCACTTGCAAGGAGCAAGAACGTAAAAAAAAATCTTTGTTCCCGATCTCTGGACAGCGCAAGCTTTCCACAAGACATTTTGTGCCCACCCTACCTGTAAAGTTTTAACTAAAACACACACTATCTTATAGTTTGAAAAAACTCTGTAAATCTATAATTTAGGCATTTTCTCGCATTGGCTAGTCAACTAAGAAACAGGGTTTTCCGTCAGGGGCTTCCAAACTTCTCGGCGAAAAAGTTCAACATAAACAAATTAACACACCGTCATAGTACAACTTGACAAAGTCAGCCTGACGCAGCGACTGGCGAGAAATTTTAACTCAAAATGTCAAACATTTCAACTTTTTAATAATCTTTAACGTCACAAAAGTTTGGTAGAATTTCTGGATGGCGTTACCCAATTCCCGATTGCGATTACTGTCTCTTCTGGCAAATTTCCACAGTTGTAAACTGTGACTGCGGTTCTAGTAGAGCATACAAACTGATAACACTATACCTATAGAAAGGAAAAATATCCTTTGTATTGTTTCCATCAAAATTTCGGTTGCTATGTTACCTGATTGCGAGTGGATGTCGCGTATGAAATGCGATACAAGAAAAAAAGACAACGGAAAAGCGAAGAAGATGTTATTGCAATTATTATTTTTATTATTACGACTATTGATTGAGAAAATATTAAATAAAACTACGATCCAACACAGATTTTAGATTAAGTTCAAGCACAAAGTATATAGCTTATGTATTACTTTGTGGTTCAAGTGGTGGTCTTCTCACATGCAAGGTGAAAGGACGTAAAAAAAATGTTGTTCCCGTTATCTGGGAAGCACAAGCTTTGTACCTATGCCTACAAGACATTGTATGCCCATCATACCTGTAAAGTTTTAACTGAAACAAACACGTCATAGTATAACTTGACAAAGTCAGCCTGACGCGGCGTCAGGCGGAAAATTAATTTTTAATAATATTTAACGTCACAAAAGTTTGGTTTGCGATTAATGTTTCTTCTGGCAAATTTCACTATACACACACACTATACCTATAGAAGAAAAAAAACATCCTCTATATTGTTTCCATCAAAATTTCGGTTGCTATGTTAGCTGATTGCAAGTGGATGTCGCCTATGAAATGCGATACAAAAAAAAGAGACAACAGAAACGCGAAGATGGAATTGGAATTATTATGTTTGTTATTACGACTATTGATTGAAAAAATATTAAATAAAAACTACCCAACACAGATTGTAGATTAAGTTCAAGTGGTGGTCTTTTCACTTGGATTTGGAAGGCGCAAGATCGTAAAGAAAATATTTGTTCCCGTTCTCTGGGCAGCGCTATCTTTGCACCTATGCCTACAAGACATTTTGTGCCCACCCAGAGACTTCTAATTTTTGAAGTCTGTGTGCCCACCCCACCTGTAAAGTTTTAACTTAAACACACACTATCTAATAGTTTGAAAAAACTCTGTAAATCTATTGGCTAGTCAACTAAGAAACAGGGTTTTTCCTCAGTAGCTTCAAAGCCCCTCCGCGAAAAAATTCGACATAAACAAATTAACACAACGTCATAGTACAACTTGACAAAGTCAGCCTGGCGGGAAATTTAATCTCAAAATTGTAACTTTTTAATAATCTTTAACATCAGAAAAGTTTGGTAGGATTTCTGGATGGGGTTACCCAATTTCCGATTGCGATTACTGTCTCTTCTGGCAAATTTCCACAGTCGTAGAGTGTGACTGCGGTTCTAGTAGAGCATACAAACTGATAACACTATACCTATAGAAAGGAAAAACATCCTCTGTATTGTTTCCATCAAAATATCGGTTGCTATGTTAGCTGATTTCGAGTGGATGTCGCGTATGAAATGCGATACAAGAAAAAGAGACAACAGAAAAGCGAAGATGGAATTGGAATTATTATTTTTATTATTACGACTATTGATTTAAAAAATTATAAATAAAACTACGACCCAACACAGATTGTAGATTAGGTTTAAGTGGTGGTCTTCTCACTTGCGAGGTACAAGAACGTAAATTAAGGAAAAATAAGTTATTTTATGTGCCTCCATTGCAAACAAGAAACACAAAAATTCGTATAGAAAATTAAAAATCTAAAAAAATTTACATACTATTAGTTTTCCTAAATAAATTTTCGTGCCAATTTTTAGATTTGTATGCGCTGCATTTTCGGCTCTCGCAACGATCCCGTGTTGTTATTTTTTAAAAGCAAAACCCTTTCAATAAGACATCGTTCGGTTCGGTTCGGTTCGGTTTTTTTCAGGGCCGTCGCCTGAATTTTTTTGATTGCCGTACCAGACCTCTCTCTCTACTCTTTGTAGTGCATTTGTATAAGTAACGCTTTTTTTTACTTATACAAATCGTACCCTCAGAACGAAAATGACACAATTCAAAAAAATTAAAATTTAGGTAAACAAAAGAAAACTCAAATAATTTCGGTATACCTTATGCTTATTTTAAGTTCTTGTTATATAAAATTCTTGATTCGAACATCAAATTTATAATTATAACAAGGTAGAATAATTGATAGAGGGGAGTCTAATTTTGTTGTTTTATCACAGAAAGTTAAAATTTCTAAATTTCAAGTTGGGTCATTTTCGTTCTGAGGGTGCGAAATGCACTATATAAGAAAATACCCTTACTGTACCACTCTACCATCTCTGTAATAACTAACTTGAGAAGATAGTTACTGTAGTGGTGGCAGAGCGATATAAGGAGAGTATTTCTTGTGTAGTGTAACGAAGAGGAGAGCACTAGTAAGAGTGAAAATGGTATATCATTTATTGTTGTAATCTGCAGAGTTTTTTTGTGTGCTGGGTGGAAAAAAAATATGCCACTTTAGTCAAACTCAGTATGTAGGTACGAGTGCACAATAGATCCATATGTGGTCGCAGTGCATGGAGATCCAGTAGGGCTTGCCACCACTTTCGAATACATACATACAAGCATTGAAATCTCGCAAAAAACCGCTTTTAAAGCAATGCCATTAAAAAAATTCAAACAGTACAGCTAAAGTAAACTTTCTTTTTAAAAAAGTTTTATTCAAGTAAAGCTAAAAATACAAATCCAAAAGCCCTTCCAACTCCCAGCAAACATTGGATATATTAAAGATACTTAAAGCCACTTAAACATTTGCGCCCAGACATAAATTGTAATTTTGGAACATACTCATTTGCATCTCTTTTTAAAGCACAGCTTATTTTGTATTGCTGTCCATTTCATAGCGCTGCACAGTGGGCTCCCGGATCTGATTTTTTACCAAAATTAGAAAAATAGGTTTTGTAACAATATTTTGTTTTCAAATGAGAATAAAGTAATTATCAATCAAAATGGCAAATCCAAAATGGCGAAGTCTCCTATTTATGAACCGGTAAGTATGAAATTTAGTGTTAATAGTCGCTAAATATGATTTTTGACTTTGGCGTGTCTAAAGTCGTTGAGTATAATTATGAAATCAAACTTAAAAATTACATGACGGATCCAAAAGGGCAGACTTTGCTATTTATAAACCGATATGTATCAAAATTGGAGCTTTGGGGTGTATAAAGCCGATAATTAAGATTTCTGACTCAAACCTAGAAACAATATCATGGCGGATCCGAAATGCAGAATTTTTACATTTGTGAACCGATATGTATTAAATCTGGAACTCTGCGTTGTTTAACGTGGCTTATTATTATTTTTTACTCAAACAAAAAACTTGCACGGCGGACCGAAAATCTTTATTCTATAGACTATCCTATATTTATAAACCGATTTGTGTCAAACCTGGTACTTACTTAGGTTATTTAAGGTTAAAGCTCACCGTGTAATGTGCAACAAAGCTGCGTTGAAAAGGATGAGGAGTTTACATAATAATATACGCTAAAAATCAAAATATTAAAAAAAGTTAAACAGTATTATTCTTTGGCTCTACCAAAAACTAGAAAATAATACGTTCATAACCCATGCGTAACCCTTTGTAGCAGATAAGAACCTGCAAGTTTAACGACTGCATAATCAAATAAGAATGATTTTTCTAGAAAAGTCTAACAAAATAAATATTTTTAAAACGTCCACTTTTTCGTACTAGTTTGTTAAAAGTCAGGTTTGGTAAACTGATGATGATTTGAAATAGAACCGTTTACCTTAAAAGCTTTTTTACCTAATTTTTCTTTCTAAAACAATCCACCTGTAAAAGTTAATTTCATTTGTAATTTTTGGTTTTTGTGATATTGCAGTTGGTTTTTATTATGAAGTGACCTTCTTTTTATTTGATTTTTGAAATTAGTGTAAAATATGACGTATCACACTGAACATTTTTTTTTTATGTTTAAATTTTAATTTTTTATACATTATTTATATTTTTTATTAATATATATTTTTTATGTTTATTTCCTAAATTTAGCCTAAAGTGCTTTAAAAATAAAAGACAAAAACTTTTGTTGAGACTGACATGGTTTTTTTTGACGTTGAGTTTTTCTCGAAGAAATCCATTTTTGATAAATTAATAATATTTCATACGGGCAACTTGTGGCAGCAGATTTTAAAGTACAATTTTTGAAAAATATGTATACATACTCTTTATAAAAATAACAATTTTTAAAACATGGTTGATGAGGGAAGCAAAATATTTGTCCAACATTTATAAGAAATCTATATTTTTAGAGAATTTCAGAAATGCCATGCAAAAACCATTGTCTGATCTGTCTACACATCAAAATTGGAATTAAAATGCTAGGTATAACAAGGTACCCCACTTTGCCCCCATGAAAAAACCCCATTTTAGCCCAAACCACCAGTCAAATTCAAACAAAAATCATACATAGTAAAGGACTAATTATACGGGCGACGCGTTTAATTATGAATAATACATAAACCCACTAATTGTTCAATGTAAACAAAATTTTAAAGTCTGTAAAAAATGTACTTACCGTCACAAAATGCGCACAACATCACATGATGAGCAAAAACCAACTTAAGCTCAGCCGACCGGCACCAATCATATTGCAGAAAGTTGAACCAGTCATAAGTCTGATATTAAGAGGTTTTATTTTTGCGTAATTTACTTAAAACTGCGATATCCCGTTTTACCCGCGTACCCCATATTGCCCCCTTTCCCCCACCTCTTCTTACAACATTTATTTTATGCGAATTTTATACAACATAAAATATTGTCGTAAAATGGCTTAAAATCTAGATTAAACCGCCATACAAATATGGTACTTTAAAGCGTTCCTTTGAAAGGAAAAATGACACTTCTAAAAAATAACTGAAAGTTACGTTAATTAAATCATAGTTTTCTCAAGGCCTGCTGGACTATCTACTCTTTTTAGTAAAGGTGTTTAGAAGTTTCAGTATGTGTTTAATTTAACCCTTTTTGGCTAAAAATTAGGTCCGCGAGCCCACTGTGTGCATCAGAAAATCGATTGACGTTGATTGTCAAAATGGCATGACTGTTTTAGATTGGGTGCGCCCCGGTGCGTCCGTCCCACTACTTTGAGTTAAAAAGAGAGAGTAAGTAGCTGGATGACAATGTGTGAGTTTAGTAAATAAAACGAGTAAACCACTGTTTAATTATTAAACTCATGTGTGTTTAATATTATTAAGCGTCCTTACTAATACATTAGTTTAAAAAGAGATGGTAAGTAATCGGATAATAATGTGTAAGTTCAGTCAATGACACGATTAGATTAGTTGGTGGTACGTTCCGGAATTATACTTTGTGGCGGGGTGCCGTGCTACGTCATAGTCAGCGCCTTATTAAGTGTGTAGGATTATTAGTTTATCGGTCAAGAAATTAGTTTACCCAATAAAAAGTCTTAATTTATACTACTTTTTGGTTACCTTGAAATTTTTGCATCACGCACCTCCTTCGAGGGGTAAGCTTTACCTTTATATTTTAAATAGGGAAAGTGGGCCTAATGATACAGTGTGGAATGTGTGCAGGTAAGGTAAAAATTTTCATTTAGATTCTGATTTTTTGGAAATTGCTCCTGCTTGATTTCAAACAAAAAAATAAGCCAAATCAATAAATAAACAGGGTGGTTTGGCAGGCTAATTTAATGATGTAAGGCAAGGAATCGCTTTTGCTTAGTCGCAAACTAAGATCTTAAAAAAATGAGTCAAATCAATTAATAGATGGTGGTTTAGTAGGCTGATTTTCTAAAAAGTGTTAAGAGTAAAGAACCTTTGTTTTAAAAGATATCGGAAAAGGTTATTAAACAGAGTTGTTTAGAATCAAAAGTTACGACAGATCAATTTTCAGAAATATCAGCTCATTTTGATTTTCTAAATTAGTTATAAAAAAATTTCTTTAGACGATTTGACCTGATTTTTCTGAAAACTGAAAATTGACTGTTAGTTTTAATTCTAAACAACATTTCCTAATGTTTTTTTTTTCTGATAGCTCTTAAAAAAAAGTTACTTTACTTTTAACACTTTTTATCGAGTCAGCCTACTAAATCACCCTGTATATTGATTGATTTAACTAATTTTTTTCACATGTTAGTTTAAGAACAAGCAGGAGCAATTCCCAGAAAATCAGAATCTAAATCGAAAATTTGTCGTCCTTTATACCTAACGTGCACTCAATCTGTGGACACACTGTATATATAACCATGTCAAAATTTCGAAAATCTATCGATTAGTTTCTGAGATATTTGCATTGCATTAAAAAAATATAAATTAAATCGGAAAATAAAATACTCTGCCATTCTATGGGCACCTAAGCTCACACTAGGTACTATAGTTATAGTGTGAGCTAATATAATCAAAAACTGAAATATATTTTATTCAACTCCAGACTCAATTACCTTTCGTTTGATACCACACAAGCCATGTTTTGACTTAAACTCAATTTTTTTTAATCTACCCCCACCCTTTTTTTAAAAATAAACTAAAATTAATTTTTTTTAACTCCAGACTTAATTACCTTTCGTTTGATATCACACACGCCATATTTTCACATAAACTCTAATTTTTGGAATCTACTCCCACCCTTTTATTTGGCTTGCGTTCGGTGGATTTTGTTCATTTTTAAATGGGACCATCACGGCCCAAGACCCAACTTAGGTACCAAATTTCATTAAAATCGGACAAGCGGTTTTTGAGTTATGCGGGTTGGTCGTTACAGACAGACATACAGACAGACAGACATACAGACAGACAGACAGACAGACAGACAGACAGACAGACAGACAGACAGACAGACAGACAGACAGACAGACAGACAGACAGACAGACAAACAAAAAAGTTTCAAAATCATCTGAAATGCAAAAATATATAAAAATTTTTGACATCGGAGCAACTTTTTTTTTCTCGAAAAAATTAGGATCACCATAGCTCACACTACTTATAGTAGTGTGAGCTAAAATTCTGATTTAATTTTTATTTCATCAGTCATGTTACATTTTTACTACTAATGCACTACAACAGCTTTTAAAGCAAGGCCATCAAAAAAATTTAAACGTTGCGACGACCCTGAAAAAATACGCAAAAAACCAGCAAAAGTAAACTTTCTTTTTGAAAAAGTTTTATTCAAGTAAAGCTAAAAATACAAATCCAAAAGCCATTCCAAATCCCAGCAAGCATCGGATATTGATATTAAAGGTACTTAAAGCCAATAAGTAATGTTAGTTAAACGGCGAATTCCAATAAAGTGTGTAGGATTATTAGTTTATCGGTCAAGAAATTAGTCTACCCATATAAGTTTTAATCTAAGCTAATTTTGAATTCCTGCGTATTAAATACAGGGTGCTTTTTTTAAAAGGTAACGAACAGTGTTAAACTATATTAGTTTTTGTAAAAATTGATTTTTAATTTCGCATACATTACACAATAGTACTTTGCACTCTACACACGGGTGAAATCAATTAGTTCGGTTCAGTTTATCTGAAACGAACCGACCAATATAGAGTGGCAACCGGCGAGCCTTACAACATTGAGGGGCAGATGGCGCTGAAATAAGTTTGTCTAGTACGCAATAATCAGAGACAACTACTATGGTCTACTGGCATTTGTATGATAGACATGAACCTCGGAACTTGCACATGCAACTAAATCGTACTAGTAGTCCCTGAATATTGTGTACCAGACGAATTTATTTCAGCGCCATCTGCCCCTAAATGTTGCAAGGCTCGCCGGTTGCCACTCTATATGGGTCATATACTTATTAGTAAAATTTAACGTTTTTTGAGGATGCAGATCGTGTGACATCCTTCATATATTTTCATATGTCGTCGTAGGAAAAGTTATTTTATCGAGTGTATAT
This sequence comes from Aspidapion aeneum, assembly GCA_963576565.1. Lineage (NCBI taxonomy): Eukaryota > Metazoa > Arthropoda > Insecta > Coleoptera > Brentidae > Aspidapion > Aspidapion aeneum. The sequence goes on from OY755040.1 coordinate 113,745,871, forward strand.
GATTTGAGGGTGTCGAATATAACAACTGAATATAAAAGTGCCCGACAGACTTATACTTTTGATACTAGCCAACTTTTCCTGAAAATGTGTTACCTTGTTTGTTTTCAATTATTTTTTTATTTATTGGTTAAAACGCTTTAACTTTGCTTTAGTTTTGTTTCAGTATATAAATAACTATTAATTAAAAACTTTATCCGGCAACGAAATTTTTTCTACAGATTTTTTTAATATTTTCATTTTTATTCTTATAACTGGAGGGCTAACTTGGGTTTGGTGGGGAGCTGTAATTTGATGATTTTGGCCCTGAACCCTATCGCCATATTTAAGTTAAAATTTACCCGTCACCCTCCAGTGCTACAAAAATATTAATGAAAAAACTACGGTAAAAACCTATTCATCCTGAAAAAAAAAGTGTATTTTTTTATACTTGGGTACGTACAAAATAAACAGAGATCTTATAATTAACTCAGAAAATTACTTTCAATATATATTATTATATAGTTTTCGTAATTAATGAACGGTAAACTGGCTTTAAATGTCTATCTCTAAAGTCAATATCATCCCGCTCGACATGGGTCCGCTGCATTTGATGACATAATCCTAAGTTTTGCCAGCGGGGACTCAAATTAACAAAGTCCGGATCTAAAGCTAGATAGAGGAAAGGACATAGGCGGGCGGGACAAAGGCACATGTATGAAGTTCTACAGTTGATACGCCATTTCAAACAAAATGATAAATTAATTTTGTTTCCAATAATACTTATGCAGTTTTGATCTTTTAACTGATGTACTGTCTCCCACTTTTTTAATGTCATCTTGAAACTGCTTAAACTCGTTTGAAAAACCCGGCATTTTAGCAGACTTTAAAAATTCCTACAGAAAATCGTTTAGTTATTCATGACAACACATTTTCTTCACAAGTATTCTACAAATATTGGAAAAATAAGATGACATTAGGAAAGTGACTTTAGTATTATAACAAAAACATTTCCACCAGTATTTACTAAAGGGTCTACAGTGCTAAGTGCTACAATCCTAGGTCTACAAGTCTAGATTTTGGTTGAAGGTTTAACTTATTTTTCCCGTGAATGCAATAGGTTTTAATATTTATATAAATTGTTCATAAATATCTTGCGATATAAATAATCTTTTTTCGTTGTAACAAAGGCATTATTTCCATACAAAGGTTAGAAATAAATAAAAATAATGTTTTGGTTTAAAAATGGTAGCCATATTTAAAGATCCAAGCGTCACTAGGAGATGTCCAATAAAAACGGTTCGGTTCGGTTCGGTTCACCTCCAAACGTCACTAGGAGATGTCCAATAAAAACGGTGTAAGTCACTGTCAGCTGTCCGCTATATTTTACATGTTAATTTTTTAGACAAGTTAGCGATAAGTTTGTGTGTAATTGAAAACGTATTCTAATGCATCTTGTGCTTTTTACAATATTTAAATATTGATACGTATTTAATACGGCAATGCATCTACAGACATAGTTTTAAGTTATTTATGTATTATTTAGCTTTAAAATTTTTTGTATATTAGTTTTTTTATCAATCATAGATTATTTCTATTGTTTTTCGAACTGTAAACCACCCCTTAGGGGTGGTAATACAATTTGAGACTATTTTTAATGGGAACCCCACGACTGCACGGACTAAATTTCCAAAAACTTACATTTCATTACAAATTTTTTATGTGGTTTTTCTTTATTTAAGTTAATTTGAATTTTTATGAGATGAAACTTACTGAGAAATGCTTACTACTATCATATTGCACCTTGGGGTGAATCGAGTGTTTGCATTTATTTGACCTGTGAGGAATAAAAAAAAACAGTTAAACCGGTCGGTATCAAGTATATAGACTTGATACTTAAGCCCGGTCTAAAATGCTAAGATTTAAGGTTTTAGTAAATACTGGTGTTCACGTAAAAAAAGCCAAGTACGCGAAAATGGCATTCCGTAAAAAGAATTGAGATAAAAGTAAAGCCAAGTTCTGACTAGTTTTTTTTTAACTTTGCTATTACAGTCAAACTTCTTTATGTTCAATCTAGCAATGTGCCTTTGTAGCCGTAATAGCCAAGTTTAGAAAAACATTTCCAAACTAGTAAGAACCTTTCATTTTGAAATTTGTATTAGAGAACTTGGCTTTACTTTTATTTCAATTCTTTTAATGGAATACCATTTTCACCCTTTTGGCTTTTTTGGATTTGGATAATATTTAAGTTTTAAAGTAGTGTGAACTTAGAACTTTTATTGATGAACGACACTGTATAATAATTTATAACCACGGGGCATGGGAATATAGGATTTTGGTTTCCCGACGGGGGGTTGTTTGCGATCAGCAAACGACCTGAATAAGGGGTAAATCGACTTTTCTTCGCTCGATCCTTGATATAATTACATTTATCTAATAATTGTGCTCCGGTTTGGAGTTTATGCATAGGGCTAGATTTTTGGGGTCTTTGCTTGCTAGCTTCGTTTTGGATTTAGACTGAAGGGATCATAATATAATATTTTTACGCAAAAAAATGTCCTTGGTCTTTCCAAACATTACAACAAAACAATTATGAGAATCTTGCCTTAATTTATTTTCTATATATTTGATGCTAATTTTAATTAATATGAATCGCAAAACACAAAATGATGAATTTTTAATATTTTCCAATTACTTACGTACCGAAAACAAATTAAACTGCATAATAATATGACTCAATCAACCAAAAATGCACCAACTATTTCATAATTATAAAAAAATGCAAAAAAATCTTTTACTATTCGTTTAAAGCAGTGGTTTCCAAAAGATTGTCCGCCAAAGAAGTGTCACAGGGGTTCCGGGAGTTAAAGCATCTGGCCAAAATAGTGTGCCAAAAAAATCACTCATTTCATCGTTCAAGATTCAAAATAGGAATCAACCGAAATATTATTAATCAATTGTGGTTGCGTATGCAAGAAAAATTGCAAACCACTGGGTTAGAGGAAAAGATCAAGAGAGGAACTATTAAGTTTACGGCATCGTTATTTCGTATTTTTTTCCTTGTTCTTGTTCATGCCCTTGATAAATGGGAAAACAGGTACTGGTACTTTGAATACATTTTGCGAATTATTCAACTTCTTCTAACTATTCCGTTTATTAAGAAAGTTCTCATCATATTTTTATAGAATAGGTACTTATTTGTTTATTTAAAATTTTGCATAAAGTTATAAAGTTGACTCAACAAAGATAATTACTTTAACAAACGTGAAATTTAGTACCCGTGAATTTAAAAATCAAAGTTTTGTGGCTAATCTGGTAAAAAGGAGTTTTTGTTTCTCTCATATTTTTTCGTGGGTAGCTTGAAAACTTAACGTCTCGGGGGTCCAAGATCTAATGGAGACCTAATAAGTGTTGACAGTTAACTGTTTCGTCCTTATGGGACTCAGAACACTGCTTGGTCAATGTGCCACTCTTGCGAAGTTCATTAGACGGTTTTGTCTCTAAACCTATGTAAATAGTAAGAAAACTCTCGCAAGAAGCGCCATCTACCGAGATACGAGAGAAACGAAAACAAGAGCAGGCGAAACTAAACTGCTATACATATCGGTCAATGAAAAAAGATCGATTACAAATAAAAAGAAATAAACTATTCCGTGACCTACGGCAGCTCTTCTGCCTTTCAGGCCGGATTAAAATGTTTCATGTTTTTTCGTCGACCAACCCCCAAAGTGGCGGATCTAGGATGTTCGGGACGTGAGGAGGCGAAGGGGCGAAAGTGGAGTAGCTCTAAAGTTGGCAGCTTGCAAGTGACATACGGCGCAAAAAACATTTAAAAAGAAATTAGTTTTGTGTAAAAATTTTTATAAATTAAAATTTTTGCGATTTTTTTTTATTTGGTAAAAAATTGCAGGTTTTGCATTGGTTATTTTTGACTGAAACCAAAGGTTATAAGTTTTATGTCAAGGAGGGGCGGGCCCCTCTGGCCTCCCCTGCTGGTTCCGCTAGTGCCAACCCCTCAGTTTTTAATCAAATCTCCGCTTGACCAACCGACTTTTTTCGAATAAAATATAGTCACATTATTTAAGTACCTATATTTTTAATAGTTTGTTGTATTTTGTTATTTCTTAAATGAGTATTAATACAGGATATTATATTTTGTAATTTTTTTACATTGATTTTTTTTAATAATCTATGGGACTTTTACATAAAATTTTAATTCACATCATTATTTTGCCCTGCATGGTTACATTCAAACATTGTAAATTCCTCTTGACCATAAAACGGAACTTCGCTCTAGCACTTTTAGTGCTGAAATTATGCCCAACCGGCAAGGTGTAAAATCACATTAAAATGCTAGTATGTAAAGTCAGGGACTTTTTAAATTGCCGATGTATTTTTTCAAAATTAATCATTTAAAGAAATCAATTTTTTTTTTTTTTAAATATCTATGTATACAGACTGAGGTAAAATTTACAATTTTTTTGTTTTGGTTCAAATTTCTTTTCCGAATTTCAAATAGGAACATTTATTTTCAAAAGCGGCAATTTAAAAATTCGTCGACTGTACCAATATGCGGATATACGGGGGAGAAGGGGAAATATCCTCCCTTAAATCTCAAACTATATTTAGTTTTGACACAAAAAATACACCTCCTGGTCACTATGCAAAATAGCTTTATGCACAGCCCCCTTAACTTTATGCAATATTAATTATGATATTTCCCCTTCCCCCCAAATAAAGTTTTTAGACCCGCCATGTACAGGGTGTTTCACCATAAATGTAACTCCTATTTTCTCGCTTAGTACACATTATACAAAAAGTTATATATACATATTGCTTTTATTATTAATTAAAACTTAAGGACCGATGGGCATTTCACGTGTGCAACAAAGAAATGAAAGAGGACAATATATTTTTAAGCAGGCATTTAATTGTAGTGCATGTGTACTTGCATTACCTGCCTTCCCAGTATTTTTTTAAATATTAAAAAAATTATAAAAATTCAAAATTGATCAAGAAATTTTAAGACAACCACAAACGTGAAGTTTAGTACCCGTGAATAAAAATACAAAAAAATTTTGCGTGGCTACGCGGGCATAGAAAGATTTTGTTTCTCTTGTATTTTTCCGTGGGCAGCTCAAAAGCTGTACACCATCGGGGGTCCAAGATCTAATGGACACTATCAAGTGTTGACAGTTAACTGACAATGTGTGTGTGACACGGGACACGATTTTTGAATAGAAGTCAGTCAACTATAATTAATAACTTATGTCGTTTAAATCCAAAATAATTAACTCATAAATTGAACAAAAAAATACTTTGCGGTGGTGGTTTTTGGTAAATTATTTACCTTATATCATTAAAAATTTTCTCGCACAGTTATTTTTTGGAGACGCGGCCAGCCCGCCGCACAGTGATCTATCTGGCTGGGTGAGAAAGCGGTCAAAAGGCATTTTGTTAAATATAACATGTTTCAGAATACACAATTTATTAACAAGACATATTATGCTTAAGTACAATTAAGAATACACATTAATCTATCAAAGTAAAAACACTTCATTACAAACAATTTCTGATACAACTTATAGAAAATATACACTGAAAACGATATTTTTTTTAAAGGGAAATATCAAAATTACACGTTTGTACATTAATTAATCAAGAATTATGGCTAAAGCTTTAGCAACGCAAACGCAAATAATGCATATTATTTTGTTTTATAAACATGTGATCAAAGCGCGGCCAACTAAGATAAGTTTTGGAAAGAAACTACATGTGGTAATAATATAACGTTGTGCTGGCGATTTTTATCAGCTACACATTTTGTAGAAAAGAAGTACAGTAAGAAGCGAATAAGATTTTTTATATATTTTATAAATTTAATATAGTTTCTATAGCCATGCAACTTAACGTATAAGTTAAACCAATTGGAGGTGAAAATATAATTTTTATTTTATTTTTATGGCCACCAAGTGTATCTAGCGGGATTTGCTTAGCACTAATATGACGTAACGGACAAAGTTTGTGTCTAGCGAATGAATTTTGTCCGTGTCCGTCATAATGATGTCAGTAAATCCCGAAGAAATGCTTGGTGGCAATAATAACCCACCGGACAAAATTCGTTGCACAGAGTTTATCTTTGTTGCCCTCATGGGCGGGTCATATTTGTATACAACACCCAGGATCGCCAGTCGGCTTTCGCCCGAACATCTCTGGTAATCTCTCGTGATCGCAAAAATGTTGGCTAAAAATCAGTCTGGATTTCAGAACCACAATCTTAAGAAAGAATTCGTAAATTTCTAACATACATATATTTTTTAAAAACATACTCTCCTGACCTCTTTCCCGGGATCCTGGAGAATGTGAAACCTAACCGTTATCAATCGATCGCCAACGTAACCGAACCGTGTCAATGTAGAATAGGGCTTCATTGACACGGTTACGGCAGCGTTCGGGCTACAACCGAATCGCAATCATGGACGTCGTTTACAAATATGCGGGCGGGTCAGGGCGGGTAAATGTATAATTTAGACATCATACTTAAACCAGCAAGCCGGCAAAGTGGACTTTACAAGATCTAGTATATGAAAGTAGCAGGAACAATTTTTAAAATAACGTTTCATTAAAAAAATTTTACGTAAAAACCAAAACGCTTTTACCATCTTTTTCGATACTGCCCAAAAGCTCAATCCTTACCCTACACGCAAATGTCTTTAGTTTCTTCCACGAACAATTTTTGCCTTACTTTTTATTCTTTTACTTTAGGCTTATCGTGAATATGCACCAAAATTAAACTAAATGAACCCTCTATAACTTCAAAAAGATTAGATTTAGGAATTAACTGTTAATGTCTCGAATCCCTTGGGTCATTTAAGGGTTCAATTAGCATCGGTTAAGGATGCCCCGTCTGCCTCTTTTTTGAAGTCGAATGTTTTTATGTTTGACTTTTTACGCAATTTAAAATTTCTTATAGATTATATAGTTTTAATTTTTTTTATTCAGCAAAAAGTACATCTTATTTTTTGTTTTAGTTTCGAACGCTCCTGGACCAATGTCAAATATGCAACTTCACTCTAAACATGGAACCAATGACCATTTTCGCGCCACTCAACGCCGCATTTCAGCATGTCAACAAGGATGGTGTGGATATAGACGCACTGGTGCAGTACCATCTTAGTAAGTACCCACTGTAGAAACATAAAGATAATTTGACACTAGTCTAGTATAGAGGCCCTACATTTGAACCTACCTACCAGCGGCGGCTCGTGTCAATACAACATGGTAGTGCCAGAATGTTGAGTCATTAAAAAAAAATCGTGGTTTCGCGCCCAAATGTTTACCCACATTAAAAAAATTCCGCCATAAAATGAGTCAAAATTTGTCAAAAAATTCTGCTGAAATAATTGAAATAAAGATCGTAAATTTAAACATCCATGCTCCACGCACAAAAAAAAATGCGAGTAATACGATTAACTGATGGCCTGAGCTAGGCACAAAATTTCTTTAATTTTTTCTATTTAAACAACGCTAAAATGCCCAACAGTGGCCTAATAACTGTCGCTCATATAGGCTGCAGATAAAAGCTCTCTATTCGAAGGAGCCAAGAGAAAAGTGACAGCGTGTTTGACGCTGCTTTATAATTAAATCAACATTTGCGGACATTATTAAATTTTGGATTATTGTTTTGTTTTAGTTCTTTATTTAATAAAGGTAATTGATTCATGCATACCTTAAAAGCACTCTCCGTTTATCCATCGTTTATCATATCATATACATATAAGTATAAAGCGGCAAACTACATATACCAAGAAAACACTAATTTTTTAAGGAAAGTTGTGGCTTCTTTGCAAGTTTTGCCGCATAATTTGGGTCACCATAGCAATTGTGCATTTAAAATTAATTAAACTTAACCTTATTTTGTTACGAATAATAAAGAATATACAAGGAAGTTAGATTTTAACTTTCGTAAGTATATACTTTTATAAAGGTTTTATTGGTTTGTTGGATGATTTTCCTATAAAAGTAAGTAATTTTTTATCGGAAATGGGTTAGCTACATCTCTATAACAAAAATTCAAATTCTATGAAGTATTTTTAAAGAAATTTATTCCTGGCTAGGTTTTCTATCTAAAGTTTCTTCGTTCGCTAGCCTGGCCCTTGGGCTTTAATATTAAGTATTCCACTCTTAAAAATCAGGAAACTCAGAACTTTTAAAAGTTTCCAGTAAAAGTAGTGTAAAAACTAGCTAAAAACTTGCAATTTGCCGTACAGTATCTTAGATGGCTTTCTGTATTTTAGACCTTGAATGTTCTTTTATTGTAGCGGCATGACTTATTTATATTGGCGATAGCAAATACGTAATAGCATAAACTAATAATAGTAATAGCATAAATACATGTTCAAAGAACCGAGAAGTGAAGCGCTCGTAGCTGGCTTTGGAAACAATGGCAAATTTAAATTCGCGGATGCGAATTTTCAAGTGCGCATGTATGTGTTTTGTCATGTAGATACACAGCTGCTATGTGAGAGGAGGCCATATTGACATTTTGCGGTATTTTGCGTTTGTTGTGTAAAACTGTTTTTTTTCTGTGAAAAATGGGAAATAATTCATGTAAAGCATGTGCGGTTTGTGAAAAAATGTCCGGAAGAAGTAAGGGAGTGCCATTTCATAGGTAACTACGCGTATTTTTCTTTTTAATTTGGTAATAAAGTTAAGAGTGGTTTGCACAGTAAATCTGCACAATTAGTTTTAGAAAAACTACAATTTTAATCCACAATTGGATAAATTTTCAACCAATCCAAACCATAACCCTAAACATTTGACAATTGTCAAATAATATAGTGACGTAACGGAGTATGTTCCAAAACCACCAAAACTGACGCATGCACAGTAACCGAAATCCTGTCTATCCGAAAAAGGAACATTAAGAATTAAATAGAGGTCCTGGCTATATTTATGCTCTATCGTATTTGGGCGATAGAAACAGAAAACTAGATGTTTAATAATATTACACAGTAATACGAATTGCGCAATATTATTGACCGTCTAGACTAAAGGCCGCTTGACATGGTGCATGACAATAAAATTTGCAGGCAAATGCATGAAATTTTGCCCAGGTGCATGCGCAGTACAAATTCAGCTGATTGTTGCAGGCAATCCATTTTTATCGGTCCGGTGCCATTCTTTTGCATGCAAACTGTACTTGCATGCAAACTGGGGAATTTTTACCTGGATTCTGGGGAATCAATGCATGGCCATGCACAATGTCAAATGAGAAGAAGATTTTTTGCAAGCAACAATTTGACCGAAATTTTTTCATTTTTTGCTTGCAAATATTTGCAGCGCGTCATGCACCATGTCAAGCGGCCTTAACCATTGAAGGTTGCACAATGTTTGAGCAGAAAAATTGAATTAAGATTGAACGAGTTTTTTGGGCAATACTTTCTTATTTATATAGAGTAATTATTGGGCAATGTTGTTTAGTATTTAAGGGTCCGAAAATATTGACGTTTATTGGCTGTCAATACTATTGTACAATAAATATTGATCATTTAAGGCCCCTAGGCCTACAGTAATATTACTCGATATCTTTTTTGTGCAATATTATTGAATAAACCCTTCAACTCAAGCGATCAAAATTTATTGTACAATAATATTGACAGCCTGTAATAGACAATATTTTCGGACCTCTAAGAAGTAAAAAATATTCCCCAATAATAACTCACTTAGTTAAAGTTATTCAATTGACTTCTATACCCTACGGGCTTTATACAACTCAATGAATATAAGTTATTGTGCAATAATATTGTAGTGGCTGCCTAAGGGCCGTCTAAAAAAAGGAACCGATCTAATATATTTAACGCAAAATAATTGTTTCTTAACACATCTTTTTAGCGAAAATTATAATTTTAAAGGAAAATATATCTGGGTACCCTTTCTTTGATTAACGAAAGTCAATACATACCTACATAATTTTTAATATTGCATAATAAAAGGGATTTCAGCCCCAAAGAGCACAACTGTCAATCAGGCGTTAGATATAATTGAAATAGAATATTCCATTATATTAAAAAAAATTCTACTCATTTTAAAGACACGAAATATATTTATAGCCCTCGATATCTATTTTTACACCCCACACAGTTTACAAATGTGCTAAAAATTGGTTAAAGCATTTTCTTGTCTAAATTATACGCATTTGTAATGACGTCACCAGGTGAGAAAAAAACGTATCGCGTAGATATTTTTACCACTCAATATTTATTATTATGTTTTTGATTGACAGTGACAAATACTTCACATAACCAATAAGGCGCTGTCTGTGACGTAGCACGGCACCCCGACACAAAATATGATTTCGGAACGTACCACCAACTAATCTAATCGTCTCATTGACTGAACTTATACATTATTATCCGATTATTTACCATCTCTTTCTAAACTAATGTATCAGTAAGGGCGCCTAATAATATTAAACAAACATGAGTCTAATAACTAAACAGTGGTCTACTCATTTTATTTACTAAACTCACACATTGTCATCCAGCTACTTATTATCTCTTTTTAACTCAAAGTAGTAGGACGGGCGCACCCAATCTAAAACAGTCATGCCATTTTGACAATCAACGTCAGTCGATTTTCTGATGCACACAGTGGGCTCGCGGACCTAATTTTTGGCCAAAAAGGGTTAAATTAAAAATATACTGAAACTTCTAAACACCTTTACTAAAAAGAGTAGATAGTTCAGCAGGCCTTGAGCAACTATGATTTAATTGACGTAACTTTCAGTTATTTTTTAGAAGTGTCATTTTTCGCGTTAAAGTACCATATTTGTATGGCGGTTTGATTGATTTTAAGCCATTTTACGACAATATTTTATGTTGTATAAAATTCGCATAAAATAAATCTTGTAAAAAGGGGTAGGGGAAAGAGGGGCAAAATGGGGTACGCGGGTAAAATGGGATATCACATTTTTAAGTAAATTGCGCAAAAATTAAACCTCTTAATATCAGATGTTTTAATCTTATGACTGGTTCAACTCTCTGCAATATGATGGTGCCGGTCGGCTAAGCTTATGTTGGTTTTTGCTCAATGTGATGTTGTGCGCTGCTTATTGTAAAAATATCTTGCGCATTTTGTGACGGTAAGTACATTTTTTACAGAATTTTGTTTACATTGAAAAATTCGTCCTTTACTATGTATGATTTTTGTTTGAATTTAACTGGTGATTTGGAGCAAAACGGGGTTTTTTCATTGGGGCAAAATGGGGTACCTTCTTATACCTAGTAACCTATACCCCATTTTGCCCAAAAAAAATTTTTGATAGCATTACTGAAAGTCGTATTTTATGTTGTTTTTGCAAAAAATTGAAGCAAAATTCGTGTAGGAGAGTCGGCAGCGATGAGTTGGTTACTAAATTTAATGATTATAAAATGTATTTACATTATATTACAACTTTTTATTTTTTAAATAAGTATTTTTAACTTGTTTTGTATTTTAATAAATAAAACTGGTCTTACAAAAATATTGATTCTAAATTACACAACCTCCCGGCCTGTTTCGCCACATAGGCACCCCATTTTACCAAAGGCAACTTTTTACAAAAATTAAAGTATGATGGAGTTCTAAATCGTTTAAACTGAAAAGTAGAACATAAAGATAACGTGGTGACGATTTAATAGGAAAAATAAGCCTATAAAATTAACTCTCCCATTTTGCCCCCCTTTCCCCTAATTAGAATTTCTACCTGTACATTTTGATTCAAATTTTGATGTGTAGACAGGTCAGACAATGGTTTTTGCGTGGCATTTCTGAAATTCAATAAAAAGATAGATTTCTTATAAATGTTGGACAAAAATTTTGCTTCCCTCATCAACCATGTTTTTAAAAATTTTATTTTTATAAAGAGTATGTATATATATTTTTCAAAAATTGTACTTTAAAATCTGCTGCCACAAGTTGCCCGTATGAAAGATATTACTAATTTACTAAAAATGGATTTCTTCGAGAAAAACTGAAACTCAAAAAAAAGCATGTCAGTTTTAACGAAAGTTTTTGTTTATTATTTTTAAAGCACTTTAGGCTAAATTAAAAAAATAAACATGGAAAAATATATATTAATAAAAAATATAAATAATGTATAAAAAAGTTAAAAGTTCAGTGTGACAGGTCATTTTAAAGAAATATTTATACTTATTTAAAAATCAAATAAAAAGATGGTCACTTCATAATACAAACCAACTGCAATATCTCAAAAACCAAAAATTACAGATGAAGCTTTTACAGGTGGATTGTTTATGAAAGAAAAATTAGGTAAAAAAGCTTTTAAGGTAAACGGTTCTATTTGAAATCATCAGCAGTTTACCAAACCTGACTTTTAACAAACTAGTATAAAAAAGTGGACGCCTTAAAAATATTTATTTTGTTGGACTTAAAAACAATTTTTTCTAGAAAAATCATTCTTATTTGATTATGCAGTCCTTAAACTTGCAGGTTCTTATCCGCTACAAAGTACGTGTTACGCTTGTATTATTTTTTAGTTTTTGGTAGAGCCAAAGAATAATACCGTTTAACTTTTTTTAATATTTGTAATTTTTAGTTTGATTTTTAGTTTATGTTATTATGTAAGCTCCTCATCCTTTTCAACGCAGCTTTGTTGCACATTACACAGTGAGCTTTAACCTTAAATAACCTTAGTACCAGGTTTGATACAAATCGATTTATAAATATAGGATAGTCTATAGGATAAAGATTTTGGGTCCGCCATGCAAGTTTTTTTTGTTTGAGTAAAAAATAATAATAAGCGGCGTTAAACACCGCAGAGTTCCAGATATAATACATATCGGTTTAAAAATGTAAAAGTTCTGCATTTCGGATCCGCCATGATATTTTTTCTAGGTTTGAGTCAGAAATCTTAATTATCGGCTTTACACACCCCAAAGTTCCAATTTTGATACATATCGGCTTATAAATAGAAAACTCTGCCCTTTTGGATCCGTCATATAATTTTTAAGTTTGATTTCATAATTATACTCAACGACTTTAGACACGCCAAAGTTCCAAATTTAAAACCTATTGGTAAATAAGTTTTTTTAAATTTAAGTAAAAAATCGCGACTATTAACACTAAATTTAATACTTACGGGTTCATAAATAGGAAACTTTGCCATTTTAGATTTGCCATTTTGATTGTACATTCTTCTTTCTCATTTCAAAACAAAATATTGTTACAAAACCTATTTTTCTAATTTTGGTCAAAATCAGATCCGGGAGCCCACTGTGCAGCGCTATGAGTTGGACAGCAATAAAAAATAAGCTGGGCTTTAAAAAGAGATGCAAATGACTATGTTCCAAAATTACAATTTATGTCGGGGTGCTAATGTCAACCTACGTCACGAGTCAGCGCCTTATTTAAAAAATGAATTAATCATCATCATTTTTTTTTAAGTTTATTGTCACCACTGTTTATAATATACTAAACAATGTTAAACAAAAATGACGTCATTACAAATGCCTATAATTTGGACTATACATACATTCAATTTTCAAGTTATATATAAATATATAAAATCCTAAATATTTTTTTGTAATAAATACAAAAAACCTACAATAACACTATATAACTAAATCAGCAATTTATCGGGTCCGGTCTCGCACCCCTCTGTAGACAAATTTTTTTAGCCTGCTTTGTTCGTTGAGTGAGTGTTGCGTGACGACCTAAATTTTATTTGAAATTTTTTATTTTGCTAAAATAATAGGTACCTACTTATAAGATAACGTTTTAGAAAAAAAAAAGAAAATGATAAACCAACCATTTAGTTTGAAAAAAAATCCGCAGTTTTCTTATGATATGTATGTACTAGCGATTAACTGTTTACTAAATAAACACGAGGTCCAAAAATTACTGATAAAATAACAGTTTTAGAGAAAAATAATTTTTGTCAATTTTTTTTGCTGCACGTATTGAGACCAAATACGTTATTACTTATTTTCTAAGTTTCTCAAAACGGGAAAACTGTTCGAATGGGAAGAACTTAAAAGTTTATTTGATGCGAAAAAGAAACTCCTCAAAACCGTCTTTAAAACATTACCAAAACCTTATAGTAGGGGAGGCCGTGAAATTTTTTGGAACTTATTTTGTTAGTCAGCAAACATTAATAGAATTGTTCAGTGAGCAATTCTAAGAAAAAATTTGCTTAGAATTGATCAAGGAACAGTTTTATCACTGTTTGCTGACTAAGAAAATAAGTTCCCAAAATTTTCACGGCCTCCCCTTTTATTACCGTACCTATAGTTCATTTCATAATTTTTGAGATAACTTTTTGATAGTAATCAGCTGTTACCATAACAAATAGCATGGGCCAGCGAAAAAAAAACGAAAAAAGTTATCCCAAAAATAATGATATGGACTTTATATAGTCAAACTTTTGATTATGTTACTCCTAAAAAACTGCACTGTACATAACCTTATTAATAGACATATGTTTCTGAATGATTATACATCACCGAAACAGACCTATTAAGGTCATGTGACCCCTTGAGAGGAAAACAGCAGGTTGAATTCTCGTAGAATCGTATCCAAGCACTAGTCTCTAAAGCCCGCAAAAGAGATCTAGGCATAAATTCGACCCAATGCAAATAATTATACAATCTTTCTCCGAAGCTGTCATCTTGGCGTGACTTTCACATATTCTTCTATGAATTTTAAGTTTCAAAATTTTGCCACCACCTTTTATTTTTGTTTTTGTTTATTTTTGGGGTTGTTTTCTTTTACAGGGGTTTAAAAGTATCACTTTTCTTCCCAAAATAAAGGACGAAAAATTAACGAATTTTTGCACTGTCTGACTCCATTTGCCGGGGTTTTTCTCATTAATTCCACAACATATATGAAACTGGAACTGACTATGTGACCACAGTTGCCAGGTCTGCTGAAAATTCATCAGATTTGGTGACTTTTCAACCCATTTGGTGAAATGATGAAAACTTATAAAAAAAACAAAATTCTCACGATTTTTTGACATTGTCCTATTTATATTAATATTTGAATAAAATCATTATATATTTGTTCTTCTTGACTATGAAATACTCTAAAGCCTAAGTATATCAAACAAAGAGTATCTAATTTATAATGCGATTAATGCTTGAAAATCTTCATTGCTTGAACCATTGTGTTGAACAATAAAATATATTTTAAAACAGTAAATTTGTATTAGCTCACACATATACTATACTATAGTAGTGTGAGCTATGGTGATCCTAATTTTTTCGAGAAAAAAAAAGTTGCTCCGATTTCAAAAATTTTTATATATCTTTGCGTTTCAGATGATTTTGAAACTTTTTTGTTGCGCCGTCTGTCTGTCTGTCTGTCTGTCTATCTGTCTGTCTGTCTGTCTGTCTGTCTGTCTGTCTGTCTGTCTGTCTGTCTGTCTGTCTGTCTGTCTGTCTGTCTGTCTGTCTGTCTGTCTGTCTGTCTGTCTGTCTGTCTGTCTGTCTGTCTGTCTGTCTGTCTGTCTGTCTGTCTGTCTGTCTGTCTGTCTGTCTGTCTGTCTGTCTGTCTGTCTGTCTGTCTGTCTGTCTGTCTGTCTGTCTGTCTGTCTGTCTGTCTGTCTGTCTGTCTGTCTGTCTGTCTGTCTGTCTGTCTGTCTGTCTGTCTGTCTGTCTGTCTGTCTGTCTGTCTGTCTGTCTGTCTGTCTGTCTGTCTGTCTGTCTGTCTGTCTGTCTGTCTGTCTGTCTGTCTGTCTGTCTGTCTGTCTGTCTGTCTGTCTGTCTGTCTGTCTGTCTGTCTGTCTGTCTGTCTGTCTGTCTGTCTGTCTGTCTGTCTGTCTGTCTGTCTGTCTGTCTGTCTGTCTGTCTGTCTGTCTGTCTGTCTGTCTGTCTGTCTGTCTGTCTGTCTGTCTGTCTGTCTGTCTGTCTGTCTGTCTGTCTGTCTGTCTGTCTGTCTGTCTGTCTGTCTGTCTGTCTGTCTGTCTGTCTGTCTGTCTGTCTGTCTGTCTGTCTGTCTGTCTGTCTGTCTGTCTGTCTGTCTGTCTGTCTGTCTGTCTGTCTGTCTGTCTGTCTGTCTGTCTGTCTGTCTGTCTGTCTGTCTGTCTGTCTGTCTGTCTGTCTGTCTGTCTGTCTGTCTGTCTGTCTGTCTGTCTGTCTGTCTGTCTGTCTGTCTGTCTGTCTGTCTGTCTGTCTGTCTGTCTGTCTGTCTGTCTGTCTGTCTGTCTGTCTGTCTGTCTGTCTGTCTGTCTGTCTGTCTGTCTGTCTGTCTGTCTGTCTGTCTGTCTGTCTGTCTGTCTGTCTGTCTGTCTGTCTGTCTGTCTGTCTGTCTGTCTGTCTGTCTGTCTGTCTGTCTGTCTGTCTGTCTGTCTGTCTGTCTGTCTGTCTGTCTGTCTGTCTGTCTGTCTGTCTGTCTGTCTGTCTGTCTGTCTGTCTGTCTGTCTGTCTGTCTGTCTGTCTGTCTGTCTGTCTGTCTGTCTGTCTGTCTGTCTGTCTGTCTGTCTGTCTGTCTGTCTGTCTGTCTGTCTGTCTGTCTGTCTGTCTGTCTGTCTGTCTGTCTGTCTGTCTGTCTGTCTGTCTGTCTGTCTGTCTGTCTGTCTGTCTGTCTGTCTGTCTGTCTGTCTGTCTGTCTGTCTGTCTGTCTGTCTGTCTGTCTGTCTGTCTGTCTGTCTGTCTGTCTGTCTGTCTGTCTGTCTGTCTGTCTGTCTGTCTGTCTGTCTGTCTGTCTGTCTGTCTGTCTGTCTGTCTGTCTGTCTGTCTGTCTGTCTGTCTGTCTGTCTGTCTGTCTGTCTGTCTGTCTGTCTGTCTGTCTGTCTGTCTGTCTGTCTGTCTGTCTGTCTGTCTGTCTGTCTGTCTGTCTGTCTGTCTGTCTGTCTGTCTGTCTGTCTGTCTGTCTGTCTGTCTGTCTGTCTGTCTGTCTGTCTGTCTGTCTGTCTGTCTGTCTGTCTGTCTGTCTGTCTGTCTGTCTGTCTGTCTGTCTGTCTGTCTGTCTGTCTGTCTGTCTGTCTGTCTGTCTGTCTGTCTGTCTGTCTGTCTGTCTGTCTGTCTGTCTGTCTGTCTGTCTGTCTGTCTGTCTGTCTGTCTGTCTGTCTGTCTGTCTGTCTGTCTGTCTGTCTGTCTGTCTGTCTGTCTGTCTGTCTGTCTGTCTGTCTGTCTGTCTGTCTGTCTGTCTGTCTGTCTGTCTGTCTGTCTGTCTGTCTGTCTGTCTGTCTGTCTGTCTGTCTGTCTGTCTGTCTGTCTGTCTGTCTGTCTGTCTGTCTGTCTGTCTGTCTGTCTGTCTGTCTGTCTGTCTGTCTGTCTGTCTGTCTGTCTGTCTGTCTGTCTGTCTGTCTGTCTGTCTGTCTGTCTGTCTGTCTGTCTGTCTGTCTGTCTGTCTGTCTGTCTGTCTGTCTGTCTGTCTGTCTGTCTGTCTGTCTGTCTGTCTGTCTGTCTGTCTGTCTGTCTGTCTGTCTGTCTGTCTGTCTGTCTGTCTGTCTGTCTGTCTGTCTGTCTGTCTGTCTGTCTGTCTGTCTGTCTGTCTGTCTGTCTGTCTGTCTGTCTGTCTGTCTGTCTGTCTGTCTGTCTGTCTGTCTGTCTGTCTGTCTGTCTGTCTGTCTGTCTGTCTGTCTGTCTGTCTGTCTGTCTGTCTGTCTGTCTGTCTGTCTGTCTGTCTGTCTGTCTGTCTGTCTGTCTGTCTGTCTGCCTGCCTGCCTGTCTGTCTGTCTGTCTGTCTGTCTGTCTGTCTGTCTGTCTGTCTGTCTGTCTGGCGGATTTTAATAAAATTTGGTACCTAGGCTGGGTCTTGGGTCGAGATGGTCCCATTTAAAAATAAACAAAATCCACCGAACACAAACCAAATAAAAGGGTGGGGGTAGATTTCAAAAATTAGAGTTTATGTGAAAATATGGCGTGTGTGATATCAAACGAAAGGTAATTGAGTCTGCAGTTAAACAAAATACATTTTAATTTATTTAAAAAAAAGGGTGGGGGTATATTTTAAAAATTAGAGTTTAAGTGAAAATATGGCGTGTGTGATATCAAACGAAAGGTAATTGAGTCCGGAGTTTAACAAAATACATTTTAGTTTTTGTTTTTTTTAAGGGTAGGGGTAGATTTAAAAAATTTGAGTCTGGGTCAAAACATGGCTTGTGTGGTATCAAACAAAAGGTAATTTAGTCTAAAGTTGAATAAAATATATTTCAGTTTTTAGTTATATTAGCTCACACGTACACTATAACTACAGTACCTAGTGTGAGCTTAAGGGCCCATATATTGGCAGAGTATTTTTTTATTGTTTGTATTTCGTGTAATTTATAGATCCTGTATGTATGACATTCTTATAAATGTCATTATATTTTGGCAATACCGCATAGCTTCTGCTGAAATTCCTGCCTTTACTGGCGAGCTTAAGCAAACTGGCAATTTTCATAGCAAGTATCTGGTGATTTTTAATTTTTTGATCTGGCAACACTTCTCTTCCGTAGATTAAGCGTCTGACGTAATCATTCCTCCATACTTCTGCTATGAATTCAAATTCACGTATGCTAAAAGTCTGTGTTTTAACATTTTCATCCCGATTTTTACTTTATTTTCCTGATCCGTCACTTTTCATCCCAGAGCCCCACCGGACAGATTAAAAGACACTTCGTGCCGAGGTTTATATTCTATTTTGGGTACGCAGACAGACAGGATTGGAAAAGCTGAAAACAAAAATAAACAGGGAAGATGGAAAGGACGTTTTCAGTCAAGATGTCCGGGCGGGAGGGGCCAATAAGGGAAAAACACAAAACAATTTTTTTTGCGGGATTTAATAAGACTTAGCTTTAAAGTTTGCTACTATATGCAAACAAAATGTGCCACAAGCAAAAATTTGAGCAAAACCAGTTAAATTTTGCGTAAAAATTTTTAAAAAATTACATTTTCACAAAATTTTTAAAAAAATGTTTGGTAAAAATGTGCGGCCTATGCATTGGTTATTTTTTTTCTGGAACAAAAAATTATAAGCTTTATGTCAAGGAGGGGGGTGGGGCGGTAACCTCTGCTCCCCCTGGATCCTCCAATGGACGTTTTTTAACAAGTTTGAATTACGGGGGTTTGTTAGTTTGGACATTCGATCTTTTCTCACCGCGTCGCCAAAGTACCCAAAGGACTCAAACTGCCACTTCACGGTGTTCTGTGTGAATCAGCTGGTCATTCCACGTGTTCGTTTTTGCAACTGTAATTTTTACGGCTTTTACAAAAAGTTTTGTTTGTATGTGTGCTAAATTGTACCAGCCCTAGACGAAAGTTCAACAAGCTCCCACTCAATTTAAGTAAGTGTATAAGTGTAATGCATTGTATTCTTTTGAGGATTACCTCAATAGCAGTTTTATCTTTTAGCGGTGTATTGTGTAAAATAGTTATTTATATATATATATATATATATATATATATATATATTTTTTTTTTCAATGTATTATGTGCTGTTTTTGAATTTTCTAATTTGGAAATCGGGAAAGCAGGTTTAAACCAAGTTTAATATAAATTTTGCTACAGTGTTTATTTTAAAATGGGTTCCAATTTTAACATTTTTAAAAAATTTTAGAATAATCTTTTTAACATTTTTATGTGTCAAGACAATCTTAATCTACTTTTTGTATTGTTAATTGCTTACTGTATTTTTTAACAATTTTTTTTTCTTTATCTAGGAAATTTTCTTTTTTGACTTGTTGACACTTATTGTGTACTATTTTATCAATGAATAA
Source organism: Aspidapion aeneum (assembly GCA_963576565.1). NCBI lineage: Eukaryota > Metazoa > Arthropoda > Insecta > Coleoptera > Brentidae > Aspidapion > Aspidapion aeneum. Next base: position 113,765,549 of record OY755040.1, read on the forward strand.
ACTAAACTAAACTAAACTGTGGTAATACCAGTGGCGGCTCGTAAGGTAGTGCCACGGTCCCATGGCACTACCATATTTTTCTGCAAAAACGCGTTTTCTTATTTTTAAAACATTTTTTTTGGTTTTTATTTTTTATTATACATTTCTTTTTGATTTATATATTATAGGAAATTCGGTGACCCTGTGCAATGCAGTGAAACACACTGCGACTCGATACGACGGCGACAAGATAAATGGGCCACTAAAACTCAAAGCAACGTTAAACACGCTGACACTTTTCTATTGGCTCAAAGAAATTTTGTGTCTAGCACAGCATCAGTAATTCGTATACCTCCCATTGTTTTTGTGCGTGGAGTATGAAGGATTTAATTTACGCCCTGTACAATACATTTTAATTATTTAAGCAGAATTTTTTAATAAATTTTGAGACATTTCATGGCGGACATGGGAAAGTTTCTTTAAAAAAAATAGAATTAGAAACCCCAAACACCCACAACACCTCGATTGTTTTTTTACCGACTCAAAATTCTGGCACGACCATGTTGTATTGACAGGAGCCGCCGCTGGGTCAAACTGAAATCAGTGTTGCCACAAAAATAGGATCCACAACGTCAATCGCAGGGTGCAGTGATTTGTTATTTTATTTTGTTAGCAAGTGTTCGCTATTTATTTTGAGGTTAAGAGGTCCGAGGTTGTTATTTATTATTATTGACATTAATTAATTTACTTATCTTTTTAAATTTGATTCTACAGCGCAGGAATTAAATTAAAATTAAGTGTTATTAGTTCTTTAAGGTGTAAAAAGTAACCAATATGATACCAATAATATCATTGTACCTTATTAGTTTTAGTTAGAGGAAGAACCTCTATAGAATGTAAACTCTCTTGATTCAATAATTTATTATTGTTTCAAACTTAAAAAAAATTAAGCACAAAAAATAACGCTGTTTATTATAACGGTAAAAAGGTTACTCAACCACACGTAGGATCGAAGCTGTTATAGGTAACAAGGCAGCGAAAGCTCATTAAATAGGCAAACAATACATTATCTCAAGCTTGTAAAGGGTTACTTGAATGTGCTCGTATCGAAGCTATTCCAGGAGATAAGTAGCTCATTAAATAGTCAAATAATATACATATTACGTCAAATACATAAGCGACAATCGAGATGTAGACTAACATAGAGTTATGAACGATATTTACTTAAGAGGTTTAAGGTTTAGGTTTATCTTTTGGTTTAACAGTTTAACTCTAATTTTGCTGCATTTCTTTTAAACTTGATAAAAATTCAAGGGAATTTTAGACTAGTTATAACTTCGTAGGTTTTATCGCAATGGCAAAAAAACAGTTTAAATAGGAATATGCAACGATTTCGTGAATTTCTTTTAAAAAGGGATACATATTGGTGCAACTATAAGTTTAATCCGGTATAGTAGGTAGGTAGATATAAGTCAAAATACCTACTTACATTTTTAAGTCTTTTTTTCACTTTCAAAACTTGACAATGACATTACATAATTTTCATTCATTTTCAAGTTGCCAAAAACACAACAAAAAAATTTAATTTTAAGGCGACAAATTCGATTCAGCCAATTTTTTAAGCAAAAGACAACAAGGCAAAATATTTAAATATCAGTCATTAGGTGGCACTACATATTAGAGTCCTAAGGACACCTATTCGGTTTCTAAATTGTGGGCCTTACTAAAATTTTAGGGATGACAAAAAAACAACACATTTTGAGTTTGACACTGACACTGACGTTAATTTTTGCCTAAAGACACAAGTGGGCGGCTAGTTTTTCAATAGAAACAGAAAAAGTAAAAGAATAGAGTAAATAACAAAGCCTATTTTTTTGTCAAAAACCAGGGGATGACATTTCATCTTATAAATAAAAATAGAAAAAGTGTTTATTTACGGTGATAGAAAATACCGATAATCCCGAAGAAGACTTAGCCACAATAGGATGGAACACATAATGTATCTATGAGCCTGCCTCCAAATACATCCAGAGCAAAATATATTTAAAGACCTTCCGACATCATTGATCCAGAATATGAAAATGAAAATCTCCTGATCCACAGATGCTGCACAGGATAAGAAGTAAAGTTTTCGGCAATCATTGTAAATTAAATATAATAAATGTGTTGTTTTTATTGTAGTACTTTATTTTTGTTTCCACAACCTAGATAAAGAAAAAATATTTTACCTACATACTTAACGAATGTGTGTGAGTCTTCCGCACTGGTTAGGTAAATTACTATTTCCTGCGACCACATATGAAAATGTTGGATTTTACACGATTTGCATCTTGAAAACGTTAAATTACATCCGTGTGCAGAAATTTTTCTCAGTACTTCGGCACATGTATGGAAAGTGTTTAACTGTCACAATACTTTTTCGCACATGTGTTGCAAACTACTTTCCCACACGTGCGGAAAAGCAGTTTCATTTGATTTACGCAAAATTAAACACCAATGTTTACAAAAATTAGTATAGTTCAACAGTGTTCGTAGGAAAAATAGCGTTTATAACTCGACAGAAAGTAACTTTCTCACGCTCGTGTGAAATTTGTTCTTCTCTTGTTACGTAATAAATAAATAAATAAATAAATGAAAAGGGCTTTATTTCAACTCAGCGAAGTTAAGCACAAGCTTCTGTTAACTCAGCATTATACTAATTATCAAAAACTATCTTATAAATTGGTTCGTAATTCCGTGATTTTGTTTGTTAGGCTATGGCCCTTAAAAAAACGTTTTGTAAATAGAAAAAATTGTATGTCTATAAATACATACTTATAATCATTTAACTTATATTAACTTATATTAAACGACATTTTATTTTTTCAAAATATCTGAAAATGTGATAATCCGGGTCACGTGATCTTAGTTAAATTTTCTCAATCGAAAATATGTGGTCGCAGGAAACAGTGGCGGATCCAGGGGGGGGCACTAGGGGCACCTACCCCCCCCCCCCGAGAATTTTTTGAATATACAAAAAATTAGTAAAAAGTAATGTTTTTGCTAATAAAAATTCAAAATTTTTGCCTGCGGCGCATGAAAGTGTTTCGGTTCGGTTCATTCATTGTTTTTATCATCGAAATTACAACCACTGACTAATTCAATAAAATATACCGTTTTTTACCAACAGAGAATGTCACCTAAAGTGCCCCCCCGAGAAGCACCTCTGGATCCGCCCTTGGCAGGAAATAGTAATTTACCTAACCAGTGCGGAAGACGCACACACATTCGTTAAGTATGTAGGTAAAATATTTTTTCTACGAGGTTGTGGAAACAAAAATAAATAAACTTATTTATTATATTTAATTTACAATGATTGCCGAAAACTTTACTTCTTATCACAGAACACCAAGGGGGCTTCTTATCCTGTGCAGCATCTGTGGATCAGGAGATTTTCGTTTTTATATTCTGGATCAATGATATCGCAAGGTCTTTAAATATATTTTGCTCTGGATGTATTTGGAGGCAGGCTCATAGTAACATTATATGTTCCATCCTATTGTGGCTAAGTCTTCTTCGGGATTATCGGTATTTTCTATTACAATAAATACTTTTTTCTATTTTTATTTATAAGATAAAATGTCATCCCCTGGTTTTTGACAAAAAAATATGCTTTGTTATTTACTCTATTCTTTTATTTTTTCTGTTGCTATTGAAAAACTAGCCGCCCACTTGTGTTTTTAGGCAAAAATTAACGTCAGTGTCAAACCCAAAATGTGTTGTTTTCTTGTCATCCCTAAAATTTTAGTAAGGCCCAAAATTTAGAAACCGAATAGGTGTCCCTAGGACTCTAATATGTAGTGCCACCTATTGACTGATATTTAAATATTTTGCCTTGTTGTCTTTTGCTTAAAAAATTGGTTGAATCGCATTTGTCGCCTTAAAAATGATACTGATGGCGTTCGATAATTTAGGACACTTAGTAATGGGCTTCTTATCTGCGATCGATTGAATAGAGCTGAGTAATGGGTCGGAGACGAGATTCCGAAGTGGAACGGATTGTTCACGAATTCGCCACACCTAACAAGCGTGCGTGTATTAAATTAGAATGTGGTTTATTACGTGTTTTTTAGTATGACTGAACTGTAATCTTAGGCAACTGATACTCAGTTTATTTATTTCCACAGAGAACTCTATAACGAAATAGCGCGTATCAAAATAGGTCGTATCGAAATGGTGCATATCAAAATAGCGCGTATTAAAATGGTGCGTATTAAAATGGTGCGTATTAAAATGGTGCGTATTAAAATGGTGCCTCAAAATAGCACGTCTTCAGAATAGCGCGTGTTTAAAATAGCTTTAGAATAGCACGCGTTCAATATAGGGCGTAGTCAAAATATAAATAGCGCGTATTTAAAAATAATGTCTATTTATTAAAATAATTACATTCCAAAAATATATTATTTGGTCCTAAACTAACTTATTTTTCCTTAAATTAGCTCCCCTGTCCCTCTTACGAGAGGTCAAAATCGCAAATAGATTAGGATACCTGTCCATCAAAGATATGTTTTTTTCGATGGGAAAAGGTTTAGGATACATTTGCGATCAACAAGGGTTAGGTTATCACCTATGTGGACTTCCTAAAGGAGGGCAAACAAACTAATTAATAAATTAATTAGCTTAGGATCTATAAAAAATTTACATAAATCAAGGCTTAAGTCGGCTAACCTCCGATATATTAGGAAACCTAAACCAAGGGATAACTAGTTTATCCTGACAGCGCATAAGTTGACCCGAGATTATTAGTATTTTGCATTTAATTCAATAAACAAATAAAACCTTATTTTTTATTTACTAAATTAATAAATTTGGTTAAAACTAATCTTTTTTTTTATCAAACACATCAAAATGGTCTAGGGGACAAGGTAATTAAAAAACAATATATATTTATCGGTTTCACAACGTTCTACGTCTTCCAATACCCAATCTCCACTCGTTTCTGTTTGCCCATAATTCATCATCTAGGCTTCTTATTCTTATTTCACTGTCTATTCCTTCTCTCCAGCTTCTCCTTGGCTCGTTTTCTTCGGCCAGTTGGTTTCCATTGTAGTATTTGTTAAGGTAGTCTTTCATCATTCATTCTTTGTACATGTCCGTACCACACCAGTTGCTTTGTTCTTATATCATCCACTAAAGTACGTTCCCCCACTGTCATAATTTCTCTTATTCTTTGATTTGTAACTCTTTCTCTTTTGGATTTCCCTGCTGCTCTTCTCCAATAGTCCTCCGTAGCGGAAAGCATTTTGTCTGTTCTATCCTTGATTGGCCATACTTCTGAGCCGTATGTAATAATACTTTTTACAATGGTGTTATATATAAGCTTTTTGTTATGTTTTGATATACTTTGGTCTTAAATTATTCCATTTAATAAAGTTATTGCTTTTCTTTCTTGTACGTTTCGATCTTTTATAGCTTTGTCTAGTGTTCCGTCAGCTGTAATTTTTAGACCTAAGTATTTATACTCATCACAGGACTGAATTCGCTGCCCGGTATTTAAGATTAGATCCTGTTTCATTTCACCGATACACATATAATCTGTCTTATTGAGATTAACCTCTAGTCCCCACTTATTGTACTCTTCTATTAGTTTTCGTGTCATATATTCGAGGTCGTCATCATCCTGAGCCACTACTATCTGATCATCGGCGAAACATTAAGTATACAAGGTGGTTTCGTCCAACGGAATTCCCATGTTTTGGCATTTTCTCTTCCATACTTTAAGGACTTGTTCCAAGTATATCTTGGAGAGCGTATGCGAGATACAGCAACCTTGTTTAAGACCTTTATTTACTTGAAAGCCTTTGGTTAGTTTTGCTTTTATATTAACTTTTGCCTTACTATTGCGGTATAACTCTTTGATGGCCTTAATCAGTTGTACGCTTATGTTTGTGTTTTCCAACGCTTTCCAAAGTAGATTTAGTGGTATACTATCATATGCCTTCTGCAAATCGACGTAAAGCAGATGCAGCTCTTGTCCGTATGCCATTTTCTTTTCAATAACTTGGGTTATACAAAAGAGATGATCTGAAGTCGATCTACCCGCCCTGAAACCAGCTTGTTCTTCTGCCTCCATGTCTTTATATTCGCTCTCCACTTTATTTCTTATTATTTTACCGTATATTCTGCTTAGCGTACTAGTCACAGATATACCTCTATAATTGTCACATATATCTTTCCTTCCCTTTTTGTGTATTGTGGATATATATATGACGTTTTCCACTCATTTGGTACTACAGTTCCATTTAAATATTTTTGGAATATTTAAAAAACAATAAAATTGTAATTTCACAATAACTTTTTTTTTAACTAAATTATAAAAACCAAAGAAATACGTTAATTACAGGGAGTATAAAAAATGTATTTAAAAAAAATAAAGTCAAGTCATGGCGATTTCAGTGAGGTAGAGGACTTCCCGCCCTTAGTTTTCCATCAAAAATTATTTTTTGTTTAATTATAAAAATTGTAAATGCATAAAACATGATTTTATATTTTTTACACAAACGGTTTGATTAGTAAATATTATTTTGATTGTTTTTATACTCCCAGTATATACACCGCAATTGTTTTTTTTTAAATTGAATTATATTAGGAAACCTCCAGAATTTGAAAATTTCAATATCTTCAAAATATGTTTAATTAACATTAATTTTTAATTAACTCTACGCCCTTCTCCTATAAGAGTTCGTGTAAAACCAAACGTCTTTTATCAACTTGTTTCCTTTTGGTGGTCCTGCTAAATAAAACGGGTAGACCACTGTTTAATTATTAATGTCATGTGTGTTTAAAATTATTATTCGACCTACCAATTCATTAGTTTAAAAGGCGATAGTAAATAATCGGATAATAATGCGTAAGTTCGGTCAATGAAACGATTAGATTTGTTAATTTTTCTATAATAAAAAAGGGGCTTTTGGGGGGGGGGGGGGAATCATATTTTGTGTCGAGGTGCCAGTCTCAACGTGCTACGTCACAGCTCCTTAATGCAGCGGATGCTGTGACAGGTTCAAGTTAACTTGCTATTGACCGAAGCTCTTCTGTTCTCTTCAAATGAATCGAGAGCTACATTTATGCACACCGCATAGATATTATCTAATCAAATAAAGTATTGCTAACAGCTTGTGCCTTTTCTGGATGGCGAAAAACTTTCTTAATTAGATAGGATTTAACTCTAAATAATAAAAAGTTTTTAACCCTATAATTTTCTTTCTTAACGTGCAAAACTTTAGCAATGCACTTAATGATTTAACTAAACTAAACAAACTTTAATTTTTTTTTAATTAAAAATTGAATTTCTCCTACATATATTTAGTTAGTTTTAGAAGAAATGTGCTTTTAAAAAGGTCAAAAAGTTAGGATTTTGAAAGGTTGCTTATCTAGGCAAGCCGATAATATTTGAATTAACATAGGGTTAAAAATATTCTTTTACAAACATAAAGTTGCTTCTTTTTTACAGGAGCGCATCCAGGAATATATCTTGGCGGGGCAAGATCCCATAAAATATATGTGAAAAATATCTCAAAAATTCATAGGCTTGAGGGAGGCGGGTCATATACCGACGACAATTTACAAAAAACTCCCTCGGCTTTTAAAAATCTAAGAAGTTACGAAGAAATTAGGAATACTTTCTGACAAAATTTGGCAACACAATTTTTTTTAATAAAAAATATTTTACCTAAAATATTAAAAATTGATGATACACTAGGTTTAGGTATAAATATTTAACTTAAAAGATATTTATTTTTTTCCAAATTATGTGTACATTAAACAGCAGGGCTTCAAATTAAAATGAGCTACAGATTAAATTAGGGCAGTTTAGCGTAGATGTAAAAACAATATATTATAAGATTTAAACTCTTTGCCAAAATAAAGCAAACATTAAAGAATGTACAATCAAAACCGGCCACAATAAACCAAATGATAACCGTGTAGTCACGACAACCCCCTCGTGAAAATATATATTACTATACAGAATTATACCAAACAAATAGGCAACCATCGCGAGAACCATGAAGAAACTTCAAACAAAAATAATGAACATAAACTCAGAGCTACAACCTGAAATAAGCAAAGCGGAAATAAAGAGAGCATTCAAAAAAAAAAGAAAAATAACAAATCACCAGGACAAGACGGAGTAATGGCAGAAATACTCAAATACGGCGGTAAAGCTGTAGCTAATACCCTCCATATTATCCTGAATAAAATAATAAAAGAAAAGATAATCCCAAACAACTGGAAATAATCCATAACCATTATTCCATACAAGAAAGGCGATAGAGCAGACCTAAAATATCATCGAGCTATAACACTCATCAATGTAATTTGTAAGCCTTTCACGGAAATATTAACAAATAGACTAAAGCGGGGTCTACACATAACGTTTTGCCTGACGTTTTACTTGATCAGGTAAAACGGATCAGGCAAAACCTTTCGTGTGGACAATAAAACGTACGTTTTGCCTAAACTGAACAGGACTGAAGTCGGACCTGTTGAACTGATCGGTAGAGGATTTGTTTCCGGTAAAACGTCAGTTTTAGCGGCATTTCTTGTGGTAGTGCATACAATTTTAATTCCTTTCGAGTGCAACTTAGAAGTTGGTATACGAAAGGTCCGACATTCGATAAGAAAATTTATTAGAAAATCAAACAGGTTATTGTCTTCCTCCACTAATTTTTAATTTGTTTTAAACAAATAGTCCCGACATGTTTCGTAAGCAGAAACCTACATCTTCCGGGGACATTACCAAACTAAATCAGCACCACATTTTGAAAAACTGGTTAAAAAACTATGTTTAGCTACTAAAACGGTTAAGTCATAGACATTTAAAACAAAAAACATTATTGACAAAAAGCAGTGCTTCCTCCATGGTGTATCAAAAATTGATCTAAAAACGTACGTTAAAACTATCAAGTGTGTACGCTAGTCTTTCAACCGTCATACTTGACCCTTTTGATTGACAGGCAAGACGTAAGGTAAAATGTTATGTCTACACCGGGCTTAAGAATAAAATTTGACGGATATCAATCAAAAGAACAAGCGGGCTTTAGAAAAGGTTTCAGTACAGTTGACCACCTATTAACCATGAAAATCCTAATAGAACGAGCCAACGAATACAACATTTCACTATTTATTGCGTTTATAGAATTTGAAAAAGCTTTCGATAGCATTGAGCACTGGGCAGTAAAAGCGTCTTTAATTAATCGCCGAATAGATCACAAAAAATCATATTTAATAGCCAATATATATATAGCGAAGCAACAACATCAATCAAAATCCACGAAGAAACTAAGCCAATCCACATAAAAAGAGGTGTCAGCCAGGGTAACACAATATCCCCTAAACTATTTCACCAGACCCAAGAACATGTTTTTAGTTACTTAGATTGGGAAGAGATGGGCATCAAAGTAAACGGACAACACTTGAACCACTTAAGATAATGAAATCGCCTTAATAACAGATAAGAGAGAAGAACTGATAAAAATGCTGGAAAACTGGATACAGCAGCTAAAAATATAGGCTTGAGTATGAACTGCACTAAAACTAAAATCATAACAAACACAGAAGATATTACGATCAGAATATACGAAGAAAAAATTGAACAAGTAGAGGAATATACTATATATCTGGGACAAACTATTAAACTAAAAAAAGAAAACCAAACAGCTGAAATCAAGAGACGAGTAAGATTGGCCTGGGCAGCATTCGGTAAATTAAGCTACATATTAAAAATTATAAAATATCCTCAGTACCTCGAAACGAGTGTATAACCAATGTATCCTTCCTGTACTTAACTAGGGGTCCTAGACCTGGACAAGATGAAAAGACAAATGTTCCATGTAAAGCTAACAGATAGGAAAAGAAATTAATGGATAGAAACAATTTGCCAAAATAAACCGAACATTAAAGGATGTACACCTAAAACCGACCACAATAAACCAAATGATAACCGGATATCATGTAATTTAATTATATTAATAAATCGGCACAAAAGCTTATATGATTGCATGGCAGCCAATTATAAATCGGATTCATCTATAGGGGCTTAATTGAATTTTGAATAATTTCCAGTGAAATGTGCCACTGATACCGCTACGATGACCCCAATAAATAGCTGAGAAGAATTTATTCAATTACCATTATAAATATTTGTTCAGCTGTGAAAATTTACCGGGTGATTTTTACAGTGTGTCCCAGGATAAGCTATCTTTTAGGCAAAAATAAAAAATATATATATTTTAATTATTATTTACATCAGCGTGCTCACTAAGTTCTTAAAATATAGTGGTCAAGACCAGGATTTAAATTTAAATGCATAATCTAGTAATGTACGAAAAATTACAAGGGCCACCCACATCCCACTTTTTTTAACTTTTCGTAACAAAAAGACGGAATTTCTTGAAAAAATTAGGAATTTCGTAAAAACCACGCAAAATTTACGAAATTCAATTTGTTTTGGTCTTTTTATTTTTGTCCTAGAAAATAAATATGATAGACCAGCGATATTAAAGTAAGTTTGGGAATTGGGACAGTCACCTGCGTACTCTGCGAAATGAGGTGATGGTATCTCTTAATGACTCTTAAGTTCAATTGTTATCAAGAATAACTGATATCAAGTGGTTACAATGTTTTACAATTAAACTTATCACTGCAGGGAACTTCTGTCACAGTTATCTCACTACATCACAAGATACATAAAATACAGTTATGGGAATCTTGTCTAAATAGAGGAGTGACTGAGTGCTTTCCTACACTGCATCATTTTGTGTCCGAGTCAAAGAGTCCATTATCAGCAAAAATCACATCTGAGATAACCAACCATCTTCAGAATCTGCAAGTTTCCATCAAAGAATATTTTCCAAGGCAAGAAGAGGATCTTAGTTGGGTTCGGAATCCGTTCCCAGTCTCAGTCGAAAAAGCTCATCAAACTCTAACTGTAAAGCAAACTGAACAGCTAATTGATGTGGCAGCTGATGGAAACTCTTGGCTACTTTGTTGGAGGTTTGGGCCCAGCTTAGAAGTGAATATCCAGAATTAGCTAATTTTGCTGTTAAAAAATTGTAACCTTTTTCTACAACTTACCGTTGTGAAGTAGGGTTTTCCAAGTATGCTCTTAGAAAAACGGACTTAAGAAATAAACTAATTCCCGAAGCCGATGTGCGCATACAACTTTCAAACAGAGAACCCTATATTGAGAAACTTGTCTCAATCAAACATAATGCATCGCATTAAATTTTAAATAATAATAACAAAATGTTTTTAATACTTATTTTAGTGTTACTAATGTTTCCGAGTTATTAATACAGAGTGTTTCATAACTATTCCGACAAACTTTAACGCCAAGTTCGGGGTAATATAACAAGTCCATTTCTGCAAAAAAAATGTAATAAAAGTCTTACAGAAAAAGAGATAAAAAATTAAAAAGTTAGTTTTTTGAAAAGCTGTTTAAAATTTTCTACGTTGACTTGAATACAAGTTTGGCTGCTTGGAATCCAATTTTGAACAATTTTAAATAAACTTTTATTTAAAAAAGCATGTTAATTATTAAAAACTAAAAATAATTTTTTTTTTATTTTTTTTTATTCATCAATCAATTTAAAGTTTGAATAGTTGTGATACACCCTGTATATTACGTACCTACTTATAATTTTAATTTACTCTTTATTTGGAAGGTTGAAAAGTAATAGTAAAAGTTCCCTAGAAAAAAAAGCAAGCTTTAGGGTTCCCCACTCTACAAAAGTTTGAGAACCACTGTGATAGACGATAAGTTTTTGGCCGGCACAATGACTGCAATAATTATAGAGGCATTTCCCTACTTTCAGTAGCCGGCAAAATTCTTGCAAGGATTATGTCCAATCGCCTCTTTCCGTTACTAGAGCACCTATTGCCAGAGTCTCAATGTGGTTTTCACCCCAACCGTGGCACAGTACACCTAATATTCATGCTTCTCCAACTCCAAGAAAAGGTCCGAGAACAACATAACGGGTTCAGCATAACGGGTCTGCAACTGACCAGTTTCTGACTAATTCAGGCATAAAACAACGTTGTGTGGTAGCGCCTATTTTATTCAATATCTTCACCATAGCCATCTCTATAATCGCAGACAGAAGCTTACCTGTTAGGGGGGTTGGTGTCAGATATAGATTCGATGGCGGTTTATTTAATTTAAGGCGCCTCAGACCTAAGACTCGTTTAATGTTTATAACGGAACTACAACTGCAGACGATTGTGCCCTTATCGCATATCCTTTGGAAGATTTAGAAACAATGCTAGAGACCTATAAGCTTATTTACGAAGCCCTAGGCTTAAAACTCAACATTGGAAAAACTAAAATAATGGCATGCCCGCCTAAAATGCCCATATAAGTATCAGCCTGGAAGGTGAAACCATCGAACAAGTTGACCAATTTAATTACCTGGGTACCTTCGTGAATACAAAGTCTAATCTCGATGCAGAAATACACAACCGCATTAGCTCAGCGTCTCGAGCATATTGGAAACTAAAAGATAGGGTGCTCCAAAACCACGATCTGAGTCTGAAAGCAAAAACAGCTGTGTACAGAGCAGTGGTATTTCCAACGCTGCTTTATGGAAGTAAAAGCTGGACACCTTACAGAAGACATATCAAACAGCTTGAATTAATACAGTAACGTCATCTCAGACAAAGAATGCATATCAGATGGTTTCACAAAGTCTCAAATGTCGAAGTGTTGCAACGCGCTAACTGTACCGGCATTGAAACACAAATATCGCGGGCTAGACTCCGTTGGGCAGGACACGTCTCAAGAATGCAAGAGAATAGGCTCCCAAAAATTACTCTCTATGGTAAACTAACGGAAGGAGTAAGAAAACCAGGCGGGCAGTACAAACGTTACAAATATTTATTGCATCAATCGCTGAAATCAGTTAACGCCAACCATAATCGGGAGAAACAGGCTTCAGACAGAAAGCACTGGAGATCCTTGGTCCACAGCTTTAACTGTTGAAGCTAGTGTCCCTAGTTCAGCTAAACATTTTAAGTTTGTCAATGTATTTGACAATAAAAAAAATTAAAATTAAATTTTGTCATAAAAGTTAGTTGTTTACTCTATAAAAGTTACTACTAAGGATTATCCACTTTAATTTCAATTGGTTATGGACCGTACGCTCATATAGAGTATAAAGACTGTTTTTCCTGTATCTCAAAAGCATTGAAAGAATCCGAGTGAAGAAACCAAAACAGAAACCTAAAAATGGCAAGTTTTGATGCTCATCGTGTTCAAATTGGGCTTTTGGAAGGAAAATTGAACTGGGTAACGTGGAAATATAAGATTTTGATATTGCTAAGAAGCGTTCCTGATGCTATTCAACTGTTAGAAGGTAAATTAGTTAAGCCTAAGCCGGTCGCTGATACTGCTAGTGCAGATGAAAAGAAAGTTTATAATGAAAACTTATCTCAGTACACCAAAGCAGATAGCAATACTCTACTTATTTTAACTACAAACGTTACAGAAGAAACTTTGACAAAAGTAATGAGATTTACAACTGCATATGAAGTTTGGTTGGAAATGCATAGATTGTTCGATGGAAACACTGAAGATAAAACCTACGATTTATGTAATCAATTCTTTATGTACAAAAGGGACAATTGTGACGATATTGCAACCCATTTGTCAAAATTAAAGAATATTTGGAATCAACTTCAAATGGAAATCTCAAAACAAAAATTAGCTGGAGGAAATTCTTGCACATGTGACCTTCCTGAATTGCTCCTAATCTGCAAGATTTTAAATACACTTCCTGAAGAATATTTTTCGTTCAAGTCGAGCTGGATGCTCATGACAAAAGCTGAGAGGACAATTGATAACTTAACAAATCAACTGTGTGCATATGAAAAAGCTCTGAATAATAAAAACGAAGATAAACAGCAAGTGTTGGCAACCGAAAAAACACATGGATACAAGAAAACAAACCAAAAAAGAGGACCTTTTTGCAATTATTGTAAATCTTATGGACATCGTGTTAAACAATGTGAAAAGTGGAAATCTGATGGAAGACCGCCAAAATCTCAAGAAAAACCATCAAAAGACAACCAAAAGCAAAGCTTATTTGCAGAAACTAGCATGGTTTATACAGCTGTATTTGGCAAAGAAAGCTGGTTTGTCGACAATGGTGCCACAAATCATATTGTAAATAGAAAAGACTTGTTTGAAATTTTTGAAAACTTCACTGGAGATTATTCGGTAACTACTGCCAATGGTGATTCAATAAAAGCCGTAGGAAAAGGTACAATAAATCTCGAAGTTGTTGTTGGTAGAAAAGTAGAAGAGGTGCAATTGACAGATGTATGGTATGTACCTGATATCAAGAAAAATCTGTTCTCAGTACTTTCTGCGCAAGACAAAAATCCAGGAAGCGAGTTCATTTCCAAAACCGAACAATGTCAATTGAAAATCAATGGTAAAGTTCTACTAAACGGGTTTAGAAGCCGATATGGAGGTTTGTACAAATTATGTGTTAGAAATGTTAAGCCAAACAATGCCAATGAAGCTAGTGTCACTGCAAATATGAATGTTTTACAACTTTATCATGAAAGGCTAGGACATCAGAACAAACGGCATGTAAAGTCACTTTTATCCAGAGAATTTGGCATCAATGTTAAATTGGATAGTGAACTATGTGAAAGCTGCATTTTCGGAAAAGCACATAGATTAAAATTTGGTACAAGGGAGCGAGCTAAAAAACCTGGAGAACTATGGCATTCTGATGTTTGCGGACCATTTGAAAAATCACAATCAGGATACAAATACTTTGTACTGTTCAAAGACGATTACAGCAGATATCGTTATGTATACTTCATGAAAGAAAAAGCTGAGGTACCAGAAAAGTTAAAGATTGCTTTACAAGAGGCTAGAACTATGGGTCATATTGTAAAAGAGTTTCTGAGCGACAATGGTGGAGAATTTGATAATCATCAGATAAGAAGAATTCTATCAACAAATGGTATACATCAAAGACTTACCATGCCCTATACCCCTGAGCAAAATGGCTGTTCTGAACGCGACAATCGAACAATAGTCGAAACAGCAAGAACCCTATTCCACTCAGCAGTCGAACCTCTTCCTCAAAGCTTGTGGGCTGAGATGATAAACACAGCTGTGTATATCCTTAACAGGTCAGGAAAATCAAGTGTTCCAGACAAGAGTCCTTACGAAATGTGGACAGGAAAGAAACCAGGTCTAAAACATTTGAGAATCATCGGATCAACATGTTATGCTCACATCCCAAAGATATACAGAAAGAAAATGGACAGAAAAGCAACAAAAGGTATTTTGATTGGTTACGACAACGATGACGGCTATCGAATTTGGTCAAAAGAAAAACGAAAACTGATAAGATCACGTGATGTCATTTTTGAAGAAAAACCTAGAGTTTCGGAAAATCCAGTTGTTATACTACGAGATACACCAGAAAAATCTGTAGAATCAGAACCTGATTTAACACAAAACAATCAACCTGCTCAACATGAAGAAAACCAAAATGTCAGCGATTCTGAAGACGAAGATGACATGCATCCAATGCAAGGTAAACTTGATTTGAGGCAACAGGATGATACTGATAGTGTTATAGAAAAAGGTGATGATACAGAAGAAAATGGGGATATAAGTGAAGATGTAGAAACAATAAGAAACTTAAGAAATCGAAATGAAATAAAAAAGCCACAAAGACTAGAAGATTTCGTCATGAGTGCAGCAACAAAAATAGCAGATCTCCAAGAGCCACAGAGTTATCAAGAAGCAATGAATGGTGAAAATAAGAATCAATGGCTTAAAGCTATGAAAAGCGAGATTCAATCGCTCACAGATAACAAAACTTGGTCACTGGAAAAGCTACCAAAAGGAAAGAAAGCTATTTCTTGTAAATGGGTGTACAAAATAAAGACAAACAGAGACGGTTCCATTGATAAGTTCAAAGCACGATTGGTAGTTAGAGGGTTTTCACAGAAGAAAGGCGAAGATTATAATCAAACGTTCAGCCCTGTTGCCAAACTGGGTACCATTCGAGCACTCCTAAGTATTGCAGGAAGTGAGAATCTAAATCTGACCCAATTTGATGTATCAACAGCGTTTTTATATGGTGAACTCGATGAAGAAGTCTTTATTAAACAGCCTGAAGGTTTCAGTGATGGCACAGATAGTGTTTGTAGACTGCAAAGAAGCCTTTATGGATTAAAACAAGCCCCCAGATGCTGGAATAAGAGGATAGCAAATTTCATCCTTGAACTTGGATTCAAAAGAAGTGAAGCAGATCCTTGTCTTTTCATTAAGAAAGATGAAAAAAGCTTACTACTTATGGCACTTTATGTTGACGATGGTCTTATAGCGTCAAATGACAAGAAAATAGAACAAGATTTTCTAGATATGCTAAAAACAGAATTCAAAATTACTGTTAAGCCTGCTAGTTACTTTCTGGGCTTAGAGATTGATAAAGAGAAAGATTTAGTCTGTGTTAGTCAAACAGCATATACAAAGAAACTGCTGGAAAGATTTGGCATGGAAAACTGCAGACCTGTCTCGACCCCAATCACTAAGGAAACTATCCAGTTAGGGAAGGAAGACAAAGAAAAAGCAACTGAAAATTTCCCTTATCGAGAAGCAGTTGGCGCTTTGTTATACCTAATGACTGGAACAAGGCCAGATATAGCGTATGCAGTGGGTGTAGCATCTCGAAATCTTGAAAATCCTACCAAAGAAGACATTGTTAGGGTAAAACGAATTTTTCGTTATTTGAAGGGAACCCTGAACTATGGTCTACAATATTTGGCTGGAACCGGAGGCTACCTAGAAGCTTTTAGCGATGCAGACCATGCTGGAGATGCAACGACTGGTCGATCTACTACTGGGGTCATCTGCATGTATGCATCTTGTGCTGTGTCCTGGTTAAGTCAAAGACAACCCTCTGTGTCCATATCAACTACTGAGGCTGAAATAGTAGCTGCAAGCGAAGCCGCCAAGGAAGTTGTATGGTAGATAATGAAGCTGCAATTAAGTTAGCTCAAAATCCTGAATTCCATCGCAGAACGAAACATATCAGAACAAGGCATTTCTTCGTACGAGAAATGGTATCTGAAGAAATGTTAGAAGTCAAACAAATTTCAACTATCCTACAAGTAGCAGATGCTTTGACGAAGCCTATATTCAAACCACGTTTGGAAAAACTTCGTGACAGTATGGGTCTTGTCAAACTAGCAAATGAGGGAAGGTGTTGAAGCTAGTGTCCCTAGTTCAGCTAAACATTTTAAGTATATATATATATATATATATATATATATATATATATATATATATATATATATATATATATATATATATTATATTACCAAATAAATAGTTGAGAAGAATTTATTCACTTACCATTATCAATATTTGTTCAGCTGTGAAAATTTACTGGGTGATTTTTACAGTGTGTCCCAGGATAAGAGGTCTTATTAAAAAAATCATTTTAATTATTTACACCAGCATCTACTTAGATCTTAAAACATAGGGGTAAAAACCAAGGTTTAAATTTAGATGCTAAAAATTTTTATTTTCCGTAAAAAAATACGGAATATTTTGTAAAAAATTAAAAGTTTCTCTAAGAAAAATTGACTTTTTACGAATAAAATTTGGCCTTTTCTGTATTTTCGAAAGAATAGACGATAAGTTTTCGGCCACCAGAATAACATCATTACCGAAATGTGTATAAGTTTGGCTATATAACTTAGGCTTTATGAATTTAAAGCTTTTGTTTATTTAGGACGTCCTATATACTAGTCTTTAGAAAATAGAGGAATATTATATTAAAGTTTTACTAGCCCGGAAAGTTTTCCCATGGCCTAACAGAAGCCGTGGTATGTGGAACTTTGAAAAATTCATATGTCGGTCTGTCCGAATGTTCCTACGTTCCTTTGAGACAAGAGTAAATTTAAATTTATAAAATGGAGAAAATGGAACACAGAATAAATATTGTATTTGTATAGAAATAAAAATGTATATATAAATACTCTGCCAATAAATGAGCACCTAAGCCCACACTAGGTACTATAGTTATAGTGTACGTGTGAGCTAATATAACTAAAAACTAAAATATATTTTACTCAACTCCGGACTCAATTACCTTTCGGTTGATACCACACAAGCCATGTTTTGACTTAAACTCTAATTTTTCTAATCTACACCCACCATTTTTTAAAAAATTAAAATGTAGTTTATTCAACTCAACTCCAGACCTTTCGTTTGATATCACACACGCCATATGTTCACTTAAACTCTAATTTTTGAAATCTACCCCCATCCTTTTTTTAAACTAAAATGTATTTTGTTTAACACCAGACTCAAAAACCTTTCGTTTGATATCACACACGCCATTTTTTCACACAAACTCTAATTTTTGAAATCTGCACCCACCTTTTTATTTGGCTTGTGTTTGCTGGATTTTGTTCATTTTTAAACGCGATCATCTCGACCCAAGACCCAGCCTAGGTACCAAATTTCATTAAAATTGGGCAAGCGGTTTTTGAGTTATGTGCGTTGGTCGTTATAGGCAGACATACAGATAGACAAACGGCGCGACAAAAAAGTTTCAACATAATCTGAAATGCAAAGATATATAAAAATGTTTGAAAACGGAGCAACTTTTTTTTCTCGAAAAAATTAGGATCACCATAGCTCACACTACTATTATAGTATAGTAGTAGTGTGATCTAAAATAAAATCCATGGACATAACCCGAACAGCTATTTTTACACAAATTAATACGCAAAATAAACCACACACCGCTTGCAATGGGAGCTTAAAGCTAATTTAGGAGAGAGTTCAGTCACTGCTGCTGCAGTGTCAAGCAAAGAAAATTCTTTACGTCGCGTCGTCGAAATAAATTGAGAAATAATGACAATCGTATTCTTCTTTGCAGCAAGTATGCCCAAGAAGACCGACCAATTCGGGGGCACATTTACCTCCATCGGGACCAGGTTAGCGGGGAATCCGCCGCTATGGATTACGCATAACTCAGGAACCTACCACAATGACATTTATGTCAATAACGCGCGATTAAGATTAGGCGAGAGCAATCAAGTGGGGATGAGAAGAATGCCAAATGGAATGATTTTGACACAAGTAAGTTTCGAAAAAGCTGCTTTTTAGAAGCAGTTTTTTAGGTAATGTCTTAGAAATATACATCGAATAAGAAATTGATACCAAGAAAAGAAGGTCTTCACAGAAAAATTTTTTGGTTAACTAATCAAATGCGTTTTTTATCACACCCGATCGCATTTGGAAGCTGCTTCGCCCCAATAGTTGCTTTCAAAAAGCAGTTTAGTGAAAAGCAACACATCACTAGTTTTTTTGCGCTAAAGTTTGAAATTTTTTTTTATGACAGCAACGACCGACGTTTAAACTAAATGTAGCCTGATGGACCTAATTCAGGAATTAGAATTATCCTTCAAGTCTATAAACTGCATGAAATAATTCAATTTAAAATAGGTATATTTCTCAAATTAAAAAATAAATAATTACTAATAAAATACTCCAATAATTTAAAAGTTTAAAAAGTCGAATAAGCCTTTTTTTTGGCTCGGTACAATTGCCCAAAAATACCAACTAAAATCGTTATAAAAAATGCAAAAAATGGAAAACATAAAAAATGCACCTAACGAACAAATTTAATTAAAACAGTCTGGGAAAAACAATGCACTCAACTATGCACAATATGCGGCTTAGTTATTGTTAAAAGAGCTCAACTAAAAATTAAAATGAGTTTGGGTAGGTACATTTTTAATTTTACCTACCCATTATTTAAAATAAAAATTATAAAAAACTTGCACCGCGTGCCATGTGTCAATCTAGGGGGATTTAATTTTTTTAAAGAAATTTAACAAAATAATACTGCACCTAATCTCCATCAAACAACGCTGCACCTTAATGGCCAAATACCTGAAAAATACTAATTTGTCATAAAGAATTTTAGAAAAAAAAAATTGAATCCAAGAAAAAGATAAGCGCAGTCCGATAAAATTATTTATAGTTTTTTTTGTTTTTGAACAGACGTTCTTTTACTCTTTTGCCGTTTCACATAATAATAATAAATCTTTTTAAAAAATTTGTGGTGCAGTGGTGAAGTCTAATAATTAAGGTAACATATGCATATGACATTTTTTAAATAGTACGTCTATGTGTTCTATATAGCGCAATTTAAAAAGATAGTATAAAAATAAACATAAAAAAAATCGAATTGAGATATGTTTTTATATGATCGTATATGGTTGTCAAATAATTAGGAAAATAATAACCATGGTTTCTACTAAAGGACACTTTAAAATGTTTTGCCTATTACCGTGGCGCACCCAGGAATATGTCTTGGGGGGGGCGAGGCCTCTTGGGGGGGCCGAAGCCTCATGATGCGCCCATGCTAATAGTCCATGGACTTAGTTACAAATATTTTACTTCCGGTTACCAGTTTGAAATGTTGCACCATGCTTGTTAGCAATGGTGCAGACTTAATGAAACACCTTGTATAAAGGAATAATGTTTATTTTTACTTAAAAGCAAAAACCAATAGGTTTAGGTAAAAAAGTTTATTTTTTTAATAACAATATGTTTAAATTATAAGTAAGCAACGGTGCAGATTTAATAAAACATCCTTTATAAAGAAATAATATTTACTTTCACTTAATAATAAAATGAAATTGGTTTAGGTAATAAAGATTTTTTTAAATAATATCTTTTATTAAAATCATAAGTTAGCAATGGTGCAAACTTAAAGAAACACCCTATATAAAGAAATAATTTTTATTTTATATATATATATATATATATATATATATATATATTTATCTCGTTTCTGTTTGCCCAGAATTCATCATCTGGGCCTCTTATATTATTATTCTTATTTCAGTCTGTTCCTTCTCTCCAGTTTCTCCTTGGGCGTCCTCGTTTTCTTCAGCCAGTTGGTTTCCATTGTATATATTTGTTTAGGTAGTCTTTCATCATTCATTCTTTGTACATGTCCGTACCACACCAGTTGTTTTGTTCTTATATCAGCCACTAAAGAACTGTCATAATTTCTCTTATTTTTGATTTGTAACTCTTTCTGTTTTTGATTTCCCTGCTGCTCTTCTCCAATAGCCCATCTCCGTAGCGGAAAGCATTTTCTGTTCTATCCTTGATTGGCCATACTTCTGAGCCGTATGTAATAATACTTTTTACAATGGTGTTATTTATAAGCTTTTTTTATGTTTTGATATACTTTGGTCCCAAATTATTCCATTTAATAAAGTTATTGCTTTTCTTCCTTGTACGTTTCGATCTTCTATAGCTTTGTCTAGTGTTCCGTCAGCTGTAAATATTTATACTCATCACATGACTGAATTCGCTGCCCGGTATTTAAGATTAGATCCTGTTTCATTCCACCGATCCACATATACTCTGTCGTATTGAGATTAACCTCTAGTCCAAACTTATTGTACTCTTCTATTAGTTTTCGTGTCATATATTCGAGGTCGTCATAATCCTCAGCCACTACTATCTGATCATCGGCGAAACATAAAGTATACAAGGTGGTTTCGTCCAACGGAATTCTCATGTTTTGGCATTTCTCTTCCATACATTAAGGACTTGTTCCAAGTATATCTTAACGAGCGTAGGCGAGATACAGCAACCTTGTTTAAGACCTTTATTTACTTGAAAGCCTTTGGTTAGTTTTGCTTTTATTTTAACTTTTGCCTTACTATTGCGGTATAACTCTTTGATGGCCTTAATTAGTTGTACGCTTATGTTTGTGTTTTCTAACGCTTTCCATAGTAGATTTAGTGGTATACACTTGCAAATCGACGCAAAGCAGATGCAGCTCTTGTCCGTATAAAATTCTCTTTTCAATAACTTGGTTATACAAAAGAGATGATCAGAAGTCGATCTACCCGCCCTGAAACCGGCTTGTTCTTCTGCCTCCATGTCTTTATATTCGCTTTCCACTTTATTTCTTATTATTTTACCCTATGTTCTGCTTAGCGTACTAGTCACAGATATACCTCTATAATTGTCACATATATCTTTCCGTCCTTTTTTTTGTATTGTGGATATATATGACGTTTTCCACTCAGTTGGTACTACAGTTCCATTTAAATATTTTTGGAAAAGATTCCGTAATCTCCAAAACAGTTCTTCAGTGCCATATTTAATAAGTTCAGCTAGGATATTTTCGGGTCCGGCAGGTTTACCGCTTTTTAAGGTTGTGCACACGTTTTTGACCTCAGAGATTGTGAGGGGTACTGGAGATCCCATTGTTCTAATTATATTATCTCTTTCCTCTTCCTTGAATTCTGCTCTATCTTCAGTTAAAAGTTTTTTAAAATGTTCATCCCATTCTTTGTCTGGTATTGGTGAAATGATATTTCTGCATGTTTCTTTTTTAATCGATCTTATATTTTTCCAGCTTTCGGTACTTCTCCTACCTCCTAAGTAAGAATCTATTTTCTGGCACTTTTGCGTCCACGAAAGATTTTTCTTATCGCTGATCATTCTTCTCACCTTTGATTGCGCGATTTTGTATTCTTCTCTGCTTCTATTTGTCTTTTGGGATAAGTAGGTGTGATATAATTTCCTTTTTTCCTCTATTTCTCTTTCAATCTCAGCATCCCACCAGTATGGTTTTCTTCTTTTAGAATTTTCCTCCACTAATCCTACTGCTTCTTTTGCAGCTTGATGGATGCTTAATGTAATACATTCGTATTCCTCATCTGAGGTTTCACCTGAACTTGTATTAAGTTTTCTGTTCAGTCTCTTTTTGTATAAGTTTTTTACGCTGTCATGTTCTAGGCTTAGTAGATTATATTTACAGTGATCAATTTCTTCAATCACTGTATCATCAAGATGTTGTTGATGCAGGCTTCGGCCTTGATAAGGAAAGAGAATTTTGGACTCCAGAAAATAGTGATCACTTCCGCATGTTGATCCACGCTTTGTTCTGACATCTTGAATTTTTAGTTTTGTCTTTTGTTTAGTGATAAGATAATCAATGACGGATTTCAGGTTTTGTGAGGGTTTGGTCCAGGTATATTTCTGTATTTCCTTATGTTGAAAAAAACCGTTTTGGATTTTTAGGTCTAATTGATCACATACTGTAATTAGCCGGTTTCCATTGTCCATGTTTATTTTATCTAATAATAAAACATAATAAGGACAAAGTTTATTTTTTAGGAATAACCAATATGTTTCCTTTACTTAAATAAAGTTAGCCATGGGGCAGACTTAATGAAACAGCCTGTATATCAAGACTGCTATACTATATTTCTAAAAAATACTTAAAATAGAATAAGTAAGCTGTTTCTAACCTATAAACAAAATAAAAATATATTTGTGTCATTGTTTTAATTAAATCTCCCTAGATCATAAAAAGGTACGTCGTTCGTCCAGTGGGGTATATAAGAAGGGTTAAGAGGCCTGGGGGGGCCGAGCCCCTCCCGAAGCTAAGATTTTTGTAGAAATGTTCCAAATATTTAATGAATACAAAAATATAAAATAGCATAAAATACGGCCTTATGGGGTCTCGCCCCTGCCCCCCCCCCCAAAAGTTTGTTCTATATACGCCACTGCGTTCGTCTAACTGCTTTTGCGTGTGGGAATGTATCACTTCTCGCAGTTAGGAAAGTAACTATTTTATGCGTTGTTTTTTTTACAGATTTTACACAAAATTGATGACGTTCTAATACCTACAAGAACTGCCATAAGTGCCACGGTCCCCATTTTTAACCCAACCGCATGGGAATTTTTGGAAGCTCACGAATCTATTTTGAAGGGACCTCACAGAATAAGGTTTGTTCTTACTAGAATATTTAGTTTTTCCAGTCTTTTATTATATTCCGACGTCAAAGGGATGTAGTAGTCATAGTAAAAGTAGTGGGCAGACCATTTTTGGTATAGCGACTAGGCACACGGCGCGCCCTATTCGCAAACCCCGATGTGACCGTACGCCATATACTAAAGGGTGTGAAACCGAACCGAACTGAACTGAACCGAACCGGCATATTAAAAAAAACTGTGTGGCGATACGTTTATTTTCATAGTTAATAGCACATGACTTCTTTCCCGGGATCCTAGAGAACCAAACCGAACCGAAGTCGATTCGGTTCTGCTCGGTTAGGTTCGGTTCGGATTTACACCCTCTAGGACCTCGGGAAGAAAGTCAGGGATGCCGGGAAGGAAGTTATGCCCTATTAATTATGGAAATAAACGTATCGCCAGTTATACACATTCGCGCTTTTGTTACTCGCGCTTTTGTTACATCGCGCCTTTGTTACATCATGCCTTTGTTACATTGCGCCTTTGTTACAGGCGGTTTTGTTACTCGCGTATTTGTTACTCGCGGTTTTGAGACATCGCGCTTTTGTTACATCGCGTATTTGTCGCTCGCGCTTTTGTTACCGCGGTTTTGTTACTTGCAATTTTGTTAGTCGCGCTTTCATTACAGAGCGGCTTCCCCTCTAACGATAACTGTTTCCTAATAATTTTGTTTCTTTTGTAGGACGTTTCGTCAAAGGATAATTCAGCTTAATAGGCAGAGCCTGTATATGAATGAGGGTGCTGAAACATTTTTTATACCAATTGACGAAGGATTTGCTGTAAGTAAACTAACAAACTCTCAGCCTTTTAATTTGCAGTTAACTAGGAGCGAATTATTTCTGCTTTTATTTTTTGTTTTGTAATGAAGAATTCCCACTGGTTGCACATTATCGGAAACAACTAAAAACAAAAACGATAAAATAATATTTTTTTCCACGACCATAGGCATGCGTACTTAGAAAACTAAAACTTTTTCATGTGTGCAAAAATTTTTCCGCAATTGTGTAGAAAAATACTTTTCCTCACATGTATGGAAAAGTGTTCGATAACGTTAACGGTCACCCTTCTTTTCCGCACATGTGTTGCAAAGTACTTTTCCACACATGTGCGGAAAAGCAGTTTCACTTAATTTCTGCAAAATTAAAGACCAATTTTTACAAAAATTAGGGAAGATCAACAGTGTTCGTTGGAATAATACCTAGCGTAAACAACTGTAGTGTTGTTTCACTCGGCTAACTCCTCGTTCACAACACTAACTCTGGTGTGAAATTTGTCACTTTCTTCTCTTGTTATGTAATATACTATTGGATGCGTCAAAAAAAGTACAACAAAAATATTTTTTTATAAATTTATAAAATTATAATTAATTAAAATAAAAAAAGTTGTTTG
Organism: Aspidapion aeneum; assembly: GCA_963576565.1. Classification (NCBI taxonomy): domain Eukaryota; kingdom Metazoa; phylum Arthropoda; class Insecta; order Coleoptera; family Brentidae; genus Aspidapion; species Aspidapion aeneum. Next base: position 113,790,801 of record OY755040.1, read on the forward strand.
TTTTAATGATGTAAAGCCGCCCCCTGTAAAAAGCATTCATCCTACAAAGTAATACATAGGCAATATACTTTGTGTACATATAAATCTCAGGTTCAGTGAAAAATTTCTTTAGAAAGAAATTCCAAACGTAAGCATCACAGGACAAACAGCATAAAGTATAAATTTTAACAAAACGGGAGTCAAATATTGATCACAGGACTAACAAAAACGCCAGTGCAAAGCATAAATAAATTCAAAAACAAAATTTTGGTCTTCCATTGTCTTTGATTATTTTAAACACGTCGTTTCAGTTAGTATCTCGAACAGTTTTTAAGTGTAAACTACACAATCGAATCTACATGCTACTACTTATACTACTTGGTGTGCAGTCAGGTGTGACGGCCCGCCCCTTTTCATCCTAATCTGATGATATACTTCACGAGAGATCAATGCTATCGGTGGAGGTGGTGATAGATCTGTTGGAGCTCTGTCTCCGTCTTTCAAGTGAAGGATAAATTTTACGAACAAAATGATGGACTTCCAATGGGTTTGTCTCTTACGCTAGTGGTAGTAAAAATCTACGTGGAGTGATTCGAGGACCATGTGATCAACAGAGCAAGAGTCAAGTCAAAACTATGGCTACGATACGTGGAGGACACATTTATTATATGGCCGGAAAATTAAGACGATCTGCAGAATTTTCTACACCATCGGAACGGTATTCGGCCAACAATAAAATGCACAATGGAAATTGAAATAGATTCGGCATTACCTTTTTTGGATATTCTTGTCAAATTAATAGACAGAAACATTCAAACCACTGTACCTATATGGGAAACCTACACACACGGGACAGTACCTAAATTTTAAGTCTAACCATTCTGTTGCTACAAACGAAGAACTTATAAGAAGTTTGTATTTAAGAGCAGTAAATATTCGTAGTTATAATGAAGAATTGACTACAGAAATCTACAACACAATGTTATTCCGAGAAATTAATAAACTTAACGATTTCTAAAATTAAAAACAAACCAAATGCATCAAATTCCCAAAATAATAAACAGTTGGTTGTTATTAACATTCAATGTGTTCAAGAGATTTTAGAAAACATAAGAAGCACTATAATATAAAAACAGTATTTTCATCGGGAAATACGATAATGATAATGAGTACCGCAAATCGTATGTAGGTGAAACGAAACGCCTTCTTCAGGTTGGAATAAATGAACATCTGAAAAGTACCCAATTAGGGGATATTGAAAAATATGGTTTAGGGGATGATGCAAAGTCAAATGATCACAGGATTCAATGGTCTGAAGCTAAAATTTTGCATAATGAGTAAAATTGGCGTAAATGAAAGCTTATTTAAGCTGCGTTTATAATGCAAAATAAGGAAGTTGTCAATCAACTAAGCAAGGTCATACCAAACATATGTAAACCATTCCTTAAAGAAAACAAGCGTCTTAGGATTAAAAGGGGGCGGATCGCCACTTCTGACTGCACACCAAGTAGTATAAGTAGAAGCCTGTAGACTGGATTGTTTAGTTTACACTTGAAAACGGTTAGAGGAGTCCGAAAATTTGTTTCCACTCAATCAATGTATACGAGTTTCAAACAAAAATTAATTTAAGGTTTGAATAATCCTAATAAATAATGGAGTCAGAGTCGACATATTGTTTCTCTATTAAATATATGAGGCTAAAATAAATGGATCCATGACGGATCTTATACCCTTCTAGCCTATTAACATACTCCAAGTGAACTTCACGCTATATCTGCCTTGAAAACCGTTTTCTCCGAAACGGAAGATCATACGAAATTTTGATCCAGGCAGCGTTTCCGGAGCTATCGTGGGTTTAACACACAGGGACAGACGTCACGATGAAATTGCTTAGATAGGTGTAGATACCCCAAATAATACATTTTAGACGTTATCACATTTTTTTTTCATCGAAATCCATACCTTCTTTAGCCATTGCTGCACGGGATTTAAAGGTAAAAATACCTTTTCTGTAGGTAGCTCGAAACCTTAACCTTACGGGCGTACTAAATTTACGTTTGTAAAAATACCTGATAGAAGTTCTAACCCTTTAGGTAGGTAACGGTTCTAACGTGAGAATTGTTAACCCGCACCTACAACACTTTATAGTAATTTTAAATCAATTTTATCTACAGAATTCTAGGGCAGAAGTTATTGACGAGACAATCATTGACGGACACGTTATTCCCAGAAAAGTACTTTTTACAACTCCGACGCAGAAAGACTACCCCTTCCAGACCCTGGCAAACAAGGACAACAGCATCAGAGTACTGATTTCTTTTACTCAAGAAGCCAGAGGAAATAGTGTGAAAAGTAAGTGGGTTAAATACTCGATTATTTAATTTCTCGGTGACAAAAGAATAGATTATAAGAAAAAATATCAAAAGACAAAAATCGAATGTAAAAAATTAGAAAATAAAAATACTTACAAAAACCATATACGTAATATTCTAATACTCCCTGTTACCTATTTACACAATGGTTGGCGTTTGATGCAAACATTCGGAAATAAGGATACGAAAAATGCACAGGTAACAAAGTTACATAGATAGAGTTTCTATTATTATGTACGCCGATGATTTGACGTAAAGAATACAAGAATAAAATAATAATCATGCGTAAAAGTATAACCAATCAGGACATTTTATCTTCGGGACCGCAAAAAGGATAGACTTATACCCATTGATATTGCTATTTCAAATATGCTTGCATTCTGCATCGTAAGGTACCGTAGGTATTGCAATAATACGTACTATATGGAAATAACATGCATATGTCTTTGAAAGCAACCAATCAGGTCTTTTTTGCTTAAGGACCCCAAGGCCCTCATGTTTGCATCATGAATGGGCAGTTACAGTGAGTATTAGAATATTATGTATATGACAAAAACCAATAAAAGACTGCAAGATATTAAAAATAGAGGATATTAAAAAGCCAAGCAAAGAATATACAAAAGAGTAGAGGGAAACAATATTTTTACTTTGAAGGATTTAATACTCTTTTGTCTTTCGATATTTTGCACTCTGATTATGCACCAGTTGTAAATTCGACCTGTTAATCGATCAGTTATACTATCTATTTTTGTCTTTCAATATATTATATTTTCAAACTTTTTATGTAATCTTTTAATTTTCGATTAGTAAACAGGTTGTTTACTTGAGATAATTTATTCCACTGGACACTTGACTAGGCTATCTTAACCATTATAAATTTGTCGACCCTTTTTCTGTTCTTACAGCTTTTTCAGAACTTTACCCATAATAGAAAATTCCTCACTTGTTAACAATGTTGGGTACCCATGCGTGTGTTTTGGCACGTAGACACACTTCTGTGAAAAATTGAAAATAATGAACGCAAAACATGTGTGGTTTGTTGAAAAATGTCTAGGAGACGTAAGGGAGTGCCATTCCATAGGTTAGACCGTATTTTCTTTATAATTTGTTAATAAAGTTAACAGTGGTTTATAGATTCCATTAAAAACCTAACCTAACGAAACCTAATCAAATCTAACCGAACCGAACCAAAGCAAACTGAACCAATATTAAAAAAAAAAAAACTTTCCTGACTTCCTACCCGGGATCCTAGAGGATGTGAATCCGAACCGAACCGAACCAAACCGAACCGAACCGAACCGAACCGAACCGAACCGAACCGAACCGAACCGATCCGATCCGAACCGAACCGAACCGAACCGAACCGAACCGAACCGAACCGAACCGAACCGAACCGAACCGAACCGAACCGAACCGAACCGAACCGAACCAAACCGAACCGAACCGAACCGAACCGAACCGAACCGAACCGAACCGAACCGAACCGAACCGAACCGAACCGAACCGAACCGAACCGAACCGAACCGAACCGAACCGAACCAAACCGAACTGAACCGAACCAAATCGAACCGAACCGAACCGAACCGAACCGAACCGAACCGAACCGAACCAAACCGAACCGAGCCAAACTTAACCTAACCAAACTAAACTACAACACTGCTAATTAGGTTTAGTTGGGTATGGATAGGTTCGGTTCGGTTCGGTTCGGTCCGGTTCGGATTCACATCCTCTAGGATCCCGGGCAGGAAGTCAGGAAAGTTTTCTTTTTTTAACTATTGGTTCAGTTTGCTTTGGTTCGGTTCGGTTAGATTTGATTAGGTTTCGTTAGGTTAGGTTTTGGAAACTTTCTATTTTCATGTTGTTAGAATCATTCAAGTGAAAATCACCCTGTTCATCTATTCTTATACATGAGGTAAATAATATTGGTAGATCTGCGCATGCGGAAGTCAGGGAGCCAAAGTGGACTTGGTGGGCTAGCGTCTTGTGTATAAGAATATTAGTATGCCCTGTATTTTTGCTTTAAGGTATTTGGGCTGGCCTATGCAAATAATCGTCATAATTAAAAATATTTCAAAACCACGACATTTCAAGTAATTTTAATTTATTGCTTGGTACGAAATGGCCTGGATTACTACCTACATTTTTCTTTTGAAATAACTAATTATTATTTCTTTCGCCCTTTTTTCTGAAAAGCATGAATTAGCCAATCAACGATAATTTGAAAACGTTCTCAGGCATTATGTGATATTTTCCGAGGTATTTCCTTTATATCTCCTTTTCGTCGGTTTTATTTCCAAATAATTATTTCATTTATGGTGGTTTTCCCGGAAAATGTCTTAAAATACGAAAAAAGATTAATTTTCGGAAAGAAAAATTAGCCAAGCGTAAAGTTCCAAAATCATCTGGAACGCAAAGATATATAAAAAAATTTGAATAGTACTATAGTATAGTAGTAGTGTGAGCAAACATTGTAAAACCACGACATTTCAAGTATTTTGAATTTATTATTTGGTGCAAAATGGCCTGGATTACTACCTAAATTTTTCTTTAGATCGAAATAACTAATTATTATTTTTCTCGCCCTTTTTCCTGAAAAGCATGAATTATCCAATCAATGATAATTTGAAAACGTTCTCAGGCGTTATGTGATATTTTCCGAGGTATTTCCTTTATATCTCCTTTTCGTCGCTTTTATTTCCAAATAATTATTTCATTTATGTTGGTTTGCCCGGAAAATGTCTTAAAACACGAAAAAAGATTAATTTTATTAGAAGTTGGAGTTGATGTAACCTACTTTTGTTTATTGCGGAATTTTCGGAAAGAAAAATTAGCCAAGCGTAGGTATTAAAAGAGATTAAAAGCTCCCCTAAACCATCGCAAAACAGGCAATTCGCAGCAACTTCTGCTACTCTATTTCGAACGTTCGAAATGAGCATTAGCTTAGCCCCAGCGATTAAATGTATAAATGAAAAATTTTATACAAATATTATATTAACAGTGCACACAATTTTTGGCCACATGGCGGGGGTTTGAACCCCTAAACCCCCTCCAGCGGTACGCGCCAGGAAATGGGGATTCTTGACGAGAGGTTCTTATGAAATTCAATCTCCGCCAGTCTAAACATATTTATTTAATGTACTGAAATTATTGTATTGCAAATTTGATTTTTTGGTTGTGTTAATTTTCGACTTTGTTGTTATATTCTTTGAAGAATTCGACAACCTCATTTTTCGCTTCATAAAATATAATTTTGTGCATCTTGAAAAAGCATCCGTAAAATTAACATAAAATCTGTTTCCACCGGAAGATTCAACTCTAAATGGACCCCCCTCAAGAAAAAATTAAGTTCTATGTAATTTCCAGGATTTCACCACTTCGTCTTCACAAGTTTTCCATTAATACATGTTTCACAATCCTATAATTTTTTATACCAGCCATTTTTTATATTCTTTTGGTTTTAAACCTTTTTTATTTATATGGCCAAGTTGCTGACGTTATGCGTGGATTCTTGAGTTTTACTTGCTTTGTATTGCTCTTTCTTTTCTTGAAGTACGAAAGGGTCATTTTGTCTTTTTGCAATAACCATACCTCTTTTTGTTTGAAACCCTGTAAAAAAACCTTTGTTTTTTATTAATGCCTCCTGTTTTTCGAATAGAACCCTTAATTTGTTGAGTCAACCTTTTGGGCTTTAAAAATTGAATGGCTACCTTTTTTAATTTTGTATCTGAATTCACCACTGCGAAATTTTGATTTCTTTTTGTTTTGGTTTTCTACATTGAAGTTCTGATTTTGGTTAAATTTTGTTAGTAATTCATACCTTTTTTCTCCATAAAAAGCTTTTTCCTTAATATTACTAGTGTAGTTTTTATTTCTGACTTAATTTTCTTCTAAAATTTTGGTATTTATTTAACTCCCACATATCTCGGTTCTATTGCAATTCTAAAATTTTCGCATGATTTGGGAAGTGCTTACAACATCATTATACATACAACATAAGAATACTGTCGTTTATATTAATATCCATCTTTCCAAGTTTATCTTCGGTGTCTGTAAGTTGGTTTAGAAATTCTAGACCATCTTTGTTATCTAATATTATAGATATTTATAGAATTTTTTTTTTAACAACATGGTTTTTCTTGCAGGATTTTTGTTTGCAATTTCTGTCCAATTTCCACTCATTTCTAATCGTGTTATAATAATTTTTGTTCAATCCTTTATTTCTTTAACTGCTTTCTAAAATTCTTTTAATTATTTCCTTGGCACCCCCTTAGGTTGGTTCCGTTGTCTGAAAGAATTTGTACAAGTGTCCTCTTCTGCTTATCATTATTCTAAAATATGTTTGACTGTCGTCTATTTTGTTTTTTAATTTTTGTTTTTTTAATACAAAGTTCGTCTGAAGTTTCGTTTTTTGTTTGTTAGACTACATCAAGTCCCACACCCTTTTCAGCAACGGCAAACATCAGCAAGGCGTAGTTTTAGTGGAAATTGTCCAAGCCAATATTCCCGTCAAAAACGGAGTCGTCCATCTTATTTCCAAACCGTTGATGATTGTGGATCAAACAATCAAGCAACTTTTGACGGTAAGTTAAAAAGATTGAGTGAGTAATATTTAATTAAATAAATAAATAAATGTTGCATTCAAATTCTTCCTTTTCTTGTGAAAATCAGATTATTTTTTTTGGTGATACATATTACTATTTTTTCTTAGTAATTTTTTGGATTTAATTTCAAGTTCAAATTTTGTTAAAATTTTGTTGATTAGGTAACTTGATAGACATGATTTTTAGAGTTAAGTATAAACGTAAAACTTGTCAGATTTCAATAAAAAAGTATCTCTAGCAATGTTTGAATACATACTAGCACAATAAATCTAAGGTTTAAAACAATTTAATTTCTTTTGTTAAAAAAATAAAAATGATAATATAGAACAATTATAAAAAATAATCTGGTTTTGTAAAAATACTCTCTACAGAATAAAAAGAAATGTTTCTTAAAATAGTTTAGCCATTCTGAAGTCCAATTTTCAACAGAATTTGACCTAGCAATCAAATTTAAGGCAATATATGGCAAATTATAGTGTGTTGGATTTTTTTTAGCGTGCTTGCAAAACGAAATTATATACCTACCTTTTACAGACACAATTTTTATTTGCGTTATTTTTGTTATCCTTTATTTATCTGTCAAAAGCCTGCTTTGTGTTCTGTAGGCAAAATTAATTAAAAAGTTCCGCAAACAACTAGGGAAAAACTGAAAAAACAATCTCAGTGAAAAACAAGAAAAAACCACCAGAAAAATATAGGATTAGATCTGTGTCCTTCTTTTTTTTACATACTTCATAGAACATTGATGCTTTTTGGTTAGCTGGTGAACACTGTTGCCAAACAACACTTATAGAGTTTTAATAAAAAGTAATTTTTAATAAAATAATAAAATTAATTCTGCGGATTACCCCGCATTGTAACAATTGTCTGGTATCAAAAATATTTAAAATTTACGTTTTATTTTGTCAACGTTAGAAGCGCAGCAAGATTTTAAGTTTTTAACTTTTTTTTTGTTTAATAATTTTAACATGTATTTTTGAAATCAAAAAGAGAATTTCTATAAAAATCTAAAATAATATAAAGGGAGTTTTAAAAAAACCAACGACCTGTCAAATTCTGACATTTAGAAAAAAAAAATTGACATTCTGACTCAAAGATTCTTAAACTTCGTAAAAAATTAAATTAAACTTTTGTTTTTATTATATTTTGATATGATAAAACCCTGTACCTATGCCTTCCGTGAAGGTTAGGAAAATGAAAGAATACTTTAGGTTCAACTACCTTTTCATTCTGTTTACCCTTATTAAAATATAATTTTTTATGTTCTTTTTGTAGTTGAAACTCGATTTAAAATGCATAGCTTTGTAAAATATAAGAGATCCTTTAGATACCTAAATCGTTGTGGTATCTACAGGATGATTCGAAGTAGCAAATAAAAAACTGCTACATCAAAGCACGAGAAAAATCATATACAGGGTGTAACCGATTAATATGTAGGCTTCTTAATCAGTGGCGTTCGGTGGAATCTAAGACAGAGACAGCAGTTTTTTTAAAACTTACTATAAACTGTTCTTCAATAAAAAAAACACTATAAAATTACACAACTTTAAAGTTTTAGTGGCCATCACATGATCATTTACCAAAAAATCGTCCGCCACGCCGCCAATGTTTATCTTATGCAGATTGACCTGACTAGAGACCCTGTATGTATGACATATTTTAAAGAAAAAGAGACGCGACCTTAGAGTAAGATTTTATTACTCTAAGGACGCGACAAACTCTTCAAAGTGATATTTATTTAAGTCAAAATCAAAAGATGAAAATATCGGTCCTCTATACTCTAGCGATGTTTAGAGCGAGACGCACCTTCTGTCCTTGTTAATTCATAAGCGTCAGAAAATAAAGATAAACGATTTTTAACAAAAACTATATAGGGGGTGCGGACAAACGTGTTTGTTCGTATGTTGCATGATGATTGATATCACTCACCGCTGACAATTTAAAATATTTTAGTGAAACGCCTATGAACTGGGAAAAAAATAACATAACCAAAAAATGATTGATGTCACTCATCGCTGACAATTTAAATTATTTTAGTGAAACGCCAATGAACTTGGCAAGAAAATAACCTAACCAAAAAATGTTAGTTTCAGGTTCAGGTACTGTATGGGTTTGTCGCGTCTCTCTTTGGTAAAATTATGTCATACATACAGACCTGACCTGGGAGAATTGATAATCATTGATTTTCTGAGTTGCTGCCCAGGCGATTTTTGCTTGTTACTAAATTATTAAAAGATAAAGCGAACGTCATTTATTTTACTTTAAGAGCAAGAAAACTGCGTTTAGGGTACATTTGCAATTTGTTAAACTAATATTTCAATTTTACGAGGGTGGTCTTTTAAGTTTTGCGTATACAGCTGGAATAAAAAAGTAGAAGACTTTATTGTTACTCGAGGTATTCTCCATGAAAATTAATTGCACTTTTGCATGCGCTCAAACCAGTTGTCAAATCTGTAATTGCACTCGTTTGTTTGTACTATCAAAATTGCATTCTTGAAGGCGTCGACTGCTTCCATTGCTGACTGAAATTTTTGACCATGCAGTCCATTCTTGATTTTCGGAAAAGTATAGAAATCGCTTGTACTTAGGTCAGGACTGTATGGAGGATGGTTCAACAATTCGATTGTTGGTTAAAAAATTCAATGGTTTTTTGTGCTTTATGCGAACTCGCATTGTTTAGTGGAGGATGATTCTTCGTTCAAGGTCCGTTTCTCGAAGCTCAGTGATGATTTTCGGCAAACAAATGGTGATGTACCAATCGGCAGTAACAGTTCTTTGATCTTCCAGAGGAATTGTTACCACCCTACTTTTAAAACAAATGTTGCGACCATCTTTTTGGATGCACTTCGAGAACGGATGACTTTTGTTGGCTTTTTATCATCTTGGAACACCCAAACACACAACTGACGTTTATTTTCGGGTTCATATGAGTAAATACACGATTCTCACCAATTGACCTAAATTCTTTCTGTTCTTCGGTTAACAGATGCGGTATCCAGCGAGAAACTAATTTATTCACCCCTAATTCTACATGCACATTTTTTTTTAATTGAGGTCTTTGAAATCCGCAATGAAGCGTCAATCTCGCGATATGTCACCTGTCGATCTTCCAAGATGAGCATGCGCACAGCATCGATGTTTTCCTGGGTAGTCCGTCCACGCTTGAATTCTTCATACCAACTAGAAACTGACGACTAATGTGGTGCTTCATTACCGAAGACAGAAATCAACTCGGCAAGGCATTCTTGTTGAGATAATATCCTTCGAAATTTGTAAAAAATCATATCTCGAAAATGTTGTCGATTTAATTCCATTTTTCGACTGATTTGTTAATTTAAAAAATTCACTGTAGCTATAAAACTAACGACATTCAATCAGTGTCGCCCTCTATGTTCCTATATGAAAAATATAAAAGACAGCCCTCGTAATCATTATTGTTCAAAGATTTTATGAGTTTTTAGTTTTTAATATAACAAACATTACAACCCACTAAACATAAAAATATTTTAATAATGTCAAAATAATGTTTAATTTAAAAACATAACGTTAGGTTGGATGTTAGTTCTAACGTCATATTCATAGTGAAAAAAAAGCTTAATAACCCGTTTTCTGACGTTAGAAAAATAATCTTATGTTTTTATAACGTTTTTTTAATGTTTTTTTCGAATGTTAAAAAAATATTGATTTTTAACAGTGGAAAATAAATGTTTTTCTAACATTGAAAAATAAATGTTTTTTTTAACAATTAAAAAATATATATTTTTTAAATATCTCCAAAGATAAAGTAACATAAATAACGTAAATAAAATTCTTCTATTTTGGAAACGCAGGGCAGCAACAGTCTGTTGAGGTTTTCGTGAACTCGACACTCAGTAAAGGAAATTCGGATCCGTGGCTTCTGAAAATAAAGTTTAAAATTCTATGTAAACAATAATTTTGTAGTAAGTGCCTCGCTACGAGGCCAAACAATTCATGCTCAAGTGAATACAAGGCAAACAATTTCAAGACGCGTATTCACTTTAGCATGAATGCAAACGAAACATTCGTTTGGTCCCACTGCGTGGCTTGCGAATTCTGCCTCAAATGAATATGCGGCTTAAGGTCCGGCGGCTAATCGTCCGCGGTGAATTGTCGCATTCCCAGTCTGATTACCTATAACGTTAGGTATGCAATATTCCACACAAAACAATTTTTTTACTTTTGTTTTCTTACCTAATTTTGTGATGCTTCATTTAAATCACTGCATACAAATTTGTTGTTCTTTAACTATACCATCTTTTCCACATAACTGGTGTATATTCCTATCCAAATATGTATTCACTATCATTATTAATAACTGTGCTTTTAATTTACCATGTTTGTTTCTACAAAGGGTAAATATTTTAACGAAAATTGCACGAAGCGGATCTGCTACCGACTCGTATGAACTCGCAGCGAAACGCAACTAAAAATGGCGATGGCCCGTTCTGGTAGTGGAACTATGCAGCAGCGCCCTCTATAGTATCATTTTTTTTAATGTTTAAAAAACAAATCATTTATTAGCTTTATACATCTTAAATTCAACGTTTGAAATGAGATCTGGGAAAAATATTAGAAAAATAAAGTAGTGTGAAGTCTGCTCCAAAATTTCCAGCTCCAAAAACTTATCTGAATGCGGCTACGCGCTATGTCCCGCGCCGGTGCCTCTGTGCTTACCAGGAAGCAGAGCGAAGGCGGCGGACCGGGCCACTGATCTCAATCAAAAGTAGAAAAATATCTATGAATCTATATATCGTCGCATGAGAGCAGAACTAGCATATCTGGTATTTAAAATACATAGCAGATAGCTAGTTCTGCTCTCAAGCGATGATATACTCAACGAAACTCTAATATCTTCAGTCAAACTTTATCTCTTTTGTTATGGTTGCCTGTTGTTGAAAATTTTTGACACAACAAGTGTCAACGTTTTCTCAGATATAATAAGGGATTCATAAAAAACTTATTGACCCAGTCAAAATAGAAAAATTTTCCTAAATATAAGTTAATTGAAACTTTAATTATTAGGAAATATTTTTTCAAAAAATGGACAAAAGGTAGTAATGTCGTTTTTCTACAAAAAAAAATGGAATAAAAGTAGTATTTTTCCGTTGCCTGTGAACATGTCAAAGCGCAACAAGGGCGTTAAAATGTAACCTGGTCAAAATGGAAAAAAACCGATAAAAAATGAGTTTTTCATAATTTTGAAACTGTCCCAAAAAAAAATTTCTACAAAAAATGAATTAAAATTAGTATTTTGCCGTTGTCTTTCAACATGTCAAAGCGCATCAAGGGCATTTTAATATAACCCAGTCAAAATGGAAAAAATCGAAAAGAATAACTTTTTCTTAATTCTAAAACTGTTCCGAAAAAAACTTTTCTACAAAAATGGATTAAAAGTAGTTTTTTGCCGTTGGCTGTTTACCCAGTCAAAATGGGAAAAAACCGACAAAAATTTAGTTTTTCTTAAGTTTAATACTGTTCCGAAAAAAACTTTTCTACAAAAAATTAATTAAAAGTAGTATTTTGCCGTTGCCTGTCAACATGTCAAAGCGCATCGGGGGCATTTTAATATAACCCAGTCAAAATGGAAAAACACCGATAAAAAATGAGTTTGTCTTAATTTTGAATCTGTTCCGAAAAAAACTTTTCTTTAAAAAATTAATTGAAAGTAGTATTTTACCGTTGCCTATCAACATGTCAAAGCGCATTAGGGGCATTTTAATATAACCTACTCAAAATGGGAAAAAACCAATAAAAAATGAGTTTTTCTTAATTTTGAAACTGTTCCGAAAAAAACTTTTCTACAAAAAATTAATTAAAAGTAGTATTTTACCGTTGCCCATTAACATGTCAAAGCGCATTAGGGGCATTTTAATATAACCCAGTCAAAATGGGAAAAAACCGATAAAAAATGAGTTTTTCTTAATTGTGAAACTGTTCCGAAAAAAACTTTTCTTCAAAATATAAATAAATTAAAAGTAGTATTTTACCGTTGCCTATCAACATGTCAAAGCGCATCAGGGACATTTTAATATAACCCAGTCAAAATGGGAAAAAACCGATAAAAACTAAGTTTTTCTTAATTTTGAAACTGTTCCGAAAAAAACTTTTCTACAAAAAATGAATTAAAAGTAGTATTTTACCGTTGCCTATCAACATGTCAAAGCGCATTAGGGGCATATTAATATAACTCAGTCAAAATGGGAAAAAACCAATAAAAAATGAGTTTTTCTTAATTTTGAAACTTTTCCGAAAAAAACTTTTTTTAAAAAAATAAATTAAAAGTAGTATTTTGCCGTTGCCTATCAACATGTCAAAGCGCATTAGGGGCATTTTAATATAACCCAGTCAAAATGGGAAAAAACCAATAAAAAATGAGATTTTCATAATTTTGAAACTGTTCCGAAAAAAACTTTTCTACAAAAAATGAATTAAATGTAGTATTTTTCCGTTGCCTATCAACATGTCAAAGCGCATCAGGGGCATTTTAATATAACCTAGTCAAAATGGAAAATAACCAATAAAAAATGAGTTTTTCTTAATTTTGAAATTGTTCCGAAAAAAACTTTTCTTTAAAAAATAAATTAAAAGTAGTATTTTACCGTTGCCTATCAACATGTCAAAGCGCATTAGGGGCATTTTAATATAACCCAGTCAAAATGGGAAAAAACCAATCAAAAATGAGTTTTTCTTAATTTTGAAACTGTTCCGAAAAAAACTTTTCTTCAAAAAATACATTAAAAGTAGTATTTTACCGTTGCCTATTTAAGTAATTTAAATTCTTGTTTTTGCATTTTTGTAAAGTTAAAGCCTTCGACTCTTGTTATTGGACTTTGTCAAATACCGGCATGCCATGTTCTATAATAAACGTGATTATATTTCATGTTAATTCGGGTCAGATGATTATCTTAAAAAACTATGACAAAATGGCGGTCAACATTCTGTAGCCAATATCAGGGTGCGCAGTAGTCAAAAGGAATGGCTTAATGTTTTTTTTTAACCAAAAAATATTGTCGGGTGTGATTTTGGTTAAATCAATCCCTAAATGCGAGTGTACCGTTAGGATCTCGCATGTATGGTTGATCCAATCGATAATCCTAATAAAATAAAAAGAACCAATTAATTAAATTGACAAATTTATAATTGATAAATAAAAAACTCTGTTACATAAACGATGTCCAAAATTCTACTAAAAATATCTACTTGATGTATCCCCTCGTTTAACCATAACGACTCTAGACTTTTCAGCAGTTTTCCTGTCATCAACCAATTTTCTGTGTGGTAGGCGGCAACCAGTTGTTTACCATTTTGGAGGGAGGCGGAACCACTTTCTTATCTTAACAGAACCATATTTTGCGTTTTTCGTTTTTCCAAGATGGTTTCATACAGTGGCACAGTCAGGGGTAAATTCATTCCTGACAATATTTACCAATATCTTTTATTGGATCTTTTATTTCAAAAGTAAAGCAAAATGGTAACCCCTTACCTGGCCTTACCCAAAACCTTTGACCCAAAACCAAACATAACCTTCCTAAACCTAACCTGACCTTACTCAGCATTATCTAAAGCTTAACCAACCTAAGCCTTACCTTAATCTGACCTGACCGAAACAACCTATAACTTACCTTGACCTGATCTGATCAAAACTTAATCCAGCCCAACCTAATTTTAATAATCGCGGTAGCTTCATAAACATTGTATAAATCTTCATAAAAAAAATATCATAAATTAAACTTGTCTTCTCTTTCATTTTATTGGCTGAAAAATCGTTAAAAATTCTAATAATCGACTTGTGTGTCAAATGGCCTAATGGATGGTGTGTGCATTTTTAGTAAAGTATTTATTTATTAAAAATCAGTTTTCTCTTTCATTTTTTTAAAAAGAATCGTTATTAAAAAAATTTCGTTTTAGTGTCGAAGTGTACCAAAACTAGCGTGACATATTGGTTTTAATTAAATTTTACGCTGATTTAAAAAATCAAATAAAGTAAGAGTGTATTTTTTTATCTACTTAGTAGTAGTACCTTTTATTTTAGCGCCATCTGCCCCTAATTGCCTCCTACTCAAAGGTAGAAGTCAAGTTTTTGGAAATTGGTAAAAAACTGAAAAAGTGATATGTGACCGATTACTTCGCCGATTACATTACTTCCGTACGAGGGCGAGTGCCGCCCATGTCCCTAATTAATAAAGGACATGCCGGCAGCTGGTTTTTTATGCCAGTCCGATTGACTTTGCAAAGACTATAATAAAGTGCGAGACGTCGGCTAACAAAAGCAAGTCGTAAGTATAATTTAGGGGAGCGGCTTGCGTTTGTAGAGCAAATATCAAAGGAATACCTCTCATACCTAGTTCCTTAATCTATGTCTGTTTCCAACAAGATTAGTTGAAAGCCGCGGTGCGCCGTTGTCGAGTCTTTACTTTTAGAGTAAGATTATTAAGTGTATGTGTAGCAGCTGTATTTGAAAAAAAATTCTCCTGCAGCTCTAATTTTAAATGGTTCTTATTTGTTTTTTTTTTGTAACCGACAGTTTTAAAATTTACCTATGCCTTCTAGTCTACCTTTTTCCTTTGATTATTTTATACTCCAAATGTTTAAAATTTAATACCTTAGAAAGTACTTTTAAAAATCATTTTAGTTCAAAATAAGGAAAGTGCCAAGCAGTAGTTTAAAGTGCATGCCTAATATTACCTTCGAGCTTTTTTTAGCAAAATACTTAATTTATGCCTGTTTTTATATTATAATTTTGCTTGGCATCCCTCTACACACACCATAATTTGACAAACGCTACACACATCAAAACTTTTATTTTTGACACACATCAAAACTTTTATTTGTTTTGATGATTTTGGTTTGTTGGATGAAGCCGTACGTCGATAGTTACAAGCCCGTCAACTGCTTTATCTTTTTTCATTCACTGTTGACATATTATGTTACATTGCGTTCTGTCAAAATGGCGCCGATGGTGGAAAAAAAGATGACCAACTTGTTGGAGTTGACAGGCGTGTTATCTCCATGGGGTCAATAAAAAGCAGAAAAGCTTCTTTCAATTTGTAGACGTTTCGAATATTTACAAAGTCATCCTCAGGACAAACAAACTTAGGTCTTCTTTACAAGAAACATAGAATCGACACAATAATATAACATTTTATAGAAGATCACGGTACTTTTGATATTCAATATTATTTATGTGTACTGTTTGAACTGTAAATAAATACCGTGATTATTTATATTTTAAACAATATGTATACATACATAATACTTATGTGGAAATGTTGAGTTGCTTGGATATATATACTCAAAATTATATGTTAAAGTTGAGTATTTTGAGTATTCTTTTTTTTGTGTCTAGCTATTTGTTTTTTTTCCCAGCTCAGAAATTTTATCGGTTTTTTCCCATTTTGACTGAGGTATATTAAAATGCCCCTGATGCGCTTTGACATGTTGACAGGCAACCGCAAAATACTACTTTTAATTCATTTTTTGTAGAAAAGTTTTTTTCGGAACAGTTTCAAAATTAAGAAAAACTTAGTTTTTATCGGTTTTTTCCCATTTTGACTGGGTTATATTAAAATGCCCCTGATGGGCTTTGACATGTTGATAGGCAACGGCAAAATACTACTTTTAATTTATTTTTTGAAGAAAAGTTTTTTTCGGAACTGTTTCAAAATTAAGAAAAACTCATTTTTTAATGGTTTTTTTCCCATTTTGGCTGGGTTATATTAAAATGCCCCTAATGGGCTTTGACATGTTGATAGGCAACGGTAAAATACTACTTTTAATTCATTTTTTGTTGAAAAGTTTTTTTCGGAACAGTTTCAAAATTAAGAAAAACTCATTTTTTATTGGTTTTTTCCCATTTTGACTGGATTATATTAAAATACCCCTAATGCGCTTTGACATGTTGATAGGCAACGGTAAAATACTACTTTTAATTCATTTTTTATAGAAAAGTTTTTTTCGGAACAGTTTCAAAATTAAGAAAAACTCATTTTTTATCGGTTTTTTCCCATTTTGACTGGGTTATATTAAAATGCCCCTAATGCGCTTTGACATGTTGATAGGCAACGGTAAAATACTACTTTTAATTCATTTTTTCTAGAAAAGTTTTTTTCGGAACAGTTTTAAAATTAAGAAAAACTCGATTTTTATCAGTTTTTTCCCATTTTGACTGGGTTATATTAAATTGTCCCTGATGCGCTTTGACATGTTGACAGGCAACGGTAAAATACTACTTTTAATGTATTTTTTGAAGAAAAGTTTTTTTCGGAACAGTTTCAAAATTAAGAAAAACTCATTTTTTATCGGTTTTTTCCCATTTTGACTGGGTTATATTAAAATGCCCCTAATGAGTTTTGACATGTTGATAGGCAACGGTAAAATACTACTTTTAATTCATTTTTTGTAGAAAAGTTTCTTTCGGAACAGTTTCAAAATTAAGAAAAACTTAGTTTTAATCGGTTTTTTCCCATTTTGACTGGGTTATATTAAAATGCCCCTGATGGGCTTTGACATGTTGATAGGCAACGGTAAAATACTACTTTTTATTTATTTTTTGAAGAAAAGTTTTTTTCGGAACAGTTTCAAAATTAAGAAAAACTCATTTTTTATGGGTTTTTTCCCATTTTGACTGGGTTATATTAAAATGCCCCTAATGCGCTTTGACATGTTGATAGGCAACGGTAAAATAATACTTTTGATTCATTTTTTGTAGAAAAGCTTTTTTCGAAACAGTTTTAAAATTAAGAAAAACTCGATTTTTATCGGTTTTTTCCCATTTTGACTGGGTTATATTAAAATGCCCCTGATGCGCTTTGGCATGTTGACAGGCAACGGCAAAATACTACTTTTAATTCATTTTTTGTAGAAAAGTTTTTTTCGGAACATTTTCAAAATTAAGAAAAACTTAGTTTTTATCGGTTTTTTCCCATTTTGACTGGGTTATATTAAAATGCCCCTGATGCGCTTTGACATGTTGATAGGCAACGGTAAAATACTACTTTTAATGTATTTTTTGAAGAAAAGTTTTTTTCGGAACAGTTTCAAAGTTAAGAAAAACTCAGTTTTTATTGGTTTTTTCCCATTTTGACTGGGTTATATAAAAATGCCACTAATGGGCGTTGACATGTTGATAGGCAACGGTAAAATACTACTTTTAATTCATTTTTTGTTGAAAAGTTTTTTTCGGAACAGTTTCAAAATTAAGAAAAACTCATTTTTTATTGGTTTTTTCCCATTTTGACTGGGTTATATTAAAATACCCCTAATGCGCTTTGACATGTTGATAGGCAACGGTAAAATACTACTTTTAATTCATTTTTAGTAGAAAAGTTTTTTTCGGAACAGTTTCAAAGTTAAGAAAAACTGATTTTTTATCGGTTTTTTTCCCATTTTGACTGGGTTATATTATAATGCCCCTAATGCGCTTTGACATGTTGATAGGCAACGGTAAAATACTACTTTTAATTCATTTTTTATAGAGAAGTTTTTTTCGGAACAGTTTCAAAATTAAGAAAAACTCATTTTTTATCGGTTTTTTCCCATTTTGACTGGGTTATATTAAAATGCCCCTAATGCGCTTTGACATGTTGATAGGCAACGGTAAAATACTACTTTTAATTCATTTTTTTCTAGAAAAGTTTTTTTCGGAACAGTTTTAAAATTAAGAAAAACTTGATTTTTATCAGTTTCTTCCCATTTTGACTGGGTTATATTAAATTGCCCCTGATGCGCTTTGACATGTTGACAGGCAACGGCAAAATACTACTTTTAATTCATTTTTTGTAGAAAAGCTTCTTTCGGAACAGTTTCAAAATTAAGAAAAACTTAGTTTTAATCGGTTTTTTCCCATTTTGACTGGGTTATATTAAAATGCCCCTGATGGGCTTTGACATGTTGATAGGCAACGGTTAAAATACTACTTTTTATTTATTTTTTGAAGAAAAGTTTTTTTCGGAACAGTTTCAAAATTAAGAAAAACTCATTTTTTATCGGTTTTTTCCCATTTTGACTGGGTTATATTAAAATGCCCCTGATGCGCTTTGACATGTTGATAGGCAACGGTAAAATACTACTTTTAATTAATTTTTTGTAGGAAAGTTTTTTTCGGAACAGTTTCAAAATTAAGAAAAACTCATTTTTTATGGGTTTTTTTCCCATTTTGACTGGGTTATATTAAAATGCCCCTAATGCGCTTTGACATGTTGATAGGCAACGGCAAAATACTACTTTTAATTTATTTTTTTTTTTTAAAGTTTTTTTCGGAAAAGTTTCAAAATTAAGAAAAACTCATTTTTTATTGGATTTTTCCCATTTTGACTGGGTTATATTAAAATGCCCCTAATGCGCTTTGACATGTTGATAGGCAACGGTAAAGTACTACTTTTAATTCATTTTTTGTAGAAAAGTTTTTTTCGGAACAGTTTTAAAATTAAGAAAAACTCGATTTTTATCGATTTTTTCCCATTTTGACTGGGTTATATTAAAATGCCCCTGATGCGCTTTGACACGTTGATAGGCAACGGCAAAATACTACTTTTAATTCATTTTTTGTAGAAAAGTTTTTTTCGGAACAGTTTCAAAATTAAGAAAAACTTAGTTTTTATCGGTTTTTTTTCCCATTTTGACCGGGTTATATTAAAATGCCCCTGATGGGCTTTGACATGTTGATAGGCAACGGTAAAATATTACTTTTAATTTATTTTTTGAAGAAAAGTTTTTTTTGGAACAGTTTCAAAATTAAGAAAAACTCATTTTTTATTGGTTTTTTCCCATTTTGACTGGATTATATTAAAATGCCCCTGATGCGCTTTGACTTTGATAGGCAACGGTAAAATACTACTTTCAATTAATTTTTTAAAGAAAATTTTTTTTCGGAACAGATTCAAAATTAAGACAAACTCATTTTGCGCTTTGGCATGTTGATAGGCAACGAATAATACTTTTTATTCATTTTTTGTAGAAAAGTTTTTTTCGGAACAGTTTCAAAATGAAGAAAAACTTAGTTTTTATCGGTTTTTTCCCATTTTGACTGGGTTATATTAAAATGCCCCTGATGCGCTTTGACATGTTGATAGGCAACGGCAAAATACTACTATTAATGTATTTTTTGAAGAAAAGTTTTTTTTGGAACAGTTTCAAAATTAAGAAAAAACTCATTTTTTATAGGATTTTTCCCATTTTGACTGGGTTATATTAAAATGCCCCTGATGGGCTTTGACATGTTGATAGGCAACGGTAAAATACTACTTTTTATTTATTTTTTGTAGGAAAGTTTTTTTCGGAACAGTTTCAAAATTAAGAAAAACTCATTTTTTATGGGTTTTTTTTCCCATTTTGACTGGGTTATATTAAAATGCCCCTAATGCGCTTTGACATGTTGATAGGCAACGGTAAAATACTACTTTTAATTTATTTATTTTTTTTAAAGTTTTTTTCGGAAAAGTTTCAAAATTAAGAAAAACTCATTTTTTATTGGTTTTTTCCCATTTTGACTGGGTTATATTAAAATGCCCCTAATGCGCTTTGACATGTTGATAGGCAACGGTAAAGTACTACTTTTAATTCATTTTTTGTAGAAAAGTTTTTTTCGGAACAGTTTTAAAATTAAGAAAAACTCGTTTTTTATCGATTTTTTTCCCATTTTGACTGGGTTATATTAAAATGCCCCTGATGCGCTTTGACACGTTGATAGGCAACGGCAAAATACTACTTTTAATTCATTTCTTGTAGAAAAGTTTTTTTCGGAACAGTTTCAAAATTAAGAAAAACTTAGTTTTATCGGCTTTTTTCCCATTTTGACCGGGTTATATTAAAATGCCCCTGATGGGCTTTGACATGTTGATAGGCAACGGTAAAATATTACTTTTAATTTATTTTTTGAAGAAAAGTTTTTTTCGGAACAGTTTCAAAATTAAGAAAAACTCATTTTTTATTGGTTTTTTCCCATTTTGACTGGATTATATTAAAATGCCCCTGATGCGCTTTGACTTTGATAGGCAACGGTAAAATACTACTTTCAATTAATTTTTTAAAGAAAATTTTTTTTCGGAACAGATTCAAAATTAAGACAAACTCATTTTGCGCTTTGACATGTTGATAGGCAACGAATAATACTTTTTATTCATTTTTTGTAGAAAAGTTTTTTTCGGAACAGTTTCAAAATGAAGAAAAACTTAGTTTTTATCGGTTTTTTCCCATTTTGACTGGGTTATATTAAAATGCCCCTGATGCGCTTTGACATGTTGATAGGCAACGGCAAAATACTACTATTAATGTATTTTTTGAAGAAAAGTTTTTTTTGGAACAGTTTCAAAATTAAGAAAAACTCATTTTTTATAGGATTTTTCCCATTTTGACTGGGTTATATTAAAATGCCCCTGATGCGCTTTGACATGTTGATAGGCAACGGTAAAATACTACTTTTAATTTATTTTTTGAATAAAAGTTTTTTTCGGAACAGTTTCAAAATTAAGAAAAACTAATTTTTTATTGGTTTTTTCCCATTTTGACTGGGTTGTATTAAAATGCCCCTAATGCGCTTTGACATGTTAATGGGCAACTGTAAAATACTAAATTAATTTTTTGTAGAAAAGTTTTTTTCGGAACAGTTTTAAAATTAAGAAAAACTCATTTTTATCGGTTTTTTCCATTTTAACTGGGTTATATTAAAATGCCCCCTATGCGCTTTGACATGTTGACAGGCAACGGCCAAATACTATTTTCTATTCATTTTTTGTTGGAAAGTTTTTTCGGAACAGTTTCAAAATTAACAATAACTCATTTTTAGTCGGATTTTTCTACTTTAACTGGTTTATAATAAAGTACTCTTGATGAGTTTTAACATGTGTACAGGTAGCATTTTAAGATCCTTTACAGCCCCACGGCACTATGTAAAAATCGGCCTCTTCTATTGATCCGTCTAAAAATATGTGCATCGTATAGGCAATCATCAAACCAACACTGATCAGCTGACAGCTGACGAGGCGTTAAAGACCGAGATGAATTCCATCATATGAGCATGCACCAAAAATTAACGCCAAAATGCGTTTTTATTAAAAAAATAAATAATACATATTGAAATTTGAGAAATAAATCTTCGGCGAGCTTCCTAATTAAACTTATTTTCCCTTAAATTAGCTCTACTGTCCTCCTTAAGGCTAAATAAAAATACTGATTTTTATCCGTTTTTTTTTAAATATTTTTTTTTGGAACAGATTGTAAAATTAACAAGATTAAGATTTGGCCTATTTTCAATGGATTATATTAAAGTGTCCTTTAACATGTTAACAGGTAACAACAAGATACGACCAGTTTAAAAAACTTCAAAGTGTAAAATTAGATATTTTGATAAAATAATTATTTTTTGAAAACACGGTATTGAAAAATTGTCTATTTCGACTGGGTTAGTAAAGAGTCTAAACAAACACTACTCTGCTTTGTAGGTGTGTTCTTACGCGCTAAACGATTTAGACGACTTAATAGTAGGTATTGAGATCAGTGTCTTTGGCCACCGCTACGCACCTTATATGTAAAGCGACGTAGCGCTTAGCTGCGTTCGTAAAACTTTCTGGAGCTGGAACTTTTGGAGCAGACTTCACACTACTGAAAAATAACCATATATTGATGGTATTATTATATTCTAATATATTATATTATATAAATATATTTTTGGTAATGCTTTTACATGACATTTTCGTTTTTTACATGTTTTTTAATGTCAAAAGTTGACTTAATTTTAAAACAAATTTGTACTAGAGAAAAAAAAATTTCAACATTTGTTTAACATTTTACGATTTTGTGCTTAGTGGGAAGTAGGTATTTACAAAACATAACCTTAAAAAAAAATTCTTTCAAAATCTTATAAATCTTTCATCGTCCCGAAAATTTGGTGGAATATCAGACTTTTCTATCAAATAACATGCACACACTCTCAACTTTATGAAAATGCATAGCATGCCGTTTTAAAAATGACGTGAAAATCCCTAATCCGCGAGTATTTTAGAATAAATATTTCTATTTCTTACCAATTTAGGAGGAAAAAAACACTACAATTTAAAGACAATAAATTAAGAATCACCCTATAGGTATAAATATAAAATATTTTATTAAAATTCAACGCTACGTAAATGTAAAATAAACTTCATGGAAAAAGCAATTTTTGAATTTTACATAGCGGGTAACTAAATTTTCATTTACGAGTTATTCTGTAGAGAGTTGTTAGAGTAAAGAGGATACTTGTTTAACCAGCATAATTTTGTTCAAACAATAGGGTTTAATTCAAAATATAATTAACTAATTTTGATAAGCCCATGTTCGTTATCTAAACATAGTTATTGGTTCAATATAATTGATTTAGACTATTCCAGTATTTTTCTTCATTCTTTCTTAACTTACTTACTTTTTTTCTTAAACGCCATAGGAGAAAAAAATCTAAAAATAGTAAAATTTTTTTTAATAAAAACAAAGAATATTAATTGGACGTCGGGTTGATGGTAATTGAATGTAATATTTTTTAATTAAAAGTGGAATTTTAACTATTGTTTAAACAAAAATTTTGCTTGAAGTATGGTCAAGATATTTTTTTCAAAATTTCTTTGTTAAAAAACTATCTAGACTTTTTATATATGTTAATTGTTTATTATAAATTCACACATTTTTCACACGTTTTTCAGCACTCGAAGATAGCGTTTTCCTCACACACCGACACATTTTTTTTAGCTTTTGAGTATTTTTCATTTTTTGATTTTTGTTTTTCTATATTTTTTTTTGTAAACACAAAATATTATATACTAAAAAAATAATTAGTGTGAATGTAGGTATACCACGCCTTCAATGTTCTATACTTTCTTGTGTTCTACAAAATAGACACAATGGAACAATTAAAATAATAAAAGAGCTTAACTTAAACTAAAAAAAAAACAATTTACATTGAAAACAGGGAAAGGTTCTCTTAAAAAATGTTGAAAAAAATTTAAATTAGTGCTTACGAGGAATTGGGACCGACAAATCTTGTGTCTCAGAACTGATGGTACAGAGTAAAACATTAGATTTTGAGATTTAGCCAGACTAAAATACGTTGATCATAAGTGAATAAAGGGTATTAAATATATTTTTTATTTTTATCTACTTGCCTCCGAGTATTTTCCTGTCAAATTAAACTAAGAATGTTATCAGACTATTTTTTGTTAAATTTTTTGTTTCTTAGGTGAAGCCCTAACCCTTCTTCTTAAAAGATTTTTTTGTTATGTGGTTTTACCCCAGCCAATTTCGCCTCCAATATAGATCATCTAAATAATCTAACATTTAACATTCGAAAAAAAAAGGGATCAGGAGCAGCTATACAAAATTTTTTTTAAGTAGATCACATAGTAAAGTGTTGGCTTACCCAAAATAAGCAAAATAAGATCACGTGCTTTAAATTTAGCCACAAAACAATTGCAGTATCAATCACTTGTAATAATTGTTTGCTGCGTGTCGTTAAGGTCAAAATAATTTTGTGAGACAAATTAGAGTCGTCAAAGGTTTTATTCAGGCTGTAGAAAGGGAGTTGTTACTTGAATGAATGAATGAATGTTATGTGGGCGGGAAAAGTCTCATGCACTTAGGCCACCTTGCTTGACACGTTGTACCCCACTATCCACTGTGTCCGCCCTGAAAACCCACCGCCTTGGCAAAGGAGCAGATTTTTCTGGGTTGAAACTTTCTAACATCGCCAGGGCTAAGCACACAGCTTCCCAAAAGCGATAGTCTTATCGCGGCGAGTGCAGGGCACTCGGTTAGGATATGTAAAGGGAATTCTTCGTCCTCCATACACCAATGACACTCCGAGTCTTCAACAATTCCCAGAATGCTAAGATGTTTATTAAGGCGACAGTATCCTGTCAAGAGCTCTTTCGGCAGAAAAGACCTCGCTCTGGAGGCGCTCACTTCCCCGATAAGGAGGTTGGCCTGCCTCATTCCGTTTGTGCCTTCCCAGAGCGCCCCAGAGGAGCGCCTGTTCAAGTCACATTTTCGGATCGTCATGGCAAGACACGTCGCGATACCCACCATATGTTCCGACCCCACTGGATCAGCTGATGACCCATTCTAGCTAGTTGGTCAGCCTCCTCGTTTCCAAAAATGCCCTCATGTCCTGGAACCCAGAGGAGATCAACCTTGTTGTGTCCTGCCAGGGTTTTTAGTACATCCCTTTACTCAGCCATAAATGCAGAGCTTACTCTGGCCGATTTGTTGGCAGACAGTGCAGTTCTACTGTCTGAGCATATGTAGATATGTATTGTATTTTCCTGACAAAGACAATTCTAGGTTTTTATAACCACACTTCAGAATGATGTTTACCTCTGCCTGGAAAACAGTGGCCTACTTGCCCAGGGCAAAATTAAATTTCGCTTCTGTGCTTCTGTAGCTCCAGACTTCTCCTTCATTTTAGAGCCGTCGGTATACCAGACCACCCCATTCTGGGTGCAAGGTACACACATCCAGTCCTTCCATACGTTCCTTTCGGGTACAGAGACCCTTACAGGAGGCTTTGGTTTGATTTGTAAAGGTATCTAGTCCTGGTTCATGTGAAGAACAGGCAGATCTCCGATATATCTCTATACAGTTTTGTGTGGCTCTTAGAACTAAGATTAATCCTAATATCGCAGAGGCTTTGAAGTCTATACATAGTCCTCAATGCCATGTGTTGCAAAAATAGAGGCAGTCCCGTGGGGTTCTTACTTAGAGTAAGGGTTGTTACGAAGTAGTTAGTTTGGCCAAAGCAAAATTCAGTAATTTTAAAACTTTTACTTACTGCATAAGAACTTGCAACTGGACCTAAGATTTAGAGTTATTTTTAGTCCGATACTGCGTATTGCTTTACTGCGCCGAAACTTGGTCTTTAAAAGCAAAAACATTAAAAAATTAAATTCATAAGATAATCATGACATGGTATATGTTATAACAAAGCTGCTAAGAGAACTAAAGACAATTTATGACTACCCTAAAACAAAAAAAACTCACATCTGGGACAAATACCAGCTGAAAGATTCTTAATCCCGAAACTTATTTCCCAGCAAAAAAAGCCCTCAAAGAACTTTGGAGAAAAACGAGACATTTTTAGCTTAGCAACGTCATTGATTGGAGCTGTGGCGTACCTACATAAGGGGAATAAATTTCCCATGGACCATAAAAATTAATGGATTTAAACGTAATGGGAGTCGACAGGAATTTTCCATTATATAATATTGCGCACGCTACTGGATTGAAGTAAAATATCAGATGCAGTAAAATAAAATACTTTTTTGTACGGCAAATGGCAATTACAAAATTGTGGACGTCTTTTTGTGTCAACTGCTGTCTGTTCCCTTAGCAACCAAAATAGAGACATACAAAAATGTTTCTGTTTTGTTTGGTTAATTTTTTAATATTTTAATTTCTTTTATATTTTAATTTTTTTATAGTTTTTATATTTTTCGCACACACAAAAATATTCTTCCTCACACGATCGTCTAAAGGTGGAATTTATAGTCGAGCCTTGAGGCCGGCCTTTTGCAAAGCGTCCTCGGAGATTTCTCAGCGTTTTCATTGTAAGCTTTCCTCAAAAAAGGCTCATTCAACGAAGCGAATGACATCTTTTAAGAATTTCAGCTGGTTTATCAAAGTTTTAATAAACGTATATCTGTGTTAAACAGACAAGCGTAATAGTCAACTATCGGTTCAAAAAAAAAATGTTTAAATCTATCAAAATTTACCCTTTATAGTTGCTTAATGCAAACAGTCTATTTTTAAATAATTATGCTTCGCGAAGCGTAAAGGGTTTAAAATTTAAAAGGATTTTCTCGGAACTTCATTTATTTTGAATTTTCCATTTTTGTAGTATCTGAAGATTCATAAAGCGGTAAAGTGAAAAAATTATATACTAAAGCTTAATATACACATTTTGCCCGAATTATATTTTTAATGGGAGGGTGCTGAAGAGACTGATTTAGGTATGACATTTAATCACAGAAAATAGATTGAAACCTACAGGGAGATATTTTATTTTTGAACACCTGCGTATAGATCACATTTTTCTATCCACAAAGCGTGATAAGGCAATATTCTTCCAACGTGAAATTATAAGAAGTTGTATCAAAACAGCCTAGCTAAAAAAATCAACGTCATATGTTTTCTATGTCTTGCTTCCGCCTGTGTTCAAAGGAAACTTTGGTAATTTTTTTATAAAAATAAATTTAACTGTGCTCATATGCTAAACTTAAAGTTCAAAAGGGTCAAAAATGCAATATAAATGAAATATGCATCGATATGAAAGACATATAAATTTTGAAATAAAGTAAAAATTGCTGCTCTTCCATGATCTTGTATTCGTGTCTATGTAGCTGACAGAATTAAATTTATTTTTATATATTTCGCTAGACAGAAAATATTGGAAATTGGGAAAATGCAATGCATGGCAAAGGCTGGGGCTTTAAAAATATTGAAATTGACGTTTCATTATATTTACGTACCTCTTTTAAAATAGACTGCGATTATAGGTTTCATAAAAAATATTTATTAGCAAAAATTACTTTGCAGAGTTACGTAGGGGCGATGGGGGCAATATGGGGTACTTAATTGTATAGGCTTATTTCTCCTATTAAATGATCACCATTGCGTTCGTCATTTGGAATTAAGTTGGCTAGATATGTTATCTTTATGTTTTAATATTCAGTTTAAAGGATTTAGAACCCCACCGTACTTTTCTTTTTGTAAAAAATTGATTTTCCCCCTTTTTGACCCGCATACGGGGTACCAATATGTGGCACAACGGGCGGGGCGGTTGTGTGATTTGGAATCAATATTTGTGTAAGACAAGTTTTATATATTATTATACTAACCAAAATTAAAATAATTATTAAAAAAATGAAAAGTTGTAATTAAAATTACAGTGACCTTAGTCATCGCTGTCGACTCTCTAACACGAATTTCGCGCCGATTGTTTGCAAAGACTTATAGATATTCAATATGTGTTACCTTAGGATTAAACTGGATTTGACAGGAACCATGTATAAAATAATGCTTAAATGTCTTAACAGAAACCATGTATAAAATAAAATCTTGTAAAGTAAAGAAATAATAATAAAGTTCTACCTATTCTATACATCGGTAAAAAAAACTTTCTATTCGTTTTTTCACACACAAAACAAATAACTACCCTACGTTAAAAATAAATTCAGCTAAAATAATTAAACAAATATTAAACAGTAAAAAAAATATTAAACGTTATATTTTTTTCTATCGAGATATTAAAAATTACAGAACAGATAGCTAATGGCTTTAAACAAATTCTACACTTTGTTAAAAAATAAAGGGCTCCGTGTTTGGAATCCAATAAACAAAAAAAATTTAAACACACAAAATTTACAATAGCAAATTGTAGATATAAGTACATTGCGAATTACCTGAAAAGATTGTGATTGGTTTACTGCTGTTTATTGTTTAAATATTAACAAAAATTTTGTGATATGGTATGGTATACAAACATTCACACTATTTCGTAAGTCGAGGGTTGTTTTGGATTAAATTCAAATAAATGACAAAACTTATATCTGCTCTGTCATCACGTTTAGCCTTAAGCCGGCTGTCCGCTGAGCGTATTATCCGTGCGGATTTTTCTTCTCAGGCTTTGATTGAGTCAAATTTTCAAATCAACTAATCAGAGCCCAACAAAAGAAAAATCCGCGCGGATACTACGCTTAATGGACACCCGACATTACAGTTAATTTCATAACTATTTGACAGTTATCAGCCACGGCCTTTTTGATGGCCTTGTAACCAGCATAAGCCATTGTAAAAAACGGACTTCAAAAATTATCAAATTACCTACTTATATGTTGTTCAAAAATGATGGCTTCTACTTATTTAAAGCAAAACTTTAAAAATTGAAATTTGTTTTATTATTTTAACAATTAAAGAAAATGTACATACTTAAACCGATGCATAACATTTATGTATGGCCCTAACGGCAACGTGGGCAAAACACGAATAAGCAGAAACTACAGCTGATAATAGGGACCTTTTGCACGCCGTCCTTTAGCTACCTTTATCCTTTATAAATGCGACATTAAATGACAGATGTCACGTGATATTTAGACCTAATTTTGACCTTTTGCACACACAATTTTTTATCATTTATCCTTTATTTATCTGTCAAAAGCCTGTTTTGTGTTCTGTATGCAAAATTAATTAAAAAGTTCCGAAAACAACTAAGGAAAAACTGAAAGAGCAATACCAGTGAAAAACTGCTAGGAAAATATAGGATTACGTCTGTGTTTACTGTGTACCTACTTCTTATTTATTTTACGCACTTCACAGAACATTGATGACTTTTGGTTAGTTAGTGAACACTGTTGCCAAACAACACATACCTACCAGTTTTTATAAAAAATAATTTTCAATAACTGGCATAAATTTAAATATTCGGATTAACCCACATAGGTAGCTCTTGAAATAACAGTGGCGGATCCAGGGGGGGGGGGGGGGAAAATGAGTAAAAAGTAAGGTTTTTGCTAATAAAAATTCAAAATTTTCGCTTGCGGCGCATGAAAGTATCTATTGTTATTATCATCGAAATTACAACCACTTTTATTAATAAATTATCCTGAATTTGTAGCCTAAACTTGCAAAATATTTTGTAAAGATATATGTAAGATATTGTACTTTTTAGTTTTGATTAATTTAATAAAATGCTGCTTAAAAAAATATATACCATTTTTTACCAACAGAAAATGTCACCTAAAGTGCCCCCCCACCCGCGTATACAAGGGGGAGGTATTGGGGGGTAACTACCTCCACCAAGATTGGAAAAAATAAGGATTCTTCTACAAAAATATAGAAAAATTTTGCCTGCGGCGCATAAAGTTGCTTTGTTGTTTCCGAAATTGTACCAGGTTTAGGCCGTAAATTAGAACTGCAAATTTTTTCGCCTGCGCCGCTATGTGGATAAAAATGTGCATAAACTGCTAAACTTTTTCGTTGATTTGACTGAATTACTCCCCCCCCCAAGATCAATGCCTGGATACGCCACTGCATCCCCCCCCCCCGAGAAGCACCTCTGGATCCGCCCTTGTGAAATAATTGTCTGGTATCAAAAATATTTGTAATTTACATTACATTTTGACATAAAGTTATATGCGCGGCAACACTGTCTCTAAATAAATGAACTAGTAGCCTGCGTTATTGGAACACAAGTCAAACACTATCCTAAATCAGGTTTGCCAGATTTTTAAAATTAAAAAGCGGGACAAATTAAGTAAATGCGTAAACACAAAAATTTAAAATAAATACTAAAAATATACATTGATTCTAACATAAAGCTGGAGTGTTTTAGGAACCAGATGGTGCGTTTATTTATTTACGTTATATACGTAAATGTACCTACCCCTACGGCGGGACGTCTGGCAACCCTGTCTTAAATCCTTTAGTAAAGGATAAGGTTTAAACCAGGTAACTGCGGATGCCTCAAATAGAAGATAAGAGAAAAATGGAACATGCAAAAGGTCCCTAATACCCTCAACTTAAAAATCAGAACACTGAAGTCACAAAAGCACCACATCTACTTAACTTTACCTATTTAAGTTGTTTCTTCAGTAGGTAACTTATTTATTTTTACTTATTTTTTAAATTTTAAAATATATACGCAGGCACAAGCAGACTATATTTGCAGAGTAGGCAACGTTCAGCAGATGCACAATATTCTAGACGAAAGAGAGATTCTTGAACGCCCTTTTCTAGTACGTTCCCAAATTTAAATTCACTTCAACGCTTTTTATCGAGTTATTTGGTTGCGCCGCTAATACTAATTAAGTAAAATTAGCGATTTAGTGGCCTTATTTGCTTTAAACATACTCTCGGACCCTTAGAAAAATGAATAGATCATAAGCAGTCCTATAGTTACGTGATGATCATAAATTAACACTGCATTTTTTTAAAGAAAGGTTTTTGCTAAGAGAATATAAAGATATTTGGTTTTAAAAAAATGTATGGAATAATTTTGATCGAAAAAGAGGGAGGGAAGGTTTGGCCTTGCGCTACCCGCAATGTTTTTTTAATGTGTAATTTGCTTGAAAATGCGTTACGAGGGGGAGGAGGGGGTGTCAAAAATCCTGAATTTTTGCGTTACGTAATTTAAAGACGTTCCCTAAGAAACAGATGGAAAAAAAAAATTACAGTTGGTTAGAACTACGTTTTCTAAAAAAATATATAAAAACTATTCTTTATAGAAAAACATTTATTCTTTAAAATAAATGAAAATAGGGACCTAGATTTTTTTTCAGTTTTTTGCTTCATATTGGGTCAATTATCCCCCAGCTATAAAAAAAATTTAAAAAAAAATCCATGTCCGTATTTTTTTTCTTTATTTTTCTCTAAAATCTCGAATTCAACTTGACGGACCAAAAATTTAACAATGTCATTTTATTGACAAAATCAACTGTCTGTAGAGAAGTTTTAACAGAATTGAAATATCTGCCTTAATAATGAATTTCTGGGATTCCGAATTTTTGAATTTTCCCCCGTAGCTTGAAAACTACAAGGGCTAGAAAAAAACTTTTTACATATTTTTTATTTTCTCAAAATTTGAGTAATGTGAAAGTTCCAGTCCTCTTTCTTTTATAATAACTGAGTCCCATTCAATACCGCCGTCTGGCTGGTATAATTTGGCCCACATACAGACAGAGTTGTCAGGTACTTCAAGTAAGATACTTGAAATTTTACTTAAGTACTTACAAGCACTTTACAAGTAAAAATACAATCCAGTAATTGTACTTTTTACTTGAAGTATTTTTACAATGTAGATGATTTATTCAAGTAAGTACTTCAAGTAGACCATAATGCTTCAAGCACTTTAACAATGTACTTGTGACATCTCTGCATACAAACAAAACTTTTGGTAAAATCCGTAAAACTGACATAGAAATAAACACTTGAACTTACAAAAATATGAGAACGATCAGCTGATTCACACAGAACACAGTAAAGCTCAGCGATGGACTGGATGCCTGTGTCCTAACAAATGTTAGTCAAACCTATCAAAAAAGAACTTCAAACAAATGCCGCAGTGATTTTTGGGTTTTTGAGCGATATATATATATATATATATATATATATATATATATATATATATATATATATATATATCTATATATATATATATATATATATATATACATATTAGTTATCCATATTAAGTACTTCGCCGTGGTAACATATAATAAAACTACTTGCATAAAAAAGAAAAACAAAAACCTTCGAGAGTACAAGCAAATTTAAAACCCTTCTAGATCTGATTTTTTATCATGATCGACCATCACATTTGAAATAAATAATTTGTCAAAAAAATTACACTAGTTGGTCAAAACATTATTAATTTATAAAGTTAAAGCTTCCCGCAATAAGCCCTAAATCTAAGTAATCTTAGTTTCATGACTTTGGTAAAAATACCCCCTTGGGGGTCTGAAACAGTTTAAAAAATCTGCTTTTAATCTATTCAGTGTTCTATTCAGCCTAGGTATAAGTAGAAAGCATTGTGATAACCAAAAAGCTAATCTATCCTTCCTCCCACGCTGTTTCATTAAACATCCCGTATTAACGTGAATTTTTGCCCGCTTTTATTACCAAACACATTACACGGCTGGCATGTGGAGTGTAAATTCGCGTGCGA
The DNA here is from genome assembly GCA_963576565.1 of Aspidapion aeneum. Classification (NCBI taxonomy): domain Eukaryota; kingdom Metazoa; phylum Arthropoda; class Insecta; order Coleoptera; family Brentidae; genus Aspidapion; species Aspidapion aeneum. The sequence goes on from OY755040.1 coordinate 113,823,449, forward strand.
AAACCGCGGGGCTTCATTTAAAAATGAATGTGTTCTTTAATCCGGTTACTATTACAATAAGTCCCCAATACATGTACAGGTACAAGTAGTGTCGGTAATTTTGTCCACATATTCACTGGAGTTCCAAAAAGAGGGGTATCCTTATTTATAAAGAAAAACCTAAAAAATAAGATTACGGACTACGATTGCATTAGCGAAAACATAGTTCGAGTTAACATGAAGATGCTTGGACATAATATAAGCATAATAAGTCTATACACAATCAAATGACGTAAGAGTAGCTATAAAACAAATGTTCTTTGACCAACTTGATGAGGAATACTAGGAAAATAATTATGCTTGTTGATTTTAATAGTCGAACTGGTAGACAAACTCAAAGCAAAGCGAAAGAACCAGTTGGAGAGGAAGTAACGCTTGAGACTGGCAATTGTGTGAAACCCACATCCTAAAAATAAATAATGATTTTTTTAAACATAAGGATATTCATCGATATAGATTCAGCCAACAAGAAATCTTAAATCAATCATTGATTATGCTATAGGTGGACAACACTCAGAATTAAAGTGGTATGATGTGCGAGCACTTCATGGTGTTACATGCGGATCTGACTACCATCTGGTAAAACCAAAAATGTTAATCCCTTTAAGAAAAACAAATAGAGAAGAAAGTATTGGAGAAAATGAGAACCTAGAATGCATCAAAGAAAATCAAAAATACAACTTTAGAAGTCTAGAAATCGAAAGTACGCAAAGATTGTATCAGAAACAAAAATGAAAAATTAATAAACACAGAACAGAACCCTCATTTGAAGAGATATATACAAACATAATAAAAAGCTTGAAGGAAACAAGCAAAGAAGCTGTTAGATACCAAGATAATAGAAATAACAATAAGATGTGGTGGACGGAGGAAATACAGGAAATAGTCAAGGAGAAAAAGCACAAATACTTGAAATGGCTCAGTAGTAAAGAGCAAAGAGACCTAGAGATCTACAGGCAAACCAGAAGGCAGCTAAGAAATTTGATACGCATCGAAAAAAATTAACCGTTCGAGCTCAAATGTCACGATATAAAGACACACGTAGGACGTAGGCAGATTTCCAAAGTATGGCAATTCATTTCTACGGTAAAAAAACTAACAAAAGAAAAAGTAAACATTCAGATTATCAAACTAAAACACTGGACAGAACACTCCAAGGGACTGCTGCAGCAAACAAGACCCGAATATCTGTCAGCCGCTCCGAGGAGAGACATAGAAGTACATGAAGAGGAAGTGGTAATCGAAAAAGAAATGATAAATAATAGTATTAAAAAGCTTAAATCCGGAAAAGCTTGCGTGGACCTGGGGGAATATACGGTGAAATACTCAAATATGGATCAGAGAAACTACTAGAATATCTCACATATATTATTAATTAATGCATAAATTAAAATAGCGAATTCAAAGAAAATAGATAACTTTGATAAAATCCGCTGAAAGATAAATACTTATCCAATATTTAAGCAATGTCGAGGTAGTTCGCTAAAAGGTTGGTGAACTTATAAAATAATTTAGTTGTGATTTAGAATTTTGTAAAGAAATTTATTTAAGTTCAACATTCTAGATATAAGTCGATAATACGTATACAGTGGCCAATCGCGGATCTGGGTCAAAATCTAGGGGGGGGGGGTAATAGTCGACAATTTTTTTTTTGTAATATAAATTTTTTCTAGGGGGCGGTAATTTTCCTATTTTCCATTATTTTATTAGGAAAAAGTGCATTTTTTTTTCTAGGGGGGGTAACTGGGTAATTAAGGCGCACAGGAATATGTCTTGGGGGCGAGAGTCTTGAGGGGGGCGGAGAGTCCATAATGCCCTATTTTGTGCTATTTTATTTACAAAATATGTTAATAGCCCATCGCACCGACTTTTTTTTTCGTTACTTAGCCTTAAGTGTTCCTTATTACATCATATTATGATTATATTAAGAAACCCTGTAAGCTAAGTAAGAAAAAAAAATCGGTGAGATGGACCCTAAAATGCTTAAACAATGCCTCCGCTCTTGGATGCGCGGATGTATAAGTGTACTTGTATAATTTATAACTTTGATAAATCTGGTTTTGAAGTGAATTTGGCAGACGTGATGTTGAAACGTTAACTGAAACGTCAGTTGATCTTTAAAATCATAGTTAAAATGCTAGTTACGAAGAATACTTAAAAAATTGGTTTGTCCTGTTTCGCACTGTATAGCGAAACTACAGAAAAAATTGTATTCAAATATAAGTATAGTGGATTCAAACCAAGACATTTATTAAAACAAATTATTTTACCAATGTATTTATTTTCTAATAGTTGCTATAGGTAACAATAAAAAATGTTTAACAGAATATGCCAGTCTGGAAACTTTAATATTTAATTTTAAAATTTATTTGTGTAGGGAAAAATCAATTATTTATTTTAAAATTTTACTCATTGCATTGTTTGAACTTTTTCATATCGGAAATTATGTTTAAAAATTCAACAAACGAAAAGTTTTGAATGGTTCAGATTCCAATTTAAAAAAGCAATATCGTAAAAAATCATCATGCACAATGTTATAATGTCGTTTTAATTTCAAAAGCCATGTACATGTACTATTTTAAAAACATTTTATAAAACATGTCTTTGCCATTTAAAATAGAAATTTTATTAGTTATATAAAAGTAATTTTTATAATGCATCAAAGTTCAATAAATCACAAAAAGCGAAAAACCAAAGATATAAGTTTAAATCCTTTTCCTGGTAAAGAAAAAATTCATCTGATCTTATATCTCCGACCAAGTATCGGAACTCAACAAGTATTTTTTTAAAAACAAATAAAATTTAAAATCGCTGATGTACGGTTCGTTATTAAATGTACAGACAACTAAATAAAAAATACCTACCTACTTTTTATATGGAAGTAGTGTAGTATTAGTATCTAGTTATAGTGCTAAATGGAAGAAATCAAAAAAGGAGAAGTCAGTCAAGATGGAGTATCTATAAAATAAAACAGAATTTTTTATTTTAGATGGCATTGACATAAATTCAATTTAAAACCAAATCATGATTACCTACTTCTTTGACAAATCATTTATGTTAATTGACATGGTTCGTTCGTTTTTCAAAGTTTTTTTTTACAAAACCACATTTTTTAAGTAGTTTAGAAAACTCGATATAATACTGATTGTTGCAATCGGTGCTATCTGTCGATGAAACATATGATTTTGATAGCCATCAACGATGAGGCCAACAAAAATTAGAAGAACTCGATGCGTTTAACCACAGTATATTTATTATTTCATTTACTTAATTTTTGAATTTTATGCCCTACCTCAACCACGTCTCGGGTCATTCGAAATGCAATTTAAAATCACTTAAACTATAGTTTCACCTTTTTCATTGACATAATCTCAGGTGTCCATGAAGCGTATTATCCGCACGGATTTATCTTTTCTTGGGCTCTAATTGGTTGACTTAAAATCTGAGCCAATCAAAGCCTGAGAAAAAAAATCCGCACGGATAATACGCTCCATAAACATCCGGCTTTAATCCAGGATTTTTGCATAAGGTTTTCGTGCACTTAAAAGAAGTTCCTCGTCCGAATCTGATGAACTGTATGTATCATCATCATCCTTCAATAAATATATTGCCAATTTCGCCGCAGAGCTGCTTATAGGCTGCTTCTTAAAAAGATTAATGAAATTTTAAAAACTTGAAATTTGAGGTTAATGGTATAAATCGCCGCATCGCCTCCACTAACAATCGATTATATCGGTTTGATGGCATGTGGATCGCATCAGAACTTTTCTAGAACCCGATTGATTGCATCGATTAGCTCATCGATGAAATTAAGAACTCTGCCATACTATATGGGCCAAGCTTTGTTGTATATGCAATCAAAAACCAGTATACCCTATTTATATGACTCAACGTTATAGTGATTGACACCGGGTTATAAGTCCCAGAAACGGCAAACTATCCTGCTTTCCAAATTAAAAATCCGTTAACTTAAATGGTCTAGATTCACGGCTTGCGATATTGTGTTCTGTGCAACGTATTTTTTAATAGTGGCAGGTTGTGGCTTTTTATATTTTTTAAGCAAAAGAACATCTTGAGTACTACATACGTTAGAAAATAGTGTATCACTGTATTCATTAGACCTGTTTGTCTTGCGGTTCGATGCTATTGAGATTTTTGTTTTGCATGTTGCAACTCTAATTGTAGTCTTAAATATTTACGAATAAAAGTTTTCAAAATCTAGTTAAAGAGATTTCCTTGGTCTACGTGTTATGGTACCCATTTACTTGCACTTATTATTTTGGCGCTAAATAAGTCATCCTGAGCACTGTAAATTTAAATGTAGGGCTAGCATTTTGTGATTATTAGAATTATTGTGTGAGAGTGTTTTATGTTTAGGCTTATCAGCGAAGTACAATGCGCATTTATCTAGACTCTAATTACAAATGAGCAGTTTACTTCGCTGGCCTCTTTAGTAAAAGATATTTGCATTCTACTAATATTCCAGATAAAAGATGTAAATAGATTTTTAAAATATAAGCCACTCAGCACCTATCATAATCACTCACGCATTAAACCACATCATTCTCTCCCTCATATTCAAGGAACGTCAAAGCAGCGTACTCAACAATTTCCTAGCCTCAATCAAGGAGCTGAAAAAGGGAGGCGAAGCTCTGCTAAACACCATCCAGTCGGCGTCGGCTGTTACCTTGTTCGCGCCCTGCAACGAGGCTATGAACAACAATCTTATTGCTCATGAGCGCAGCGACCCTGCCAGGTGGCTGGAGATACTGAAGATGCATGTTATTGTTGATGAAAAGCTTTATTCTACAACGATCGAAAACAAAATTGAAAAAAAGGTACGTACATAAGTTTCAAAGCTGCAACCTCTTCCAGATTTTAATCTTAAAGTCAAAACAAACACGCCTAACCCTCATATAAGTGCTAAAACTTCAAATCGCATTTCCTTTAATTGCAGGTATTTAGAAAATTTGCCGGGTAATTGGAAAATTATGATTGAGGTTAAGGATCTTTTTCTTCAACGTCAAATTCTTCCCAGGCACATATATAAAGCGCGTTTTAGAAAGTTAGGAACTTAGGTGGGCAGTTCGAAAATTTCCAGCGATGACCATTCTTTTTATCATAAAGTTTTTTGGTCAGTTGGGAACAATAGACTTCTTCTCCCCGCTTTTCAATAATAGGTATTCGCGACACCGCTATGCCCGGAAATAGCCTTTATATTTTAGCGTAATTAGACCTGTATTTTTTTAACTACCTAATTATTGACATTGATTCGTCGCTTAAGGTAAGATCTAGCATAGCTATATCTAAAATAGAAATAGAATAAAAATTTGTAGCAATACCAAACAGTAGAGATCTGGCTAAATCCCAGTTATACCGGGTGTGATTCTTAAAAGCCAAACTTATACCCCGCCTTAAATAGATTCTATTGGATAAAGAGCCCCACCCCATTTCGCCTTTAACAGTAAAGCAAGCAAATGCTTTCTGTAAGTCGGAGCAGAAACTGGTAACTAGTTTCTGGTCGGAGTTTTTTAAAGGCGATACGCGATGATGCAAGCCATCCCGCCTTTTGGCGACTTTTGGTAGGGATGATAGGGGCAACTTTAAAAGGCGGGATCACGAAGAAAAAGAAAAGTCAGGCTAGGTTATCTTTGTCGGAAACATCTATATTTCGTAATCCTTTCTCGCACTTCAATATGAGAAGCTTTTAAGAATTACTTTTGAACATGATGTATATTGACACAGACTCATTCATTTTCAGTATGTCATGAATTAGTAGTAGTTATGCTAGATCTCGATTCTAGATCAATGCACTATTTATACTCTTAAATACATTTAACACTTTATTTTTCAAAGACTTATTTGTTTGAAGACCCGAAATCTTTCGATCATACCAATTAATTTTTTTTAATTGCCTTGCATAACAAAAGGTCTAATAAAAAAAAATTATAGCGGGACTTTCCAATTATTCAGAATCAATCGCCAACTTTTGCAAAGTTGTAGCAAAGTTAAAGTGTTTTATACAGAATATAAGGACAATTTTTAAACCTATTTTATTTATTATAGAGATACCGATTCCTTACTCTTGTGTTGAATTATCAACTTTCAGGTAATGAAGTAATTAATTACAATAAGAATAATAAATCTGGTCGCAAGAAACAAACCGAACAGAATGGCTTGTACAGGGTGGCGCAATGGGAATTGACGGTTTTTAGGGTGATATTATAGATATACTAATGAAATAACCAAGGACACATTTACTGCAGTTTTACAAAAAAAAAATTGTTTTAAAATAATGTCTTTTAAGTGGCCACCACCTTTTTTAAACATTCCTGAAGTCGTGACTGAAAATTTTCTGTAACTCGTTGCAGCATCTCCTGGTTTATCGCTCTGATTTATCGAGTAATGTTGTCATTTAAAGCTTGTAGCGTTTGAAGTCTATTTTGGAAAACCCTAGCCTTCAAGTATCCCCAAAATAAAAAATCAGGTGACCTCGGCGGCCAATTAAAATCTCCATAACTGGATACAAGTCGTCCAGGAAACAAGTTTCTTACAGCAGCTATGCAAATCCGGGCAGTATGGCTTGTTGCGCCATCTTACTGGAACCATAAGATATTATTTTCTATCCCCAGTCGTTGCAATTCAGCAGGTAAAAAAATTTGAAGTATCTTCAAATACCGTTCAGAAGTTACAGTAGTTACAGTCGGTTCGCGCCATCTTACTGGAACTATAAGATATTATTTTCTATCCCCAGTCGTTGCAATTCAGCAGGTAAAAAAATTTGAAGTATCTTCAAATACCGTTCAGAAGTTACAGTAGTTACAGTCACTTTTTACGCCGAAACTGTCGTTGCACCTCAATAACAGACTCTGATCGATGATACGCTCGAACGCAAAAGCTACGTTGATTCACTGGCCACAGATTCATGGCTACTAAACTGCATTACATTCTGTATAATTTACCCCTTGAATGTCCCCTTGACTTTACTCCTATTTGGACAATGGCGTCTCAAAAATCGTCAATATCAACAATCAACATCACCCTACTTTATTTATTGTGTTTTGGCAGGTTTTTTTCTTTTTTCATATCTGTATAGTGCAACAAAATTAATAGAAAACCTTGTAGAAGGCCCAAAATAATGGCGTTCGAAGTTTTTATCCCTTTAGGTCAAGTACTGAAGACGAACAAAAATATTTATAGAATTTCTTGTTGTTGAATCAAGAAATGCAGGTATTTGCTGTGCACAAATGTTATCACAATTATTATAATTCGTTGTTTTGCTTGTTTAAAAGTGTTTTTTTTTAATGGTAGTTGATAATATAATCATATTTAATATTTTGGATGAAATCATTCTCAGCCTGCAGTGACATCTATCTGTATCAGAGGACCTTTACAGGCGATTTCAGTTTCTATAAAACCCGATACCAAGGCGTTTCCATGCAAATTGAAAGGATAGCTGTTAGAGATTCTCACACTGCAGCGGCTTGTAGCCTATTATATTTCCTTGATGGTGTTTTCCTAATTTTGTAGATTTAAACACTTCGCGAATTCTTTTATTAGGTTTTTCTGGCAGTTTGCCTCCTCGGAATGCGTTCCGTAGTGTGCCGTGACCGGTTATTAGTACATAGTTAGTACATATTTAGTTTAAAAAGGTCACACACACATTTTACCCCTATGTTTTCGATGTTGTTAGTTCATCCGTCTTTTGATACGGCCACGTTTCTAGGTTTTTGGCATTTTCTACAAAGGCTCTGTGCCCATGTGCCCGGGTCGGCAATGGTAGCCTTGTTATGTTTCGCCAGGGCTAGGAGGAATTGTATTCAGTTCCAAATAACTTTTAGAATTCAATATAACAACCTTGAGCGCTTTGATTACAAGTAAATTAAAGGTTGTAATTCGGACTGTGATGGGATGTATATACATTTCTGTTTATTTTATATTTTCAGGATTACCAATCTCCGACTTTAGCCAAGGGCAAAACTTTATATTTCAACGTAGTTAAAGGCTACCCAAACACAACGTTATCAGTTGAAGGAGGGGGAGTTAACGCCACCGTCATTCAACCGGATTTGGCAGCAACTAACGGTGTCATCCATGTTATCGACCGAGTCTTGGGAGTGCCATATTCAACTGTTTTTCAGAAATTAAGCACTGACCCAATGATTAGGTAAGATTAAAGCTAAGTACGGTGATACAACTGTAGCTAATACTCTCTATATTCTCCTAAACAAACTACTGAAAAAAAAAATCACTGAAGAGAATCCATAACCATTACTTTACACAAGAAATGCGATAGAGCGGACCTAAAAAACTATCGACCTATAACACTCCTTAATGTAATTTATAAGCTTTTTACGAAAAAATTGATATATCTTGAATGGTACAAATGTCAAATTTGACAGTAGTGGTTAAAAACAATGAAAAATACTACTCTCCTCTACCGACTGCTTAAAAAAATATATATTCAATAGTAAAATAAATGGATCCATGATGGATTTGATACCTTCCTAGCCTATTAGCACACTTCACGCTATTGGGAACAATTATTGTAAATATCTCAGAAACGGTTTAGGAGTTATCGTGTTACGGCCTTACATACGGAGAGACGTCAGAACGATATTGCTAAGATAATAAAAAAAACAAAACAAAATGACACATTTTCGGTGTTTTCTCACATTTTTTACTATACCATTGCTGCGCGGGCTAGAAAGGCAAAAATAAGGGAGGTGTCAGGTTCTAAAAAATTACACTGTACGAATCTTACGGATTCATATTTTTTTCAGTAAATCATTTAAACTTGGCCAACTAGAAGGATTCAACGAGCAACTAAAAGATGAGACCAGAAAATTCACGTATTTTGTGCCCAGCAACCGTGCTTGGGAGGAAGCGCGATTGGAAATGCCTTCAGAAATCAAGAAGCTCTTCATGAATGACTATGCCTATCACGTAAGTTACATCCACCAAAAATACTAAACTTTACACGAATTATCTTCTTTTATCTTGATTTACGGTCGTTCACTTTTTTAATGTTTTCTTAAAATTGAAGAAGCTCGTCTGAAAAGCCCGAAGTCCCAGCGGGCTTTTCAGGCGGGCTTTTAAAAACTGCTAAAGAAAATCGTTTAACAAATTATGATACTTTTTTTAAGCCATGCGGTGTTAAATTATTTTCAGAATTTTAGCTCTCTAAAGAATCGTCCAAAACATAAATCAATCAATCAACAGATTTCTAAATAACAAAAATTCACGCCAAAAGCTTGAAAAGAAAATTAAAATTTCCCGCTTCTGAATAATTATCGAAAAAAAAAAATGTTCAGGACGTTAACAAGCATCAACAGTAACAGTACAATTTAATTACACTTTTGGATTTTCTTCATCTGATTTCAAGTAAACGGAAGATAAGCCACAGTGCATGTTCTCAAGGAAGGAATATATAACAATTTTTGCATACCTTTTATTTAAAAAAAAACAGTACATAAATATCAGCTTAACTCTATAATAGGTCAATACAAAAAGATGGAAAATCATAAAAATCTATAAAACCAACCTTTTTTGCTTGAGAGAACGAGAATCTCTTGACGAGAGAGGGTCTTTCTCTCGTCTCGTCTCGACTTTTCATTCGAGAAAAAATATCTCTCTGGTCTCGTCGAGAGAGTGCGAGACGAGACGAGAGGCGAGAATCTCTCGTCTCGGCGGCAACACTAACCCAATCCAAGTGTAGATAATTATTTATTGTCCTGAACTACGACCTGCAGGATCCGGAAAAGAAACTTCCGGCCTTTATCAATACGAACTTGTCAAATTTATGTAAGGAAGGTATTGTTGGGATACATAATTGTTTAATATAACGGACGTTTTATGTGTATTTAAAAGATTTTATTTAGTTAATTTGATTTCATTAATATTTCATAAAGGTTCCCTGGTGGGCTATAAAGAAAATTTATAAAACGGCATGGCACAAACACGTAAGTCCAAATACATATTAAAAATAATTTGTTGTGCTTTAAAACGTATTGCTGTTCCTCCTTTATAAACTAGGGTGGAGACAAATAACAACGTGTATCGTCTTGCTGTGTTTAATTTTTTACAAATAAAATACTTTAAAAGTTACTGCTTTTGGGACTAACGCGAATTGTAGACCATCATTTGTCTCAAAACAAAAACTCAATTGCTAGCCTTCTAACAAGAACTGTACACCGATAACCACTGATGCGTGATTACTTTCTTTTTTTTTTTAACATCACAGTCCCCGGTGATAGAAGTATATTATAATAATCTAGGGGTTTGCTTCTTGTAGCCATATCGATTGTTGGTAATTTACCACTTCCAGCCCTGACCTAAAAAGTGATCTGTTGAGACAATCAAACACGGATTTGAGGGGGGTAACGGAGTTCTCTCGCTGGGTCTCTACCGAGAAATATTAGCCAAGAGGCTGTGCTCGAGCGTAAGTGGGCAACTAAAGGTTAGAAGAAACGAGAGTGTAATGGATCCACTTGCTCTTCGAGCAAGAGTAAAAAAAAAGTAATAATTGTACCAATTTTCAAGGGCGGAGATACCAATGACTCCCTCAAACTATCGTCCTATCTCACTGCTCAACACGCTTTCAAAAGTTAGAGAAAGAATTGTTAAAATAAGGCTGCGTGAATTCTTAAGTAAAAATAAAATACTTAACTCTTCGCAGTTTGGTTTTCAAGAGAAAAAAGGTACCAATGATTTAGTCTAAATGATGACGTCGTAGCAGTGTTTTGTGACTTTTCTAAGGCGTTCGATTGTGTCGATCACCAGATACTGGTGCAGAAATTAAGCCATTGTGGAATCAAAGGTACGGATTTGGAGTGGTTTATCAACAAAAATGATTCAAACCTCAATAACTTAACACATGAAGTCCCACAAGGGTCTGTGCAAGGGCCGCTCCTGTTCCTGCTTTACATAAATTATCTGGCTTCGATGGTAATTTGTGGAGGAAACAGCAATTTTGTGGAAACACAAGGATGCTTTAGTTCTGACACATATCATAGAACAAAACCGGTTATTTTAAAAGAGTGGTGTGATTGCAACCGGTTAGTTTTCGGCGTGTTAAAAACAATTATTATTTCGTTTAAATGCAACTTGAAGAGTGTTAAACGTCGTAAAATTTCTTGGTTTTTTTAAAGATGCTAATTTAAATTTTAAACAGCATATTCAGATATTAAACAAAAAACTTTCCCAAGCTTGCTATATTGTTAAAAGTATACGGCAGAAACTTGGCAAACAGATGGCAAGAAACACTTACTATGCATTAATGGATTCCCAAATTAGATATAGAATCGTATTCTGGGGCTATGCTACTTTAAAAAATGAACAATCTGTTTTTATTTGGCAAAAGAAAGCCCTAAGGTATCTTTGCCAAGTTGACTGTAGACAGAGCTGTAAACCACTTTTTTTTTACATTACTCGAGTACCTAATATTAACTATGATACGAAAATAATTCGCTAATGCTAGGTGGGATAAATTTAACTAATGAGGGTAGACTTTAAAAATCGCTTAGTTAATGATTTTTTTTTAATTTCGACAATACAGCATTATTGAGTTCAATTGAGTGCTAAGCCTTAAAACCTTAGTAAAAAACTGCTATAATAGTTATAGCAGGAAATGTTCGCTTTTGTATTTGTCTGTAAACGTAGCTTTTTTGCCAAAACTACTGAATATCTTTTAAAAAAAATACAGATATTTCTCTCAGACTATGAAGGGACAATCGCAGAAATATCTACAACCTAACCACAGCCCAAATTTTTTTGTCAGGCCACAAAGACCCTTCAAATGCATCTGGTCTCCAATCATGCATACACCATGGAAGATATCAAATATATGAACAATGATTCCCTCAAGCTTCTCCAGAACGGAAACATGAATGGATATGGAGAAGTTTACCCCCCTAGTACGCGTTATGTGGAATTGCCTACGATCAGGGGTTCTCTCAGATTGTTGGTGGAGGAGAAAAATGAAAATAGTAAGTACGATTTTAAGATTAAATTTTCAAGTTAAACTAAGTTATTTCAAAGGCACCTTCTGACGATGCACAGTGGTTCAAACCCCCCTAAAAATGACGCATAGGAGCTTTAAAATGACTTCAAGCAAGTGAATAATTATATATTATAATAATTACCTACTATTATACTAAACAATAATTTAGATTTAAACATAGATAAATGTAAAATCATCACATTTTCTAAACTTAAAAAGCCAATTGTGTTCAACTATACTATTAACTGAATTGAGATAGCAAGAGTAGAACTAGTTAAAGATCTTGGGGTCTGGCTAGATTCCGAGCTTTCTTTTAGTTATCACATTGAGAGGACTATCAGCAGGGCCATGAGAATGTTGGGATTTGTTTTTGGGACTCTCAATGAAAGTAATAATATTTTTGTTTTTAAAAATTTGTTTTGTGGTCTTGTTAGATCCATGCTGGAATATAGCCCAATTTGGCAACCCTATTATAAAACAAACAAAGACAGCTTAGAGAGAGTGCAGACAAAGTTGCTAAAACGAATCAGTCTTAAACTTGGAATTCCTTATAATGAAATCAACTGCCAAGAGTTACTTATTCTATTAAATCTAACATTTCTGGAAAATAGGAGAAATTACACAGATGTTTGCATTCTTTATAAGCTTGTTAACAATATCATCAATGCTCCGGAGCTTCTTGAAATGGTTGGTCTGCATATTCCCGCAAGAAATTGCAGACATAAACAACTGTTTAAAATTGATTTCCATCGAACAGACTATGGGATAAATTCACCTCTGATTTGTTAAAAAAAGTGACGTTAATTTTTTTAATACTTGTCCTAATGGTTTTTATAATAGAATGAAAAAGATTCTGCTTACCAAGTGAAAAACTGTTAAAATTGTTTTTTTTTTGTATGTATAACTACTATTTTTTGCTGTAAGTTTATTGTCATTCCGCCATTCTGCTCCTAATGTTACTTATAATTTTAATAAGAAAATGTTTTTTGATATTGTAAATGCTATATGCGGAAATAAAGATTTGATAATAAAAGTCCAAAAAAGCTGAAAACTACCTTTTATTACTACAATCCTGGACGAAAACCTAACGCATAAATAAAGATTTGATTTGATTTGATTACTAAGATCATGACCTATTCTAACTGTTTTTCATTGCCCTACTTCTCACTATCGCCGAATTGCTTATTGCCGGGTCGCTAAATTGTTGCATTTTTTGTTTGTTTGTCTCCAGTCGTGGACAGAACAAATTAGTGACTTGTTTACATTGTTGTATTCATTGGTAAAGGTTTTTTTTTAAATATAATTTAATATGGATAAATTAGCTATTGGTAAGTACTTCTAGAATATGATATTAATAATACTATTATAGATATTGAATAGTATAAATCGATTTTTTTTTTAAGGAGTGATATTTCAATAAGAATTTAAGATTTAATTTAATATATCATTAGAGCTTCACCTAGCTCACTTTTAAAATTATTACCGTTTAAACCTCATATCGCTGCCTTGCTTTGATAGGGGCATAACTGGAAATATGATAATTTAGGAAACGCTTTTTAAAAATAATGGTAAAGGCAAATATTTAAATATTTTTGTGCTTTAATTAAATCAATCAATAACCTACCCATGCTTGAAATAGACAATTAGGAAAATTTTGTGAAAAAAACGTCTGCCATCTTCAATTTAAGCGAAATGTCAATTACTAGGGTCCAACAGGTTACAGGTCTTTAAAATCGGTACAGTAGTAACGAATTTATACCAAAGAAAATAAATGCGGCAGTTTTATGCGGTTTTGAACCACTGTGCGATGTGATCAACCTTCTAGGTTCGTTAATTAACAATGGAAAACTCTCCAGTTTATATCACCATTTTTGGATAGTATTGTTGTTGATCGTTGTTGCCCAAAACTGCCTCTGGGTTGGTACGATAAAGTTTAATTTGTTTAATAGTGATCCCAAGGCTAACACACTTTGATTACGTTAAAGCTAGGATTCCCTCCACGGTCGCTTACAACTAAATCGCGGCGAATCATTCATCTACCACTGGTCGGAAAGAGATACCAGTAATGCGGATCCCTTTTCAACCAGTGATAAATTATCAAAATATCTCAAAACGTTTATTCATTCATTCAATTCAGTAATGAAAAACTTGAGATTCAAGTTTTAAAATGTGACCTTCAAAAAAGAAGGAATTGAATAAGATTAGATTAAAATCCCTGAGCTGATAATTTTAGCCATGAGCCAGATCCATTCGCACCACCTTGAACATATATTTCAGAAACAGTGAAAAAACAAGTTATCATCCCCATGCATGCATTACCAACACTCTTATGTTTTATTTTTTAAAAAATTTTTAACACTCGTTATTTTTTATTATTTTTTATTTTTTACATAGGAAAACCAGACGAGGAGAAGAGTAAGTTTTTATGTGTGCTTCTGTCATTTTTGAAAAAATCTAACACTTAATTTCAGTATCTTATTAGGCTAACAAACTTTTGCAAAATGTATGATTGTATATAGTCTGGTAGCGGGAAAAGTATAATTGGGTTGTTTTTTAATGCCAACTTTTAAACCTAAATTGTTATCATGAAGGCATTTTTTTTGAGAGAGACAATGGAAAAAATGTGCATACCATAATGTTTTTATTGTTTATGCATAAAAAAACTAATAAAAGAAAGTAAAAAATCACCTAAAGCCTAAGGCTCATCATTGTCTAGATTTTTCTTTAACAAATTAATTAAATTTTTGTTATCGTTGAATAATTTAATTTATTATTGTTATGGGATATTATTATTTTTATCCGCCCGACCAATAAGGGCAAAATCATTTATAAAAATAATATGTTTAAAAAAACTATAAAGGTGCTGGGTAATTTAAAGTTATTGTAAATTGTAGTTAGGTTGAAGCAATAAAAAGTATTTAGTAGTTAGTCTAACAAAAATGTAAAAATATAACTGTTTGTGGATATAAAAAAAAATAAATTGAGCTACAATTTAAGCTTTTTAAGGAAGCACTATCTTTGTCTGTGGTTTTTGATTCACTTTTCACACACATACACTATTTTCTGCTTATTTTACACAAAATTGGTTGTTGCACCTGTTTGTTTGTTTTTTTTTTCACTGTTACCCGTTAGTTCATATTATTACTCCTATTCTCGTATATCACCAAACGCCTACCACATCCGTAATATGTAGCCCGTTGTCAATTTATTTTTTATTTATTTAAACTTATGGTTTTTGTTTTTTAATAAGAGTTCTTTTGGTAATTTTTTATTTATTTCTGGACACTATATCAAATTAGGGTTTAGAGGTTAGGTTTGCTCATGTGGAAGAGAGATATTTATCAAAATCTCAGCATTTCTTTTAAAAAAATCATAAAATTGGAGAAAAAGACACTGCTTCTTTACTTCACTTTACATTACTAATATACAGGTCTATGAACAAAATTGCCTTATAATGTGTAACGAATTTATCAGACGTTCTAAAATCCCTCCCAAAACCAAAACAGTTAAAACCTGCCACTTGTGAAAGAAACTCACATCTAAAAGCGACTATGTTGTCACCTGTAAAATATTTCCTAATATTCAATAGGTCGTCTATTAATTTTAGCAGGATTAGACGGGCTCTATGTTCAACCAAGTAAGTTATCAGAAAAAAAAAAAGTTTTGTAGGCCCATGCACTAGCTTACTGGCATAGGGTAATTGTATTGAAAGATTGCTAGAGATAAGCAGCTGTCTTTTGATGCAGTCACTAAAACTTGGCTTAATTTTGACACTGCTAGTGCTTATCCATTGTTCACTTTGCTTAAATAGCGTGATATTTCTAGGAGAAGAAACGTTTAAACCCATTTTTATTGGTCAATTATCGCAAACCCCGGAATAACTTTGATTTCTGCTGAGTCAAAGCTAACCTAGTTTTTGGCCTAGGAACCCAGGGCAACGAACCTATTACGATATTTGTGTAATAGTTTAGACTAAATTGCGTCAACCAAAAATTCCACATGCAATTTCTAACTTTGAAGGAATATTTAATGCCTTTTTGTGATAATCGTCACAGTATTTTCAAAGCAAAAATTTGTGAATTTTTTATTTTATTTTATTATAAGTTTGGATAAAAAAGTTTAGAAAAAAGTTGGCTCATTGCAGAAAAAAAACAAAAAATAAGAAGCAAAAAAAGATTGGTTTAAATATAAACAAAGCAATGCAGAAAATTTGGTTGAAAACACATTTGCTGCAGGACCAAAGGACAGATTTTAGTTTGTAAGGTCAAACTGGTTTGGTTTAAATGCAACTAGTATTACAAAACCACACATATGTTTCATTTAAGATCAGATTCGTTACACCCACTATAAGGGAGCAGAGAAATGGTTTAAATTCACCTAGTGTGGTTATAAAACAATACGTAAAGCTCAGGTAAGACACATTTGCTACAGCATCAAGCAAAATGAAGACGAAATCGATTGGTTTAAATGGTACCACTGTTATTTCAAGTCTAGATGGAAGTCCTTTTTAAAAATGGATAAAGGAATAGATTTAATCGATTTGTTTAAATGCAAAAACCTTAATTTAAAAAGAGTACTTACTTGAAAAGTAATTTTCGAATGCGAACGCGAAGCGCAAACGAAATCATTTGGTGTAATTGCAACCACTGTGATTACAAGGTCAAACGGAAGTCCCATGTGGAAATGCATTTACTGGGCCAGATAAAATCGATTGGTTTAGATGCAACCAGTGCGATTTCAAGACTTAAGACAAGTTCGATTTAAAGGGGCATTCGCAGCGCCATACAAGCACATACAATTGGTTTAAATTCGTATAAAATCGATAAAATTTAAATAGGACTTCCGTTTAGGCTTGAAATAACAGTGGTACAATTTAGACCAAGTGCTTTCTAATCACACTGCTTGCATAAATTTTGCTATTTTATGCCGATGCCGCAGCAAATGCTCCTTCAAAGCATCGATTTCGGGAATTTTTTATCTTCATTCGAAAAAAGAACTTGAGCATGGGTACAATAATTTATTAACAAAATTTCGCTCATTGCAAAGAAAAACAAAAAATGAGAAGCAAAAAAAGAATGATAAATTTAAACCAATGTATGGTGCTGCGAATGCCCCTTTAAATTCAACTTGTTTTAAGTCTTGAAATCGCACTGGTTGCATCTAAGCCAATCGATTTCATTTGGCCAGTAAATGCATTTCCAAATCGGACTTCCGTTTGGCCTTGTAATCACAGTGATTGCAATTAAACCAAATGATTTCATCTGCACTCCGCGTTAGCGTTCGTAAATGCTTGTTCAAGTAAGACTTCTTGTATTCTTTTTAAATCAAAGGTTTTGCATTCACACCAATCGATTGTATCTATTCATTTATGCATTTTTAAACAGAACATCTGTTTAGGCTTGAAATAACTACGGTACGATTTAAACCAATCGATTTTGTCTTTATTTTGCTCGATGCTGCAGCAAATGTGTCTGTCTTCACGTGAGCTTTTCGTATTGTTTTGTAATCACACTGGTTGGATTTAAACCAATTCTCTGCTCCCTTAAGGCTGGTGTAACGAATCTGCTCTAAAATGAAACTTATGTGTGGTTTTGTTGCACTAGTTGCATCTAAACCAAACCATTTCGTCTTTACAAATTAAATTCCCTAAGGTCTGTTTGTTGGTCCTGCAGCAAATGTCTTTTCACCTAAAATTTCTACACATTTGTAATCGCACTGGTTGCATCTAAGCCAATCGATTTCATTTGGCCAGTAAATGCATTTACAAATCGGACTTCCGTTTGGCCTTGTAATCACAGTGATCGCAATTAAACCAAATGATTTCATATGCACTTAGCATTCGTGTTTGTAAATACCTTTTCAAATAAGACTTCTGTATTCTTTTTAAATCAGAGTTTTTTTGTTCAAACCAACCGTTTGTATCTATTCCTTTATGCATTTTTAATCAGGACTTTAGGATTGAAATAACAGTGGTACCATTTAAACCATTCGATTTCGTCTTTATTTTGCTTCATGCTGCAGCAAATGTGTCTTCACGTGAGCTTTTCGTATTGTTTTGTAATTACACTGGTGCGATTTAAACCAATTCCCTACTCCCTTATCGCGGGTGTAACGAATCTGCTCATAAATAAAACTTATGTGTGGTTTTGTAACACTAGTTGCATTTAAACCAAACCAGTTCATCTTCACAAATTAAATTCGCTAAGAAGAAGAAAAATTTTCTGCATTGCTTTGTAATCACACTGCTCTTTCATGCCGATGCCGCAGCAAATGCTCCTTCACAGCAACAATTTCGGGAATTTTTTACTTTTATTTGAAAACAGAACTTAAGTTGAGTGAGAATAATTCATTTTTAAAAAATTTATGACAAATGATCCATTTTATTATTATCTTTTGGGATTTTATCCTTACTACAAAGCAATATTAATTAACCTAACCGCAACTTTTGTAGCGGGTGCACCCTAGCAAATAACATAATGTTCTCTGACCCTAGGCATACATTAAAGTTGCCAAAGCGTGTCCACAATGTACACAAAATTGACATGTCTAAACGTTTTTCTAAAAAACAATCCTATAAATTTTTAATAAATTTGTTCTAGCTCCCCTGGGAGTAAATTTTCTCTTCAATTCACCGTTACCATTGATCAGTTTATAGTGTTTAAACTGACGCGGAAGGGATCATTTTCAAGAGAACATTTGACATAACCTGCTCTCCTGCTTTGCAATACTATTAAATTTATGTCATATAACTGATATTGACCCATGGTAACCGTGAATTTAAGAAAACATTTACTTCCTAGGGAGCATTTAAAGAATAAACCCCCAGGTGTGCGCACTTTAGAATAGAACATAGCCTACTAAAAACTATGTTTTAAATTTAAAATTTTTATGAAAGCACTATTATGATGAACCTGTAAAAACACATTTTGTTTTTTTGCTAGAAATATGGGAATAGGAAAAATGAGGAGTGCCTATTCTATTCCTAAAGTTTAACAGTTGTGTTCAAAATATTATATGCAGGTACAGGGTGGCTACCTAAAGTGGTACCATTATACAAATTGAAAACTTTTTGAATACAGTGAAACATCTTATAAGCGGAAACTAACGGTTTCGTCGATTTTGTCCGCTTATTGGAGGTGTCCGCTTATGAGAGAGAACTACGAAATTGTTATATATATTTATTAACAATTTCCGCTGCTTGAGTATTTACGATATTAAATTTTTTAGCGATCCTTCGTGCTGATAGATGTTCCTTCTACGAACCGTTAACAACTTCCATTTTTTCACGTAAACTAAGAAGTTTTTACTACGCTCCATTTCAAAGAGATCTATTACTACCCAACTGAACAATAAAAATAAAACTCGGCAGTCCCGCGGAACAAAATATGTTGTAAATACCACAGAACTATTTAGAGTGCGTTGTTGCCAACATACTACATAATATTTATGTTCATGTCGTGCACCGCTTCGTCTCGTTGTCAGAGGTTCGCGTCCGGTTGAGGGAGGTTTCAGAATTTTTTAACCAAAAAAACTGTCCGCGTCCGATTATTAAGTTGTCCGCTTATAGGAGTGAATTTTACATGTAGGTGTCCGCAAGAAGAGGTTTCACTGTATTAGTTTTACAAAAAAGTTTTCATGGTACCATTTGAAGTAAACACCGGTCCAACACTAAAATATTTTCATAAGTTTTAAAGATTGCCCTATGTTAAAATAATACTATTTAGTTTATTAATGGCAAACTTGTATTTAAGTTTTTAACCGCAGGCATGTAATAAGTGGTGGATCGGTGCAGAATCTTAACGTATTGTTTAATATTTTTAGCATTTATAATATTTTTAGCATTCATCATCAAATGGGGAGATAAAAATATCCCAGTCTTCCGGCCCAATGTCCAATGCACCAACGGGATTATTCACGTGATCGATGCACCATTTTTAAGAAAAGGAGACATACGAGTCAGCGGTGTTGCCACTATACTTCCCAGCTTTTTGGGGATGGTGATTAGCGTTGCCGTTTTTATGTTGATTTAAATTTATTTTAAGTTAAATGCTTTTGAAATAACGTTCTGTTCCTTTAAAAATGTTCCCCTTTTAAAAATGTCTAATTTTGGTCCGAAAAATTATTTGTTAGACTGTTAATAAGCTAACGAATGGTTAACTTTCCTTAGTCATAGGCAATAGCCTGGGATTCGGCTGCAAGATTTTACAAATCTCTGGAAACACCTCTAAAAAAAGCGTGTAAGCCCAACGATTTTATTCATCTAGTAAAATTGTCGATAAAGAATTAAAACAACATTATGACCAGTATTTACTAAAGGGTCTAAAATGCCAAAGTACTAAAATCCTTAAAACTAGGTCTAGATTTTAGTTAAAGGTTTGACTCAGTCAGTGTCAGCTCTCCGCTATATTTTACATGTTAATTATTTAAACAAGTTAGCGAGTATTACACCAATTTTCAATTGTTTTGGTGGATGGGTTACTGAAAACAGATTCTAATATATCTTGCGCTTTATACAATATTTAAATATTAATACGTATTTAATACGTTATAATCAAGTACGTTGTAGCATAAATACATGTTTAAAGAATCGAAAAGGTAAGCCCTTATAGCTAGCTTTGGAAACAATGGCAAATTTAAATTTGCGGACGTGAATTTTTAGGCGCGCAGGCGTGTGTCTTGTCATGTAGACGCACAGCTGCCGTGGCCATCTTGTTTTGCCCTTTTACATTTTGCGGTGTTTTGCGTTTGTCGTGTAAAAGTATGTTTTTTTCTGTAAAAAATGGGAAATAATTCACGTAAAACATGTGCGGTTTGTGGATACATGTCCGGGAGAAGTAAGGGAGTGTCATTCCATAAGTAACTACTTGTATTTTACTTCATAATTTGTTAATAAAGTTAGGAGTGGTTTGTAAATGCCATTAAACACTCTTCATAATGCCCATAATAAATCTGCACAATTGGTTTTAGAAAAACTACAATTTTAATCCACAATTTGATAAATATTCCCACAATCAACCAGTTTTTAGAAAAAAATAATAGACACAACCCTAAACTTTTGACAATTGTCAAATAATGTAGTGACGTATCGGAGTATGTTCTAAAACCACCAACACTAACGCATGCGCAGTAACCGAAATCCCGTCTACGCGGAAAAGGAACATTAAGAATTAAATAGGGGTCCTGGCTTCAAGTATCGCGTGTAAGAATGCATGGGTACGCCCCATATTTATGCTCTAATGTATTTGGGTACAACATGTAAAGATATAGGTTTAAGTTATTTATGTATTATTTAGCTTTGAAAATTTATGTATATAAGTGTTTTATCGATCATGGATTATTTCTATAGTTTTTCGAAGTTTAAACCACCCCTCAGGGGTAGTACTACAATTTGGGACTATTTTTAGGTATGTTAAGAATCCTATGACTGCACGGACTAAAATTCCAAAAAATAACATTTCGTTAAAAAAAATTATGTGGTTTTTCTTCATCTTTAAAGGTAATTTGAATTTTTGTAGGTTAAAACTCACTGAGAACTGCTTATTGTGCTATCGCACGTTAGCGTACACCAAATTATTGAGGCAATTTAATCTGTAACTTATAAAATATACATTTAAACTACTCGGTATCAAGTTTATAGACTTTAGTACTAGACCTTGGTCTAAGTGCTAAGTTTCAAGATCTTAGTAAATACTGGTGATCTATAAACTATATATTTAAAACATACGAGAAAGACACATCCGTATAAGTGCGATAATTCCAGGACTTTTAGTGATATAAAGGAAGGTGAGTTATTCAACTTTTAAGTTGTTTTGTTAAAAAAAAGGGGGGAAACGTAGAAACCTACTCTAATAACTAGTCAGTATCATTAATTGAAACAGAAATTGATTGGGATTTAAGAATGCAAAATCGTTAATTCATAATCAATTAAATAATTTTCCAAATTCATAAATAGGGGGTTTTTGGAACACATAAATTTTGACAAGTTTGACAGCCCTTATGGTAATGTTTAGCAACTACTAGCACTACCACGGGCCGCTCTTTTGAAAGTTTTTGAAAAATCTTTAAAACTTTCAGTTGTTAAAGTAAAAATATTAAAACATAACCTTTGTTTTAAGCCTTATTTTGCAAAATAAATGTTTTAAATATTGGAAACTGGTAATTTTTTATCAGTTTTAATACAAGCCTCACAAAAAACTTACACAATAAACAAAAAAGATTACAACTATCATAATGAAAGGGCGCTTTAGCTTACGACTGTGGTAGTGGCCATTAGTTCGCACAGGCAATACTTACAACTACCATAAAATAGTATCAAATAAGCGTTCCTAAAACTCCCTAATATCTTGACAATATTATGAAAATTTTATTTACCAAAATAAAGAAACCATTGCTTAATGACAAGAAGTTATATAATGCCGGTCTTATACAGGGTGTGTCACGGACATTGTAACAGATGCCCAAAATTTTCTTTATAAAGAAACATTTTGTTCTCTTGTTAGCATTAAACCGAACATTTTTAATAGGGAAACTAGTCAATATTTTTAAAAGGTTCTACCTTTTGAGATATTTAATTTAAGTTTAGTTTTAGGGCAGATTCAACCGCTAATAAACTGAACAATCTTTAAAACTTTTATGAGTTTAAATTTATTTAAAAAACCTTCAAACTTCAAGGTTTATTTTACTTTCTATTAAGGTATCTCTCAGAACGATAACCGCAAATTTAAAAAGTTCTAGGATTTTGTTAAATTGGTAAAATATTTAGTAAAAAATCTTTTTTGTTCACAAACATAAAATTAATTAAAAAAACCAATCAATTAACAGTTTGTAAAATAAAAACATTTGAACACTCTACAGACATTTAAAAAATTAGTGTTTAAATAATATATTCGTTAAAGAAAATTGGGCAGTCTGATGTTTTTTCAAAAGAAAACTTAAAGGCGTCCGTTATGATGTTCGTAAAAACCCTATGAATGAAATAACAAGATTTAAATATTATAAAATAAAGTTATATATGTAAAACAACTGGTGTTCAAAATAATAATAAAAAATAAGAAATTTAAGAACGGTTTCAATCTTAATTTTCTGTCTCTCTGTTTGATTGCGTTTTCCTTTTATCCTAAAGTCGCTAAGCCTAAAGAAAGATATAAATACCCGACGCGACTGACTTTCTAACCGCAATTTTATTTTAATTTTGTTTTTCGTTTTTCTGTATAAAACACTTATTTTATTTTATGTTGTGTTACATAATTATAAACCCGGCATTTATAAATCTACTAGATTGAGGATGAAATTTTACCAGTTTTTTTAGACTAACAATAAAAACATTCTATTAACAATAAGTAAGTGTTTCTAAAAAACAAATCAAATAATATGTAATAGGTACCAAAATTTATGACAAAAATAATAGGATCCATGACGGATCTTATTAATACCTTCCTAGCCCATTACCACGATATCAGCCTTGTAAAGCTTTTTATAAAAATCTCAGAAACGAAAGCTTCTACGAAGTTTTTGGTTATGACACAAATTATTGAGAAAAATGTGCTCTGAAAACCGCATATTGATGCGATGCTCAGTTACAAAATTAGCATATTTTCAATTTTTCAACTGTCATTAGCGGATTTTGACCAAAATCATCTCATGAAAATCGGTTCAGGGATTTAGAAGCCATCGTCTTACAGACAAACAAACACACACAGACAGACCAAATAACACATTTTCGGTTTTATCTCAAAAAATAATACCTTCTTTAGTCATTGCTGCACGGGCTAGGAAGGTAAAAATAAATAGCAATTTAAAATGTGTGTGTATCTGTCGTAAACTTAAGATATAAATAATAGACCCCGTATCATATTCATTTACGTTTACAACCCAAGTTAAGAAAGGAAAAAAGAGAAAACTCCCCCCCCCAAATCTCACACAGTTTTCTTAGTTTTTACCTTAGAGTCAGTTACTCTAAGGTTTTTACACACAGAATACACCTCCTGGTCACTGTGC
The DNA here is from genome assembly GCA_963576565.1 of Aspidapion aeneum. NCBI lineage: Eukaryota > Metazoa > Arthropoda > Insecta > Coleoptera > Brentidae > Aspidapion > Aspidapion aeneum. The sequence goes on from OY755040.1 coordinate 113,847,486, forward strand.
AAAATGGTTTATTGCAATATTTAGTATGATATCCCCCCCTCCCCAAAGAAAGTTCCTAGACCCGCCCCTGGTATATTACGTACTGAATATAATATGACAGAGGTACTAGCACGGATGTTTTTAAAAAATAGATTTAGGCCGCTCTTATGTGGATTACGTCTGAAAATTACTGCGAAATTGAGGTCCAACATAGCGTGACGATTTCTGTTGGTAACATTGAAATTATTTAAAAATATGATAGTGTGGTAACAATGACTCTGTCAAAATAAGACTTCTTTAAGTTATAAAAAACTGCAAAACTTAAGGCCTTCACACACACCTCCGTAGCATGGGGCTTTCAACCAATCAACGATCGAATAGCAGCGGCCATATTGGTTTTGCATAAGAAAAGTCCATAAGGTTGAACTTCTATGCGCCATGCTATCCGCTATGCATTTTTATGTGTGATCGGCTTTACTTTAAAGGAAAATGCCAACCAAAAAAATAACACCAAATAACACCAAAAACACAACGGGAAATATAAGGTTAACTTCTTATTAATCAATGTTACCACACAACAATCTTCCTAAAGAATTCCAGTGTTGCCAACTAAAAATTGTCACGTGATTTTTCGGCCAAAGGCTGGCTATCCGTCATTTTTCAGTGGTACCAAACTTAAATCTTTTGAAATAATTTCAGGGTTGCCAACCTAAGTTGTGATTGTAATTTCTTGGCTTACCACATTATTTAAATACAACCGTGGGTATTATATGTAAGGCCAAAATATTGAAGCTCTCTAAAACTTTCGTAGCTCCCCATCACCTTTTTTTATTAAAATTATGTATGCATAGCGGGGTCTATTAAATACTTTCGGCCATGTATCAAAAATAAGGCCATCTTCAAAATTGTTTTATTCTAGACTGATTAAATTTAAATAAAATAAGTTACCTGAATTCAAAAAAATGGTTTTTAAAAAATTACCTTAGTGGCCTAAGTTTTAAAAAATATATATTCCAATTTTTCTGTCCATTCCAGTTCAAGTATATATATTTTATCTATAAATATCTATAAAATATTTCTTTAAGAATAAAAATACTCGTATATAATATTTTTTTAGCTTTTTATTAGGTATTTTAGTAATTTCAAAGCACCTTATTTGTTAAATTTAAAAGGGTTTTTAAAAATTCTTTGAAATATTCACGGTGTGATTTGTGTTAAAAATCATGGATTTCTGTAAATTAAAACCAATAAAGCAAATGTAATAATAAACTATTCCCCAAAATTTTTGAGGTTTTATCAATCAAAATCCATGATTTTATGCTTTCCAATCTATAAAAAAAATTGTAAATAAAGTTGTAGGTATATGATTGTGCGACTGTGCGAATGCTACTAATTAAATACTTAAAATAATTGTTTATAATTTACGTAGTTTCAAAAATAGATAGATGTAAACATATATTTCGAGAAACAAAGATTGTATTCTTCGACTATATCGAAGATTGTAATAAAATATATCTCCAAAAGTAAGTACAGTCACCCACTTTTTTAATGTCATCTTATTTTTCCAACATTTGTAGAATACAAAGAGATAGTGCGTTGTTTGACACCGCATGGTTTTAAATAAGTATTATGATTTATTAAACGATTTTCGTTAGCAGTTTTTAAAGTCTGCTGAAATTCCTGCCTTTCCCAACGAGTTTAAGCAATTTCGAGATGACACTAAAAAAGTGGGCGACCGGACCTAATAAAGATTAAAAGATAATTACACACAGAAAGCATTTTAATAAAGTTTTAGCTATGCAGTTCAGAATGTTTATATTTCTGGAGAGATATTTTGTTATTTTATAAAAAAAAGCAAAGCTTTTCTGTTAGAAATAAACTATTCATAGACATTTCTATATCTAGGGCAACTTACGAGTTTTTTTTGTAATTCTATACTTAAATATTTTTTGCAGCAATGTTTGTAAATCCCTAAGTTTTGTAAGATTTTGTGTTGTAAGGCTTGATTTCTAACTCTGCTAAAATGAGAAATATCAAAGCTTTTATCATATTTTATAAAAAGAGCTCTTGGACCATGTTAAAACTTGGCAATTTAATGTCAATGCGTAGGCACACAAATTAAATTTTTGTAGCATTTTGAGCACTTCTCTGTTTATACTACATTTTTAACTTTAATAAACCAATAACATATAGCCATAAAATATTTGGATTATAGTAGGTAATACCATTTGACCCAGTATCTTTATTAAAATTTTGGAAGAGAAATTTTAATTAGAGTAGTTTTTATCAAAATAAAGCGAAGCTGGAGATTTTCTGAAAATTATTAAAATTCTAATTTTACCATTTTAGAAAATTCAGTAAAGATACCAACCTACCTATTTCAAAACACTCTAAATATCAATAATTATTGTTTATCTTACTTGATTAATTTTTTTAAATAATAATTAGTTATCCAGCAGCACTAGAATGACTCAAAATGTTTAAAAAATTCATTTGTTCATCGCTTGAAATAATCAAATTTATAAAGGAATTGGATGTAAGTACCTTACACTGCCCTATAGAAATAAAAAAAATATTATTATATAAAATTGAATAATATATTAAGAATAAATACCAAAACGCCGGATAAGGATAATAGCAATGATTACTCAACCTCTACATATGCAACCCAACAAACTTAATAACAGCAGCAAACATATGGCTCTGCCGTATATTCATGTAGTTCCAATGATGACACGGTAGAGTCATCTGTCCGCTGCTGTTATTAAGTTTTAAGTAGGGTTGCATATATATATATATATATATATATATAAGGGTTGTGTAATCATTGATAATAGCCATCAGAGTGACACCGTTCCCAACGTGAAAATACCGCTGTCGTAGATTCGATATCTGGGAGAGATAAGTGATACTTAAACCACTAACAAGAAATAAAGATTTCTTAAAATTTTGTGTTTCTGAAATGATGAAAGTATATTTTCTTTTTAACGAAGAATGAAACAGAATTTTACTCAAGGGTAGATAAATTTCCATTTCAAACGAGAGGTTTGGCTAATGAACATCAAAATGTTTCTCTAAACTAAAAAACTGGCCAAAACCGCTGGTACTAACTAGACGGTGATTTTTGGTATTTTAATTCATTTATAGAAAAATATATAATTTTTAAGAGAACAAGAAATTCTATTCTACTGATATTTATTATTAGGTATCTATATCTATTGATGATTGTAATATTTGCTGAGATTTTTGTAAATATTTCTGATGCTTGTTTAATAAATAAAGCGTATTCTGCCCAATAAAAATTTGTTTTCAGTCTCAAAATTGAAAATTATATGTATAGAAATTTAAAACGATTCATTAAGAGCACCTTTCAAGATTTTTCTGATCATTTCGTTTTTTTTTAACTAATCGAAGAAAAAGTTGCGTTTTTTCACGAACATACGCCAAAAAAAAAGATGCCAACACTTTCTTAAACCAATCAATGATCACTGATCAATTAAGGGAGTGCAAAGAATACGGCCGTGCCTATTCAGACATGCTACACTGCAAATGAGGTAAGTCCCAAAGTGGCCGTCCATATTTTCATTTTGCTTAATTTCCATTGTTTTAAGTAATACTAGGTACAGTACATTACAAAATATGATATTTTTACGTTCTGTGGGTCCCATTCATTATGATTCTTCGAGCACAACACGATTTTTCTTTGCCTTTTTTGTAAACTGTTTTTTGGCATTTTGCACACTGCCAATTTGAATTTTTGCATTTTGACGTAGTTCGGTTTATGACCTTATCAAACATCAAAAAATAATGCCTATATTAGGTCGATCCTTAATAAGATAAATAAGGTTAATTTTTTGCAAAAATAACTTAAAACAATTCTTTCAAAAGGCATAGTGGATTTCTGACTCATCGCCTTTAATGTTAAAGTTGATAGTTGAATTAAATACCTATTTATGTGCTGTAGGTATCTTCGCATTTCCTTTTTCCTGTTTTTATTGTTTTATGTTTAAACTGGAAAATTCTTAAAAACAAAACAGTTCGCTTAAAAGAACGACTCACCCCAAAATTAGTGTTGATCAGCACTATCAGTAGGTACATAGGTACCTAAATACGAGTATTATGGTTTAACAAAATAAATTAAAACCATTATTCTATATACCCAAAAAAATAAATTAAATGTTTTAAAACAAAAACAGCTTGATAAACAAAGTTAGATTGTACTTACCCCAAAATTAGGCTTTATAGGCTGGTTGTCCGAGCATCTGGTTTGATAAATTTAGAGCGTTAAACATAAGTCAAACAATTATTTACCCCCAACACGTGATTTTGATGGAAGTAGTCACCTCACTACACTGCACTGGCTGCATTTTGAGGTGTTCACCTACACTGTTATTTTTTTTTGGGACGATTAATTTTTTTTAAAAACGCACTAATTTTTTTATTATTTTATAATGGAATTCTCTTACGATAGATTCCCCTTAGCGAGATGAGAGCTTCGGTAAGCTTCATCATAGTTAGACAAAGTTAAAGGTCAAGTTTTCGTGTGGACCAAAATGATGCGCTGATGCCGTTTATGTTTTAACTCGTTAGCTTTCAAGAAAACTCTTTTTAATTATTTTTTAAACTTTTAGACCAAGACTCATTGAACTTTTTTAGATCTATTGAAAAATATTCCTGCTTAAAAATTATCACGGTGGGAGACGTCAAATTTGTAGTATTTAAAAGATAGCTTCTTAATTTTAAAACTTTAACACGATTTAGACAAAAATCAGTTTAGTTTTGACCCCCAGTTCAAATATTGTGAGTCATACCATTTACACTTTGTATATGCTATATACAGATGAGAGTTGTTCTACTGATTGCTGGTAAGAGAAATGAAAAAAATCCTGTTAAAAGTGAGAAAAATACATGCATTGATCACTCAAATGCGTGTATTCGAGGCAGATTTCTTGTTTCTCCCTAATTTCAAGAATTCACACAAATGGTCGTTAACTAATGTATATCTCTTAAATCCATATCTCCCTATAGCAGTCTCACTATAGGATAAAGGCAAGAACGCTTAGCCGAGAGAGGTTAAGTCGCAATAAATATACTTGATTAGTATGGTATATGGTTGATTGATCCGGTTCGAAGGACCATAAGAAATATAGGGTGTTCCTGTATCTCTTAAATCACTATCTCCCTATAGCAGCCTCACTAGACGTTAAAGGTAAGAAGGCTTAGCCGAGATAGGTTGAGTCGCAATAAATATACTTGATTGGTACAAGTTGCTAACTGATTTTATTGAACCCGAAATCGTGATCTTTAAAATTGGTAGGTATTTTTATTTTATATAACAAACCTTGCAGCGAGGTTGCTGCAAGGTATGTTTAATCTTTTAAAATAAACTAAAAATCTTTACTATGTATAAAAACCTATTAAGAGAAATCTTTAAAAATTAAAAAATTGTTAAAATGGCTTAAAAGTCATTAGACAATGTGGCCTTTCCAGTTGCTTTACATTACACAAGATTAAATCTAAAACAATTTAATTACCTTTTTGATCAAAAAGAATTTATCAAAGATGCTGACTGACTGACACCAAAAATATATTTTCAACAGGATTATATAAATCACGACACGACATACAATTCTTAAACCTATCATTATGGAATGCTAGACACGGAAGTTTCCGGTTGTTTTTTCTAAGATGTAACGCATGGCGGATGGGTTGTCGAAAGGTACCTAAAATTATTTAAAAAAACAATGTAAGTATGGTACCATGGAAAAAACGATTGTTTGACATTTTATCACCTCGCGAAAAAAAAAAATTAAACACAACGTAAAATAAAAAATAAGATAAAAACAAAAACAAAATACACCTATTGTATTGTTAAAAAAACTATAAAAAAGATGCTTGAAACCTAGAGGGACACAATAACCGTGCCTGTCAACTGCAAAAGTTTACTTATTTGGGAACAAATATTGACAAATAAAATTCTACAACAGAAAAAGATTTCGTTGGCTTAATTTTTTATGTGCGCAAAAATGTTTTCATTTATTATTCTTTGGTTTAATCTATTTTGTGACTACTTAGATCAAAAGAGTCCTGTGTTATACAAAAAATACCGCAATACTTACCATATGCCCAGCCCTATTGACCCAATAGAAAGATAAGTTATCGTATGATTTGACATAACCCTGGACGTATCCGTCAGCTGCAAATGAGCCGCGATAACTGTTTATCCAGGCTGTGGAAGATGTCCAATTGAGATTTTCCACGTATTTGAGGACCCCTAAAATAAAATGTCGTTACTACAACGAAAAAAGCATTCACTTTCGAAAAAATTTAAAAAAAAATAAAGGTAAAAGAAGAGATAGAAAGAAAAAATTCAAAGTGGTAAAAACAAGACAATCCAGAATTTTTATCTGGCATAATTTAATTTGATTCAACTAATCAAGACCAAAATTTTCGACACGTATATTTTTACCGTGCCAAGGCGAAAGAGTGTACTCTCAAAAACCTAGTTTCAAGATATTGAAAGTTCTAGTTGTTTTAGCTGCCAAAGTTCATATAATGAAATTACGTCAAACTAATTTGATTGAATGAAGTTTAGTCCCTTATATTACTTTGCCTTTGTAAAGTTTCCAAAATCGATTTATCCAAAAAATTACAAAAAAATGTATAGTGTGTTTGCTTTACTTTACACACTATTGACATATAATGAAATTACGTCAAACTAATTTGATTGAATGCAGTTTAGTTCCGTATATTACTTTGCCTCTGTAAAGTTTCCAAAATCGATTTATCCAAAAAATTACAGAAAAATGTATAGTATGTTTACTTCACTTGGCCTTGGCACATCCGGCTTCAAAAAATCAAAATATTGGGAAAACACTATATGCATATAAATTAATGTTATTAAGCATGTAAGTATTGTTACATAAAGCATATACTGCAGTGAAGTTTTCGCATAAATTACCAGAGAAATTACTGGTAGAAAAGGTCTTTATGCAAGATTTCCCCTTGAAAAAAAAAGTGTACATTACTCCGCCTCTGTGAATTTGGTTTTCGCGAAATCTCTATGGTGAAGTAAGGTTTTTTCTAGTATGGGACAATATACTCTTTTTCCTTTGGAAAAATAGCGAAAATGTGTAGAATAATTCTTTTACCTCTGTATGACTCCAAAAATTGTACCTTAAAATGGCCTTCCATTTTCTCCATTATTTGGAAAGATATCAAAAAGGTGAAAATATAGATTTGGGCAGAAAAAAATACTAGAGTACTATTTTGTCTGTCACGTTAGATTTTTTTGTTCCTGATGTAATCTAGTTTTAGGTTTTACTTGTTTGCTACTTATTAATTACATCATATACCCAGGGTGGAGGATCATTTGGCTGGACAAAAGTGGTTAAAGTAAAAAGCGTTTGAATAAGGGTTTTTTTTTTCAAAACGAAATTAAGCGTTTCTTTTTTCAAAAAGAAACGTTTAAATATCTCGGCAGCTAATGAACCGATTTTTTTGTCTAGCGGATCATCCCCCCTCTCACTCTTAGGTACCTGTATCCTGTTAAGGGCTAACAAGTTAGATTCAAAACAGCCAAAAAATGTATGCGTCGAAAATTTTCTGACTGGGGTAAGATCGCACAAAATATGGACCATTATTTATGATTTGACCAATGATCACTATATAACTGGATAGGCCTTTACATATATGCAAAGTGAGGCAAAAATATTGATATGTTTTTTAGAGAGAGTACGCTGCGCAGGAGTTGCCACCTTTCCTTTTTTCCTTTTACCCGATGATTATGTAGTTTTGAAAGTTCGCGGACGTTTGATTTTTAATCTATAACTGGATTTTTACTGCGATTAGGTACTAATAGAGTTTTTAAACAATCAAAGCTACTTACTTTAAAAAGGAAACTGGCTTTTCACTCCTATAAAACTTGTTTTTAGAAGCAACGCATCTTGTTCTCATTTTTTTTAATGACAAATCACAAATGACTTGAAGTATTAAGTTCACAGAATACCACCTATGATTAGAACTAGAGATAGGAAGGTTGCAATGCTTAGCATTCATTGTATGTTCTCACTCTTAAACAATTCTTTAAATTTTTGCCTCAGTGTCCCATACACGTAATATATAGCCGTGGCTGTTCCAGTTACTTCGTATATAATTCATTGCATTTGACCAGATTCGACATCTTAGGGCGATTAATTGTCAGATCTTGTAAAATGATGGAGAATTGCCCCTATACCTGATATTGTATTAAAGTGGCACCGCGTCATCAAAACCGCGATGGGCGGGAAGGGAGTAGAGGGGTACATACAGTGGCCCGCACTTCCTGTAATTTTTTTATTGGTATTGATTCCCAAAACGAGGCACTCTGCACTAATTAGTCATTAGCTTACTATTTTACTTGCTTTTTATTTATGTCTTCTTCTAAACGATTTTATTAGAAAGAAAAGTCTGGTTGTTACGAACATTTATTGATTGAGCTGGGATTTGACGTTTTCTATTCGTTGTTGTTTTGACTGTTTTAATATCAAACAAATTGGGACCGGCTTTTTACAAAACAAATTACCGTTTTTGCAACAAAATCAATATTTGCGCACATTTTAATATAATTTTGGATTCTCTTTTATATTTCGGATCGTTATTTATTAGGTAAGTACCTATTTTATCTCTCCTTTAAAAGGTCTCGGTGTTTTATTATAGGTATATAAAGCGGCACACTGCAGATACAAAGTGAAACAACAATTTTTTGAGGCTTCTTCACTTAGATTTTGCCACAAAATTTGGCTTACCATAGCTATGACGCGGTGCCACTTATATACATCCTCAACTATAGTTTACCCACCAATCCTTACCTGGTGTGGCACAGATCAAATCCAACTGCCCATTATAAATAACAACGTTAATATTGGTGTCATCTAACAACCTCTCGACGACATCGACCGCTGGTTTCATAAAATCAGAAGACAGAGCATCAAAAACTTCTTGTGCCAACTCCTGCCAAACTGACGTTAAGTTAAGTGCAGTTTTGACGTATTTGTTCATGATAGTGTATGTTTCGTAGCTCTCTTTGAGGATCGGTCTATAGATCTTTTCCACTAAAAAAATCAGTTTATACATAGAGTGTCGGTCAAAACTAGAGCAACTCCCTAAAATTGTATATAAATCTCTATCTTTGTGAGAACAACTATGAAAGAGGTGCATTTTAAAACTTTAATTCAGATCAGTGCGTTTGGGCGATTTTCCGTACTAAATCATCCTTTTTTTCATGTAAAAAAAACTAAAAAGGTTTTTCTGTGTAATTTTAGGCAAAAATGGCATGTACCATTCGAAAGAGACATAAAAATTAACCAAAAAGTTTCACAGCAATTGGACCAAAGATAGTCTACTAAAAAAACAATATTGGCAAACATCTTAAAATATTGGTTGTTTTTAGCAATATTACAATATTTGCTCTTTATTGTTGTAGGTTTTTCATCTTTATTGTACCCCTGAAGAAAAACCTTTGAGTTTTGCAACTAGTTGGGAACTATAGGCTGAAAAAATGGATCCATGACGGATCTAATGAACCTTCCTAGCTGGCCTATTAGCACGCTTCAATGAAAACAGTTTTTTGTAAATATCTCAGAAATTAAAGCTCCTACGAAGTTTTTGGTTATAACACAAATAATTTAAAAAAATGTAGTCTACTTTATTCCGAAAACCGCATATTGATGTGATGCTCCGTTAAAAAGTTAGCACTTTGAAAAATTTTTAATTCTCAAAAAACTGTTATTAGCATTAATGGATTTTGACCAAAATCTAATCAGATCGTTACAGTGTCGAACACTACTTTACTTTGTAAAATTTTATGAAAATCGGTTCAGCGATTTAGGAGCTATTATGTTACGGACAGACACACACACACACACACACACAGACAGACGTCACGACGATATTCCTAAGATAGGTCAAAATACACCCAAACAACAAATTTTTGGCGTTATCTCAAAAAAAAAAATTGTCAAAAATAATACCTTCTCTAGCCAGTGCTGCGCGGGCTAGGAAGGTAAAACCTCTTGTAAAGGAACTTCGAACTTTTCTTTTCACATTATAAAAAGAAATCTTCATCGTGTAGAACTATAAAATATTAAATAATTTATTTTTTTCAAATCCCGGTTTTGTGCGTTTTTTATTTAAAGTGGAAAGAATTTTATGTAAAATTTTCTAATTTATGAATAAAGTGACCTTCAATTAGCTAGTTGCTTATATAGGGTGTTCCAATTGAATTCCTTAATCCAAAAATCAGAGAGATGAAAGATCTAAGTGTGCAAGGCAGAGAAAGCCAACGCCGTACATCCAATGAAAAGGCGCCTAGCGAAAGCGCTGCCTTGATGTAGAGGACTGGTTTTCCTTTTAATGTACATTTGAATTGTATGCCTTATCTCTCGCACTTGTGACTTCTCGATTTAAGAATTGAAGTGGAACAAGATGTAAAAGATAACTTACAAATTGTCAGATTTCGATTCTTCATTTGTCCCCACGGATCACTTATTTTGGTCAAGATATTGTAGAAGCTAATACCATCAGTGTCCTCTGAAACTAGACTTTCTATTAAGGACCATTGGTTGGTGGCCTCATCCCATTTTTCGCTGTCAATAAGCGTCTTTAAACGTGCCACGGATTTCGTTTCAGCATGGAGTTGCGGACTGTCAATTTGACCCTTAACAAAAATATATATTGTCTGGATTAAGTGTAGGTAATTATGTCTAGTTATTTTTCTGAGTAGGGGGTTCATTTTTACCCAACTGCAGCATGGCGAAGGAAGGGTTATGTTTACAATTGTTGTATGAATGAAAATATGTATGTTTGTATCACGCTAGAGGCTAAACGGCTGACCCGATTTTGACAAAAAAGGTGTCGTTGAATTGCTACTGATCCCGAAGGTGCTATAGGCTATATCTTTTTAAACAGGAATATACATGGTGGCCTTCGGATGCCATTTTGTCACATAATGTAGGCTTTAAGGCATACAAATTAACTAAATTTCGGGCGATTTTATTAAAATTCCCTTGATTATTCATTGCAAATGTCCTCTAATTTGCTGTAGTTACTTTGTAGTCCTCCCTGCTCCAACCCATCTCCCCTCCTGTCATTCCCCCCACTCTATTCAAAAACCATATTCGCATAATTTTATCAAATATAGAGCGATTTCAAAAATTCTTTCTGCATACGCTTTCAGATTTTTTTCCAACACCAAGTTAGAAATAAAAAAAAATAATAAAAAAACACCCAACTGCTAAATTTACTTGTAACTACTAGTCGCAGTTGGGTACAAAATTACCCAATAACCTGATCATAAAAATACAAAACTATAATTTCGTAAGTGCGCTTTGGGCATCAAAACTAAAAGTTGAAGGATGTCGTACATTATAATTACCAAACTGCGACTAGTAGTTACAAGTAAATTTAGCAGTTGTGTTTTTTTTTTATTTAAGTTTTTTTTATTTAATTTTTTTGTATATTATTTTTTTTTATTTATTATTTAATCTTTATTATTTAAAAAAAAAGATAATTTTTATTTTATAATTTAAGTATAGGGAATCCCATAAGACCAAAATGCCAAAACTTTGAAAATTCATATCTCACAAACTATACATGTTATCAACAAAGGCACCGAGTACAGTATAGTGGGGCCATATAGATGCGAAAAAACCACACCTTCAGTGTAGATTCGGAAAAACGTCATTTAGTGATTTTTAGTATAGGGAATCCCATAAGACCAAAATGCCAAAACTTTGAAAATTCATATCTCACGAACTTTACATGTTATCGGCAAACGCACCGCGTTACAGTATAGTGGGGCCATAGAGATGCGAAAAAATTATACCTTCAGTGGAGATTCGGAAAAACGTCATTTAGCGAATTTTAGGGTAGGAAATCCCATAAGACCAAAACTTTGAAAATTCATATCTCACAAACTATACATGTTATCAGCAAACGCACCAAGTTACAGTAGAGTGGGGCCATAGAGATGCGAAAAAACCACACCTTTAGTGTAGATTCGGAAAAACGACATTTAGCGATTTTAAGTATAGGGAATCCCATAAGAGCAAAATCCATCATATATTCCTAAAACTTGTATTAAGTCAGGGGAGGCTGCAAAAATGGGAGAAAATCAAAAAAATAATAAATATCGGGAACTTGTTGAGAAATTTTATTTTTGTCCATTCAGTGTGGAAACATTTGGTCCTTGGGGTGATGAAGCTAAGATGCTTGTTAGGGAAATTAGTTCAAAAATTCCTAACAAGAAAACTTTTAGCTTCATCACTCAAAAAATCAGTTTGGCAGTGCAAAGAGGTAACGTTGCTTCCATAATTGGTACCATTCCCGTAGAGTCCGGTTTGAATGAAATTTATTACATTTGACATTTGAATTTTATTTTTTTTTATTTTTTTTTAGTTTATAGTATTATTAGGTTTAGAATTATAACTATTTTTACAATTAAAAAAAATACTCTGCCAATATATGGGCCCCTAAGCTCACACTAGGTACTATAGTTATAGTGTACGTGTGAGCTAATATAACTAAAAACTGAAATATATTTTATTCAACTCCAGAATAAATTACCTTTTGTTTGATACCACACAAGCCATGCTTTGACTTAAACTCAAATTTTTTAAATCTACCCCCACCCTTAAAAAAAAACAAAAACTATAATGTATTTTGTTAAACTCCGGACTCAATTACCTTTCGTTTGATATCACACACGCCATATTTTCACTTAAACTCAAATTTTTGAAATATACCCCCACCCTTTTTTTAAATAAATTAAAATGTATTTTGTTTAACTCCAGACTCAATTACCTTTCGTTTGATATCACACACGCCATATTTTCACATAAACTCTAAATTTTGAAATCTACCCCCACCCTTTTATTTGGTTTGTGTTTGGTGGATTTTGTTCATTTTTAAATGGGACCATCTCGACCCAAGACCCAGCCTAGGTACCAAATTTCATTAAAATCGGCCAAGCGGTTTTTGAGTTAAGCGCGTTGGTCGTTACAGACATACAGACAGACAGACAGACAGACAGACGGCGCAACAAAAAAGTTTCAAAATCATCTGAAACGCAAAGATATATAAAAATTTTTGAAATCGGAGCAACTTTTTTTTTCTCGAAAAAATTAGGATCACCATAGCTCACACTACTATAGTATAGTATATGTGTGAGCTAAAAATGGTGAAATGGGAAAAAACCACACCTTCAGTGTAGATTCGGAAAAACGTCATTTAGCGACTTTTATTATAGGGAATCCCATAAGATCAAAATGCCAAAACTTTGAAAATTCATATCTCACAAACTATACATGTTATCAGCAAACGCACCGAGTTACAGTATAGTGAGGTCATAGATATGCGAAAAAATCACACCTTCAGTGTAGATTCGGAAAAACGTCATGCAGCGATTTTAAGTATAGGGAATCCCATAAGACCAAAATGCCAAAATTTTGATGAATCAGCAAATGCACCGAGTTACAGTATAGTGGGGTCATAGAGATGCGAAAAAACCACACATTCAATGTAGATTCGGAAAAACGTCATTTAGCGATTTTAAGATTTAAAGTTTTCCCTGATTATTTTTTCCTTCTAACAATTTGGTGAAAGCAAAGCAAAATATTTATAATATCTTTGACCAACTGACTTTACTGTTAGTGCACGGTGCCACCGCAATCAACCTCCCTCCACCTTTTCACATCTGTAATTGACTCTGGTGCAAGAAGGGGATAAGTGCATAATTTTGCAAAGGTGTGTGTGTATGTGTGCTGCATATTTAGGTTTTAAAAGTTGCTCTTCTTGTCTGGTGCAAGTACAAACTACATATCCCCTGGTGTGGTCTGGTGTAATAACGGGAGAAGATTTGTGTAACTTATCCCGTTCTTGCACCAAATTTTGTATTATTTTTTATATGTAGGTAATTCCGTAATTACCGATTTTTATAAAAAATATTTGATTTTTTGTTAAAAATTAGCAGTGCTTTAGTTTATATTCATTTTTATTGTTAGCTCACACACATTCTATTTTTCTAAAACTACTCTTAATGACATTAATGGAAACACACTGTGTCTATCTGTAAGATAACTTGTTAAGAAAACGTGGAAAATACCCCTGATCCTCTTTACTTTTAAAATTATGTAGAAATATTTCATGATTTACGGTATCAAAAGTCTTTAAGAGATTTACAAAAAAGCCCCGTGTTTGGGTTAATATTGCATCCTCTGCTTCAAAATAAAATGCTTGCTAGTCTAGTTAAAAAACGTTGATATTTAGAGTAAAAACCGATCCGGAGTAAAAAGTATAATTTTGCAAAAAGCTGTATCAAAAAATTCTTAAAATTTAAGTTCTTAATGTATTAAGTAATTAAAAGATAAGTGTCTAAACAGCATAAATTTCCGTAAAAAGGTATCGCGAAAAAATCTCAGTATTTTAAGATCCCAAGGAAAAATAACTTAATTTTGCAAAAATTTCCATAATTATTGGTATAATTTATACATTAACACCGAGAAAAGATGTGTGAAAGTGTTTACACAGCGTAAATTTTGTTAAAAATTAACAATCTCGGTTTAAAATTACCGCGAAAAAACCTCAACCCTTTAAAATCGTCGGGGCCTGTCAAAAACATAAAATTAACTCACAGTTGTTTACCATAACAAATAGCATAGGCCAAAAAAAAGTTGTCTCAAAAATAATGATATGAACTGTAGTTTTAACCCTCGTTTGGTTTGTCTGACAATTTTTGGTTGGTTCTTTATCTGTCGGATCTGGCAATACTAAATTTTAAAACTTTGAAACTTCACTTACCACATTAAAGAGATACTCGGGCCAACCAGCTACAATTTCGTACGGAGCTACCCATGAATCTCCAAGGCCAATAGCGGTCAAGTTAGCTTTAAGATTTCCTTTTTTGACTGCCTGTTAAAAAAAACAAATATTTTATGAAAAATCCTATTGAGATTCTTAAACTTATAACTGATTAGGATAAAAAAGTATGATGCAGCATTTTTTTTCAAGGGTATCAAGGGAAGATCTTGCATAAAGACGCCCGGCCAACTTTCCTACCAGTCATTTCTCCTCTGCTACAGAAGGCCGAGTAGTGTCGTGATTCTTACCCACGGTGGATAGAATAGACCGGTGTTCATATAAATATATGTCGAATTTTCACGTCACTGGTGGTCCAGCTGATTTTTAGAAACGAAAGTTAGATATGATATGAACAACTAATATTTTTAGATTTTTTTGAAAACTAAGGCAATTTTCGTACTATTTATTAGTATATTCTTATAAAATAATATTTTTCAGACACATCAGTCGTTATTTTTTTTAGGCCGTTTCATTTCTCTTTACACAAAAACTAAAATTTGAAGAAATTAATGTGTTCGTTTCAGCTTCAAAAATTATCCGCTGACCTTACTCTTTGTTTACTACCCAATAGTCCTCGGTTCACCTTTGATACTAAACGATCACATTCAGTTTGACTTGTAGTTTAAGTTTTGTGTAATAAAAAATAAAGCGGGCTAAAAAAAAATAACGACAATACGTCTAGAAAATTACATTTTATAAGGATGTACTAGAAAGCAGTAGAAAAATGGCCTTAGTTTTTAAAAAACTCAAAAAATATTAGTTGTTCCGTTGTTCATAACAGATCTAACTTTTGTTTACAGAAATCAGCTGGACCACCAGTGACGTGAAAAATTCGACATATATATATAAAATCCGAACACCGATCTATTCTATCCACCGTGATTCTTACCGACTAAAACCCCTCGAATGCGTCTCTGGCTTGCCTAAGCTAGCCAGAGCAACTGCACTGCAGTCATTAGTGGCTTATTGCGCAGCCTCTTGATTCCTAGACTAACCACTCCATTAATTTCGTTCCCTGAACGAGTTTGTACAGATCTTTAATGGAGTAGTCCCCAGTCGCTATTGGGTCTAGTTCAAATTCCCCAAATATTAGGTGCGTTTTGCGATACAGTGCCTCGCAATGGCATATTACATGTTCTATTGTTTCCGGTTCCTGATTGCATAGTCTGCAGCTCAGGTCTTCCTGATGCAGGCCCATCCTGTTTAGTCGAACTTTGACCGCCAGATGGCCGGTCAAGATTCCTATTATGCTTCTCATTTGCATCTGTAACTGAGCAGGTCTTCTGTAAGTTTGGCATCCAGGCCTTTGATAATGGCTCTGCTGTGTTTTAGCCCCTGTCCTTATAACCAGTGGCTTTCATATTTTCCCCTTAGCCAGAGTTTGACCTGGGACCTTATAGTACACTTTGGTATCCCCAGGGATAGCTCTGGTCCAATATATTTTTTTGACGAACATTGTCTTGCCAGTTCGTCAGCCTTTCCATTGCCCTGAATACGTCTGTGTCCATAATAGTTTTATTCTATTGCGTTCCGCCAGTTTCACTAGTTCAGCAAGGTATTCCCACACTAGCTTTGAAGTAACTTTTGGGCACCAGATCAATCCTTCCTGTGGCAGTAAGTTGTTTTGTCCAGACCATGCTGCTCTCTCCTGAAATTTCGAGGGTTGGTCCTTTGGGGACATTTGGTCTGATCTCATGTGTAGGATTGGTATATACAGCAACCTTGCCTATTACGCATTCTTGATGGTAATTGCATAATGTTCTGAAATCGATAGAGTCCCATTTTTGCCTCTCCCTGTATCACCAAGTGAAGTTGTCGGAGTTGTTGTTGCTTAGTCTGAACATCACAGTTCGTTGAGCTACTTTTGATTACCAAACCAGAGAAGCATACGTAATGGATGGTGTCACCACACTCTTGTACAGTACCATGTCCGGCCTAAGTCCCCACTGTTTCCCATAAAGCGTCTAATCTCTACCAGGGTGATTTCCGCTTTCTTTGCCATATTCTCGATGCAACAATTGCTCTCGTCATTGTTTATCTGGGTACCCAAAAAGTCAAACTAAACGCAAAATAGTTCAGCGACAAATGTAATTTTTGTCTCATGTCTCACACTTTAAATGTTTCCTTAAATCATTCTAAGCCGCAATCAACAAAAGCTCAATTTGGACATAAGTGAGAGTTAGTTAGGTTTTCGTAAAATATTTGGTAGATGGGAAGCAATATTCGCATTAGTATATCAGTATAGCCATGTTTATATATTTACCAACATTATAACGATGCGTGTAAGAAGTCCGTCGCGCTGATCAGATAAAATAAGTTTTCTAATGCACTTACAGGTGATCTTAAACTCCTACAACCAAAATGTAAGAGAAATGTACGCTAAGGTTTTGTTATTTGACATATTTCAGTAAACACCTGAACCGAAGAAAGTTAGATGATAGCGAATGACAAGGCAGGAATAAAGATAAATTAAATTTTTAACAGTTATTCTATGGTACGCTGATGGCTGATTTTATTGGAAAACCTTAAATACTGCAAAAAGTCCGGTCTGACACTCATGTGCAAATAAATCAGTTTATGAAAATAACAATAAAGATGCAAAATAACAGTGAAGAGATAAGTGTCAAAGGGAAACGAAACCTAAGTAAATTTTCCCCACAAAAAAATGTCACACGGGTTAATTGTCTTAATAGGTCAGTCGAGTATCTACGAATGACATTTGCACCAAGAATTGGTAAAATAAAATAAAAATGCTCAAGAACTGTGCACCCACGGTCCACAGCAATCCAAAATTTAAATTAAACCAACCAGTGTTGATAGTGCGAGGTCTATGTCACGCCCTTTGTAAAGTGGAAGCTTATAAATTTTACATAACTCTAAGAGAGATGCATCATAAATCGTACAAGTACCAAATACTCTTGTATTCGGATTGATTTCTTAAACCAAAGACAAACAAACACTATCTTCTAAAATGTTGGTAAAAAATAAGTTATTTCAAGTACTTAAAAAACTATAAAGGCAAAGTACTAGGGAAAAAATCTCAAAAGGTAAAAAGGACACATAGTTTTGAAATAAAATAAATACCGAAGATTTATCAAATCTAACCCTGCAGTTTTTTATTTAGCTCGCCCTAATCCTACAATGCCACCAAATTGGAAATTTTTTTTTATAAAATTGGTATCAAATTTACCTGGTCAAGGGTTAAGGCAATCTGAGCCGTCATTTTTCCTCCATAAGATTCGCAAAAAATATATAGGGGCACTCGTTCAAAATCTGGCAACTGTTTGTAGATAGACTGCATCAGCACCAGAAAATCATCGGCCACCTGCTGATTGGTCCTGTAAAAAAAAACAAGTTTCTTAAAATCCTCATTTTCAAATCTTTAAAAACCCATTTTACGTTTCATATATACCCGTAACATATATTTTTAACAAAAATTAAGATACTTTGGTTTACATAATGCAGGTAATACTAATTTTTAAGAGAAAAATAAATATCTAATACTTTATTGGTAATTCTCTACATAGCCTCCTTGATTATTAATCCAAGGGCGCAGAATTTCCATTGTGATCGACGAATCTATTTTTTCTTGTAGAATTTGAACAGGCTGGAAACACTTTTCTACAAGAGAAAATAGAACAGACATGCGTCGATCTTAATGGAAATTTTGCGCACTCTATCTATTAAGTCATTCACAGAAAATTTTTGAATAATCAAGGGGGCTATGTAGAAAGTTACCAATGAAGGATTAGATATTTTTTTTTTTTTCTAAAGAAATTGTATTATTTTTTGTATTTACTGGCTTGCCGCGCCACACATTGCACAAAATCACCACGGATGATAAATATTAATAATTTACCTTACAAAAGCAACAGCATCACTTTTTGTGTCAATGCGATTATCTTTTTCATCCTTGATGTTTTAAAGCGTATCAATTTAAGTTTTTAAAACTTTTTAACGCATATATCTCCAAAACTAATAAACGAAATAATCGTAAGATTCTTAAACTTCATAAAAAATTATGAAATTTTTGTATTTATCATATTTTGAAATCTATTCAAATAAAAGTTTTAGATATGGTGTAAAAATACACGGAAAAACCCTGTAAAAGTACATCGTAAGTAAAATCTAGATTAATTTGTTGTGCTTCTCTGTTAAGCCCACCCTTAACCTTGGTATATATTGTCATGAAATAGTTTAGTCTAATCAAACCACCATAAAACGTAGCAACAATCAGTATTGCTGAGTTTGCACTAATTTCTTCTATAAAGGCCGATGCTGGACTATTTTTGTGTTGGCCTTGGCTGGACAATAGACCGGCATCACTGATACAAAGTGATCAACCCAGTACACCACTGATACAAAGTGGTCCCTACTAAACATACCTAAGTAAAACCCCGCTAAGGCCGACTCCCTATGGCCTATTAGGTCTATTCCTTATAGCCCTTAGGTCCATTCTCTCCAACCAGTATCCCCCTTATTACATTATTTAATTTATGGCAATAAGCTTTATTCCTGTTAACCTGTTTTATGTGTATAAAATACATGTATAAATCTCGGATTCTTTTTACTTAATTTCATTATCCCCCAGATCTCGGTCACAAGCGCACTAATTAAAAAGCTTTGTCACTTATATGGTGAAAGCACCATTCGTGATATATATGGTGGAGGCGCCGTTCTTAAAGTCAAATCATAACAAAATGCCCACCAAAAACAAGCAAGAATGTAAAAATTATTTAGAGTTTATTAGAGAATTATTGAAATACTATAATTGTGCCAGGTACTATTTTGACACATTCACATTGAAAACTGACAGTGGATCCTTCAAAATTGACATACCAAAGTCGAATTTAAAACTTTCGTCGTTTATTTTCAATTAATAAAAGAAGGCACTATTTATTCCGGTTCATATAGTAAACAAACGCTGTGTGTTAAAAGATCACAGCTGATACTACAATGTGAAGGTGTCAAAATTGTGCCTGGCAGTATTATAGCCTGGCTTTTTTTCAATAATTCTCTATTATCAGTGGATGCACACAGGCGTTAGCCCTTCAAGAGAGGTCACTTACGATGCTAGGGCACTGCTATGGTCCACATAACTGAATCCAGTGCCCACAGGGCTGTCGACGAAGAGCACGTTTGCATAGTTTACCCAACTCGTGTTTCTTGGTTTAAGGGTTTGATCGAATGGTCCTAATTCTTCAAAGTTACCGATTCTGAAAAGAAAAATGTAAAACATCAGGTAAGAGCCTAAGTAACATTTTAGGGCATCTAGGCAAGCCGAAGGGTCAAAATTTCCAATCATATGTTGAAACTTTTTTGTGTATTTTTTCACCAAAAACTAAAAAACACTTAAAACAAGCTACCAAAATATTTACCACTAATTGTTTTTAAATATTCAGTCAATTTTGTAGTAACACTAATTGACATCGAGTTGCCGAAAATTTTATTTTTTCTAGATTTAAATTTGCCGCCAAACTATGATATCTATTTATATGACAGGAGAGTGATGCATTCGTAGCTTAAAAAATGGGATTCCGGTTTGCTTTTTAAGGCCATAGCACGAGCATTTCACAAAAAACTGATGACTTTTGGTTAGTTGGTGAACACTGTTGCCAAACAACAAATACCTACCAGTTTTTCTAAAAAATAATTTTCAATAATTGGCATAAAAGTAAATCTGCGGATTATCCCGCATTGGTAGCTCTTAAAATAATTTTCTGGTATAAAAAATATTTTAAATTTACATTACATTTTGTCATAACGTTGTATGCGCGGCAACACTGTCTTTAAATAAAGGAAGTCTGCGTTATTCACAAGTAACGTCAAACACTACCCTTAAGTAAAAACTGGGGTTCAAACCAGGTAACTCCGCATGCCTCAAATAAAAGATAAGAGAAAAATGGGAGATGCAAAAGGTCCCCATTGACGATTGCGGTGATTGCCTTTGAAAGTCAAAGCTGGACTGATTTGAGATTTTCCTACCTAGCTACTATGAAACACACATGCATAGAATGTTTTCGATTTTGACTTACCCAGTGCTCGAGCCTCCCGGTCCTCCTTGCAACCAAATAATCAGAGGACGTTCATAGTGATTTTCAGTGGCGTTCGTGAAGAACAGCCACCAAAAGATGTGCGCTTGCGGTCGAACAGTGACATACCCCCATTCTTGTTCGGTGCCTTGGAAACCAGGGCGTCCTAAATTTTAAAAACAATGATGCTAGGTAGTAGAGTAAATTTGTAAAATAAAGCTGCAAAAAGGGTATACTTTTTATATTTGGCATAGTAGTATCTAACACCAAAAGCTTAATTTTTATTCGAGGATCCCCGATTTTCCGGCTTCAGAATCCAATATCAGAATCAGATCTAAATCGGTTTAGGAGTTATCGTAATACGGACAGACATACACATACACACACCTACACACACACAGACATCACGACCATATTGCTAAGATAGGTCAAAATATATCCAAATAACACATTTTCGGTGTTATCTCAATTTTTTTATAGGTATTTTGGTTATCTTTTTAGTTAAATGTCAAAATTTGGTTCAAACCGGGTGAAAAGTACTTGTTCTGTTACAACTTAACCGTTATATATACCCTGTAAACTATAAAAAAATTGTTAAAATTTTAAAAAGAGGATCAGCTAGGATTTATATGAATATGGTTTTGAAGTCAAGAAAGAGTCCATAATCAAAAAGTGCAATTAGTTTTTGGAACCATTTCTATGTAACCCATACCTCATTCAAGCACACCGTGGAAGAAAGGAGGGAAAACTACTTTAAATCTTAGTAAAGCCACTTACCAAAAACTGAAGATGTTCCTAAAATAAATGTTAAAATTAAAAGCAGTTTCATTATGTCTGCCCACAATTCTAGACACAAAATTAAAATTATCCGTCGACCAACAAACGTACAAATAAAGCGGAAATTACTTATTTAATAAATATATTATCTACAGGTAAGTACTTACCAAATCTTTATCTGAATGGACTTTTTAATTTAAAAGGTACTCAACTACATCTGTTTTGTAACAAAAAATATTTTTGCTGTGTAGCTTATCTGTCTGAAATCAAAATCTATTAAAATAATTATTATAACAGGGTTATTCCACAATTTTAAAAAAAGCGTAATTATATTACAAGTGAAAAATATTTAAAAAAAGTACTTCATAGCTCTCTAGCAGATCTAGAAATATTAAATCAGGGGTGCGAGCCAACATTTGTGACAAGAACCCGCACTGAGGTTATAGACATAACAGTGGCAACGCGAGGCATATAAAAGGAAATAAAAACTAGCGTGTCTCGCCAGAGATATCGAACTCGGATCATAGGATGATAGAGTTCGAGATCACAGGTGAGACACAACTGCGAGAACTAAGAAGAAACCCAAGACTAACAAACTGGGCCACCTATCTGGAAGATCTAGAAAACAGTCTAGGCGAGACAATTAGGAACGTCTCTTCAAAATAAGAATTAGAGAAAGCTTTAACATGGGTGAAGCGCAGCATAGTTGATAACTATGAAAAGGCGTGTCCTCTTAAAAAGGCTCCCCAGAAAAAGTTACCATAGTTTAACAATGAGCTAGAGCAGCTCAAGAGGAACACCTTCAGAAGAGCAAGGCACAGAAGCCTGGGATGCGCACAAGGCCACCAAGAACAATTTTAAAAACGAGGTGAGGCGAAGCAAACGCAAGTCGTGGTGAAAATTCTGCGAAGACTTGAAAAGCCTTCCAGACGCCAGCCGCCAGACTGATAAAACTGCTAATTCAAGAAAAGGAGGAAGCTAAGCTATAGGTGTATTTAAGACACAGGAAGGAACGTGGACGAAATCTGCAGAAGAATCCCTCGAACATCTCCTGAAGACACACTTCAGGCGAGAGGGACCCCGCAAAGGCTGCCCAGGATAAAAAACAGTCAACAACCGCCCCAGATTGGAGCCTAGCGGCCGAAATCGTTACAGATGAATCGGTATCACCATATATATTTGACAAAGCGCTCGCGGGCAGTAGACGCTGGTGGGTTGAAATCGCCGTTGCTCCAGGCAAACAACAAAAAAACAAAATCAAAAGGTTTTGTGCTAATGGAACTTGAGTAGGTTGGAAACCAACCAAACAATCCGTTCTTTCTCTTTTTAGCACTTCGGATCTAGACAGGCGCACATGTGGGTTAGTACACAACCTTTGGATTTTGTTATAACTGTGCATACTTTTTTTTATCTAAAGAAGTCATACAATTGCAAACATTTTAATGCTTAAAGCGTCTTAAAAGAGACAAAATATAGTAAGGTGAAGGAGTGAGTTTAAAGTAAGTTTGGTTTGAAATCACATGACGTAAACTAATCGTGACTTCAAGGAAACAAACTAATTCTCTCTTAAGAAGCAAGATTTTTGTTGAATAATTTTATTAAAAGATTTAGCTTACAGTTAATTTATGCAATTTCTCGCTGCAACAAATCGTAAAGTGGGAAATAAGAAACAAGTTTAGGTATTCAAACTATTAATTAGCAATCTCTTGCAGCAAGAAATCGCGAAAACGACTAAAGAGCCCGCTTCAGTATTACAATAAAAGGTTAAAACAAATAAAACACTGATAAGTCCATTGAAAAATAAATTTATTTATCTTTAAGTACACAAGGGTGTCATTGGGATATATCTGACGAGGTTCGGGTATTTCAGTACTACTTCTAAGTTGTTCATACCTTTTTAATTTAGTTTTTACGGATTATTTATCAGAAATATCTTATAAAATGTAATTTAGAAACAAAAAGACAAAATGCAATGTTGTCGCATCGATAGAATCTGGTGGTTATATCACGAATTACAAAACATTACATTTGTTTTTTTTTTTAACTTAGAGGTAGGTATCCAAAACCCTTAAATTTTACCCAAGATGACTTTCTAGAAAGTACTTTAATCTACAATAATTTAAAATTCATTAAACTTTGGAGTTGACAAAAAATAACAAATATAAATAATAAAAAATATTCAAAAAAGAGAGATCTACACGAAAAGGAATATATCAAACTAGTGCAGAAAATTGAATTTTTTGCACTCTAACATCTACTTATCGCATTTTCACTAAATTTAATCAACACTTGAAATAATTTAAAAAATTAAACTAATTATGGCAAATAAATAAAGCTTTACATCATTATAACTTACAGGTGCTTTCTTTTACATAAAGTCCAGTGTCATTATTTTATTGACGAAAGGACAAAGTATCACTTTCATATGAACTGAATTAGTGGGAATATATTTTTTTAATAAGTATTTTAACATATTTACGTGTTCTGATATAATCTTCACATTTTAAATTTAAATAGTCTGTCTCATTACTTATTGTAACCATTCTTTGCACATTATTATGGCGTAAATATTTGTAGGTTTCAAATTATTTGTGACTTTAAGCCTGAGGAAGACGAAAAAATAAGTCGAAACGTCGCTAAAAACAGTTACGCCAGATGACAACTTTGGAGAAAGATTCTATAACTATTTGCATTGAGTCGAATGTAAGCCTAGTTCTCTTTCGCTTTTATAGAGAAAGACTAGTGCTTCGATACGATTCTAGGAGAATCCCACGGTTGTCTGGTAACTCACAGCCAATAAGAACTCGGTAGCCTATGACGCAGCCTGCTCCACGATCAATAAAAAGAGACCTATACTATATCTTATAAGATAAATAAAAATAGATCTATTTAAAAGTCGAAAAAATACCAAAATTTATTAAAAAATTAAACAATTAAAAAATTTATGATAAAAATTTCAGTAGTTTTATAAATACCAGTTTCAGGACACGATTATAAATACTTAAATACTTTTCCTAAGTTAAATCGACTCGCTTGTTCAAATTAATTAAACTTTTTTCGCCGAACACTAAAGCAAATTAGCCATATATCGATTTTTTTGTATTTATCCCTAAATTTTTCTCTTACAACTGTAAGAATAACTCAACTTCTTCCTCTATTTTTTCATAGAGTTCACAGTCTGGTGACAAATATAAGTTTTATAAAAAATAGGTTTTAAGCTGGATTCATGGTTCCGTAAAGTAAGCAGTAAGAGCTGCAATAAAAAATTAACTGTTCGGTTTGGTTACAGCAAAAATTAAGCAGAAATCAACCATTTCTTATTGCTTACTTCATACGAATACCTACTTATTATAACTTACTTGAACGGAAGTGTAAATCCAGCTTTAGGCAATTTTTTACGTTTGGTTGTTGACCTGAATTTAGCTTGAAATAATAATAATCGGCGGATAAAATTTCTTCAAAAGACCAAATTACGCTATAAACAGTGTTTGACTACTGCTTCCTAGGCAAACTGTGACGTAGCACTGACGTCACGGCCGCCATGACACCGAGTTACCAGACAACAGGTTTCTTTACGGATCGTGGGAGAATCCCAAGGTCTTTATACTTTTCCACAGGTTGCCTACAGAATTTGAGCAGTCATGTGTATTTAACTGGACGACTGTAGCTGTTACATAAAACCAATGGTTTAAGGCAACCAGTGACGTAGATTTTTTAATCAGGATTACAGTAGGCCAGTCAGGTTCAATGACTTTTCAAATTCTGTAGATAACCTGTATAAAAGTATAAAGACCTTGGGAGAATCCAACCTGCTGTGTGCCCCTCGAGGGGTCACATGACCTTAATAAGTCTATAAGTTTTAACATTAAGGTTCGGGTTAAGGTAAATGCTAAACTTTTTTTATCTATAAGCTGTTTTAGTTTCGTAAAGTATTTCTTTTAGCGTGCACAATCTTCGTCAATATTATATAAATCAATTTTAAAAATAAATCTGAAAAACAGTTGACACTTAAGCCAAAAACGATTTAAGTAGAACGTTGTACGTTTCATTAAAAAATATAAATATAATAATATAAGTCTATAAGTTTTAACATTAAGGTTCGGGTTAAGGTAAATGCTAAACTTTTTTTATCTATAAGCTGTTTTAGTTTCGTAAAGTATTTCTTTTAGCGTGCACAATCTTCGTCAATATTATATAAATCAATTTTAAAAATAAATCTGAAAAACAGTTGACACTTAAGCCAAAAACGATTTAAGTAGAACGTTGTACGTTTCATTAAAAAATATAAACGTTATGTCAAAAATGGATAGTTGTAATGACATTTGACTTTTTGACATATACTTTATAAGTCTACCAAATATCATACAACATTTTTTTAGCACCAATGTGCACCAATAATAAGTGGGGCTATGAACATTGCACCTGAACCTTTACTCTAAGGTTGAAAAGTTCAGTTCAAAGTTCACTGTTAATACAATAAGTACAATTGAATACAGTGCTTTTACATTATTAAACCTTTCAAGGTCGATTTAATATTAGTCCATATTTTATTTTTCGGATGAAAGTACCGAAAATAATTTCTCTGGGGCCGTAACAAAATTTCATTCACAAAAGAAAGCGCCTGCAAATTTTCTAAAGCAATTTAAAAATTTAGAAACAATTTTGACTGTATAGTGTTGAATAAATATAGCTATAACATATGTGTGAGTTTATTACTTCATAAGCCGACCTAAAGTCACTTATAACACATTAATGTAAAAGATAGTCACTGAACAAATTTTTGATTAACAGGTTGAATGCTATATGGGTTTTTGAATATTTTGTTTCAAAACCTACTAATCTTAGATCATAAAAAACACTACAAATGTCATATGGTGTTGCGCCTCTAATACCGACTTTAAATACAGGATCAAAAATAAAGAAGTTAAATAAAATAAAACCGAATACCATAAAAATATTGGCTTCCACAGCAGAAATGAAATTCCAAAATTAACTTATGAATGTTAAATTTTATTGTCATATTTGTTGTTTACACTTCTGTTTTGTTGATAAGTATTTTTTTTGGTATTTCCCTTGATTTTCTAAAACTGCATAAATACAAACAAAAAATTCGTTTTCTTAATAAAACTTTAAAGAAAGATTGGACAACTTTTATTTAAGTTTTTTTTATATTTTTGTTTCAATTCTGCCTAAACTCATTAGATTTGTTTGCATTTTTTTTTAAAATACAGACTTTAATCTTTTTTTTATTTTACGATCATTTCATTAATGCCCAGTTCAGCTGGAGGTCCTGCGTGATATATGTCGAAAAGCTAGATTCACGTTGGGATTACAAAGGAATTTGAAACTAAAATAAATAGAAAAGCCCTCTACCTATGCGATACTTTTCTATTCCAGGATTTGTAAATTTGCCAATGTTGCGTCGAAGGCCGGAATATATAATGTTAACACTCGCATTTTTTGACGGTTCTCATTGATGAAATTGGACCTTTATAAACTTGAAAATAAAAGCGGCCTACTCACTAGTCAACTTACAATGCCAATTTACCGTCCCTTGATGCTGTGGCATACCCTGAATAAAAATTTTAGAATTACTAAAATATGCGCATATTTTCTTTCTACCCTGCTTTGTATGTTATGTATAAATCCTGCATTAGATTATTACCCTTCGCACTCCTATACGTTTACTTGTCAAGGTGTATTCTAGGGCATTTTCATTACAACACGATTTGATTAGTCAAAATTTTTAGCCACTTGGCATTTAACCTATTATGAGTCCCCATATCACCCAGTGACTGTAATAAAAATATATATTTGTTTATTCTTTACTTTATTATGTTATTTATTATGGTTAAATTTATCAGACTAGAGAGACCTATGGTTTCATACTAATACTATTTTTGATATCGCACGGATTAGGATCATTATGAGTCTGTTGTTTAAGGGAAACGAAACATGACAGTAATGAAAATTTGTTCACCCGAGAAATACCACAAATGGTTGTCAAAGTCAGCCTACTTTTGATTCCTTATTAACAATTGCCTTTTTTTATACACTATTTTAAGCTGACTGACTTTTTGACTTTCCTTTACTTATTTATTTTAATTTTTTCTGTCATGTTTTTGTTACCCGACACTGCACTAGATACCCTATATGTATGATATTGGCCCTCTATACTCTAGCATTGTTCAGAGAGAAACGCACCTTTTTAGACATAACAACATACCCGGGGTGACGGACAAACATGTTAATTTGTCTGATTCTGGATGTCACTCACCACAGACTACTAAAATTATTTTAGTGAAACCACCGGTGAAACGCAAATAAATTTGTTTTGTTTCAGTGAGATTGATGGGTTTGTCGCGTATCTATTTTTTTTATGTCATACATACAGGGTCTCTACTCAATACCAGTGAGCCTAGCACGGATTCCCGACCCAAACCAATGAATTATATACGAAGTAACTGGAACGGCCACGGCTATACATTATGTATATGGGACACTCGGGCAAAAATTTTAAGAGTGAGAACATAAAATGAATGCAAAGCATTGCAACCTTTCTCTCTCTAGTTCTAATCATCGGTGGTATTCTGTGTATTTAATACTTGAAAGAGATTGTCAGTTGTAATATATCATTAAAGTCTTTGTCAATGTTGTCAGTATATTTTTGAAATTGTTTTTGTTGAACAAAAATAAAAATGGGAACAAGATGCGTTGCTTATAAAAAGGATTTTTATAGGAGTGAAAAGCTGGTTTCCTTTTTGAAGTAAGTAGCTTTGATTATTTAAAAAACTTTATTAGTACCTTATCGCAGTAAAAATCCAGTTATAGATTAAAAATTATCAAACGTCTGCGAACTTTCAAAACCACAGAATATCATCGGAGAGTAAAAGTAAAACATATTAATATTTTTGCCTCACTTTGCATATATGTAAAGGCCTATCCAGTTATATATATAGAGATCATGGACCCAAACTTACTTACTTTATATAGGGCGATCTTCATCACTGTGCTTTAGATAACAAAAAAAGCAATAAGGCACCTTCTGTGACATTAATTAAAAGGATACCTGATATTTCCGTTCGCGGTGAACTACTGTGTTTAACTAAATACGCCAAATGAATTGATCGATTGAGATGTCAAGAGAAGGTGCATTATGTTTAGATCGGGACTCGTTACCATATAAATACAATATGATATACTGTCAACTGTCATAAGAAAATTATATAATAAACAGTTTTGTAAGAGTTGCTGCATCTTTACGAATATTTTAAAAGTATTTGCCAATTTATGATTAGCGTTAAATAGATATTTTATTGACTTTAATTTTTGGTTTCAGTTTGTATTTTAACATGCGATATCCCTAAATGCTGATCATGGAGCTAATTTTTATTTCATAGAAATGAAGCCAAAAAATAAAAGTTAAATTTGTCAGAAAATTTTACTTCCCTACGTTTGAAGAAACAGTAAAGGGCTTGTTTATAAAAAATATGTGTTGGAAAAACTATGCGAAAGGCCGATAACTGTAGTTTTACTATTATTTTTTGGCTCCATTTTTTGACTGGCAAGAAATATAGTCATAAAGGCAAATTATACTAGAATTGTACTTTTTTTAATAAAGTTTGGTATTTTAACTTCAAATCAGTTAAACAGCGATTAATACATCTAATACTATGTATTTTCAAAAGGAAATGCTTCCAAGAAGCACTTTCTAAAATACTGGAATAAACATTCAGTGAACAAAAAACATGCAACTTCTGTAAACCTTAGCAAATTTTACAGTGGCGCGACTTTATTTAAGTATGAACTGGGGGAAAGACTATGGGTTATAATTTCTCGGAATTAGATTGAGTGAACACGGTTTGTACATATTTGTCATATCGCCTCTTTTCGTAAAGACATTTCAATTTTCCTCATTTGGCCTGACCTAACTTCACACTTCGGGTGTAAGCTATGATAAAATAATCAATGTTTGGTTAAGTTTAAAGTTAACCGGCCAGTTGAGATTCCAAACAAAGAAAATCTGTTGGTTTAGGTTCATTAACAGACACAGCCGCGAAGTGGCTACTCAGTTAAAAATGCGTCATCAAGTTGAATTTCATAGCTTTACAATCTTTAAGTTTTATGATTTTAATAAGATCAATCTAAAATTCGCCCTTCATTCTAATAAACGATTTAATGAAAAATTTCAAAGAAAATTATATTTAAGGATCTTGTGTATTTTTAAAGTAGCAAGAGTTATACAAGGATCCAAAAGTTGCTAAAAATTAAAAAAATCTTTAATGTTAGGCTGGTTACCTGGGTTTTTCCGCAGCGGACAATTGACTGTCGCTCGGCACTTCACCATACTCAAAATACCGCTATCTATCTATTTTCAACTTGTTCTTTTTGTAAAAAGCACAACCCTTTCTTTCAATAAACATTGACAGATACGGCTGAATATGAACTGAAACCAGAACCGGAGCTTAGCTTGCAATTTCTATGCATATTTTTTTTTTTTAGGGATCTGTATATAAAGCTTCAGAAGCCTACAACAGTTTACCAAGAGAAATTAAACTGATTCAGAATAAATCAAAATTTAAAAACGCTACAAAAGATTCTTATTATGTATTTATTTCGGTATTTCCTTTATGATTTCAAATGAAATAGGATTATTCTTTCAAGTACTTTGTACAAATTTTTAACGCTATTTTGTCAAAAATTGTTTTGATTTTGTCTGTAATAAATGTTTTGAGTTTGATCAAAGTGTATGGAGTTGTGCAAGTATATCTAGGAGCATCTCTGTTCTTGAGTATGCCAAGGGTTTTCTTCCAAAAAACAGTTCTTTTTATTACTTCACTTGTGTTATTGTGTATTTAAATAAAATTAAGTAAGTCAAAGTAAAACAAAACCTTATAAAAACTGCTGTTATAATGACTGCGACAATTAATTGTCCGCCGCGAAAAAATTGACCTCAACAATTTTAATACCTTGATATGACGTCACGGTAGATAAACATGTTTAATAATGACGTCACTAAAGTGCCTAATTAAATACCCTATTAAACAAATCTTTCAAGACTATAAAAAACCCTAAAATGTTTGCAAAACAATTTAGGAAAACATGGTCAATTTAAAGCTGAGCTTATACAGACAAATGGAATAAAATTATACTTTCATCTTAAAAACAGTCCAATTTTATTTTAAATTTAGTATGCGCTCTTCTAGGTGTTTTTTGTAACCGAATACAATATGTGTATGAGGGCATAACAGATTTATTTGTTTTGACCCTAATTTTTTAAATATGTTTGTCTGTATAAACACAGCATTTGATATGTAAAATTTTCCAATTATCATGAAAAATAAATACCTAAAGTTAAACGACTACCCACTCACAGATTATTACTAGTAAATAGAGACCCTGTATGTATGTTTCTTTAAAATATGTAATACATACAGGGTCTCCAGCAGTAATAACAAAATAATTGACAAAAACAATTAAATCATATTTATTTAAGGTCACTAAACAACAAATTTTTTAGCTCAAGAAAATATTGCCACAATCACCTTAATTGTCTAATCTTGGCATTGCCAATATACGCTGATATTAAAATCGTAACCATGAACTTGACCTTAGAAAACGTAATTTTTTTACATAAAGTTTTTCATTGATAATTTATCCAGTGTGGGGGAGTCGTTTATGTCGAAAAAAAATATAATTTACCATAAAAGTACAAAATTTTAAATATTTCTACAATTTAAATAAATTCGAAAATATCAACTTTTATTTTGTTTAAATGGCGGTGTAACGCCATCAGTTTCTAGACAGAGCAATTATAAATTCAGTAATCCAACTATTTTGGACAATTTTAATAAAAACAAATTTCAGTTTTAAAATTTCACGTTATAAAATAAAATAAAAGTGTCTAAACTTCTGGTGGTGGAATTTAAATACAAACAATTAATAAAAAATGTATTTGGCAGAAAAATGCATTTGGTAGTAATGGTGGTTGCTAAACTTTTAGGTGCTACTGTATACTTTTAATTTCATATTTTAAACTCGGATTAAAAATACCTAACGTTTCTTTTTAATTTTGCTCTGGCCATTAACTGATGACACTACACATCGCCATTAAATAAGGTACCTGCGTGAATTGACTAAAAGTCCAATAAATTTTTGGTTCCACCTATAGTTCCACAGCCCATTGTCGGCAAGCTTGCTTTTTGGCTCTCCTTTTCGTCTTCAAGAGCTAAAAACAACAACGATGTGGAAAACCCAGAGGATAAAGAGTAGATAATGGGTAGGTAGAAATTTTTATAACTCAGTTGCATCCCAGGTACATCACGTACGTCTGAAATATATCTGTACTGCTAAAGCGTATTAAAACCATTAATGGAAAATTACTGCTACAAGCGTTCCGCCTTATTGGATTTAATTGAACTCAAACGTATGGCTTGGATGAAAAAAAGTAGACGCTTTTAATAAAATTTGAAAGGGACTACTTTAAAATGACGTTGACAAATTTCAATGCCGTGAGCTGACGTCAAAATTAGGGTTTATTTTTAATTTAGATTTAAGAAAATTCTTTGTATTTTGGAACTTTTAGAAGATAAAACCATAATCTTGTGTTGACGTAGCCGCATACTTGGTAGTTTTTTAACAAATTAAAACGTATTTATCTTAATCTAACTGATAATAGGTGTTTTTAAGCTCAGAAAAGAGATGGTGCTGAGAGCGCAGTAACCATTATTAGTAGCCTGAATTTATCCGAGCCATACTTTTGGGTTCATTTGAAATACAACATGCCGACACGTTTGTAGCAGTTATTCGGCCCTTTCCCAGTACAGATATATTTAAGAGGTACGTGCAGCTACTACTCAATTGTATTACGATTACAGTGTTGCCGCATGGCCCTCATGATGTGCATAAGGTAGAATAATACCTATCTTCGTATGGGGGAGGGTAAGTATGGCAGCAAGCAGGTTATCAGATTGTATTGAATAATAAATTATCAGTTGTTCTTTTTTCAGTAAATATTTAAAAGTATAAAAAAGCATAAAGGTAAAAGAAACACTTTAGACCAGTGAAAAGAGAATTGGATGTAAAAAGTCCCTCCAGCCTTACAGTGGCGGCTCGTGCCCATTCAACATGGCAATGCCAGATTTTTAATAGCCACTCAAAAAAAAAATCGGGGTGCTGCGTCAAATTTTTACCCAAAATTCGTGTAAAAACATGCCTTGATCAATTTTTTAGTGGCGCAAAACCAAGACCCATACTTTTCTATTATATGTTTACTATTTTTAGGGCCTACCCAAACTACACCACGAAATGACTTAAAATTTATCAAAAATTCTGCTGAATTAATTTAAATAATAACTTAACTTACCCTTAGTTTGCCCTGTATCCATGAGGAATCTTTAGGTATAGTTATTTAAAAAAAGTTACAAAAATAAACATTATTTTTATCACAAATAGTTTTATTAAATTTACGACAACGCGATTTTTGTCCACTTCCACGTTTGTTTTTCAATTTTAAAATTAGGGAGTGACCGGCCTAGTTTCACTTAAAAAAACGCTGTATGTTGTTGATAAATAATTCGGAAAATTTAACAGTTGATATTACTTTTGCAGTTGTCTCTGCTGTTGAATAAGCTATGCCAGTCGATCTAGCTTCCTCTATGGGTCTAGATTTTGGTTGAAAATAGGTTCACCCTATTTTTCAAGTGAATGTAATAGTTTTTAATATTTATATAAATTTTTCATAAATACCTAGCGATATGGGTCATCTTTTTTCGTTGTAACAAAGACATTATTTCGACACAAAGGATAGAAATGAATAAAAATAATTTAATATTTTGGTTTAAAAATGGTAACGATATTTAGACCTCCAAACGTCACTAGGAGATGTCCAATAAAAACGATGTAAGTTAGTGTCAGCTGTCCGCTATATTTTACATGTTAATTATTTAGACAAGTTAGCGATGATTAAACCGATGTTCAACATCATACCTCAATATATAAGAGAAGCTTTACTTATAACGTATATAGCCTTTACAACGGACTTGCGCCAGAACTTAAAACCCTTCCAATTTTTAGTTTTAAAAAAAATTAAAAAATAACATTTTGGAGGAAAGTTAGAAAAAACATTAAATAATAAACTATTTTTTCACTTTAATTAAAAAAAAAGAACTTGCACTTACTCCTCATCCTTCTATTTTTGTTACCTATTTGTCATTTGTATAATATGTGATCAGCTATTATTCTCTATTATGTGATCTGCTAACCTAATTTAAAATTAAAACTACTGTGATATTCAATTTCTTCTTGTTTATTTATTTCCGTAAAAACATACTGTAGGGGCTGGACTTAGATCAATTTAATTGCCTTCCAGTCCTTTTTGCAATTTATTTAAATAATTTTTCTATTGTTAAGTATAGTGGATTGTAAACCATTTAATTGAAAATAAATGTCTTATTATTATTATTATTATTATTATATTGTTTTGGTGGATGTGTAATTGAAAACGGATTGTAATATATCTTGTGCTTTTTACAATATTTAAATATTGAAACGTATTTAATACGGTAATGCATCTACAGATATAGTTTTAAGTTACTTACTTTTATGTATTATTTAGC
This sequence comes from Aspidapion aeneum, assembly GCA_963576565.1. NCBI lineage: Eukaryota > Metazoa > Arthropoda > Insecta > Coleoptera > Brentidae > Aspidapion > Aspidapion aeneum. Next base: position 113,881,786 of record OY755040.1, read on the forward strand.
GTTGAAAATTTTTGTATATAAGTTTTTATCAATCATGGATTATTATTTTAGGGGTGGTACTACAATTTGAGACTATTTTTTACGGGAATCCTACGACTGCACAGACTAAATTTCCAAAAAATTGCATTTCGTTATACGTTTTTTATATGAGATGAAACTCACTGAGAAATGCTAGTATCATATTGCACATTAGGGTGAACCAAATCTTTGCAGTTATTTGACCTGTAAGTTTAAAAAAATATACTTAAACCGGTCGGTAACAAGTCTATAGACTTGATACTTAAACTCGGTGTAAAATGCCAAGCTTTAAGGTCTTAGTAAATACCGGTGTTAATCTCTACGACTTACCAGGCGGCAAATGTAGCATCTCAATACTAAACTTCTTCCTCCTTAACTTGAAAACATACTCCACGGAACCGGGATGTTTCGAAGCCAATGAGTTGATCGCCGCCAACTTGGTTAAATTGAAAAATCCATGATAGTCCTGGAGGCTCTGGTTGTTTTCCAGTTCTGTGCCGCTAAAGGACTGAAGTCGCATGGCAATGTCGCTCGAGTGGATGCACCGTTCTAGCGAGAGCTACATAAAATAACCGGGTTTTACGAAGACAAAAAATAGAAGTCCAATTATTAGAGATATAAACATGCCGTTTTGGTGCAAAAAATCCGAAAGTTTTCAAAATTGGCACGATAATAGAGTGAATTTTGGAAAAATGGCGACCAAATTCAAATTATTAAAATAACTTGATTTCTGTATGTTGTAGAAAACAAGTTTTAAGTTTTTGTCAGACATGCAGTTTTCTGGTAAAGGTGTCAAACATTTCGCCGCCATTATAGATCTTATGAGAATATTTTCGCCTCTTACAAAAATCTACTTATTTTTGAGAAAATTTGTATAAACGTAACATAAAAAGACCTATATATTGAGGTATCATTTGGTTACCATTATAAGCAAAATAAACCGAAATTATTAAGTTTTCACAAATTTTCTCGAAAACTAAGCATTTTAGAGAAAATCCATAAAAAACTTTTTTGTTGGAAATTTAATTACCTTTGGTGGGGGCTTTGGTCTCAAGAACTACCCCAAGAATCTGAACAGATTATTTTAAAAATTATATATATTTTTCCCAATTTATAATGTATGAAGAAAAGTAGAATTTTTTTTCCTATGCTCCAATGGATTTGCTACTGCTGAAAAATGCTCTTAGGCTGCAAACATTTGATAAAAGTTGCCATTTTAGTATGCAGTCTAAGAAAGGATGCAAATGAGTGGCAACAAACACGGCGGACAAAGGCCTCTAACTAAAGACCTTTTAAATCCCGCTAAAATGCAATCCATCAAGTACTGTGTGGAAAAGTGGATAGCCGTCCACAAAACATTTATATTACCAGTATTGCCAACAAAAACAGTTAATCTACTTATGCCGCGTTCTTCTTATAGTGATTATGACCGAACGAATTCGTTTCTTTGTGCTTTGCAAATGCAGTATGCCCAAACTCTCAAAAAACTTTCTTATAGAGTGTTAAAAATTCCTTTTTAGCAATTTTGTACACATTTCCGAAAAACGTATTAGAAAAAATTGAGAAGCTGGGATTACTGCATTTGTAAAGCACAAGGAAGCGAATTTATTTGGTCGTGCTCCCTGTAATGAAAGCGGGGATTAATGACAATAATTCATTTAAAACCTTGAGTTTTGACCTATATCTCTCAATTTAAATTTTGAAGGTAAGTTTTTACTTAACAAGCAAGCCAAACTCGTCTCTTGCGACATAATGGCTAATTAATAAAGGAAAGATACTAAAGGGGCTCAATTATTAAGTAGCTTAAATGCATTCATGACCTTTTCGTCTTAATGCAAATTGGACACTAGTGGTTAAAAGTCTTTACCTTTAGGATCAGAATTCTACTTATTAAACATCTGTCAAACTTATACCAAATACTGGTGGCTTAAACACAAAAACATGAGAATTTTAGAAATTTTAAAATATTTTAATTTCTCAACAGATTTTTTTTAGCTAATTTATTGTGAATTATCGGTAACATGCATGTTTCAGTGTTTACAAAAAAATATATTGCCCAAAAAATTTTTAATGTATTTTTTGCGTTTAAGGGAGTAACTATCAATTGGACAAAAATTTACAGGATACAAAAGAAAATTGTGTGGGTTCAGAAGCCAATCAGTGTAAGTCAAATGAAAGTTTAAGTAACATAAAATCACATGCAGTATGTAAGACTTTTTCGGGAAAAAATTGACTTACACGGATTGGCTTCTGAACCCTCCAAGTGGGTATAATTTCTACCAAAATTTAATCATGCAGTCACTAAACGACTAAAGTAATATATGACATTATAATAAATCAAGTTTTTTTTTAAAGAAAATTACAATTTTATTATCAAAATTGATAGATAGCTTTTGTGGAGCCTTAAATTGCCTCTCCACCGATTTTTAGGCTATTAATTGAGGAGCAATTGACCAAAATGCATTAAATCCACTTTTTGTGATTTTTTGTCAATTTATAATAAAAACAACCCAATTCAATCCAAGCGCATTAAATCCATTGAGAATAGCCATAGGCAAACATCAACATTTACATCTTAATTTTTGTTCTAACTTACTTTGCTCTTGTTTTGTCTCAAAAAAACATATTTTGAATTTAATGCATTTTGGTCAGTTGCTCCTCAATTGACCTAAGGTATAAAAAATTGTAGATAACCACTGATGCAAAATCGAAGGGCGGCCATATGTAAACCGCGACATTTGACCGAAAGAAACAACTTATGCTATTAAAAATGTTTCCGACTATTAGTTTTACGCTTTCGAAATTCAAGTCAATAGGTCAATTTTGTTTCTAGTGTAGAACTTATGGTAAAAATGGCACTTACTCTCAATAAAACTTGTTAACACGCATATTTTTTGTATCTTGTTAATTTTTTGTAGAACGAGCAACAGAAACATTAAGATTGTAAGTGATTGATAGTTTTTTCTAACAATGCACTATGGTTCAAATAAAAGACAAGCAGTTTTAAAAGACCAATTCGGAAATTAAAAAATTGTGAATTTTCGAAAATTTTCCTGTTCTTCAGGTTTGAGCCACCAGATTGTATTTGGTATGAGTTTGATAAATGTCCTATAAGGAGAATTCTGATTGCAAACATAAAGACATTCAATCACTGGAGTCAAATTTGAATTAAGAAAAAAAGTGCATGAAGGCGCGACAATTATTTATACAATAAAGCTTTCTTACCTCATGATATAAGTATGACGGCACAGTAATAACTGCGACAGCATTGGCCGACCTAACTAACGCCCGGAGGCAGAATACGAACATATCTAAATCTCTACTATTATTGTCTAATGAACGTATTGACTTTCGATGCGGTAACCACATTGGAGATCCTAATGAATGTACACCTAAAAAGCAAAAAAAACTAAATAAATAAAAATAAAAATACAGGATTGGACTAAATTATAGCAACTTATAAAATTATATCAAAAAGCAAATGAAGTTCATGCATATGCATGCTTTCGACGACTTATAAGAGCACATGTTTTTTAAATCGTATGTGATAAGAACTCGTTTTTATTTTCTCTGGTTTGGAAAATATTATTTTACCTCACACTACCTATACTTCAGTAGTGTGAGCTATCCTAATTTTTTCGAGAAAAAAAAAGTTGCTCCGATTTCAAAATACTCTGCCAATATATGGGCCCCTAAGCTCACACTAGGTACTATAGTTATAGTGTACGTGTGAGCTTATATAACTAAAAACTGAGATATATTTTATTTAACTCCAGACTAAATTACCTTTCGTTTGATACCACACAAGCCATGTTTTGACTTAAGATCAAATTTTTGAAATCTACCCCCACCCTTAAAATACTCTGCCAATATATGGGCCCCTAAGCTCACACTAGGAACTATAGTTATAGTGTACGTGTGAGCTTATATAACTAAAAACTGAGATATAATTTATTCAACTCCAGACTAAATTACCTTTCGTTTGATACTACACAAGCCATGTTTTGACTTAAGCTCAAATTTTTTAAATCTACCCCCACCCTTAAAAAAACAAAAATTAAAATGTATTTTGTTTAACTCCAGACTCAATTACCTTTCGTTTGATATCACACACGCCATGTTTTCACATAAACTCTAATTTTTGAAGTCTACCCCCACCCTTTTATTTGGCTTGTGTTCGGTGGATTTTGTTCATTTTTAAATGGGACCATCTCGACCCAAGATCCAACCTAGGTACCAAATTTCATTGAAATCGGGCCAGCTGTTTTTGAGTTATGCGCGTTGGTCGTTACAGAAATACAGACAGACAAACAGACAGACAGATAGACAGAGGCGCGACAAAAAAGCTTCAAAATCATCTGAAACGCAAAGATATAAAAAATTTTGAAATCGGAGCAACTTTTTTTTTTGAACTAAAATTTTATATTTCTTTGCGTCTCAGATGATTTTGAAACTTTTTTGTCGCGTCGTCTCTCTGTCTGTATGTCGCCAACCCGGGACGCGTCCGTTTGGGATTCCCCCTCCCAGTGTAACACCACTGAAAAAACAAACTATAATATATTTTTTTTTCATGCACAGTTACCTTTATCAAATCAAATCAAATCAAGCTTTATTGTCTTATATAAAGTATAAAAACGTTGTAGACAAAGCAAATACATAACTAATAATAATAATAATAATAGAAAAAATCATTTAAAAAATATAAAATATATAAATCCATCCAATAAGTGGTTTAATTATGTTGTTTGATTATATATATATATATATATATATATATATATATATATATATATATATATATTATATATATATATTTTTAATTTACTTGTTTTTTTTTATAATAATTGAGACATTTAAGTTTAAAATTATTCCTTAATTGTAACTCTGATCAAGAAATTCGTTAATTGAATAAAAAACTTTAGTGATAAGAAAATCCTTGCACTTATTTCTAAATATGTTATAGTTATTATTAAGTTTTATATTGTTTGGCAAATTATTATACAATTTTATACCGTTATAAATTATGGATTTTTTAAATAAAAATGAATGTGGTATAGGTAATGTAAGATTATTAACTTCTCTCGTTGAATAAGTATTTTGGTTTATTTCAAAGTAATTTAGATGTTTATTTATCAGACAAATTGTTTCAAGAATATATAAACAAGGAAGAGTCAAAATATTATTTTTGATAAACAAGTCTGTGATATCTAGAATTTACATTGCATAAATACCTAATTGCTCTTTTTTGAAGAATAAACATAAATACACTGCCATACAAGTAATATTTTTACCAAAATTTTTGAAATCAACCCCCACCCTTCTTTTCGGCTTATGTTCGGTGGATTTCTCATTTTTAAATGGATCCATCTAGAGCCAAGACTCAACCTAGGTACCAAATTCAATTAAAATCGGGCAAGTATTTTTTGAGTTATGTGCGTTGGTCGTTACAGAGAGACATACAGACAGATATATAGACGGCGCGACAAAAACGTTTTAAAATCAACTGAAACGCAAAGATATATAACATTTTTTGAAATCAGCAACTTTTTACCTTCCTAGCCCGCGCAGCAATGGCTAGAGAAGGTATTATTTTCGATGATAATTTTTTTTGTGATAACGCCGAAAATGTTTTTGTTTTTTGGATGAATTTTGACTTATCTTAGCAATATCGTCGTGATGTCTGTCTGTGTGTGTGTGTCTGTCCGTAACACGATAGCTCCTAAACCGCTGAACCGATTTTCATAACCATTTGAGGTAAAACAAAGCTGATGCTAATGGCAGTTTTTTGACAATTAAATAAATTTAGAAAATGCTAACTTTTTAACGAAGCATCGGATCAATATGCGGTTTTTAAAATATAGTAGACCACATTTTCGTCAATAATTTATGTTTTTACCAAAAATTCTGTAGAGGCTTTCGTTTCTGAGATATTTATAAAAAACCGTTTTCAAGGCTGATATATCATGGAATTCACTTAAAGCACAAAAAATATAGCCTATAGCCTGGCTATGTACCTTGTGCTTGAATTGTGCTAATAGGCTAGCTAGGAAGGTATCAGATCAGTTATGGATCCATTTATTTTTTCTTATTTTTGACACGATCACCATAGCTCACACTACTATTTATAGTTATAGTATACATGTGAGCTAAAAATTAAATTAAGTATATAATTAAGCCTAAATTAAGTATAAAATTAATCAAACATAAATAAAGTAGTATAGATATCCTTGCTATAATATTTCATTATGCAGCTGTTTTTTTTTTGGATAACTTACCTATTCTTAAAATAGTTCTTTTCTCTGGATTGTCTTTCAAAAAAAATTTGCCTTCCTTTATTTTATCCTTAATAGACTTTAGCAAGTCGTTATAGGCAGGGTTAGCAAAATTATTTGGACCTGTCTCTATTCTCTGCCCTGTCCAATAATAAATATCGGAATTTTCGATATCTTGAAAACTAATGTGTTTTGATAAATCGAAATGGTGGTTGATATGTTTGAAATTCGTTGGTTCTCTTTGATTCGAAGGTATATTTTGATATCGAAAGGCTATTTTCATATTATCCTGTGATGGGTCAAGTCCTCGACTCGGAGGCAAGTCTGGCTCCGGGTCAGTTTCAATCACAGCGGGTAATTCTTTGATCTAAAAAAGGCATTATGAACTGCACAGGGTGTTCCAAATGATGTTTTTGGAGATTTTAGGTATTTCTAGCTGATATACATAAAAACGAGTAGATATGTTCAGGGCTCGATTTTTAAAACGCCTTCAAAAATCACAACGGCTGCTTGATAGGACTCGGCTGGACTTTAAAAAGTCTGCATTTATGAAGGTGGCCTTAATAACTGTTTAGTTATAAATATATTATCTTGGTAAATTGTTTTTTTATAGACATTTTGATAGATTGAGGTATTACATAAAGTTGATATTTTTCTTATGGAATGACTTTTTTTATTTAATTTTTGAAATTAATGTAAAATTTCCTTTAAAATGGCGGATCACACTTAATTATTTGTTTTTTATTTCGGATTGATTTTTATTTATTTAGTTCTTTATTTTCAAATATTTTTCTAATTTATTTATTTTAGAATATGTTTATTTATTAATGGTGTGACTTGTCTATTGGAAAGTGTGGATGACATTGATAAAAACTATTTTCTCAACCGATATAATTGTCTGAAAATTAAAGTTTGTAAAAACTTGATGTTTTGGATAAAGAATCGTACCTAGGAAAGCAACAACACGTTGCCAAAACAGAATAAACCCAAAAAACCAAAAAAAGAAACTAACTTTATTTTGAATGAAACTATATTATTTGCAATTTAATAAGTAAACAGTGAAACCTCCTATAACTGGACACTTACGGTTTCGTCGATTTTGTCCGCTTATTGGAGGTGTCCGCTTATGAAAGAGAACTGCGAAACTTTAATATATATTTATTAATAAATTCCGCTGCTTGAGTTTTTACGATATTATATTTTTTAGCGATCTTTCGTGCTGATAGATGTTCCTTCTTCGAAACGTTAACAACTTCCATTTTTTCATGTAAACTAAGAAATTTTTTACTAGGCGCCATTTCACAAAGATCTATTACTACCCAACTGAATAATAAAAATAAAACACAACAGTTCCGCCGAATAAAATACGTTGTAAATACGACAGAAGTTTTTAGTCTCCACATTAAAACGGTTAGAGGTAATTCCTCGGTTGCAGAGTGTGTTGTTGCCAACATACTACATAATATTTATGCCCATGTCGTGCAGCGCTCCGTCCCGTTGTCAGAGATTCGCGTTCGGTTAAGGAAGGTTTCAGAATTTTTTAACAAAAAAAAATTGTCCGCGTCAGGTTATTAGAGCGTCCAGTTATAGAAGTGAATTTTACATGTAAAGAAATAGGGAATAGCTTGGATCCAACAAAATTATAAACAAAAGTTTTCTGTGCATCGGCCAGGACTTGAACCCGGAACCTTTGGCTTGGTACGCCAAAGTCCTACCAACTGGGTCACTGACACCATAATTGCATACTTACTATACTTGCAGGATTCACATCTTGACTAGCAATTAAAACGGAATGTTTTGAGACTATGCCCTCGGCTAGAAAGTATTTCAAGATGACTTTCGAATATAAACCATGAAAGTCTTCTTCTGCAAAAAAAAAACAATATTTATCGAGATCAATCCAAACACCAAAAAGTAGGCAATAATAAATATAAAAATAAATTACTTAAAAACACACATTTTAGACATTTTATTTGATAAGGAGATACTCAAAGAAAGTGATGGGGCCCCAGCTAGTTTTTTATGTAAGCAATTTTTTTCTACTACAAGTTTTATTTGTTTATCATGTAGGTAAGTATAGAAGGAAGAGCTATAAAGTTTTTTATTTTTTATTAGTTTTTCTCTTGATTCCATAATTACCCACTTGTTCTACTTATTCCTATTCCTGATGACACAACATTATTATTTACTGCAAAACACTTAAAATTAAGTATTTCTGAAATTAGGAAAAAAATATGCTGTTTAAAAGCAAAATGAAATATAGTTCATTTTATTTAAAATAGAGAACTGACCAAGTAAAAATTCTGAGGGGTAATCAGCTGCAGCAAATTTGTACACCATCCTACAGGAATTTTAAAATAAAATCTTGGTCCTGTAGTGTATTTTAGGATCCTATATGGCTCTGTAACGAAATAGCGCGTATCAAAACAGCGCTTTTCAAAACAGCGCATGTTCAGAATAGCGCGTGTTCAAAATAGCGCGTATTAAAATAGCGCGTGTTCAAAATAGCACGTATCAAAATAGCGCGTATTCATAATAGCGCGTGTTTAAAATAACGCGTATCAAAATAGCGCGTGATCAAAATAGCGCGTATCAAAATTGCGCGTGTACAAAATAGCGCGTCCCAGGTATGCTTAGGTATATTCCCCTAAACAGTTTGAGCAAGGTCAGATAAGTTATACTTACTTAACCGTTAAATAAACCGATGGCTTGCTATACTTAACACAACAATATAGTTCGACACTAAGGGGTCTCTTTCTAACATATTTTTTCAAAAAAAAACTTCCCTGGCTTCTTTTCCGGGATCCTAGAGGGTGTGAAACCAAACTGAACCGAACCGAACCCAAACATTTTTTTCAGTAACTCCGTGACCTTTTTCCACCAAAAAAAAATGTCCCCCAAGCCACAGGTTAGAATAGAAACCTACCAAAATAAGGATCGGGAAGCTAATTTAGGGAAATAATTTTTTTTTTTAAATGTTTCAGTTTGGTGCGGTTTATTTCAGTTCGGTGCGGTTTGGATCGGTTCGGTTCGGTTTGGTTACACCCTTTAGGATCCCGAGAAGTCAGGAAAGTTTTTTTTTGAAAAAATATGTTAGAAAGAGACCCCTTACTCAAACTATTTTATAACAGCGACGTTTGTAATGGCGATTGTTCAAAACGCGGTATTTTTAGACGCGCTATTTTAAGACGCGCTATTATGAACACACGCTATTTTAAATACGCGCTATTTTGATACCCGCTATTATGAACACGCGCTATTTTGAACACGCGCCATTTTAATACGCGCTGTTTTGATACGCGCTATTTTAATACGCGCTATTTTGAACACGCGCCATTATGATACACGCTATTTTGATCACGCGCCGTTATGATACGCGCTATTTTGACCACGCGCTATTTTTATACGCGCTATTTTGTTACAGAGCCTGTTCATTAATTGTTTTATTGATAATGAGTCATAGTGTTAATACAGATCATCTGATATGATTGTTGTACAGGGTGTCTCATATATTTTTTTTTCCCACCCTTTTAGACCATTAATAATTGAATCGGTCATTTCAAAAACAGCACTAGTCACATTTCTCTAATTTTACAGGAGAGGGAAAAACTACCTGGAAACATGGATTAGTGTTATTATTGCAGACTAAAAATTCGGTTCTTGCATATATCAATAGATTAAGTGCGGACTGTTGTCGTTTTTGCTCACAACGTGCATTTACCTTAGAGGAAGTCGATTCCACTGAAAAACTCAGTTTCTGAAAAAAGTGGACTCATTTTTGAAATGACTGATTCAATTGATATAGGAATATAAAAGAAATTCGTTTTTGTTCGAATTCGCGAAATTTTTACTTTTAAATTGCATCTTGACTTTATTCCTGATGGTTACCGTATTTGACAGACGCTCAAATTTATAGTTTTTGTAAATTGGATGCTCCTTATATTATTTAATTAATAGATTAATTAGGCTTGGAATATACTTTCCAAAAGTTTTGATAAATAGTTTCTGAAATATTAGTGATAATTTTTAATATGATAAAAAATAACATTACCACTTTTGTGTTAATTTCAGTGTCCTTATTTCGAACCATGTTATTTTTTTTAATGACGCTCAAAATGACAACAGGTAACACAACAAAGTTTATATAGTCCTTGCAATACCCCAAGTCCCTTTGCTATCCTTTTTTATTTTTCTCCTATAAAGAAGACAGAAAATAGCATCGAAAATCATTGTTGCCCCCAGATTGCAGTTGGCAGTTGCAAGCCTGTCTATCTATCAAAGTTTAAATTGACAATAAAAGTACAACTTTCATAACAAAAAATTTTTGGCAAGTAGTCAAAAAAGTAAAAAAAAATTGCGACCAAGATAAAATGTTCATCCGAAAATTCCAGGCTTTTTTCGATCTTCAGTCCCATCCGTCATAACAACAGGACAAAAAGTATGAAGACTTTCTGATGCCATTCAAAACAACGTCTTTAGAAATCTAATTCAAAAAGTTTGTAAAACTATTGTTTAAAATTACATGATGCATTGCGAAAAACTAATTTTGGAAGACTGAGAAAATGAAACAGCTATTGATGTCGCTCCTTTTGTCATAACTGACGATGGCAGTTTATGAGATCAAGTTTTTTGGATGATGAGAATAAATTATTTTTGCATAGTTTGTTTTTTAGTTAGATTTTAGATTTTCAGTTTTTTGGTTTGGTTTTATTTTATTTTAAGAAAATAGGTTTACAAAACCATACAAATAAGCTTAATATAATAATTTTCATGTTTTGATTTGAACTTAATCCTATGAGCTGTTCTACTGTTCTACTGCAACATTTTAAACTTAGTAATTAGTAATAGCTTCAATATAGTTAATATATTGTTAGTTTAAATATTGTGTCTGAAATATTTTTTTAATTCACTCAAAAAGAGTCTTTACAATACTGTTTTTGTTGAAATTCCCAAAGCCTTTGCAGTTAAATCAGTTGAGAACTTCATTATACTTTTTAAAAGATTTATGTGTCGACCATAAAAAATGTTTATTTATTAAAAATTATAATAAAATACTGTTACGAAATAGCGATGTACAAAATAGCGAGTATTAAAATAGCGGTATCGAAATAGCGACAATCAAAATAGCGATGTAATGAAAGAGCGACTATCAAAATAGCGATGTAACAAAATAGCGATGTAACAAAATAGCGATTGTAACAAAATAGCGATGTAACAAAATAGCGATGTAACAAAATAGCGACTATCAAAATAGCGATGTAACAAAATAGCGACTATCAAAATAGCGATGTAACAAAATAGCGATGTAACAAAATAGCGACTATCAAAATAGCGATGTAACAAAATAGCGACTATCAAAATAGCGATGTAACTAAATAGCGACTATGAAAAAAAATTTTTGGTCAAAGACTCAATAAATTGATTTTTGAACAAAGTAGTAGTGGACGATCTCTAAGGGGACTGAAACATCGATGTATACGGCGATATATATTAAAATAGCGACTATCAAAATAGCGATGTATCAAAATAGCATGGATTAAGTCGCGCACTCCATAATAGCGCAGGTCATAATAGCGCAGGTCATATTAGCGCAGTTCTAAATAACGCATGGCCAAAATAGCACATGGCCAAATTAACGCAGGTCAAAATAGCGTATTACTAAAATAGTAAAGTGCAAAATAGAACAGGTCGGCAAAATAAATATCGAAACCCAAAAAATCGAAAACACCAAATATCATTGGACAAACGCTATTTTTCCCGGGATCCTGAAGGGTATGAATATGAACCGAACCGAACCAAAACGAATCAAAGTAAACTGAACCAGCATATTTTTGCAAAAAAAAAACTTTCCTGACTTTTTTCACGGGATTCTAGAGGGTGTGAATCCGAACCGAACCGAATCAAATTGAACCGAACCAGCATATTTTTTCAAAAAAAAAACTTCCCTGACTTTTTTCACATCAACCTAGAGGGTGTAAATTCGAACCGAACCGAACAAGCATATTTTTCAAAAAAAAACTTTCCTGACTTTTTTCACGGGATCCTAGGGGGTGTGAAGGTGTGAATCCAAACCGAACCGAACCGAACCAAATTTGGTTTGGTTCGGTTCGGATTCACACCCTCTAGGATCCCGTGAAAAAAGTCAGGGAGGTTTTTTTTTTGAAAAAATATGCTGGTTCGGTTCAATTTGATTCGGTTCGGATTCACGCCTTCTAGGATCCCGTGAAAAAAGTCCGGAAAGTTTTTTTTTTGCAAAAATATGCTGGTTCGGCTTACTTTGATTCGTTTTGGTTCGGTTCGGCTCGGATGCACACCCTCTAGGATTCCGGGAAAGAAGTGAAGCGCTATTTTGACCTACGCTTTTTGGCTTAAGCTATTTTGGTCTGCGCGATTTTGACCTGCGCTATTTTGTAAGACTGCCAACAAAACCTAAAAACCATAAAAATAAAATAATAAAATAAAAAAGTCCTGTTCAGCCGAGGTGGACTAGGGAACAAGGATAGGATTTGTGATAAAAAAAATTTTCAATAAAGGTGTTTTCGTTAAAATTGTTTTTAATAAAAATGTCATCAAAATAGCGCTGCTACAAAATAGCACGCATCAAAAACGCGCTCAAAGAGCATTATTAAATACAGCAACTGTTTGACTAAGGAATCTCTTTCTAACATATTTTTTCAAAAAAAAACTTCCCGGTCTTCTTTCGCGGGATCCTAGCGGGTGTGAAACAAAACTGAACCGAAACGAACTGAACCGAATCGAAGTATCGGTTTAGTTCGGTTTGGTTTCACACCCTCTAGGATCCCGGGAAAAAATGAGGGAAGTTTTTTTTTTGAAAATATATGTTAGAATGAGGTTACCGGGAGAATAGCGCGCATCAAAAACGCGCTCAAAAAGCATCATTAAAAACAGCAACTGTTTGACTAAGGAATCTCTTTCTAACATATGTTTTCAAAAAAAAACTTCCCTGACTTCTTTCGCGGGATCCTAGCGGGTGTGAAACAAAACTGAACCGAACCGAACTGAACCGAATCGAAGTATCGGTTTAGTTCGGTTTGGTTTCACAACCTCTAGGATGCCGGTTCGGTTTGGTTTCACACCCTCTAGGATCCCGGGAAAAAGTCAGGGAAGTTTTTTTTTAAATATTTGTTAGAATGAGGTTACCGGGAGTGGTAAGTTATAAGACGCTATTTTGAAGCAGCGCTATTTTGAAACGCGCTATTTTGATGCGCGCTACTTTGTAGCAGCGCTATTTTATAGCAGCGCTATTTTATAGCAGCGCTATTTTGAGGCAGCGCCATTTTGATGCACGCGATTTTGTAGCAGCGCTATTTTATAGCAGCGCTATTTTGATGCGCGCTATTTTGTAGCAGCGCTATTTTGATGCACGCTATTTTGTAGCAGCGCTATTTTGTAGCAGCGCTATTTTGTGGCAGCGCCATTTTGAAGCAGCGCTATTTTGTAAGGCGCTATTCTGTAGCAGAGCCCTTTTTTAGGCATCGCTTAAGCCCAATGAGTGGGGTTGGGTTATGTATGCTGGGTTGGGTTACGTTATGTTAAAGAATTGATTTTTTTATTGTTTTTTTTGAATTGATTAGAAATTAGATAAAGTCTCGTCCAAATTTGCATTTTTAATATCGCTATTTTGATACATCGCTATTTTGATACATCGCTATTTTGATTGTCGTTATTTTGATTGTCGCTATTTTGATTGTCGCTATTTTGATACATCGCTGTTTTGTTACAAACGCTATTTTGATACATCGCTATTTTGATTGTCGCTATTTTGATTGTCGCTATTTTGATACATCGCTATTTTGTTACATCGCTATTTTGTTACATCGCTATTTTGATATGTCGCTGTTTTGTTACAAACGCTATTTTGATACATCGCTATTTTGATAGTCGCTGTTTCGTTACATCGCTATTTTGATAGTCGCTATTTCGTTACTCGCTATTTTGAACGTCGCTATTTTGTACATCGCTATTTCGTTCCAGAGCCGTTTTAATTTACCCTAAACAAAAAATATAATTGCTTATATACTTATTGTAAAAAATAAATGAGTATATACTACATTAATATAAGTCGACAGTTTATATTGGAAACTACAAATAATATTAATTTAACTTTTATTAAGTCTTTATGCTTAAGTAGGAATAATATTAAAAACTTCTGTTTACAAAAAATATAATATAAATAGGGCCTAATCTTATTTGAATCATAATTTTTACCAAAACAAATTGCAAAGCTTAGCTTAACTCCAGCTCGAAATACATTGTAGAAAATAACATTTTTGAAAAATTAAATAATTATTAATTTATCGTTTGTTCATGGTTTGTAGCTCTACGGTCAGTCGCACTAAAAATCTTCCAATGTAGAAACTTTGCCGGAAGGGCACCCCAATTGTTAATAAATTTTTCACTACATAAAATCATTTTGGGACAGACTCTTTTTCACAAAAAACTATTCCAAATCAGAATCAGAATTTAAATAAAAAATAAGCGATAATCTTTAAAAGTCAGAACAGAAATTTCAAAACAATGGCAGTTTTAACACCCATCCATCACCCTTATTGTAAAGGGTGGTGACCGATTATATTAACATTAAGGTAACTGATAATTAGTTTCGCAGCATCCATTATCAGTTACCTTAGGAACCAGTGGTTTAAAACGAATTAAGAATACACGTGCGTTTTGTTACCAGAATTACGGGGTAATTAAACAAAAGGACTAGCCTTATTGCAAAGACTATATGTCTTGTCACATCATGTCATTGTCACTGTTAATACATGGGGACTAACATAATTTGGAATAGGGATACTAAAATTAACACAAGAGCGGTACTCTTATCTTTTTATCATTTTAAAAAATAATTGCTAAGATCTCAGAAACTATGGCTCTAAACTAGGGCACATCCGGTATTTTTGGAAAATATGTTCCAAGCCTAATCTATTAATTAAATAATATAAGGAGCATCCAATTTACAAAAACTATAAATTTGAGCGCCTGTCAAATATGGTAAGCATCAGAATTAAAGTCAAGATTTAAAGTAAAAAATTTAAAAGTAAAAATTTCGCGAATTCAAACACAATTTCTTTTATATTCCTATATGAATTATTAATGGTTTAAAAGGATAGGAAAAAATATAATGAGACACCCTGTACATGTACTCAGGTGATGTGTCATGTATAGGAATTAATGTTTTATTTGTTGACATGAAGTATGTGGGTAATAAAAAACACATAATATAATAAAAGTTGATAACACTATTTTAGTGCAAGTTGATAAAAGAAATCCTTAATGAAAAAAAACAATCTATAAATACAAATTAAATATTTGATTTATTTATACATGTCGAGTTTATACAGGGTGTCCCAAAAATATACAGACAAACTTTAAGGGGTGGTAGGGGCCATTAAAACAAACATTTTTTGTCCAGTAAACATATGTCTGTAAATGAGCTGTTTGGGCTCTAGAGTAAAAAAACTGTTTTTGGTACTTTTATTTTGCCTATTAATTGAATCACTGTTTACAGTGCAGTTTACTCATTATTTTGTCTATTAACAAATGAATTATTGTTTCCGATAATTGTTTATTTCAAACAGCAGAGGTTCAATTAATGAACAAAATAAAAGTACCAAAAACTGTTTTTTTCTCTAGAGCCCAAACGACTCTTTTCCAGACAAATGTTTACTGAACAAAAAATGTTTGTTTTGATAGACCCCACCACTCCTTACTGTCAGTATAGTTTTGGGACACCCTGTATATTCAAAAACATGTATGGATTAATATAAAATAATCATGCAATCAATTACATTCTAATTTAATACTATTGTAATTTTGAATCATTGGATGTAGAAAAAAATATTTTTTTAATCCCAACTAAACTAACAAAAGATGCGTAATAGGTAGAATAAATTTGATATATGCAGTTTAATTTATAAATATCTCTTATATGCCTTGTTCACTCAACAAATAAGCAGTTGTTTTGCATTATCATTATTCAAAATCAAAATAAAATTGTGCAAAAATAATGAATCAGTCAAAATTTAGTGGTTTTATTACTAAATTATGAGTCAATTAAAATTTTGTGATTTCATTAAATATAAACAGTTATTTTGCAGTAAAATAAGAATGTATAACTTTGAAATTTGAACAGTGGGACAAATTGTTATTTTTGTGGCAAAAACCTAATATGTCCCTTTTCCTATGCCTATTTTTTTATTTATAATAGTATAAAACATTTGGACAGCAAAAAATCCAACCTTAAGGTCTTCCATAAAGTCAAAAAAATTCGTTAGTAGTATAAGAGTAGGTATTCTACAGCTGACTCGAAAGACCAATGATATTGACAACAAGAAATGCTTATATATAATTTGGTCAGTGGTAGATGACAAAGTAATTAATACCAAATTAATAGTTGCAAATCAAGTCAGTATCTTGAGGGAGAACATTTGGATGGGAAACAAATGAATGATTTTGGCTTACCAATTAAAGCTACAGTTCCAACAGGTAATCCACCTCCTGTAATAAAAATAAAAATTTTATATCAATAAATAACAGAGGCTGTAAATGTTTTCTTAACTCAAATTTTAAATAACAAGGGAGTTTTCACTCCTCACCAAAATCATACCTAAATTTGTATATCTGGGGGCATGGCAGTGCCCTGCCAAGTTCACACAAACTGCTGTACCACCTTTTCTTGAAACATTTCAGCCCATATTTGACCTATCTAAAACTCTACTTCAGAATGAGCTACAAAACTCAAACTTTGCACTGTCATAGATTTTTATAAAGTTAACAATGTATCCAGGTTTCATGGCCTTTTATAAAATTATAAAGTAGTTACAAAATTTTGAAAAACATCAATATTACCACTCACTCATGTATAGATCATCAAAATTCTACTGTACTTCCAGACATGCTACAAAACTGAAATTTGGCAGACTGATAAAAATTATGATGAAACCAAAAAATCAAAATATCCCAAAATTCTAATTTACTCCCATCCCCTATACATGTAAAGTTATGTCAAAGTAACATTGCCCATTTCCAGAAATGCTAGAGAGCTGAGCTTTGGCAGACTGATAGGAACTATGATAAAACTGTAGAAAAAAATTTAAAACCCCAAAATTTTAATTTCCTGTCCTCCCATATAAATGTAGTTATGTAAAAGTAACATTGCCATTTCTAGAAAACTTTAAAAAAACATTTCTAAACCAATAAGAACCTTTGATTTTAAAATTTGTATTGGAGTACTTGGCTTTACTTTTATCTCCATTTTTTTTAAGGAATACCATTTTTGTGTACTTGGCTTTTTTTTAAATGAAAGGTTTTTGTTATGATTTTCCTTTATACTTATTGTTTTCCATGATATTAACCCTAGTATTTCTGTAAGTTTTTTACTAATAAATAAATAAACATCAATATATATTTTTCAACATGTTTTTAATTATATTTACATTCTGGTTTCTTAATTCTATGAAACCATAAAAATATCATTTTTCTTTTTAAATTATTTTTAATTAAAAAAAAATATATTTTATGTTTTTACTTTTTATGCCATTATTTAAGCTAACTACCTAAAAAAGAAGTAGGCAAAAAGCACCAGTAAATTGGCCAGGCAGTAGTCATTGGTAATTTATTTTTAAATTGCTAAAATAAGGTTTAAAAGGTTGCATTGTCGTGTTTTGATTAAACAAGTGCAGTCTTGTCTTTGTAAGAATTTATCAGTTAGTTAAACACACACATTAAAAATCATTTTGTATGAAGTGCCTACAATCTAAAGGTTTTCAGGTTTTTCTTAAGAAATCCATAAGGATCTGCTGATTTATGATAAGGGTAACATCAACAGATGACAGCCCAAATAATTCTTCTACTTATACTTAATGAAAAAAAATGCAATCACATAATAATAAGCAAAAATCAAGAAGTTCTAAATCATAATGGTGAAATAATTATAAATAAAACTAAAATCAATAAATGTGAAAATGTAAAATACCGAGGGGTGAACAGCTAACCCAAAATGTGTACACCGATTGTGAAAATCCACAATCTTTTGGTAAGATTGTGAGGGATTGTGGCAAGATTGTGAGGGATTGTGGCAAGATTGTGAGGGATTGTGGTAAGATTGTGAAGGATTGTGAGAGATTGTGACAGATTGTGGGTGATTGGGAGGGATTTTGAAAGACTGTGAGGGAGGCTGGAGGACTGTACAACGGCGTAGCGTGCCTGAAGGGGCGGGGTGGGCACCATCCCATCAAAAATTTAGCGACCAAATAAAAAAAAAGTTCATCATGTCTATAGTTTCCTTTGCCGCCCTCTTCATTTACTGTTACCGGCCCTGCTGCTTAATAACCGAGGGGTGACCAGCTGACCCCAAAATGTGTACGCCAATTGCGAAAATCCACATACTTCTCCACAATCTTTTGCTAAGATTGTGAGGGATTGTGTAAAGATTGTGAGGGATTGTGAAGGATTGTGGTAAGATTGTGAAGGATTGTGAGAGATTGTGAAGGATTGTGAACAGATTGTGAGAAATGTGTACACCGATTGTGAGAGCTGTTCACCCCTCGTAAAATAACTTCGAGTATTAATTGATAACAAACTAAACTGGTCTGCACACATCGAAAATCAAATTAAAAAACTTTCAAGCCTATCTGGAACACTCAGCAAAACCTCCAAATATCTAAGCAAAAAATCTAAAACTCTTATTTACTATGCATATATTAACTCCATCATAACATATGTGGCACCAATATATGGACATGGACTGCAAACTCAGATAGACAGTCTACAGAGAGCACAAAATAAAATAGTAAAGATATTGATGAATATGGATTATTATACACCAACTAAAGACTTATATGAAAAAACAAAATTTTTAAACATCAAGGAAATAATTATGAAAATGTCAAATTAATCTACAAAATTAAAAACAAATTAATCAAGACAACTATTGACCTAAACAAAATGATGAGTATCACCAGCATGATACAAGAAACAAGAACAACCTTCATCTAAATAGCAATATGCAAAACTCAGGAAAAAAACAATTTCTTATATGGCTGCTACTGAGTTTAATAAACTGCCCTTTCAAGTCAAGGCTTCAACCTCTTTACGAAGTTTTTCCAAAAATAGTAAAATCAATATATATAACCAAAGATTAACGTAGGTTCAAAGAAAAAAAAATATATATATATATAGTTTATTTTAGTTTTTTAGTTCTTATGTGCAAATATTTTTAAGAAGTGATAAGTTAGCTCTTTTCTTAAATATTAATTCAAGTACCTGAATTGTAATGTAATGTTGTACCTTATATTTTAGTTTTTTACCCTATATGGAAATAATTTTTCCTTTTTGGGATTTTCTTTAATAAAATAAAAAAAAATTAATTAATGTTCATGCCTTAGTAATCTGTTCTCTTTTAGTTTTATTATAATAATGAATGGGTATACTGTAAATAGGTATGTCCTACTAAGAATTTTTTGTAGGGACAGTAAATGCTCATAGAAAACTACTAAACAAACCCAGCTTTTTAGCTCCCCAGGATTTTTACACAAAACATTATTTGGAGGTCATTCTCACCTGCCAAATTCAGTGTTATTGCTATTAAATTTTGCAGAGCTATGCATGTACAATACACACTATAATTATGAGAAAATCCAAGGGAAATTAAAGAGAAATCGTTGAAAATGACGAAATCGAGAACAAAGAAAAAATTATTCTAACCTCAAAATCTTACCTAAAAGATCGTCTAGGGACGTTATGCCCGAGGATATTAACAAATGACCATTTTGGAGACTCATTTGTGTGCCGGGCACCGATTTAATTCGCTTTTTTTCCATAATTTTTTTATGTTGTTTCACTGAAAATCCGGAAAATTCGTTCACTCAAAACTTTCTCTCCCCCAGTTGTTTTTGCACTGAATAGAAATTTGGTTCGTTGCAGACGTGACAGTTTGATTTTGTGGTTAGTTGTGAAGTACATACGCTTGGATGCACCGTAAGCACTCAAAGAGCGATTATGGTTTTAATCGCGATTAAGTCATTGTGCATAAATTGCGGCCAAGGATAAAGACAGGCTACATTATCGCTAAAATTTAAAACTGTATTTTGTTTGATGTGGTTATTAGGTAATTTTTTAATAATCGTTTACTTTTGGAAAGAAGAGTTGTTCCAAATAAAACTATTGGGGTAGATATGCACACTTCAGCTACTTTTAACTGATAAAAAAACTTGAGATCCAGAGAGATGCCTATTCTTTTTAATACTTTCTTCATTCATTGTAGGTAGCGTTGGCCGATATATATCAAGTGATATATATCTGATATTCATTGCTTGATATGTCATGTACTCAATTTAACGAAATAAATACAGTAGGAAAAATCCTTGATAGGTACTTTGCGTAAAATTAAAACGTGGATATCCTCAAAAAATGAATGAATTTGTCTTAAGTGAAGATGATATTCCGCTGGCCCGATTTTGAACTACTTATAAATATTTATGTCAAAGGACAAGGTCCTATATCATATATTTCGGATAACAAAGTTATTTTTTGTCTTGTTTTTTCTTTTTGTTATTTTAAATTAGTTTGATTTTTGTTTTTACCAAAACAAAGGTATTTTATGTATTTAATGTTTTTTTTTAGCATTTTAGCCAAAGAACAAAATTGCTGATATATATCAGATGTATATCTGATATTATGATATTTATATAAATACCATATTTGCCAACCCTGATTCATTGATTGGTAGGGAAACAGGGTATAAGTATATTTATCCAAATTTTAGGAACTAAAAATAAAAATATTCTTATAGAATTGATTTAAATATTTATTGACTATTTCATTATGTGATGGACAGAACCCTCCTTAACTCAGAATAACCACTTCCAACAGATTTGTTGACAAAAATCTTAAAAAAGATACAAATAGTGATATAAAAATAAACTTGATAAATTATTCAAACAAAAATTTATTAAACTAAATAATACTAAGTTTCAGCTATCACTACTCAGTTTTTCATTACTCCTAGCATCTTGATTTAAAGGTCTGGCCTTTATTAATTCTTTTTGTTCTGTTAAAGCTCTTGACTCATGCACAAATGCAACAAAATTAATATTTTGCTGTTGGGCTGCCCTAACAAAACCTTCATTTGATGTCACAGTCACTGCTTGAATTCTGTCTCCAAAGAGAAAAATCCTTAATGATCTTTGTTTTATTTTACCACCCAATGACAGCTCCTTATTAGGTGTGAATTGGACACTATCAAAAATTTCATTATGGTGTTCTTCTTGAGTGTCTTTATAAGTGGCAGTATCTGGCAAAAGAGTGTCTTTATAAGTGGCACTATCTGGCAAAACTGTAACTCTTTTTAGGAATTCTTGGGATCTAATTTTTTCAGTTGGTCCTCCTACAGTTTCCACAATACTTAAAAAACTAGCCATTGCAGTTTCACAACAATACAAATACTTTCCTTCAAAAAATTCATCTAGGATTGGTTTAACAGGATGGGCTCTGTCCCTTTCTGCTTGCTGGTTCAAAAGAGGAACATCAAAGTCATATAGAAATGCTGTACCATTTGCAACATTACTGCAGTAAGCCAACATCGCTGAAACATCTAAATTAACATTTTTGATATTTGAAATATTTTTTGTGGACAAATCCATATTAACAGGAATAGGATTATATAAAATTTGTTCAATGGTATCTTCATTATCACTACCATCATCAAAGTCAGATTCTGTATATTTATCTATATCACAGTTGCTTAGAAGTTCTCCTTTCACACTGATTCCCAAACTTTCAATCTTCTCAGCAAGATTTATTCCAATTCCATTAACAAAATTAAACTCAATTTTTGGTATCTGAAACATGCAAGGGTGCCACTGAGCACATTGAACATAATCCAAAGCCTGGTCTACAATGCTTTTGACACCATAGCCTGTTTTTCCCATAAAGATTTGGCTTAATGACTTGGGATTTCTGGCAATTGCTTTGGTCCATTTCAAGCCATCATTGCTAATTATATCAATGGTTATTTTCCGGTCATCTATCATGTAAACTTTGTTAACACTAACAATATTTGATTCTGTTTTTAAAGTTTTAATAATAGCTTCAAAATGAGTCAAATTTGAGCACTGCAAATGCTCGTTTTTTAAAGTACCATTCTTGACAACTTTTCTCAGAAACTTAATTTCCTGGTTGACCTTTTTCCCTAATTTTTGTAGGCCCTCCAAGTTGGAATTTTCATTAATATAATTTTGGAGTAGTTCACCAAGAGCGATTTTTTCAGTAACCATCTGATAAAGATCCTCGGTGTCTTCTGATACACTATTTGACATTTTATTAATTATTTTATCACAAATATAAATAATTTTAAAAAAATAACTTTTTTTGCAATATTTTGAAATATGACGTTTGAGTTGAGGTTATGCTTCGGATGGTGAAAAACAGGTATCGCGTTGAGATTCGGGAATTTCTATTTAACTGACCAAGAATTTACTGACCAACGAATTTTCGCATTTTTCGGCGTAAGGCCGCCTTGTTCGTAGAAAAAACAAATACTAACTTACAAGACTAAGCTGTTCCCACCTCTAAACAGCTACCTATCAGTCAGCTACAACTTAGTTTTATCCCAAAAATCACCTTCCCCCAGCTTTTACCACCAAAAAACCAACTACTACCACCTACACCTAGCCTCTGTTGCTAAAAAAGCAACTACTACCACCTTGCTCTAGGTTCTACCACTCAAAAAGCCTCTACCACTAAAAAATCAACTACTACTACCTCCCCCTAGATTCTACCCCCAAAAAATCAACTACTACCACCTCCCTCTAAATTCTACCACCAAAAAACCAACTACTACCATCTTCCCCTAGCTTCTACCACCCAAAAACCAACTACTACCACCTTCCCCTAGCTTCTACCAGCAAAAAAACAACTACTACCACCTTCACCTAGGCTCTACCACAAAAAAATCAACTACTACCACCTCCCCCTAGATTCTACCATCAAAAAATCAACTACTACCACTTTCCCCTAGCCTTTACCAATAAAAAATCAACTACTACCACATTCCCCTAGCTCCTACAACCAAAAAACTAACTAGTACCACCTTCCCCTAGCTTCTACCACCAAAAAACCAACTACTACCATCTTCCCCTAGCTTCTACCACCCAAAAACTAACTACTACGACCTCCCCCTAGAGTCTACCATCAAAAAATCAACTACTACCACCTTCCCCTAACTTCTGCAACCAAAAACCCAACTACTACCACCTTCCCTTAGCCTCTACCACAAAAAAATTAACTACTTCCACCTCCCCCTAGATTCTACCGCCAAAAAATCAACTCTTACCACCTTCCCCTAGCTTCTACTAGCAAAAAACCAACTAACCTTCCCGTAGCTTCTACCAGCAAAAAACCAACTACTACCACCTGCCCCTAGATTCTACCACCAGGTGGTAGTAGTTGATTTTTTAGTGGTAGGGGCTAGGTAAAGGTGGTAGTAGTTGGTTTTTTGGTGGTAGAAGCTAGGGGAATGTGGTAGTAGTTGGTTTTTTGCTGGTAGAAGATAGGGGAAGGTGGTAGTAGTTGGTTTTTTGCTGGTAGAAGCTAGGGGAAGATGGTGGTAGTTGGTTTTTGGTGGTGGAAGCTAGGGAAATGTGGTAGTAGTTGATTTTTTGGTGGTAGAATCTTGGGAGAAGTGGTAGTAGTTGGTTTTTTGATGGTAGAGGCTAGGGGAAGGTGGTAGTAGTTAGTTTTTTGGTTGCATAAGCTAGTGGAATGTGGTAGTAGTTGATTTTTTATTGGTAGAGGCTAGGAGGAGTCGGTAGTAGTCGATTTGTTAGTGGTAGAGCCTAGGTGAAGGTGGTAGTAGCAGGTTTTTTGGTGGTAGAAGCTAGGGGAATGTGGTAGTAAATGATTTTTTGATGGTAGACTCTAGGGGGAGGTGGTAGTAGTTGGTTTTTTGCTGGTAGAAGCTAGGGGAAGGTGGTAGTAGTTAGTTTTTGGGAGGTAGAAGCTAGGGGAAGATGGTAGTAGTTGGTTTTTTGGTGGTAGAAGCTAGGGGAATGTGGTAGTAGTTGGTTTTTTGCTGGTCGAAGCTAGGGGAAGGTGGTAGTAGTTAGTTTTTGGGAGGCAGAAGCTAGGGGAAGATGGTAGTAGTTGGTTTTTGGTGGTAGAAGCTAGGGGAATGTGGTAGTAGTTGATTTTCTGGTGGTAGAATCTTAGGAGAAGTGTTAGTAGTTGGTTTTTTGATGGTAGAAGCTAGGGGAAGATGGTAGTAGTTAGTTTTTTGGTTGCATAAGCTAGTGGAATGTGGTAGTAGTTGATTTTTTATTGGTAGAGGCTAGGGGGAGTAGGTAGTAGTTGATTTTTTAGTGGTAGAGCCTAGCTGAAGGTGGTAGTAGCTGGTTTTTTGGTGGTAGAAGCTAGGGGAATGTAATAGTAAATGATTTTTTGATGGTAGACTCTAGGGGAGGTGGTAGTAGTTGGTTTTTTACTGGTAGAAGCTAGGGGAAGGTGGTAGTAGTTAGTTTTTGGGAGGTAGAAGCTAGGGGAAGATGGTAGTAGTTGGTTTTTTGGTGGTAGAAGCTAGGGGAATGTGGTAGTAGTTGGTTTTTTGCTGGTCAAAGCTAGGGGAAGGTGGTAGTAGTTAGTTTTTGGGAGGCAGAAGCCAGGGGAAGATGGTAGTAGTTGGTTTTTGGTGGTAGAAGCTAGGGGAATGTGGTAGTAGTTGATTTTCTGGTGGTAGAATCTTGGGAGAAGTGGTAGTAGTTGGTTTTTTGATGGTAGAAGCTAGGGGAAGATGGTAGTAGTTAGTTTTTTGGTTGCATAAGCTAGTGGAATGTGGTAGTAGTTGATTTTTTATTGGTAGAGGCTAGGGGGAGTTGGTAGTAGTTGATTTTTTAGTGGTAGAGCCTAGGTGAAGGTGGTAGTAGCTGGTTTTTTGGTGGTAGAAGCTAGGGGAATGTAATAGTAAATGATTTTTTGATGGTAGACTCTAGGGGGAGGTGGTAGTAGTTGGTTTTTTGCTGGTAGAAGCTAGGGGAAGGTGGTAGTAGTTAGTTTTTGGGAGGTAGAAGCTAGGGGAAGATGGTAGTAGTTGGTTTTTTGGTGGTAGAAGCTAGGGGAATGTGGTAGTAGTTGATTTTCTGGTGGTAGAATCTTGGGAGAGGTGGTAGTAGTTAGTATTTGGGTTGTAGAAGCTAGGGGAATGTGGTAGTAGTTGGTTTTTTGCTGGTCGAAGCTAGAGGAAGGTGGTAGTAGTTAGTTTTTGCGAGGCAGAAGCTAGGGGAAGATGGTAGTAGTTGGTTTTTGGTGGTAGAAGCTAGGGAAATGTGGTAGTAGTTGATTTTCTGATGGTAGAATCTTGGGAGAGGTGGTAGTAGTTCAGTTTTTTGTGGTAGAGGATAGCTGCCCAAGTAACACAAATTGCTGAAAAACAGCTACCAAAACCCTTTAAGAGCAAAACTGAATGTAAAATAGCTATTACAGCTGTATGCCGTTTCACAGCTAAGCAGCTTCTAAAGTGTTGTCGTTGCTGATTAGGCAATCTTTGTTTAGCTCTCAAGGTGTCCATAAGAGCTCCAAAATATAGCACGTTAACATTAAAGTAATTTTGTCTAGAAATAAACAAGAAACAATGGCAACTATTGCAAAATAACTATTTCCTGTAATGGACAGAGACTTTACTAAAATGGCTGAAGAAAAACTTGTTATGTTCTACACTACTGTGATATAATCGCGCATAAAAGGCGATTTTCATCGTCAAAATGTTTGCCAGGTTAACTTTTCTGATGAAACAGGTCAAGATGGCTCGTCAAAACGCAAGCGCCTCGAAAATTCAGAATAATAAACGTTTTTTTTCGGTGTTTGTTTTTAGGTTAGAAATTATTTTATTACAATTATCCTCTAAATACCTGATAAATCAATTCTTAGTCATATTTTATTGAATTTAGCACTTTCTAGAATTTATTTAGGCCCGGGATCCCCTGCAAATTAATATTTTTTAGTCCATAAATTTAAAGAAAAATAAATTGGAAAACCACCATCATGGCCGCCTCGGCCGTCTCATTGGTTTCAGCAGTTTACCTCTAGACAAACTATTTTTTAATATTTAAGCCTAAATAATGTTCATTTCTAGCTAACTTGCCTTCTAACAATTGGCCCAATAGGTAATACGAAAAAAAAAGAAGAGTCACAGATGCTATCTTTCATCTTGGGCGGTGTCACAACAACAAAATAAACAAATATTTCAATTAAAAATAGTGCGAACGTTAGAAGATAAAGTTATTACGTGCCCTACCACAGTACCCCACCAGTGGGAAGCAAAAAACATTGTATTGGCCATCGCCATCAGACACCCTTAAGCTGGGTTTATACAGAAACATAGCATATCATAAGACATAGCATGACATAAGATATCATTACAGAAGGAAACTGTAAGGCTGTTTATACAAAAAATATAATAACATGACAACATACAAGCTTGGTCCAAGTTCTTTAAATGAGGCCCCACACACTCTCAGTAATTGGTAATTGCAAGGGGAGAATTCCCACAGTGCTTGGTACTGGCAATTGACTCTGGTGCACTCTGCTTGGAATCAGGTAAGTCTAAATAAACAGACTACTAAAGCCGCTTGACTTGAAGTAAAAAAAACAGAGTGTCATTCAAACCAATGAGATTAAAAAAATATTTTTTGATCTGATGGATTCAAACATTGTGTCATGACATAATTTGTCATTAAGAAACACTATTTTTTTTTTGAACATTCTGATTGGACTGTTTTTTACTAAACACCAAGGGGTGAACAGCTCTCACAATCGGTGTACACATTTCTCACAATCTGTTCACAATCTTTACACATTCCCTCACAATCTCACCACAATCCCTCACAATCTTAGCAAAAGATTGTGGATTTTCACAATCGGTGTACACATTTTGGGGTTAGCTGGTCACCCCTCGGTTATTAAGTAGCAGGGCCGGTAACAGTAAATTAAGAGGGCGGCAAAGGAAACTATAGACACGGATCAAGGTGATCTGTGCTATAGACATGATGACCTTTTTGTTTTTTTTTTTTTGGTCACAAGAATTTTGATGGGACGGCCCCCCTACGCCGTCCCCAATCCCCTCACAATCTTGCCACAATCCCTCACAATCTTAGCAAAAGATTGTGGATTTTCACAATCGGTGTACACATTTTGGGTTAGCTGTTCACCCCTCGCTAAACACACTCTTGACTACTAATTTTCACTTGTCCCAAGTAAGAAAAAATGAAAAAAGCATGGCACATTGATTGCCTTGTTTTTTTTAATTTTTAGGTAAAAAAGTTTTATTTACATTTTTTAATTTTAGAAGCAGTTAAACGAAATGAAGTACAAAGTCCAGAAAGCAAACCAGAATGGGGCCCATTTGCCCAGCCCTTGGGAATGTCAGCAAGGAAGCCAAAAAGGGGGTCTGCTTGCAATTGACTCTTACTCATTTTACACATTTTTTTTTTATAATTATTAAAATTAAATTATATAATGTACAGGGAATTAAACATCTTTGCTTTATTACCATGAATGTACGGTAGTGGCGGTTAGCACCCTTAAAGGATCTAACCTGGCACGTAGGCATGCCTTTCTGGGTATGTTGTGCTGTGTACTTACTGTGTATGACTCGGATAACGTTTAAATTCTATCTAGTAAATAGAACCCAGTAGACTTCAAAATATATTTTAGGCCAGAAACTTAGTCATGATATACCACATAATGCCATAATTATAGCCTTAGAGCACTGGTGTACCTTTTGACATAATCAACAGGGTACAGAGAGCCACAATGTGCCTGCACTAGCTGTTAGTTCAAAATAGGCACTCCATATACCATACCTTTTGACAATCAACAGGGTACGGAGAGCCACAATGTGCCTGCACTAGCTGTTCTATATTTTTTTACCTACTGGTCAAAGCTTGTCCGTTACCAGACTACCCATGGGTCAAGGTTTCTTTAGTTAGCTCTTACGACAGGCCTGGGGGTTACCTTGGTGCTATTATGCATATTCATAATCTAAAAAATCTAATAAGAAAGGGGCCCCTCTTGCCTCCCCAACCCCCATGAATGTAAAATAATAAGTTTGGAATTATTGTTATAGAAATAGCGGTGAATGTATTAACATTAACATTTAAATCTATGTTTTTATATTAATGTTTGTAATTTGAAATAGCTTGATTGGCTAATAAAGATTTATTCAATTCAATTCAATACACCATTGTATCAAATGTGTATTACATTGGTGAGTGGTCCAACAGAAGGGTTCCAGAGATACAACAAAAAGGAGGACAATTTAGATTTTTTGAACATACATTGTATAGACTTAAAAAATTAATTAGGCAGTATATGGTTTTCTTTTACAAAAAAATGTTTTTTTTTCTAACATGCCAAAATAAAAGTTTTTTGTACCTCTAAGGATTTTTCGAAATACATTCTTTAAAATAAATGGAAATTCTTGAGAAACCATATTTATTACACAATTACCAAAATAGTTTTTTACTTAGTTATGTAATACACTAGAATGTGCCCTTTGTATTTAAAGTTCTCTAGAAAAAGGGGGAGAGGTGATTGCCTCCATCCTCTCTGGGATCACCACTGGTAAGGCAGGCCTTAGTAGGAATAGGTAGAGGAAATTTTTGTTATTAAGGTAACTAGGTAAATAAAAACAAGAAATTTATTTATTTAGTTATTCAACTAATAAACTGGCTTCTTAATGCCCAGGGTGCAGCACCTTAGAGGGCCCAATACAATGGGTTACACAAGTGGGTCCATACCTTTTTGAGAGCCTGGCCTGATTATGTGCTAAGTTAAACCAATTCTACAGTACTTACTAAAAAATTTGTACACTTGCTGTCGGCAGCTCACATAGTGCATAATGATGACAAAGTTAGTGCTTAATTATATATCATCTATTAATGCTAAGCAGGCAGAAAAATGGAGGACCAATGTACCAAAATCAAGCATTATGTTTGTCCATGGTGCATTATGTTGTTATATACACCAGCCCTTGAGTTACAACAAAAAACAGACAGACTGATGAAAAAATTTTGACAGCACTTTTAAGGTTCACTCAGGACTGATAAGTACCAGGCAGGAACCCCTTGTAATGGCTTCATTGTGTGCCCCCTGACAAGGCATCGCACCAGGGTTTCAAGGAACCAGTCGCTGTTTACCCAACTTTAGTTCCCTGTCAAAGATAAAGGGATACTCTAAAAGATGGGCAAATAACTATCTTTTATGGCTGTGAGTGGACATTTGTTTAAAAAAACATCAAATTGCTTGTTTAAATAAAAAACACAACACACAACCAGAGATTAGGTTAGAAAAGAAAACAACAAACAGAAGACACGGTCCGTAAAGAAACCGGTTGCGCAACTCGGTGTTTAGGCGGCCGGGCCGTGACGTCAGGGCTACGTCACAGTTTTGCTAGAAATCGGCAGTCAAACGCTGTTTATATCGAAATTTCGTCTTTTGCGAGGAAATTTTGTACATTTTGGGTCTTTTCGTCGTGTAAGTGTTTAAATACCTATTACGTTCTTACTATAAATATATTAAAAACTTACTAAAAGAACTGGTGAGTTTTTAAATATAATTAAAAATTTTAACAAACACAAATTTTCCTGTGTCGGTTGTTTTCTACCCATACAATGTGGGTCATACAAGGTTACAAGGGGAGCTGGGACATAGACCTTGGGAGTATGGGTTTTCTCTCTATACTGCATCTGATATCTGCAACCAACACATAATTTTTAAGATAACTTTTTGATAGTTATCATCACAATCAGTATAGGCCAGGACAAAGATAATGAAATGAACTTTATATACACATAGAAAATTACTAATAGTTTAAAAAATACTCAATGTTTTTGGCTGTTTTTAAGGCGCCTGATGCTAAAAATAGTTCTTAAATGATGTACCTATTACACAGTGTTCACGCACAAGCGTTTTCCATTAATTTTAAGTTTTATACCTATTTTGTTCCCTCCCGCGTATTTCCTTCTTACCCGCAACTGTCTAAATATATTTGGGCACATTGAACGCAATGCGCAGGATCAAGAGAGATTCCAACATGTCCGCTCTCTAGAAAGGACATATTTTCCGTTCTTCCTTACTTTTCAACGAAGTGACAACATTTTCCGGGTTTTAAACTAAAGCTAATGACTATTTAGTGCTACCTTCAATCAACTTGGTAATGATGATGCTGTAAGCAGGGCCCTGCAGAAGAATAACAAGAAAATCGACTCGGTAAGTGCCCTAGCAATAAGCAGTTGTAGATTTCCTTAAACGAACCTATGGCATAACTTTCACCCTTCCTTTCCGATGAATGTTACGCAGGTAATTCCTTCCATACAGTCCACTCTTCCTACCCGCTGCGTGAACACATACACACCTCTTCATGAAAAAAATTAAACTTAAAAAAAAATAATTTAAAAATTTCGTAAAAATTGGGGAAAATAATATTGCTGTTAATTTATTTTAAATATTTGATTTATTTTCTCAAAGTTAAAAATAACGAAAATATTCCAAATTAAAAATTACGCTTAGACTACTTGCTACCAACTAAAATTAAAATACTTATGTAATTTTGAATTTAAAATTTCTTCGTTATTATTTTAAACTTTAGGCAAATTTTTTTTTTAATAAAATTGTTTAGAATTAAAAGGCCTATCAGAAAAAAATATAAAATACAGGATATATAAATTTTTTTAAATGTTTTTTGAAAAAAACCAAAAACCGATGCTATTTTTTAAAAATTTAAGTATCTTAAACAGCATTAAAAATTCTACTAGTTTGCCAATTTAAACTTTTTTCTATCTTTATAATAAAAAAGTTACCAATGGTGGACACTTAACTTGGAACACTCTGTATAACGCTCAAGCAGGAGGGAAGGCATATTAGCCTTGCGTTACAGTCGATGTATTTTTTATGAATTTCTTGAAAATGCGTTTTGTAGGGGTGATCAAAAAAAATCCCTTACTGCCTTATTGACTTTTAGTCATTTTAACTTCCTTTTTTTAAAATTTTTTTGTATAAATTTTACACAAAAAAATCTAGTTTAGTTATTTCCTACCCACCAAAAAAAACCAATAATATGTGGCTAGTTTGCTTTAGAGTTCGGCGTAAAAAATTTCATTAAATTGAACAAGAGAGTAGGAAAAGTATTTATAATCGTGTCCTGAATCTGATATTTATAAAACTATTGGAATTTTTATCATAAAATTTTAAATGATTTAATTTTGTAATAAATTTTGGTATTTTTTCGGCTTTTAAATAGACCTATCTCTCTTTCTCTCATAATGTAACGTATAGGTCTTTCTTTATTGACCGTGGAACAGGCAAAATGCCGCGTCATTGGCTGGGAGTTACCACACAACCGGTTTCTTTACGAACCTTGGATCAGGCATGACAATAAATCTCCTTTTTTCAAGAGTCATAATCGCACTTCTCTTTTGGCCAAGCATTTTTGGGGGCTGTTCAAAAGTTTTGTAATAAACAGCTTGAAATACAAAATTGCTAAATTGTTGCTTTTTCTAGCTAAATAATAGGAATAAGAGCTTAAAATTTATGTTATTTAGCTAGCTAAATTTTAGCATGCTTATAAGCAATTATTTAACTTTAAAAGAGCAAGTCCTGTATAATATTACATCAAAAGCCATTTCACCCATAAACACTTGCTATCAGAGAGGTTCTATAGCTAAAATAATTTCTAAACCACAACTAGCTGTTTTACAGCAAAAACTAAGCTCTGACAACACTTTCACAGCAAAGTTTTTGCTTTTAAACTATATTGTCCACTTTGTGTTACTTGGGGTGAAGGTGGTAGTAGTTGGTTTTTTGCTGGTAGAAGCTAGGGGAATGTGGTAGTAGTTGATTTTCAGGTGGTAGAATCTAGGGGGAGGTGGTAGTAGTTGGTTTTTTGCTGGTAGAAGCTAGGGGAAGGTTAGTTGGTTTTTTGCTAGTAGAAGCTAGGGGGAGGTGGTAGTAGTTGATTTTCTGGTGCTAGAATCTAGGGGGAGGTGGTACTAGTTGATTTTTTAGTGGTAGAACCTAAGGGAAGGTGGTATTAGTTGGTTTTTTGGTGGCAGAAGCTAGGGGAAGGTGGTAGTAGTTGAGTATTTGATGGTAGACTTTAGGGGGAGGTGGTAATAGTTGATTTTTTAGTGGTAGAGGCTAAGGGAGGGTGGTAGTAGGGTTTTTTGGTGGTAAAACTAGGGGAAGGTGCTAGTAGTTGGTTTTTTGGTGGTAGAAGCTAGGGGAATGTGGTAGTAGTTGGTTTTTTGGTGGTAGAAGCTAGGGGAAGGTGGTAGTAGTTGGTTTTTTGCTGGTAGAAGCTAGGGGAAGTTGGTAGTAGTTGATTTTTTGATGGTAGACTCTAGGGGGAGGTGGTAGTAGTTAACTTTCTAGTGGTAGAGGCCAGGGGAAAGTGATAGTAGCTTTGATTTATTAGCTAGGATTTGTTTCGACCTCAAACAATTCGCTCTGCATCGAAAATTATAAAAAAGTGTTGGTCAGTAAAATTCTGGTCAGTTAAATAGGTAGTCCCTTGAGATTCCGATATGAATTCTGCCCGGAACCAAGAAACCGAACTCGAATCCTCCAAGTACACTCCAGTCACGTGGTCTAGTCAGCTGTGCTGGTTGAAATTGGCAGACAAAAAAAAACCGGCAGAATAACCTAAATAATTTTTAAAAAAGTGTTTGAAATTTTTTAAAAGATTTTTAACAATATTAAACTCATATGATCACAGAAGAATTCCCTTCAATCGCCTATTCCTAAAGTATTTATATTTCCCTGTTTTTTAAGGATTTATTATAGGTAGGTACTTAAGTATTGTTCATAATGTAGTCTTTGGTTTTTGATTATTCTTGGTCCTTTGGTTAGTAGTAGCTGTCTTAAACCAAAACGGCTGTTTATACTCTTGTTAAATTTCTGCTGGTTACAAAATGGCGGACTTTTTTTATTTATAAACCAATAATTGTCTCAAATTTAAATCATTAGAGGATGTTTTTAAGGTAACAATACAATTTTCAACTAAAAATTAAAACTGTAGAACGAAAAAGGCAGGAAATTCCATTTATAATCCGATATTTGTATGAACTTTGGGGTGTTTAAGATTGCTGATTCTAATTTTTGAATAAAACTAATGAATATAAAAATGGTGGACCTTTATAGTTATGAAATGATTTGTCTGAATCTTAAAACATTATTATGGTGTTTAAGGCTATGTGATAAGCCACAATCATTGACCTATAAAAGGGATGGACCGGCCTCAAGGACGTCGAATCGATGCCGGCGCAGTGGGAGAGAGATAACATGAGAAGGATGGAGCTAAAGAGGTCAAAATATTTCTAGCTGCCATTGTTGTTTATGTGTGGTGTGGTTGAGAAACACGTTTTTATTGAATTTTAAAAGAAATTTTGAATTTAAGTGACTTGTTTAACGTTTATTTTGTGGGTGCTTTGTGGTTCCACAATGGTGCAGTCTTGCTGCGCGATAAACTGTACGGCTAGGAGGCAAAAAGGGACTGAAATAAAATTAAAATTTTTCAAGTAAGTTTATTTCTAACATATTTGATTTTTCAATTATAGCAATCGAAAATAACCATATTTTAGGATACCCAAAGATCCTGTTCTTAGGAAAAAATGGTTATTGGCTATAAAGAGGGAAAACTTTAAACCAAGTGAATATACAAGGATTTGTGAAAAGCACTTCACTGAAGAGGATTTTCAAGTGAATGTACATGGAAACAGGGTTTTAAAACTAGAATCAGTTCCTTCTCTTTTTGATTTTCCCATACATTTACAAAAAAAAGTGGCAACAAGGAGACCCCTGAAAAGAAAACGATCTACCAGTCCAGAACTGACTATTGTTGAACCTTGTGTGAAACAAAAGGATGTATATAATACAGGTTGGTTTTTTTCTGAATTTAATAGAAAAGTAATAATTTTCATTTATTATTAATATAATTTTTAGTTATCAGTAGAGGTGAAAATGAACAAAGTGTTGATATCAGAGGGACCCTAGAAGTTCATGATGTGGTACAGAACGATCTTGATGTTCAAAATACTATAGTGTCTGTAGAGATGTCGGTAGACATTGACCAAATCCCTTCAACATCGACACAAGAAACATTTTGTAAAAGGTTAGCCATGATGTTTAATATTGGTATTATTTTGCAATCAATCACTTAAACCATCACATCTGATCACTAAAAAATGCAACCAATTTTCCTTATTGCATTTCAGAAATCCAAGAGATCCAGTATACTTCGGAGATTTCAAAGAAAGTGACTTAGATGACAATGTCAAAAGAAAAAGATTTTGGAAGGTAGCACATGATACTGTTACTAAATCTAAAAGAATTAGCAAGTATTATCAAAATGTAAGCAGAAGACAAAGAGATAAGATAAAAAGCCTAAATTCACTGTTGGACAAACTGATGCAAGAGAAGAAGATATCCTCAGAGCAGTTGTTGATGTTGAAGGTATACATGTTCTTTTTGTACTTAAAACCATGTGAATGTGTGTGAATTACTTATTATATTATTGTACTTACTTGCATGGTTTTTTGTGTGTAATGCATGCATTTTTTTGGTTGTTCTGTATGGTTCATGTGGGATAGAATTTCCTTCCCAATAGGTTCTAAAAGTTTATTTTAATACTTATCATAGAAGCTAACCCTAGTTGATTATTGCAGGAAAGTGTCCCTGAAATGCAGAGAGCTCTACTGTTCAGACAGATTAAACAAGGAAGTAGAGGAGGAAAATATAGTCCACAGCTGAGAACATTTGCCCTGACATTGAATTTTTATTCTGCTTCAGCATACCAATATGTGAGACAGGTTTTTGGCAAATATTCGCTTCCACATCCAAGAACATTGGCAAAATGGTATTCTACTGTAGATGGAAGGCCGGGATACAGTGCAGAAGCTCTACGGGCTGTGAGTAATAGGGTTGCAATTGAAAAAGACAAAGGAAAGCAACTTGTTGCAGGCCTTGTCATGGACGAAATGTCCATCCGTGAACATGTGCATTGGACTGGCAGCAGAAATGTAGGATATGTCGATTTTGGTACCGGTATGCAGGATAGCGATCAATTACCAGAAGCCAAAAATGTTCTTGTTATAATGCTTGTGGGATACAATAGTAGATGGAAAGTTCCCATTGCATACTTTTTAATTGAGGCGTTATCTGCTGAAGAAAAAGCCAAACTAGTTAGAGGTTGCTTTCTTCAGATGGAGAAAACAGGAATATTAATAAAAAGTCTCACTTTTGATGGCTGTGCGTCAAATATTTCAATGGCTAACTTGCTGGGAGCGAAGCTGAGTTATCCCGACACCAAGCCATATTTTGTAAATACAGTAAATAATGAAAAAGTTCACATTATACTTGATGCCTGCCATATGGTGAAGCTAATACGTAACACATTGGGAGATTGGGGCATATTATTTGATGGTGATGGTATCATGGTGCAATGGAACTATTTTAAAGAACTTGTGAAAGTACAAGATGATTCAGGCCTCCATTGTGCCACAAGATTAAGATCGCGGCATATTAACTATGTAAAAGAGAAAATGAAGGTGAAGCTTGCAGTTCAAACCTTTAGCACAAGCGTTGCAGATGCACTGGATTACTGTAATGAGGACTTAAATATTCCATGTTTATGGCCAGCGAGGCGACTTCCAATTTTTGTCGAAGAATCAATGACATTTTTGATTTTTTAAATGTCAGAAACTTTTATGGCAAAATTCTTTGTAAAAGACCGCTTTTCAAAGGAAGCAATGAATTTGTTAAAAACTTTGTTAGGGAATCTGTGGAATATTTAAGTTCTCTTAAAGATAAGCAAGGAAATGTAATTTTATTAACAGGTAGAAAGACTGGTTTTCTAGGCTTAATTGTATGTTTGCTAAGTGTACAAAATTTGTTTATTGAGCTAGTTTTGGGTAATAAGTTGGATTTTTTGTTATCCTATAAGCTGAGTCAGGATCACCTCGAAATGTTTTTTTCAGCCATTCGTTCACGAGGAGGTTTTTCCAACAATCCGACAGCTTGGCATTTTGAAATGGCATACAAAAGACTGCTTATCCACAGCGAAGTAGCTGCCTCTGAAGGTGCACATTGCTTAGCTCAGGACAACACCTCAATTTTAAATGTTAGCAGTAAAAATAGCAGTGAAAACACTAGTACTGCTGACCTTTTATTTGAGGTTGACGAATTTACAGATGTAGATGAGGTCACATTCATCAAAAACTACAGCAATGTTTCTAACTGCTTATATATTTCGGATGTCGTGGAATACATTGCTGGTTTCATAAGCAGAAAGTTAACAAGAGTGTTGAACTGCAATGAATGTGCTAATGCTCTAACAAATGAAAATTCATTGTCATTGCTCTTGAGGAAAAAAGATCGAGGGGGTTTATGCAAGCCCTCGAGAGATGTGGTGAAAATATGTATAGTGGCAGAGAGCATTATCAAATCCGAGACCAACTTCTCGTCATCAATGATTCTTGTGAAATTGATATCGTTAGCTATAAGGAAGCTTAATCTTAATTCATTATTTTTAGAATTAGGGAATCATTTTAAGGAACAGGATCCTTTAAATACGCATCATATTCAAATAATCAGGCTTATTTTAAAGAACTATTTGACTATAAGGATCCATCACATTAACTCTACAAAAAATGAACCTCGCTCTAGAATTAGGCAACATTTGACAAAAACCATAATTTTCAGCCACCAGTAAAAAGTGTTATACAGTGTGTCACTCACAAGTAAAAATTTTTTAAAATGATTGAAGTTTTCCCTCAAATAGGTTCTCAAATTTGCACTTATAGGTTTTAGCATGTTTAGTTTTACCATGCAGATATTTTTTGAAGGAATGACTTTTTTTGTAAGATCATGATAAAAATCTTCTCCATTTGCCTATTAGAGAGCGTTCTTAAATTATGTAACGCAAAAACTCCGGATTTTTGACAACCAACCCCCCACCCCCCCCCCCCTCGTAACGCATTTTTAGGAAAAAACACATTAAAATAACATCGAGTGTAATGCAAGGCCAAACCGCCCCACCGTTGCGTATTTTAAGGATAGGCCCTTACTTCAGTAGACACACTGTATATTTCGAGCTAATTTTTATATTTTTAACAGCTGCATATATCTATACAGTGGCAATTTTTTTTAACTTTAGCCCCCCATAGTATACGCCCATGTAATTATATAAATAAATTATTATAAGTAGACTTTGGTTTAAATTATTTCAAAACAGTCCTCATTATTAACTATTTATTATTTGGAATAATTAATTTTGAAGGGAAAAAACTGCTAAACATTTGCCCTCTTCTTGTAAAGCATAATATTTGCGGTAGCCAATTCGAAAAATATTATTTGAGTCGAAAAAATCTCAATTTTATTGTTATGCCAATTTAAACTACATGTATTGGCGCGACTTTTTGCCCTCTTTCGCTCTATCTCTTTCTCGGTTCTCTCTTTCTAATGTTGGCATCGATCAGCTGCATTGCAAAGATAGGTAGCGGCTGGTCCATCCCTTTTATAGGTCAATGGCCACAATAGACCCACTAGTGGTTGCAGTGGAAGGGCTGCAAGGCCTACTCACATATGAATCATCAAGGACAAGTTATGACTTAAACTAATTCAAATGGCAGATTCAAATTGGCAGGATATACAGATATTTGTATCTAATATAGAACTTTGAGGTTTTAAGGTCACTGGTTTTTTACTTATACTGAAAGAACAATCAAAATGGCAGACTTTTTCATTTATGAACCAATATGTATTATTTTTGGAGCTTTGGGGCCTTAAATGTTGCTAAAAATATAATTTTTGAGTAGTACTTAAACATTTCAATGTATTTTGTAACATTTGAAATAAAGAATACAAATATGAATTAATCTATAGAAAACTCAAAATAGGGGATCCACTGTTTTAAATTTTTTCAAATTTAATTCACAAAGCAAATTCAGCAACATAACACATCCCAAAAATTCTTGCTGCTGCTG
The DNA here is from genome assembly GCA_963576565.1 of Aspidapion aeneum. Lineage (NCBI taxonomy): Eukaryota > Metazoa > Arthropoda > Insecta > Coleoptera > Brentidae > Aspidapion > Aspidapion aeneum. The sequence continues at coordinate 113,920,127 of OY755040.1, forward strand.
TTTACTTTTTGACTCTGTCCTTCCAGGACAATGGGACTGCTCAATTCGATGAGCTTGTTAACCCAGATATTGCCACTGTCCTTTTAAAAGTAAAACCTGTCATTTTGCCAGATTTGATTTTTTTTTCAAAAATTGGTTTGAGCTCTAGAAAGTACATTTTTAGCCATTAAAAGTCAACATAAAATTATCAAATTTCGCCTCCTATGAGTAACTTTGGAGAAATTGGGTGTCCTTTTAACAGGATAATGGCAAAATGGGCTACTTAATCTGGCAATTTTTTTTCTTCCGATATTGAAAACAAACTAGTAGATATGTTAAGAAATAAGTATATTTAGCCCAAAAAATAAAATAAAACACAGATCTCTTTAATCAGAACCCTTAAAAAACTATTTTTTTGTGTGATATTGCCGAAAACAATCTGTTACAGGTTCACAACGACAAATTAAAACTCGCAATTGTTGAAAACAATACGTCAATTTATTTCGACAAATTATGTACAAAAACACGCACTTAAACTTAGTAATAACTTGCTAATAATTCACTACTATAATCGGTCTATTAACTTCGTGTTAATCTCACGACCTCTACAGCACGTTATCTGTGACTGACTCCTGGTGCGCGACCCTGGCCCTATATATAGGATCGTCCATCTCTCTCGAACTTTCCGGCAGCCTTCGACGTCCGGAAAGTTCCCGCACTACCGCGACCGCAAGCCACAGACAACGCAACTAAAACCTAGACTAAGAATACAACCTTAAGATAAATAGACCTAATACTACACTAAACTTAAATAAATTCCAATTATAAAATTTAAATAACTTAAATTTGTAACACTATCCTCCTCTTCAGGTTTGATCGTCTCGATCAACATTTCCCAGGTAAGGTTTTAGTCTGTCTAGATGAACAACTTTCATCTTGGACTTCGGGCTTCTCTGGATTCGGTAGACTACATCATTAATTCTCTTAACAACTTTATAAGGCTCTTCCCATGGTGGTGTCAACTTAGGTGATCTTCCTTTCTTGCGTTGAGGATTGTATAGCCAGACTTGATCATTCTCTTTGAACCCTGAAGAGTTTGCTTTCAGGTCATATCTCGCTTTCATGCAGTCACTGGCTATTTCTATTCACTCTCTAACCACTTCATGGATATCGTGCAGCTTTTGCCTTAAACGTTCGACATAGTCATTAACCTCTAAGTGTGCTTCTTCAGGTGAACCAAACATGATATCACATGGTAAACGCAGTTCTCTACGAAACAGGATACTAGATGGAGTAGCTCCTGTCATATTGTGAATGGCAGTTCTATAGGCCATCAAAAACAATGGAATATATTGGTCCCAATCTGTTTGGTGCTCATCAACAACTTTGCAAAGATGTTCCTCTATTGTTTTATTAAATCTTTCAACCATGCCATCTGACTGCGGATGCAAAGCAGTAGTCCATGTTTTATGTATTCCTAAAAGGTCACAGAGATTCTGGAAGAGCTTTGATTCAAAGTTTCTTCCTTGATCTGAATGTAGTTCCAAAGGAATGCCAAATCGGCTGAAAACATCATTTACCAGAACTTCTGCAACTGTAGCGGCCTCTTGGTTAGGCAAAGCAAAAACTTCTGGCCATTTGCTAAAATAATCCATGACAACAAGGATGTATTTGTTGCCCTTTTTAGTTTCTGGAAATGGTCCTGCCACATCAATAGCAATGCGTTCGAATGGCAGACCTACGTTATATTGTTTCATTTGACCTCTGGACCTTGTTTTGGGACCTTGGCTGGCTGCACAAGTCGGACATCGGCGGCACCAGTTTTTCACATCTTGAAAGTAATTGACCCAATAAAATCGGTTTCGAATTTTGTCCATGGTTTTATTTATGCCTAGGTGCGCGCCTGATTTTCCATCATGGCATTCGGCCATTATATTGTCTACCATGCTCCTAGGAACAACTACTTGATTAATCACAGTAAGGCCATTGGCACTTTCCCAGGCACGTTTAAGGATGTTTTCTTCTACTATCAGTGAATCCCATTTTGCCCACAGTGATTTGAATATCACCCCTTGGTTTGCGATATCTTGCCATGATGGTCGTGGCTTGTTCTCTTCTTTCAATCGCAAGATAGGTCCTACATCTTTGTCGTTAAGTTGTGTGGTTCTAATCGAAGCCGACATCCATTCTTCATCTGGTTCTAACTTTATCTGGCGCACGTAGGTAATTCCTTCTTTCTGGTCAATTTTCCTGCAATGTTTACAATCCTCGGGGCAAGGTCTTCTGGACAATGCATCTGCATTATTATGCACCTTTCCTGCTCGGTGCTTAATTTGATAATGGTATTGTTGTAGCTTTTCTATACATCTCGCGACTTGCCCCTCAGGTTGTTTCATTTTCATGAGCCACTGTAACGCAGCATGATCCGTTCTAATCAGAAACTCTTGTCCGTAGAGATATTTGTGAAAGTGATCTACGGATTTAACTATGGCTAGGAGCTCCTTTCTAGTAACACAATAATTTCTCTCTGGTTAGGATGACCCGTTCTTCTCCATCTTCTACTTGGGAGAGTACTGCTCCTATGCCATCGTTGCTCATCATCAGTATCTAATATGAATTTTCCTTTTGGAATGGGATATGCAAGAATCGGACTAGAACATAATGCTGCTTTTAGTCTTCTAAATGCTTGGTCACATTCGGTATTCCATTTGTAAGAAGCTTTATCTTCTGTAAGTCTATGTAACGGAGACGCTATTTTGGCGAATCCTTCTACAAATCGTCTGTAGTATGTACACAGACCCAAAAAACTTCTCAATTCATGTTTGTCACGAGGTTGAGGCCATTCTTTTATTGCTTGTAGCTTCTTTTCGTCGGTATGGATGCCTTCTCGGGAAACGACGTGACCCAGGAACTCAACTTTTTCTTGGAAGATTTGCGTTCCTGATTCTTGAGAATACTTCTCGTAAATTATCTAGATGTTCTTGAAATGATTTCCCCATTACTATGACATCATCCAAATAGACTAGGCAGGTTTTCCAAGTAAGGCCTCGTAGAACGACTTCCATTAGTCTTTCAAATGTAGCTGGGGCATTGCACAGGCCAAATGGCATCACACTAAACTGATAAAGTCCACTTCCAGCAGAGAATGCAGTCTTCTCTTTATCTCTTTCAAAGATTCCTACTTGCCAATACCCACTTTTCAGGTCAAGAGTAGAAAACCAATATGATCCTGCCAACGTTGTTAATGTGTCGTCTATTCTTGGCAGTGGGTAACTATCTTTCTTGGTCACATCGTTAAGTTTCCTGTAGTCGACACAAAATCTAGTACTTCCATCCTTTTTAGTGACCAACACCACAGGAGATGACCAAGGACTTGATGACTCTTCAATAACACCGTCGCTGAGCATTTTATTAATGAGATTGTGAACTTCTTCTTGCTTGGCCATTGGTAGTCTTCTTGGGGGTTGTCTTATCGGTTGGGCATCGCCAGTGTTGATAGCATGTTGAATAAGGTTTGTGCGTCCCGAACTACTCCTAGTTTCGAAGATATTACTTTGTTCTTCTATAAACTCTCTCGCTTTACTATATTCTTCTGGAGTGAAATGTTGCCAAGTTGACTCAAATTGCTGAAGTACCTCCATTGGTAACTTGCCTGTATCCTCGGAAGTTGGCTCTTCACATCTTGTTACTTTCTGTACTGGTTCAAATAATGCTACCACCTCCCCCTTATTAATTTTCACACTATTTGGGAAAATATTGGCGACTCTAATCGGGATGTCTTTATCGGTTTTAACTAGTGATTTTGCAACGAGGTAGGTGTTGGGTGTGTTTTGTTGGCTTATGAGTCCGACGCAGCTTGATGTTTTACTTTCTAGCCTCCCAAAAATTATGGTCTCACTGTTACCGACTAGTCTTGTTGTGCATACTGCCACGACCTTTATTGGATCTTTATTGAAGTGACTATTTGACAAAATGAACTCTTCATTCCCAAATCTTAGGGTATTAAGTTTATTATCAAACGCAAATCCATGTTTACTTATCAAGTCCATTCCCAAAATAAATTCGTCTTCTATTTCGGCAACCAATACAGTGTGGCGAATCTTCAATCTTCCCAGCTGTAGGTCTATATCTGTCTGCCCCAACACGTCGGCGGATTCTCCAGTCACAGTCTTAAGTGTTATTTTCTTTTCTATTGGTCGAATTTTATATCTCGTTGCAATTTTGAACTTAAGCAATGATATGGCAGCACCAGTGTCTACTGTTATATTAACTTTTCTTCCATTAATAAGTCCGTCGATGTTAAGACTGTCAGCAGTATGTTTTAAGCTCTTGATAGAGTAAATTTTGGGGGCTAAATTCCCATTAGCCAACACCCGCCCCTCTGCGTTGACTAGTTTTAGTTTTTCCTGATCTCTTCTTCGGTAATCTGTCCCACTAGATGGTGAGCGAGACCTCATTTGGACGCGACAATCGCGTTGAATATGCCCTGTACGTCCGCATCTGAAACACTTTACATTTGGAGGGGATCGTCTGCTTTCTTTCAAAGAGTCAATCTTCTCTATCAGTGATTGAAACATTTGGTTTAGCGTTTTTGAGTTGACTTCATGTCCATTGCTCATTTCTTCTCCCTCCTGAATTGAAACAGCTCTTACTTTTGGCCTGGACATATTATTTGATGATTTAATTTCAAGGGCTCGAATCAACACTTCATTGCTGTTATGGAAGCGTTCTCGACGAAGTAGCTTTGCTAAGTCCGTGTCTCGTAATCCGTTAATAAAGCGATCTACCGTGAAGGGATCTCTGTAATTCTCTGGCATTTCTGGGTAAGCTAAATACATCAGCCTCCTGATATCTGCTTCATACTCTTGCAATGATTCTCCTGGTCTTTGTTGACGAATATTTAATTCTGACCAATGTAAATTTCGCAAGTGTTCGTCTCCATACCTTCTTTCTAACGCTGCCACTAAAGCATTATAATTCTGTTTTTGTTCGACTGGAATGGACCGTAAAAGTCCCAGAGCAGGTTCTCGTAGAGCTACTAACAAAGCTCTAGTTTTTACTTCATCATCCCAACCATTTGCAGCAGCGGCAGCTTCAAACTGCTGTTTGTAAGTAGACCAGGAAGGCGTACCATCAAAATTTGGAGGCTTAATGTTTTGGTTGGAATTTACAACACATCCTTGAGCTTTTATTTTGTTGTGTTCTTTCTGAAGCTGTATAAACTGTTTTGACATGTCCTGGAATTTTTCTTCTATGGTTTGAAAAACTTCTTCCCTAACATTCTGTAGTTTGGTCTCCACTTTTTCTTCAACATTTTGTACCTTTTCCTCAACATTTTGTACCTTTTCTTCTACATTCTGCAATTTATTTTGTACCTTTTGTTCCACACTATGCATTCTTTGAGTTATTTCTTCCTTAAGATCTTCGGTTGCACTCTTGAACTCTTCTCTCAGCTGTTCGGAGTTGCTCTTTATTTGATCGAAGTTTTCTTGAATGCCATCTAATCTTTGCTCAAATGTCTGTTTTATATCGTTCTGGTTTTGTTCGATGGTCTGTCTCATATCATTCTGATTTTGTTCAATAGTGTGTTTCATGTCGTCCATGGTGTGTTTCATATCGCCCTGGTTTTGAGCCATTTGAGCTGCTAGAGTCTGCATCATTTTAGTTAGATCTTCCATCTTTGCCGATCCTTGTCTAGTAAGCATCAACTTCCTGATAAATCACTTAAAACGTCTATTTTAGGGCTATAAAGCGAATGTCGAAGTCGGTTTTTCAATATCTCTTCCAATTCTTAAATAGAACCTAATGGAATGTTCTGGAATATACTGGTAAATGCTACTCTTTCTGCTACTAGGCAAATGTAGAAGTCACTTTTTGATTATCTCTTTTGGTTCTCGAATAGACCGTCGTAGAATGTTATGGAATATTCTAGAAATAATTTCTAATTCTTACTTTTAAAATAACTAAGCTACTGTCGAAGTCGGTATTTGTGTATCTCTTCTAGTTTTTGAATAGAACGTCGTAGAATGTTATGGAATCTTCTAGAAATTCTTTCTAATTCTTACTTTTGAAATAACTAAACTAATGTCGAAGTCGGTATTTGTATATCTCTTCTAGTTTTTGAATAGAACGTCGTAGAATGTTATAGAATATTCTAGAAAATCTCTCTAATTATCCATTTTTGGACTGTAAAGTTAATGTCGAAGTCGGTTCTTAAATATCTCTTTTAGTTTTTGAATAAAACAATATCGAACTTCTTCGAATATTCTGGAAAAATCACTTACTGTTTTTCTGTCCAATTGTCCTATCCGGTGGTAATATGTAAGGATAGTCTTTGCACTATTTATTTCTTTTAATCTCACTTCTGACACCAATTGTTAGGGGTTCACAACGACAAATTAAAACTCGCAATTGTTGAAAACGATACGTCAATTTATTTCGACAAATTATGTACAAAAACACGCACTTAAACTTAGTAATAACTTGCTAATAATTCACTACTATAATCGGTCTATTAACTTCGTGTTAATCTCACGACCACTACAGCACGTTATCTGTGACTGACTCCTGGTGCGCGACCCCGGCCCTATATATAGGATCGTCCATCTCTCTCGAACTTTCCGGCAGCCTTCGACGTCCGGAAAGTTCCCGCACTACCGCGATCGCAAGCCACAGACAACGCAACTAAAACCTAGACTAAGAATACAACCTTAAGATAAATCGACCTAATACTACACTAAACCTAAATAAATTCCAATTATAAAATTTAAATAACTTAAATTTGTAACAAATCCTTGGGATGTAAGGCTACTGTACATTTTTTACAAAAAAAGTTGCATTTTTTGTGACAAAAATTACAGTGAGTTTGCTTGGTAAGCCAGGTGATCTAATCCATCATATTTGGAGTAGGAATGTGCTTCTTTCGGAAGTCTACTAGTCCTTCCTTCTGAGTTCTTTTTGAAGGTTTCTAGTATTCCCACCACAATGGATCGTCTGAAACTGAGATGATCCAATTTTCCACCATCAAATTTGTGAAGCTGCCACGAGTGTTGTACAGCCATATCAACAAAGTGACTGAAGAGGGGAAAATACCACTTTTTGCCTCAAATGGATGATCTATATAAACTTATGTTTTGATCTGCCCTGTCTACTCCTCCCATATTTTCATTATAAATTTTGATAATGTGTGGCTGTGGAACAAGAATAACTTTCTAACATCATTATCAGGTGGGAAAATGATAATTTCGCTTGGAATTAGATCATCATTGATATCCAATTCCTCAGCCTCTTCCAAAAGTTGGTTGAGTGTCAAAGGCCTTTTCCAGTAATCTCTAAAAAACATAATTTTCTAGAACAACTATGAAAAATTATATGTTTTGAAAAACCCCAATTTTGGCAGTGCATTTTGCCACTGTCCTTTTAAAAGAACACACATCAAAATATGCTCCTAACTAAAAACCCATTACATGACCTATTGTTTTTAAAATACACCCATGGTGTGTTTATATAATTTTTTAAGTTATTTATTTTATTTTTGAAAAATTTAGACATAACATAACATTCAGCAATTCAGCAACAACATATAAAATCACCTGTAAACAAAACATCAATTGCGGAAAACATTGGGCCAGTCGCCACACGTGTATGCAGTTGACAGTCGATAACTAAATAAGTAGTGTCATCCGTCGACGCACATCGCAAGCTGCACCACAGGTGCTTAAATTATGATGGCTTTTAAAAGGACAGTGGCAAAATATAATGTCACTTTTTTTTTACTTTTGGCTCTATCTGGGTTAAGTCAGGCTGTGCACCCTACTGGAGCTCTGTACCTTCTGTACACAAGTCTTGATGGTGGTTTCCAGTCTTAATGGTGGTTTCTTTCTGGATGTGTTATTTTTTTTTCCAATTGGGTTGGTCGTCCTGGCTTTTTTCCTGTGATGTTTGTGCTTGGAAGTATTGGGTTTGTTTTGTATAAAAAGTTAGCAGATTGGTTGGCTGACAAATTGGTGTAAATGAAATAAAATAAATCTCAATGGGTGGTCGCGGAAATTTCTTTGAAAAATTTTCTTTGAATTTTTTTGTTCGAACAGAAAATTGTACCAAAACATTTTCTTCGAACGGAAATTGGTTCGAAAACATTTTCTTCGAACGGAAATTTGTTCGAAAACATTTTGTTCGAACGGAAATTTGTTCGAAACCATATTGTTTGAACGCAAATTTGTTCGAAAACATTTTGTTCAAACGAAAATTGGTTCGAAAACGTTTTCTTCGCACGGAAATTCGTCTAAAAACATTTTGTTCATTAAAAACAGCAACTGTTTGACTAAGGGCTTTCTTTCTAACATATCAAAAAAAAAACTTTCCTGACTTCTTTCGCGGGATCCTAGCGGGTGTGAAACAAAACTGAACCGACCCGAACTGAACCGAATCGAAGTATCGGTTTAGTTCGGTTTGGTTTCACAACTTCTAGGATGCCGGTTCGGTTTGGTTTCACACCCTCTAGGATCCCGCAAAAGAAGTCAGGAAAGTTTTTTTTTTTTAATATTTCATGTCAATTTACAATCAATAATTAGTAAAACCAATGATTTTGAGTGCTTCTTGGTAGATAGGAAATTGGATGCAATATCATTACAAGAACACAGGATGAAAGATGAAGAAATAAAAATTTACTACTTACAAGGTTACAAAGTAGTTGCTAGTTCCTGTAGGACTACACATAAAAGCGGTGGTGCGGCTATATTTGTAAATTCTTTGGGTGAGTATAGGGTATTGGACTTTATGGAGCAATATAATATTGAGATACACTTTGAGATATGCGGTACCTACCTAAAAACTCACAGAGTTTGCTTTATTTCACTATATAGGCCCCCCAAGGGAAACTTTGATATTTTTATAACTCAAATTGAAAAAGTCTTAGTAAAAGTTTTAGAAAAAGTTGGTACAACAACTAAAATATGTATGTGTGGGGATTTCAATGTCTACTTTGGTACAGACGATATACGGGCCTCTAAACTATGCGATGTAATGGGTTCTTTTGGTCTTAAATATTATTTTACTGAGTATACAAGGAAGTTAAAGTGTCTAGATAAGATAACATATTTTTGAATTTTGAATTACTGAAACAATAGAAACATGTATGTCTGATCATAGAGGGCAGTACTTGGAGATCTTTTATGCTCTGCAATGTATTGAAAAACCTAAATCAAAAATATGCAGACCTATAACAGAAAAGGGTAAAAACCTATTTTTAAAATCTGTTCAACAAATCGACTTTGAATTTATCAATAATAAACATCTTGACTCAGATAAAAAATTCAGAAGTTTATTCGATAAATTAATATTGGCATATGAAAATGCATTTCCAATAAAAACATATCAAAATAAAACAAGTTATGAACACACAGTGAATTGGTTTAATGAGGAACTTAGAAATCTACGCAGAGTTCTTCATTTTCTTGTTGATTTCAACAAAATTTACCCTGCAAGACAAAATCAAAACTTTTAAGCAAAAATATCGGCAAAAAATAAAAAAAGCTAAAATACAAGCAAATGATCAACTCATAAATTCTTCAAATAACCCCATAAAAACTATGTGGGAAATTGTAAATCGGTATAGAGGCCAGAAGAATAATGAAAATTGCAAATCAAATATAACCCCTGATGAGTACAACCATCATTTTATAAACACAGCTAAAATTACTACAAATGGCAATAAACCCAATGAAAATACCGCGATATTGTATGCACTAAAAGTAAAAAATATACCAAAAAATTTGTTTAAATTCAGAACGGTAACACAAAAAGAAATCAGAGATGTTATTAACGGACTTAAAAATAAAAAATCAAAAGATATCTATGGTTTTACTACAGAACTTTTAAAAGTAATTAAGAATGTGATAGTTTGTCCACTAACTGATCTTGTAAATCAATGTATAACAGAAAGCATTTTTCCAAACATCTTACGTCGAGCGGTTGTAATTCCTGTGTTTAAAAAAGGGGACATAAATGAACTAACAAACTACCGACCCATTTCCTTATTGCCTGTTCTTTCGAAAGTTTTTGAGAAAGTTTTAGCCCTTCAAATAACAGAATTTGTTGAAGCAAATGATCTCCTTGGTAAAAACCAGTATGGCTTCAGGTAAAACAAAAACACAACCATGGCTATCCTAGATCTAGTTGAGGTTTTGATGGCCTCTTTCCAGGAGGGGAAATATGCTGCTTCAACTTTCTGCGATCTTACAAAGGCTTTCGACTGTGTGCCACATGACATCTTTCTAAAAAACTTGCAGTATATAACTTTGATTCAAATAGTATAGCCCTTATAAAATCATACTTAGATGGGGGTATGCAAATAGTGAAGATGGGGTCAGAATCGTCAGCAGAAGCAAGTACAAGCTCTTTTGGGGTTCCTCAGGGATCCATATTGGGCCCACTATTTTTCCTAATATACATTGCTGATCTACCAGTTAACCTTGACTTGATTCATGCAGCACTTTTTGCTGACGATGTAGTTACTACTGTAAAGGATTCTTCACTAGAGAATGCCATGATGATGTCGTGTGACGCACAGAAGAGGGCGGAAGATGGTTTGCGCCAAACGGCTTGGTGTTAAATACAACAAAAACACAAAATGTTACTTTTTCATTAAAAAACATGCCAAAAGATGATAATGAACCAGTAAAATATTTAGGAGTTCTTCTTGACCGCAAGCTGCTGTGGAGGAGCCACATTCAATCTGTTTGCAAAAAACTAAATAATAATGTGTTTGTTTTGAGAAACTTGGCTACTCGTGCCTCACAGAAAGGGTACTTAGACAAGCCTATTTTGCTCTGTGCCAGAGTAGAATTGAATATGCTCTAATGGTTTGGGGTCATGCAGCTGGGGCTACCGAGGTGTTCAGAGTTCAAAAAAGGGCGGTAAGGGTGATGGGTAGTCTAAAGTATAAAGAGGATTGTAGAGATGCATTCAGAAATCAAAAAATTTTAACGTTTCCCACACTCTATATTTTTCACTGCCTTTGCTATATGAAGTCTAATTTGAACTTATATGAAACACACATCAATACTCATAATTATAATACGCGAGGTAAAAATAATGTAAGATCAATCTATAATAGATTAAAAAGATGCCAAAATTCAACAAAGTACTGGTGTGTCCGTTTTCTGAATGTGCTTCCTCAAACAATAAGAAATTTACAACTAAAATCGTTTAAAGTCAAAGTAAAACAAATATTGCTCCAGAATGCCTTTTACTCGTTAGAAGAATTTTTAAATCATAAATTTGAAACTTGAATGTTTAGTGTTATTTGAATGTTAAGTGTACTGTTAGGATTTTAATTTAAACAAATTTTACCACTATTTTATTACTTACTATTTAGAGAGATAAAGAAAAAAAACTGACTTGTGTAAACATTGTTAGATGTAAAACACCAATAAATTTTTACTATTTACTATTTAGTCAAACAGTTGCTGTTTTCAATGAACAAAATGTTTTCGAACAAATTTCCGTTCGAACAAAATTTTTTGAACAAATGTCCTTTCAAACAAATTTTCGTTCGAAAAAAATGTTTTTAAACAATTTTTTGTTCGAATAAAATGTTTTCGAACAAATTTCCGTTCGGACAAAATGTTTTCGAACAAATTTCCGTTCGAACGAAATGTTTTCGAACAAATTTCCGTTCGAAGAAAATGTTTTCAAACCAATTTCCGTTCGAAGAAACTGTTTTCGAACAAATTTTCATTCGAAGAAAATGTTTTCGAACTATTGCTTTCAAAAAAATGGTTTTCGAACAACGTGCTTTCGAACAAAGTTCCGCGACCCAATCTAAATGTCTCAAAATAAAATATATAATACCTTGATAATGTGGCTCTAGAAAGTTTCAATTCTATCAGAGACTCTTTATATTTCATTAGTGTGCTCACATCTTGAAAACAGCTCAGTGGTGTGGTCTCCTCATTTTTCCACATATATTAATCAAATAGAACATGTGCAAAGAACATTTTTGCAAATCATGTCAAATATTTTTTTTAGTGCTTTAGTCTTGGAATATATGTTTTATTATTTATCTCTCAGTTTATTTCTTCTGTGGCTTCAAACAGCTGTTGCATTGTATGTCATTAAGTTTAGGTTTGATTATGAGTGGGGTGCGAATTTCGCCCCTCCACTGCGACTCAAGTGGTCTATTCTGGCTCATCCCAACTTAAATATCACCAATCTCCTTTAGGTCCTGAGGCTCCATCTGTCCAGGTCCGAATAGTTTCACCCTAGTTCTCTGTTGTGCTACACATTGGCAGATTAAATGAAGTGGCGTTTCCTTCTCAACACCACAGAACCTACAGCCTGGGTAGCTATTCTGAGTCTTGACTTATGTGACCATCCAAATCACACGCTTTGACCAATAGCAAACTCTGAGCGGTCGCGTGTTGTGCGAACTGACTTGTCTCGACCAATGGCATAGTCGCCCGCTCTTCAGAGTTAGCGAATTTTACGCGTGACCAATGGCATAGTCGCCTGCTCTTCAGAGTTAGTGAATTTTTCGAGTTTGAAGTGAAATCTGTTCTCCCGCCCATACCAACTGAACGTTTCTCCGTCGGATCGTAGGAGAAGCATGCGCAATGGAGGTCTTTTCAAGACCCAGAATAGCTACCCTGGTGTGTTACTTGCTCCCAGTCTGTTCATGTGTTTGTTGAGTCGGCATTGTCCTGTGTATAGCCCTGTTATTATTTTTAGGCTATTCCTTTTTAATTCCAGGAGTTGGTTTTGTTCTGTGTTTGTCTGGCTTGTTTAGAAAGGCTTTGGAGTGGTCCAGGAGTTGCCCGCCAGTTTTGAGTCTCCTTTCCCTATTTCTTTCGCGGGTGTGGTTTTAGGTAAGCCGAAGTAAGGCTCTGGTCCAACCAGCGCGGATTCTGTTCCCGCCCTGGCTATTGCGTCTGCTTTTTAATTTTTCTCAACTCCCGTGTGGCTTGGCACCCAGACAAGACTGACCTTGTTGTTTCTGCTGGCCTGTCTTAGGGTTTGAAGGCTATTCCAGACTCGTCTGGATTGAACTTTGTATGAGCTCAATGCCTTAGGAGCTGATAAGCTATCTGAGACGATTCTGATGCTTTTGTTTGAGAGGCTCCTGCGGGTAATCTCTCTACCGCATACTTCTATTGCATGTAGTTTTGCTTGGAATATGATTGCTAAGTTTCTGAGTCCCACAGATATTTCAGTCTGTGGTCCCGTCACACCGCTCTCACCCCATTTGTTGTTTTAGATCCGTCTGTATACCACACGTGGTCGGCTTTTAGCAGTTGAACTGGTCTCTCCCGCCATTCTTCCCTCGTGGGTCTAAGAACCTTAAAAGGTATATCGAAGCTGTATTTGGGTAATATGTAGTCCGTTGACATGCTAAGTGTTCGTTTATTCCGAAATATCTCAGCCAGTCCTGCAAAGTTACCCTTAGCTTGTCCAGGTTGCTCTTGGTTTAGGCTTTTGAACCTTGCCACCACTGCCCGGGCCTCCTTATCTACATAAATGTGTAAGGGGGGAAGGTTCATCACCTCTGTTGCCTCCACAGGTGTCGATTTCATTGCTGATGTTATGACTATACGCCATACCTTGCACGCGTGGCAGTTGATCCCTAGTTATTTTTTGCTTAATTTTTGCCCACCAAGCCATGGTCTCACTACCGTTAGGTAGAGCCAATAGGTTTGTTTTGGTTTCATTCCTTATGACTTCCCACAATTTTCGTCCTGCCGATTACCATCATTACGTTCCACTTCCTTTAGTTTAGCTTCCTACTTATTAGATGGCGGTGCTAGAAATCAATAATATTGGATATTTTAACGGTGTACTTATTGTGCAAACTATCCCTTTGGTTATATTTTGTAGATTTAACGAATATATTATATATACATACATATACATACAGGCTCATTCTACTAGGTTCATATAAAATAATTAATTAATTAATTTGCGTGTTTTTAAATTAATTTTTGCAAATAGGCGTACATCCAACACGCATCGTGAATGCAGGCAGACTGAGAAGCAACGCGCTCGACAACAAAGCACTAGCAGCTAGCTGTTTGGGGCGGAAGAAAATTGGGAGATTAACTTTTTATGTACCTAGTTGAATGATCCTGTCTGTATACATGAATACACGCAACGAATGCTAAATGAACTGACCGCACGGCGGTAATGTGGTAAAAAAGTTAATAGAAAAACGTATTTTTTTGTGGCAAAACCGATTTTTCGTCTTTTTCTTTTAATTATTTTGGTTACCTCTTTAAAATAAATAATTTTTTGTTAGATATTATTAAAGCCATTTTATCTAAAATTCCTGTTTGCCAAAAAGTTTCACTGAAAACTATAGTTTTTTATGAACATTCTTACAGTTTTTTCAGTAAGTTAAGAATTAAAAGATTCAATGCAATAGTTTTCTGATTGCTCATGTTATTTTGTACCATTTGTGTGCTAAGGTTATTTCTAAGAAACAGTTTTGCATTTTTTTTTCCATTAGTTATTTTGTAAAAGATTTTATTGCCGCGGAAAACATCTCTTACTATAAAGTTTCTTTATTAATAATATTTTACGGAACTGCTTTACTTTTAGAGCTTTCGATATTAGGGCAATAATAGTGACGACCACTATTCTGACAATTTTCCACTGAAAACTGACAGATGATCTTTCAAAATTGACATACGAAAGTCCAATTTATAAATCCAGTCGTTTATTTTCCATTAATAGTGGCGGCACTATTAATTCCGGCTCTTATAGTACACAAAGGCATTATTTTGAAAGAAGACAGCTGTTCTTATAATGTGAAACTGTGAATATGTGCCAGGCACTAATTGTGCCGGGCACTATTGCAATAAGTCCCTATTAAATTTTGTTAAATCCTATTAAACGTTCGTTAAAAATCGATAAAAAATAAAAGTAGCCACAAGTCTAGATTTGGTTTTTAGGTTTTTCTAAAAAATGACTACAGCTAAAAAGCGAATAACTCTCAAGTATATGAGCCCCAATCCCTTGTTTGAAGAGTGGCTCACAAAGTGGAGGGATGATGCAATGGAGAAGGGTTCCAAGATGCAGTATTGCTTTAATACTGCGTTACAGTCTATTAAACGGTAAGCTCAACAAGTAATCACTATTAAATATGTTCAAAAGTAAGAACAAGTACTTGACAATCATACTTTTAAAAAAATATAACAAATTTAGGTATCCTTTGCCTCTTGAAAATGCCAAAGAATGTAAAATACTGAAAGGTTTTGGAGACAAGCTTTGTACGATGCTTGATCAAAAATTAAAAGCTCACAAAACAGCAGATACAAATAAAAAATTAGACAAAAATGTCGATCAAGATGAAGACGAAAATAATATGGAAATTGAAATGAATAAACCTGACAAAGATATAAACACTGATGGTGACAAAACTTCTAAAATCAAACAGAATAAAAAAACAAGAGCTCCAAAAGGTAAGAATCTTAGCATTGATAAGTGATTAGTATTGCAGCAACTAAAAAACTTCAATAACTCCTAAAAACCGGATTCCAGAAAAGCAAGTTTAACAAAACTTTTGCAAACTAGTAAAAACCTTTGATTTTAAAATGTATATTGGAGGACTTGGCTATACATTTATCTCAATTCTTTTTACGGAATACCTTTTTGGCGTACTTAGGCTTACACTTTTTTACACAAAATGTTTTTGTTATAAGTTCACTCCGTTTTAAAAGATTTTGATGAGTAGTAAAATATGCAGAATATTGTTCAAAATGGACTTTTGCAATGTCTATTTCAAATCTTTACATTTTTTAATTTTCCATTTGAAATGAATACATTTCTAATTCTATTAAGGTGTGCATTATAGTCCTTGCCATACGCAGTTACACTTTTGTGACTTTGACATGAAATAAACATATTTCCTAACCAGAAATATATTAAAAAGTATATATGTTATGTTGGTATAAAATTTAAGGCCTCTGGATGAAATGATGCTCACTGTAGGTTGATAAAAAAAACGCACAGAACAACTCAAAGACATTCAGTTTTTGAGAATATTTTTTGGCTGTCAGAATGCATATGATAAATAAAGAGGTTGGAAATGTCACAAAAGTGTAACTGCCTACTATGGCAAGGACTATTAATTATTCTTGCATTGCGATTCTCTCGCCGCGGGCCAGGTCAACAAAATCGGTTCTTTACAGAATCACAATCTTTAATTTAAATGCCCTATTGCCTGCGAGGAAGCAAGTAACGATCTCATCCTAATATATTGTTTTTAAAAAACGTTCTTTCCCGGAATCCTAGAGAATGTGAAACCTAACCGTTGTCAATTGATTGCCACCATCTAACTGTGTCAATGAAGAATAGGGGTCTTCACTGACACGGTTAGGATACCGATACGTTGGCAATCAATTGACAACGGTGAGGTTTCACATTCTTTAGGATCCTGGGAAAAAGGACCATTGACAAAATATAGTTACTAACATAATATAAATCAATTAACTAAGTTTACAATAAATATGTCTAAACATCATGAAATATTGTTTGTCCATTGTCTAGTTCTAACTCACTTGATTCGTTTCTAATACATAAGTACTGTGTCTTGTCCACGTTCACTGTTAACCCCCATTTTTGGTATTCTTCCGTTAATCTTATTATATATACTCAATGTCTTCTTTATCATTAGCTACAATTCTTTGGTCGTCAGCAAACTGTAGTGTGTTTATAGTAAATTGGTCGTTAAGTTGTATTCCCATCTACTTTACGTTTCCAGTTTTTTAGAGCTACTGCGATAGATTTTTTAAAAACAGTTGGAGAGATACAACATCCCTATCTTAAGCCTTTCGTTACCAGGAATTCTTTTGTAAGTCGATTTCCAATTTTAATTTTAGATTTTGACCCTTTGTATAGTTCTTTTATCGCTTTTATATATGTATGATTGATATTAGTTTGTTCTAACACTGTCCATAATTTTTCTACTGGAAAGGTATCATATGCTTTTTGTAGGTCCACCAAGGTAATATGAGTCTCTATATTTCTGACACTCCTTTTCTAAATTACTTGTTTAAGACATAAAACATTATCAATAAAAGATCTGCCTGCACAAAACCCACTTTGCCCTTCTTCTTGTTCATGAAAATCATTATCTATTAGATCTCTTAGAATCCTACCGTACAATCTACTTGGAGTACTGGTTACTGAAATTCCTCTGTAATTGT
This sequence comes from Aspidapion aeneum, assembly GCA_963576565.1. Lineage (NCBI taxonomy): Eukaryota > Metazoa > Arthropoda > Insecta > Coleoptera > Brentidae > Aspidapion > Aspidapion aeneum. The sequence goes on from OY755040.1 coordinate 113,937,307, forward strand.
TGCAATCTAGCTTGTTTTTATCTATTGAGGATATGAATGCAATTTTCCAATCATCAGGTACTGGATGTCCGTTTATGCATTGATTGATAATATATGTGAGATTTTCTCGTAGTTTCTGTGATCCATATTTGACCATTTCAGTGTATATTCCCCCAGGTCCGCTAGGTTTTCCAGATTTAAGCTTTTTAATACTATTCTTTATCATTTATTTTTCGATGATTACATCCTCTCCATGTACTTCTATGTCTCTCCTCGGAGCGGTTGACATATATTCGGGTCTCATTTCCTGCAGAAGTCCCTTGTGTTATGTCCATTGTTCTGGTTTGATGATTTGAATGTTTACTTTATCTTTTGTTGGGTTTTTTAGCGTAGAAATAAATTTCCATACTTCAGAACTCTGCCTACCTCCTACGTGTATATTTATATCGTGGCATTTGCGCTCGAACATTTTTTTCAGTGCGTATCAAATTTATTAGCCGTCTTCTTGTTTCCCTGTAGATTTCTAGGTCTCTTTGCTCTTTAGTACTGAGCCATTTCAAGTTATATATATATATATATATATATATATATATATATATAGATATATATATATATATAGATATATATATATATATATATATATATATATATATATATATATATATATATATATATATAGAAATCATTGTTTCAAGTTTGTGCGTTTTTTCTCCTTGACCATTTCCTGTATTAGTAATTTAAATAATTATTATTTTAGCCAAAATTGAGGAATATGTGCCACAACATGGTTCGGGAGGCTACGCAATTTTACTAACCTTACTGCTGAAAAGTCAGGAGGCCAATTACAAGGGATTTACGTTAAAAGCAGAAATCATAGAGCATGCCAAAACGCTTTCCAATAAATCTTTTACCAAGTCTGATCCAGGAAGTTTTTACACAGCATGGTTAGTTATAGACTGCAGAAAAAAGTTGAAAATAAAATTTTGATTTCGGATATAGAAAACTAGGTGCAGCTTCATAAATTTTTAAATTTCAAAAAAGATTCGCGATTTTAACCCCAAACTTATGGCGGCAGGGTAGTGTTGTGGTATGGTCGTCGGCTACACATGCAGAAGGTACCAAGTTCGCGTCTCAAACAACGCTGCGAAAACAAAAAAAATCCGTCGCCCTGTCGCCCACTTCCTTTAAGCGTTCAACAGTTGTCATCGAATTAGCATGCGATGCGATGCACGCAAAATATAAGTTGACCTTGAAAATCGAGAATATACGCAGGTGTAGTCCAAGAGCTGACACGCAGCCAGCGGAGGAATCAGGAATAATAACCCAGGAGCCTGCTATAAGTGCTATATAGTTGGTACAAGGACGGCGGCGCCAGCATTAATCTGCTACAGTCAACTCACGACGACCACGACGGTTGCGCTGAAAAGGAAAGAAGTCTATCGTCTATAATCAAGTTCTGCTGGGATGATGGCGTTGTTAGATAGATGCAAGTCTAACATGTAGCAGGAGTACCTTTCAGAAGGGGTGTAAAAGCGTGGGTCCACTATGTATACTTGCTACGCAGTATAGCGATCCGTGCCCTCGACAAAGGTGGCAGGCAAAATTAAGGCCTCTTAGAGAAAGAAAACGGGGGGCACGTTCATCAGTTTGATATGGTGTGCCGACAAATCGGGGTTTGCGAAAGGGGCGCCACACCACTGCTACTACTACTAAACCCCAAACATCCTTTCATATCAATTATACTTATATGGTACCATCTGCATCTTTACCGAAATGAAAAAATGTCAATTTAGTAGCTTTTTAAATCTGATTAAAAATTATTTATACCTGCTTGATCTCAAAAAGCAAACTACAACTACCAAAACCGTTTTTTTTTCGGCCGTAGTTTTTTTACCCTTTCTTCAATTTTTGTGATTTTGGCGCCCAATTTTCAAATTTAGCGATTTTTCAAACCCTTCGGCAAATTTTTTTGTGCGCCACTTTATTTTAACCATTGACCAAAATGCCCACGTTTTTGCCGTGCACAAAAAGGTATCAACTGAAAAATTAGTTAAGAATTAATAAATTTGTACCTCAACAAATAATATAACCCTTTTAGACCAGGCAAATTACACTTTGAGAGAAAGAAAATTATTAACAGGACTTGAAGCATTGGAAATTGTAGAGCGGCGAAAAACAAAGTTAAAAAAAATAAACGCGTGAGCAGGGGCGTTGCGGGTTAGGTTTGGGGAAGGGGGGGGGGGGTAAAAAGGGGCAGGGAGGGGGTAAAAAGGGGCAGGGAATCGTATTATTGCGATTTCCGGCGAAAGCTGGCGTCGGAGAAAAAAGTGAAATACAGACAAGTCATAGGCCATGAAAATATCTAGTTTTGTAAATGTCATTTTTTACATAACCTCAAAATATTCGAAAAAAATTTAAAAAACCGTAATTTTTTTTATTTTTTGTTTTTATTTTTTATTTTTGCAAAAATAATGTCAGTTTAACAAAACTTGGTAAGAGTAGAGCCTTTTGGGTGCTAAATGTCTACAATATATTACAAACAAAAAAATTAAGAAATTTCTAAGATATTTGTTGTTTCCTTTTAAAATCACTTTATTTTTTAATAAAATTTCTCCTTCAGAAAATCATCGTATCCAGTTCTGCTGGTACTTAGTTTTTGGCACTGAGATGTACTTTTTGGCGAATTAAAAAAACAATATGCGTCATTTAAAAACATGTCCAAAAATATAAAAAACTAAAAAAAAAATTTTCACAATATTTTTTTAAGTTATCGGAGTTATTTTATAAGTTTTAGAACATTTTTTTTAAAAATTAGGCTACCTGCCTTGCATTTGGAAAATTAATGTAAATATATACATTATGACAAAAATTTTATTTTTTCTAACAATTTTTTTTTATAGCTCTGTATGTTATTTTTAATTTCTTTCTGAGTTTTATCGCCCCCAAAAAGTGCCGCCTAAAGCGAAGCACCCTGTCATCCCCTAGTTAAGCCAATTTCTATATGTACAGGGTTTTCCCATATATTTTTACACCATATCTAAAACGTTTATTTGAATAGATATCAAAATACTATAAATACAAAAGTTTTATAATTTTTTACAAATTTTGGGAATCTTAGAGTCAGAATGTAATTTTAGTTTTTTATAGATCTTTTCTTCCTGATTTCAAAAAATATATAGACATCAAACTGTCAAATTTTGACATTTAGAAAAACATTACATTCTGACCGTAAGATTCTTAAACTTCGTAAAAAATTATGAAACTTCTGTATTTATCATATTTTGATAACTATTCAAATAAACATTTAAGATATGATATAAAATATACGGGAAAACCCTGCACATACATCAGCAGCTTAACTAGGGGGTGGCAGGGTGCTTTGCTTTAGACGGCACTTTTTGGGGGCGACAAAACTCAGAAAGAAAACATACAGAGCGATAAAAAAAAATTATTAGAAAAAATCATGTCATAATGTATATATTTACATTAATTTTCCAAAAGCAAGGCAGGTAGCCCAATTTTTTTTTAGTCATAATAATAGCCATTTTTCTTGCGTAAAATTAGGTGATATAGTCAGTTTTAAAAAATGTTTTAAAACTTATAAAATAACTACAGTAACTTTAAAAAATATTGTGACAATTTTTTTTAGTTTTTCCCTTTTTTGGAAATTTTTTTAAATGACGCATATTATCTTTTTTTATTTCGCCAAAAAAGTATATCTCAGTGCCAAAAACTGAGTACCAGCAGAACTGGATACCATGATTTTCTGAAGGAGAAATTTCATTTAAAAATAAAGTGTTTTTGAGCGAAAAAAACAAATATCTTTGAAACAACTTTTTTGTTTGTAAAATATTATAGACATTTAGCACCCAAAGAGCTCTACTCTTACCAAGTTTTGTTAAACTGACATTATTTTTGCAAAAATAAAAAACAAAAAATAAATAAAATACGGTTTTTAAAATTTTTCTCGAACATTTTGAGGTTATGTAGAAAATGTCATTTACAAAAGATTTAGCCAATTTCATGGCCTATGACTTTTCTGTATATGACTTTTTTCTCCGAGGTCAACTTTCGCCGGAAATCGCAATAATACGATTTTCTTTTTTTTTGCCTTAAAATATGGTAATTCCGCTGGCCTAACATAGGTCTAATGGCTAATAATACAAGGGCCTTTTAGTATATCTTTGAGCCAATATATAAAGCACATGTGGTCGCGGTGCATGGAGGTCCTAAAAGGCCTGCCACAACTTTAGAATACAATATAATACAATAAAAGCCGAAAAAAAAATTGCACGGTTTTTTTGGACCACCCAAAAAATCGTAATCCTCTGGATAAGACCCAACATTTATACCAATTTTGAAAACAAATGAGTTGCGTTTGCCGCGGTAACATACGACAAATATGCGAAAAAGTATCTTTCCTAAAAAGCATCCTGTTAAAAAATAATATTGAGTAATTAAATTAATGTCATTGAGTAATTGAGTCTCCTTGACAGGTCTTCCATGCAGACTTTGATTTCAAAGGGACTGGTGGTTAAGTGGAGCAATCCCGCCAAATTTAAGTTAACCGATCAAGGAGTGACCTTAGCAATGTCGTTACAGGTAGAGACACTGATTAGTTATAATTTTATACACTGTAAAATGTGCTTAACCTGTTAGATAAACTTTGACTTGATGATATTTAAACACTAGACATAATTTTTGGGGGTAATGACACTAGTGCCTACAAATTTGCGATAACTTTTTTGTATAAGTAAGAAACAACATACCACACTATACAAGAAAATACTCCCCCTGTATCTTGAGAATGAGGCCGCAGACCAAGCAGCGAAGGAAGCGGCATCTGCCGAATTTTTCGACCCTAAACCATCTCTGGGGATATCATACAATGCTGCTAAATCAACCATATTAAAATGGATGGAGAATAGCTTCTAACAATACTGGATAAATATACCAGAACTGGCTCCCTCTAAAGAGTTCATTAAACGACCTTGTAGAAAGAGAGCCAGGAAGATCATTGGACTTACCAGACAGGAGATACATATAGTGATTGGACTTTTTACGGATCACTGTTGACTGAGAGTACCCATGCATAGAATGGGACTAACAGAAGGGACCGAATGTAGACTCTGTATGGAGGATGACGAAACAGTCAGAACACTTTCGGTAAACCTCAGATTGATTCAGAAGATCTAAACAGTGTCTCACCCTGAGAGCCGGCCTTTTTGGATGACCACTATATGACTAAGTGGTTAAAAACTACAAATGAATCATCAACCATCAAAACTATCTTGAGAAGATAAATACTGAAGTGGCGGCAGAGCGGCAAAGGGGAGTAGTTTTCTGATATGATGCGGTATGGTGCTTCTCACTTATACAAATGCATTAACACCCTGTTTCCACCAATGCATGCCCACCCCGATTCAAAAAATGCATCATGTGATGGCCCATGGATTTGCACCGGTTTTAAATGCGGCGTCACCTGATGCATTTTTTTAATCGGGGTGGGCATGCATTGGTGGAAACAGGGTATAAGAAACGGAGAAGACTAGTAACCAGATTGGGCATAAAATCCTCGCAATAAAGGCTATTGTTTACAGCGACAGGTGCAGCCATAGATATAAAAAAAATAATTAGATAGAGATAGCGTATTGTAGTTACTCATAACAGGGTGTTAAGTACTTAAAACATACGTCCTAAAGTGTAGGGTAATGGTTGGACTCATTTTTTACATTAGACGTCGTTTTTAAAATAACAGCTGTTGGTGCATACAGCTCTTTAAACCTGGTTTTAAAGCTCTGGTTTTTAGCACTAGGGCTTAAGATCTTAGTAAATACTGGTGTAACAGCAACTGTAACTAAAAGGTTTGGATTCGTGGGTTATAGGGGTAGATGTAAAGAAAAAACTATGGTTTTTGGCGACGTTTCGTGGATAATTTCCACTGTTTCAAGCCTCAAATCTCTGTTACATCCAGGATGTCAGGAAGTTTACAGAACAAACATTTTAAAAATGGCATAGTATGTAATAAAAAATTATTTTTGTTTTTTAAAATAAATATATAGGAGGCCAATTTATCAAGTTGTTTTTTTTTCCTGATATCCTGGATGTAACAGAGATTTGAGTCTTGAAAAAGTGGAAATTGTCCACGAAACCTCGCCAAAAACCAAAGTGTTTTCTTACATCTACCCCTATAACCCACGAATCCAAACCTTTTAATAATATGCAAGGGGACGAATCTTACAAAAATTTAAGCAACTAACTGTAACTACAATATTTTGTATGGGTTTTACAGCTCTTTAACAAAATTTCAATTGTATAACTTGAGAATACAAATTTCGTTTTTATATGGCATTTTAGAAAGAAACCAAAAGTGATAATGATAACATCTGTTTGTCCAGTATGGGAGACGCGAAAGATCGGTTTAATGATAAAACAACAACTAACGATAGCGACATTGACATTATGGAAATTATAGATGATTATGATCCCACAAAGTTTTCCAAAGATTATGGAGGCAGAGTTGCTTCTTCCGATTTTTTCGAAGTTGATAATGGAAATAATTTAGAAAAAAAGTACAGTAATATTCATAAAATATTTTTTTTCTTAGGAGCTCAAAAAAAATAATCCGACAGTGCTAACATGGTTTTAAAATAAAATTTAATATAAGTTTATTTATTTCTAAAAAAGTGTTTTATTCCAAAAGTATTTTATTCCTATTTTTTTACATTTCATGTAAAAAAAGCCAAGTACGCGAAAATAGTATTCCGTAAAAAGAATTGAGATAAAAGTGAAGCCAAGTTGTCCAATATTAATTTCAAAATGAAAGGTTCTTACTAGTTTGGAAATGTTTTTTTAAACTTTGCGATTACAGCCAAATATCTTTATGTTCAATTTAGCACAAAACCTAAGAGTTATTTGCAGCCGTAATAGCCAAGAAAAACATTTCCAAACTAGTAAGAATCTTTCATTTTGAAATTTATATTGGAGAACTTGGCTTTACTTTTATCTCAATTTTTTTTACGGAATACCATTTTCGCGTACTTAGCTTTTTTTACATGCAATGTTTTTGTTATGATTTCACTATATTTTTAAAGGATTTGGATATTATTTAAGTTTTAAAGTAGTAAAATATATATTATTTAAAATTTTCAGGTTTTTTTTATTTTTTCCCGTGGTTTTATCATATTTGCTATCAGCCTTTCAAAGCTCAGCTCTCTAGCGTTTCTGGAAGTGGGCAATGTTACTTTTACATAACTATACATTTATAGGGGAGGGAAGTAAATTAAAATTTTGTTGTTTTTAAATTTTTTCATATAGTTTTATCATAGTTCCTATCAGTCTTCCAAAGCTCAGCTCTGAAGCGTTTTTGGAAGTGAGAGGTCCAAATTATGCAGAATTTTTCAGGGAATACGAATATGGTATAATTTGTATATGTTTATCATAGGGTTTTGTACAAAAAAATCATTTTTCTAGTCAGGAGATGTAAATACTGCCCCTTAACTGGGAGCTACAGAAACAAAAATATTTTAAGTTAATTTGCAAGGGCCGATTTCGGTATAAAAAAATCGCGAAGTCGTAACTAGTAGTTTCTGAGATAAATTCGGCTGCCATCTTTAATGGGAAACCCTGTTTAAATGGGCTTACAAACAAGGCACCTGAGCATTTATTCAATTATAAATATTATTTTAGTGGAAAACACAGCAATAAGCCAACAGAAAGCTCCCCTCAGCATCTCATAAACCATATTAACATGGATCCAATGGATGAAGACTATTTGGAAGTAATTTCAAAATATTCAAGTCAAGAAGAAATTGCAGCACAAGAAACTTTATTGTCTCGATATTCTTTAGATAAAAATCCATGCAAAAGTAGTGATAATGGTCTGAATAGTAACTCCAAAGATAAAAAAACCAGTATTAATAAAAGTTATGATAGTGAGTCAGTAAGTGAGCTTGATAAAGAGTTTTTAAAACTTGCTGCGAAATATGCCAAAAGTGATAATTTAAGAACATTAAGCAACACTTGTTCCTCAAATAATACTTCAACTAATGATAACTTGTACAAGACTGCAGGGAAATATTCAAATGTTGATGATTTAGATAACTACATTTTACAACCGAGTGACATAGCCACATTTCCAATTAACATTATTAAGGATAAACCTAAAACTGTGATGCCTGAATTTCATAAACGTGATATAAGTGATACTGCTAAAAAAACGACACTCAAAAGAACTTTGTCGGAGTCAAGCACGACAAAATTAATCACTAAGAAATCGACAAAACCAAAATTGGGCAAATTTCCATCAGAAAGTTGTCAATCACAAGCCAGCGAAAATTTAAAAGGCTTACCGAAAGGTTTAAAATCTTTTAAAAGTGATGCGTCTGAGAATTCTGAAACTACAGAGACTGAGTGCTTTCTTATGGGTCCAGAAAGTTTTGATGTTATTTTGCTTGTGGATAATCAAGAGAATTCTGAGTAAGTTAAGATTTAAGATAAGCGAACAGCTTTATCCTTACTTGCTCACACTAAGGACACTCACTTTTATTCAAAAACTTGCTCTACGGTGAGTGTCCTTAGTTTACAATAGGCAGTATTATATTTTTGACGAAATTTTTCTCTTATCTTCTATTTGAGGTATGCGCAATTACCTTTTTTGAACCTTATCCTTTAGCAAAGGATAGTGTTCCTATATTTAGAGACAGTGTTGTCGCACATATAACGTTATGTCAAAATCTAATGTTAATTTAAAATATTTTTGATACCAGCCAATTATTTCAAGAGCATACAATGCGGGGTAATCCGCGGATTTAATTTTATGCCAGTTATTGAAAATTATTTTTTATAAAAACTGGAAAGTTTGGTATTGTTTGGCAACAATATTCACTAACTAACCAAAAGTCATCAATGTTCTGTGAAGTGCGTAAAAAATATAAGAAGTACACAGTAAACACTGACCTAATCCTATATTTTACTGGCAGTTTTTCACTTGTATTGCTTTTTCAGTTTTTCCCTAGTTGTTTTCGGAATTTTTTAATTAATTTTACCTGCATAACACAACACAGGCTTTTGACAGATGGATAAAGGATAAAAAATTGTGTCCGCAAAAGGTCAAAATTGGGCTTCTAAATATCACGTGACATCTGTCATTTAATGTGGCATTTATAAAGGACAAGGTTTGCTAAAGGAGGGCGTCCAAAAGGTCGCTATTATTATAAAGCGTTTATTGGAAGTATAATAAATATAAAAAAATAAATGCGAGGTTGATATGGGGGGTTAAAATGGGCGGAAGTGGTATTAGCGCGATTTTTGGCGAAAGTTGACGAAAAAATTGTGCGACATATAAGTATATAGATAACTATCGAAAATCTTGCAATATGTATGTAATATGTAACTTTTTACATAACCTTAAAATATCCTTAAAAATTGCAAATTCCGTTTTTTTTTAAAGTTTTTGTTTTTTTTTTTGCAAAAACTGGTGTTTCCATCTATTTCAACCAAGGTCTACTGCGCTTAATATAAGTGATAAATGTCGATTATAGAGAAACACAAATATGGTAAAACTCTTACGGATCACCCTATATATTAAACTTAAAATGAATAAATATTTGTTTTTTTCAGAACAAAAAAGATCTATTTGTTTTGAATTTAGGGTCTTTTGCAAGAGATTTACGATATCTGTATTTTTTATAAAATTTCTTAGCGGCTTAAAATAACACCTACTACTTTTGCATTTACATTTATTTTAATAAGAACAGTAAGACCTGTTGTTATACGGAACATCGTGTACATACTCTCTTTGTTTCCTTAATAAGCACACACAGCAACATTTTTTCAGATAAAGAAATCCAGAGGTCTTCGAAATATTCGTTTTTTTCGCATAAAAACACTTTTTTTTAATGAAATTTGTCCTTCATAGGACGATCGTTTTGGCTAAATACAAACACAGTCCTTAGTTACAAAGTTATCGAAATATGGAAAAAACTGAAAAATACCTTGTGGAATACTAGATTTTTTCTTTTATTACCATGAGCAAAACGTCAGTTTCCCACACAGATATTTTTTCGCAATAAAATTCTTCCAAAATGCTGTTCTTGAATTAGCAGCTTACAATAATAGGTAGGTAACCCAGTTATAAAATAAATTATTGAGGGGTGCGTACTATTTTTTTGTATTTTTTTGATGTTCAAATTTTTTCTGTTGCAAAGGGTTGCTTCGGCCTCGCAATTTTGGAAGTTTATTAAAATAAATGGATCCATGAGGGATCTGATATCTTCCTAGCTAGCCTAGCACACTTCAAGTGAACTCGAAGCTTTGAAAGTTTTTTGTAAATATCTCAGAATTGAAAGCTCCTACGAAGTTTGGTTATAATATAAATTATTGAGAAAAATGTGAACTACTACATTTCGAAACCCGCATATTGATGCGATGCTCCGTTAAAAAGTTCGCATAAAATTTTTTAATTGTCAAAAAACTGTCATTAGTAATAATGGATTTTGACCAAAATCTAATTAGCTCGTAGCAGTGTCGAGGACTATCTTACCTGAAAATTTGGTAAAAATCGGTTTCGCGGTTTAGAAGCTATCGTGTTACGGACACACACACAGACAGACTTCACGACGATATTGCTAAGATAGGTCAAAATACACTGAAATAAAACATTTTCGGGGTTATCTCAAAACAAAAATTTTCGTCGAAAATAATACCTTCTTTAGCCATTGCTGCGCGGGCTAGGAAGGTAAAAAAATCTATGACAACCTTTTTCCAAAGAGTTAGTTGCGAAAACTGATTTAAAAAGCAAGTATTTAAAAGCTGATATTTGGCAAAAGCAGCGACTGAGTGCCATTTTAAAAAAGCAGTTTTGCTCATCACTAGGACATGGTTGCAAGGATAAAATAATCTGCCAATTTATGGGCACCTAAGCTCACACGATTAATGTACAATGTAATTTTTACCCATTTTGGTCCGCGAAAATAACCCCCTATCCCCCACCGGGGACGCGTGCGATTGGAGATTCTCCCCTCAGTCTAACACCACTGAATAAAAAACTATAATGCATTTTCTTAAACTTCATGCACAAGTCATATTTTCAGCAAAACTATAATTTTTAAAATCAACCCGCCTTGTGAAAAAATAAACAAAAATGTTGACGTTTGAACGAACGCTGAATGCGGATTTAGGATTACGATTTTGAGTTATAGAGTTTTGTTTTCTGATATATTTAAAAAAAGGATTCATGGGTTTTGAAAGCTTCATAACATCTCACTTGTAGGTAATATTAAGCTAGTTAAATATAAGATTCGTCATGGGTCTAAGTTTTTATTTTATAGTTCCAAAAATGAAGAAATTCAAGACGGTCTTAAGTTACAATCCATTAAATTTGAAACGAGAGATTTAAAGGTAGGCGATTATGCCTGGATATGTCGCTGCAAAATGACAGAAAAGGAGCTAATCTTACCGTATGTTGTGGAAAGAAAGAGAATGGATGATTTTGGATGCAGCATAAAAGATGGAAGATATTATGAGCAAAAATTTAGGTAATTACTTTTATCTGGGGGCACGGCATTGCCGCGCCAAGTTCGCGCGGAAACTGCCGTACCATTTCTTCTTGAAATATTTCAGCCCATAATTAACCTATCTAAAACTCAACTTTGGAAGGAGCTGAAACTGAAACTTTGCACAGTCGTAGATCTTTATAGAGTTAATAATCCCTCCAATGTAGTTTCGTGAACTTCCATAAAGTAGTAAAGTTGTTAAGAAATTTCAAAACGTCGAAATTGCCACTCACTCATGTATAAATCATCAAAATTCTACTGTACTTCCAGATATGCTACTACATAGCTGAAATTTGGCACACTGATAGAAATTGTGACCAAACCCATGGAAAAAATCAAAAAACCCCAAAATTCGAATTTACTCCTCTCCCTCATACATGTAAAGTTATGTAAAAGTAACATTGCCTACTTCCAGAGGCGCTAGAGAGCTGAGCTTTGGCAGACTGATTCAGAGCCAAGTTCTCCAGTGCAAGTTTCAAATTAAAAGGTTCTTACTAGTTTGGAAATGTTTTTCTAAACTTGGCTATTAGTGCTAAATTGAACATAAAGAAGTTTGGCTGGAATAGCAAAGTTTAAAGAAAACATTTCCAAACTAGTAAGAACCTCTCATTTTGAAAATTGTATTAGAGAACTTGGTTTTACGTTTATCTCAATTCTTTTTACAGAATACTACTTTCGCGTACTTGCCTTTTTTTACATGAAATGTTTTTGTTATGATTTAATTTAATAAAAACTGTTTGCATTTAAATAACTTTTTTTTAATCCTCTGAAACATTTTTTATTAACTTTTCAAGGTTTTATTTGGCTGAAATGCGGACTTTAAGTAGGTCACTAGTTTTAAAAATTAAAAAGGGGACCTCTGTACAGGGTTATCCAAATTTGGAACTTTTTTTAAGGTACTTCCTGAAGATATAGAGAAAAACTGACTACCCTTTCGCAGCTTAAACTTTAAGAAAGGTAAACCATAGAAATATAAAAAGAAATAGAACGGCATGATTTGAAAGGCAGCGGCATTGAACTAAACTCGTGGTAAAAACATTACGAGATCTGGCTATTAAATAACGAGACTGCGCGCCTAGATGGCGCCCTAGACGCGTGGCGTAGAAAACGAATAGTGCGTTGGGTATCTAGATATCTTATCTATGCACGTCCCAAAACACGTTTCCGTCACTATTATAGTATTTGTGCAGTAGCGGTTTGAAACGAACGTGTTTTTTTCTTATGCCGAAAACCATGTGTGACGAAAAACAAGAGCAACGTATCAATCTCAAATTTCTCGTTAAATTGAAAAGAAACTCCGACTGAGTGCTATAAATTGCTGCAAGAGGTCTATGGGGACAATTCTCTATCTCGTACGCGTGTTTTTGAGTGGTGTAAGCGCTTTATTGAGGGCCGAGACACCACCGAAGATGATCAGCGCCCAGGTACTGTTTTAACTCCAATGTTGATCGTTTTTTTCGACATTAACGGTATCGTAATGGCTGAATGGGTTCCAGAGGGTCAGACTGTGAACCAGACTTACTATCTGTCAGTTTTGGCAACACTGCGAGAACGAGTTCGTAAAACACGGCCCGAGTTGTGGAAGATCAACTCGTGGATTTTGCACCCGGACAACGCACCTGCCCATAACGCACTATCTGTAAAGCACTATTTGGCCATTAAGTGCACTCCAGTGCTCGAACACCCGCCGTACTCACCAGATTTGGCACCGTGCAACTTTTTTTTGTTTCCGAAAATAAAATCTGCTTTCAAAGGGACCCGATTTGAGTTGATGGAAGCGGTAAAGCAAAAAACGGCAGAGCTCATAAGGGCCCTCACCAAAGAAGACTTCCAGCACTGCTTCGATCAATAGAAAAAACGTATGGAAAGGTGTGTGGCGAGGGGAGGGTATATTGAAGGGGAGCATTCGAATGTAGAATAATTTTTATAATAAAACCCTTTTTTTGTAACCAGTCTCGTTATTTAATAGCCAGACCTCGTATATGGAGCCACTGACCTCAATTAAATATATTTGACAGAACGTCACTGCTTATATTCCACGGCGACCCCTAGAGGTAGTGGCTTATACTACGCTTGTAAGGTTACTGCATTCTGAAGCCTGGCGAAGCAGTTTTAGTGATCCAGTGACCCTATATGCTTGTTTTCTATAACGACCTCTATAACGGATTGAACTTAAAATCTGTGTAAAAATGGCGGTTGCGCAGTAATGTTTATATAACTAGTTCTAGGCTAGTTCAACAACCAACTTTAAAAAAAAACCTAAACAAATTAAATGTTATCTACCATCAAGGTTTAAGACTGATATCAGGATGTATGAAATCAACACCGATCACAGCCTTGTTGGCTGAAACAGCTTCCCTTGATCTTTCCACTAGGAGAAAAATCCTTACACAGAAATTCATAGCTAGAACAGCAACCTGCAGAAACGATCCTTTAATCAAAATACTCAAAGAATATAAAAAAAAATAGCTCTAAAAAGGAACATACGAAGAGAAGAGATGTCAGTATTACTGGAAACATATATAGAAATGGAAGAACTACTTAAAAAAATGCAAAAAAACATAACTTTACCATGCTATGAAGAAGAATATCATTACCAAATTCAAGAATTACCTATTTTAGACCTAGGACTAAAAAAAGGAAATGAACACAATAATACCGACTTTTTAGAAAAACACAGAAGCTGCAACAAGATTTCACTTTTGTCTTCACAGATGCTTCAAGCTCAAAGCCGAAAACAGGATATGGCGTCTTTATACCTTCCATAGACTACAAGTTCTCAGGTAAACTCCCTGATAATATAAACATCTGCCTAGCTGAAACTATAGCCATTAACGAAGGGTGCAATAGAGAAGTTAAATAAAACAAGATTGATGGCAAGCTAGACAGTCACAGTAAAAATGATTCAGTTGATTAAGGAAAATCAGGACATATATATCATGGATACCAGGACATTGCAAAATAAATGAAAATGAGATTGCAGATCAGTTGGCAAACATTGGTAGAGTTCTGAACACCTCTAAAGACATTCCATATCCGGTAAAGGATGTCTGCCATATACATAAGGAAAAAGCTATTAACAATTTTAAACTGTCATTGAAAAAGGCATAAAGATAGGAAAAAACTGGTATAGTGATATACAGGATATATTTCCAAATAGAGCTTGGTATGAGAGTGACCATGTATGGCTGGACAGAAAATAAATCACAACATTGATAAGAATGAGAACATTCTGGAATCATTTGCGAATGTGGCCAGGAGGAAGACCTAGACCATATCTTCGTTACATGTCCCATAAGAAAAATACATGGTTTTGATTTATATAACAGCTTAGCAGAATTAGGGAACCCTAGACCTCTCTCCGTAAAAACTATTCTCTCAAATTTAACAAAAAAAAATATAAATCTATTGACAACATTCTTAAGGTATAACAAAGAAAAAATTTAAAGGAAATTTAAAAAAAAACAAAAGAAGAGTCTTTACTCAGCATAATAAAAAATAGATAAAAAAAATAAAAAAATATAATAAGTCAAATGCACAATTACCCTTAAACACATCACCCTTGAAAAACAAAAAAAAAATCTTTGTGTTATTGTCAGAATGAATGTAAAAATTTATGTTGAATGTATGTGCATGTATATCTGAGATCCCATCTTTCCTAATCAAAACAAATAGAACATAAAGATAATTAACAGAACAGTGGAAGAAGATAGGATAAACAACTGGCAGGAAGAAGAGAACTGCATTGATTGTTTTTTGAAAGATAGAAAAAGAGATAAAAATAGCACAGGAGCAATTCCACGCCGAGTCACCCAATTTACAAAAAAAGTGTTGCCGTGACATTTAATTTTTTTCTTTAATCATGCTTACTAAATGAAACAGCTTATGCTTAACCACTTTTGCACAATTTTAGATTTTTTAATCCAATTAGTCTGTTGTACACGCATTTGAAAAGTCTAAAAACGGGCAAAATGGGACTTTAAATAAAAAAATTATGCTCATAGTAAACAGCACCTAAAATAAATTAACCTATAATTTTGAAAACATGCATAAAAGTAGTTTTCAAAAAAATGTGATGTTTAGCATAGCAATTAGAGCAATTTAGAGAATATCAAAAAAACGCAGAAATTTTCGAAGTTTTCATATTTTTTTGGGGTATAAATGTAATTTTTTCATAAATTTTTGATACAGTGTTGGAGAGCTATACTCAAGGGCTATACCTTCCTTGTATAAAACATATTTAAAAAGTAGACGTTACCTTGGAGTTCCACGAAGAAGTTAAGAATGTCTGGGAAATCCCTCAACTTCAGCATTAAAAATGACCCTGTCTATCGGGGGGTGGTGGTAATCAAGTAGGGTAAATTTTTTACTGTATCATATACTTTTAAAAACAAGAATAAAAAATCTGGGTCTGTAATCTTCTTGTAAGGTCACTACACATTTTTTTGTTATTTTAATATTTTTAGCGTTAAATTGCATCACAAATTACAAGCGTGGATCTACGGAGAGGGATGCCGCCCCCAAATCTGAAACTTTACTCAGTTTTGACACATAGAATACACCTCCTGGTTACTATGCAAAATAGTTTTGTGAAATATTTATTATGATATTTTCCCCCAAAATAAAGTTTCTAGATCCGTCCCTGCAAATTAAGGTTTATCAGAAGGTAAAGTTTATTTATATTACTGACACTGTTCAATAAATTATGATCTAAACTCTTTTCATAAGGTCACTACACAATTTTTTTAAAAGTTTATTTACTTTTTTAGTAGTTACCTACTGTCATATTTAAAAAATCGGAAAAGAATTTGAGTTCTATAATTTCAGAAACCGATCAAATTTTTTTTCTAAGCTTGAAGTAAATTTAGCATCTATAGTTAAATCATCCAAAGGAGTGAAAGAATGGTGTCCAGTTGTTTGTTTGAAATTTTATTGTAAAACAAATCGTTTCACAGTACCTCCAAACGCATCACATGGGCTTTTACCATGCGTTAGTTTTGTACTTAGTTTTTTAATGCCCAGTGGCGTATGCAGAAATTTTCCAAGGGGGTTGGGAGAGGGGGCTTGAGTAAAAGCAAAGTCCTGGAAAACCATTTATTTCTTCTTTCAGAAAAATTCAATCTTTAACAGATGTTATTTAATGGTTTTGGAAAGATTAGGCCTCCAACCCCCCTCCCTCCTGCGTACGCCACTGTTAAACCTGAACCATTTCATTTACCAAAGAAACAAACTAATTAATGTCCGTGTCTCACCAAAAATGTATTCTTAAAACTAAAAAAAAATTTCCGACAGTGTACAAAGATGGGACTTGAACCCACAAACTAGGATCTCGCGCAAAACAGTATGTGGCTAAGATCCCCTAACGATGATTTTTATACATAATTTTTTTCCTTTTGCGACTCAATAAAAAAAATTGATTTTTTACATGCTTTAACCAAATAGCTTAAAAGTTGATGTTAAAATGACAGACCCAGATTTTTTATTTTACTTTTATTTAGACGATACATTATCAAGTAAAACAATGCACAAACGAAGTTTTAATAGACAGATAGACATGACAATTATTTTAGTCAAAAGTTGCCAATTCTGAGGTTTTTGCGGTTTTTCCAATTTTAAAAAATTTAGTTTTCTGAAAGCAATAGACCTAGAAATTTTTCTTTTGCCTTGTATGATAGTCAAGCCACTGAGCTTTAATGTGCGTATAGACTTTTTTTTGATGGACCATATTCCGCACCTGTGTAAATAATTAAAAATCGAGAAAATCATAAAATTTACTATTTCTTTAAAACTATTTTTGCCATGTCAAAAAAGTGAGGTTAATTTTTTTTTCTATATAGGATTATTTTACATAAGATTTAATACAATAGAAATAAATAAAAATAAGGCCACAACTGATTTTCTTCTTTTTTTTTACTTTTAAAGTGGCCTGTAAAATACGGGAGGCGACATTAAAAATAAAAATTTGTTAATTTGGTATTCCTAAGGACACTAATTCTGGCTCTAAGTGGCTTAGATGCCAGACTTCCTCAGAGCCAATCGATGAGTGCTGGCTAATTGATCTACAAGGATCAGAGCCAAGAATCAAACATTGAATTGAATTGATGTAACCACACCACATGGCCTAGTCTATTAAAACCGATCGATAGTACGTGGGGTGATAGTTTAGGCAGCCACCGCGCATGGCTTGAAATAGTTGTTTTATTTTTCTCGGGTACATTGTTTTATATATTTTGGTGGTGCTCTTAAATAGGTAGGTGCATTATTTTCCTAAAAATGTTATTCACTAAAACTGCAGAATTACGTTTAGTCCCTTTAAGAAAAATTCAGTGAAAGCACATTTCAGTGATTCATCGTTTCTCAGTTATAAATGAGTAGACTTTATGTTGTCAGTAGTGACGTCTCTTATTCTCTTAATATAAAAATAGACGCCCAAAAAATTTCAAAGTTAGGACAGGAAGGAAGAGTAATCTATTCCCCACCCATTCTCTGATTGGGATTTGGTTTTTACCCTTTAAATTTGAGCGCCGTAAAGGGGAGTCAGTTTTTTCCTATCTCTCCTAAAAGCACTTTAAACCCCTTGAAAAAAACCCAATTCGGATGCTTCAGTATTAGTATTAAACTTATTTTTAGGTTGAAAAAGTGTGGTATTGAAAACCTGACATATTTGGTCGAAAGCTATGGAAATAATTCCAGTATTGGCTTGCCTCTCACAAGTTTATTTCAAGCAGCCACAAATACCGCTTTGCAGGACAATTTCTTTATAAAATTTACAAATAACATAAGGGAGACGACACAGTATTTGATTAGTTTTTCCAGGAGTTTAATTAAACTTTATAAGGTAAGAAAAATATATTTTGTTAATTTTATCGGTTAGACGTATAAGCAGAATATAAATTAACGACACACACTTTAAGCTAAAGCGATGGTTATTCTTTGTCTCTAGAAGCAAGGGTATATTAAAACGGGCCGTTATCAAGTTTTCTTTCTTTGCTGAAAAAGTTGCATAAAACTAGTTTCCACTCGTGCATATAAGGCAAACTGCAGAAATATCTGTAGGCTAAATATTATTTTTCTTAGAACATTGGTGCACATTTAAAGTAGTGCTTTCCGAATGTGATTTGTGATGATTTGATTTCAATGTACTAAGTTGAGGTGAATCTGGATCATCGCCAGTTTCAGTTTTCTGGTTTTCATTTTTAACAGCTGTTACACTGATGGATTAAATTGCATAAAATGGATATTTGTTGGTTCCTTTTCCACATATTCGATGAGTATGGTCGGTAATTGGAGCTTTTAAAGACACTCAATTTAAACAGAAATTTCAGCACGTTATTCTAAAGGAGTGCTTTAACTAATAACCTAAACATTACTACTAGCAATTATTTCAATATTGCTGGATTATATTATTATTATCAATGGCTTAGGTGATTCGCTTTCGTTTGCCCTTAGATTATGACTTGTATGATAAAACGCTTTTTATATCACTTTCATCATCGCTCAAATCTGAAGAAGTTGAAGTCTGAAAATCATAACCGTAGAAGTTAGGTGTTTTCCCCATATAACTGTAGTTTCCACTCATGCTCGTATGGCATGCTGCAGACATATGGTAATCAAGTAGATCGGTGTTTTCTATGGCCTGATTTTTATTATTATTGTTAGAATGCTGGTTTCCATTTGAAGTCGTGGTTTCTGATCGTTCTTTGTGTTGACTTGATTCCAAATTTTCTGCTTTTAACTCCTGGTCCGTACTTGAATTAATAGAAGTGATGCTATATTTCTTTGGTTGCTCATCTGATTTTTCCTGAATTGCTGCAGTGAATTGAGGTTCAGTTAAATCCAGATCATCAGCTTCAGTTTTCTGTTCTTGATCTCTCGTACTGATAGCTGTTTTGGAGCTTGTTACGCTGGTGGATTTCTCTGAATAAAATGGACATTTTTTAGTATCTTTAGTTTGCATATTAAGTGGAGCACATGGTCTGTTATCGGAGCTCTCACTGCTTACAACTTCTCGATCTTTTTTGGAAAATGTTATGCGTCTGAAGACTGATTTAGTGTTTTTTGATTTCTCAGACATTTCCGCTATTGAAGGCAATACTTTCATTGAAGTTTTTGCATCAATTTGTGCAGGAGCTTCTTGGGACGGACAGATACAAGACATTGTACTTCCTGGCGACTTTTTGTAAAAACATTTCTTTTTCTTTTTGGTTTTTTCTTGAGGCTCAGATTCATTCGACATCGTTGTTTGCGTTTTTCTACTAAAATCACTAATGGTCGATTCATAACATTTACAAATGCTTTCTTTGCCACTTTTTGATTTGGAAGATGATCTGGACCAAAAAGTCTTGAATGACGAATACGTGCCCGAACTCTCCATGGGTTTGTTATCTTTGTCCTTGGGTCGACGTTTCATGCGATAACAAACAAAGCAAGACCCAATTACAAACCAAAACATGATAACTAAAAGAATGGCCAGTAAGACAATTTTAGTTCTTTTGGAGCTGGTTCCCACAGCCGGTACTGCACCAACTTCCTCTTCGCCTTCATCAGTAGGGCAAGGCAGTTCACCTTCTTTGGCACCCAAACTCTTTAAAGTAGCCTCTACCCTTAAAATTCCACCAAAAGCCGAATAAAATTTGTCGTCTCTTAGTTTCGACACCACCTCTTTCATAATCCATGCGTACAAATTATTTTGGAATTTTTCCACTTGTTCCCTTTTGGCATGTTTTTCTTCTAAGCACTTATGAGCGGTTAGATAGTACTTCATGAGCAAGTAGGCCGATCGTTTTGATTCAATATTTCTTAACGGAAATCTAAAAAAAAAGTCTCAATTGGGTATTCTAGAAACTTTTCTACATACAGGGTTTTTCTAACTACCAGGGCTCTCTTTTATATTTTGCATATAGGAACATAGAGATACTGATCGAATGGCATTACCAAAACTTAACCTCAATCTTTACCTAACCTAAATTCAAAACGTCGAAGTGTGTGGATAGAGTAGACCGTGTTCGGATCTTATATATATCCCAGGTAGCAAGGGGTAACCAAATAACATTTGGATGACCAGCAGGTCATCTACCAAAAAATGTTGCCTTTAAGGCGTCAGTTACTTGACGTCTTTTCGAAGTGTAGTTTTTGACGTCTGAAAAACGTCATATATTGGTCACTGCACACTTTGTCCAAGGGACATACACTCATACTTACATAGATGGTGCCCCAGTCAGTACTTGACCGGATTTATACGGAATGTGGGGGTACGTATGTAAAATAAATTAAATATTAAATCAAGACAAACTTCAAGGCTTCTTTCGCTTCAAGGTGGAGATGTGTAAGTCTAGGTATAGGTCTATTTTGATCTGTACCTCACAGACGAACACCGCTGTACATGTTCCAGTACTTCCAGGTCTAAGTCACAGAAGAGTCACCTCCTGTGTCTAAGTTTCCTTCAGTGTTCTCAACTGCAGGGAATATTTCATATATTCAGACGAGTTAAAAAAAGTCATAAATAGGTTTGTGTCTGTGTGTGTGTCTAATGTTCTGATTTGGTCCCAAATACGTCATATTGCTGACGTCTTTAAAACGTCTAAAAATGACGTCATTTTGGGTGTGTCTTTTGAACGTCATTTAAAGGTCATTTACACGTCAGATTAGAGACGTCAATGGTCATTAAAAATGACCTGTTTTTGACGTTTAAAAAACGTGACCTTGCTACCTGGGATATATGTCGAATTTTCCACGTCACTGGTGGTCCAGCTAATTTTTGTAAACAAAAGTTAGATCTGATATGAACAACGGAACAACTATTTTTTGAAAACTAAGGACTAATTTTCCTACTGTTTTCTAGTACGGTATTTTTTTTTAGCCCGCTTTATTTTTTATTACACAAAACTTAAACTACAAGGCAAACTGAATGTGATCGTTTCGTATCAATGGTGAATTCAGGACTATTGGGTAGTAAACAAAGAGGTAGCTCAGCGGATGATTTTTGACGCTGAAACGAACACATTATTTTCTTCGAATTTTAATTTTTGTGTAAAGAGAAATGAAGCTGGCTAAAAAAATAACGACTGGTATGTCTCAAAAATATTATTTTATAAGATATACTATAAAATAGGAAAATTGCCTTAGTTTACAAAAAAATCAAAAAATATTCATATTGTAAAAGATATTTGGCTGTCGTCTGGCCAAAATGTGGGCCGAAATAATACAAAATTTGTCTGACTTTTTGTTTTTATTTCAACTCTTTTTTGACTTCTTTTTTAAGTGACAAAAATAATCAAAACATGACAAAACTATATAAAGTGAACAAAAATACAACATTTCTTCCCCTTGAAACAGGAATCGAACAGGAATTGTTAAACGTCTTTTAAAAATATATTATTAAATCTTCAACTTCACTTGAAAAGGGTCTTTTTTTATTCCGTTATCTTAGCAAGTTTACTAACAGGTCTTTTTAAGATTGCTCCTCCTTTTGTTTTTACTTCTGCTACTCTAATTCTTCCATCTGGGCCTTCAAATACCTTTTGTATTCTGCCCAATTTCCATTCATTTCTAATCGTGTTATCGTGACAGATTACAACAACATCATTTACTTTTAGTGGCTGGTTGTCTTGTGTCCATTTACTTCGTTTAGTTAATGTGGGCAGATATTCTTTGATCCATCTGTCCCAATAGCATCTTAAAATCTCTTGGCATTTTCTATAACCTTTTCTCAAACTTGCTTCTCTGTTATCTCCCAATGGATACATTGCATTGGTATATTGTACTAAAAAGTGATTTGGGGTCAATGGTTCTAGATCGTTAGGATCTGAAGATGCAATTGTGATTGGTCTGCGATTAATCATGTTTTCTATTTCTGCGAATACTGTTAACAAAACTTCATCTTTTAATCTTTGTTTTTGTAGGATGGCATAAAATGTATTTTTGACAGATCTTATGAGACGTTCCCATACCCCTCCCATGTTTGGAGATGCTGGGGGAATAAATTTCCATTCAATCTTTTCCAATAATAATTTTTGTTCAATTGTTGTAAAATTTATTTCTTTCATTGCTTTCTGAATTTCTTCCGATGCTCCTCTTAGGTTAGTTCCATTGTCTGACAGTATTTGTACAGGTTGTCCTCTTCTGCTTATCATTCTCCTTAGTGCCATAATACAAGAATCTGTAGTTAGTGAATGTGTGACTTCCAAGTGGATTGCTCTTATACTCAGGCAAGTAAAAATTACTCCCCATCTCTTTTCAGTTCGTCGTCCTATTGAAACTTCAAAGGGTCCGAAGAAATCAATCCCAGTATATGAAAAGGGTCGGTTGTCAGATGTAACTCGTTCTATAGGTAGTTGACCCATAATTGGTACTTGAGGTTTAGGTTTGTTTAGTTTGCATCTTAAACACTGTCTAAATATCTTTTTTACGGCTGATCTTCCATTTATTATCCAGAATTTTTGTCGTGCTTCGTTCAAAACGAGTTCAATTCCTTGGTGACCAAATCTCTCGTGTAGCATTTTTAAATATAGCACAGTAAATGGATGATCTTTGGGTAAAATCGCTGGCCTTTTAGCAGAATATGTCATATTTGGGGATAAATCAGTTCTTCCTGATAAGACTATTATATCATTTTCTAAAGTTGGGTTAAGTTTGTTTAATCTACTTTGTTTTGGAATTTTACTTGTCACATTCCCTTTTAAAATATTCACTTCTTGTGCGAACGTTTCTTCTTGACATCTTTTTACCCATGTCAATTCAGCTTTGTTAATGTCCTGCAAAGATATTTCTTTTGAGCATTGGAATGTCCTTAATTTTGATTTTAAAACTTCACTTATTCTAAAAATCCATGCTGTTATTCTAATTAGTCTATAATAGTCTGAGAATTCATTGATATCTGGCAGGCAAAAATTGGTAATACCATCTGATTTGCTTGTGACGGTTAAAACATTTTCTGACTGTGGGTTCTTATTTTCCTTAATTTCTGAAATTCGTTTTGTTGGCCACTCAGAACAATTTCTTTTCTTTAAAAATTCAGGTCCATAAAGCCATTCATTGAAATTTGTCTGGTTATTTTTCTCTTCTCCGTAAGATCTCGTAGCAAAATCGGCTGGATTGTGCTTGGATGACACCCAGTTCCAGTCAAAGATTTCCGTCAGCTCTTGTATTTCGCCAACTCTATGGCCTTCATACTGTCCTAACTTTTTTCCGTCCCCATGAATCCAGTATAAAACTGTTGTTGAATCAGTCCAGTAATACTCCTTAGTTATTTTTAATTTAAGGTAATTTTTTACGTTGCTGGCAAGTCTACTACCAATTAAGGCAGCTTGCAATTCCAATCTTGGTATCGAGATTGGTTTGTTTGGTGTAACTCTGGCTTTAGCAATTACTAAATGTATATCAATCTTGAAATCTGTCATGGTTCGAAGGTAAATGGCTGTACTGTAAGCTTGCTTGCTACTATCACAAAATGTGT
Organism: Aspidapion aeneum; assembly: GCA_963576565.1. Lineage (NCBI taxonomy): Eukaryota > Metazoa > Arthropoda > Insecta > Coleoptera > Brentidae > Aspidapion > Aspidapion aeneum. Next base: position 113,961,295 of record OY755040.1, read on the forward strand.
GAAGTTCTAAAGCATTCGAAACTGGTATTTCATTTGACAAACATCTTGGTATTTTTAATTCATGAATTTTGGTTAGATCATTTTTCCATGTCCTCCATTTTTGGAATATGTCTTCGTTAATATAATCATCCCAATCTATACCGCTTCTCCATATATCTTGAATAATTAGTCTTCCTTTAATAACAAAGTTCGCTATTAATCCTAATGGATCATAAACTGACATTACTACTTTTAAGACTTCACGTTTTGTCGGTCTATTTGAAGTATGCTGATCCAAAACACTTTTATTTAACTTAAATATAAATGAATCATCTATTGAGTCCCAGACTAAACCTAGGACGCGTTGAGTTTTTGTGTCTGATAGATTCAAATCTTTTTGTAGGTCTTCATTAACATACATCATGGTCTTCAGTTTTCTTGAGTTGGTTGACCATCCAGTCAGTTCAAACCCTGCTTTTTGTTGTACTCTTTGCACTTCTGTGACAATTTTATAAGCTTCCTCTGGTGTGTGAAAAGAATCTAGATAATCATCGACATAGTGTCTGTTTTTTATGGCTTCTATGGCTCTTACACTTCCATATAACTCAGCATTGGTATTTTTTACGAATTGCGCACATGAAGGCGAACATGTCGATCCAAATGTCATTACCATCATCTCATAAATGTCAGGTTCTTTTTTGAAGTCACCTTCGCGCCATAAAAACCTTTGTGCACATCTGTCTTCTTCTCTTATTTGTACTTGACAAAACATTTCTCTAATATCGCTAGTCACTGCGATTTTTCCAATTCGAAAAGTCATAAGTACTGAAATCAATGGTGCCATTAGGTCCGGTCCTGGAAGTAGACATGAATTTAAACTCACATCATGTGATTTTGCTGCTGCATCAAATACTGTTCTTATTTTTTCGGGTTTGTGAAGATTTATTACACCAAAATGACTCAAATACCATGTCATGGGTGGCTCATATTTTATTTCATCTTGTGTTAATTTTCTAGCGTAATTTTTATCCAAATATTTATTTATATTTTGATGGTACTTCTCTCTAAAATTTGTGTCTTTCTTCATTTGTTTTTCAATGCATTCTAGTCTTCTTAAGGCAAGAGTTTTACTTTCTGGTAATTTGTCAATACCTTCTTTCCACAGCAAGCCAATTTCGTATCTTTCTCCGACATATCTTATGGTATCTTGCATAATTTTTTGAGCATACTGTTCTTCTTTATTTTCAATGTTTTTTAAACTGATTCCTTCTGCTTCTAATGCAAAGTTATCTTTCATCAATTTATGTAAATCTTCATTTCTGACGTCTGAGTCTCTATGGCAAATATGGAATGCAAAACTGTTTTCCTTTTTCACAGGATTTGTAAAACTGCCATGTATAATCCATCCCAAATGCGTTTTTGTTGCCATAGGCAAGCTAAGTGGACCTTGGATAACTTTTCTAGCAACTGTCAATCTAATATTATCTTGGCCAATAAGTAACAATGGTCTTGAAATAATATCTTTAAGTGGTAATCCATCTAGATAAGACAAGTGTTCGAAATTTTTGATTTTGATTTCTTGAAATGGTAAAGATAAATTTGTTACTGATCTAACATTTTTCATTGTGAATTTTCGAGCGTTTTCATATGCACCACAGATTTCTAAATCAAAACGTTGAGAATTGTTATTTTTGTGTACAACATTATTGGTCCATTGGATGCATAGTGGTTCCCTTGAGCCTTCAATTTTTAAAAAATCTGCAACCGTTTGATCTAAAAGAGTTACTGTAGAACCTTCGTCACATAAGGCTACTACATCCATAAAATTGTCATTTGGTCCAAATAATCTAACATTTACCATTCTTAAATAAGTATTTGTTTTATTTAATTTCTTGGCAGTTAAAGTGCTTTCAGGGTTTTCAATACAATTATTAATTGTTTCTGCTACTTGATCGTCTGTTTCGTAATCATCTTCAATGCAATGAACTGCCGCAGACCTGTCGTTTTGTCTTTCGTTTGTGGTGGGTCGGTCTTTATGCAACAAGTAATGGTGTGGTCGATTACAATTATTTTTTCCGCAACTCTTTCTTGACCTACATCGGGTGACTTGATGCATGCCCTTTAAACAAGAGAAACAGAGTTTGTTCTCAGTTACTATTTTCCAGCGTGTATCTACATCGTCTTGTTTAATTTTGTTACAATTGTCAACATTAATATGATCTCTAGATTTACAATAAAAGCATTGTTTTCTGTAAATTTCATTTGCTGCCGAGGCCGTGGTTGTTACAAAAGAATGTCTATTATCATTTCTTTGACTGTTTCTTGGATAATTTCTTGATGTCACAAAGCATGCAGCATTCGCAATATTATTCAGCCATTTTTCAAAGTCTTCTAGGTTAACATTTCCAAATTTAGTTAGCATTTCTTCTCCCCACCTTAGTTTGATATTATTTGGTAATTTATTTGAAGCCTTTTTTATTAATGTTGGAACTTGCAAGTACGCTTCGATGTTAAGGTTTTTTATTGTTGTAACTAAACTTGTTATCTGTCCTGCAAAATTTATGAGGCTTTCCATGTCGTATTCTTTTATATTTGGGAAATTTTTAATTTTGTAAAGCATTGTCTCTATAATTTGATCTGGTTTACCAAAGCGTAGTTGTAGCGTTTTAAGAATTTGTTCTAAATTTCTTGGTCCAATCAACATACCTGAGACGGCAGTTTTTGCAGGTCCTCTCAAACATTTTTGTAATTTTAAAACCTTATCCTCGTCGCTGTATTGACACTTTTCGGAAATTTTATTAAAACAATAGATAAATGTCGGATAATCTTCTGGTTTACCATCAAATATTGGAAAGTCTTTGTCCATGAAACGTGGTGGCGGTTGTTCAGATTTAGTGGTTGTTGGAAGTAACTTGTTCAGATTTTCAAAAAAATCATTTATTGCATTACTGGGTAAGACTGGATCTGTATCATATGGCTGCGTAAAGTTGGCAGAGTAATACTCAGTAGGTTTTGTCAAAGTACGGGTTATGTTGCTAACTGCTTGGGTTTCTTTTTGAATGTGTTGTCTCTCTTCTAGTATTATATCTTGTTCTATACTTTCTCGCTGTTTTGTAAAATCCACAAAATTTAAGTCAAAGCTAGATTCTACTGAGGCGCGATCATCCAATTTCTCTAAACATTCATTTTGTAAATTGTCATCATTCGTGAGTTGCTGCTTTTTTGATGGTAGAGGAGCGCTTCTATAACTACAGACGCTTTTTTTGTCTGCGTTGTTGTCATTTTGAACAGGCATACTATGTAAAGAAACTCGACTTGTTGACTGAATTTCATTTAAACTATTTTCTAGTTCAGTCATTCGTAAATGATGCTTATACTGTAGCTGCAACATTTTTTGTTCTAGTTCTTGTTTCCTTTTTTCATTTTCTATTTCTCGTAGTTTACGTAAAGATCTTACCGATGTCTGATTGCTGTTACTTGTCGAGGCTACTGAAATATCGTGCATGGATCCGTTTCTGTTGCTTTGTAATCTCCTTTGTCCAAATCCACACGGCCATTGATAGTCTGAATCAAGGTCTCTAATACCAGCGGTAGATCTGGGCTGGCGTCTTGCTGTATCATCCATAGTTAGTCCTTACCGTCAAAGGACCAATGTAAAAGATATTTGGCTGTCGTCTGGCCAAAATGTGGGCCGAAATAATACAAAATTTGTCTGACTTTTTGTTTTTATTTCAACTCTTTTTTGACTTCTTTTTTAAGTGACAAAAATAATCAAAACATGACAAAACTATATAAAGTGAACAAAAATACAACACATATCATATCTAACTTTTCTTTCTAAAAATCAGCTGGACCACCAGTGACGTGAAAATTCGACATATATTTATAAGATCCGAACACCGGTCTATTCTATCCACCGTGAAAGTGAATCTTTTAAGTTAACAAATCAGTCGAAAAATTAAATTAAATCGAGAACATTTTTGGGCTATACTTTAGTACAACTTTCGAAGGAAATCATCTCAACAAGTTTCTCGTTGATATGGAGAATTGAAGCATGGACGGATTAGCCTTAGCGACGATCCAAGGCCAGGTGCACCAAACACAGCTGTCACCCAGGAAAACATCGATGCTGTGTGCATGCTAATCACGGAAGATCGACATGTGATATATCGCAAGATTGAGGCTTCATTGGGAATTACAAAGACCTCAGAGAGAGAATTAAGGGTAAGAAAATTAGTTTCTCGCTGGATACCGCATCTGTTAACCGAAGAACAGAAAGAAGCTAGGGTCAATTAATGTCAGAAAATACCACGTTAAGGCAGGAAACTCGAAAAACGTGTACAGCATTGCCAGTGGTGATGAATCGTGGATATACTCATATGAACCCTAAAATAAAAGTTAGTCGTCTGTTCCAAGATAAAGAAAAGCCAACAAGAGTCATCCGTTCTCGAAGTGTATCCAAAAAGATGGTCGCGACATTTGTCTCAAAAGCAAGTCAAGTATCAACAATTCCTCTGACAGATGAAAGGACTGTTACTGCCGATTGGTACATCACCATTTGTTTGCCGAAAGTCATCGCTGAGCTTTGAAAAACGAACCCCAAACGACGAATCATCCTCCACCGAGACAATGCCAGTCCGCATAAAGCACAACAAACCATTGAATTTTTAACCCATCGTCGAATTGTTGGACCATCCTCCATACAGTCCCAATACGATGCGCTCGTATCAAGACACTGTTAACAGTTTCCTCATGGATCAAATCTACCTTAGAGTTAAGAGTAAGTGGAGTAGGTAAAACGACGGTATACATTTTGCTTAGTTAGAAAGGCGACACTGAAGCAAAAAATATTAAATGTTCTTTAACTTGAGTGAAGTGTTTCAGACCATGCGGGTGTGTCCAGCAACGGGAAAATAAATAAATTGACACAAGAGGAATTCAAGCAACGGCTTGTAGGCCTGGAGCTGACCAGAGAGCAAAATAAATCAGCCTTTAAAGAGTAGATACTCAAGGTGCTACAAGAGTAATCGCTGTAAACGGAAGAATAAGAATCTCGGCAGCTGTAGAAGAAGCTCAAGAAGCAGATGAAAGAGAGTCTAATGTCTCCTACTTGGAGTGGTTACATAGAGTATTTGACCACTGATATTTTAAGTGCTGAGCGGAAGGTAAAGAGTATAAAATGTATGAAATGGAATATTTGAGGTAAAGGAACTAGAAAGAACTGTGGACTTTATTGGCATCCTTTATTGTATGGTATGCCTTAGAAAGATTTCCTTTTGGGTAGCTTTGCTGAGGCTTGACCTTCAGTGTTTTTTAAATTCTCTTACCTTTTAAAAGGAACTACAATGGCAGATGGTTTATGTTTGGAATCGAAAAATGGTAGGGGAAAATAAATGCCTTTTTCAGTGACGTCTCTTTTTCTAGTTTTCAGCGGCTCATGTTCATAGTAAAGTACTTTTTGACAACATGTTTCGTTGCTGTCTCGAGGATGCTTGTCTCTAATTTCTCTTTTAAAGTCTATGACTGGAGCTTCAAGCGATTTTTTGATCATCATAGGTTTAGTCCACCCTTGACCGTTGGTTCTTAGGAACCATTTTACTTCTTCATGGAACTGGATAATTTTTTCGATTTGGGCATAATCTACAAAATTGGCATCTTAGTATAATGTCTGCATGTGTGTTTCTTACCAAAAATAAATGTTTTTTATTTATGGTTTAAGTTGAAGTATTTCCTAAATTTATTTTTTAAAAGCTGAAAATACTACAAGAAACCAAGCACAATACTGCAACTTGTTTAAAACTTAGGAAACATTTAAATATTTAACGCAGAAGCTTATAAGACATTGTGATAAACATATCATTAATACTACAATCTTTAAACATTAACAATACAGATGCTAAAATTATGACAGTGGAGAAACATCTATTAAAGGAGGTAATATAGAGAAGTTTTCATTTGAGAAACTCATATTTTTCGTCTTAACTCAAAAGCGCGATGCTCAATTTTTTTTAAATCCCGTTACCTTATAGAGACTTAAAAATTAAAGTGTTTAGTATCGTTAATAATAATGATGAACACTTAATTTGTACGACCCTAAATATACGATGCAATGTAAAAAAAATAGTAGAAAAAGAGGGGTCCCCTGACTGAAAAAAACCCTTGACTTCCACAATATTATTCCGCGTAGCCGCAAAGTAAGTCAGAACCTCCGGAACGGACAGGAAGCACATTTATTTCATTTACCTATAACTCCACTATAATATCCCCTTTTAACCAGTGGCAACACTGCATGATGTAAATACCCTCCTAGCAAATCTGTCAATGCTAATAACAGTATGTGCCGTTTTCGCCCTTTTGTACAACTTCTTATGGATTCAATCATCGATTTGAAATATTCAATTAGCTCTTCTACATCTGCAAATAGTAAAAAATTAAAATTATTATTCAAAAACCGAAAAGTGTGATTTGAAGTTGCACTAAGTAAAACCCAATATTAAATTCTTGCCAACTTTTAGTTCCCAAACGAAATAAAGGGGATTAACAAATGCACAAGATTCTGTAGAGTGTATTTTATCTACTTGTTTTACAGGGTTCCCATTCCGTGGACACACTGTATATATGTTCTTAGGTTTGGTACTTTCTAAAAAATTTCTTCTTTGGAAAGGAGAACAATTTGGACAAAAAGTCAAGATTTGCGTTTTTAGGCTTTTGTTAATAAGGCGAATAAATAGTAAGAACAGTTTTATTTACCAAATAGAAGTAATTAGTTTTTTCATGAAAAGTGGAATTTTCATTAGTACCTGTACATTTTATGGGCCCAAACTATGCAGAATTTTGCAAGGAATATCATTATGGTATAACTTGTTTATGTTAATCATAGCGTTTCGTCAAAAACTGCGGGGTACATAAGTTTCCTTATACAAATTGTGATTAGCTTGTACTGTACCTAGTGGTATTACGAAAAAAATACCCAATATAAAAAACATGGGCATCACACTGTAACAAGATACAAAATTTTACAGTTTTCAACATCAAATCTATGTAAAGTAGTCAGGGGCATTTTATAGTGGAAATTAAGGATACATACAGGTACCTACAGATCAATACTTTAATTGATTCTGTTAATGAGTTTATGACCAATATAGAGTTACAACCGACGAGCCTTGCAACTTTGAGGGGCAGATGGCACGGAAATAAATTCGTCTGATACGCAATATTCAGGGACTACTGGTAGTAGATTTAGTTGCATGTGCGAGTTCCAAGGTTCATACCTATCATACAAATGCCATTAGATCATAGTAGTTGTCTCTGAATATTGCCTACTAGACAAATTTATTTCAGCGCCATCTGCCCCTCAATGTTGCAAGGCTCGTCGGTTGCCACTCTATATGGATCATATACTTATTGATTCTGCTGACCTTCGTTGCAATCCATAGATACGCTTCTTGGATCTGGCAAAACATCTTCAAAAATCATTCTTGCGGTCAGTAAAGCTAGTTCGTCTTGTGACCAGCACTGTTTATCTACATCCGTTGGAAAAAACAAGACTGTTCCTAAAAAAAAAATGCGGAACATTACAAGACTTTTCTAGGTTTTCGTTTTTCTGTCCATCATTTTTGATATTTTTAAAATGGTTTCAAATTTTTGTATAATATTGCGTTTCCAGAAAACCTTTAGAGTGTCTAGATGTTTCCAGAACTTTTTGAAAATGTATACGGATTTTTAAAATACATTTTTTGAGTTTCATAACGTTTTCTGACTTTTCCACAACATGGCCAGACCTTTGCGAACACTTTTGGCATTCTTAACACCTAATAATATTTTCTAGGGTTAATTTCTAGTAGAAAATCTTTAAAAATATATAGCCTTGGAGAAAAACTTTTGTTTACCTGTTCCTGAAGTTTTTATCTTACTTTTGGGAGGACAGTTTGGATCCTGGGTGGGTTCCGAAGTAGAAGTATTATTTTCTTCACATGTTATATGTTGAAAAAATTGAAAAATAAATGTAAATAAAATGCACAAAAAATGTGCTTTCATAATAAAATAAAGCAAAAGTTGCATTGACAGTGACAACTTCTTTGAGGGGGCACACTTTAAATAACTAATGGCGAATTCTTTTGGGAAAAAGGTGCAGCACTGGTGCGCGACCAGTGCAGTTTTCGTAATCTTTTGGGAAAACTAGTTTAATTTTTTGTATTCTTTTGACCCACTGACAAGCCCAGTGTTGCACTCAGTGCACATTTTTTGGCACGGGCTCGTGTTGCACTAGTGTATTCTTTTGAAAGTGCACTGGGGCAATTTTTTGACAGCACCAAAACAGTGTCAGTGGACCACGAGTGGCCCACTAAATTTCTTAAAAGAATTCGCTATAATATTTTTTTATGATTTTGTGTGCCATAAAAATACATTATTATTGATTCAACACAAATTTTGAAATGTTTCACAAAGTTTTGAATACAAAAATTAAAACCTCTTGTTGTTATTTAAAAAAAAATTAGTTAAACAAGTGTCTTAGCACGACTACACCTAAGATTACTAGATCACGAAGTTTCTTCTACGGCACCGGCTTATTTACGTTCCTAAGATAATAATAAGAATAAATCGTAAATCATAAAATGTCTCGCGCTAACCTCAGTTTCTTTCATAAATATAAAGACACTTATTATAAGTAAGGACACTAAATCACGAAGTTCCTTCTAAACTTCGTGATGTGACCTTAATTGTTGTATGTTATGTATATAAGAAATTATTGTAACAAGCAGCAATTTTTTTTAAGCAAAACCACATCCTAAAAAGTTCTTTAATGACATACAGAAGTCCCAATACCTATGATTTGGTTTCCCAATGTGCGGAATCTAATGTCAATTTTTTTTAGGATAAAACCCTCGTAAGCTGTCCAAGAGATGAGATAAAGCCAGTAGATTTGAACGACGATTTAGTTTGCCTCATGGAATTTAAACAGTTTAATAAAAGCTCCATAAAAAGTCAGGTCAGTCTAGTTTTTATTGTATATTCAAATGCAAGAACGGGTAAAATACTAGTCAATTTAAAACTATTGCTCTCAGCAGTGAGGGTGAGACGCCTGGAAAGAGGAAGGTTCGAAACAAATACTACTACTGCTACTGGCTACTATGTTGGTAGAACGTTTTTCTACGTTATCCAACGCCTATTTTCCTCCTTCTTCGATCCTGACAATCATCTTCTGTTAAGTTTTTTTTGACTCATTAAAGAATTATTGAAATAAAGCCAGGCTTTAATAGTGCCAGGCACAATTTTGACATCTTCACATTGTAATATCAGCTGTGATCTTTCAACACACGGCCTTTGTTTACTATATGAACCGGAATAAATAGTGCCTTCTTTTATTACTTGAAAATAAACGACGAAAGTTTCAAATTCGACTTTGGTATGTCATTTTTAAGGATCAACTGTCAGTTTTCAATGTGAATATATCAAAATAGTGCCTGCCACAATTATAGCCTGGCTGTATTTCAATAATTATCTATTGATCTTTGGATTGACTGTTGCTATTCCAGTTTAGGATGCTCACTTTTTTTGCGCCCTATTGGTTGCCATTCTGAGCCTGCTTTGGTAATCTTTCGTCGTTCATCCGTTGTATATGGCCGTACCAAGTGATGTCATCCGTTATGCTTTCCTCGATTCCTTATTTTCTTTCTTTTAAGATCTCATTTCTTATACAATCTGTTCTAGATATTCTCATTCATCTTCTTATTGCATCCATTTCGACACTTTCCATTTTTGTTTTGTATTTTTCTGTTACTCGACAAGTCTCCTCCTGACAGAGCCAATTGTCGAAACAAATACAAGGTCAGAATCCCCGATAGAGGCGGTAAGGTTACTGCAGTGGTGGCAGAGCGGTAAAGGGGGAGTGTTTTCTGGTATGATGTGGTATGCTGCTTCTCACTTATATAAATGCATTAAGAAAAACAAAGGAGTAGTAACCACGCTTAAAATTCTTGCAAAAAGGGCTATTGTTTTTAAGTTATCTCCACTGTCCTCCTTTTTCAGAGGTCGAAATCGGTGTTGACCAGAGATATTAGAGGGGAATAGATTGTCCTTCTTCCCTGTGGTAACGTTGAGATTTCTTGGGCTTCCATTTTTACATTAAGAGACGTCACTGCTGGCAGCCTATAGTCCATCCATTTATAACTGAGAAATGATGAATCATTGAAATACGTTCTTTGATTGACTTTTTCTTAAAAGGACTGAACATTGGCAAAGCCATCTGCAGTTAATAATGCCTATTAAAAACTTCACCACTAAAAAAACGAAAATAATGCGCCCGACAAAAATGAAACCACGGTTTCAAGCCATGCATGGTGAATAACTGGATGCCTACCGTAATTACCAAACGTTCGGTTTTAATAGACTAGGCCACGCGGTGTGCTCTAATACATAGAATTGAATCGCGTCAATGAAATACTTCTTTGTTAGAATTAAAAAAACGATAAAGAATACTAAAAACTCAAGAATTTATCGCTTTGCAATCTTGTAGTAGGCAAAAAAGTAAATGATTTTTTCTTTTTTATTGTGACTAGTCTGTTTAATAAGCTGGTATCGGAGAAGAATTTAGGGGAAGATAACAACAAAATAGCCGACTAGATCCCCATGGTGTCGCCATGAAATGCGCTGCGCACTCGTCGAAAAGCTAGCTACTCCTTCCATCAGGGTTGGATGGGACAGGCGGGCAACCGGGCAAATGCCCGGTGGGCCGGAACAATTTAGGGCCGGTTGGGCTGCAGGCCCGATATACCTATTCCAAATTATGAATATTTATTTCTGTATATTTGACAAACGAATTCATTAAAAAATTAAACATTTAAATTAAAAAAATCTGTATGTAGTAACTCCAGGCCTGCGTTAGTCGTTTGATTAATACAGTTACTTTCATATTAAAATAAGTATAATGTATCAAGGAGATAATGTGATAGGCACTAACTTATTAATATCTTTTTACAACACCAATCCAGAAGAAAAAATCGGGAGAATAAAAAAATGTAATAAAAATATTGTTTAATTTTATTTCTTATTTGTGTTACTGTTGTGAAATCTCTTTTAACACACTTTGTTGACTATTTTGGTGGAGATTGATTCCCCTGAAATCCGTCGAGACCCAAAACCTAAATTCGAAAAAAAATTACTTGCAGCCTTTTAACTAACGGGGGCAAGTGCTGTTGTATGTCGAATTTTTGTACGTTTTTATTTATTTTTTGAGTTTTCATTTTGTAAGAAAATTAGATTTTAATTATGTTAATAGGTACTTAGTGTTTAATATAGGCATACAGAATATAAAACTTTACAAAAATATCTAGAGCAGTATCACAGATATTTAATAGAAAAGGAGATATTATGAAAGTCTTTAAACACCTTGTATCTCACAAATTAGGATGTTTATATGAAATTTTGGAAGGGCGAAAAAATATCGAAACACAAAATATCGAAAACACAAAATATCGAAAATACAAAATATCGAAACCACAAAATATCGAAACTACATTTTATCAAATTACAAAATATCGAAACTACAAAATATCGAAACCACAAAATATCGAAACTACCAAATATCGAAACTACAAAATATCGAAACACAAAATATCGAAAATACAAAATATCGAAAATACAAAATATCGAAAATACAAATTATCGAAAATACAAAATATCGAAAATACAAAATATCGAATCACAAAATATCGAACTTACAAAATATCGAAATTAACAAATATCGAAAATCGAAAATTTCGAAACCTTAACCTAACCCTACCCTGACGTAACCTAACCTAATCTAAATAAACCCAATCTGACCAAACCTCATAAAAATAGAAAGTTTCAAAAATCTAACCTGACAAAACCTAATCAAATCTAGCTGAAACGGACCGAACCGAACTGAAACGAACCAAAGCAAACTAAACCAACAATTAAAAATAAAAAAAAATTCCTGACTTCTTTCCCGGGATCCTAAACTAAACTACAACACTGCTAATTAGGTTTGGTTGGGTATGGTTAGGTTTGGATAGGTTTGGTTCGGTTCGGTTTGGTCCGGTTCGGTTCGAATTTACACCTTCTAGGATCCGGGAAAGAAGTCAGGAAAGTTTTTTTTTATTTGCTTTGGTTCGGTTTGATTCGGTTTGGTTAGATTTGATTAGGTTTCGTTAGGTTAGGTTTTTGAAACTATCTAGTTTTGTGTGGTTATATCAGATTAGGTTAAGTTAGATTAGGTCAGTGTCAGGTTAGGTAAGGGTTCCGAAATTTTCTGTTTTTGATTTTCGATATTTTTTGTTTCGATATATTGTATTTTTGATATTTTGTTATTCGATATTTTGTTGTTTTGATATTTTGTTGTTTCGATATTTTGTATTTTCGATATTTTGTATTTTCGATATTTTGTTATTCGATATTTTGTGTTTTCGATATTTTGTATTTTCGATATTTTGTTGTTTCCATATTTTGTTGTTTCGATATTTTGTATTTTCGATATTTTGTATTTTCGATATTTTGTAGTTTCGATATTTTGTTATTCGATATTTTGTAGTTTCGATATTTTGTAGTTTCGATATTTTGTAGTTTCGATATTTTGTAGTTTCGATATTTTGTTCTTTCCATATTTTGTTGTTTCGATATTTTGTATTTTCGATATTTTGTAGTTTCGATATTTTGTTTTTCGATATTTTGTGAAAGTCTTTAAACACCTTGTATCTCACAAATTAGGATGTTTATATGAAGTTTTTTTTAATCAAAATGCAAATTACATCCTTTAAAATTAACATGTTATTTAATAACAAAACCTCCATAATATCAAAAACAAAAATAACACAATATGGCTTCGTTTTCTTTGCCGTAAAATTTTTGGGCCGAAGCGAGGGCCGAATAAAAAAAAATTGCCAGGGCCGGTTTGTTTGAGCCCATCCAACCCTTCCTTCCATATCTCTAGTCTTGACCGCAAGCGTATCCTAACCTTGCGATCAATAGACCTATTATACCCGGTTTCCGCCTATGCGTTCCCACCCTGATTCGAAAAAAGCATCAGGTGACGCTGCATATAAAACCGGTGCAAATTCATGTGCCATCACGTGATGCGTTTTTTGAATCAGGGTAGGCACGCATAGGTCGAAAACGCCCTTTCAGGGCGTTATACAACTCAATGGGTGGAAACTAGGCTTTAAGGTTATGTGACCCCTCGAGAGGCACACAGCAGGTTGGATTCTACTAGAATCGTATCTAAGCACTAGTCTTCCTCTACAGCCATGCATAAAAGCGAAAGAGATCTAGGCTTAAATTCTACCCAATGCAAATAATTATGGAATCTTTTCCTAAGTCTGTCATCTTCTTGGCGTAACTATGACAATTTTTTCTATGTAAATTTTAAAGTGTCACTATTGTTTATAGCCTGTTTTGGTTTGTGTGCCCCTCAGTGTGACGTCAATCCTAATAGACCTATTAGGATTGACGTTAACAAGGTTAGATTAACACTGATTTGGACGTTCCAAAAGGGGAACGATGACCTAATTTAAAAGCAACGTCACCTAATCTCAATGTAGACCAATATCAGTAATTTAAACTAATATTAGTTATTTTTATTTGTTGATTTAGAAACTCAAAGTAAGCGACATGTTCGTCAAAGTACTCATACAAATCAAAGGTATGTCAGTGGAAAAGGCAATAGCTATCGCTGAGAAATATCCAAGTTTAATGGATCTCTATGAACAGTATGAAAAAACTTCCGCCAATGAGCAAGAAAAACTAGTATGTGATATAAAGTATGGAAAGGCTGGAAAAACCGTGGGTGCGGTGCTAAGCAAAACTGTGTGTCAGTTTTTTACGAGAAACAGCTATTAACTGGTTAATACTTCTAAAGTAAGTTAAATAAATTTATACTCAGTTTATAATTAATTTGTGAATTGTAATTTATTTCGTACATTTGAAAGTAGATGTGATGTAAATAAAATACTTTCGGAAAATGGTTTGGTATTTCAAAAGCTGCATATAGTGTTAACAAAGTATAAAAGGCAACTTCCAAGGGTTAAAGTCAACCACGGACACCGGTGTTTCGGAAAAAGGCGAAAAAAGGTGAAACCTATTTTGCATTCAACGAGTGAAACGACTGCGAACTAAGGAAACTTAGTCAATGGCGACTGTACAAATTTATGGTTCGTAGCTTATTCCGAAGTAGAATTTTCGATAGGTTAAATATGAGCTGAAATATTTCAAGAAAAGATGGTACAGCAGTTTGCGTGAACTTGACGGGGCACTGCCGTACCTCCAGATTTATAATATGCTCAATGGCAGGGGTGGCCAACCCGCGGTACGCGTGTCACCGGGTGGTACGCCTGACCCTCTACAGTGGCACGCCAGGTTTTCTACAAATAAAGAGAAACTGACGATATGGTTAAATCAAATAGCCAAAACTCACTTAAACCAAACAGATTAAAATGAACGTATGGAAAGTTTCATAAACCAACAAAATATGACCAGAATTCCTTGTGTCTGTCTCTGTCTTGTGCAAGTCATTAAAAAATTAATTAAGTTCTAGAAAGAATATACTACTGAAATCCAAACTGAGTTAATTGATTTGCAACATACCATTGAAAATACTCTGCCAATATATGGGCCCCTAAGCTCACACTAGGTACTATAGTTATAGTGTACGTGTGAGCTAATATAACTAAAAACTAAAATAATTTTATTTAACTCCAGACTAAATTACCTTTTGTTTGATACCACACAAGCCATGTTTTGACTTAAACTCAAATTTTTGAAATCTACCCCCACCCTTAAAAAAAACAAAAAACTAAAATGTATTTTGTTAAACTCCGGACTCAATTACCTTTCGTTTGATATCACACACGCCATATTTTCACTTAAACTCTAATTTTAGCTCACACATATACTACTATAGTAGTGTGAGCTATGGTGATCCTAATTTTTTCGAGAAAAAAAAAGTTGCTCCGATTTCAAAATTTTTTATATATCTTTGCGTTTCAGATGATTTTGAAACTTTTTTGTTGCGCCGTCTGTCTGTCTGTCTGTCTGTCTGTATGTCTGTCTGTCTGTCTGTCTGTCTGTCTGTCTGTCTGTCTGTCTGTCTGTGTGTCTGTATGTCTGTCTGTAACGACCAACGCGCATAACTCAAAAACCGCTCGGCCGATTTTAATGAAATTTGGTACCTAGGCTGGGTCTTGGGTCGAGATGGTCCCATTTAAAAATGAACAAAATCCACCGAACACAAACCAAATAAAAGGGTGGGGGTAGATTTAAAAAATTAGAGTTTATGTGCAAATATGGCGTGTGTGATATCAAACGAAAGGTAATTGAGTCTGGAGTTAAACAAAATACATTTTATTTTATTTTAAAAAAAGGGTGGGGGTATATTTCAAAAATTAGAGTTTAAGTGAAAATATGGCGTGTGTGGTATCAAACAAAAGGTAATTTAGTCTGGAGTTGAATAAAATATATTTCAGTTTTTAGTTATATTAGTTCACACGTACACTATAACCCTAGTACCTAGTGTGAGCTTAGGGGCCCATATATTGGCAGAGTATTTAAAATATACCCCCACCCTTTTTTTTAAAATAAATTAAAATGTATTTTGTTTATCTGCAGACTCAATTACCTTTCGTTTGATATCACACACGCCATATTTTCACATAAACTCTAATTTTTGAAATCTACCCCCACCCTTTTATTTGGTTTCTGTTCGGTGGATTTTGTTCATTTTTAAATGGGACCATCTCGACCCAAGACCCAGCCTAGGTACCAAATTTCATTAAAATCGGCCAAGCGGTTTTTGAGTTATGCGCGTTGGTCGTTACAGACAGACAGACAGACCGACAGACAGACAGACGGCGCAACAAAAAAGTTTCAAAATCATCTGAAACGCAAAGATATATAAAAATTTTTGAAATCGGAGCAACTTTTTTTTTCTGGAAAAAATTATCACCATAGCTCACACTACTATAGTATAGTATATGTGACAAAAATCAATTTTTTACTTTTGGATTGGTAATTTTTTGGAAAAATGTAAGGTTCTGTATTTTTTTTAATGTAACCTAGAGTGAAGATTTTATTTTTGATAAAAAACTAGTAAGTTTTTTTTATTTTTATTATAAAATTGGAGTGTGGTTGGCCACCTCTGCTCTATATACAGGGTGTTAATATAGTATGTCGCCAATCTTTACAGGATGATTTTTTGTGATTTAAAAAAAACTTCAAATAAACATGGTTCCGCAAATGCTTAGTTTTCGAGATACAAGTTATTAAAGTTTCAATTTTTTGTTTGTTTTTTCATTATAGCTAGTGTAATTTTTGAGATGTTTGGCTCAAATTTGAAACATGTAATTAGCTACAAGGCATACATCATTAAACATGCCAAATGTCGGGAAAAAACTACAAGGTGATATTTTTTCAGAGGTTATGCCTAAGGACACTCATCGTTAAGGCAAGCTTTCTATTTTTTGGTTATTATTTTTGACATGTTTTCCTCGGTTTCGCATTGGCGGTTCTGTTTTATTTTGAAGATGTTGTTTTACACAGTATGAAGGTACCTAAACTATATATATTTATGTAATTAGAATTAAAAAGTTATGCTGCAAACTATCTTGAAACTGTCTCAATAATAAATAGATCTTTAGACTGTGTTAAAACCACATTTTTAAAATAACATCGAGCCGCCAATGCGAAACCGAGGAAAACATGTCAAAAATTATAACCAAAAAATAGAAAATCAGAGTTAGACTTCGCTACCTGTAAAGCTTGCTTGACGATGAGTGACCTTAGTTATGCTGCCTTTTTTCCCCAGAAGTTTTTTACAGTAAGCCAATGGCAGGTTCGAAAATATAAAATGGATTCTTTGTTTTATTCAGAAACTTCTTGGTCTCCTTCAATCTCTAACCGTTTTCGAGAAAAAAAAACAAAAGAGAACATTTGTACCTTGCTAAATGACATTCAGATTTAAAATAGTAGTAAAAAACGGTTAAGGCCGCTTGACATGGAGCAATAGACTTGCAGTTGCATGCAAGATTAGAGTGCCTGATATCACATCTATTGTATAAACAAACAAATATATCTCATTCAGGGACACTTATCTTGCATGCAACTGCAAGTATATTGCTCCATGTCAAGTGGCCTTTAGAGATACAAAAAATTGCAAGAGATCAAAAAGTTTTTGAATACAACAAGGAATTCATCTTATATTTTTGAATCTGCCAGTGACTTACTGCAAAAAAGTTCTGGGGGAAAAAAGGGGGCATGACCCCGGAAAAAATATTACCCTGTAGTTTTTATTTAGTAAGTAGTTTTATGAG
Source organism: Aspidapion aeneum (assembly GCA_963576565.1). Classification (NCBI taxonomy): domain Eukaryota; kingdom Metazoa; phylum Arthropoda; class Insecta; order Coleoptera; family Brentidae; genus Aspidapion; species Aspidapion aeneum. The sequence continues at coordinate 113,978,592 of OY755040.1, forward strand.
CTGTAAAAAAAACAAACAAAAAAATTGAAACTTTACAAACCTGTATTTCAAAAACTAAGTATTTGCGGACCTCTGTTTATACAAAATTTTGTTCTTAAAATCACTCAAGGAATAATCCTCTGAAGTTTCGCGACATACTTTATTAACACCCTGTATATGACAAAAAATCTATACAAAAAATAAACAAGCTAAAAAATTCGCCATTTAAATAAGGTTGTTATTGCTGCTAGCCTTATTTTAAAATATCCAATAAGTCTCTATTATTAATACAGAATTTATCGGAGCACGTCTATAAATTGAAAACGACCGCAAGAGCTCTTTATTTATTTTTTCTAATATCTGAAGGTTCGACCTAATATTTAAAAATTACGTTAATGTATTTACTGTTTTTATTTTAACCGACCTATTCGTCTGCCGTTTGACTTTTAGTTTTTGCCAATGTTTTATGGATTCTGTTGTCAGAAGAGATTACTTTAAAACTAAATTAAAAAATAGTTTATTGGGACATAAAAATATTTGTACAAAATATAAGTCTTCCTGTGGAAAAGGTTTTATTATAAAAGGTCTTCCTCCGATCGAATATATTCACCAATGTCTGCTTGGTGAAACACAACTGAAGATAAAGTTTCTGCTAGTTTACATTCGGCTGTTGATCTGGCTGCAACACCAAAACCTAAAAGAGTTTGTTTTTTTACCATCTCTATATACTTTTTAAGGTGTAAAGACTAAACATAGGAAAAAAAATACGAAAAATAATACCTTCCTAGTCCATAAGCACACTGCACGCTATATCAGTCTTGAAAACAGTTTTTTGTAAATATCTCAGAAACGAAAGCTTTTACGAAGTTTTTAGGTATAACACAAATTACTGAGAAAAATATGTTCTACTATATTCCGCATATTGATGCGGTGCTTCGTTAAAAAGTTAGCATAGTAAAAATTTTTAGACTGCATTAATGGATTTCGACAAAAATCTAATCAACTTTCTACAGTCTTAAACACTTTTTTTCGTAAAAGTTTCATGCAAATCGGTTCAGCGGTTTAGGAGCTATCCTGTTACGGGCAGATTACACATTTTCGGCTTGATCTCAAAAAAAAAATCCTCGAAAATAATACTTTCTCTAGCCATTGCTGCGCGGGCTAAGAAGGTAAAAATTGACACCACTCAATTTATGGACGCAGATTATTGTTTATATTTGCGTGGCCTTCATCAGGGGTTAATGTTAAGGTCACTCATCGTCAAGCAAGCTTGCCTTTACGATGGGTGTCCTTAGTTAATGTAGGTGATAGAAAAAACTTGGAATAAAAGAGTTGCATAATGTTTTCCATATCTTTTGCACTTATGTCAAATTTTGACTGCTACTTTCTTAAGTTCCCTTTAACTTATGGTATACGGTTGATAACGAAATAAACACTAAAGCAGTTTAAGGCTGGACAGAGTCAATGGCTAATATGACACCGAAAAAATTAAAATAAATACCACAATTGAACGGGTAAGAATAAATATGGTATAAGTAACATTTACAGTGTACAGGGTACAAGTACATTTGTATCATTTTTACTCCGAATAGAACTGTGAGTTCGTTCACATGGTTTTGCTACTGGCCAATAGATGGCACTAGGTGTACTTAAAATCACTTGAATCCTATTTATTCTAATAAAAATGCACTTTAACTTTAGGGAACTTAGTTATCCCATAATTTTTAAAAAATGCACTTGTACCCTTTTTATTCTTACCCCGTCAATTGATCTAAAAATTCTTAACTAAATAAAACAAAAGCAACATTATTATACATTACATACAATTACATATGATTATTAAATTTTTGATGTTTTTTGATATGTTTAAATAATTTATTATAATTTGGAGTATGTCTCTAGAGTATTTTTGCTTAAACAATTATCAACCCACAAGCAAGGGGTCAAGAAGTTCTTACCTAAAGGTAAATCTGACATGCTAAACACTAGTACTCCAGAGTATTTTTCACAGTTTTCGCTAATTCGTCCTAGGCCAGCTTTTGATACGTGATTTCCATACAAGAACTGTTGCTCTGCTGAAGGTTTCAACCATATTTTGCACTAAAAATTGGATAATGTTATTTTTACTGCTACACACAGATGTTTAAATTCATAAACATTTGCCTTCCATTTAATTAAAGTACCTGTTTTACTATTCAATGTATGCATTTTTTGAAAATCTCTATAACCAATGCTCTGGGAGGATCTTTAGTTGTTACAAAATGTTATGATATGATTATTCTTGAATTCGCCCTGAGTGAATACTCCTCGAAATTCGTGCGAGGGCCAATAGAGGTGGGCAAATCAAGTGAAATCGCATGCGCTGTTTGACTTTTACCCGATTTTGACGTTACAATATATTTTATGATTTATAATAGTAGCGGAGGCAGTGAATAAATTTGGGAAGTAATTTTCTTAGTCAGTGTATATAAATAAGTTTGTTCAGTTAATGATAATAATCAACAACTGTTCAGTCTGGTAATAATTTTACGATGGGTTCAAAAGGTTAAGAAATGATGAGTCGACTTATTTTCTTAGTTCTAAATTTTTTACACTAAGAAGAAGAGATCATGAACATCATAAGGAAAAGCAATCTGGCTCATCTCAAGTGGTGAAAACTATGTCTGGCTAAAAATTTTCAGATCCAAAAATTTGTCTGACTTTTGCCCTTATTTTCTTAGTCTTGAGAATTAACATATAAACTGATGTTATAATACACTATAACTAAAAATAAGCCTGGCTGATTTACCAAGTTGGAAAATGCATCTGGCGGCGTCGTCAAAATTGGAAAATTAGCAACTTATTTTCTTAGTTTTGAAATTTTTTTACATGATAAATTATAATGTATGTACAGTGTACTCCGGTTATAACGTACCTGGGTTATAACGTACTTTCGGTTATTACGTACATAATTGGTCCGGCCATAATACTCTTCTTTTTATTTGTGCTGTTTATAACGTACGTTATATTTTTCAGTTGCCAGACATATAAGCCATCCTTAGAGATTAGCCAGATTATTTTTCTTGGTTAACTTAAGTATACCCTTTACTAGTAAAACTATTTTTATAACTAAGAAAATAAGTTCGTCGTATTTATATCTTCTTTTGCATTTCGAAAACTCCCCCTATTCATTTAAGAAATTTTAATTAGTCAATGAGCAATTCTATCGATGTTTGCTGACTAAGATACTAAGTTCCAAAAATATTCACTGCCTCCCCAAAATGTAATTTTAAATTAAATGAAGATCAGATCATATGGATAGCACACGCCAATCCGCGTCATGTACGACTAATTTTTGTCCAAACAATGCTTACCTGAGCGTAGGGGGCCAAATAATTAAGCGCAGTAATGTGTAGCCGAAACTTCCCAGATTTTGTAAATTTTCCAAAACAAGTGCCTAAAGAGATCAGATTTTCAGGTGGAATGGTACTGGCAACTTTTAAGATACTTTCGGACACATAGTACACCCTGTCTTTTTTCTCTCTGAAGCAATATAGACCGTCAGGGCGCTCTATTAGTAATTTGACATTTGGGCCAATACTGAAAATAAAAACAGAAGTTTTAATCTTTGTTCGTTTCCGGACCATTAGTGCTATTTCAAGCTCTACTGGATCATGCGTTATCTGAATCAGGCACAGTGTGCTTGAACGAAGTATAGGTTACATAAAAATGGTTCCAAAAACTAATTGCACATTTTGAATATGTACCCTTTCCTGACTTCGGAGCGATATTCATATAAATCCTAGCTGATCCTCTTCTTGAAATTTTATCAATTTTTTGCCATTTTTCTAGTTAGTCTAGGCGCTGGCTTCTGTCACGAATGACCTAATATGTGGACTCAGTTTGATTGCGGGTTGTTAAGCACCCAGGTGTATAAAAAAAGTTTGAAATATACCAAGATTATTAGTATTTCTACAACATTATTGACATTTGTTTTTCTTGTTACATAGAAGGCTTTAAACCTTTCACAGAAGAGGATATTGACTTTATGTTTTTAAAGTTCGATTCATGGTACCCCTAACTGCCTTAAAGAGGGTGGTTTCTAAAACTGTTTACAATATTATAGAAAAAGTGAATTTGCAGCGAAAAATTGTACCTTACTTCTTCCTTTTTTTTCGATTTGATAAAGGGGGAGGGGGGTGCAGCTTCAAGTGGAAGCTAAATTCCCCTACAGAAACATGAGGAATAGGAAAAATATTGAGGCATTTATAATGTAGGTACTAATCACTTATGCCTGCTTCAATTTTTTTCTCAGGTCCTTTTATACCCTTTTTTTTAAATCATGGAGGTAGCTTCCTTTGGAGGCTACACCAGTGGCATATGCAGAAACGAATCCTGGGGGGGGGGTTGAGTGTGGATTGATATGCAGAAATTAATCATGGGAGGCTTCAGCACAGATCAATACATTTTCATTTTAGAAGGCTTGAACCTAAGCCCCCCCCCCTGGGTATGCCACTGGCTACATCCCACCCATAGAACAAAGAGGGTTAGAAAAAAATTTGTATTATTTATAAACTAATTTTTTTAATTTTTTTTCTCACTTCCCTTTTTACCCTTTTTTTGTTTTAAATCAAAAGAAGGGCGGAAATCCTGCCATTGGATGATCCTGAATGTTCAACTAAAGTATGGATATAGAATCTTAGATCCACTTACTTACTATCAGTATTGAATGGGGCTCACAAGCTAAATCCAGATACTTTAGAGTGCTTGATAAATGCAATTAAGGCTTAGTTTACTTAGGGACATAATCCATAATAATGGATACAATAGTGCTAAATTCTGGTTTTTTTAACTGATTTTTAAGAGAAACTTTGGCTGATTTAAGTTCAACAAATCAATCAAATTAGATTAGGTTGCTAATTAAATTTAATGGTTTTTGAGGTAATCCCAAGAAATATTTACATGTATTGCCATGCTAATATACAGGGTGTCTCTAAAAGGTCTGTACAAAATCTTAGCACATATTCCTTGTAAAGTAGGTGTTTCATAAACCACTTTTATTTATGATTCCAAGATTGTTGTCAAATGACCAGCTGTTCTGTTGAGGGAAAGACATTGTTCTTTGGGTCTTATAAAATACACATTTAGTTTAAAACGCTCTTGAGTTTTTATTAAATTAAAGTTACTTAAAACTACAATAAAAATAAGTCGATTTAATGCAAATTACCTTGGTCCAAAATTGCTCCGTTTCTGAGATACAGGGTGGTGAATTTATATTGGAGATATAATGTTCATCATGTATATTGCCGTGCCCTTATATTGAAGTGTTTAGGTTATTATTGATGTGATGTCAATGTAATTGATAGTTTTATATAGTCATTAAAAGTCTTACGTTTAAGAAAGGCTCTGCCATACCCAAACCTACACAGGTTATGGGCCCAGAGGTGAAGAAGACGAAGGGTAAACATTGCTAGTTGAAATTCAGCATTAAAAGTTTTGAGATTGGTTATTTCATTGAAACATGAGTACAACACATATAGATCTTCTTGGTAAGGAGAACTACTAACTAACTAAAGCTTCAGATGGAAGCCCTGCTTGTAAAGAATGATACCTGGTGCTATGCTAGTGGTGAGTGTGTCATGCCTGATGAAAATAAACCAGAAAACGCAGATGAATTGGCTTGGAGAAAGATGGATGGTAAGGCAAAATCTGATATAATTTTGTGTATTTGCCCATCTGAATTAAAACAAGTCAAGAACTGTAAAACGGCTAGAGACGTATGGCTAAAATTAGAGTCTATTTATCAGTCAAAGGGGCCAGCTCGAAAAGCAACTCTTCTAAAACAGTTAATGTTACAAAAGATGAATGAAGGTGATAAGGTACGAGATCATATAAATTATTTTATGGATGTAGTTGACAAACTTTCTGAAATGGAAGTCGACATTAATAAGGATCTGCTCACTATCATGCTTTTGTATAGTTTGCCAAAAAGTTTTGAAAATTTTAGATGTGCTATTGAGTCAAGGGATAACCTTCCTGACCCTGAAACTCTAAAAATAAAAATTATAGAAGAGTATGATGCTAGAAATAATTGTTGTAAAAGCTCAAGCCCTGAAGATGCACTAATTGCTAAAAAATATTCGTACAGAAATGTAAACAAGGAAAGGTATGGTTAGAACTCAGAAAATAAGAAGTCGTTTCCATATAAATGTCATAAATGTCATGTTTTTGGACATAAAGCCAGTCAATGTCATTCAAAAGGTAAAAATGATGCAAAGCAAGCTAAAGCTGTAAATGAAGAGCTAAGTTTATGTGCATGGAACGTGACATGTAATGAATTTAAGAAAAAAGAATCGAAATGGTGTTTAGATAGTGGAGCGACAGCACATTTTAGTAACACAGAAGAAGATTTTATCAAAGTTTATGAAACCTGCAGTGAAAAATTTAGCTGATCAAACGTCAACTGAAATAACTGCTAGAGGTAAAGTTAGATTTAGTTCTAATGTATTTGGTAATAATCAGAATGTTACGCTAAGTGATGCACTTTATGTACCGAATTTACGTTCAAATTTACTTTCCGTCAGCAAAATGACAGACAAAGGATACGAAGTTACTTTTAACAAAGAAAACGCTTTAATTTTTGATAAATCTGGAGAAATTATGTTGGTGGCTGAACGCATAGGAAATCTTTATTTTGTAACCGGATCAGAAAAAGAAACGAGTGAGAATTCTGTTTTTGCTTCGAGTACTCAGAAGTCACTGGAAAATTGGCATAAACGTTTGGGTCATTTAAACTATAAAGATCTAGTCAACGCTGTGAATAATAAAAACATTATTGGACCTGAAGTGACAACAGCATTGGAAGGACTAGACTGTGAAGTTTGTTGCAAGAGTAAGATGACAAGAACACCGTTTCCTAAAATTTCTGAACGGAAATCTGAAGTTTTGGACCTAATACATTCTGACGTTTGCGGTCCAATGCGCGTTCAATCTAAAGCAAATGCCCTATACTTTGTAGAGTTTATAGATGATTACTCAAGATGGTGTGAGGTCAGATTTATAAAGGGAAAAGCGGAAGTTGCAGAAAAGACTAAAGAAATACTTACTATGTTTGAAAATCAGAAAGGAAAACGCGTTAAATGTATTCAGACAGATAATGGTACAGAGTATCTAAATAACAATTTAGACCAATTTCTGAAAGAGCATGGTATTGTAAGAAGACTGACAGTTGCTTACAATCCAGAACAGAACGGGATTGCCGAGCGAAAGAATCGAACTTTAGTTGAAACTGCAAGATGTCTATTAAATGAGTCTGGACTCCCTGTAAGTTTTTGGGCAGAAGCGATAAATACTGCTAATTATATTAGAAATCAATGTCCAACCAAAAGTCTAGGAGGAAAAACTCCGTACGAATTATGGACAGGAAGAACGCCAGATGTTAGACACCTTAAAGTATTTGGGTGCCATGTGTATTGTTTAGATAGAGTACCTGGAAAAGGAAAATTTGAATCCAAAGCAAAATATGGTATTTTAGTTGGGTACTCAGAACAATCTAAAGCTTACAGAATTTGGTTACCTGAAGAAAAGAAGATACACGTATCTCGAGACGTAAAATTTTTGGAACATCAACGTTCCAGTTCGGATGTAACTGAGAATGACATCTTTGACAGGTTGGAAGCGGTGTCTGAAAACAAGAAATATTAGATGAAAGTTTGAAAAATAATACTTTGGAAGACATTTTTGAAGATCAAAGACAAGGCTCCGATGTCGGAGAAGTTGAAAGTCATAATTTAAATGAGATAATTGATGAATTACAACTTGAAAACGAGGTACTAGAAAATAATGAGAATAGTGAAAAAGAAAGTAATCTAAGCGACGACGAACTTGGAGAATTGCAATTAGTACGTAGACCTGGTAGGCCAAAAATTATTAGAACTGGCTCACGAGGAAGACCAAGAAAGGAGTATAAAGTGACAGAGATTGAAAAAATGCAAGAAGATGTTAATTATTCTTACCTTTGTGAAGTGCCATTAAAAAAGGCGATAAAAGGACCAGATGCTAATGAATGGTATCAAGCTATGGCAAATGAAATCAAGTCAATTCTTAAAAATGACACTTGGGCAATAGTTGATTGTCCAACAGAAAGTCAAGTTATTGGAAGTCGAATGATTTTACGAAATAAGTACAAGGCAGATGGTAGTTTTGACAAGAGAAAAGCACGTTTGGTAGCGCAAGGCTTTAGTCAAATACCTCGGGTTCATTTTAATGAGACCTTTGCACCAGTAGCTAGACTGGGAACGGTACGACTTGTCATAGCCTTGGCTGTACAATTTGACATGTCCATTCAACAACTTGATGTAGCTACAGCTTACCTGAATGGTGAACTAAATGAAACAATATTTATGGAAACACCAAAACAACTTGCAGAAATGTTAGAAATTATAGTACGAACCGAGAAAAGTGACATGGAAATTAGTGAAAAAGCAAAAATGATGTTAAAAAAACTAGAAAACGGAGATAAAGTTTGTAAACTAAACAAGTCACTTTACGGACTTAAGCAAGCTGGAAGAAGTTGGAATACAAGATTAGATAAAGCTCTTAGATTTTGCGGTGCTACACCAACAGCAACAGATCCATGTCTATATAAAATTCATGATGGCGAAAATTTAACTTTAATCACTGTGTACGTTGATGATATTTTGATAGCTTCGAGAAATATGAACGTAGTTTGTGAGCTGAAAGAAAAGTTAGCCAGTTATTTTGAGATTAAGGACATGGGAGAAGTGAAAATGGAATTAGTCTTAATCAACGAGGGTACATTACAGACATCCTTGAACGATTTGGAATGACTAATTCAAATCCAGTTTGTACACCACTAGAGAACAAGACCAAATTAGTAAAAGTCATAAAAGTTTCTGAAGAAGATGAAAAATTACCATATCGAGAACTTTTAGGAGCTCTTACATATTTGTCCATTACTACGAGACCCGATATAAGTCATTCTGTCAGCTATTTGGGGCAGTTCAATAATTGCTATGACAAAACTCATTGGAACGCTGCTAAAAGAATGTTACGTTACTTAAAAGGGACCATTAATTTGGGAATAACGTACACAAAAAGCACAAATAGCAAATTGAAAGCATATGTAGATTCTGACTGGGGCAACTGTAAGGTAGATAGAAAGTCTTTTACTGGATATGTATTCCTGTTTAGTGGTGGACCTATTTCTTGGGAATCAAGAAAACAACGAACCGTAGCTCTTTCGTCTACTGAGGCCGAATACATGGCCTTAAGTGATGCAGTTAAAGAAGTGATATATCTTAAGAAGATGTTTACTGAAATTAATTTAGAAAAATACAGTGAGACCATTGTATTTTGCGATAATGCAGGTGCTATTAAACTTGCACAAAATCAAGTTTTTCATGCACGTAGTAAACACAAATCACGGAAGTTTTAAGCTAGAACATGTTTCAACAGATAATATGGTGGCCGATGTATTAACAAAATCACTCACCAAGGTGAAACATGAAGCCTGTATAAGAAGTTTGAAAATGAGTTCACATTAAGATATAATGTTCATCATGTATATTGCCGTGCCCTTATATTGAAGTGTTTAGGTTATTATTGATGTGATGTCAATGTAATTGATAGTTTTATATAGTCATTAAAAGTCTTATGTTTGTCACTGTTTTTAGTTTATTAAAGTCTTCATTTCACTGCATAAGAAAGGCTCTGCCATACCCAAACCCAGTGGCGTATATAGAAAAAAGTTTCGGGGTGGGCCCAAGGCAGTTTGGGGGGGGGGGGCGAGATCCCATGAGGCCATATTTTATGCTATTTTATGTTTGTATTCAGGAAATTAATTAAATTAATTATCACCTCTTCTCTGCCAAGAACAACATGGGTTTCAGAGAGGTAAATCGACAGTAAGTAATCTTCTTATTTACACAGAATATATATCTGAGGCTTTGGAGAGCCGTTGTCAGGTGGATGCAATCCACACGGATTTCTCTAAAGCCTTTGATAAAATTAACCATAGGATCCTCTTAAGTAAGTTAAAACATCATGGCTTCTCTGGAGGGTTCTTTAGATGGATTATGAGCTACCTAAGCAAAAGAAGTCAAATTGTTAATATAAATAATATTCATTCATTTAGAATTGAAGTTTGCTCAGGAGTGCCTCAAGGGGGACATTTGTCACCACTTTTATTTAATTTATTTATCAATGATCTCTATTTCTGTGTAAAAAACTGTAAATTCTTACTATTTGCAGATGATTTTAAATTATATTTAGTAATTGGATGTCATCAAGATTGCCTATTAATTCAAGAGGATTTAGACTGCTTTAATTTATGGTGCCAAAATAACAAGTTATCATTGAACTTAAACAAATGTAGTGTCATGAGATATTTCAGAATTCATAAACCAATAATATTTGACTACATCTTAAATTCTACTACTTTAAACAGTGTGGATCAAATTAAGGACTTAGGTGTTATTTTTGATCAAAAAATTGAATTTAATTTGCACATTGAAAATATTTGCAACAAAAGTCTACGAGTGTTAGGGTTTATATCGCATACTTTAGAGGAATTCAATAACGTATATTGCTTTAAATTGTTGTACTGTTCTCTGGTGCGATCAGGAATCCACACTATTTTAAATATATAGATATGTTAGAAAAAATTCAGCGTAGGTTTTTAAGGTTAATAAACTACAAGCTAAAAATACCAAAAGATCATATTGACTACATATCTCTACAGAGTTTATTGAGTATTCAATCTTTGGAAAAGCGGAGGTTTATGATGGATACCAGGTTACTGTTTAAAATTATAAATAATAATATTGATTGTTTTAACTTATTAGAAATGATCTCTTTTCAAGTTCCACAAAGACAGACTAGAAATTATTCTTTATTGTTTGTGCAATTTCATAGAACTGCACATGGGATAAACTCTCCTCTTACTAGAATGGCAAATTCTTTAAATAAAATCGATGTAGATTTAATTTATTTAACTTTACAACAATTCAACAAGTTTGTGAAAAAATTTGCTCAATAATTATTACTACATAATACTGTTAGTTATAGTTCATACTATTGTAATTTAAATTTTTGTAAATGGCATGACTGTTGAAAATAAAAAATAAAATAAAAATAAAATAAAATAAAATAAATATGTGGAAAATATCTAAAAAAATCGTAGCTTCGGGGGAGGCCCGGGCCCCCCAGCCCCCCCCCCTTATATACGCCACTGCCCAAACCTTAACAATTTAAAAATTAAAAATCGATTTTATTATAATTTATGAACATTTCTCAACACATTACTTTAAAAATTGGTACTCTGGGGTTTTTTGGGATGTGAAACCTAAATATGGACACTTTTTCACTGTGGCTGTCAGAGGGCGCTTCACAATGCTCACCTTATGGTTTAAAATGACCTTAACTTTTTTCTCAGTGTTTTTTTCAACTTTTTTTGTTGATAAAATAATTTCCTGAACTTTTTTAAGCAAAAAAGGTACTTTTGATAAAATCTGCTAGGGTGAGCCGTTTCCGAGATATTTCCGTTTTTAGTGTTCGATGCGGCAACGGAATATTGAAATTATTTTTGATCAAAAGATTTTGCTGCTACCTTTAAGGATTAAATCTAGTCAGTAAATGAGTTATTAATTTTTTTTTGTCGTTTAGTCATTTTCGGTATGTATCAGTTAATTTTTGGGAAAATAGTTTCACTTGGTTCAATTAAAATAAAAAACACCCTGTATCTCTGAAACAGAGCAATTTTGGACTAAGGTAAGTTGCTTTAAATCGACTTATTTTAACCTCAGGAATTTGTGCTAAGATTTTGTAAAGACCTTTTAGAGACACCCTGTAAGTTTCCCCCTCAAGTAAAAAGAAATTGGCAACACTGGGTAAGATGAAGTATAAAATCAAGAACCAAGTTTGTTCATTGTGCATTCCCTGCATGCCTCATTTATCCATCAATTAAGCATAAATCTTATTTAATTTATATGTTAATTTTGTATGTGCCTCCTTCTTACTTATGAAAAAAAAGAGATAGACAATTCTAAACATACTTACTATTTGGTTAATTTTTCAAAAAGAGCCTTGGTTCTTTCTTCTGACAATCTCTTCATAATGGCACTCTACAGACCGGATAAAAAACGAATCACAAAGAAATCAACTCGTTTCCTGTTTATATAAAAATCTTTGGTTAGGTATCTCATTCCAACCGGCCAATCTAATTCGTGGTCATGATTTAATGGAGATGAGGTAAATACTTTACTGGGTTACTGAAATTCACCACCATTAGCAAACTTCAGAGTTGTAAAAATCTAACCTCACAAAAAATTAAACACACTTTTTTTTGGTTTTCTTTTAAAACTTGTGAAAATGAATGTGGAAATTCGTGTTACTGATGCAATTAAGGTAAGAAGCAATGGTCAAATTTTTACACTACAGTCTAGTCCATGTTTATTTTCTAAATAGTAGGTACAAGTTTGAGTACATTTAAATAGGGTTACCATCCGTCCGGATTTTGCCGGACATGTTTTTATACTTATTTACCTAATCTGTGCGGACATGTTCGGAATTTAGGGGCGTCCGGACTGGAACGGGCCGGAAAAACAAACCGGGTCCGGAATTTAACTGGCCGATACCCGGTCCGGAATTCAGAAAAGAAGTATGAGGAAAGAATCCTGGGGTTAATACAGACAAAAATAATCATAAAAACAAAACCTAAAATTTTTAATACTGTTTTTTAAAACACACTGTAAAAGTATTTTTGGATTAAACCATTAAAATATGTACTAAGAAAACAAAAAAATTTGACTACAACAACATGTCACACATGAGGAACTCCATTTTCAGATAAAAATAAAAAAAGATAAAAGTTGGAAAACTTTTTCATTTAATTTTATCTTCTTATGTTAAACACCTATGCAGTTGCCTATTTTTTAACATTTATTTTGTGGTCTTAATTTGCTTTGTCTTTTTTGCTGTCATCAATTTATTTTTGTCTTCTTTGTTCCGGAAGACAACTTTTATTGGTGGTGGATACTTATTGTCCTTTACTCATTTTTTTGGCAAGACTCTGCACCTTTAGGGCATATTATTATTTTGTTTGTTACATCTTTTAGGTCTTCATTGTTCTTAGTTTGTGTACCTTGTATTAGTATGTTCCTTTCCAACTTTTCTTCTTCAGTGTCATTCAGTTTAGTCTTGATTGTACTCAGTTCCATTCTCAATTTATTTGGGTCTGTCTTCTTTGTTTGATTTTCTTGTAGGTATTAAGTTTCAATTTTCATCTAGCATTTTAGTGTAGTTTCTGCCATTTTGTTCCAGTCAATGGTGTACTTTGGTTTCTCTTCTGTCAGCTAACTATCTGGATTCTGCAGTTGGAAGAGACCATTTATCATCAGTGTCTGACAACCTGTGAAATACTTTACTACTTATGCCTAGACAAAGGGGTGGGACACTTCTGAAAAAGGTGTACAAATTTTGGTACAAATACATTGATATGTAGGTACTTGGAAGTACTTTTAAATACTTTCAAATACATTGAAATACTTTGTAATAACAAAAAACAGTGAAACCCATGTATTTCAGAAATAAATGTACAAATTTTGGAGAGTGTCCTACCCTTGGTCCTACCCCTTGGCCTAGACATTTTCGATGGTACTATTTATAATAAACTTCACATTGTAGAACTTCTTCCCCATCCAAGACAGAGTTTTTTATTCATTTTTAGGATATGATACAGTTTGTGTATTTATGTATGCTGTAATTTCTAGGTTTTTCAAACTATTAATTTGCAAAGAAAACAATAGTTTTTCAAAATAGCGTCATGTCGGCAATATAACCTAATTCTATGTAAGCCTGACAGGTTTAAACCTATTTAGAGCTTCATTCACATGCACAATTTACCCTACATTAACTTTTTTTTTAAATTTAATTAACTTAATTTTCCTACTTAGACAGCAAAATTTAGGAAGATATAAGTTTTGATTTGTTTTTTGTACAAACATTAATTTGTGCCTTTAACATTTTGCACAAAATGTTTTCTTAAATTAGTCTGTTAGTTTGGGGGGTATGTTAAATTAAGTAAATTAATGTAAGGTCACACATAACCAACAAGTGAAATTAAAGAAAGAAAAAAGTTTTTCTGCTTCGGGCGGGAGTCGAACCCGGGATCTCTTGCTTTGTACGCAAATATTCTACATTGAACTACTGAAGCCATACATAAATTTTCGGAAAACTTTTATCTATGCAGGCTGCGGTGTCTCAATACAAGAACGAGAGACTCTCAGGGTATTAACTCGACCAAGTCATCAAACTGATTTCTATAATTCTTCCTTCCCACTGTCAAAGGTATGAAAACTCAAAAGTTAGGCGTAAACTATCAACGTCTAAAAACATGAGATCACCTTTTCGTGTGTTAAAATATCTGATCGCAATGGGCGATTGCCAATTTAATTCTCAAATACCAAATTGCAAATAATGCAAGGACTCAAAACTATAAATAATAAGTGAAATTAAAGAAAGAAAAATAAGAAAAAAGTTTTTCTGCTTCGGCCGGGACTCGAACCCGGGATCTCTTGCTCTGTACGCAAACATTCTAAACATTGAACTTCCGAAGCCATACATAAATTTTCGGAAAACTTTTATCTATGCAGGCTGCGGTGTCTCAATACAAGAACGAGAGACTCTCAGGGTTCGAGTCCCGGCTGAACCAGAAAAACTTTTATTTTTCTTTCTTTAATTTCACTTGTTGTCTATAGTTTTAGGTCCTTGCATTATTTCCAATTTGGTATTTGAGTGTCACACATAACATTACATATCTATAGAAAATATGAAAATAAATACTCTAATTTTCTTCTATTCTATTCTATTCTAACATTTGCAGGGAAAAGGTCTGTTTGCCAAAAAGAAATTTGCCAAGGGGGACATAATCTTTGAGGAGGACCCCCTTATTTCATGTCAGTTTTCATGGAATGCTGCCTATGGATATAAGGCTTGTGACCATTGTATGCGGTAGGTAAGAGTTTTCAAGATAATATCAGCACTGTAAAGGAATTGTAAGAATAATTCATAAATCTCTTCTGGGTAATTTAACAAAAGCCCTTGAAAAGATCGATTGAAAAGAAAAAGAATCCATCCGTGATAATCGACAGCATATTGTCTTATAGGTCAGATCAACGTTGATTAGCGTTTTTACCCACCTTTAAGACGTCAGCGGTATTTTAAGCCAAATAAGTACTAACAAACGTAAATTTTGGTTGTTTGAATAGGTTAAATATGGACTAAAATGTTTCAAGAAAAGGTGGTACAGCAGTTTTCGCGAACTTGACGTTGCTAAACTATATAGTTATTAAAATATAAATTTTCAAAGTTTGGTCTTATGGGATTCCCTACCCTAAAATTCACTAAATGACGTTTTTCCGAATCTTAACTCAGTGTGTGCTTTTTCGCATCGTTATGACCCCACCATACGGCAAATCGGGGCTTTTCTTGATAAACTGTATAGTTTTTAAAATATGAATTTTCAAAGTTTAGCCATTTTGGTCTTATGGGATTCCCTACTCTAAAATTCACTAAATTATGTTTTTCGGAATTTTAAACCAATCAGTGCTTTTGCTGATAAACTGTATAGTTTTTAAGATATGAATTTTCAAAATTTGGCCATTTTGGTCTTATAGGATTCCCTACCCTAAAATTCTCTAAATGACGTTTTTCCGAATCTGAAGTCAGGGTGTGTTTTTTTTGCATCTCTATGGCCCTACCATACTGCAACTCGGTGCTTTTGTTTATAAACTATATAGTTTTTGAAATGCCATTTTGGTCTTATGGGATTGATTCCCTACCCTAAAATTCGCTAAATGACGTTTTTCCAAATTTTAACTCAAGGTGTGGTCTTTTCGCATCTATATGGCCCCACCATACTGCCACTCGGTGCTTTTCTTGATAAACTGTATAGTTTTTAAGATATGAATTTTCAAAGTTTGAAAGTTGAAAATTCGCAAAATGACATTTTTCTGAATCTTAACTCAGAGTGTGGTTTTTTCGCATCTCTATGACCCTACCATACTGCAACTCGGTGCTTTTGTTGATAAACTGTATAGTTTTGGCCATTTGGGTCCTATTCCCTACCCTAAAATTCTCCAAATGACGTTTTTCCGAATCTTAGGTCAGGGTGTGTTTTTTTGCATCTATATGGCCCTACCGTACTGCAACTCGGTGCTTTTGTTTATAAACTATATAGTTTTTAAAATATGAAGTCTATCCATTTTGGTCTTATGGAATTCCCTACCCTAAAATTCGCTAAATGAAGTTTTTCCATATTTTAACCCAGGGTATGGTTTTTTCGTATCTTTATGGCCCCACCATACTGCAACTTGGTGCTTTTGCTGATAAACGGTATAGTTTTTAAAATATGATTTTCCAAAATTTGGCCATTTTGGTCTTATGGGATTCCCTAACCTAAAATTCGCTAAATTATGTTTTTCCGAATTTTTAGGGTGTGGTTGTTTCACATCTCTATGGCCCCAACATACTGCAACTTGGTGCTTTTGCTGATAAACTGTATAGTTTTTAAAATTTGAATTTTCAAAATTTGACCATTTTGGTCTTGTGGGATTCCCTACCCTAAAATTCGCTAAATGACGTTTTTCCGAAGCTTAACTTACGGTGTGGTTTTTTTCTGTATGGCCAGCACCATATTAGAGTTTGGCGCCGCCCCCCCTACAAAAATTGACTCAAAAGGGGCCTAACGGGGCCCTCTGGCGATGACACCCTGTCGCACCCCCCTAGTTAAGGCACTGAGAAAAGTCAAGAGGTAGCAAACAAAAAAAAATTGCGATTTTTAATAAGTCTGATTTCTGAAGTTTGCCATTACATGTAAATAAACTGTGTCGCAGGCGAAAATTTAAAAAAAATAAATTCAGTTTTGTGCAACGAAATTTTTATTACTCTTAATAAATGTAAATTTTTGTAAAAAAAATCTAAATTTGGTAAAAAATTGCGGTTTATGAATTGGTTATTTATTTACTGGAAGTAAAGATTATCAGCTTTATTTCAAGTATGGGGGGGCTGGTTCCGCCACTGCCTAGTTTTATGTAGATTTTATAGACAACCCCTTTTTGGTTGAAAATTGAGAAATTTGATTACGTTTCACGACTGTCTTATTTTTATTAAAAATCCGATAACCAAAATTAAAGCTGTCCAGTGGTTTTTAAGATATCAGCTGATTTGTGGTTCTGAAGAGATCCCAAATATAAACAGCCCCTCTTTTTGGTATCCCTTCGAGTCTCCAAATACAAACTACTTATTGAAGGCCCGAAGTATATTTTTTTGGGGAGCCCCGTTGTTAAAAGAGTTTTTTTTTGTTAAAATCGGTCCCCAGACTAACCTTGCTTACTTGTATTGTTTTCTTTGAATCACAACTCTCTTTTTTACAGACCTCTGGAAACGGCTCAAGAAAATGCAAGAAGGCTTACAGGCAACCAATCGCTAGAACTTCCATTTCCAGAATGTTGTTCGACTGAAAAGGATAAATTGGTTGACTGTCCGCAGTGTGGCGTTGAATATTGTTCTAGCGAATGTCAGGCTATCGCCTTAGCGGAGTACCACAGGGTAATTTGCTTACAGACCAGAACGAGGCCCACTAGTCATCCACTGGAACAGTTAAATGAAGCTTGGAAGTAAGAAATGCTGGAGACCCTGTATATATATGACATATTTTAAAGAAACAGAGACGCGACAAACTTATCAAAGTCAAATTTATTTAAGTCAAAATCAAAAGAGAGAAATATCGGTCCTCTATACTCTAGCCTTGTTTAGAGAGACGCACCTTCCGTCCTTGTTAATTCATAAGCGTCGGAAAATAAAACTAAACGATTTTTGACTAACAATTACAGGGGGTGACGGACAAACGTGTTTGTTTACACAGGGCTATCAAATTATATTACTCACCGCTCACAACATAAATTATTTTAGTGAAACGTCAATGAACTTGGCAAGAAAATAACATAACCAAAAAATGTAAGTTTCAGTGACTTTGATGGGTTTGTCGTGTCTTTCTTTTTTTAAATATGTCATACATACAGGGTCTTTAAGACATGCAAACTATTTTGCGCTTCCCTTGGCGTAAACGGTTTCTTATACTGCCGTTCCTAAGAAGAAAGCGCATGTAGAAATTTGACGTTTTGAGCAAAACGGGTTTGTAATTTTTGTGTTGGCCTTGGTTTGTACTTTTTTAATGTCTATAAATTGAAATTGAAATAAAAAGTGATTCGGTTTTATTACCTTCCTAGCCCGCGCAGCAATGGCTAGAGAAGGTATTGTTTTTGACGAATTTTTTTTTTGAGATAACGCCGAAAATGTGTTATTTGGGTGTATTTGGACCTAGCTTAGCAATATCGGCGTTACGTCTGTCTGTGTGTGTATGTCTGTCCGTAACACGGGAGCTCCTAAACCGCTAAACCGATTTTCATGAAATTTTCAGGCAATCATCAAACATATAACTGGCTTGATGCCCAAACAAAAAATTTGTTTGTGAAACCAACAGAAACAACTACTCCGAGGGAAAATACCCCTACCGGCATTGAATTATACTGATGGCTTGATGCTTTCGGTGAGAACTTGTTAAAACCACGGATCACCTAACAAACAGATAAATAAGCCGGCTGGCCGTCTTTGATCTCGGAGAATTCAACGATGGCTGAGCATTGGGAATCAAACTCAGGGCCGGACTAAAATAAATTTATCATAAAATATGAAGGTTTCAGATTGTTGATGCGAAAAAATATTTTTACTGCCAGAAACAATAAAAACATTAAAATAGTTTTGTTCTGCTAAAAATGGGAGCTAAAATGAATTTTAGAGTCTCGGCCGCGTAAAAGTATTATATCTTGTCCTCTGTAGGGAACTATGGAAATAATGTGTTCTATTGAATGAGAGATATGAGAAGCACAAAAAGAGGTCTTCTTCTTCGTTCAGAATACGTTAGCATGTTGTCGTTTCCAGCATACAGCCAAACACAAAAAGAAAAAAATTGATTGCTTTTTTGTTGTATTGGGATAACATTTATTAAGTTTCAAGAGAGATTGTAGAGTAATTTTTTAATTTACTGGAATCAGATATTATTTATTAGTTTTTTTGAAAAATTGAAAGTTTGAGGAGATACAGGGAGACCAAATAATCTTTACAATTAGCACAAAATTGCTTCACGGTAAATTAATATTTTAAAATTTAGTAAAATCCAATATTCTAAAAAAATTGTTGTTTTATATGTATTCTTAAAAGTGTAAATGTAGCATAATAAAAAATTATAACAAATTTGTGTCAAAAACTCTTGACCAAATGTTATATTATAGTGTATTATACAGGGTTTAATTTAAATGATGTATGAAACTTTAAGGAGTTGTGGAAATGCTCAAAACAAAGATTTTTTTCGCATTACATTTAGACTCTTTGTTTTTACAAGGTGTTAAATTTAGCATTTTTTTTTTCGATTTTTTGTTTGTTTATTAAAAATTATAACAGACCATTAAAATTTTGTGGAATTATGCATTACCAAAACGGTAATAATTTCAAAATTATTCAAAAATATCTAAAAATATTGAAACCTATTACCCAAAAATCTGTTTTAAAAATGTTAATAAATTTAGTGCTAAAATGACTATTTTCTCTTTATATTAAGGGCCCTTTAGATGGGTAGGGGCCAATTCGCCGCGGCCAATTCGCTGTGGTCCAATTCGCCGCGGGGACAATTCACCGTGACATTTTTTTGTTTTATGATGTTACCATTGGGAATTGTTTAAACAGTTGTATTTAGCGTGACTTCATATATATTTGTTTGATTATAACTTTTTTAAACCTTTTCAACATTTTTTTTTATTAGGAAAATAAATAAAATGGCGGATTTAAAATGGCGGATTTTTCCGTGGACGGATTTGTATCTAACTCGGACTGATGAGATTTTTAAGATCGCTGATCATTATTTTTAACTTAAATTTAAAAAAATCAAAATGGCGATACAACATGGCGGATTTTTCCATTTTTGAACCGATATGCATCAAATTCAGAACTTTGGGTGTTTCAGGTCGGTTCCCATTTTGATTTTTTTTTAGTTTAAGTTAAAAATAATAATCAGCGCCCTGAAAGATCCTAAAGTTTCTAGTTTGATGCATATCGGTTCATAAATGGCAAAAACCGCCATTCTACATTCGTCATTTTGTTTATTTTTTCCAATTAAAAAATGCTGGATTGTATAGTTACCACCAAATAAATAGTTGGAAAGTTTGAAAACATTATTTTTATAAAAAAATATTATATGGAGTCAAGGTAAATAATCAATGGCGAATTGTTCCCGCGGCAATTCGATTGGCGGCGAAATGTCCCCGCGGCAAAACGAGCCGCGGCCAATCAGCCAGCCGCGGCGAATCGACCGCGGTTAATCGGCTGCGGCGAATTGTTTGTCTAAGGATCAAAATACCAATCTACAAATTTCCCTTTTCTACAAACTGAGTTTATGCCGCTGTTTCATACAAAACACCAAAAACTTTCTAAACAAAGCATAGTTTATATCTTGTTTTTTAGGATCTAATGGCGGCGCATTTTTAAATTTGAGATAAATATAACAAATCCTGCAAAAGTATTTAAAAAAAAGTCAAAATCAAAGGGGTTGCAGATCTATATGTCCTTAAGAACTCTTTGCACTTAAATCATTTACAGATTCATCTCATAGGACATTTAATTATTGAACACCTTGTATAGGATATGACAAAAGTTTTTAAAAAATCGAAAGATAAAATAATGTATAAGTTTGCTTTATAGGATCCTGCGGAAATCGAAAATTACTTCGATTAAGAGTATACCGTCGCGTGGATTTACAGTCTCTTACGGCACAAACCGTTCCCATTGTTTAAAATCAAAAATAACATATATCAAATACAAAAATCACATCTACACACCACTAATGCTCAACACGTACTAAAAGTTTAAAAAATATTGAAATACAGAATGCGCCTCTGGAGTGGTTGACCCCAACATGGCAGGCTGCGTGAAAGATGCGCGCCCCCACCACCTGAGTTCCCTATCTGTTTGTTAGGTGATCCGTGTTAAAACTGTGTGGTTTTCACTATCTCCAACGTCGATCACAAGGATACGAATGATCCTCGTCTGGAACACGTCCTGACAATCAGGAACAAGTGATCCATGCCAATCCACTACCGGTTTCGACCTTTTGGGCCATCCTCAGGTGCATGTAGGCGATAGCTCCGTGTAGAGCATAAGTTTTGTGAAACGAACAGAAACAACTACAAAGAGCGGTGCTAACTAACCTGAATATACATGCACTTCTCTGGCAAAAACATTCAAATAATATTTACACAAATGTGAATGTAGGAGGATATGCATTTTCTTATATCTAGTTCAGTTTATTTTGCTATATTTTACTATAGTTACCTATTTTCTATTAGATAAGCAAGGCTTTGTCAATGTATATTTTGAATATTCTAGGACAATAAAGCTACTTTTAAATTTGAATGTATTAATGTTAATTATATTTTTTTGACAGTTAAAAAACTGAAAATATGCTAACTTTTTAACGCACCATCGCATTGGGTTTATATCGGATTGTCGTAGAACATATTTTTCTCAATAATTTGTGTTATAACCAAAAACTTTATAGGAGCTTTTGTTTCTGAGATATTTACAAGAAACTGTTCTCGAGGCTGGTATAGCATGGAGTTTACTTGGAGTGTGCTAATGGGCTAGGAAGGTATCAGATCCAACAGATTTATTTATTTAAATTGTTTCTACAGATGTATAACTTAATTCTACACCAGAATATCTAAAAATCCGAAAAGATAACCTGATGCGTTCCTCTCTTAGGAGAGTATCAGCTGTCGGTGAAAAGCTTGCGGTTTTACTTTAGGCAGCATCTCTCTTATAGATATCGTACGATGAGATTCATATCTCGTCTGCTAAGCTTTGCATTTATATAGTTTTCTGATGAGTCCCTTTAGGACGAAACAGCTGCCCACGGAAAAATGCAAGAGAAACTAAACCTTTGTTTGCCCGATCACCCACAAAACCAAAGTTTTTGTTTTAATAATTTTGGAATTAATCGTTTCAATTTTTAGGCAAATGCATTATCCTCCTGAAACCGGTACAATTTTCCTGATGGTTCGATTATTAGCAAAAATTTTGCAGGCTCCTAATCATGAATTGGCCACACAGCAAATCTTGGGTTTTTGTCATAGAAGTGTTAATGAGGATGCTGAACTGGCGCATAAGTTTTTAGGTAAAGTGATATCTACTTTACGCCTTTAATTATTTTTTTCGAGTTGAAATTCTAAATAAGTCTGGAGGGTATGTGTGTATCGCAAAAAAAAAATTCAAGAATGATGATGATGAAAGCAGTTTTATAAAATGCTCTACACTAAAAGGTTATTTTTTAAAGTTGAAACAGTATAGATGTAATAATAAAAGTATAAGAATATTCATACAAGTTTATATCTTTAATTTAACAAAATAGGGATAATTTACTCTTGACAATTTTTGAAAATGCTTGTAAAAACACCGTACGTCAATTATTTGAGCTTATTTTTTTAACACATTTTTCAACTTCTTGTTTAAGGAATGCAGAGCTAATCCACAAAAGCTCAAATTTCAACTCGAAAGCTTTTGATCATAAAGGTTATATTAACCTAGTTTGTTTAAAAAGCTGCGTTTAAAATTGTCACTGTTTACTTGAATGCAAGCTTGGGTACTTCAAATTGAATTTCTAGCAATTTTAAGAAGCTTTTGGAAGAAAAACAGTTAAATAAAAAAAAATTATGTTTAATTAGAATCCATTTTCTGGTTTTTTTTCTTCAAACCTACTGTAACAGGGAACTTGTTGTAATATATACGTCGTAAAACACTCTGTATAATAAAAACCTTTATGTTACTTAACTTTACTTTAAGGCTCATTTAGAATGTCACGCCACTAGCGAAAGTGACTAATTACGCAAATTTCCTTTAGTGTCAAAAGTTAGACATTTGCATAATTGGTTACATGTTATAAAACAAATTCGAGCGGTCGACCGTTCGGTTATTAGTTCTCGTCGTTTAAATGCGAGAATTAAACAGAGAGCGTTTAACTAAGATACATCAAAAAATCATGCATTTTCATTGTTCTTTCTTTGTAGCTCCGGAGCACGGTTATAACCGGTTAATAAAACAATGAAAATGCATGATTTTTTGACGTATCTTAGCCCAGTCATATTAGGTGAAAAAACCCTGAAACTTGGAAAAAAATTGATGCAAGCTGGATTTTTTTATAATTATGTCTTAGCATCTGGGACACATATTCTCTGCCAAAATCCACCCCTGAGCTTTGCTAGATATTTATAAGGCCTTAAAGATCCTAAAAATCGGTTTTTAGCGAGTTTCTCAAAAACTAATAACTTTTTTTAAAAAGTACGAGAAAAAAAAAGCGTACATCAAAAAAGTTCGACTTCTGGGTAAAAACAGCTGTAAAATATGTGCAAATGTGCACTTTTATTATATTTGAAATATCAGCCAAACTGATATGGATGCAATTTTTATAAATTTAGTAAAAATAGTGTTTCACTAAACTTTAATGGGACAAAGGGGTTTAAACAAATTAAATGTAACCTAAGGGTAGCTTTTAAGTGTTTGAAATTATAAAGGTACATAAAGTTTTACAGATTAGTCTTAGTATCATGATTTTTCACCAAATATGTATGTACACTAAGAGCTTTAGTTTTTAATATAGTTTAAAAAAATCATTTATTAATATAGCCTGGTTTTTGATGGCCTTGGTGAAAAATCATGATATAAAAATCTGAAAACTGCATATTAATACTTTGTTAAAACGTAATGTAAGTACCTCTATTTATAATTTCCAACCCTTGATAAACTACCCTTATGTTGCATTTCATTTGTCTAAACCCCTTTGTCATATTTACGTTTAGTCAAACACTATTTTTTTCTAAAATTTAATAAAAACTGCTTTAATATCTGTTTGGCAGGAATTTCAAATAAAATAAAAGTGTGCACATTTGAGCGTATTTCATTATAACCAGAAGTTTAATATTTTAATATTACACTTTTTTTCTCGTACAATTTCTAATTGTATAAAAACAAAATTGTCAAAATGCCATTGGTGGTCCGGTTGGTGTTGACCATTTTCTTAACTTTTACCATCGAAGAAATAACATCTAAGTATTTCTTCGATGCTTTTACTAAAACTAAATTTTAGTAAATGGTGTTTTATACAAGTGGGGATCATGCTTAATATTATAAATTATCAACATTTTAAAACAAGTTACCTACAGGGTAAAAAAAAATAAAATAAATCAAATCATTTTTTGTACAATATATTTTTTAAAATGTTAGGTTAGGTTTTTTTTATTTCTATAGTGTATAGACCGAATGATTTTGCGTATTTTTTCTCTCTTGACTTATTTGGAATAAGTTACTAGTGTTCAAGAAAATCGCAAAATACTGATTTTTAGAACATGTAAGGCCTTATATCTAGCGAAGCTCAAGGATGATTTTGGCGAAGAATATGTGGCAGATGTATCCTAGATGCTAAGGAATAAGTGTACAAAAATTTAGCTTGCGCCTATTTTTTTCGAGGTGATTATTTGACAGCTATATGTCAAACCCGTAAAAATGTAACTGCCTATGGCTCATGCTTAAGCAACAGTGTGCAATTCTCATTGAGACTTTATTCAGACCGCAAGGCATTGGAAAAATTAATTTATTATATGTATGTTTAGGGGAGAAGTTTGCCAGCCAATTGTCACTGTTGCACAATCTGGTTGTAGCCGCTGTGCCCAATGAGGGAATAGAACAGTTTTTGTCACCGCAAGGATTTCAGAGTTTGCTGGCTTTAATAGGTAAACACACACCAGTATTTACTAAAATCCTAAAACATGGTGCTAAACAGAACCTTCTGTATGACATATCTGCATATTTTCAAATATTTACAGGGTTTTGCTGTATATTTTTACATCCCATCCAGCGTAGATATGATAATATGGTAAATACAGAGGTTTCCACAAAATACAAAAAATGTTACAAAATACATCTAAAATAATTAATCTCCTACACCAACGTTTGCCATTTACTAAAATTTATTTTTTTATATTTTGACCTAAAATTTCTTAAGGTTCATAAAAAAAACATAAAACTTTTGCATTGGCCATGCATATTTTGCTATTATTTTAAATAACTTCTTTAGGTGAGATATACAGGGCTCTCAACAGATAAACAGGAAAATAATATGAAAAATATGAATTTTTTAAATAAAAATATGAAATTAAGAAAAAAAAATATGAAGGAAATATGAATAAAAATTAGGTTT
This sequence comes from Aspidapion aeneum, assembly GCA_963576565.1. Lineage (NCBI taxonomy): Eukaryota > Metazoa > Arthropoda > Insecta > Coleoptera > Brentidae > Aspidapion > Aspidapion aeneum. The sequence continues at coordinate 114,003,928 of OY755040.1, forward strand.
TTTTTGGTCCCCTACCAAATGGCCGGTTAAGCCAAACCCAACTTTTTTTTAGGAAAATACATTTACTAAGCAAAACTATATATATTTTTTATTTTATTAATACAGAAGTTGAATTAGGCGTGGATGGCGTATGGCCAAAACAAAAACAACAATTCAAAGTAATAGAATTAAATTAGTATTAACAAGACTGAAGGGGTAATTTTAAATTTGTGTTTGCATTAACAGTAGTCACTGGAGCAAACATTAGAGAGTTATTGGAAAAAGGCACAGATAAGCCAAGGCCCCAATAAGACCAGGTCTAATTTAGACCATTTTACATTGTAAGATGCTTCAATTATGACTTACCAACTGTTTTAAGGCTCGAACTAAATACGGCCTGATTTATTTATTCTTAATTAGGCCAGAACCTATTTATTTTGGGCTTTAAAACAGCTGATGTTATAACTAAAGCATCTTACAATGCAAAACTAAATAAGGCCTGGCCTTATTGCTGCCTGGTCTTATCCGTACCTAATTCCAATAACTCTCTTTTAGCCCCTCAGTTCATGTTCATTGGGGAAAATATGAAAAATATGAAGGTTTTTTATAAAGTATGAAGTTTTATGAAGTTTGAAAAAAAAATATAAACATTTTCATAAAATATGAAGGTGCTGAGAGCCCTGAATATAAAAATATACGTAAAAAACATGTACAGTACGACTCTTTAAAGCACTTTTTCCAATATTTTATGACTATGATTTCGTGATCGGTGGCTACCCTGCGCACCCTAAAAATAGAAAGTGCCACTTTAGTGCCTACATTATTTTTTCTAAGGTACAAATGGGCAAGGCGTTGGTACAAGTCCATTCAGTCAATGGTATAAAAGAATTGAGGCATTGGAATTGGTGGGAGAACAAAAGGAATCAATTGATAACTTTATTGACAAAATTTATGAAGACATGGATAAACAATCAGGTTAGTTATTATATTTACTAACATCATCCCAATCATTTTACTCTTCTTAATTTGCTTTTCTTATTTTTTTTCTTTTGTTGTTTTAAATTCTTTAGTAGTTCTTTGAGGAAATGTTGATAGCTTTGTTAACTTTTATTCAAATTCCATGTCTACAACATTGCATTTTTTTTTAGATTTTCTTCCCACAAACTTTTGTTCACATTAAGCCAACTGTTCATATTTTTTTTTCACCAAGGGAGTTTTGAGCTTTAATAACATTATCCCAGTATTGCTTGCTTTTTTCTTATGTAAGATTCTGTAATGAAGTATCCAGATGTTTTATTATAAAACAAATTTGAACTTTGGATAGTCAAAATTTGATAACAAATTTTAAGACAAATAAAGAAAATATATTAAAATTGTGGTTTTTTTATAACTTTAGCCATCCTGCTTATCACTCTATTTTTTTTTAGGCATATTTATAAATAACGAAGGTGTAGCCCTATATACGTTGCAAAGTGCCTGTAATCACAGTTGTGCCCCAAGTGCAGAACCTAGTTTCTTACATAACAACCATCGACTATCACTTGTCGCTTTAAAGGACATAGAAGCAGGAGAGGAAGTTTATATTAGCTACTTGGATGAATGCAGCTTGGACAGGTATGCCTTAATACGTTTGCCTACACGTAGCTATAGGATTCGCGGCCAAAACCGCGAATATTTTACCCCGCAGGCATTTACTCCACCGCGCACTAAGCCACATCCGCGCGGAAACAACCGCGCAAGACCCCAAACGCGCGGTTTAATACCGCGCAAGCTAAATACCGCGCAACATACTCTCCTGACCTTTTTGCCGGGATCTTAGGGACTGTAAAACCTAACCGTTGTCAATTGATCGCCAACGTATCCTGACCGTGTCAGTGAAGACCCGTATTCTTCATTGACATGTTTAGGTTTCGTTGGCCATCAATTAGGTTTTACACTCTCTAGGATCCCGGGAAAGAGGTCAGGAGAGTGTTTTAAAAAAATATATGTTAGGATGAGACCCTGTTACGGCTTGCGCGGTTTTGCATTTGCGCTGTTAAAGCTTACGCGGTCCAGGTCTGGCGCTTAGGTGCCCGAGTTCGTGACTACAGTGGTAAATGCCTGCGCGGTAAAATTATCACGGTTTTGAAAAGTATTTTCAACAAAGTGCCACTTAACTATAGTTCTTGCCATAGGTTATCATGTGCATACTGAGAGCAACAAAAAAATCTGAAAGAAGACATGTCTCTAAGTTGTTTTTATCTGTGCGTTTTTTTTTGTCAGCCTAGAGTCAGCATCTTTTTATCCAGAGACAATGACAGTTTTACCTTTAATTTTATACCAACATAACATATTTACTTTTTTATATATTATTTCTTGTTAGGAAATATGTTTATTTTGTCAAAGTCACCAAAGGGTAACTGCGTATGGCAAGAACTATACCCCTATTTCTATTAATTTAAGTTAAAAAAAGCTTTATAATTGCCACACTGTATAGTATACATGGATTTTCTTATTTCCGTGGGACGTTTTAAGAAGAACTGAATCAATTCCAATTAGAAATAATTCTACTTATCTCTTACTTAATTTTGACTTCTAGCCTGGACAATGTCAAAAAATCATCAATTTAGAGAAGCTTTTACTCCCTTACCTTTTTATAGAAAATAAAGAAATTATCTCAAAAATTTGTTTAACACCTTAACTGCCGATGACTCAACTGTTGAGCCACGAGGGCTCCCCACCAAAGGCCGATGGCTCGACATGTAAGTCATAAGTAATTCTTGGGTCTGACTTAAATGTGTAGTCATCAGCCTCTTATTGAGAAAATAGTCATCAGAGGCCAGTGCCTCAACCCTTGAGTCATAATAGTATCAGGTTATAAGAACTAACTAAAAAAAAAAAATAATAATAGTGAACATATTCCTAAAAAATCAGTTATTCGGGAAGGTCCTAAATGTTGTATCGGCAGTCAAGGTGTTAAAATATATTTTTTCATGTCTGAAACGCCAATTTAGAACATTAATAGAGGGTTGTATACGAAATCCTCAACAGGTGTCACCAGAAGTATAGCATAGGTTCATTGAGGTTAGAATAGTCAGTAAGTAATCTTATGGAACTTGACTGACAAAAACAATATTTTTGTTTTAATGTAGGTCACGGCATTCTCGTAGAAAAGAGCTAATGGAAAATTACCTGTTCATTTGTGATTGCCCCAAATGCGAATCGCAAGCTGACGATTTGGACGTTACGAGTGAAGAAGATATGTCTGAGGAGGAAAATGAAAGTGATTAACCATGGTTATATGTAAGTTTTTATTTTATTATCAAAATAAATAAAATACAATAATTCGTTTTTGTACTACTTTATCCCGAATTTTATACCACTTTGTCTTACAACAGCGACCATTCTTTGAAAGTGACTTCGTTTTGAAGCTTAGTACCCTCCGAGTGACACTTATCATTTGGTTTCTCCTTTCAAAATGTACCTTGCGGCCAAATACTATGCTGTCTTTAAGCGAATAGATACTGAAAAGTAACTTTAGCAAAAATATTTAAGAAAAGTTACTAGTGCCATCTCTTGATTTTATTAAATTAAAACACTACCTTTTTTCCCAAACCTGTTTAAAGTAGAGGCCCTGTAATCGAACTTGCCTGATACGAGCCACCTATGGTAACTTCGGTCCACTGGTGTGGTTTAAAATACTACGTAGCAACTAAAGGGCCGTAAAAAAAAAGGTGGAAAAGTTGCAGTGTGTTGGTGAAACGAAATTTGTATTAACGCGCTATCTTCTCTTTTTTTCTAGCACATGAGAGTCAAGCATTCACAACTGTGTGATGGTACAAATTTAGTTTTTTGATTTTTATTACAGAAACATTGCAACTTTTCCATACCTTCCTTTTTTTTAAAATAATTGTTACTACTTAATGTATTTTGTACAGAGGATAAATTGATATTTATTCCAGCGTCAAAATTTACGAAAATTCAGCCTGTTACTCATAACTTAAAAAATAGACCGGTGTACTGTAGACTACCATGTTTTGTAATTAAAAACTGTGTTTTAGCTATGTTATCAAGAAGACTATGTTATATTTACAAAATTAATTAGTAGCTTTGATAAATTTAAAATCGTCAAGTGGTCATTTTCCCCACGGGCACCAAAGTAATCAGTTGGTTGCTGTTCTCAGCCAATTCGGCAATCGAAACTCTACCTCTTTGTCTTATGAACTTGGCAACTGCTTCCATTTCTTCTCTAGAGACGTAGATAAACTTGCCCCTGTCATCGATAACGCCACTTAAGATGTCATCTTTTTGTAGATCTTTGATTCTGTCAATGCAGGCTTGTGTTTTTAGCTTGAAATGGGCGGCAAGGTCCTCAATGATCACGACTTTGTTCTGTTTGATGTAGTTTACGAATTCTTGAAGTAGGTTTTGCTCGTCTCCTTCTTCACCTATGCAAAATATTTGAAATCAAAGTGAGGAAGATGAAGATAACACTATGATTTACATGCTCTTTGATATTGCATCTTATGACAAAATAGAACTTACCTTCTTCAAAACCTTCCTCTTCTACACTAAAAGCTTCTTTCATTTTGAGGTATTCTTCATATTCTCTCTTTTCTTTTTCTTCTTTGATTCTTCTTTCTTCTTCCTCTCGTTGCTTTTCTTCGGCCTTTTCTTTTTCCTCAGATTTTTTTCTTTCTTCCTCTTCCTATGGATAAATAATGCTCTTAAATTTTAACTCATTAATAGTTTCAAAACGAAATTGTTTACATACTGACTACTGAGAAAATCATAGTTAAAGATGAAACAGTTCTAAACAACTTTTCAACAAGCAGTGATCACAGGATGGTCAGAACAAAAATCTGCATTGAGAGCAATTTCGAAGTGATAAGAAAAATTAATAATAACAATGAACAACTTAACATGAATAAACTTACACAAAATAAAGCTATATAATATAAAGAAAGGCTAAAGGAACAGCTAACCCAAAACTTAGGATGCCAAAATGAAAATATAGATGCAATAAATGATACGCTGACAAGAGCTATGATCAAAGTAGGAAAAGATATCGCACAAAAAGTTAAAAAAGAGAGTAAATTGTATATCATGTATAAAAAATAAAGAAACTTATGGAAAAAAGGCGGAACCTGGAGAAAGAAGGAAAAAGAACATTGATAGAATACCCAGAAATAAATAAAACTATAAAGAAAAAATTAAAGAAATTAAAAGAAAGAGCCAAGAAATAAAAGTTGAGAGTTATAGAAAATCACAGCAATATGAAATGTCTAAGGTAGATATGAAATAATTAAAATAAAGGATATGAACGGCATAGAAACTAACGTTAAAGAGGAAATTATAAATATGACACAACTATTCTATACAGAATTATACCAAACAAAAAAGGAACCATCACAAGAAACCATAAAGTGAAAGCTACAACATGAAATAAGTAAAGCGGAAATAAAGAGTGCATTAAAGAAAACAAATAACAAGTCATCTGGAATAGGCGGAGTAACGGTACAAATGCTTAACTACGGTGGTAAAGCTGTAGTTAATACCCTCCATATTCTCCTGAAAAAAATGTCCCCTAAACTATTTAACCAGGCCCTAGAAATTTTTTTTAAAGACTTAGATTGGGTAGAAATAGGCATGAAAGTAAGCTGACAATACTTAAACTACTTAAGATATCTGATAATATCGCCTTAATAACAGATAAGAAAGAACTGATAAAAATGCTAATCATAAAACCAAAATCATAATAAACACAGATGAACATATCACCATCAGAATAAACCAAGAAAAAATGGAACAAGCAGAGGAATATATACCTGGAGAACCAAACAGAAGCATTCGGTAAATTAAGCTACATATTAAAATACTCTGCCAATCTATGGGCACCTAAGCTCACACTAGGTACTATAGTTATAGTGTGAGCTAATATAATCAAAAACTGAAATATATTTTATTGAACTCCAGACTCAATTACCTTTCGTTTGATACCACACAAGCCATGTTTTGACTTAAACTCAAATCTTTTTAATCTACCCCCCCCCCTTTTGAAAAAAACTAAAATGTATTTTGTTTAACTCCAGACTCAATTACCTTTCGTTTGATATCACACACGCCATATTTTCACTTAAACTCTAATTTTTGACATCTACCCCCACCCTTTTTTTAAAAATAAACTAAAATTCATTTTTTTTAACTCTAGACTTAATTACCTTTCGTTTGATATCACACACGCCATATTTTCACATAAACTCTAATTTTTGGAATCTACCCCCACCCTTTTATTTGGCTTGCGTTCGGTGGATTTTGTTCATTTTTAAATGGGACCATCACGGCCCAAGATCCAACTTAGGTACCAAATTTCATTAAAATCGGACAAGCGGTTTTTGAGTTATGCGGGTTGGTCGTTACAGACAGACATACAGACAGACAGACAGACAGACAGCAAAACAAAAAAGTTTCAAAATCATCTGAAACGCAAAGATATATAAAAATTTTTGAAATCGGAGCAACTTTTTTTTTATCGAAAAAATTAGGATCACCATAGCTCACACTACTTATAGTAGTAGTGTGAGCTAAAATATAATCAGTACTTCAAAACGAAAGTGTATAACCTGTACTTATGGATTTCGAACCTGAAACTTACAACATCAAACATGGATAAGGTACCAAAGCCCAAAGATTAATGGAATGACAAATGTTACATGTAAAGCACAATATATAGATAGATAGATAGATAGAAAAAGGAATAAATGGATAAAAAACAAAACAAAAATAAGGGATGTCAGGGGAGAAGTCAGAAAGACGATCGATGGAACAAAGTATTGTAAACTGGAGATCTTGATAAAATAAAAGAAGTAGGGATGAGATGGGCGGACGATAGAGAAGAGTGGAAGGTATTGGGTTCGGTTCGGTTCGTGATAATTCTATTGATAGTTTATTAGTTATAGTTATAACTCATGTGTTGTTTATTTCTTTAACATCATCGGCTTGAAAAAAGCTCAGTATGTTCTAAACTCTTAACTGATTTTTACCAAACATAGCTGGGAACACTGTATGAAAGATAGGCTTTTTCAATGAAATTTACTCTTACAAAAAAAAATTATGTATAAATAAACTCTGTAATAGTCCTGAACACTCGTTAAAAGCCAAACAAAACCATAAAGACACAAACACGAGCGAAAATAAAAAAACTCACAATTACTAATTTAAGCTAGACATACAATGCTTATGTCTGAAATAAAAATATATTCATGTTTAAAGTTTTCTTATACCTGTTCAGCTCGTTTTCTTCTTTCAGTCCTAAGCTGTTCATCTGCTTCTCTAGCAGCTTTCTTCGCAGCTTTAGCCTCTAATTTGGCCAGTTTTTTCGCTCCGACTTTTCCGTCTGGTAGCTCAATGTTGGATGTTTCTTGTTCTTCATCATCCTCGCCATTGGATTCTTCGGCCTGTTCTTGTTGCACTGTATAATAAATTATTATTATTATTACATTTTATTTCTGATATTTTTACTTTTTACAAGAATATATAAGGTGACAATTTCAAAAGGAACCACCTAGATTTTCTTGAAAATTATCAAGAAATTAAAAAACGCCGAAACACGTCGATTTTGTGCAAAGGGGGACACTTTTTCGCTATCTTGAAATTTTTGTAGCACGAACTCCCTTCGAGGGGTATACCTTACCCCTATATTTTGAATAGGGAAAGTGGGTCTAGTGATACTTGTTTTGAAGGCCTTTTGAATGTCCTTACAACCGTGTAAAAATTTCAAAAATCTATTCATTAATTTTTGAGATAATTGCTTTCAAACTTTCAAATTTAACATATCATTCTATCCCTGTTAAATTTGGAAATTTGAAAGCAAATATCTCAAAAACTAATCGATTAATTTTCGAAATTTTTACATGGTTGTAAAGATATTCAAGAGAGCTTCAAAACAAGGTATCACTAGACCTACTTTCCCTATTCAAAATATAGGGGTAAAGTATACCCCTCAAAGGGGGTTCATGCTACAAAAATTTCAAGATAGCCAAAAAGTGTCCCCCTTGCAAGCAAAATCGATGTGTTTCGGCGTTCTTTGAATTTCCTGATAATTTTCGAGAAAATCCTTTTTAAATTGTCACCTTGTATGTATTTGTTAATAGTAACAATATCATTTCCATAACTCTTAAAACAATGTTTTTAGGAAACAAAAGCTCTGACCAAATTTTTGGCTACTACTAGCTCAATATCAACTTCTGGACAAATCAATATACGAATTTCAGAATATGATGACATATTTTTTTTTTTATTGAAAAAATAGTCCATTTCGCAAAGTCGAGTTTGCAAAATTACAAAGAAAAATAATCTATGTCATCTCCACTAAAGTCTTTAGTTTTTGGCTTTATTTAGGACAGAAGAGACCATTCACCAGCTGAAATAAGGAAAACAAAGAAATACAAAAGTTTAGTTTTGTGAAAAAAATCATAAAATGTTATGCAGAATTTGCTTATTTTGATTTTTTTTCAAAATTTATTTTTATAAGTACACCCTGAAGTCTTAAATGTGACATAAGCAGCACATTATAATACAGCGTTGGAAAGAAAATTTAATATCCTATAATAAAGTATACAACCTATGTTTTCCCAAAGAATTGTAGTTTTTGAGAAAATTTTATAAAACCTATAATAAACATGTTTTTTATTAATAATCCCAATTTACGGACGCCACTGAATCTTTTTCTAACCTTATCAACCAATACATCGTTGGCAAGGGAATTTTGTTCTCCACAAAAAACTGTTCCTTTCAATTTTTGATAAAAGGGTTAGTTTTCAAGAAAATTGAGTAAAACTGAAAAATAAAACCAGCTTTTGAGGAGGGAGTTTTTCTGTCTCAGTCGATATTTCGAGTTGGTAACAGGGATATTCAGATTCAGCAGGGTCATATTATGGGGAAATGGTCTGTCTCCAAAAAGTAATTTGTTGATTTGCTTCTAGACTGAACTAACTCTTTGCCCATCTTTTTGGACCAGGTTTGTATATTCATACAGCACTTTTAAACTTACCATTTGCCCTCAGTCTAGCACCTCTGTTTCTGTTGACTTGCACTCTTCTGGGAGCACCTTCTGGACGTCTATTAGGGACAGGTCTAGCTCTGGGTTTCTCATCTAAAAATCAGACCAATAAAATAGTGCCTGACAAATAATGGTTTTTCATGAAAAAATTTTGTTAATAGTAGATATACTGGTCCCCCAACCCCCTCTGATAGTCTAGCCAAATAAACCAAAACATGCAATTTAAGTTATTGACAGAAAAAAAATCACAAAATATTGAAGAAAATTTTGTTTTACCAAAAAACTTTTATAAAATCAAAAAAGGAGTCTATTTAAATCATGTGTTTTGTGTTTTTGGGGGATCAGATTAGTATTAAATTATAGCTTAGATACTTCTTTTTTGATTTTATAAAGATTTTTGGTGAAAAAAAATTGTCTTCAATATTTTGTGATATTTTTTGTTTATAATTTAAATAGTGTGTTTTGGCTTATTCGGCTAGACAATCAGAGGGGGTTGGGGGACCAGATTAGTACTAAATTATAGTTTAGGGACTCCTTTTTTGATTTTATGAAGATTTTTGGTGAAACAAAATTGTCTTATATATTTTATGGATTTTTAGAGGGGGTTAAAACAAAATTTTCTTCAATATTTAGTGATTTTTTGTTTGTTTATAATTTAAGTTGTGTATTTTGGCTTCTACTACTACCAGAGGGGGTTGGCAGCTCAGATTAGTATTTAATTATAGCTTAGAGACTCCTTTTTTTATTTTATAAAGGTTTTTGGTGAAACAAAATTGTCTTCAATATTTTGCGATTTTTTTTTGTTTGTAATTTAATTTGGCAAAATCTAACTTCACAAAATCTAAGATCAAAAAAGAACTTTTAAACCAATATGCATCTTTTCTATGTACAAATGATCTTGAAAGTTTACAGGCCCCCATTACCCCCAATTTTACAAGGTTTTCACCACAGGTATTCTGCCTTAATCTTACTTGATTTTAAAGATTTTAATAATTGCTCAATTATGTCTTGCTCATTATAGGTACTCTTAGATTTTATTGCAACACAATTTCATATAAAGTTGATCAAAAAAACTCTGCAAAGCTTGCAATTGGTTGTATAACTTTGAAATTCCAGAGTTGATCCTCCATCTGTTAGGGGAATGCTCAATCTACAATGCTCTCAGAGTTCCTCCCATTGCAAAGCTATTTCAAACATATGTTGCCTTTTTAAATGTTTTAAACACCAAAAATGTTTCTCACCATGGTCAAACAGATTTCAAATTTCATAGTTAACACTCTCATGTTGCATTTGCCTTCTCTGAATAATGATAAGAAATTTGTTCCATATTTTTTCTAGTTTTCAAGATAAAATTTTTTTTTTGTTCACTTTCTTTATATATTGGATTTTGGATTTATTTTTAGTTTTAAATTGTATTCCTAACCATCTTGTTTATAAGGCAATCAAGAAATTGAATTGAATAATTTAAATCATATGTTTTGACTTATTCTGCTAGACAATCAGAGGGGATTGTGGGACCAGATTAGTATTAAGTCATAACTTAGATTCTGAATATTTTTTTGTTGATGTCATTATGCACAAAAGTGTAACTGCCACTAACCGCCTATGGCAAGGACTATAGAGGCATACATTTTTCCCAAAAGAACAGACATGCCTATGGCCTATCCATATGTTTACATAAACACACTTACCTTTCTCTCCACTTTTTGATCGAAACAGAAATGTCACACTAACGATGGCAATGAACACCAGCGCTGCAATCATGACCAATATTGTGATATCCATTTTTACTGTCCAACAAATTAAGAATAATTTATCAAAAAAGTGGAAAATCAAAATATTTTAAATAATCAGCTGGGAATATGAGGTTAAGGCTCAAAAGTTAAGGCCCGTTTGTTTAGAGGTTTAAACGTTTAAACTAGGTTTAAGAAAAATGGTGTATTGTTCAAACTTGAGGCTTTTTTTGCGAGATTTAAGCTGTACCCTGTTTCCACCAATGCATGCCCACCCCGATTCAAAAAACATCACCTGATGGGCCATGGATTTGCACTGCTTTTAAATGCAGCGTCACCTGATGCGTTTTTTAATCGGGGTGGACATGCATAGGTGGAAACCGGTTATTAGTCATGGTTACCAGTCCTTTTCTTTTCTGGTTATGCGTAAGCCCGAGGACACCTTAAAAAGAAATATAAAATACATTCGGCTCCTTAAGTAGACCTTGAGTGGCGGAGACGCCTCAAGAGTAACTATATATTCCGGCCAAACCCGGTTTCCGCAAGTGCGTGCCTATGCAGGGTTTTTAATCGGCGTGGACACTCGGGATTTCCTATTCACATTTAAGAGGGTTTCGATGAAATAGTCGCGTATTTTCGACCAGAAAAGCATGCAACTGAGTGCTAATTTGACAAAATAAACACCGTACAAATATTTATATTGCCAACACTTCGCGATTCCTTTTAGCAAAACCATTTATTTTTTAATTTCAATTTTATAAAATAATATAATGTAGAAAGTTCTGCAAATACTCGTTACACCCGGTTTCCACCTATGCATGCCCACCCCGATTAAAAAACGCATCAGGTGATGCTGCATTTAAAACTGGCGCAAATCCATGGTCCATCACGTGATGTGTTTTTTGAATCGGGGTGGGCATGCATTGGTGGAAACAGGGTATTAGTTTATTTTTACAATTTTCTTAAATAGGGCACTTAATAATGGCAACATTGAATTTGGGATTCTAGAAACCTTTTTCAAAAAATATCGCGATATCTGTCAATCTGTGTTGTCAAAAAGGAATATATAATTCGACAGCAAGTTTTCCATTTCTAATAAAAAATTCGAAAAATATTTTTCGTCTCAATCTCAATCTAAAATTTTCTAATACACACGTGCTAACAACTGTTTGGACGATAAATGCTGGCACGCTACATGTTACCTGAATAAAGTTTCCCTAATCCGTGGCGATTCCCGGGCTAGCGTGTTACTCCGTCCAGCGAAAAAGATTTTAAATGGACCCATAATCACGCAAAAAAACAGCTTAAGTTGGCAGCTGTGGCTGACAGCAAATGACTTTGACAGTTGCTTTTCTGTCTCTTTTGAACACCGTGGCAAAGAAAGAGACGAAGAAATTCTCTAATTAAAATGTCGGCCTGTGTTTGTAATTTATAATTTGGAAATTGGAAGATATTTTCTTTTATTTGTGGATTATAATGGACGCGACCGTAAGCGATTTTTTTAATGAAATCAATGGTATAAAAGAAGACAATAAGAAGGAATCTGAGACTGGGGGTAAGTGGTAAAGTTATGGTATGCATTTGGCTTGGGCCTTGGCAAAGAACCACAGGGATAAATAAGAACCAGAAAGCCTCCTTGGTAAACTCAGTGAGTGAGCCTAAAGAGATTCGTGTCTGAAAGTGCCAGTGATACAGGTATGGGGCCATCCTAGTAATATACTTCTATGTGCAAAATTTTCCTGGGTCACATTATTTCCAATACCTTATGGTTTTTGAATGGAGTTTATTAGCTACAAAAAGCTACAAATATACAAAAAACAAAATTTACATTTAAATACTTATAGTATATCTAAATGCTTAATAGTAATAACATTTTTATTACACACACAGATCACATTTTTTTTTTGTTAATGCACTTAACTTTTTTTTTAAATATTTTAACTTTTAAAACAATAAAAATAAATAAAAACCTATCTATCTATAATAGCTAAAGCTAATACAGCATACACCCATTCCTACCTAGTAACATACTCTTTGGACAAAAAACCGAGAAATTTTATAAGATTTTTTATTTAATCTAAAAAAAAAACAAAAAAGAAAAAAAATCTATTTTAAATAGAATATTTGTAATTTTAAACATACAAAAAACATACAAAAAAAACCACTACCTAAAACTAATAGCTAAAGCTCATACATATTTCTTGAATCCAAAGGCCTAGAAAACTTGGATAATTTGAATTTGAATAATTTGAAATTGAATAATTTGAGATTGAGATTGAATAAGAAGAAAAATTATTATGTAGTATTTTGTAACAAATGATTTTTAACAGTTTTTTTAAAAATATTTAGACTATTTAAACTTTTAATGTCAGTTGGCAACTTATTGTAAATATGGATGCCTTTATAAAACAAAGAATTAAAACTTGTTTGCTTATTAATACTTTCTAAATAATAACTACCTGTTGCTCTTGTTTCATATCCATGGGTTTCAGACACCAACCTTAACCTATCAACCAAGTCTACTATATTCCTATCTTTGGATAATTTAAAAATAAATATTATCACATTGTACTCAATGAATTGTCTAACATTTAACCATTCTAAATTTTTTAACATTGAATTAATACTTGTATACCTATTTACTTTTAATATGGTTCTCATTCCGATGTTCTGAAGCTTTTGTAACCTGTTGATATCCTCATTACAATATAATAACATTAAAGTTGAACAGTATGTAAAATGTGGCAAGACTATGGTGTTAAAAATTAGTTTAGCTGTTTTTCTACTAATAAAATTATTAAATAAAATTATTAATTCTTCTTAATACCCCTAATTTTCTTCCAATTTTTTTACATAAATAGTCAACATGCTCCCTAAATTTAAGTTTATTATCCCAAATGACTCCCAAATATTTTATCTTTGTAACAATTTCAATTTCCTCCCCATTGATTACTAGTTTATATTGATTCTCTTTAAAAATTATATTATCTGACCTTTTCCCAATAATCATACCCTTTGTTTTGCTCACATTTATTTTTAATTTGTTAAAATTTAACCATTCATCAATATTTCTCAAATCCTCATTTAAAAGTTCCACTGATCTCTTTAAATCTGTGCCCGATATAAAAAGCAAAGTATCATCTGCGAATAATCTGATTTGTGAATGTCTTAAAACTTTTACTATATCATTAACATATAATATGAACAATAAAGGTCCCAATACACTGCCCTGTGGAACTCCTGTCTCAACCTCAATTTCTGATGACAAACAATCCTGAATCTTTGTTTTTTGCTTTCTGTCTTTTAAATAATTTTTAAAGAATTTATATACTTTTCCATTTATACCCATTGATTTTAATTTTTTTAAAAGCTTCCCCTTATTTATGGTTTCAAATGCTCTATGAAGATCTACAAAAACTGCCAAAATATGTTCCTTCTTATCCAATTTGTCAATCCAATCAGAAACCACTGTTTGTAGTGCTGTTTCACAACTTTGTTTCTGCCTAAACCCAGACTGCTGTGATACCAGTATATTATTTTCATCAACAAAATTTAAAAGCTGTTCATGTACAATTTTTTCCAAAATTTTATTGGTACTAATAAGCAAATTGACTGGTCTAAAATCTTCAACTTTATTTGAATTTTTTACCTTTTGAATTGGAGTTACTGTTGACATTTTAAAAGCTTTTGGAATTACCCCCTCCAACAGGCAGGAGTTGAATATATTTAAAAGTGTATTTTTTGTTTCCTCAAAACATTCTTTTATAATTTCAAAGTGTAATTCATCTGGACTATTTTTGTTTTTCATGTCAAAAACAATTTTTTTCAATTCATGTTCGTTAATCAATTTAAAATCATTAAAGCTATTTACAATTAAGTTATTTTCCAAAGGTGGAATGTTATCAATCCCCTCCCCAATGCTATCTGTAAGATCTTTAATGGAATCAACAAAAAACTTATTTACTTTTTCAACCATGTCATTTTTATCTATTAAAATTTGATTATTTACATTAATTTCAGAAATATCATCAAACTGTTTTGAGGAAATAATTTTTTTTTAAACTTTCCACATTTTCCTTGGGTTATTAATATTGCTATCAATTTTTTCTTCATAAAATCTAACCTTTTCTCGTCTTATTAAACTGGTTACTTCATTACGGGATCTCCTAAAATTATTTAAATCCTCTTCATTATTAGTAAATTTATACCTGTTGTAGAGATCATCCCTATCATTAATTGCCCATTTAATGTCTTCAGTCATCCACTCAGCTTGTCTATTTTTTATTATTATGGTTTTCTTTGGAGCGTTTTGATCTAAAATATCAATTATATTTTTTTGAAATAAATTAAATTTTGTATCAACATTTTCTTCAGTATATAGATTCCTCCAGTCAATGTCCCTAATACTACTTCCCATTTCATTAAAGTTTACTTTTCCCCTTGTAACAATTTCTGTTTTTCTTTTTTGAAAGCAAATGTTTTCTATTTTTAATATACTGTGGTCCCCAATCTTAGGTGTATGCAAAACCAAAGCTGTCTCAGAGAAATTAGTAACTGCCAAGTCAATACACTTACGACTATCTCCTACAAAGTGGGTGTAGTCATCTACAATTTGTTTAAGACCTAATTCTTCTACTTAATTCTTTAATTTACATGCTGAAATAAACCCATTTTTTGTATTATCCATTAATTTATAATCTACATTATAGTCTCCCACTATCACAAACTTTTTGTTTTGTTCAATTAACCTATTAAAAATATTTTCGATATTTTCAATAAAAACTCTATCACAGGTGCTTGGGGAATGATATAGGCAACCAATAATAAATGAAAGTTCTACATTTTTTAAGAAAATTTCTAAATACCAGAAGTTATTTTCAATTACAATCTTTTCTTTAATTTTGTAGTTAATATTTTTATCCAGATAAATAGAAACCCCCCCTGTATGCCTGCTATGAGAATTAAGTCTTACCATATTGTAACCTTATAGGTGGTGACCTAAATAAAGGTCTCAAGATAGGCATTTCAGACCTGTAAACTTAATGTCCTGGTTATATTTTATTAAATAAAAAAAAGACTATTATTTTAAACTAATTTTAAATCGAGGGGTGAACAGCTCTCACAATTGGTGTACACATTTCTCACAATCTTACCACAATCTTACCACAATCCCTCACAATCTTTACACAATCCCTCACAATCTTAGCAAAAGATTGTGGATTTTCACAATCGGCGTACACATTTTGTTAAAGTACTCAAGAATACCAATTCTATTATTCTAATTTCAATACTTATTTATGGTTTTTATATTGTAGTGTTATCAACCTTGTAATTGGCAAAAGTGATATGATGTCAATCATTGAAACGTTACTTGAAATTTAATTAAATGTTTATCAGAAAACTCACACGATTTTTCATTGCTTTATTGCCCAAATCAATAAACTTGTGTACCTTTTTAATTTCTAGAGCAATTCCAAAAACTTCTGTAATTTCAATAAAGTCATTTTTCTGAGGGGTGATCAGCTGCCCACAATAGGTGTACAAATTTTTCTACAGGATCCCACAGGACTATACAGGACTTCTACCTGACTCCACAGGACTATACAGAACTTCCACAGGACACCACAGGACTCTACAGGACTCCACAGGACTATACAGGACACCGAGGGTAGTGGCACCTAAGGGGTGCCCTAAGCATGATTAAGTACTAAGGCTGGTAGGAACGGCAAATCGGCTCTTTAAGAAAAACGAGAGACATGATGACCTTTTTTTTTGGTTGCGAATTTTGTACAGGACTATTATACAGGACACTACAGGACCAAAAATTTATTAAAGTCCTGTAGGACAGTGTACAAATTTGGTTCAGCTGATCACCCCTCACAATTTTTCTAACACAGCTTCAAATTAATTCAAAAAAAAGTTTTGCCCTGACTAGCCCATCTCACTCTGGAAGTGATAAGGAAAAGTCTGAAGAATTCTGTAAATGTACTGGAAAATTCTGAAAAACTCCTCTGACATGTAATTTTCTGGAAAAGTCTGTTCAGGGAAAAGGAAGTTCAGGAAAACACTGGGAAACTCTGGACATGTTCTGGATAGGTCCAGGGATGTTCTCTAAAACTCTGGACAAATCTGGAAAAGTTTGAAAAACTATGGAAATATTCTAGAAAAACTCTGGAAGTCTGAAAATGTTTAGGAAAAGTCTGAAAATGTTCTGAAAAAGTCTGGCAATTGTGGAAATGTCTGTAAATATCCTGGAAATGTCTGCAAATGTTTAGAAAAAGTCTGGAAACATTCTGGAGAAATCTAGAAATGTTTTGGAAAGTCTTGAAAAGTATAAAAACCCCTTTACAGGACATTTCCAGGCCTTTCTAAATTGTTCAGAGTTTTCCAACATTCCTGGACATTTTTAGACTTTTCAATAAAACAATAAATGATATTTGTTATTCCTTACCCAATCTTTTTCATGTTTCATGTCAGAAAATGGTTCAAATATAATTTCTAAGTTTATATTAAAATATCAGACATGCTCCTATGGGTTAAACTCATTTAGTCAAAGGTTCACATCAAAGCAAAATCTGAGATTTCAACCTTCTGGGTCTTATTTATTTGTGTGAAAGAACCATAAGTGAGTAGTGGCTTTGGTGTGGTAGTTAGGTTTTTCCAAAAGTTTCTCATCTGTACCACATGGGTAAAAAGAATGTAGTCATCTCAGTAGTCATAAAACCATGGTAGGTACTGCTAAGTCATTGCGAGATTAAGTGCAGTTCAGCTATAAGTGGTTATTGTGTATCATAGTTCAGGAATACTTTTTAGTCTGGCAAGAATGCAAAGATGAGAGAACAGGTTTTCCATATTACTGGAACACAGTAACTGATGAAGTGACTTGGACGAAGCCCAAATCTTGTAGAGAAGTTAAACCCCCAAAACGACCCAAATCACCTGAAAAGAAGAATGCAGAACTTTTTTTGCCACCAGCTAGTGCTGTAGTTCACCAGACACCTTCTCCAAAACAGGTAATTTTTTTGTGTTTCATACAGATATTGCTGTAACAAAATCGCCATAACATTTGATTCCTCTGATTACTAAGGAACCTGAAGATACAGGAAAACGTGGTTGGAGATACAGAAAGTTTTACAAATGGAATAACTTTTTTTTATCTAAGTAATCTACAATGCCATTGATTATATATCTGTGGTTTTTTTCTGTAGTTAATGTAGGTGATAGAAAAAAGCTTTAAATACAAAAGTTGCAGATATCATTCCTTATGTCAAATTTTGACAGCAACTTTCTTAAGTTAAAGGGAACACCCAGTACAGTGAATATCGCTTATAACGATATCGGATATTACAACATATCGGTTATAGCAATGACATATTAACATTCTGACCGAGTTCTATAATATAACCCATTGTGTTACCCTTTTTCTCTGGCGAAAAGGGCGCCTTATGTGCCTAGTCGCGGGGCCTGGAGCCTACCCCACACTACTGCTACTACCCCTTGTCTCTATAGCGACGCTCGGTTATAACGTCCGAAATTAAGCGGTCTGTTCAATGTCGTTATAACCAATTTTCACTGTATATTATTTGTCAAAACTAATGGTCAAGTTAGCAACTTGTACTGTAATAGTGTATATATTGCGACTCAACCTACCTCGGCCAAGCCATCTTGCCATTTTATTATAGTGAGGCTGCTATAGGGAGGTAGGGATTTAGAGATATAGAAACTCCCTATATTTCTTCATGGTATAGTATTTTAAATTACTGTTAAACACTAATAAAAATCCATTTGGCCCAAGGTTCTGTATACTTCAATGTAAATTTGTAACTTAAGCAACTCAAAAATGGCTTAACTAGATATTAACAAACCATATGTTTTTAAAATCAAGGAAAATATCGTCTGTCCAATTCCAAAGTCATTAATGTGCATAATTGATGTTTTGAGAAAAACGCGTTTTAAACATTGAAGACATTGCGAAAAATAGAGACTTCATTTTGAGGTACTTTTGTAAAGCAACAAATAATGTCGGTTGAAAATTAAAAATTTTTGTAATGTTTTTCAAAAAAATGCACATTTGTTGCTTTGGCTTTGCAAAATTGCACATTTGTGACTTCAGCATTCGACAGACATTATTTGTTTCTTTCTGACAGAAAATAGATAGCTTAAGATAGCTGCTGCCAAAATTTGACATAAGCAATGACATCTGATACTTCTGTATTTAAAGTTTTCTTCTATCTCCTACATTAATTCCTTATAAAAGCCACTCAAAAATAAAAATAACCCTGTACATACAATTTAGTTTTGCATTATTAAGCTTTCCTGTAGGTAGGGTTGCTATCTTGTTAAAAGTAAAAGGCCATGCATATTGTGTTTAGTTTACCTTTTAATTGCTTTTTATTAAAAAAAACTAGTACAGCAAACTGGGGTCGAAATGAATGAGGTAGATTGACAAGTTACTTTATTGACACGCCTTAAGGTAAATTGGCCAATGGGGCCATTCATATATCACATCTCCCTTTTTGAGATAAGTTAACATTATAAACTTATACCAAGGCTTATACAATTTTAAAATTGAAATAAATAATGTGTTATATAATTTCTACTAATATCACAATTTGTATCTCTTAAATCTAATAAGAATTTATCATTTGTAATTTTCACAGTTTAATGTCAATGATTTGTGGTTAATTAACCATAGAAAGAATCAGTGATCCAATTAATAACTTTAAAGTTAAATTAGTTATAAAAAACTAATGAGAACTATTATTTTAAGAAGTAATGACATTTATTGGTTACCACTTGAGATTATCTATATATATATATATATATATATATATATATATATATATATATATAATATATTATTATTGATTACAATGGTATGATATATATAAATATTACATGATAAATTAAAACAACAAGTTAAAAAAAAATGTGTTACAAGGTAATAGTTAAATTTCACAAACAATTCATTAACTACCCTGAAAGGAAATAACACTTGAAGAGCTCTCGGGAAAGAATATGAAAGTCCAAAAACTGAAAATGTTCAATAAATCAATTTTTAGACTTAAAATTACTTTTTTGAAATATCCATGGTGATTTGGGACAAAACATAATATTCTTTATTTAGCCCAAAGACTCCAAATTACAGTTCTATTAACTATTTGTAGACTACTAGAACTGTTTGGTAATTATGGCTTCCTATTCTGTCAAATGACGGCAGTTCCCGGGAAAAAAGATAATAAACAGGATCAATCTTACAAATGGTCGGAAAAAGCTAGACATCTGTTTTTTGATAATATATTACTTGAAAATAACTTTTATTCACAAACAATCTGTGAAAAATTTTACAAAAAAAAAATATAAATTAAAAATTCAATGAATAATATATCGCAAAATATTAAAACGAAAATAAAATTCTTGATTAATATAACGAAATTTTTCTTCTTCCATATTGATTACCCTGCGTCCCTATGAACTGTATCATCATCTACTACTGTATGACTTGCCAGTCTTAACTTCTTTGCAACATCACTAACTCTTCCATAGGATTTTCTTTTTCTCGATTTATTATCCATTCAGGATATTTTTTTCTTAGTGTTGTATTGTCTTGGGACCACTATGTGTGTACCAAATTTCATCCAAATCGAATAATGGGAAGTGTGTCAAAAACGCTTCACAAGATTGGATAGATACTTAGTTAGATAGTTAGACAGAACATCTGAAGCTAAATAAAAGCTTGTAAAAAAAAATATCAGAGAATACGAATTTGTCACCATCTAAAATTTGAAAAAAATGGACTTTTATCCTTATTCCCGAGAGTTCTTTAACTGTTAATATGCAAAGAAATATTATTAACTTTTATCGCGAAAATTCATAAGTGTGTACAATGCTGGTACAAATATTCAAATACAACAATTGCTATTACAAAAATATAAGAAAAATATAAGTGCGAACATTGTTGTTTTAAACATAAAAATTCTACAATTATTGCGATTATAAACCTGTGAAAAAATAAGTGCGAGCAATGTTGTTATAACAATTTTAAATTAAGTGCGATAAATGTTGTTATAAAATAAGTAATAACAAAATGCGATCAATGTTCTTACAGAACAATAACAAGTCAAAATGTTGCCATTGTAGTTATAAAACATCAATAAACATACAAATGTAATAAACGGATTTATTTAGTCAAAGTCATAGGAAAGTCAATCGGTTAAAGCAAGTCATTGATGTCCTTCAGCTACATGTAATCTGAATTTTTAATAATACGTCCGAAACGACTAGATAATTTGTTGGAGCATGAAGGATTTTGAAATTTAAATTTTCAGGGCATCGAATCTTTCGAATTTAATGGGTTGTTAAAATGATAATTTTCTTCAAATAAATCAAAATTTTTTCAGGTATTTGATTAGCTATCCAAAGGCTCAATTCTATCATTATTTACAATTGGATTCTCTAGCTTTTTCTTCCAGTCTTTTGTCAAACTCAGCTTCATGAGTCTCCACTGAGCTTTGATCTACGATCGGAATATAACGTTTTTTAAGAGAATTTTTTGATGTTAATGTAGATTTTTTGCTATTTGGAGCAATTTTGCTTCTTTGAACTCTTTGACTTTGAAAATGCTGACTCTTTTTGAAATCTTCTGTTTCTTATCAATACGGAACCATCTGGCAACTGAATGTGGTAAAAACGGATACTTTTTTTATAATTTTAGCATTAGACCATTTATTTCCAGATTTTAATTGGACTTTGACATGCTTGTTTTTATTTAAAATGGGAAATGGTTTCGCTTTTCTTTCATACAGAAATTTAGACCTACTTTAAAATTTATCAGTGTTGTAGTTATGCCTGTCGAAAGTATTCTTCAAAAATGTTGATTTTACAGTAGACAAAGGGTCTCTCAAGGATCTGTTATTTAAAATTACTGAAGGTGTATGTTTTTCTATAGATACTTGCATTTGGTGTGCCAAAATTCATCAAAATCGTAGATTGGCAAATGTTATTGCATAATTTGTCAGATTTTGTAATACTTTATAACTTTTTCTGTATTTTTACCTTCCTAGCCCGAACAGCAGGTAGAGAATGTATTGTTTTCGACGAAATTTTTTTTTTGAGATAACGCCGAAAATGTGTTATTTGGGTGTATTTTGACCTACCCTAGCAATATCGTCGTGATGTCTGTCTGTGTATGTGTATGTATATCTGTCTGTAACGCGATAGCTCCTAAACCGCTTAATCGATTTACATGAAATTTCAGGTAAAATAGTACTCGATACTGCAACAAGCTGATTAGATTTTAGTCAAAATTCATTAATGCTAATGACAGTTAAAAAGTTTAAAAAATGCTAAGTTTTTAACGGAGCGTCGCATCAATATGCGGTTTTCGGAATATAGTAGCGCGCGTTTTTTGAAAAAAATTGTGTTATAACCAAAAAGTTTGTAGGAGCTTTCATTTCGGAGATATTTACAAAAACTGTTTTCAAGGTTGATATAACGTGGAGTGTGCTAATGGGCTAGGAAGGTATCAGATCCGTCATGGATCCATTTATTTTTTTCATTTATACTCAAGTTCATTTTATTTAAAAATATTTAATTATTTTTTTTCTATTGTAATTGTATTTTTTTAGATGAAAATTTACTCTCTACAAGAAAAGAAGCAGAGGCCAGTTCATTTATTCCAACAAAGTTTAAATGAAACCATGACTTTAAATACAAATATGGCCACGAGAAAACCGCAGCCAATCAAGAAACCCGAAAAAAAACCGTTTAGGAGGAATAGTGGATCTGATGACGAGTAAGTACGCGTTTTCTTTTTTAATTATTGGGTCTTATTTCAAAAATATCAATTTTTATTGGCAAAGCTACACTTATTTTAACTCCAAATTAAAATTTTAGGCCAACCGCCAAATTAAATATACTTGGATTATTCTAACAAAAATATTATCACTATTAATACAGTTTCTATTATTATAAATTTATTTTTATTAATATTAAAGATGAACAGATTTTACCATATTTTTTTGGCAATTTAAATCCCTGTCAAAGTTACATACATACCTACCTTTTTTTAATTTGATCTTTTTCCTTTATCTGTATACAACATTTTTATGCATGAAATTTTTTATAAAAAATATTGGTCATTTAAAATTACAAAAATACATGAAATAAAATAAAATTGCGGACAACAGTCAAAAATGGAACAAAACGAAACAAATATGAAAACGAATTAGTCTTGTAAAAATGACATTAAATGTTTCATTTAAAACAGTTTTATAAACTAACATCTTAGCAAGTCAGGCCAAATACAAACTATATTAAAGTGAACAAAAATTAAACTAAAGTAAATTTTATTTGAACCAACCTTTTTGACAGTAATTGTAAAAAGTTGGGCAAAATTGTTCAATAAGCTTCCAGTTAAAAAACAAAATAATATTACAAATACTAGGAGATGTTTTCTGTCTGCTTATTGCAGAATCGGTGAATAATCTGACTTAAAGTCAATTGGTGCCTGAAACCATCACAACTGATTCTCTCTCACATTCATACTACATGAAGACTTAGCGGGCCGGCTCCAAAAGCACCCCCATGGTAGGCAATTTTCCTTTCTCAATGAAAGGTTTAATATTGCTATCGTGCTAGCGCCATCTACGCTTTTAACCCGGGGCAATCCGCTTAACGTGACTTCCAAACAACGGCCTTCTATTGATTATCACCTATATCTGCAAACGACTTTAACTAATATTTTTCAACAGTAGCAGAACAAATTTTACAATTGTTACAGATCGACGAAAATACTCAAAACGAAATAATTAACCGGATCCCGGAGAGAAATTGCTCTTTCCACTCTATCCCAGTTTCTGACAGAGAGGTTTATAAAGCAATATGTAGCCTTAAAAATACCAGCTCATTTGATGTATATGACATTAATGCCAAAATCGTAAAAGAAATGTTATTTCAATTAGTTGTTCCTCTTACAACGTTATATAATAAGTGTATACAATTTGGTATTCTTCCGGAATGCTTTAAAGTGGGAAGAGTGTTTCCTTTATTTATGAAATGAGATAAGAATTCACTGGAAAACTATAGACTAGTTTCAATAGTTAAAATGAAATTATTTTAAAAAATCAGCTCGAAAATTATTTTGTCAGCAATGGATTAATTAACGACAATCAGTTTGGTTTTAGGAAGGGTAGATCAGCCGTTCATGCTATATCTAAAGTTGTTGAGATGGTGGTGGGGGGGTCTTGAGCGGAGTGAAGACGTTAGCATAACGTTGTGCGATCTGAGCAAGGCCTTTGACTGTCTCTCCCACAAATTTCTCTTAAAAAAATTCTCCAGGTATGGTATTGGAGGAACTGACCTTGATTTGATTGAGTCCTATTTAATAGGCCGCCACCAGATGGTCATCGTTGATGGAGAAAGCTCTTCCATACTACCAATAAACAGTGACATTCCACAAGGGTCCATATTAGGCCCTTTAATTTTTATAATATACATGAACGATCTGTTTCAGCATGTCAAACCTTTCGACTGTTATTGCTACTGTGATGATACGTCATTGGGTTGTTCTGCGGAAAATATTGATATCTTGCAGGAGAAAAAAACTGTTATGACTAACTCAGCAAACACTTGGTTTACTCAAAATAATTTAAAACTAAACTTGGACAAAACCCAAAATATAATTTTTTCAACGAAACCAAATTTAAAAAATGACCAAACGGTAAAATTACTCGGTATGACTTTGGATGGTGGGTTAAGTTGGGGTCCCCACATTACATCAGTGGCTAGCACACTTTCCTCGGCAATATTTACTTTAAGAAGGTTGCGAGATATTCCTGAAAAAAATACTCTGATAACCGTTTATTATGCACTTTTTAATTCGCATATTTCGTATGGGATTCATATCTGGGGAAACTCATCGTATGCAATAAAACTATTTAGAATGCAAGAAAAAGCGGTCAGAACAATGATTCGCGCTGGTTACAGAGATTACTGCAGGCCATTTTTTAAGGAGTTAAAATTGTTAACCCTATCGTCTCTATATATTTTGGGTCAACTAATTGAAATACACAAACACAGTAATAATTTTGGTATAAATTCTGATTTTCACGACTAAACAGGTTTCGGCTTAACATTTCAAGAAAAACTCTTTAGATTTTGATAATGTGTTGCCTTTGAATATAAAAAATCTAGATTTTAAGAAAATTAAAATAAAGTTAGTGTTAGTGATTGAAATATTTTATTCTGGTGACGAATACAAACTATTTTTTAGTAATACACAGAGACGCTATATTTAAATTTTTAGATTTTTAATAAAAAAATTTTTTTAAACATTTTAAAATTTAAACTCTGTTTTGTTTCCGTTTTAGTCATCTTGTTCTTGTTTTTGTGTATGTTAGGAAATTTTAAATTTCTTTAGTGTATTTAGTTTAGTTTAAGAATTTTTTGTATGTACCTATTCAGATATTTTTTCTGTTGTAAAAATTTTTACTTGCTACAATTATAATTTACAAACCATAGTCAAATAAAATTCTTGATTCTTAATTCTTTATCTACTTCGCTGATGCCCAAACAGGCTTTTCCCCTACCTCCTGTGAATCTGTATTCACAAACGGATAGTAGGTACGAGTTTGTACTGGCAGGCATGGGAATCGAACCCACTGCCCTCTAATCGTAAAGAGAACGCGCGTCCACTGAACGAACCATCAGGGCCAGTAAGAGTATATCAAAATGCAGTTTTTACCGTACGTTTTCTCTTGAAAAACTAGAAAGACGCTTGCTGGTGTGAGGTCAACTTCTCACCTAGAAATACCTGAAACCCGACAAAAAAGTCGAATTTGGGTCATTTTTACCTTCCTAGCCCGCGTAGCAATGGCAGAAGGTATTATTTTCGAGGAAATTTTTTTTTTTTTGAGATAACGCCAAAAATTTGCTATTTGGATGTATTTTGACCTATCCTAGCAATAGCGTTGTGATGTCTGTCTGTGTGTGTGTGTATATTATTTCTGTCCGTAACAGGATAGCTCCTAAACCGCTGAACCGGTTTTCATAAAATTTTCAGGTAAAATAGTGTTCGATACGCTGATTAGATTTTGGTCAAAATCTATTAATGCTAATAACAGTTTTTTGACAATTAAAAACTGCTAACTGTTTAACGGAGCAATCCATCAATACACTGTTTTCGGAATATAGTAGACTATATTTTGCTCAATAATTCGTGTTATAAGTAAAAATTTTGTGGGAGCTTTACTTTCTGAGATATTTACTGTTTTCAAGGCTAATATATTATCATGGCTTCACGTAAAATGTGATAATAGGCTAGCTAGGAAGGTGTCAGATCTGTCCGTTTAGTTCGATATCAATGAATACACAAGTTGTATTCATTGTCGATATAAATAAATAAGTTCTTGATTCAGTAAAAAAATATATATAAATTTATGTTTTACTACATTTTTCTTAGTAAATTTTTATTTTTATAGAAAAATTGAACTTATAACATCATATGGAGGCGATAGTGGGTCAGAGTCAGAAAAAGAAGAAGAAAAGCCCATTAAGGAAGTAGAAAAACGACTTCTACCAGAGGTGAGTTTTTATATTTTTTTCAGGAAATCCTATATTGAAGAAAGTGGATTGCTACTTTTATAAATGAAATGTTTTTATAAGTTTTACTCAGTTTTCTGAAAGACTGTTTTGTAGAAAAAATTTTATTTTAAATAGTATATTACAAAGTGATTTAAGTCTAAAAATAAAAATAAGTTTGTCAATCTTATTATTTATTTTACTGATTTTTAGATTTTTAAAAATACAAATATTTTCTGGAGTAGTAATGAGGAGAAAAATAGACAGATTTTGCGAAGTAATTTGCAAAAGATGATCACATAGTTTTCAATCTGAACTGCTCCAATTTTAATCCGATGATGATATACTGCTAGAGCTCTCCCATAATTAATAAATGGTCGAGGGTTCGCAGTTGCTGAGGTTCCATTTTTTACAAGAATTTCATTTTCTATTTTTTAAACAACTTTATTTTTAATTTTTAAAAAATACTAACCACTTGTTTTAATACTTCGTTTGTGGAAAGTAAGCTACCTTAGGTCAAAATATACAGATATACATATGTTACACCTGCGATACACAATTCGTCGGGTCGAAAGAGAGTAGATATTTTGGTCGTTTTCGCTTTTTAACGAATAAAATGGTTGAAAAAAATATTTTATGAGTGTTAAACTGTCAAAAACTAAGTTGTAACTATCATTGCAAAATAATCTCCTGTTGAAAAACGTGTCAAAATTTGAGTAAAAAATTTCTGTATTGAAAAATTCACATAGGCGTTAAACTGTCAAAAACTAAGTTGTAACTATCATTGCAAAATATTGTCCTGTTGAAAAACGTGTCAAAATTTGAGTAAAAAATTCCTGTATTGAAAAATTCACATAGAATACTGCTATAGAATACTGTTTTTAGACGACGAATTCTCTCAGATCACAATAGCTGCTTTGCAATTGTCCCATTTTATAAACTAGAAATAAATAAGATTTTTTGAGGGACCGAAAAAGACATGATATGTGTTCATATAGACATTTGTTCCTAAATAAATTATAATATGAATATTACGAATAATACATATTTTCTAGCCACGTGACGAGTCAGATGAAGATGAAGAAGACCTGTTGGCTAAAATTCAAAAGCGTGCCAAAGAATTGAAGGCCCTGGGAGGTGACGTTCCTCCAGAAGTAAAAAAAATTATCGCAAAACCTGTTGCTGAATTAAATCAGTCAATAAGTACAAAAGCCATCGCCGGATTTTCGCTTGTCGGAGCTTACAGGTGAGTTCTGTATTGTATGACAATTCTGAACACTTTACAAAGTTCAATGTATCAAAGCAAATCAAAATTAGCTTTACTAGTCAGAATACAATAGTACACATTGACAAAGCCTTGCTTATCTAAATCACAAATCTGCAAATAAAAACATTAAAACTATGGAGATACTTAATCCCAAAACATTACAAAATAAATACATTTATTCACAAAATCGAAAAGTGTAGCATTCATAGCTTGCTTTGGAAACAATGGCAAATTTAAATTTGCAGGCGCAAATTTTCAAGTGCGCATGCATATGTTTTGTCACCCAGCTGCTGTGTGGCTAGACGCCATATTTATTGTTTATTTACATTCTGCGGTGTTTTGCGTTTGTCGTGTAAAATTATGTTTTTTTTTCTGTCAAAAATGGGAAATAATTCACGTAAAACATTTGCAGTTTGTGGAAAAATGTCCAGAAGAAGCAAGGGAGTGTCATTCGATAGGTATGTAATGTATTTTTATAATTTGTTAATAAAGTATTAATAGATCCCATTAAACGCTCTTCATGGTGTCCACAATAAATCTGCACAATATAGTTTAGAAGAACTACAGTTTTGGTCCACAATTTCATACATTTTCACCCAATAACTAGTTTTTAGAAAAAAAATAATGGACATTAAACAGATCCTACATTTTTGACAATTAGTGACGGAGTAGGTTCCAAAACCACCAAAACTGACATGTTCAGTAACCGAAATCATGTCTACCCGAAAAAGGAACATTAAGAATTAAATGGGGGTCCTGGCTTCAAGTATCGCGTGTGTGAATACATCAGTTTGCCCCATTATTTATGCTCTAACGTATTTGCTAAATACCTATCAAAATCACAACAATAAAAAAAATTAAATAAAGTTTAAAAACAAATTTAACCAATACGTGGTGTAATTTTAATTGCTAACGCCACAATTTTAGTTCAATTTTGAACACAGATATCTGGCATGCGGCCTCGTAATTTCATTTTACTGGTGATTAGGACACTCCGTGAACGAGATTCGACGAATGCCATGTAAAGTGCGATCCATTATAAGTAGACCCCCAGGTTTTGGCCCTTTTGTACCTTCCTAGACGGCGTAGCAGTAGCTAGAGAAGGTATTATTTTCGAAAATTGTATGAGATGACGCAGAAAATGTGTTATTTGGGTGTATTTTGACCTATCTTGTGATGCCTGTCTGTGGGTGTGTATATATTATTTCTGTCCGTAACACGATAGCTCCTAAACCGCTGAACCGATTTTCATAAAATGTTCAGGTAAAATAGTGTTTGACACTCTAATGAGCTGATTAAATTTTGGTCAAAATCCATTAACGCTAATGACAGTTTTTTAATCATTAATTTTTTTTTAATCCTTTCTTTTTAACGGAGCATCGCATGAATATGCTTTCGGAATATAGTAGACTACATTTTGCTTAATAATTTGTATTATAACCAGAAACTTTGTAAGACCTTTTGTTTCTGAGATATTTACTACAAAAAAACTGTTTTCAAGGCTGATATATCATGCCTTCAGTTGAAGTGTGCTAATAGACTAGCTAGGAAGGTATCGGATCCGCCATGGATCCATTTATTTAATTTTAGAGTTTTTAAACAAAAAATTCATTAAATGGGATAGCTCAAAGTTGGCCTGATTTTTTGTTTCATTGAGTCAACCACCAACAAGTATTCGCAAAGTCTTCAATTTTTTTTAAATAGGTTGACTAGTTTCCGTCTATATTTTCTCATTGTTTGAACATGTCTTTAATCAACTCAGTACAAATTAGGACAGTTGAAGGATTAGTTTTCAAGATATTTCGTCTCTCAAATTTCGTAAGAGTTTAAATACACGTTTTTATAAAAAATGCAGGAACTCCATCTGGGTCAGCAGTCTGTTTAGGGGGCAGGTTACTAATAAAATTTAGGTATGGGTTTGTAACTTTGTATACACTACCAAAGAAATCAGTAAAAATTCTACAAGTTCCCTATTATTGTAAGACATGCTTTGAGGTAGTTCAGCTATGTTCTTATTCCTTGCATAATAACTTGGAGTTTTCCAACTCGGGATTGAGAATAGCCTGAGGATAGCCGGTAACCAATCCGAGGATTCCCAACTCAAAGCCCCACCTTCCGAACCTCACAACCAATAATATTATTATTTACAAATGCACCCTTGTTTTAGTCCTTTAATATAAAATGAGAAAAGAACCCGCCTTTGTGCCAAATCGTGCTATTATCCTAAAAAAAATCGAATTTTGAAAGTTTTTTATTCATTTCACCTACCTCAGAAGATGTGGAAATAGGAGCTTTATTGTACGACTTTATTCTTAACTCTTTCATAACATATTTTTCATTTAAAACAGCGATTCCGAGGAGGAAGACGATGCTGAACTCAAAGCGGGAATGGCTTCGAAAGTGGCTCCGCCCACAGTATTTAACCCCACAGCTGGTCCCCCTACAATTTTCAATCCTACTGCTGCCCCACCACCTGACTCGGATCCGCTTCTTCCCGAGTCTGGTCTTAGCACTTTGTTTCCTATCACAAAACCGGTTGACGTCAATGATTTTATTGGACCTAAGCCGCCTGATGAGAAGGTAAGTGGTCTAAAACTATATTTTTGTGCTTCATTAACAAAAAGTAGAGCCACTTTTGAGAGGTTGTCACTTGATTTAACACATGACAGTCCTTTGCGGTGTTGCGGCAAATATTAATAAGAATAAGGGTCTGTGCTTAAAAAATATTACTCATTTCTTTTTCAAAATAAACAATTATAGGTGTACAGGTTGTTATATTTCAATCAATGACTACACTGCGCTTTTTATAAAAAGTGTGCTTAAATGAAAAAGTGATAGGGTTTGTCAATGTCGCAAAGTTATAAAAAAACACAAACATAGTGAATCTTTTCTTTCTAAATTTCAAAATGTATATATTTATCAAACAAGTTTTTGTGGCTAATTGGGCAAAAATAAGTTTTTGTTTCTCTCATAAAAAACTGTTAAACTCTCATATCTCAGTTCTAAATAAACTTTGTATATTTAGGTTTGCATTCATAAAATTATTTATTATAGTTTTGCGAACGCATTGGGCGTGTCCTGTTATAATACTTGTACTAATAAGGTTAAAAATGTGTTTATATATATGATTCAAATGGCTCAAATAAAGAAAATATTAAAAAAGACCTATGAAGACGTATTACCAATCATTAAAAAACCCTAAAACTTGCTTTATAGTGGACTTTCAAGGTATTAAAAAGAAGTCGTGAAAAACATTATAAAATCTAAGATTTAAAGCTTAAAGGGTTTTATAAGAGTTTTATAACTACAGTTTTAAATAACATAATTCTTTGGATTTTAATATTTGCTAGTATTACTCTTTCGCAATCTTTAGAAAACACGGCCAGCCTGATTAGAATTGAATAAAAAAAAATGGGAAAGACATGTTCCAAAACGGAATTATTTCGCAAACGGTGGATGTCCATATTAGGTTTAACTTTTGAAAGCTTGTAAGGGAATGCCACATGAGACTTTGATAATGTGGTTTTGTGTGTAAACCAGTTTTTTAGAAAATAAAAAAAAATCTATATTTTGATAAAATATTAATGTAAAAAATTATGCAATGAGTGTATTTAAATTTTTAGAAAAATTCAACTCCCAAACCAAATATTTTTTGACTAAAATTTTCTAGCCCGAGCCGCAACATAAGCCAGAAGAAAAAGAAAAAGACGACGCTGTTGACAGTAAAGCATTCCAGCGAAAACGAAGAATTGGGGTTTCGTTAATGAACTCGAAAAAGACTAAAGAAGACTTTCAAAATGGTGATGTGGAGCACAAAGGGTTTGGGTTCAAATCAGATACTGAACGGGCATTTACTGTAGATAATAAGGGCAGTCTCTATACTGGATTTCAGAAAGGAGGTAAGAATTTAATTTGATTTAAATTTGTGTTTTGTAATTTAACAAAGTAAAGAAAGTTGCTATATTTACATTTAAAAGGGTGTCGAAATTTTAGATGCAATTTAGTCAGAAATAATAAAAATTAAACTAAGCAAGGTTTTACATTGATGTAAGATTGTACTTCAACTCCTGTATTGTAACCCTATTTTTTTTTCAAAATATTTTTACATAATTTTATTAACTTTTTAGCCCGTGCAGCAATGGCTAGAGAAGTATTATTTTCGACGATAGATAGGGCCGGTAATGTGTTATTTGGGTGTATTTTGACCTATCTTAGCAATATCGTCGTGATGTCTGTCTGTGTGTGCATGTATGTCTGTCAGTATCACGATAGCTCCTAAACCGCAGCACCGATTTCCATGAGATTTTTATGAAAACAGTGTTCAATACTGTAACGAGCTGATAAGATACAGATCTCTAGAAGTTCATAGACAATTGAATTATGTTGACGTTTCGACTATATTTTTAGTCTTCTTCAGTAGTTCAATAAATAGAGGCCAAAATAGAGGGGTTACCCTACAAAAGTTCCGGTAGTTTTGAATTTTGGATATGTTGTTAAGCTCAGGAGGGTAGTTAAAAATCTGAGTTTTCGTCACCCCCACCCCTGCGCTCCCTCCGCCATCTTGAAAAAACCATCAAAAATTGGCACTTTTTTTAGTTTTTTGCCTTTAATTTCGTTCCATACACTAAATGGCAAAAAGAGTTATATGAAATTTTTTAGAGGATATAATTATCTACAACTGGGTGGTACTATGGTTGTTCTGCGAGCAGTAGTAACGGAGCTAAATAATTTCCAAAAATGACTAAAATCACATGCTTGGGCAAATTTTCAGACTTTTTCTACTTTAGACGGCATAAGCTCCGAAATACTTTGTTTTAGGGTAAAAGTTCCAAGAACATATCTTGTAGAGAATTTTATCAGCTACAAAATCCATTCTTTAAATGTATTTTTAAATATTGTAATGGAGTGGGAGTAGCTTTTAACTTAAAGTACGTAAGTTAGAAAATAATAATTTTTTTGAATTTAGTGCTTTAAACGGCACGTTTTTTATTTATTTTTATTTTTTTGTGTAAATTTAGTGACGTACAAAAAGGTAAGAGAGCTTAGGGGTCAAACACCTCCTTAAACTAACCACCTCTTCAAAAACCCCCCCAGACCCCCCAAAATCTAACATATTTAGGTTTTCTCAAATTTTCTAAAAAAATACGCTTCTAAGAGAAAAATGTGTAATATACTTTATTGTAGACAATGAAATTTCCTTTTGAAAAAGGTTCAACTCGATGGGGGTCAACTATTTATAAACTCTTCAGCGGCGTCCGTTAATTGAAGTAATTTAAAAAAGTAAAAAAATATCCATGTTTTTTCCATGATTTATTCGATTTTTTTTTAAACCAAGGTTTATAGAACAAAATGTGTTATACATTATTGTAGCAAATAAAATTTCCTTTAAAATGCTGTACAAGAAAATCGGATTGGTTTCATGGTTATAAATTCAGAGGCGCCCGTAAATTTAACCAATTTTAAAAAATCACAAATTAAACTATTTTTGTTACAAGATTTATCTAATTTTTTCAAAAATTAAGCCTAATTTAAAAAAATGCTATGATGCACTTTATTGACAGTAAAATTCTCTTTTCAACGGTGTATAACTCGATGGGGTTTGACTTACAACGAACCCGCCAGGGACGTCCGTAAATGGGTGGCATTTAATTAATTTTTTTTTAAATTATGTTTTGCACAGGTTTTATTTGATTTTCTGAAAACCATACCCTTTATCAAAAAAATTGTTTTTTACTTCATTGTAGATAATAAAATTTCCTTTTAAATGTTGTGTAACATGGTAAAAAATATTTCATATTTACCGCTCCAGTGGTGTGCTTAATTTAAAACAATTTTTTTTAAATCACAATTTTTTTAAAATTTGTTTAATTTACGGGCGCCTGTGAAGTTATTACCATGAAACCAATCCGACTTTGTTATACACCATTTAAAAGTAAATTTTATTATCTACAATAAAGTATAAAACACATTTTTTGATAAAGGGCTTGGTTTTTAAGAAAATCGAATAAAATATGTAACAGAATTAATTTTTTTGGTGATTTAAAAAAATTGTTTTAAATTAAGCACACCACTGGAGCGGTAAATATGAAATATTTTTTACCATCTTACACAACGTTTAAAAGGAAATTTTATTATCTACAATGAAGTAAAAAACATTTTTTTTGATAAAGGGCATGCTTTTCAGAAAATCAAATAAAACCTGTGCAAAACATAATTTTAAAAAAAACTAATTAAATGGCCCCCATTTACGGACGTTGCTGGCGGGTTCGTTGTAAGTCAAACCCCATCGAGTTATACACCGTTGAAAAGAGAATTTTACTGTTACTAAACTGCATCATAAGCATTTTTTTAAATTAGGCTTATATTTTAAAAAAATTAGATAAAACTTGTAACAAAAATATTTTAATTTGTGATTTTTTAAAATTGTTTAAATTTACGGGCGCCTCTGAATTTATAACCATGAAACCAATCCGACTTTCTTGTAAAGCATTTTAAAGGAAATTTTATTTGCTACAATAATGTATAACACATTTTGTTCTATAAATCTTGGTTTAAAAAAAAATCGAATAAATCATGGAAAAAACATGGATATTTTTTGACTTTTTAAAATTACTTCAATTAACGGACGCCGCTGAAGAGTTTATAAATAGTTGACCCCCATCGAGTTGTACCTTTTTCAAAAGGAAATTTCATTGTCTACAATAAAGTATATTACACATTTTTCTCTTAGAAGCGTATTTTTTGAGAAAACCTAAATATGTTAGATTTTGGGGGGTCTGGGGGGGTTTTTGAAGAGGTGGTTAGTTTAAGGAGGTGTTTGACCCCTAAGCTCTCTTACCTTTTTGTACGTCACTAAATTTACACAAAAAAATAAAAATAAATAAAAACGTGCCGTTTAAGCACTAAATTTTAAAAAATAATTATTTTCTTACTTTAAGTTAAAAGTTACTCCCACTCCATTACAATATTTAAAAATACATTTAAAGAATGGATTTTGTAGCTGATAAAATTTTCTACAAGATATGTTCTTAGAACTTTTACTCTAGAACAAAGTATTTCGGAGCTTATGCCGTCTAAAGTGGAAAAAATTGAAAATTTTCCCAAGCACGTGATTTTAGTCATTTTTGGAAATTATCTAGCTCCGTTACTACTGCTCGCAGAACAACCATGGTACCACCCAATTGTAGATAATTATATCCTCTAAAAAATTTCATATAACTCTTTTTGCGATTTAGTGTACTGGAACGAAGTTATAGGCAAAAAACTACAAAAAGTGCATGGTTTTTTCAAGATGGCGGAGGAAGCACAGGGGTGGGGGTGACGAAAACTCAGATTTTTCACTACCCTTTCGACCTTAATAACATATCAAATATTCAGAACTACCGGACCTTTTTAAGGGTAAAACTCCTCTATTCATTGTACTACAGAGCTAATCCTTAGTCTTGACGCTTGATAAAACACAACACAAGAGTAACCACACATAACATTTCCAATCAAATTTCATTGCATTACCAGAATAATATTTTCTTACTTTCTAAATATAATTTTTCCCTTTATTCTTTTTTTATTAAAAACAATGTATATTGTTAAATTGTCAAGTGCTTAACTAGAAATAATAAACTAAAAAAGCTTAAAAAATCGTAAAATTCAAATTACAGAGCATTATTTTGACAACAAAAAAGTGTTGACCCTTAATTTTGTCCATCTGTAGCACTCAATAGAATAGCGTCATTCATATTATATCCTATACAGGGTGTCTCTAAAAGGTCTGTACAAAATTTTAGCACATATTCCTGATGTCGAAATAAGTCGATTTAATGCAAATTACCTTAGTCCAAAATTGCTCCGTTTCAGAGATACAGGGTGGTAAATGTAAAAATTAAATTTTTAAATTAAAAAATTTTATGAGCGAAATTGCCGAAAAGCAACAAACTTGAATAAAGCTTTGAGAACAATAGTCAGTAGAAAACTGGCCGTTGCTATGACATTTTGCCAGTGTAAAACACTCTAGTGAAATAGTCATTCAAAATAATTTCAGTATTCCGTTGCGGCATCGAACACTAAAAACGAAAATATCTCGAAAACGACTTACTTTAGCGCATGTTAACAAGAGTACCTTTTTGGCTTAAAAAGATTCAGGAAAATATTTTCTTACAAAAAAGTTTAAAGTTGAGAAACACTGAGAAAAAAGTTATAGTCATTTTAAACTATAAAAAGAGCATTGTGAAGCGCCCTCTAACTGCCACAATGAAAGTATATCCATATTTAGGTTTCGCATCCCAAAAAACCCGGAGTACCAATTTTTAAAGTAATGCGTTAAGAAATGTTCATAAATTTTAAGACAATCGATTTTTAAATTTACCACCCTGTATCTCTGAAACGGAGCAATTTCGGATTAAGGTAAGTTACTTTAAATCGACTTATTTTGACCTCAGGAATATGTGCTAAGATTTTGTACAGACCATTTAAAGACCCTGTATAATATATAAAAGAGCAATTAAGTGTAGACAAATAGTTTAAATTAATTGGCGTATGAGTATTAAACAAATGTAATATCCGATCATGTTTTATTTACCTAAAAACGTTGTGTCATTTATAGAATGATCAAAAATGACAGTGATTTATGTCACAAATGATTTAGATAAAAAATTAACGAAAATATTAATTTATAAATTAGCGAAAAAATTTGACATCAATTATGTTCATGGTCACCAGTAAGTTAAAAAATCATTGAGAGCACTCATAATAATTAATAATTATTAATACTACTTTTTGAGTTAAACATAATTTATCCTCGAATTTAGCAGTGCCTGGCTTCAGTTTTATCTCTTTCGTTGAACTCAAAACCGTCGATATTATACTGGCTGAGCCAAGAAAAAACGGACAAAATGTTTTTTGTTACAACTGTGAAACAATCCGCATTTTGCAGAAAATTAATCAGGCTTTTTAGCGGATATATTCTGTCTTAAAATCCAAGATGACGGACAGATTCAAACTTGACCCTTCAAAGAAGCTTGTTTATTCGTATGTTCTGAAAATTTTTTGATTTTCGAATATTTAAAAAAAATATATTTTTGGCGCGCACAACGAGGTGCGAATCATTGAATTTAGTTTAGTGGTTCTCAAAAAGTTTACTTATGTTTTAACAATTGCTTTACAGACTATATGATTTTCTTGCCAAAGGTCTGCATTCATTTCCTCATATATTCATAATTGCTAAATCGATTTTACTGAAACAAAAAGTATCATGGTGAAAATCGATTTGTTTTTAAAGATTGCTTTTGAAGTTTGAACCTAATCTTTAATAAATTAGACGCCAATTTTTTTTTCAAAATTAGGAATTTTTGGGAGAATATTTTCCTGATTGGCAGAGGTGTTGTAAAGAACGTTTCGGGCGGGGTTCAGGTTAATATTCTAATTAATTTATTCCGGTAATTAGTCAATGTATTAAGACGCGTCTATTCAAAATCACGATTGACGTTGTCAAGGACTTTTCTACCAGACCACATGGGGTCTGTGCTCAAGTTTACGAACAATACATTACAGTATGTAAATTATTTTACTAAAACTAACTTTCTGACTACTCCAGGTGTGATGTTCGTTAAATCAGACATCTTAAATCCAAACACTGCAGACCAATCAAGAACAACTGATAGCAACTTCACCCAAAACCACCAACCACCCGACAATAATCGTCCACCAGATTTGGACGATGACATAGAGGCAGTATTTAAAAAGGCTGAAGCAGAAGACACATACAACATGATCAAAGAGAAGTTGTCGTTTTTGGGAGAAGGAAGACCTCCAGTTTTACCTGTCCAAGTTATGCTTATTCAAGCTGAGGTAGGTGGCTCTTTTAATAATTTGTGAGTTGAGGACAGCAGATACAATTCGGAATCTATCTATATATCTATCTATTAAGCCTTCTTCGATCCATCTTTGGACATAAACTTTCCGCAATATATTCCACTCTCTCCCGCTTGTTTCTTCAAATCATCCGCCCATCTCATTTGGAGTCTTCTTTTATATTTCCAAGGTCTCTAGTTTACAATACTGTTCTATCAATCGCCTTTCTGTCTGATATTGTCTTGGTTGATGATCCTGATATCTTCATCTGTGTTTGTTATGATTTTAGGTTTAGTGTGGTTCATACTCAAGCCTATATTTTTAGCTGCTGTATCCAGTTCTTCCATCATTTTTATTAGTTCTTCTTTCTTATGTTTTATTAAGGCAATATCGTCAGCATATCGTAGGTGGTTTAAGTATTGTCCGCTTACTTTGATGCCTATTACCTCCCAATCTAAGTTTTTAAAAACATCTTCTAGGGCCTGGTTAAATAGTTTAGGGGATATTGTGTCACCCTGGCTGATACCTCTTTTTATATGGATTGGCTTGGTTTCTTCGTGGATTTTGCTGGATTTAGTTGCTTCGCTATATATATTGTCTGTGTTTCTGTGATCTATTCGGCTATTAATTAAAGATGCTTTTACTGGCCAGTGCTCAATGCTATCAACGCAATATATAGTGGATTGTTGTATTCGTTGGCTCGTTCTATTAGGACTTTCATGGTTTATACGTGGTCAACTGTACTGAAACCTTTTCTGAAGCCTGCTTGTTCTTTTGATTGACATCCGTCAAATTTTGCTGTTAGTCTATCTGTTAATATTTTTGTAAATAGCTTATAAATTACATTAAGAAGTGTTATAGGTCGATAGTTTTTTACGTCTGCTCTATCACTTTTCTTGTGTAGAATAATGGTTATGGATTCTTTCCAGTTGTTTAAGAATATTTTTTCTTTTAATATTTTATTCAGAAGAATATGGACTGTATTAACTACAGCCATACCACTGTACTTGAGCATCTCTGCCGTTACTCCGTCTTTTCCAGGTGATTTGTTGTTTTTCATTTTCTTTATTTCCGCGTTCCTTATTTCAGGTTGTAGTTTTGAGTTTATGTTCTTTATTTTTATTTGGAGTTTCTCTATTGTTTCTAGCGATGCTTCCCTTTTTGTTTGGTATATTTTTGTATAGAATAGTTGTGTGATATTTATAATATACTTTTTATCGTTAGTTTCTATGCCGTTCATATCTTTTCTAATGATTTCATATCTACCTAGAGTCTACCTTGGACATTTCATATTTTTGTTATTTTCTATAACTCAATTTTTTTTATAATTTTTCTTATAGTTTTATTTATTTCTATGTATTCTTCTGATATATAATTTTCTCTCTTTTTATCTTTTTGTGCGACATATATTCCTACTTTGGTCATAGCTTTTGTCAGTGTATTATTTATTAGACTATATGGGTTAAAAGGCAAATCTAAATCTCATATTTTCAAGTGCGCATGCGACACGCTCTTTACTTCTCATATAAACCGTTTTCCTTTCGCACCTTTCCATTAGATGCGCGTTAGTTTTAAAACTATTTTTTTTTGTATTTCCAGACTCTGTTTACTGCAATGAAGCAAAACGGTCTGAACGTGACGTATCTACAAACCTGGTTACAAACAACTGGCACGGACCTAGTCAGTTTGGAGAAACAGGCGGCGCCAGAAGGCTGGCTTTTGCAGTGGGATAGGTACGCATCAGTCAAAATTTCGTACTATGTATACCACTTTGAAGTTCCTTGAACATATCCCAAACAAAGATCCTTTTTGAAGGTGTATACCACCAATCTAAAACTTAAATCTATTAAGTACTGTTTTTTATATACCTATCGCGAATGTGGATAACCTGAAAGAATTCTAAGGGAGATAAAATATGTCGTAGCAGTACCTTCCTAAACTAGACGGCCATAAAGCGGCCCCCATTTTCGAATAAACCATTGTAGAGTTGGTCATAACAAACCAATGTGGCTGAGCAACGCAGAGGTAGGAAGGGAATTTGAGGCACCAATCATAGTGTCCACCGATGTTAGTTGGAAAACTGTCCATAGTAGACCAATGAATTATATACAAAGTGACTGGAACGGCCACGGCTATACATTACGTATACGGGACAGTGAGGCAAAAAAGCAAAGAGTTTTTTTAGAGTGAGAAAAAGTAGTGTAACCTTTCTCTCTCTAGTTCTAATTACCGGTGGTCACCCGGTGGTATTTTGTGAACTTCATCCTTCACGGAGATTGTCATTTGAAGCCAGTCAAATTGCACTTTGAGAGAAAAAAAAATTAACAGGACCTGAAGCATTGAAGATTGTAGAGCGGCGAAAAACAAAGTTAAAAAAAATAAATGACATTTACAAAAGTTTTAGACATTTTTATTTTTATGGCCTTCTGTATATCACTTTTTTCTCTGACGTCAACTTTCGCCGGAAATCGCAATATTACGATTCCCTGTCCCTTTTTACCTAACCTGCAACGCTCCTGCTCACACATTTATTTTTTTAAACTTCTTATGTATCCAGTTATAGATTAAAAATCAAACGTCCGCAAACTTTCAAAAGCACAGAATATTGTCAAAGAGTAAAACTGCGCAGCGTGCTCTCTCTACAAAAATATCAATAGTTTTGCCTCACATTGCATATATGTAAAGCCCTATCCAGTTATACAGGGTGTTCGGCACATAAACCGTCAAAATTTTTTGGGATATTGTTGGGGTCATTTACTACCTTTTCAATCTTGGAACTTGGGTCCTAAGAGTCACGGCTAAAGAGATCTGAATTTTTAATTTTTTTTTCTCAAATTATCCAAAATCCCACCTTTAAACCCTCATAAGCTTTTTATTAGTGTCTGGAAAAGCACCATTTTTTGTTATAATTCTGTAATCTTATGCTTCTTCAACTAATTAATAGATTTGTGAAAATTAATGTACCAAAGGGGTTACGAGGTTTTTTATTGAAGAACATTAGTGATTTTGTGAAAGAAAGTCAATTTCAAAATTAAAAATCAAAAAAAGTATCGACAATTAAGAACTTCATTTTCTTTTAAAAACTTCTTTAGTTGATTACCTTTCTAACGGTATGCTACACATTGATAAAGAAAAACATTTCTGCTTTAAAATACGGATATTTCGTCAGAAGGGCGAGACTCGTTCGGAATTGGTAAGAAAAACAATTTGATGATCGTTTACCTACTTAAACAAAAGTTAAACTTTTAACAATAATGTATTGTGTTCTTTATTTATAAATTTTGTTCGAAACGATCATAAACATCAACTGGTTTTTCTTATCAAGTCCGAACGATTATTGCCCGTCTCACGGAATATCCGTATTTTAAAGCAGAATTGTTTTTTTTAATCAATGTGTAGCATACCGTTAGAAAGGTAATCAACTAGAGAAGTTTTTAAAAGAAAATGAAGTTCACAAGTGTCGATACTTTTTTTAATTTTGAAATTGATTTTCTTTCACAAAATCACTAATGTTCTTTAATAAAAAACCTCGTATGTCCCTTTGGTCCATAAATTTTAACAAATCTATTAATTAGTTGAAGTAGCATAAGAGTACAGAATTATAAATAAAAATGGTGTTTTGCCAGACATTAATAAATAGCTTACGAGGGTTTAAAGGTGGGATTGTGGGTAATTTGAGAAAAAAAATTAAAAAATTCATATCTCTTTAGCCGTGACTCCAAGGACCCAAGTTCTAAGGTTGAAAAGGTAGCAAATGACCCCAACAATATCCCAAAAAATTTTGACGGTTCATGTGCCGAACACCCTCTATATATATAGAGATCATTGTAGTAGACAGTCCATAAATGAGACGATACGAGATTAAAGAAATTTAAACAGCACATTACACAGATCCACATGTAGTTTTTATTACTAAGGAAGCTCTGATGTTTCTTTCATCATTGTGGTGTTTATTCTGTTAAAAATGAGAAAGTAAACAAAACTCAAATTCACTGACAATTTCCGTCTAAACGGGGTTTTATGAACAACTTTGCATCATGTTGGGTGCTATATGGCCTTTTGGTTTAGAAAGGGTTCGGATATGAGGGTCATGTTACTGTGTATTAATGTAGAGAGATGTATATACTTCGCCCTCGCTCGTTTTTATTAAACTAAAAAGTTTTGCATAACACTTAATTTATTATTAATTTATTTGGTGGGTAGCATTTTCTTTTGATGTGAATTTATTTTAGATCCTTGCAGTGGCGTATATAAGAGGGATCCGGCCCCACCCCCCAAGCTAAGATTTTTTTTAGATATTTTCTACATATTATTATTTCTCGAATACAAATATAAAATACGGGCCCACCCCAAAACTGTCTCGGGCCTACCCCAATTTTTTTTAAATACGTTCCTGGATCCTTGAATCCGACGCCAGTTTCTTTTTTGTTGTCTTTAAACGCGGTAGGTACAAACATTAGAGTCGAATAGGTCTAATTTTTAGCTAATATTCGATTAAAGAGACATAAAAAAAAACAAGATCAAGATACCTTATCCTTTTTGGGAGTAACCATATCCCAGACCTTTTCCCCTTTATTAATCAGAGGTTAAGGTTGATGTGTGCAGATGGCTTTGGTTGCCTAATTGAATTTAAGGCTGCGATGCTGTCAGGGATTTTTGTAGCTAAGGTGTTTTGTAAATGGAATGCAAAAGAAGCTGAAGAAATTACATCTGTATAGACAGGTGAGAATCTTATATTATTTAATTAAGTTAGTTTGGTATAGGATAGTAAGACTAAAAGGCCAATTCGCAAATGTCTCTGCATAAAAACAAACAAACAAGTTTGGAGGTCGCATATAGTATCGTGTGTATAACGACTGAAAAGCTGAACCAGGGCTATCAAAACGGACGGGCCACGATCCTTCACTTTGTTGCGTCACATTGAGGGCTGATTTTTTTTTATGGTCACGTCACGACACAGCCGATTGTCTTTAAAATATTGAAGTTGGAATGACGGTTCATAAATATTTTATTTTTTTAAAAATAGAGCCAGTTTTGAGATTGTTTTAACTATATTCTTGCCAAACAATTTTTTTAAATGTATAGTAATCGTTAATTTTTCAGAGCCGCTTCATTAGCTCACACTAAAATTAGATTTAAAGCAGAAGCGAATGTGACAAAGTCAAATATAACATGGTTATAGATTTTAACCTTTGAATCATCTTGCATCCTTGCAAAAGTTTAGTGGAATATCGGGATGGTGTCTGAGAATATTTCACTGAACTCATATAAGACCCAATGTAAAAGTCAGCCCACCGTGGCCTGTATTTTTTTGTTGGCCTT
The DNA here is from genome assembly GCA_963576565.1 of Aspidapion aeneum. Classification (NCBI taxonomy): domain Eukaryota; kingdom Metazoa; phylum Arthropoda; class Insecta; order Coleoptera; family Brentidae; genus Aspidapion; species Aspidapion aeneum. The sequence continues at coordinate 114,046,694 of OY755040.1, forward strand.
TGCTAAACCAGCAAGGTATAGTTTCTTTCTCCAAATGCCGCGACCGGTATACATGGATCATTGGTTTTTATAAACTGTGCAATTGCCATTTAGTTTTAATTATCTTAAAGATTAGTTGGTACAATTAAGTACTATTTGCATTACGTTTTGAGATGGATATTTCGGCTCCAATTTAGACATTACACTACAAATTTGTTGCCTTTATGTCCTCTTTTATTTTTTAACTTGAAAATACGACAGTAGAAAAAGTTTCCAATAAAATTATTGTAAACGGAAAAAATCCTGACGTAATTAATTTCTTTGCATAAATTTGTTAAAAAAGATGTTTGTAAAGCTTTAAGAAAAACTTTTTTTAAATTTTCCTTGGACTTGTTATTAAATTTAGTCCGTAAATATTTTATTGGATACTTTTATCTGTGGATATTTACAGAAAAAAATGTTATTATTGTTGTAGCTAATGTAACCACTATATTTTTGTTATCAAACAGTTAAAATTAAACTTTTAAAAACACATTTTAATGTTTTTTTTTTAATTAAAAACTGAAAATAACTTTTAGTTCAAAAAGTAAAACATATTAGCTCTCTATATTTTTTCTGAATATTAAAATTGGTGAACTGACATTTGACTGGTTTATTTTTAAGTCAAATCAGCAAGTTCGTTTTTCGAACTATAAATTGTTAATAACAAGTTACAAGCTTAAATAATTATCTGTCCGATCTTTCAAAAACTCTCTACTTTATTCAACCAAAAGTTGCTTTAAGAACTGCAAATGGTTATAGATTATAATCGCATCATTAATACTTATTGCTAGAGGGTGATACACTTGGTAAATGTTTTACACCAGAGCTGGGCAACTCCGACAGTTGTTAGGAAAGATTGTTTTACGTAACAAACAATAATTAATTTGTTGTCGAAATTTGAAGTTGTTACTTTGTCGCAACTTCTGCAGTTTACTAAAATTAGTAAGAGCAAATTGCATTCTAGAAAAAGATCAGCTATATTGTTACCAACACTTTATTATGTTTCAAAAGTGTGTAAATAAATAAATAATAAAAGTTTACTAATTGACCTGTCAATTCAAACATTAAAACCAAAACAAAAGTATAAGAATATGCAATGCGTAGAGCGCCAAAAACAATTCAACTTGCAAAATGACACGAATTGTTTTAAGGGCTTTAATGTCAAAATGTCACGAATTGTTTTAAGGGCTTTAACGTCAAAATAAATTTTTGGGACATAACACAGACAAAGAAAGGTTATCAATCTCCTAAAATCGTTTTTACATGTAATACTGGATTATGTCAGAAAGAAAGGGATATATGACTTGCCCACTTCTGGCGAAACACATCTGTCAAATGTATCCATGGCCTGACCTGTAATTAACTTTCATAGAGTTATACTGTTACAATTCTTTAAATAAAGTTCAAATTAATAGAAAATGGAAAGAGAAAAACTGTGTGAAAGTGATTGTGAAATTGTCCCAAAAACCAAAGAAGGTTTGTAAAAGTGAATTTTATAATTAGTAGTATTTTAGTTTACCAAATTAGTGAATTTAACCTTTATTTTTATATTTAGGTTCTGCATCAAGATTCACAAAATCATTCGAAAGAAGAGACGTCGCTTTATTGCCGTTACCACGCGCATAATTCGCAAAAGAATTTGTGCTTTCAAAGTCCCAATTTTATTAATAATGTGTTTCGTGTTTTTAAACAAAAACAGATATACAAGAACGTTGCCAAGAAGAAACGCCAAGCCAATTAAAATCTATTACATTACTGTTCCCATGATAATCTGCAGAAGCAGAGATATAGATCAGCTAGAGATTGGATCTCACAACCAACGAAAATAAAAAGAGTGGGTACATCATGCGTTTAACATTACCTTTGATTAAGCGGATAATTGGTTTAGGTAGCTGAACCAAAGGGTGTCAAACTGGCTATACTTTGATTTTATCGCGGCCTTGTCAAAATGGCGGAGGCTGTCAGTGGTTGTTATTTTTTGTCGGAAAATAAAGTAAATATTGGACTTTTCCTATTTTAATGGAAAGAGTAATGTTTTAAGACCCTGAACAGTTTTTGACAGTTCAAATTTAATTGAAAAAACTAGTAAAAACACAGACAAAAATAGCCGTTGACAAGCACGGTCCCTAGAATAGACCAGTTTTCGGATCTTATATACATATATATATATATATATATATATATATATATATATATGTCCAATTTTTCACTGGTGGTTCAGCTGATTTTTGTAAACAAAAGTTAGATATGATATAAACAACTAACATTTTTTTGAATTTTTTGGGAACTAAGGCAATTTTTCTCCTGTTTTTTAGTTCATCCTTATAAAATATAATTTTTTAGACGTATTGTCGTAATTTTTTTTAGCCCGCTGTATTTTTTATTACACAAAACTTAAAATACAAGTCAAACTGAATGTGATTGTTTAGTATCAAAGGTAAACCGAGGACTAGGTTAACGGATTACTTTTGAAGCTGAAACGAACACATTATTTTCTTTGAATTTTAATGTTTGTGTAAAGAAAAATAAAGCGAGCTAAAAAAAATAACGACTGGTATGTCTCAAAAATATTATTTTATAAGAATATACTAAAAAACAGTAGGAAAATTGCCTTAGTTTTCAAAAAATTCAAAAAATATTAGTTGTTCATATCATATCTTACTTTTGTGTACAAACAGCAGCTTGACCATCACTGACGTGAAAAATTTGACATATATATATATATATATATATATATATATATATATATATATATATATATATATATATATATATATATATATATATATATATATATATATATATATATATATAAGATCCGAAGACCGGTCTAATTCTAGAGACCGTGATTGAAAAGCACCTGATATTTCTAAATCAGTGAACGAAACGTCAATGGTTAAAATGGCCGCATTTTCGATTGCCGCTTTTACTTTGGTCAAATCCCATCCATCAATGTTCTATTATCCGTGATAAGAAAGCGTAGTTTTAAATGATTAATCAATATTTGCAAGTAGGTCTTGACTTTGATTTTGTTTACTTACGAGCGAAGTCTTTAAGATACTTAACCTCAAGGTTTGTTTTGATGTATCATCTATCGGGTATCGGGATACTAAAGGCCAATAGGGGCTATTTATTGCTCTTCGTATTGGTGTCACCCAAGGCAATGCCCATACTGTCTGATATTGTTAGTTAAGTTGGGTAGGGTTAGGTATTATTGCAATGCCCACAATACTTAACCCTAGCAATTCCCGCAGTGCTTCTAGTGTGTATCTCAATAATAATAGCGATAAGAAGCGCTTATTGGCCCTTAGCATCTTGTGCTATTTCTCGCAACCTGCCATTTCTTGACAGTACGGAAGCAAAATTTAAAATTTAGGATCGGAATATAGGAGAAAAATTTTTCGTTTTTTATCTCAATACGTTTTCTATTTACCACAATAGTCAAATTTGTTCAAGACAACGGATAAAATATTGTAGAACTTGATGCGCGCCATTTACTGATGTTAATGAATATATGACAGAAGCTGAATTGGACTAATAATAGCCCAATTATCAATGTCGATTCAAATTTAAACAGCGCTGTTCCAAGTCATCAGAGTTATTTTTTAAGACCCCCTTCTTTTATTGGTCTTTGGATTGTTTAATCATGGAAGTTTTCAAAGAAATATTTAAGAATAAGAATATTCAGGTTAACAGGTAGAGTATGCCCTTTATTGAATGAATGTAAACCACCGATATGATTGTCTGGTTCTTCCGAATTCATTAAATAAAATAAAACCGCATATCAAAGTATCAAATAACGTAAGATTTCGGCTCGATCAGTATTAAACGCCTTAAAATACTGGCTTTACACCGCACTTTCAATTGTTAGATTCGCCGGTTATTTATAGGCGATTACTGCTGGGATGCATTCATTGCAGGCGAAAGCCAAACCAAAAGCTATTTTCCCTAACTCCACTTTAAATGTCAAAAATTAGTTTGGCATGGCCCAACCGTCGTTGTTTTGGGTTGGGATAAATGTAACAATTTTTCGTTTATTATTGTCTCTAAACATCGCGTTAAATTAGGCTGCCATATCCTACTACTAAAATTGATTGTTTACACTGCTGTTGTCACGGCGTAACCGATTCAACAGCTGACAAAATTTTCATCCTGATTTGCACAAAATTCCGTCATTAAAATATTGTCCTCGAGAAACAGTTCCTGATATTTTTTTAACTTGTAGGCTTTGTATCCATGTCTTTTTAAAATGTTTCGAATGGTTGTGGAACGTATCTCTTTAGCAATGGCTGAACTTGAACAAGGAGGGGGAGTCCTTTAGTCGCAGAACAAAAGGCAGTTTCTCGCTGTTGCCTTTGTTCTCATCTCATCCACCTCTTCATTGTCGCTACATTTTCTGCTCTGGTGTTCCCCTTTCTTCTTTAACTTTTAGTTCACGGGCCGTCGCGTTTTGCTGAGCTCGGAGTACACCCTTATGTTCCTATTATTATCTAAACACCTGCTAAATTAGTTTTTCTCTTTCTTAGCAGAATCTTCATGATCACTATAGCAGAACACAAAAAAACTCCAAACAAATAATAAAAAAATCGTTTTTGAGGTTAGAAAACCGTTGGGCCAATCACGACGCGTCTCGCCAACTTTGGTGGTGCTTTGGAGCTACTTCAAAACTTGTTTGGCTTTGGTCAATTTTGAACGGAACTTGCAAGCCACTTTTAGTAAGATATGGCGCTACACTACTTTCTGAACGTTTATGCCAATATTGGCTTTCGCGGGCGCTGAACGCATCCCTGAGCCACTAAGATTATCACAGTTTTATCGGTTGGTATTTAATTTAAAAGACAAGTTTAGTTGCCACAAAGTTTTGGCCTTATTCAAAACGTTCCTCAAGTAGCATTAATTTGAACCTCTGAAATGTAAATTTAGGTAGGATACAATTTACTACGGGCGATTCGCCGCCATCCTATTCACTGTGGGGACATTTCGCCGCAACAAACAAAACAAAAAAGTATTTGCTTAAAAAATAACAAAGGTTTGCCAAATAATATTCACAACTTAAGCATAAAACAATAAACAACAGAATATTTTTAATAGCTCAACAACAAACTTAACCTACCCATTCAAACCTGACAAAAACATTCAAAGTCAAGCTGAAACAGTTGCTAATTAATTTTTACAGTATTTGGCCGAATTGTCCTCACGGTGAATCGGTCAGCGGCGAATCGTGCCATCCCACAATATTTTTTTTTGCATATAATGGCTTTCACGCATACTGTTTTTTTAACACAACTTGATGTGAAACATTTTGTCTTAAAATTTATAATAAAGAGACTGTATTCGTTAGCAAATACAATTTGAAATTTCTTAAAATTTAAAAAAGACATAAACATCTTGGTTGAGATTTTTATGGGCTACATTCGCCTTCTGGTTTTATTTATTTTAAAATGTTTATTTAGTAATTAAAAAATTACTGCCGTTTGTGATACTTCAGTCAAAATTTCTTCTTTTTATTTAATTTTTTTTAACACACCTATTTTAGACCTAATAAATAGACCAAACAGTAAGCTTTGAAAAAAGAAATTGCATTGGATGAGATTTTATGCAAGCTTTAATTTAAAACAGTTGAATGACTTTATTAGCTTAAAATTTACCACTTTAGCGACATGTAAATTATTGCTACTTGAGATTAAAATTGGAAAAAATTAAATGTATTTTTGGCAATTGACAGAGCAAATTTCTTTTGGTTGTGATAAATTTTTTACTGGATTCTGGATCTAAGAACATTGATTTCACCAACTCGCAGCAACACAGAGATTTTTGTGCCACTTAATTAATTCTCTACAAAACCTCTGCTAAATTTTTCTCATAAGGCCCCCAGTATTTAAATGAAAAATTTGTAATAGTATGTTATTGGGCATGCGTTAAGAAACATTCTTTATCATTGGCACAACCCTGTATATATGACAGGTGAGCCGGTATGAGCTGTCAAATATTGATATATTGGAAGCAGACATGAAGCAGACTCTAAATCGACCATGGTAAATCGAAAAAGTCAACCATTTTGACACCTGTCAAAACCCTGCAAGACTACAGCACTCATCCTTTTTAGTTTTTAGTATTTTATTATTATTTTTAACCTTTTTAACTTGTACTAACTTTCTGCATTTAAGACATTATAAAAATGACAATGTGATTTTCTTTTCTTTTAACATGGTATTTGGTGATAAAATACTGAACAAAGTGATAGATTTTGACATCGGCCAAACCACCACTTTAATTTTTTATAACTTTTGTTCTTTAAAAATATGTCATTTGACCTTTTTAACTTATTTGAATTTTCTAAGGTTAAAAAATAAAAAAATAAGGATTCATAAAATATAAAAACTAAAAACAAACAGTTCTGTAGTTTGGCAGGGTTTAGACAGGTGTCAAAATGATTGAAGTTTTTAGATTTACCACGGTCGACTTAAGATTTGTCGACCGTTTTTTTTGAATCCGCTTGAACAAATCAGCCGCATGCTGATGTTATAAAACAAGGCTTTAGTAGAAATCGCTATATCGTTTATTTAAATCGGCGATAGTCTGCTTTTAGATCTTCGGGCTCACCTGATATATATTCAGGTTTAAGCCCAGGGTACAAAATCTTGCTTGCCGCATCCTCAATAACATTTTATTCAAATATCACAGGCGACCAATTTCCTTTTAAATACTGCCAGGTTCTTTGAGATTATCCCCCATTGAAGTTTAAGAAAAAAATGGCATTATAAAGTCACACAGTTGACACGGTACATTTCAAGTAATAACTTGATCTGAATTCATGTGACATACTAATAATTTTTCTGTATTTTGACTAAGTCAAAGTACCTGAAAATTTGATAAAAACTTAACTTTTTATGATTTAAACACATTGTAACTTTAAATCAAAATATTTTTATATTTTATTTTAATTTTAAGTTCTGGAAGCAGTTTAAAAAATAACAGTGGTCCTTTTTTTATATTATTATGAGAAAATTTGCCGCGTAATGCAAAAAAGTTATTTTTTTAATGAAAATGAATGATAGCACAGACGAGATGCAACTTGATTTAAATTATGTTGCAAGAATTTATTTTTTGTAACTGCTGAATCCCATCTTCACAAAAAAACTGTCAAACTGAATAGTTTCGGTTTATTTTGCATATTCTATGGAAATACATGCGAACTCAGTGATGTCTTATTTTATAGGCTATTGGTTGATTTTATATCATTTTATGTCATTTTCTTTAAAATAAGCAGGTTTGAAGTTGAAGGCCACAAAAAAATTGGTCATAATCCGAAATATTTAGCGTCATAACTCAAAAACCATTCGTCTGACAAAAAAACGTGTAACAGCGTTTTATTGTCTTCAACTTTTTTTTCAAAAACGTACAGTAACCAAGTAATTTAAGAAAAACCTTTTTGTGCACACTAAATCCAAGATGGCGGGGGTAACCGCCCCCCCCCCCCCAAGGTCGAAAACTCACATTTGTTTTTAGGACTTCAATGTCAAAAATATAAGTCAAAATCGCTACTACAACACCTTTTGCAAGCTCTATAATGACTGGACTATTTGGTAAAAGAATACGCTGAATAACTGAAAACCATTGTTTTTTTTTTTCATACGAACAAATTTAAAAACTAATATGCTTGACAATTATTTTAGAAGACTAGTTGTTTATAGATTCGAACAAAACTTTATCTCATGTTTAAATTAATGTAGTTTTTTTCGCAAACTTCTTGGAGTTGTACATAAAAGTCTGAGAAAATCTAAGATTTATCAGTTTTTTATAGGAATATTACTTAAAGGGCATACAATAATCTCTGTAAATGTGAGTAGTAAGTTTATTAAAAAGTGTCACTTAGTTGAGTTATGTAAGTTTCTATTTGAGTAAGTTAGATACTCCTTGAAATTTTTCGTTCAATTTTAACCTCACCATTATCGTTCTCTATTCCACATCTCTTGGTAATTTTAGATCTCACAAACGGTACTATTACCAAAACGAAGTGACTGGCGAAACGCAATGGCAGTACCCCGAACCCGATGTGGACCGGTGCGACGAAGCGATGGACATTTGCACCACGCCGCCACCGCCCCCTGTTGCCGAGCCACCGCAACCACCACCAACTGTCGTTGGTCCTTCATTGCCCGATCCTATCCCGGCGGCTCCGTCCTTACCTCAGTACTTTATAGCAGCACCACCGCCTCCTCCTCCACCCCCTTCCCCTCCCCGAATACGACAGCCCAGTCCTCCACCGGCTCCCGTCATCAGTTCAGAGAACACTATGAATTCCACTGGTAAGTTGTCGTCTGTCTACTTGGAAAATTTTCATCGCCGCACTTGGTTGTTTTTATAAGAAGAGTTAGAGTTGAGTTTTTCCCGAGGGGTGGCTCGATCGTCAATTTTTGTATATTCTTCCACGTATTTCCCCTAGCCTGTCTGTACACCAAATGGAAATACCGAGCCACCCCTCGGTTTGTCCTATACGATTCTTGTTTGTATGATTTTAGCTGCCACGACACCTGGTGCTTTATTCTGTAAAGTATCTCCCGGTAGTGAATTTTTGGTAGACGAAAAAAGCAAAGACAAAGGACTATGAATATGGAACGTACAGGGAGTGAATCAAAAGTTGGACATTATTGCAACCGAAGTGCAGAATTGTAAGATCGATATTATTGCACTTACAGAGACAAAAAAGAAAGGAACAGGTACGAATAGTGTCGGTAATTTTGTCCATATATTCACTGGAGTCCCAAAACAAAGGAGAGCAGCCAGAGGGGGAAAAACATAAAAAATAAAATTACAGACTACGATTGCATTAGTGAAAACATACTTCGAGTGAACATGAAGATGCTTGAACATAATATAAGCATAATAGCAGCCTACGCACCATCAGATGACGAAAGAGTAGCTACAAAACAAATGTTCTTTGATCAACTTGATAAAACTATCACCAAAATCGGTAATACCAGTGCTTGGCGATTTTAATAGCCGAACTGGTAGACCAGCCCAGAGCAAAGTGGACCATTTGGAGAGGAAGTAACAAATGATAATGGCTTAAGACTGATGCAATTGTGTGAAACCCACAACCTCAAAATAAATAATGGTTTTTTTCGATCGATATACCTGGTTTCAACCAACAAGAAATCTTAAATCAATCATTGATTATGCTATAGGCGGACAACACTCGCAATTAAAGTGGTATGATGTGCGAGCACTTCGTGGTGTTACTTGTGGATCTGATCACCATCTGGTAAAAGCAAAAATATTATTCCCTTTAAGAAAAACAAATATGGACGAAAGTATTAGAGAAAATGAAAACCTAGAATGCATCGAAGACAATCAAAAATACAACTTAAGAAGTCTAGAAATCGAAAGTACCCAAAGATTGTATCAGAACCGATTAGATGAAAAATTAATAAACATAAATCACTCATTTGAAGAGATATATACAAACATAATAAAAAGCTTGAAGGAAGCAAGCAACGAAGCTGTTGGATACCAAGATAATAGAAATAACAGGAAGATGTGGTGGTCGGAGAAAATACAGGAAATGGTCAAAGAGAAAAAACGCACATACTTGAAATGGCTCAGTACTAAAGAGCAAAGAGACCTAGAAATCTACAGAGAAACCAGAAGACAGCTAAGAAATTTGATACGTACAGAAAAGAATGAAATGTTCGAGCACAAATGCCAGGATATAAATACACACGTAGGAGGTAGCCAGAGTTCTGAGGTATGGAAATTCATTTCTACAGTAAAAAACCCAACAAAAGAAAAAGTAAACATCCAAATCATCAAACCAGAAGAATGGACAGAACACTACAAGGGACTGCTGCCGGAGACGAGACCCGAATATCTGGCAGCCTCTCCGAGGAGAGACATAGAAGTACATGGAGAGGAAGTAATCATCGAAAAAGAAATGATAAAGAATAGAATTAAAAAGCTTAAATCCGGAAAAGCTAGCGCACCTGGGGGAATATATGCTGAAATGCTCAAATATGGATCAGAAAAACTACTCGAAAATCTCACATAGATTATCAATCAATGCATAAACGGACATCCAGTACCTAATGATTGGAAAATTGCATTCATATCCTCAATACATAAAAAAGGAAACAAGCTGGATTGCAACAATTACAGAGGAATTAGGTAGGATTCTTAGAGATCTAGAAGAGAATGATTTTCATGAACAAGAAGAAGAAGAGCAAAGTGGGTTTCGTGCAGGCAGATCTTGTAGTGATAATGTTTTTTGTCTTAAACAAGTAATTGAGAAAAGGCGCGCTAGAAATATAGAGACTCATGTTACCTTTGTGGACCTACAAAAAGCATATGATACCGTTCCAGTAGAAAAATTATGGACAGTGTTAGAGCAAACTAATATCAATCATACATACATAAAAGCGATAAAAGAATTATACAAAGGGTCAAAATCTAAAGTTAAAATTGGAAATAGACTTTCAAAAGAATTCCTGGTAACAAAGGGCTTAAAACAGGGATGCTGTATCTCTCCAACTCTTTTTAAAATATATATCGCAGTAGCTCTAAAAAACTGGAAACGTAAAGTGCACGACATGGGAATACAACTTAACGACCTATTTACCATATACACACTACAGTTTGCTGACGACCAAGTAATTGTAGCTAATGATAAAGAAGACATGGAGTATATGATGAGAAAGTTAATGGAAGAATACCAAAAGTGGGGATTAACAGTGAACGTGGACAAGACACAGTAGTTATGTATTGGAAACGAATCCAGTGGGTTAGAACTAGACAATGGACAAACAATATCTCCATGCAATGAGTACGTATACTTGGGTGTCTCATTTGATAAGACAGGAACAGATTGTAAAGAACTGAAAAAAAGAATAGTAAATGCAAAAAAGGTTATTGGATGTCTTAACAGTATTTTATGGAGCAGAGAGATAAATAAGAATTTAAAATTTAACATATATGAAACAATGGTGAAAAGCACGCTGTTGTATGGAATAGAGACTTGTCGCCTTACAGAAAAATACAAAACAAAAATGGAAAGTGTCGAAATGGATGCAATAAGAAGATCAATGAGAATATCTAGAATAGATCACATAAGAAATGACATCATAAAAGAAAGAATGGGAATCGAGGGAAGCATAACGGATGACATCACTAAAAGGCAACTGATATGGTACGGCCATGTACAACGGATGAACGACGAAAGATTACCAAAGCAAATCCTAGAATGGCAACCAATAGGGCTCAGAAAAAGAGGGCGTCTAAATTAGAATCAATCCAAAGATCAATGAGTCAAAAAAATCTAACAGAAGATGATTGTCAGGATCGAAGGAGGTGGAGAATAGGCGTCGGACAACGTAGAAAAACGTTCTAAACCGACATAGTAGTAGTAGTGAATTTTTACATCAATCCACGGTTACCATTGGTCGAAATCAGACATCTGACATTAATTTGATAGTAATGATGATGATGATGTTTTTTTTTCAATAGAAATATTATTTCAAAGTTCTATTCCAAAGCAGGAGAGCAGTTCATCAAATATTCACCCAAAAATGATCTCTTCAGCGTCAGTTTAAAGTCAGATACTATAAACTGACCAATGGTAACCGTGGATTGATGTAAAAATTTACTCCCGGGAGAACCTTTACAGAATAAAGCACCTTAACGAGAACAAGGCGCTGACTCGTGAAGTAGGTTTAAATTTGCGCCCCGACATAAATTGTAATTTTGGAAGATACTCATTTGCATCTCTTTTTAAAGCACAGCTAATTTTTTATTGCTGTCCAACTCATAGCGCTGCACAATGGGTTCCCGGACCTAATTTTTGATCAAAATTATAAAAATAGGTTTTGTGAGAATATTTTGTTTTAAAATGCGAAAAAAGTAATTATCAATCAAAATGGCGGATCCAAAATGGCGCAGTTTCCTATTTATGAACTGACAAGTATAAAATTTTTTGACTTAAATTGAAAAAACTTATTTACCAATAGGTATTAAATTTGGAACTTGGTCACTGATTTTAATTAGAAACTCAAACTTTAAAAAAATCACATGGCAGATCCAGAGTTTTCTATTTATGAACCGATATTTATCAAATAATTTTATAAAGAAAAATATCATGGCGGAACCGAAATGAAAAACTTTTACATTTATAAACCGATGTGTATTAAATCTGGAATTCTTATTCATTGTTAATAATTATCCAAAACACAGTTGCTTTTTTAATCGCCAAAAATGAGAAAAACACCGTACGCACTCGAAACTCTGCAGCCGACTAACATCAAGTTCTGGCTTGAAAAGCGTCAGAAAATTTCAGTGATAACAGCGCCATCTCTGTGTTATGCCAAGAACTTTTCGAACAACCAAAAAAATAATTATAAGCTGTTCCGAAACGCGGTTAAAAGTTTTCTAATCGATAAAGCCTTCTATAGTATAACTGAATTTTATGAAGACATATTTGTAAATTAGGTACCTATTCATATATATTTCTTATACATATATTTTTTGTTCAATTTAGAAATTGTCTTTTGTCTAAATTTTGTGTGGAGTATTTGGTTTTTAAATAATGTTTATAATGTTTATCTTTCTTGTTCATTTAGGTAGGAAATTTTACATTTTAACTATTGTATTATATTTTAGCCTACTGTAATTCTCAAAATTGTATTTTCTATTAATTTTTGTGTTCTAATATTTTAACATTGTGAAAGGTTCTATATATTTTGTTTTTTTTTACTTTTTTACTATTTTGACTATTTTATGGTATTTTTGCTTAGCTTATGAAACCTTATGTTTTTGAAATTATTTGTTAATATTTTTTATATTCTTTTAATGATGTTGTTTCTACTTTCTTTTGTGTACTTGTAATATTAACATTTAGAACTGTTTTGATCTCTTGAAGTACTTAATACTTAAATTAAAAAAAAAACAACTATTTACTTAATTATTAACTCAATTTACTTAACTTTATTAATTTATATTAACTTAATAACATATGAAGAATGTTTCGCGAAGGTTGTGTGGGAAACCAGACTAATAGTGTAAAGTGTAGATATTAAGAATTGCTTTGTCAATGGTTTTTTTTTTTAATTTCGACAATCAAGCATTATTGAATTGAATTGAGCCCAAGTAATTTAATTTTTACTCATATTAGTCCGCGATATGAACCCCCTATCCGCCACCCGGGGACGCTTCCGATTGGAGATCCTCCCGCAGTGTAACACTACTGAACAAAACTATAATGTTATTTTTTTCAGACAGACGGCGCGACAAAAAAGTTTCAAAATCTGAAACGCAAAGATATATAAAAATTTTTGAAATCGGAGTAACTGTTATTTTTTTATAGCTTACACTACTATTGTTATAGTATGTGTGAGCTTGACTATTTCCTTGCTATTTCCCAACTTTAACGGGTGGATCACCGTTTTGTGTCTATTTTGTTATAAGAGTTATATTTTATTTACAGTTATGTCAAGAACAGCTCCCCTTCCCCCTTCACCTCCAGCACCAATATATTCAATTGACGAAAATGCCGAACCTCTTCCACCGGGTGTTGATGCTCCGGACGCGCCTATGTTCTCGACACAGGTTAGAACCTAGATATAAAATTGTATTATGTATGTTTCACATATTATACTGTCTGGCTAGTATAAAAGAAAAAAGGGGACGTAATAGATACAATTTAATTGGTCAGCTTCCTTAATGTAGGAACAACTGTATAGTTCATTTCATAATTTTTGAGACAACTTTTTACAAAGAGCTGATAACTGTCAAAAAGTTTCTCAAAAATTATCAAATGGACTGTATATGCTGTGTAAAACTTTGTAATAGTTTGCCAAATTATTTCATAATCTTCAACATAAATTTTGTCACAAACTAAAGGCATTTTCGCTTTCTTGATCTATAAAAGATATAACGCATACATTAACCAATAAGATATTTTACACCAATCGCTAAAACTGACCTATTTTTCTGAGGCCCAAAGTTTTTATCAATTAGCATATGCGGAGTGAGAGCAACCCTTTGTCAAGGTATATAGTGATAATTGCATCAGTTGAAAAGGGGCTGATCTATAGGTAAAAATAATGTCTGATTATTATCGTATCACAGTATTTAGAAGACTATTCTTTAGCGTAATTTTTAATTCGCTTTCGAATGGTTTCTATATCTCTTTAAAATCCTTTAGCTGTTTCATTTATGTTCTGAATTAAATAAATTTAAATTCTTAAAAATACGAGTCAATTCCGATCTGAAAGAACGCTCATTAAAAAACCAACGTATTAGGAAAGTAGTTGTAACCTCGTTGGCGCAGTGTTTTTGTGTGCTGATCACAAGCAACGATTATAAACACACAGGATTGCTTATTTCCATTTAACTAATGTTAGCGTCGCTCAGCGAGACGAACAGTGTCTGCTTACGTCACCAGCGGACCAGTTGCTTTGTTTGTATTGAGAGTTTGTGTGATTTTAAGGTGTTTTTGACGTTTTTACCTCCGTTTTTTTTGCGTTTTTTCATTTATTTGACGGTGTGGTTGACTGGTGTAACGATTTTTTTCTTAACCCTAATAGCAAGTAACGTTTTTAACAAAAAAAATTAAAATACTTGTAAGACCCTGTACAAATAAAAATAAATCAAAGAATTATCCACATATAAAAATAAACAGTATCGTCGAGGGAGCGATCCTCCGGTGTCTGCGTGTCGGGCGTTTTCCTTGGTCGCCTTGTCCACTGGACCACGGTGCTTCATGATAAAATTTGTTTCAACAAGCGTTGTTTAGAGTCGCTTTACGGCACGTTCGCCACTTCGTCGTCGAGCGGCTGTATTCAGACTGATCCAAGCTGCTTTGTTCGGTCAGGGAAACCCGCCGTCTCTTTTCAAATGCACGTAGCCGAGAGAGTCAGTTACATGCGGATTCTTGATGCAGTTTAACTTCTATATGGTAACCGAACTACTTTAGTTTTTTGTGATAGCTAGTACTCGGTTTCTCGCAAGATTTTGTGTGTTTCAGAGAGCATTTTAACACCGTTATAATATGTGCTAATAAAATATATTAAAAACTTATTTTAACCAAGCATAACTGCTACTCAAAATGTTGTAAAACTTACAGAAATTGTACAGTGTTTTGTAACAGAGTTAGTTTCGTGAAAAATGCTGGTGTGATTAAAAAGGTGGACCATTGTTCATTACTGGTGAGTTTGCCTAATTTTTTTATTAGACTTTTTGCTGAGAACATAAA
Source organism: Aspidapion aeneum (assembly GCA_963576565.1). NCBI lineage: Eukaryota > Metazoa > Arthropoda > Insecta > Coleoptera > Brentidae > Aspidapion > Aspidapion aeneum. The sequence continues at coordinate 114,061,956 of OY755040.1, forward strand.
CTTTTAATTCTATAGAAACATAAAATACTATTCTGAAAATTGATTAAACTTAAACGCATTTCTAAGGCAACAATGACCTTTTTAGGCCATTCCATTTTATGAAGGCCATTCCATTTTATGAAGTCCATTCCATTTTATGAAGTCCATTCCATTTTATGAAGGCCATTCCATTTTATGAAGCCCATTCCATTTTATGAAGCCCATTCCATTTTATGAAGCCCATTCCATTTTATGGAGCTCGTTTTCGGGGATCCGTATATGTTTTGAAGCCCGTACATCACAGATACTTTGAGCAGAAGCCCGTAATTGTTTACTGAAGTAAAAGCCATGTTGTACTAGTCGATGTTACTGCTTTCTTTTTGTTTTGCTGTCCCGTTTTGAAATCTGTTTTGTTGAAGTACCAACCACACTACCTACTCAAATCTTTTGAGGACTCAACCTCCAGCGTGGGATTTGGCAGATAAGATTTAATACTTATTCTTACTAACCATTTTATTTAACTGTGATATATTTCCTTTTTATAGCACTGGTTATTATTTGTTAATATTTTTGGTAAACCTATTTATTGTCCTTGTTAAGATCTGGCAACAATGCACCCTTGTTGAGTAGATGCGCATTTACCCTCCCAAGGTATTAATTTTTCTAAGGTCCCAAAAATATATTATATTTTTTTGTTTTTAGCCAAATAGGTACATACTTTTTATTTAGGTACTTCGATAATTTTTTGTGTGGCTTGATTTTATCGTCCGTGTATTTTCTTCTTACTTTTTATTAACATAAAATAATAAGATAAATTCTTTTATTGAAATAAAAAGCCAACTCTTTATAAATAGAAATTAAATTACATTCTTGAGATAATAAAAATAAATAGTAACGAACATTCTGTGATAAGAAACAAGGATATAAAATAATATTTTTTAATCGATAGCTATATAATTAAGTATTTAGGTTAAAAGATCCTTATATATTTATTTTTTTTGTAAATTTCCTTCTTGCAAGTCGTTTGCTGATAAAAATAATTAGAGACTATTTTTTTTAAACCTTTTGCGTTTTAATCAAACATTCACCATCTTTATTAATACGTAGTGGATAATACAAGGTTCACTAAGATCTCGATACATTCTTTCTATTTTACTTTCAAACTTGTATTGGCGCCCTTTAGGCAAAAGAAAGTTAATTTATTTCACATGAATATTGTTGAGTTTTTAGCTCACACATATACTATACTATAGTAGTGTGAGCTATGGTGATCCTAATTTTTTCGAGAAAAAAAAAGTTGCTCCGATTTCAAAAATTTTTATATATCTTTGCGTTTCAGATGATTTTGAAACTTTTTTGTTGCGCCGTCTGTCTGTCTGTCTGTCTGTCTGTCTGTATGTCTGTCTGTCTGTCTGTCTGTCTGTCTGTCTGTCTGTATGTCTGTAACGACCAACGCGCATAACTCAAAAACCGCTTGGCCGATTTTAATGAAATTTGGTATCTAGGCTGGGTTTTGGGCCGAGATGGTCCCATTTAAAAATGAACAAAATCCAACGAGCACAAACCAAATAAAAGGGTGGGGGTTGATTTCAAAAATTAGAGTATGGAAAAATATGGCGTGTGTGACATCAAACGAAAGGTAATTGAGTCTGGAGTTCAACAAAATATATTTTAGTTTTTGTTTTTCTAAGGGTGGGGGTAGATTTCAAAAATTTGAGTTTAAGTCAAAAGATGGCTTGTGTGGTATCAAACAAAAGGTAATTTAGTCCGGAGTTGAATAAAATATATTTTAGTTTTTATTTATATTAGCTCACACGTACACTATTACTATAGTACCTAGTGTGAGCTTAGGGGCCCATATATTGGCAGAGTATTTTTTGAGGTGAACACCACGACCTCAGTCCCAACTGAGCTACCGAGAGCATTTTAGTTTGTAACAAAAAACCGTTACAGATTAAGCGGCGCGACCAACGCGGGGCCCGAGTTTTTTATTGTTGTTTAAATTTCTTTTGCCTATAAATAAAGATAATTTTTTTGAGTTTTTTTTAAATTTTATATCCTTGGTTCATAACTAGTTAAAAAATTAAATACTTAAAAATAAATCAAGATAAATCTAAGATATTTAAATAAAGATAAATAAAGTCAAATATTATTTAATTAAAATAAATGAGAACAAATATAACCTAATAAAATTGATATAAAAATAATTTTTGCATTTATGGAGGTAAATTTTAATGCTAAAAGTAATAAGGCGGTTTTTTTTTCCTTCTTATATGGCATCTCGTACAGTTTAAACATACAAATAAAATTATTTGTGTTTTTTCTTTTTAGATTGTTTTGAATTGAATATTTATAATTGTTATTTAGGGGCTCAGCAAAACGAGAGTTTTTCTTAGTGGCAAAACAAAGGCTTAATCTAGATAGAGTTTTACCCAAAAATATTTTTAATAATTTTTTTTGTTTTTTATTTTTTTATTCTACGTGGCCAGTATTGAACTATATATAGATGGTACCTACCTAAAGTTTTATTAGCCATATATTTTTTTTGTATATTGAATTTTTTTACTAACAATTTTGGTGTTGGGTATTTTCGTGATTGAATCTTGAGTACGTTTTGATCAGTCTGTGCGGGGACCGATTATTCATTTTAATGTTTTTACATACGTTCCACTAAATTAAGAGCGAGTTATGAAAACTATATTTTGAGATTTTTATTTTTTTGTATTTTTTATGCAGGGCGCTCGATGGTATTTAAAGATACTGCAGTTCGATTTTAAAGTTTTTTTTTTGTTAATTATACGACGATTGCGACTTAAAAAAAAAATTATTTTTTTTTTACATTCTTTTTTTTTAAATTTTTTTGTTGCTAAATTTTTTTAAATTTCAAAATGAATATCCGTGATATCGATTTAATGAGGCCTATTCATTTAACTCAACCGGAGTTATCTTATGAATTAAGAATTCGTGGAGTTATTGCTACGAGACATCAAGATGCAGCACAAAAACGAAAAATGTTAAATCGCAGAATACAAGCGGATAAAAATCGAAATCTTTCTTATTCGGATCCGCAGTATGAATTCGAAAACGAAAAAAAGGTTATCGAGGAAACCTTAGTAGCTTTAGAAGTTTTAATTTCGGAATTTGAAGGACCACAAACAGACTCTGCATTTGAGCGCTATCGATCGCGATTGATTCATATTTCGAATCGTATTTGTCGGATTATAATCCCTCTTATAGACCAAGACTCTGTCGTTATTAATTTTAAGCAAGAAGCTTATGCAAAATATTTAGAGCTAGAAGCTAACCTTTTTGAAAAAGCTGATATTTTTGAACAAAACAACAGCGACTCGAACCTAACGTTGAATCAAACCGTTCTTCCTGCTCCAACCCCTATCGTTACCCCTGTTTTTACTCAAAGCAAGTCAATACCTGTTCATCAGTGGAATTTGTCATTTTCTGGCGAAGCAGATTATCATGTTGTTCTAGAATTTTTAGATAAAGTTGAGGAATATTGTAAGTCCCGTCGTGTTTCAAAAATAGAGTTGTTCGAGAGTGCTGGAGAGTTATTTTCAGGACATGCGCATAACTGGTTTAAATCTGCTGTTAATAGAGTTACTAATTGGGAATCATTAGTTAAAATTTTTAAAACCGATTTTTTGCCTGAAGATTTAGATGATTTAATTTGGGAGGATATTAAAGCAAGAAAACAATATAAAACAGAACCTTTTCACCTTTTTGTTGCTAATATGGAGTCATTATTTAGACATTTAGATAGACAACCCTGCGAAGCCACAAAGTTAAAATACTTAAGGAAAAATATGTGTGATTTTTATAAATCTCTTCTAGCTTTGGTCAGCATTGACTCAATCTTTTCTTTATTGGAAAACTGCCGAAAGATAGAAAATTCAAAAACGACAGATGGCTCTTCTCTTCTCGTTTCTTCCTTCCACTCAAATGATCGAGACAATTTTTGTGAACCATCAACGTCTGGTTATAACCAAAACCAAAACCATAAAAATAATTTTAAAAATACATCCTTTTTATCTGGAAATTATCGAGGCAATTTTAAAAACAATCGAGGTCGTAGCAATCAGCATGGCTATCTGAATACCAATCATAATTTAAATTACAGTAACCAGTACAATAAATTTAATTCGAATCGTGGCAGATCTTATGGAAATCATCATGACTATTCGAGTAGCAATCATCATTCGCAGTCTAACAGTCAACGTAATAATTTTAGTAATCATCGTGGTAGTTTTCGAGGTAGTTTTAAAAATAGAAATTCGAGTAGAAATCTTCAAGATAATTTAAATCCGAGTAATAATGTAACTTCTATTAATACTTCAGATACTAATAACAATCCTAAAACAGTTCAATCTAGTGAATCTTCTAAGATAGTGTGTTGGAATTGTGATTACCCAATCATGTTTTCTCGTCATGTAAAGCTCCGAAAAATAAATTTTGTTACCGATGTGGAAAATCCAATGTAACAACTCGTGATTGCAATTGTTCAAAAAACTAGTTTCGAGGACGTTTGGTAACGGTCGACGAACTCCTTGTAATTTTAAGGCCGAGAATAATAAAAGAAAATTTTTTTGTCAGTTTGAATGGGACAATTGGAAGAAATTTGTTTATGATTTTTATAATAAAGTTAAAGTATCGGAATTTGGTAATAAAGCAAATTTAAGTACCGTTGAATCGAATTTGGTTTCTAATGATAGTTCTTTAGCTCCATTATTTGTTAGTTTACCTCATGATAATAGGCCTTATATTGAGATAAATGTTTTTGATACATTAGTTACTGCACTTTTAGATAGTGGTGCAAATCACAGTGTGCTTGGCAGGAAATCTTTAGACTTAATAGCAAAATTTGAACTTGAAGTTGACAGTTTTGGAAAAAATAACCCGGTGTACACAGCTAGTGGACAACCACAAGAAGTTGTGGGTGTAATCTATTTGCCGATATGTGCTGATAATCTATGTAAGATTACAAAAGTTTTAGTTGTACCTTCATTATCGCATGGATTAATTTTGGGAAGTGACTTTTGTCGAAACTTTAACGTTAAGATTGATTTTGAGGATAATTCTTGGACAGTTTGTAGTTCTGTCAGTAATTTTGTTTTCTCTGTTTCTTCGGAGGACAAAGATACGTCTTTGGGCATTGTAAGTCAAAACTTTTCAGAAAGTGAGTTGCGAGACATCGAAAAAATTAAATTGGCTTATGAAGCTATCAGTTGTAAAGATAAACTAGGACGCACAGATAAACTTGTATTTAATATTGATACTGGAGATGCTCCACCATTCAGAGAACGACAATATCCTTTGTCACCTTTTATGATGAACATACTAAATAAAGAACTAGATGAAATGCTCGCCTTAAATGTGGTTGAACCATCACATAGCTCTTATAATTCTCCAGTCTTGTTAGTTAAGAAAGCAAACGATGAATACCGTTTCTGTTTTGACGGACGTCGTCTAAATAAAATAACAAAGCATTATGCATATCCTCTGCCTAGAGTAGATACTATTTTAAACACTTTGCGTGATGCACGTTATATCTCTTCCATTGATCTTAGAAAAGCTTTTTGGCAGATACCCCTGCACCCTGATTGTAAAGAAAAAACTGCTTTCTCTGTACCAGGTCGTGGTCTATTCCATTTTAATGTTGTTCCGTTCGGTTTACGTAACTCTGCTCAATGTCAGCAAAGTTTAATGGATAAAGTTTTAACCCCGAAGCTTTCTCCTAAGGTGTTTTGCTATTTGGATGACATAATTGTTACTTCCAGTAGTTTTTCTGAACATATTTCACTGTTATATGAAGTGTTAGAAAAATTGAAAAATGCAAATTTAACTGTTAACCTTGAGAAATGTCAACTTTTTAAGTCAAGTCTCAAGTACCTTGGTTATGTAGTGGACTGCTCGGGATTACGTACCGACAGTGACAAGGTTGCTGCTATAGTGAATTTTCCTCAGTGTAAAACTACTACTGAAATCAAACGTTTTGTTGGTATGGCTTCTTGGTATAGAAAGTTTATTAAAGGCTTTTCTACTCTTGTTTCACCGTTGAACGATTTGTTGAAAGGTAAAAAGAAAGGTCAAACTGTGAAATGGACTTCTGACGCGGATAGTGCTTTTATTAAGTTAAAAGAGGCTCTGGTCTCTGCTCCAATTTTATGCAGCCCCGATTTGGATATTCCTTTTATTATTCAGGCTGATGCTTCTAATACCGGTTTGGGCGGTGTGCTTTTGCAAGAAATAGATGGCTCAGAAAGAGTTATAGCTTACGCTAGTAGATCTTTATCTCGAACAGAACGTAATTATACTGTGACTGAAAGAGAATGTCTTGCTGTAATTTTTTCCTTATCAAAATTTAGGCCCTATGTGGAGGGTACTGCAAATCTAAAAATTATTACCGATCACTATTCACTTTTATGGTTAAATAATATGAAAGAACGAACTGGAAGATTAGCCAGATGGGCCGTTCAATTGCAACAGTATGATTATACTATTACTCATAGAAAAGGATCATTAAATGTAGTTCCAGATTGTTTGTCCAGGATCCCTTCTGATAATCTAGTTAACAACGACCATGAGAATGTTGATGTTTTAGCTTTGACTAATTTTGAGACACAGAAATTAGATATCCGTTTAGAAAACCTTGACCCTTTTTATTTAAAGATGCAACTAGATATTTTATCAAAACCTGAAAAATTTCCTAATTGGTGCGTTAAAAATAATTTTGTTTACAAGCACGTTCCCTTAAAAACTAAATTTAAATCTAATTTGACCCCCTGGAAAATTTTAGTTCCAAAAAGTCAAGTTCAAGAAATAATTAGAAAACATCATGACCCTGTTGTAGCAGGTCACTTTGGATTTTTTAAGACCATTAGTAGAATTCAGGAAACTTATTATTGGAAAGAAATCAGAAAAGATGTAGCTAAATATATCAGATCTTGTGTAGTATGTGGAGAACAAAAGGCATCAAATGAAGCTAGAATGGGTTTAATGGGTGCTGAGAAGTCTTGTAACTTTCCATTTCAAATTATTGCAGTAGATATTATCGGTCCTCTGCCTAGAAGTCGTTCTGGTTTTAGTCACTTGTTAGTTGTGGGCGATTGGTTTTTCAAGTATACAATACTACATCCTTTAAGAAAAGCTGAAGCAAGTAAGATTTGTCAGTTCATGGAAAAGGAAATATTTTTGGTACATGGAGTACCCCAATTTATTATCTGCGACAATGGCAGCCAGTTCGCTGGAAAGGTTTTTAAGAAAATGGCCGAAAAATATGAAGTTCAGAAAATTTGGTTTAATGCTCGTTATCATCCCCAGACTAATTTTGTTGAAAGGTCAAATAGAGTAGTTGGTACAGCTATACGTAGCTATATTAAAGAGCATAGAGATTGGGATCAACACTTGTCAGAGATATAATTTGCTATTAATTCATCGGTTCATGAAGTTACACAGTTTAGCCCTAATTTTATGAATTTTGGTCGAAATGTTCCTATTACTGGAAAGTATTATGGTGAAATTATAGATACTGAAGATCTTGAACTTTTGTCCAGAGAGCGCGTTGAGTTTTGTGATAATTTAAAAGGACTTTCGGAGATTTATGAAAATGTTAAGAAAAAGCTTCATCAAGCATATGAGAGAAATAAACGCCAATATAATTTGAGAAAACGAGATGTTCAGTTTAATGTCGGAGATAAAGTATGGAAGCGTAATAAGGTGTTGTCTGACGCATCAAATCAATTTGCTGCCAAATTGGCAAAGAAATATGTTCTATGTAAGATTTCTAAAAAGATATCTCGATTAATATATCGGCTAGTTTATATTGACGGTTCTGATGCAGGCGAATGGCACATTAAGGATTTGAAGCCTTATCTTGGTTCGAATTCTGACGTTTCCGTAGGCTCTGATAATTAGTTTTGAGTATTTTGTAGACGGTTGAGTGTTATTTTTGAAAGGAAAAATTGTGAATTAAGTACCGAGTTACATGTTTTAGAGTCACCAGAATTTTGAGATGCAAGTAAGTTTCGTAGTGAAGAAGTGTATTTGGGTACCCTAGTCATTTGCGAATTTCCCCTGTGTAATACTGCAGTCGATTCCCCATTAGCTTATAGATATTGTTTAAGGTATATAGTTTCGATATCTTCGATTTTTGAGTATGAGCAATTTGGTTATCATGTTTTAGTTGCCTTGTGAAGTCTTTGTAGATTAGTCCCTACTTATTTTGTCCCTTTCCTAATTTAGACTGACCGATAGTGACTCCAATTTTGGCGGGTGATACACGAAAGATATCAAGCTTCTATAAAGAATCATTCCAAGGAACCCCTATTTGCACATAAAATGAATTTGTGTATTCTCATAAATACCTTTGGTAATGAATACCTGGCCAGTATTTGTTTCATAGCAACTTTCTCTTAAGTTAATATTTTTTTACCACTTAGGTTAATAGTTTGTTAGTATAGATGTACAATTTAATCCTATGGAAATATTCTTGTTTCTAACTTCCCATTTTTAACTAGTAGTATTTATACTGCATAAATAAAATTTGTTTTTCCCCAAATTTTATTCTTTTAGGAGAGGGGTGGTGTAACGATTTTTTTCTTAACCCTAATAGCAAGTAACGTTTTTAACAAAAAAAATTAAAATACTTGTAAGACCCTGTACAAATAAAAATAAATCAAAGAATTATCCACATATAAAAATAAACAGTATCGTCGAGGGAGCGATCCTCCGGTGTCTGCGTGTCGGGCGTTTTCCTTGGTCGCCTTGTCCACTGGACCACGGTGCTTCATGATAAAATTTGTTTCAACAAGCGTTGTTTAGAGTCGCTTTACGGCACGTTCGCCACTTCGTCGTCGAGCGGCTGTATTCAGACTGATCCAAGCTGCTTTGTTCGGTCAGGGAAACCCGCCGTCTCTTTTCAAATGCACGTAGCCGAGAGAGTCAGTTACATGCGGATTCTTGATGCAGTTTAACTTCTATATGGTAACCGAACTACTTTAGTTTTTTGTGATAGCTAGTACTCGGTTTCTCGCAAGATTTTGTGTGTTTCAGAGAGCATTTTAACACCGTTATAATATGTGCTAATAAAATATATTAAAAACTTATTTTAACCAAGCATAACTGCTACTCAAAATGTTGTAAAACTTACAGAAATTGTACAGTGTTTTGTAACAGAGTTAGTTTCGTGAAAAATGCTGGTGTGATTAAAAAGGTGGACCATTGTTCATTACTGGTGAGTTTGCCTAATTTTTTTATTAGACTTTTTGCTGAGAACATAAACTTTTAATTCTATAGAAACATAAAATACTATTCTGAAAATTGATTAAACTTAAACGCATTTCTAAGGCAACAATGACCTTTTTAGGCCATTCCATTTTATGAAGGCCATTCCATTTTATGAAGTCCATTCCATTTTATGAAGTCCATTCCATTTTATGAAGGCCATTCCATTTTATGAAGCCCATTCCATTTTATGAAGCCCATTCCATTTTATGAAGCCCATTCCATTTTATGGAGCTCGTTTTCGGGGATCCGTATATGTTTTGAAGCCCGTACATCACAGATACTTTGAGCAGAAGCCCGTAATTGTTTACTGAAGTAAAAGCCATGTTGTACTAGTCGATGTTACTGCTTTCTTTTTGTTTTGCTGTCCCGTTTTGAAATCTGTTTTGTTGAAGTACCAACCACACTACCTACTCAAATCTTTTGAGGACTCAACCTCCAGCGTGGGATTTGGCAGATAAGATTTAATACTTATTCTTACTAACCATTTTATTTAACTGTGATATATTTCCTTTTTATAGCACTGGTTATTATTTGTTAATATTTTTGGTAAACCTATTTATTGTCCTTGTTAAGATCTGGCAACAATGCACCCTTGTTGAGTAGATGCGCATTTACCCTCCCAAGGTATTAATTTTTCTAAGGTCCCAAAAATATATTATATTTTTTTGTTTTTAGCCAAATAGGTACATACTTTTTATTTAGGTACTTCGATAATTTTTTGTGTGGCTTGATTTTATCGTCCGTGTATTTTCTTCTTACTTTTTATTAACATAAAATAATAAGATAAATTCTTTTATTGAAATAAAAAGCCAACTCTTTATAAATAGAAATTAAATTACATTCTTGAGATAATAAAAATAAATAGTAACGAACATTCTGTGATAAGAAACAAGGATATAAAATAATATTTTTTAATCGATAGCTATATACTTAAGTATTTAGGTTAAAAGATCCTTATATATTTATTTTTTTTGTAAATTTCCTTCTTGCAAGTCGTTTGCTGATAAAAATAATTAGAGACTATTTTTTTTAAACCTTTTGCGTTTTAATCAAACATTCACCATCTTTATTAATACGTAGTGGATAATACAAGGTTCACTAAGATCTCGATACATTCTTTCTATTTTACTTTCAAACTTGTATTGGCGCCCTTTAGGCAAAAGGAAGTTAATTTATTTCACATGAATATTGTTGAGTTTTTTTTTGAGGTGAACACCACGACCTCAGTCCCAACTGAGCTACCGAGAGCATTTTAGTTTGTAACAAAAAACCGTTACACTATTTAGGAGGTAAATAAACCTTTAGGAATGAATTAAGTGAATTGATATAAAGAAAGCACATTAATTTATTGTTGAAATAAAAGCCAACCAAACTTTTAATTTTTTTTGCATTTTTGGAAACTCCTTGCTCATTAAAGTAATCACATTGAAGAAAATTGAAAAATTTTTGAGGAATTGCCCGCAATCTTTCTTGTTTTTTCCTAAAATTGGTAATGATGCCGCAAAAGTACTTCTTTTATTAAACTGATTTTTGGAAAATTTATTTTGTAGACAGTTTCTCCAAGTTTAGTTTCAGTTTTTTTCTTAAGTTTTTTTAGTCTCTTTATAGAAGTTTTCTGAAACATGTTACAGAAGAAGGAGTGAAAACGGGCGCTGGGTGGGATAAAAACAACTCATAACACAAACAATGTAAATCACTTGAAAACAAGGGCGGATCCAGAGGTGCTTCTCGGGGGGGGGGGGGGGGGGGGGTTCGGTTCGGGGGGGGGATGCACTTTAGGTGACATTTTCTGTTAGTAAAAAACGGTATATAGTTTTTTAAGCAGCATTTTATTGAATTAGTCAGTGGTTGTAATTTCGATGATAATAACTAAAGACACTTTCATGCGCCGCAAGCAAAAATTTTTGAACATTACTTTGTATTTATTTTTTGTATATTCAAAAAATTCTCGGGGGGGGGGGGCAAGTGCCCCTAGTGCCCCCCCCCCTGGATCCGCCACTGCTTGAAAAAAAAACTTATGAAAATCTATTGATTTAAAGCATAAAAAGTTGAAAAACACATCTTATTTGGCTGTTTTCCCAAAACACTGACTGGTTTTTGACATAATAATATAATAAATATTGCAATTTTAGATCTGAAATATCAAATAAATACCTTTTTGTTACTACATAATATAAGTGTATATCCACAACAAAAACAATAAATTATACACCTAATGATTTAAATTGATTAAACTTTTAGCAAAAATCCTACTTCTATTCTAAAACTTTCAACTATTTAAAAAACAAACTCCAACATATCGTCTGGTAGGAAAATTCAGCTCTCAGAGCAAACTCTTGATTTATCAAATCATTTGTTTTGAATAAATGACATTATTAATTATATTTACTAACACGAATAAAAAATTTGTTTGCAAATAAGCAAGAAAAAAGCGGGAAAAACTCACGATTACAATGTGTATTAAATGAAGCGCGTTGAGCAGGTCCACTAGTGACGTAAGCAAGGCGCCGCCTACCGCTAAAAGATTCGAGCAAATAGGCAATCCTGTGTGTTTATAATCGTTGGATCACAAGTGAGTTGAACATCTCGCTTGCTACAGTGGCGGGTTTAAATCTCGTCGGTGCGGAGTTCCGGTTCTGCAGACAGGTATTACATTCCATTTCTTGGGCGATTGAAAAGTAATTTAGTCTATTTCCGCCGGTAACTTGGTTCGGTTCGATTAAATCTCGTGAAGGCGAACTTTGTTACACACTCTCTCAGACGGGCCATTCTAATAAATACAAGGACCGGACAAAAAATAGCTGGGCTGGGTTTCCAAAGGTGGTAGAGGACCCGTGCTGAAAAAAGCTAACTTTGAGTATTTTTCTTAGGAACCTGAGCCAAGCCCAACAGGTGCAGCCGACTTTAGTTCCGTCTTGGACTCGTTTTACTCGGAAATAGCCGAGGCGACTACAGACAGCCAATCACCGGGCATGCCCCAAATTGAAGAACAACAGACTGAAGTTCCTACACCCTTTATCGAAGACCCTCCGAAGAAAAAGAAAAAAAGGGCTGCTGGTAGCAACGTAAGTAAACTATGGAACAATGTCGACGCAAACTCGATTTTACTTACCAATAGACCAAAATTGCAGGATCAATTCAGGAGCTCAAAATATTGTCACGAGGGGGTTTTATCGTGACGTAACACAGTTTAAGTTAGGTGTTATGGTTTTATTTAACAATACTTATAATTACTACTTACATTAAATACATCTTGTCTACAAATGTGTATCTTCTCGATACGCTAGACTTCTTATAACTTCTGACTATCGTACTACTTATCTTCACTGTTAACTTTGCCTGGGACGTTGGGTTCTCAGCTTACAACTCCCTGCTAAACTCTTTTGGAGATGATTTTATTACAAACCGTTTGCCATTGATAGGATATCGAGATGTGTTTTGTTTTCTGTATAAACATCATCGATGACCGTTCAATCGCTTCTTGTTTATAATAATTCTGTATACAATTTATTACACGCTTAATACAATTTGAACTATATACAGAAGTTCATTTCCTTAGATTGTTTAGGGTTAATGTGCACTTGCTTATAAACGTAACTTGTGCCATTTAGTTAATAGGACATTATTTTCTATCCTGACAATATTACTAGTTTTTAGAAGATACAGGCTGTTAAAGTTGTCTTTTAAATTTCAAACTTTGTCCCTAGCAAATTGGTTTTTAGATGTTTTGGAACAAAAATTTGTTATGGGGGTTTTTGGGTCGAGAAATACGAATGTAATGCTATTTTTGATAGATTTTGTAGAGGACGCCACTTGCGGTATCTCTAGTGCCTTTAATTTGGCACATATTTTTTATGGGCTAATTTATTACCATATTTGAAATCCTTGGTGTCTTTTATAAGAAAAAGGTACACTTGTTTAAACTATCAACACCAACCAATTTTATAATCTCTTACATGGTCCCCCAGCCCAATTTTTCGAAGCCATGATGAGTTTTATTCTACTCGAATATCCTTGTATAGCGCAAAGTAGGCTTTGGAAATTAACGAAATTTCAACAGTCAGTTTGACAAATTTGACATTACAACCATCATAGTTTGTTAAGAATTGATAATGTAAATAAGGACATGACGAGCTGTCAAAAATTATAACCAAAAAATAGAAGTCATGCTTTGCTTTGAGATATCATAATTTGTTAAAAATCGTGTTTTTGTAAACAGTTTTTTTAAAGGACAGACGTTCGATGTCTTTTTGGGTTTCTAATACCCCCCCCCCCCCAAGCAGCCCCTCCCATAAAGAGATAATTGGTGTAATATCGGGAATACGGTTTTAGCATACAGAATTTATTTTGTTTCAGGTCAAGACCGCGGGACTTTCATTAAAAAAGAAAGGAGTATCAGAACTCGTACAGAAATGGAAAAGTGTCAATTTTTAATATTCAGTTGTACAGATATATATAGATATTTAAGTAAGTATTAAGTAATTATGGTTTTTGATAAAATGTCTATGCATTTTAGTGATTTAGAATAAATATTTGTTAAGATCTTTAACCATTTTTTTAGTGCCAGTAAAAATACAAAACCTGACCTAGCCTAGAAACCCTGTGAATTTCATAGAAATAATGTCATACATACAGGGTCTCTAACCTAGCCTTGCCGGGTTGTTTGACGTTTTGTGTACATTTTGGTATGACAGCTGCTAAGATTGTAAACAAAAACGTTTTAAAAATTAATAAATGGATTAGTTTAAATACTAACCAAAGAGGCCAAGAAAAAAGTGCACACCAACCGATTTTAATCTGGAGACCGCCCTTGATTGAGTTCTTCGCACGTCGTCGGTGCTTGTCCTGGCTTCTTAGCATTTTACGTATTTTTGGTGTAAATCGAATGACACAAAGATGTTTGGACGTTAATAAAACCTTTTACGAGGTCTGGCTATTAAATAACGAGACTGGTTACGAAAAAGCCTTTTATTATAAAAATTATTCTTCATTCGAATGCTCCCCTTCAATATACTCCACTCCCCTCGCCACACTAAGGACACTCATCGTAAAGGCAAGCCTTATAGGAAGCGAAGCTAACATCAGGCTTTCTATTTTTTGGTTATTATTTTTGATATGTTTTCCTCGATTTCGCATTGGCGGTTCTGTTTTATTTTGAAGGTGTTGTTTTACACAGTATGAAGGTACCTAAACTATATATATTTTTGTAATTAGAATTAAAAAGTTATGCTGCAAACTATCTTGAAACTGTATCATTATTAAATAGATCTTTAGACTGTGTTAAAACCACATTTTTAAAATAACAACGAGCCGCCAATGCGAAACCGAGGAAAACATGTCAAAAACTATAACCAATAAATAGAAAATCAGAGTTAGGCTTCGCTACCTGTAAAGCTTGCTTGACGAAGAGTGACCTTACGCCACACACCTTTCCATACGTTTTTTCCATTGATCGAAGCAATGCTGGAAGTCTTCTTTGGTGAGGGCCTTTATGAGCTCTGCCGTTTTTTGTTTTACCGCTTCCATCGACTCAAATCGGGTCCCTTTCAAAGCAGATTTTATCTTTGGAAACAAAAAAAAAAGTCGCACGGTGCCAAATCTGGTGAGTACGGCGTGTGTTCGAGCACTGGAGTGCAATTACTGGCCAAATACTGCTTTACAGATAGTGCGTTATGGGCAGGTGCGTAGTCCCACAGAACACCAAAGTCCTAGTGCAAAATCCACGAGTTGTTCTTCCACAACTCGGGCCGTTTTTTACGAACTCGTTCTCGCAGTGTTGCCAAAACTGACAAATAGTAAGTCTGGTTGACAGTCTGAACTTCTGGAACCCATTCAGTGATCACGATACCGTTAATGTTGAAGAAAAAAGATCAACATTGCCTTGAAACAGCCACAGGGCGACCTGGGCTCTGGTCATCTTCAGTGGTCTCTCGGCCCCTCAGAGTAATAACATATAAAGAGAAGTAGTAGCCCCGGTTTCGGCGGTCATTCATTCATTTGTTGGTAAACAATGTCGCTTTTCCGTTGTTGCCGCCTCCTCTGCCTCTGTAAATTTTATAAATACTTATAACTTCTTACCTTACCAAAATATATAGTGCTTTAAGTTGGTTAGGCTACTCAAACCGTGCGATAATTTGTCATGCGCTTATTAGCCCGCGTCGCGTCGTTTTATGCTACGGCCCCTTTTCCCACAATTTTTTCAGGACGTGTCAACAGGTGTATGACATCATATTACGGATTTCGTGTTAGCAGGGCCGGGTTTCGTTCTGAGCTACATGGACTATATCCCCAGGTAAAAAGGGAATCCTTTTTCCTAAAGCAGAGGACGATTAACTATTAGTCATTGTTCCAACAGTTTTAACCGGTATTAAGGATATTCTATTTTATTATTTTAAAATGCGGCTTTTCTGTTTGGAGAGTTGAAGCACTATTATCCATTCAAACGAAAATTTCATAGAGTTGTTTTAATTTTCTCTAAGTATTTTGTAGTTTTGTAGTTTTTCTGTGTGAAACCACACCTTAAGGAAAACAAGCGTCTTGGAATTAAATAAATGGATACATCAACCTTGAAAACAGTTTTTTGTAAATATCTCCGAAATGAAAGCTCCTACGAACTTTTCGGTTGTAACATAATTTTTTTCAAAAAACGCGCGCTACTCTATTCCGAAAACCGCATATTGATGCGACGTTCCATTAAAAAGTTAGCATTTTTTAAACTTTTTAACTGTCAAAAAACTGTCATTAGCATTCACGAATTTTGACTAAAATCTAATCAGCTCATTGCAGTATCGAGTACTATTTTACCTGAAAATTTCATGTAAATCGGTTAAGCTTTACACACAACACAGACAGACATCAGGACGATATTGCTAGGGTAGGTCAAAATACACCCAAATAACACATTTTCGGTGTTATCTGAAAAAAAAATTTTTGTCCTTCTTTAGCCGTTGCTGTGCGGGCTAGGAAGGTAAAAAAGGAGCGGGCCGACTGCACACCAAGTAGTATAAGTAGTAGCCTTTAGACTGGATTGTTTAGTTTACACTTGAAAACGGTTAGATATACTTACTTACTGAAACATCCTGTTTAAAATAAACCAACACAAAAACATTTAATGTAAAAAAAAGCTAAGTACGCGAAAATGGCATTCCGTAAAAAGAATTGAGATAAAAGTAAGGCGAAGTTCTCCAATACAAATTTCATAATGAAAGATTTTTACTAGTTGGAAATGTTTTTCTAAACTTTGTTATTACAGCCAAACTTCTTTATGTTCAATTTAGCACTGTGCCTGAGTCATTTATAGCCGTAATAGCCAAGTTTAGAAAAACATTTCCAAACTAGTTTCTTACTTTCATTTTGAAATTTGTATTGGAGAACTTGACTTTACTTTTATCTCAATTCTTTTTACGGAATGCCGCGTACTTGGTTATTTTTACATTAAATGTTTTTGTTATGATTTCACTTCTTTTTTAAAGGAATTGGATAATATTTAATTTTTAAAATAGTAAAATATGCGGAATATTGTTCAAAACTTTTGCAATGCCTTGCTTAAAATTTTGAGGTGTTTTAATTTTTTTCCATGGTTTTATCATAACTGCTATCAGCCTTCCAAAGCTCAGCTCTCTAGCGTTTCTGAAAGTGGACAATGTTACTTTTGCATAACTTTACATGTATAGGGGAGGGAAGTAAATTAAAATTTTCGTGTTTTTAAATTTTTTTCTATAGTTTTATCATAGTCCCTATCAGTCTTCCAATGCTCAGCTCTCTAGCGTTTTTGGAAGTGGGTAATGTTACTTTTACATATTTTGACATTTATAGGGGAGGAGAGTAAATGAAAATTTTTGGGGTTTTTAAATTTTTTCCCATGGTTTCATCATAGTTTCTATCAGCCTTCCAAAGCTCAGCTCTCTAGCGTTTCTGGAAGTGGGCAATGTTACTTTTACATAACTTTACATTTATATAGGAGGGAAGTAAATTATAATTTTGAGGTGTTTTTCCTATAGTTTTATCATAGTTCCTATCAGGCTGCCAAAGCTCAGCTCTCTAGCATATCTAGAAGTAGGTAATGTTACTTTTAAATAATTTTACATGTATAGGGGAGGGGAGTAAATTAGAATTTTGGGGCTTTTTCCAGGGGTTTGGTCATAATTTCTATCAGTCCGCCAAATTTCAGCTTTATAGCAGGTCTGGAAGTACAGTAGAATTTTGATGATCTATACATGAGTGAGTGAGTCAGTGAGTGGCAATTTCGACGTTTTTTGAAATTTCGTAACTACTTTATAGAAGTCCATGAAACTTGAAGGGGTTGTTAACTCTATGAAGGTCCATGACTGTGCAAAGCATGAGATTCGTAGCTCTTTCCGAAGTAGAGTTTTAGATAGGTCAAATATGGGCTGAAATGTTTCAAGCAAAGATGGTACGGCAGCGCGAACTTGGCGAGGCACTGCCGTGCCCTCAGAAAAAGACAATGGAAGTCCAAAGTTTTATTTCTACTCAATCATTGTCTACGAGTTTCAAACAAAAGATTATTTTTCCACTTATATAATGGCAACAAGTTTAATTAGGTGGGTCCTCAAGTCGTGAACGGTTAGCCCAGATATTCCTAAGCTCTAAAGTCGACACTGACAGTAACATGTGTTTGTATTAAATGCAGTGTTGTCTTGGCCGTCGGACTCGGTATATTGAATTTTTGGTGTTTTTTTCTGTGTGCTGAGTTTTATTTTTGTAAAAAAGAACTTAGTTGGACGTAAAAATAAACAAGAAGTGCTATGTTTCTGAAAATACTGTGAAAATTCAGCCCAGTGTGGTTTTTTCGAGATGATTCCAGTGACGCAGCTATGTTGCCATCGCCGGGGATTTTGCAAATTCTAAGTTTTCAGGAATGACCGCCACGAATAGGGAAAATTTACACGGGGCCGCGGTTGACTTCTTCTCTTTATATTATTATTACTCCAAGCTCGGCCCTCACTAAAGCGCTTACACCACTCAAAAACACGCGCACGAGATAGAGAATTGTCCCCATAGACCTCTTGCAGCAATTTATAGCACTCAGTCGGAGTCTTTTTCAATTTAACGAGAAATTTGAGATTGATACGTTGCTCCTGTTTTTCGTCACACGTGGTTTTCGGCACGAGAAAAAAACACGTTCGTTTCAAACCTCTACTGCAAATATACTATAATAGTCACGGAAACGTGTTTTAGATACCCTACGCACTATTCGTTTTTTACTCCACCCGTCTAGGGCGCCATCTAGGCGCGCCGTCTCGTTATTTAATAGCCAGACCTCGTATATACAACTACGGAACGAATTAGCGATGAACCAAAAGAGCGAATTAACAAATGGGTAAAGTATCGATCGAAGTAAAAAGTAGTAAGTGTGCCTGTTTGAAATGGCGCCAGTATCAAAAAAAAATTGTGTGTGCTTGAGACCACACGGCAGAAATATAAACTTCAACAAGGCGAAGTTAATAATAGTGGCCTTCATCTGCATCATCATATCGCTCGCTGAATGTTCCTCTCGTCGACTTCACCCGAATGAGCGTTACATAGCCGAGCCTGACGGCTCAGTTCAATTTACTACCCACAAAAACTGCTCATCGCGTTTAAAGAAGTTTATACTTCAAAAAAAAAGAAAACTTGACCTGACATAACCTAACCTAATCTGACGTGATTTTACCTAACTTGATACACTCTTAGCTAAATCTCTCCCCACAATCTTGTAACGTATTGTATGAGTCGCAAACAGCCAGCAAAGCCAGATTAGGGTAGGTTGTCTCAGGTCAGGTTAGATACGATCAGGAGCTTTATTCTGTAAAGTATCTCCCGGGAGTGAATTTTCACATCACGGTTACCATTGGTCGAAAAAGAAAATGAGATGTTTTTGTAAGTGTTTTCAATAGAAATATCACTTCCAAGTTCTTTACAAAGCAGGAAAGCAGTTGTATCAAATAATCACCCAAAAATGATCCCTTCTGCGTCAGTTAAAGTCGGATACTATAAACTGACCAATGGTAACCGTGGATTGATGTGAACATTTACTCCCAGGAGAACCTTTACAGAATAAAGCACCAGCTCAGGTTTTCTATTTTTTTAGAAACTGGCTTTATTTCGTTTTGCGCGATTTTGTTACTTTGCTCTTTTGTTACTTCACTCATTTGTTACTCCGCTCTTTTGTTACTTCGTTCATTTGTTCCAAAGCCTGATTATGCTGCAGCAGTTTATATGCAATGCTTTTAACCAATAGTTTTTTCGTGTATTTACAAAATGTTTCTTTAAAATATCTGTTTCCGCTTTATAAGCAGGAGGATTTTTTAATTCAAATAAATATTAATATGAAACATGTGCCCCTTTTTAAGTCACGGGATCATTAATCAAAAATGTTATTAAGTTATTGAGACTACTTTTAGCTTCATCCATATGTTACGTGATTTATGAAATTTTGATGTCACTTTCTTAGAAAAACGGTTTTTTATATTTTGTATATTATGTAAACCTAAACACTATTTTAATATTGCTATGAACTTAGCATTCCATAACCCGCGGCAAATTTTAGGACATCTAGTAAAATAAGATTTTAGTAAATGTTTGCTAGGAATTTAGTGATTATTTTATGATTTTGGAAGAAAATAATAGTACATTACATAACAAGGATGGTATGATAAGTAATGCTAACTAGGTTACGAAAGTTAAATGTACTAACCGAACCGGTGAGACGAAGTTTATTAGAGCGGTAATAACCATGCTCCACACGTATTATACAGGGTGTTTCCTTATTGAATGTCAATATTTATGGGGGTGATTTTTGGGCCCATTTTAAGAAAAAAACTTCATATGAACGTATGTCCTAAACGTCTTACCTTTTGAGATACAGAGTGGTAAAATTTTCAAAAATAAATCATTTATTATTAATATCTACAATACCAAGTGAAGTGTACTTTTTAAATCTGTATTCAATTATGAGCAAATTTGATCTCTTAATTTTTTTAGTCCGACGCACGGGTTTCATCTAAAAAAATTAAATCTACGTGTCTCTGCAGGATGATATTGTGATATTAGGGATATTGTTATGATCATGCAGAGAAACGGTTTTTATTTTTTTTAAGCAAAAATCGTGCATCGGGTTGAAAAAAATCAAGTGATCAACTTTGGTTAGAAATGATTGAAGATTTCAAAAATAATTTTTACTTCAGGTAAAATCTGTGGCGTGCCATCAATGTCTGCCAAAATAGGCAGGTCAAATTACGTACGAACGCCACTGATGGAAATTAAAAAAAAAAGTGATACATTAAAAAATGCCTCTTGATTCATAGTACATGTATGACAAATTTCATTAAAATATCTGAAGTGGTATTAGTGGTAGATATTAATAATAATGATTTATTTTTGAAAACTTTACCACCCTGTATCTCAAAAGGTAAGACGTTTACGACATATGTTCATATGAAGTTTTTTTCTTAAAATGGGCCCAAAAATCATCCCCATAAATATTGACATTCAATTAGGAAACACCCTGTACAAAGCATTTTATTTATAAGTTTTTCTCAAAGTTTTATCATAACAAAAACAAGTACCCGAAAATGGTATTCCGTTAAAATAATTGAGATAAAAGTCAAGCCAAGTTCTGCATTGGAAAAGTTTTGTTAAACTTTGCTATTACAGCCAAACTTGTGTTTCATTTATCACGGTGTCTAAGTCAATTTTCTTTCAAACTAGTAAGAACTTTTTATTTTGAAATGTGTAGTGGAAAACTTGGCTTTACTTTTATCTTAATTATTTTTACGGAATACCATTTTCGCGTACTTGGCTTTTTTTTACATGAAATGTTTTAGTTGGGGGGGGGAGGGTATGTATTTTTTTAAAGAACTTGTCTCGAATTTCTGCCAGTTTGCCAAATCCCAGCTTTCTATCATTTTTGAAAGTGGGCAATAATAGTTTTACATAACTTAACAAGAAATGTACATGAAACTTGGACGGATTGTTAACTCTATCAAGGTCTACGACTGTGCAAAGTTTGAGTTTCGTAGCTCATACCGACGTGTAGTTATAGATAGGTAAAATATGGGCTAAAATTATTCAAGAAAAGGTGGTACAGCGAACTTGACGGGGCATGCAGTGCCCCCAGGTACTTAATAAAACAAATCCGTCACCTTTGTCAATATATTTTTAAAACTGATGACTCAGTGGCCCTAATTTATAGTGGCAAGTTGTGTAAATCAATTTATTAAGAAATGCCACAACTGCTATCGTTTTCAATGGCAACGTGCAGTAATTACTTACTTACCTTACTACAAAGCAGCCGTGCGGTAATGTGATTACAGCCTGCAAAGTAGTGCGGTAAAGTTCACTTTACAACCTGCGTTAGCATTTCAAACAAAGCAAAGATAAATCAAATTATTGAAAAATAACCTTATTAATAAATGAAAGGATTTAAATAAAAAATAGGAACATACTATAGTAACCAATTTAATGATATACATGAAATTTTATGCTTAGTCCATAAAATCTAACTAGTGTGGCATATTCGCGATTTGATTTTAAAAACAAGTTACGACATAAAATCGAAAAAAAAACTTGAAAACAAAAAATTTTTGAATAATAGTTACTTGAACTTTTTTTGTTGTTTTAACCTAATCCCTATTTTTATAATAAATTACTTAACGCCCCGCATTAGCATTTCAGACAAAGCCAAGACAAACCAAATTGAAAAGAAACTTTTATTCACAAATATTTATTTATTTAAATCAAAAATAGAAACATTTACCAAATAAATCAACTAAAGTAAAAACCAATTTAACGATTTACATGGAATTTATTGCCTAAAATCTATTAGTATCATAACAGATAAACTACTTTAAGGACATTAAGTATAATCTTAGAACGCTAGCTATATTTAAAAAAAAAATGGTAATGTATGTATGTACCCTGTCACAATCAGCAAATTTCATAACAATTACAAAAATGCATTGGTTTAATAACACAAAACATCTTTAACATAAATAGTAGAAGATATGGCAAAAATATATTTTAAAAATTAATATAAAAATATAATGCACTCCCAAAACCAGAAAGGCCTAGAACAGAAAACTGTTATAAGTTTTCTCATATTTTTATTGGAAAATATTGGATATTGAAAAAAAATTTCTAGTTTTGGGCGTATCCAGGGTTTCTACTAAAAACAAAAATGTTGAATTTTCTGATTTCCCGTTTTACCTGATACTGTCAAAAAATATTAAATTCGCTCACTTTTCAGGAGTTGCTGTCATGTATGTTAGACGGAATATTTTTATACAGTCAAACTTCATAACTCGAACTTCGATAACTCAAAATCTTTGATAACTCGAACAAAACTGTTGGCAATGGCGTCAAGGGTAAGAAATATATGTAATTTGATCTTGATAACTCAAACTTCTATTAGTCGAATATCTTTATAACTTGGACATTGTATGTGGTGCCAACTTCGATAAGTCGAATTTTCTGGGAGAATCCCTTAATTACGAATCTTTCTAACTTGTCTGTTTGCATTGGAATATTTTAAAGACGCAATTCAGTGCTATACGTTTAGGGGTTGTGTGTATGTTACTATGTAACAAAAACCGACTTTTTTTTGGTAAAATAAAAAAATATATATATGCCGCAAAAATTTTTGCTTTGTTATTGATAAGTTGAAATTTTTATGTGACACATGGTTGTTCGAGTTATTGAAGTTCGACTGTAACTCCAAACAAAAACGAAAAAATTCCAAAACAACAAGCTGTTCTAAAGGGCTACTAACAATCTTAACTTTAACCTACTAACAATCTTAACTTTAACCTTAAGATGTTACAGAATAAAAAAACATTTCAGTAATTAAGACTTAAAACTAAATAAACCACATCAGAATTCATCTTGATGTTAGTTTTTGGCAACAGTTATCACTCTTTAAATCCAGTACTCCGCGGAATCTAAAATAAGTTTATACAGGAAACAAGGTGTAAAAATAGAGCCTACCAAAATAACATTTTATAATTTTGAATTTGAAGGGTTTAAAGTCATTAAACTTTTATAAACGAGCTATTTGATTTAACTTTATATAACAGTCGCCAAATATTTATCATTTGCCATTTTTATAAAACCCTTGCTCAATTTGGATAAAATTTTTAGAAACTAGTAATTAAGCCTTTTGAGCCTTTTTTACAATACTGTAAGAATCAAAAGTTAAAAACTTATATAAGAGAGCATTAAGAACCACTTCAATATTTGTCTTATTAAACCTTTTTTTAGTTTTATAAAACAAGTTGACAAAATATATTGAATCCCTTTTTTTTAATTATTCACAATTAACAAACCATGGAACTGAAGATAATTAAAAATTTTGTTGAATAAAAATCAATACGTTTCTAAATACTTTGAATAATAGGTATAACCTAACCTAACCCTACTTTTGACTAAAACAAATCACTTAAAAAATTCCTCTAATCCTATAGCTTAGGTTTTCTGTTATGAATCCGAAAAGCTGATCATATGTAAAGTGTTATATGTGCCTCTCTTTTTGAACACTCCATCCTCTTTTCCGTAAAGAACACAGATTTCTCTTGAGTACTGACGTAATTTACTTTCAGAATTGTCAATTACATCCACAATTTGAACAGCTTACACTCTTCAGAGGGACCAATAAGTTGCAAAGCCCAGTAACATTTTTCGTCTGCGTATTTGAAGGAAACATTTTAAAAAATTTACGCAAATTTTATCAGATGGTAAGAATTAATATGGTGGTCAGCGCCACTAAAGGGAATGTTCTCTTTGTCTGATTTTAAAATGTAAGTTTCGTGGTTGTTCTTGAGATGCCCGAGAATTTCGCTTTTTGTTGATTTTACTTCACAATTTTCGACATCTTTCAAAGAGCAATCATATGGCCCATATGAGTAAGACTGTTCGTGATATCGAATATCAGCAGATTTTAACGCAACTGTGCAGTCAGATTTATAATATTTGCAGGGATTAAATAATCTAGCTGTAAGTTTGCCTAAAGTTTTGTGTGTTGCTAACAGGAGCTTTACAAAGTGGACATTCGGTTAAATTTGGTTTGCAAGTGTTGCAGACACTATGGCCATTTAAACATTGTAAAATAGGATTGTCTATGTAATCAAGGCACACAGGGACATTCCAGTTTTGCAAGTAGTTCGCAGTCAATGTTTGGATTTACCGGTGGCTTCTCATCTGCCTCTTCCTCTACAGGTTTAACCGTTTTATTTTCGTTTAGATCAGTTTTTAGAATTTCGATAGTCTGAATAAAAGAAGTGGGATCATGCAGATTCTCTCTTAAAAACCCGCAGGTGAATTTGGTTGTTTTGTCATCGGAATTGAGAATCTTACGCGTGTATGAAATTTTGACTGGTTGCACGGTGTGAACACAAAACTTTTGAAGATGCATGGAAAAATTACATGGCCTGAACAGGGTTTAGGTTCAATTAATATGGCAAAATTTACTCTTTGATAACTCTAATCCTATAGCTTAGGTTTTCTGTTATGAATCCGAAAAGCTGATCATATGTAAAGGTGATATGAGTGCCTCTCTTTTTGAACACTTCATCCTGTTTTCCGTAAGGAACACAGATTCCCCTTGAGTACTGACGTAATTTGCTTTCGGAATTGTCAATTACATCCACTTCAAATTTGAACAGCTTGCACTCTTCAGACGGACCAATAAGTTGCAAAGCCCAGTAAAATTTTTCGTCTGCGTATTTGAAGGAAACTTTAAAAATTTTTGAAGCGAATTTTATCAGATGGTAAGAATTCATACGATGGTCAGCGCCACTAAAGGGAATGTTGACTTTGTCTGATTTTAAAATATAAGTTTCGTGGTTGTTCTCGATGTGACCGAGAATTTCGCCTTTTGTTGATTTTACTTCACAACTTTCGATATCTTTCAAAGGGCAATCATATGGTCCATATGGGCAAGACTGTTCGTGATTTCGAATTTCAGCAGATTTTAATGCAACTGTGCAGCCAGATTTATAATATTTGCAGGGATAAAATAATCTAGCTGTAAGTTTGCCTAAAGTAAAGTTTTGTGTGTTGGTAATAGGAGCTTTACAAAGTGGACATTCGGTTAAATTTGGTTTGCAAGTGTTGCAGACACTATGGCCATTTAAACATTGAAAAATCGGATTGTGCATGTAATCAAGGCACACAGGACATTCCAGTTCTGCAAGTAGTTCGTAGTCAATGTTTGGATTTACCGGTGGCTTTTCATCTGCCTTTTGCTCTACAGGTTTCACCGTTTCATTTTCGTTTAGATCAGTTTTTAGAATTTCGATGGTGAGAATAAAAGAAGT
The DNA here is from genome assembly GCA_963576565.1 of Aspidapion aeneum. Taxonomy (NCBI): domain Eukaryota; kingdom Metazoa; phylum Arthropoda; class Insecta; order Coleoptera; family Brentidae; genus Aspidapion; species Aspidapion aeneum. The sequence continues at coordinate 114,087,542 of OY755040.1, forward strand.
GGGATCGTGGAGGTTCTCTCTTAAAAACTCGCAGGTGAATTTAGTTGTTTTGTCATCTGAATTCGGCGAAGTGGATTTTTGAGGAAAAGTATAAAAGTAAGTGGGATTTGGCCCTGTGGCCCGAATAAAATAATTAAAACTAGGGGCGTCCTCGGTCTGAACGATGTGTTCCACGACGCACGAGAATGTGCCAGTTCTAGAATCGACTTCTTTCTTTATAATAAACAAATCCTCTCCAAAAACTAGAAGCATGTTTTCTTTTACGCTGTTTCCAAATTTGATTTCAAACTGTTTGTCTTCAAGCAAGAGGGTGGGATGCGCCTCCTGAAAGTGCGTGAGCAAATCTCTGTTTGGTCCTTGCCATTGACACCTTTAAAAAAATGCCTTAATAATTTTAAAAAATAAATGGATCCATGACAGATCTGATACCTTCCTAGCCCATTAGAACAAGTAAACACCATGCTATAAAATTTGAAGTTGTCAATGTGATGCAACTTTCATAGTGACCTTATATTAGTAAGAACAAATTGCATTCCAGAAAAATATCAACTATTTTTATTCTGGAATTTGACTATGTTTAAAAACAAACTAAGAGTATAAGAATAAACAATTTTAGTGGAGTCAAATAAAAAGTATTTTGCTGTTGTAGTTCCGTTGTTTAAGGGATCAGCATGTTTCTTCAAATTTGCGGCCGATTGCATTGTTGCCTACCGTGGCCAAAATCATTGAGAAATTGGTTCAAGGCTGTAACCGCCACCAGTTTGGTTTGTAGGTATCTAAAAATACTGACGACCTACATTTAATTTCTTAGAGGATTTTTACCTTAGAGTAAACACTGGAGAAAAGGCAGCAGCAGTATTTTGTGACCTGTCAAAAGCCTTTGACTGTGTGGATCATGAATTATTGCTGCAAAAGCTTTTGAGAGGTATGGCGTCAGAGATATAGCTTTGAATTAGCTCAGATCGTACCTGTCTGAAAGAGTTTAATCTGTTGCCTTTAATGATGAAAGCTCAGAGAAGCTTCAGATAAATACTGGTGTTCCTCAGGGTTCTATCTTCGGTCCACTTTTATTTTTGATTTTTTGTGAATGATTTGCCAAATATTGACATTAATCGGAAAATAATGCTTTTTGTGCATAATAGTTCATTGGCATAACACACATATTCAAAATCTTAATGGTAAAGTGGCTTCTAAAAGTTATGCTTTTAGAGTAACTGTTGACAATCTTGAATTTAACATGGCATTTGTTTTTGGGGATCCTGTTGTCAATATGTATTTAACTCTGTATTTGTTCTTCAAAAAAGAAAAATAAGAAATATTTGTAAATTAACCAGACTAGTCATGTAGGCCTCTTTATTTAAAACATAAAATTTTAACTCTCTATTGCATCTTAATTTATAGAATGTGTGTTTAGTATATAAAAAGTATAGGCATGAACTAACCTTAACTGTACAGTATAGTTTTTGTGATGTTTTACATCTAAATCTTCCCATACCTCATTTAGCTCTAATAAAAAATTATTTTGTATATAATGGAAAAAAAATGTTTAATGATTTGCCAATTGAGATTAGAATTATACAAAATTTTAAAAAATTTAGACAAAAAAGAAAACATTTTTTAACAAGTAAGTATAAAGATATTACCAAAAAGCCTAAACAAAGCCTCGGAGCACTGGACGCAAACTCACAAAGACGAAAAAAGCAAAGACAAAGGACTCTGAATATAGCTACATGGAACGTACAGGGAATAAACCAAAAGTTGGACATTATTGCAACCGAAGTGCAGAATAGTAAGATAGACATTATTGCACTTACAGAGACAAAAAAGAAAGGAACAGATACAAGTAGTGTCGTCGGTAACTTTGTTCACTTATTCACTGGATTCCCAAAAGAACGGGATTGTCGCCGAGACTTTGCACTTGGTTTGAAAGTTACCTTGGAGATAGATCCATTTATGTTGCACTGGATGGCCGGAACTCCAACTCTTACCAAATAAATGCTGGTGTGCCACAGGGAGCAATCCTTTCGCCAACACTTTTTCTGATTTACATAAATGACCTCATAGATAAAACAGTAAATCCACTTTATTGCTTTGCAGATGATGGCAATGTAGTCTCCTCAGTCATACCACCCACATGTCTCTCCGCACGTGAATTCCATTACCTTAGACTAACTGAAATATCACAGATAAATAACGACTTGGAGATAATAGAGGACTGGGGCAACAAAAACCTTGTACAGTTCAACGCGCAGAAAACCCAAGCAGCCCTGTTTTCAAAAAAGACCAGCACCGGTGAGCCAAACATCAACTATCTGGAAGTGCTGTCGCATTGCAGAGCCAGTTGAACATCTTAGGAGTCACTGCAGTGACCAACATGTCTTGGCACAGTCACGTGGCAGATATAGCTAAAAGGGCGTCCTAAAAGGGCGTCCCAAAAGCTTGGGGTGCTATTTCGTACAAGACATCTGTATACACCAAGCCAACTGCTGACACTCTACAAAGCCCAGATTCGACGAACTATGGAGTACTGCTCACATATATGGAGTGCGGCACCCAAACATACCTTAATGCTTTTGAATACCGTGCAAAAACGAGCTATCAAGCTGATCAATGACCCCGCACTTACCCGTAGCTTGGATAGTCTCGAACATCGAAGAACTGTGGGCGATCTATCTCTCTTCTACAGGTATTATCACGGAAAATGCTCTGAAGAGTTGGCACGTATGATCCCCCCGGGAGTAGCACCTACTAGGCGAACATGTCAAACAGACGGTAACCATCAATTTATTGTCAAAATAGAGGCACCAAGAACCTCATTATATCAGAATTCATATCTCTGGAGAACAGCATCGCTGTGGGATAAACTCCCTGCGACAGTTTTCCCTGCAGGTTACAACCTGAACCGTTTCAAAACCAACACACACCAATATTTCCGCGCACTTGCCGCTTCTCGAGCGTCATAGGGATCTCCTTGCGAGTGCGCATACCCGTAAAAAAAAAAGCAGCCAGAGGGGTATCCTTATTAATAAAGAAAAACCTCAAACATAAGATTACAGACTACGAGTGCATTAACGAAAACTTACTTCGAGTTAACATGAAGATGCTTGGTCACAATATAAGCATAATAGCAGCCTCCGCACCATCAAATGACGAAACGGTAGCTATAAAACAAATGTTCTTCGACCAACTTGATGAGACTATCAGTAAAATCGGCAATACCAGGGAAATAATTATGCTTGGCGATTTTAATAGTCGAACTGGTAGACAAAGCCAAAGCAAAGTCGTAGGACCATTTGGAGAGGAAGTAACAAATGATAATGGCTTGAGACTGATACAATTGTGTGAAACCCATAATCTAAAAATAAATAATGGTTTTTTTAAACATAAGGATATTCATCGGTATACCTGGATTCAGCCAACAAGAAATCTTAGATCAATCATTGATTATGCTGTAGGTGGACAACACTCGGAACTAAAGTGGTATGATGTGCGCACACTTTGTGGTGTTACCTGTGGATCTGACCACCATCTGGTAAAAGCAAAAATATTATTCCCTGTAAGAAAAACAAATAAAGACGAGAGAGACGGAGAGAAAATTAAAATCTAGAATGCATCGAAGACAATCAAAAATACAACTTTAGAAGTCTAGAAATCGAAAGTACTCAAAGATTGTATCAGAACCGATTAGATGAAAAATTAATAAACACAAATCACTCATTTGAAGAGATATATACAAACATAGTAAAAAGCTTGAAGGAAGCAAGCAAAGAAGCTGTTGGATACCAAAATAAGAGAAATAACAATAAGATATGGTGGACGGAAGAAATACAGGAAACGGTTAAGGAGAAAAAACGCACATACTTGAAATGGCTCAGTACTAAAGAGCAAAGAGACCTAGAAATCTACAGGCATACCAGAAGACAGCTAAGAAATTTGATACACACAGAAAAGAATGAAATGTTCGAGCGCAAATGCCACGATATAAATACACACGTAGGAGGTAGGCAGAGTTCTGAAGTGTGGAAATTAATTTCTACAGTAAAAAACCCCACAAAATAAAAAGTAAACATCCAGATCATCAAACCAGAACACTATAAGGGACTGCTGCAGGAGACGAGACCCGAGTATCTGGCAGCCTTTCCGAGGAGAGACATATCACATAATCATCGAAAAAGAAATGATAAGGAATAGTATTAAAAAGCTTAAATCCGGAAAAGCTAGCGGACCTGGGGGAATATATGCTGAAATGCTCAAATATGGATCAGAGAAACTACTCGAAAATCTAACATATATTATTAATCAATGCATAAACTGACATCCAGTACCTGATGATTGGAAAATTGCATTCATATCCTCAATACATAAAAAAGGAAACAACAATTGCAACAATTACAGAGGAATTTCAGTAACCAGTACTCTAAGTAGATTGTACGGTAGGATTCTTAAAGTCTGAAACTAGTTTATTTCAATCATGTATCAAACAATTGCTCCCGAAAAAATAATATTTTACAGTGAGAAAAACAGTTTTTAAATATATAAAGTTAGTCTAAGTGTTTCTAATAAGTGTAATGTTTAAATGTGAAGTTAAAATATTAGTAAAAACTATGTTATAATCAAATACTATCGTGTTTTTTGTTCTAAGTAGTATTCGTTTCAGCCAGAAAGGACTATAGTTTACTAATCCCAGGTCACCTAGGATCAGCTCTTTTTTTAAATTTTTATATTTTATTTAAATTATTAATACAATGGACTTCTGATAAGACCTGTAAAGACGACAATAGATTTAAAACTCTCAAGAATATATTGAAAATGTTTTTTAAAATTTAAATTATATTAATATACAGGGTACCAAATAAATTATGGAGGGTCAAACAACATGTAAGCACGTCCAAGTGATAGCGAAGTATTTGGGTCCGCTTGTGACATGTGCAAATTAATATTCTGCAAAGCTTGTGCAGGTCTAAAAACTACGGAAGCTCACACTCTTGCACTAACGGAGCGCAATCTTCTCTTTTACTGTAATGGATGTAAAGAGGTATTGCGTATTTTGTGCCTAAATGAAGAAAAACTTAATGGGTTATTTCAAGAAAATAAAAGACGCACGATGATGATCATGAAGAAAATATATCAGAACTACAACAAAAAGTTGACGAGCTCAAGGATGTAATGGCTGGCAAAGACGAAATAATTAAGAGACTCAAAAGAAAAACAATCGACTTCCAAGATGAGGTTTTTGAAGCAGAAAAACATCTTGAGGAAAAAATAAATGATTTAAATGAGACCATACAAGACCTTGAAAAAAGTCTAGTACAAGCAAGACAAGATGCTATGAAGGCTCAAAAAAACAGTGAGGAGAGTGTTAAGAAATATAGGAAGCTGGAAAAAGGTATGATGAAAAAGGAACGATTTTAAAGAAAAATGAAGAATTCCAAACCAAATTAAAAGAAAGTGAAGAAAAAGCGGACAAGCTAATAAGAGAAAATCAAAAATTATGTGACGAAGTAGCTGTCTTACAGAAAAACGGTCCTTTAAAAACTGTCATATTTCAAGACAAACAGACACAAGCCGATGAATTTCAATTTCAATGTAGTCTTAGTAGTGTAAGTGAAGAGCTTACTGCAGCTTCAGCGAATATGTTTAATACAATGCAAAAGCTTAAAGAAATGAAAGAGGCTTGCAACATATATAAAGAAGAGGTTGATGAGTTACAAACTGAAAAACATAGGATGAATGAAGAACTGAAAACTAAAATAGATTTAGTAAAGGAAGGACAAAATAAGATAGAAGATTTAAGGTCAAAAATTACGGCAGCTGAAATGGTCATAAAAGAATATTCGTTTATTATATCCACCAAGGAAAATTCTATAAAAAGCCTAAAAACTGACCTGCAGGAGCTTAAAGAAGATGCCAAGAAAATGATAGAGACAATAAGACTGTATGAGGAAGAAAATAAAAGGTTGGAAAATGACATTCAGATATTAAAATTTAACTGCAATAGTGAAATTGTGAAACATAGACAGAAAGAAGACGTTGACACCATGACCCAGATATCTCAAATAAAGGAGAAATAATTTAATGCAGAATATGGCATGAATAAGACGAAAATGATCCCAAGAGTGTTGTTGGTAACAGATGATTCAGGGAAACATTTGTATGAATATTTAAACAGCAAGTTGGATATGCAGTACACCCTGCAGGTAGTTTGTAAACCTTTCGCCAAGTTTAACAATGTGGTCAATGAAATCCGCACGCATATTAAAGATTTTAACAAATCGGATTTTGTCATTTTACTGGCAGGTATTAATGATGAATATTTCACTTTGGATAGTTTGTCGTGGTTAGTTAATCGATGCTACAGAACCAATTTATTATTGTGTTCGTTACCGTTTAATTGTAATAACAGTTGGTCTAGGTTTAAAGTAATTGATGATATTAATAATTTTATTTATGATTCTGTTAGGAATTTTAAAAAGTTTACTAACAGTTTAAATTTTATTGAAATATGTAACAATCTAAAAGTAAGCGATTATAAAAGACATAGCAAGTACCTTAACTATTGGGGTCTTAACAAAGCTGCAGAGATCATTGTACAAAGCATTAGAGATTTTAATAAAAAAGAAAATAACATCTCCAATTTAAAACAGATTACTATAAACGAATCTGACAATAGTATTGCAGCTATGGTAGCAGTTGAGCTTTCTAAAACTGATTTACAAACCAATGCTCAGCTAACAACTGAACAGTATTTTTTAGAACATCACCCAGAAGTAATTTTGGTAGGATAGGATTGCGTAAAAACGCCTTTTTACTTTGTTTAAATGCATCAAGTTTACCAGCACACTATGATGAAATACAACAATTAGTTTTGGGAAGTTCACCATTAATTTTAGCTTTGTCTGAAACCTGTTTGACTTCTGATATTCTTAATCACGAAATTAAAATTGATGGTTATAATATAGAAAGGGTAGATAGCGATAGTCGAAAGACAGGTGGAGTTTTACTTTACATTAGGAATGATGCGAGAGTCATTGGGGTGGAACGGGTTTTTAGGCAGAAGCATTATTGGCTGGTTGCGGTAACAATTATGTTTCAGTTGAAAAAATATTTAATTGCTAGTGTTTATAGATCACCCAGCTCTAGAATAAAAGACTTTGAATCTTTTTTTTCAAGAATGGCGTGAAGAGAATGCATTGGATAAAAATTATTCAGTTTTACTAGCTGGGGACTATAATATTGATTTTAGGGATGTAGATATATCAGGGAATTTTAAAAATTGCATGCAAGACTTAGGATTAAGTAATATTGTACATGATGTGACAAGATTCTGTAGCACAAGAAATTCCACTCTTGATTTAATTTTAACAAATAATGACATTTTTAAAGCTAACGCATTATTAACACCTAAAATAACAGATCAGTTAATTGTGCAAGTTTGTACCGAAAAAGTAAATAAAAACATTAAAAAAATTAAATCAAGAGGTAGAAATATTAATTATGACGAAATTAATAATATTTTGGAGAACAATGAGTTTAGATATAACCATCCTAATATTAATGAAAAATGCACAGATTTTGTAAAAACATTAACTGATGCTTTAGATAGGGTTGCTCCTGTTAAGTCTGTTTCTATTTATCCAAGATTTAAAGAGTGGTGGAATGATAGAGTTAGGAATGCGACAGAAAGTAGAGATAGAAATTACAAAAATTATATAAGGAATAAAACTGTTGAAAACTATGAGATCTATAAACAGACTAGAAACACAGCGGTAAGGGTAATGCGGGAAGAGAAAAGAAAATACTATGATGAAAAAGTTAGCCTCAACAAGAACAACCCTAAAGAAATGTGGAAGGTTTTAAAAACATTTGTCCCAAAAAATCAAAATAATGTTGATATACAAGAAATTAAAATAAATGATAGCATTATTAACGATGTTCAAGCTATCCCAAACTCTCTTAATAACTTTTTCATTGGTAGTGTTAAAGACATACTACTTAGTATTGATAAAACTAATCATAATAATACCTTGACTTCAGTACTGTTAAATAGCTCAAATATTTTGAATGAATTTAGAATGATTGACTATGCTGAGTTAAAACAGATCATATTTAGTATGGCAAACAAGTCTAGTCCAGATGAGATTAACGTAAACTTTTTAAGAAACACATTTGAAACAATTAAGCAGCCATTGTTGAACCTTATAAATTGTTCACTAGAAGAAGGTAAAGTCCCTGATATGCTAAAAACATCGCTAATAATACCAATCCCAAAAGTTCAAAATTCAAAAAATGCTAGTGATTTAAGGCCTATTAACTTACTTCCAACCATTGATAAAATCTTAGAAAAAGTAGTATATAATCAGCTTATAGACTTCATTAACTCGAATAATATGTTAAGTAATTTTCAATCAGGTTTTAGAACAAGGTTTAGCTGTGAAACTGCTGTACAGTGTATTCTAGAAGATTGGAGAGTAAGTCTGTTGTTAAGAAGAAACTTAACAACAACAACTTAACTGTTGTTAAGAAGAAACTTAACAGTTTGTGCAGTTTTTCTAGATCTTAGACGGGCTTTTGAAACTGTAAACAGGAATAGATTGGTTGCAAAATTAGAAAACATTGGACTTAAAAGTAGGGTTTTGGAGTGGTTTATTAGTTATTTAGATAAAAGAACGCAAATTTTAAAAGTTAATAATATCTTATCAGATGATTTGCCTGTTGATAATGGTGTTCCACAGGGTAGTGTATTAGACCCGCTTCTTTTTATCATTTATATTAATGACACCATGTCTGTGGTAAGACACTGTTGCGTACATTTATTTGCGGATGATGCTCTTTTTTATTTTGCCGCGGATAGCTTAGAAATCTTAACTAGGACATTAAATGATACCCTTAAAGATGTGTATCAATGGTGTAATATAAATGATTTAAAAATTAATGAATCTAAGACAAAATATATGATAGTAGGTAAAGAATCATTTTACAGAGATTTTATTAATAGAGGGTTTTCAATTAAAGTGGGAAATAATTTATTAGAGAGGGTTGAAAAAATAAAATATTTGGGTGTTTGGATAGATAGGCAACTTAAATTTAAAACTCATGCAAATGAAATCATTAAAATAATTGCATATAAAATTAGTTATCTATCACGGTGTGCTCCTTATATGTCAGCCTTTAGTAAAAAAATTATATTTAATAGCTTAATCTTACCGCACTTTAACTATTGCTCTACGATTCTGTTCCTTTTAAATAAAAATGAAATCGGTAGACTCCAAAAACTGCAAAATCGTGCTATGCGCATAATACTTAAAAAACCAAGGCTGACACATATCAAGGAAATGCTGAAAGAGTTACAGTGGTTATCTGTTCCTGACCTCTTTTTATTTAACACCCTCGTTTTTATACATAAAATAAAATTAGGCCTTGCTTTCGAAATCGACTTTCAAAAGAATTCCTGGTAACGAAAGACTTAAGACAGGGATGTTGTATCTCTCCAACTCTTTTTAAAATATATATCGCAGTAGCTCTAAAAAACTGGAAACGCAAAGTACACGGCATGGGAATACAACTTAACGACCGATTTACCATATACACACTTCAGTTTTCTGAAGACCAAGTAATTGTAGCTAAAGATAAAGAAGACATGGAGTATATGATGAGAAAGTTAACAGAAGAATACCAAAAGTGGGGGTTAACAGTGAATATGGACAAGACACATTACTTATATATTGGAAACGAAAGTGAATCAGAACTAGAAAATGGACAAACAATATCTCCATGTAATGAGTATGTATACTTGGGTGTCGTATTTGATAAGACAGGAACAGACTGTAAAGAACTGGAAAAAAGAACAGTAAAAGCAAAAAAGTTTATTGGTTGTCTTAACAGTATTTTATGGAGCAGAGAGATAAAAAAGAATGTAAAATTTAACATATATGAAACAATGGTGAAAAGCACGCTGTTGTATGGAATAGAGACTTGTCGCGTAACAGAAAAATACAAAGCAAAAATGGAAAGTGTGAAAGAATGGGAATCGAGGGAATCATAATGGATGACATCACTAAAAGGCAACTGATATGGTACGGCCATGTACAACGGATGAGCGACGAAAGATTACCAAAGCAGGTCCTAGAATGGCAACCAATAGGGTGCAGAAAAAGAGGGCGTCCTAAACTGGAATGGTAACAGTCAGTCCAAAAATGAATGAGTCAAAAAAACCTGACAGAAGATGACTGTCAGGATCGAAGGAGGTGGAGAATAGGCGTCGGACAACGTAGAAAAACGTTCTAAACCGACATAGTAGTAGTAACAAGTAAGGCATACTAGGAATACTTTGCTAATATAAAATTACACCAAGTGTAATATGATAAATTTCTGTGATTTTGAGGGATTAAGTATCTCCATAGTTTTAATGTTTTTAATTGGATATTTGTGATTTAGATAAACAAGGCTTTGTCAATGTGTACCATTGTATTCTAACTAATAAAGCTAATTTTAAAATTGAAAAAAAAAACAAAAATACAAAAGTGCAGAGTGCCAAATGCAATTTGTATTGCGAGCTATGTGACAGATGGAGCTGGTGAAATGTCATGAATTGTTTTAAAGCTTGCTCACCTGAGAAAACACATGAGTCAAATGTATTAAGGGCCTTTAGTTTTATTCAGGTCTGAATGGGGATTCCTACTGATATGTGGGGGAGAGTGGTCTATAGTGGGACATGTTTAATTTTTTTGTTCTTGGCTATTCATTATTTATTATTTTTGAATAATTGGTGGTTCAGTTAATTGCTTTGGGGATGTCTTTAGGGTTTAATTCCATTCTGGAATAAGTTAATAAAACAGTTTTTGGGACCATGCATGGGTGGTCCATATTGGGACACCATATTGGTCTATAGTGGGACACATGAAGTTTTATACTGGAAAGTTTTAGTGAAACATTTTCACTAGGTTGGATTAGGTATGGATTTTTATTAAGGTTTTTACACAAAAAAAGCATAATAATTACTAAATATTTTAATCCATATTATATTCAGAAAAATCAAATTGGAACTTCAGTTGACAGACACATCATTCAGTAGCTCCCATTGCTGAAGGTTTTGGTAATTTCTTTACAATGTTTTCAGGTGCAATTGTGTCTTCTACTGTATGGTATGCAAAACTGTTACCCACAACTTTGAGTAGACACATATTTACATTTTCACAGGCATCTATACAACCACACTTAATTTTTGTTACATAAACTGCATACTGAGGTTTCTGAGACCCCATTAGAGTTATCTGTTTAATTTTGACAGATATTTGTTCTGATGGACTTAAAATTATATTACTAGACATACCTATATTTTAAGTATAAAACAAGAGCATTTTTTTGTTTATTTTTATTTTACGATAAAATATACTCTAATGCTCAAACTAGAAGCTAAAATATAAAAATATATTATTGTATCTGGATTTGTGAGACCCCAGTGTGCAGTTTTAGGGTTAATATAAGTAAGTTTGTGTCTGTCCCAGTATGGACCATTTTCTCCCATTGTCCCATTATGGACCATACCACTATGAACCAGAGTACTCATTCCATAGCTTCAAATCAACATAAACAATTTTGTAAAAATATCTCAACCAAAAAAGTTACAGGGTTTAACAGAATCTTGAAAATGCACAAAATAAAAACTTGCTTATCTTTTTTTTAATAAATGACAATTATATCCAACATTTTGTAAAACACTTATGAAAAACACTGTTTAATAAAATTAACCCAAACAGCAACACCATGTTATGATGCCCAAATTCTCACAGCTGAGTGTTTTGCGTACAACAATGGACCATGTCCCACTATACACCACCCTCCCCTACCCCTTGCCCTGTGGTAATTTTTATAAAAGATAACACTAAGTTTATTGATCAATTGACCAAAAGTGAGTTTGAGTAGTTCGATACTGAAGGTTTTCAAGAATCATCCCAAAAGCATCAAATTTGAGACACCCTGTACATACCTGGAATAATTTTTACTTGGACAATCCACCTTTCTGCTACTGCAGCAGTTCTCATGATCCCTCAGTTTTATGGGTGTCAGTTGTTCAGTACATCCATTTTTAGTCTGTGCACATGGAAAGATGAGGAACTGTGCAAGTGCTTCATAGGCCTCGTCTCTGAGGTATTCATCATCATTGGGTATTTTGCAGCGACCACAGATACTGTCCCCTGGCTCACCTGTGTTTTTCAGGTATACTGGAAAAACAGACAGATAGCCACCGCAAAAGCTGCACTTCAGCTTGTCTAGCATTTCTGGAGGGATGAAGAGCTTGATTAGAGCCATCTGTAATAACACAAATACAAATATGTATTGGATGTAAACAGTATGTGAGTGCCAATTGAGGTGCCAATATTTTAATGAGTGATGGAGGAGACCAGTCAGTTGTAACTCATGGGTTTATAAAAATGGTAAAGGCAAAACAATATTGACATATTTTTAGTACCCTGTTTGTACAGGGTACTTCTGTCAGTGCCGTTTGGTTTGGTTTAGGTAGAGTCCCTGTATGTTGACATATTTGGATATATTAAATATATCCAAATATGTCAACATACAGGGACTCTAGAGCTGGGTTGTGGTTACTTATAGTTGAGTATGTATATAAGTGGCACCGTGTCATAGCTATGGTAAACCAAGTTTTGCAGCAAAATCTATGTAAAGAAGCCTCAAAAAATTGTTGTTTCACTTTGTACCTGCAGTGTGCCTCTTTATATGCCTATAATAAAATACAGAGACCTTCTAAAGGATATATAAAATAGGTACTTACCTAATAAATAAAGATCTGAAACATAAAAGAGAATCCAAAATTATATTAAAATGTGCTCAAATATTGATTTAGTTGCAAAAACAGTAATTTGTTTTGTAAAAAGTCAGTCCTAATTTGTTTGACATTAAAACAGTCAAAACCAATAAAAAAATTACAGGAAGTGCAGGCCACTGTATGTACCCCTCTACTCCCTTCCCTCCTATCACAGTTTTGATGATGCAGTGCCACTTTAATACAATATCAAGTATAGGTTGTACTAGGTTTAGTTAGAGTCCTTGTATGTTGACATATTTGGATATATTATTAATATATCCAAATATGTAACATACAGAGACTCTAGGTTTAGTTAATTTTATTTTTTTTAGGTGTAATCAAAATAGATTTAATAATCTTTGTTTCATTATTGTCTTTATTTTTGCACAAATGTTGCAAAATATAAGCCACAGATATTGGCAAATATTGTTTTGATGGGGTTTAAAAAAAAGGAGAAGTAATTAAATGAAAAGCAAGGTTAGAATGCTGTTTTTTTTTAGTATTATTTATTTATTTTCTCAAAAAATAGTGGATAATCCACTAACTTTATGTTAGTAAAACATTGTTGTAATTTTTATTTTTTCCAAAAAATCGTGTGTCACCCATAGTGCACCCGCCCCAGTCTCCTTTCCTGTTAATTGATTCTGAGGGTTGCACGAATTGCAATGCACAATTGCAGGGGATTTGTGACACAGGTCCCTCCTGGCCCCGGTTTCGGTTTCTAGGTATTGGCTTTGTCCGTCTGGGACAGTTAGCCAGATTCAATACCGTGGGCTTCAAGAGAGTCTGGTTTTGTAACCACTTGAGGCCCCTTATTTTAGTTTGAGTATCTTGTGAAGTCAGTCTTTCTTTCTCTCTCTTAAGAATTCTCACACTGTATTTCATTACATCTTTCCAATACAGAACCATCTATGTAGATGTTTTTCTTTGTATTATTTTTCTTTCTAAATTACATCCATAGGATGTGGTTAATCTTTGTAGATGTGTATTTTTATTTTTTTTACTTGTTTTCTTCCTTTTGCTTATTTTCTTTTCTATATGTATATTTTTATTTTTTTTTTTCCTTCTTTTTCAAACAATATTTGCTCTATATTTCTTTGTTAAATATTTCTTTCTTTTTTTTTTCTATGTAAATGTTTTTCTTTCTTTATCTTCTTTCTTCATTTTTCTATCTGCTATCTTCACTCTCCCTTCTATCTTCCCTCTACTGGGCTCTTCTTTTGCTTTCTTATTTCTCTCAGTTCTTTCTTTTGCTCTTCTTTCAATACTTTTTTTTTTCTTTTTATTATTCATTCCCTCCATTCTTTCATTCATTCTGGGACGTCACAACAAAGGTTAAAATAGGTAAAGGATCCTAAAAGACTAACTATATGTATCTAGATTAATCTTGTAAAAAAACAAAACAGAAAAAAAAGGAAACAAAATTTCCAAACTTAAAATCAAGAGTTTGCTCTTGTCATGTTTACAGTTTTATTGTTTTTTTCTAAAAATTGCAACAGAAGGTTACGCCTTTTAAAAGAAATTTGACTAAGGATACTTTCTAGAGATATGGGGCCGCACACGGTGTCTGTAAGTAGCACAGAACTAAGTAGTTTGTAGATATTAAAGTCTGGTACCTCGTTAATTGGGCACTCAAAAAAGATCCTCCTGGCCCCCTTAAGAAAACTATAAAAATAAACTTAGACTATAAAAAAAAAGAGAAAACTGGTTGGTTTTGACAGTTATAGCGCGTTCGTTCGGTTTGATTCAGTTCAGGACAAAAGCCGTTTTTTTGTGAGCATTTTATGCCTAATGGGTTTAATCGCGATTAAGTCCTTGTTGCATACAAAACAACAGCGAGAATGGATTAGCTAAGCCTTGTTACGGTGCATCTGAGGGTTAATTGGAACAATTACACATTCCATAGTGATCTCGAGAATGAGACAACGCAATATAATGCAACTGAATAGGAGAGAAACAATATACCACACTAATAAAATTCTCCTCCTCTACCGCTCTGCCATACTGCAGTAACTATCTTGATAAGATGGAACTTACTAAAGGCATGGGCGTACCGGGGGAGGGGGGAATGAAAAATTATGTGAATTTATGAATCTTGGAAGTGGTAGTATAGCTAAAATAAACATAAATGAGGCCACTTACTAAAACGCCGTGCGCAAAAAATTTTGTAGTTTTTGTTTTTTCTACTTTATGCAAAGATACTTGACGCTGCAGGTGAAAATTTTAGTATTTATAACATAAAAGGACTGTCTGAGTACAAGATTTTAAACCGATATCACTAAAAGTAATTTGAGCAATGAGGTACCCCAGGTAGCAATAAGAGGGCATCAAATGACATCTTTTTTTCGTCGAAAAGTGGTCAATTGGATGACCAGCAGGTCATCTACCAAAAAATGTTGTCTTTGAGGCGTCAGTTATTTGACGTTTTTTCGCTGTGTAGTTTTTGACGTCTTAAACATGTCATATATTGCGGTCACTACCCACAGTGCACACTTTGTCCAAGGGACATTAATACTTACATAGATGGTGCCCCAGTTAATACTCGACCGGATGTATACGAGATGTGGGGGTATTTATGTAAAATAAATTAAATATTAAATTAAGACCAACTTCGAGGCTTTTTTGGCTTCAAGGTGGAGATGTCTTACCTGTCTGTACATGTTCCAGGTAGTAGTGTCTTTATTTTCATTAGACTTTACAAAAAGTATAGAAATATAGTCAAAACAGTAGGTATAGACTAAGTGGCCGAAACTTAAATAATTAATTAAATATATTGTAGAATAATCACTTATTTTTGTAGGAAAGAAATCCACAGATATTGTCAGGAATGCAAATAACCCCTGACTGTGCCACTGTACGAAACCATCTTGGAAAAGCGACAAACACAATTATGGTTCTGTTGAGATAAGAAAGTGGTTCCGCCTCCCTCCAAAATAGAAAACATTTGGTTGCCGCCCACTACACAGGAGATGGTTATGGCGAGAAAAACTATTGAAAAGCCTAGAGTGGGAGTTGTAATGGTTAAGCGTGGGGATACAGCAAGTAGCGAGAGGGTTTTCCCTTCAAAGTGATTGGACATGGAAATACTGTGAGATAAGAAAATGTTGTCTATAAAATGTATTTTATCTCTGTTTTTGTTTAGCTTATCTTGTTTAGTTCATTAGCTAGAATGCAAAGTAAATTTTAGGATTATCAGCAACGCCACTGACTTGGTTCCTCGAAACTCTTCAAAGAGAGGATAATGGATTATTTAGGTCCAACCTACCATTTATAAAAACCCAAACTTTGAGGAGACAAGTCGGTAGTTACATTCTAAGTTTTGTTGAATTTAACTAAAACCTCTAAAATTAATTGTTAGTAAAGAAACATAAGATTTTTATATTTAAAGAATATTTTGAAGTTTGTTATTTTGGTAAGTTAAAGTTTTATTTTAATATTTTGGGTCTTGTTCGTTTTATAGGTCATAAGAAAAGTCTTGTAACAATTTGCAAATTGCAACAGAGTTTTATTTTGTATTCATTAAAGTTTGTAACGTTTTTAAAACTGTTTCATATTTATTTTATTCACATAAGAGATCTATTACGGTACCCTCGTTCAAGGGTTCGATTTAAAATAAAATCGTACCCGACAAGTTGGTGGAGGCTTGAGGCTTGTGTGAATAAAATCTTGCAAATAATTTTGTAAATTTTTTTTTTTTTTTAATTATTTTTGCTTTAAAAGTTTATAATTTTTTGCTAATAATTTTTTATTTATCAGTTTATTTTTAATTATTTATTATTCATCAATTTGATTTTTTTTTAATAAAATTTATTTTTAAATCAATGTTAAGACTATAAGACAAGCAAACCCTGTACCGAATTCCGACCAGGTAAAACTGAACTTCTTCAAAACTTGGAGGGCCCAAAGTTGTGCTACCCCCTGGTCCGAATTCTATTTTTTTTTATTTTTTAGAAATTCTAGAGGTTATTTTGATAGGGGTAATTTCAATACGCGCGTTATTTTTTTGTAATAAATAGAAATGGCCAATATTACAATTTGAGATATTAAAAATGAGACCGGGACCCCGGCAAAGCCAAAGTTTGTATCCCCAAATATATGTGATTCCTCCTCAGAGATTAATGCTCGTGATTTTTTTTGGAGCATTTTGAAAGATGTGCAGGTCCAAAGTTTTTGGACAGAAAAAGAAAAATTAATCTATTTGGCACTTATTTGGTATACGTGGCTTTTACTTGGTTTCAAAAATATAAAGAAAAAGTAGAAAATCAAAATAAAAAATGGAAAAATACGCCAGATATGCGATTTTTTAGAAAAATTTGGCTCAGTTTTTTACAAAAGTGAATTAAAAATTTGTTTATTAAATATAAAGCAAAAAGAGAATATTAATTATTAACAAATATTTGTGACGAATATGACGAATCCACGACTTTTTATAATTTTTTGGAATATTTTGAAAGTGGTTTGCATAATGATATATACGAGTTATTATATTTTGCGAAAAGAACCTTCGACGGACCCAGATGATGTTTTGAATTTAATAAATCGCTTGAGTTCAACAAAGTTTAATAGCACATTAGTTATTAAATTTTGTTTACATTTTTTGCTTTATCAACTTTTTTTATATATATTTGTAGTATATATTTATAAAGGTATCAAGCACACACTAACTTCAAAAATTTTTAAATGTTCAATTTTGTTTATTTTTTCTGTAAATTAAAGTTACTATTTTTAAAATAATTATCTAAGGTAAAATTTTCGATTAGAATACATTGATAAATTTTATTATTTTAGTATTTTTTTTATTTTAAGACGTGCCTTATTGTTAGCATGTTGAAAAATAAGCACTTACTTAAATTTTGAAAATCCAAGAACTCTTAAACACCAAAGTTGAATTACTCTTTGTAAAAATTTAAAAAAGTAAAAAAAAAAATATTTTTTAATATTTAGAAGCGAATGTAACCACATTTAAAAAAAAATTGGTACAGAAACACTTAAATTTATACTTTTTATTTATTGAACGCGATTTTTAGTAAATATTTCTTATGCAAAACACCCACTTCTAACTTTGACATTCAGTAAGACAAATTTCGAAAATACGAAAAAATTATATTTTAAACAACAAATTTGGTATTGGAATGAAAAGGAAAAAATAAGATTTGTCAGTTTATGAAAAACCAAGTACAAGTTAAGATTTCATATTAAGTTTTTGTTAGCCACAAAAGACCCGCTTGAGGTCGCATTGGAAAGGCTCTCGATAGCCACTTGAATAAATTAGACTTTCGTGTTCTAATAATTAAACTAGTGCCAAAATAAGAAGTTTTGCCGTATTTAATTATGCTTTCGTGAAATAAAGTACACAGATGGAGTGAAATAAAGTGAATAGTTATGTCCGAAAAGCAATGTTTTTCCAAAACACGCATTTTTAAAACATTTTTGGTTTCCTTCAATGATTTTTTTCAAAACATAAAAGGTTGAACTAAAGTTCATAAGGAACTGCAGCACCACAGGCAATTCATTTCTTAAAAAACTCAAATAAAATTTTATTTTTAAAAAATTGTTTTTTGTTTTAGAGTTATTGAAAATAAATCTTAAAAAAGAAATGAAGGATGGATTTGTGAAAAATTGGTAAATAACATAACCTTAAACTCAATTAGTAGAACTTTGTTTTTAATTGGCGCACGAAAAAAAGTTTTGGAAAAAACTTATATAAAAATAGAATAGCAATATCGCTATATCTTTTAAACAATTTTTTCTGTTAATGTACTAAACTTTTTAGGTATAAAAAGCGATTTCGTTGAAAATCACAGAATGTTTTTCTTGTTTTAAAATCTGGACATAAAAAGAAAGTCACGGTTTTTAGTGACGCGAATAGAAAATATCGGCAAAAAATTTATACAGGGCAAATTTATAAAATAGGCAGAAGACCAAAAGATTAAATCAGTCAGTCGGAATTTAAAATTTCAGACTATTAAAAATGTTAAGTGCTTTGAACGTCAATTTTTTAAGTCAGTTAAAGTCGCAACAAGAAAGGAAGGTAAAAACATGTTGTAAATTTAGTTGTTTTCATAACTATTGCTCAGCGCTGCAAAAAAAATTAAAAAAAAAACTTGAAATAAGTTATAACTTATTATCCATAAAACATTATTTTAATATTTTTTCCTACAAAAAATAACATAAAAACGACTTACATCGGTATCTCCAAGAAAAAATGAATTCTTTCGATGGATGGTGCATACAGAATTCAAGTGTAATGTAGAACTTCAACATAATGTTTCTCCACTTATTTTCACAATTTTTTTTAAATATTTTTAAATTTATTTTAGCATAAACACAGATACTAATATAATTTTTTTTTATAGGTTGACACGTTTTACAATTTTGGAGATTACACACATTACACATACACAAATTACCGAACAGAACGATTTACGTTTTATTTTATTTTTTTCAATAACCGTCACGACGTTACCGACCTTTGATGCCAACTTTTTGGCAGAACACACGTTATAATTTAACATCTGGAAGGACGAAAAGCGACTAAAACATACTTATAACTCACACAAGTACCACAGAACACGCAACAAATGGGTAACCTGTGCAAGTAGGGACTTTTACAGGAACAACGAAATACAGGGCGAGTGAAAAAATGTGTAATTAAAAAAAAAAATGTTTTTTGGTATTTTCTGAAAAACATAAAGCTAAATATACAAAAACAGTAAGATTTAAAAGGGTGCGTTATTTGGCATACCAGTATGAGCAATGGCCAGTGTTCAAATTGGTTAGCTGAACTAAATAAGCACGCAATGACCCTTCAGCTTCACTCGTAGCTGAGAAAGCCAACAACTAATCACTTTGCACAAAAAGTTTAACTGTTTTATATAAAATTTAATATTTAGCATAAATTTTGTCACAAAAGATCTTTTGGCATTTAAATAAATTTTACTAAAAAGAAAAATATTTTTTTTTATTTTAATTTCTCGAGAAATGGGCTAAGCATATTTTCAAAGACACCCATTTAAAACAGGACTATTGTGCCAATGTCAAATTAGGACATTATATTAAAAATTCAAATAGCACATAAATAACTGTGCAGATTTTTTAATACATAATATTAGCTCAAAAGATTAACCTAAAGCTATTTAGCTCAACTGTCAGCTTTATTAACCAAAAAGTTAATTTTTGTTGAAAATTAAAAAGTATTTACACTAAGATTTTTTTTTAATTATTAAAGGTATTACAATACCTATTTTCTTAATAAAGAGCATTTTTTTAACATGTAATATTTCCTGATGAGAGACTCTGTATTTGTTAAAAGTAATTAAATTAAAAACGCCAAATTTGCAGTTTGATATACGTATACAAATTGCGTTAAGTACTTATCTTAACGTCTATAGAAGTCAGAAGCAAAAATCAGCGAATTGAATTACATTAAGACCACAAAGCTTTCGTTTGAAATTATGGTTTATTATTTATTTATAAAAAGATAATTTTAAACTTTTGTCCCTGAATCTTTTAAAGGAAATAAAAGATATAAAAATATATCTAATAGGCACATCTTAAGTAAAAAATATAGCTGCAGCGTAGGAAACTTACGATAATTTAAAACTTTGGAGAAAATGTTTTGGTCCTTGCAAGGTGTAGATACATGATGAATATACATGGTGAAAATACCAGGTGAACATACAAGATGGACTTTTTTCTTTCACTTACAAGGTGAAAATACAAGGCGGATTTTTTTTCTTTCACAAAAAATAGCTATATAGCGATAGCAAACGATTTTGCTAATTACCTACTTAAATAGTCTTAGGTAATGTGCGCGCATCATATAAAATATTTATTTGGTTAAATATGTGTATTAAATATTTTGAAAATATGAGAGAGATATTTTTCTTGGAAAATATAAATCACTTTTCGCTTATAATTTTGTGAAAATAAGCAACAAGTGATATTTGGAAAATTAGTTTTTAAATACTCTGTTGGCAAGACCCAAATTAATTATTTTGAAAAGGAATATTTGAATACTTTTATTATAGTTAATTTTGTATTCGTACTATTCAGGACATATTTATTTTAAACAAAATGTATTTTTTTTGCAAATGTAAATGGTTTAATATTTTGATAATATAATACTAAGTAATTTTATAATTAAACATAAAGACATTTTTTTAAATATTGTAAAGACAACAACATTATCTCTCATATTTTGAAAACAATCATCGGTATAAGCTCAGAACTAATGCCTCACTTTTGTTAACCCCTGACTGTGCCACTGTACGAAACCATCTTGGAAAAGCGACAAACACAATTATGGTTCTGTTGAGATAAGAAAGTGGTTCCGCCTCCCTCCAAAATAGAAAACATTTGGTTGCCGCCCACTACACAGGAGATGGTTATGGCGAGAAAAACTATTGAAAAGCCTAGAGTGGGAGTTGTAATGGTTAAGCGTGGGGATACAGCAAGTAGCGAGAGGGTTTTCCCTTCAAAGTGATTGGACATGGAAATACTGTGAGATAAGAAAATGTTGTCTATAAAATGTATTTTATCTCTGTTTTTGTTTAGCTTATCTTGTTTAGCTCATTAGCTAGAATGTAAAGTAAATTTTAGGATTATCAGCAACGCCACTGACTTGGTTCCTCGAAACTCTTCAAAGAGGGGATAATGGATTATTTAGGTCCAACCTACCATTTATAAAAACCCAAACTTTGAGGAGACAAGTCGGTAGTTACATTCTAAGTTTTGTTGAATTTAACTAAAACCTCTAAAATTAATTGTTAGTAAAGAAACATAAGATTTTTATATTTAAAGAATATTTTGAAGTTTGTTATTTTGGTAAGTTAAAGTTTTATTTTAATATTTTGGGTCTTGTTCGTTTTATAGGTCATAAGAAAAGTCTTGTAACAATTTGCAAATTGCAACAGAGTTTTATTTTGTATTCATTAAAGTTTGTAACGTTTTTAAAACTGTTTCATATTTATTTTATTCACATAAGAGATCTATTACGGTACCCTCGTTCAAGGGTTCGATTTAAAATGAAATCGTACCCGACAATATAAGTAAAAAACCAACACTGAAAGTACAAAAATACAAATTTTATAACGATTATAAGAAGATTTAGGAAAACCTCAACCTGATGATTATTTTTCATTTTTATTTGTTATTGTGTGAACAGATTAATTTAGCTCCATTGAAAAATATTCCCCAACATTATAAATGGTATTTTTGAGTAAAAGTTGTTTTACCTCCTTGATGAAAATATGTTTTTTTTAACAGGAATATTTTTAATATAGAGTGGCAACTTATTGTATATCTTAATGCACACTATTTGAGGCCCTTTAGCGGTGATAGCTAAGCTGTGTTTTGGCATCTCCAATTTTAGAGTGTGACGTAAAGAATAGCCACTTGCTACACTTATTTCTTCTCTTGAAATGAATTTGTGATGATTTTGATGAACATACTTGGCACAATTTAGGATATAAAGTGAAGTTATTGTTAGAATTGAATGATTTTTAAAGGCCTCACGACAAGAATCACGGTAGTTGGAATTGCCCCAACAAAGAATGCAGTAGTTTAATGTTGAATGTACATATGCAAAGTAGTACATTTTAAGAATGCTAATCCCCACATAGTTCTATAAGTTCCATAAAACAAAGCAATGTTTAAACAGTTTTTTTATTAAACAATTTATCTGATCATTCCATGAGAGAGATGAGTCCAGCAGACATCCCAAGAATTGGGGGGTCTCTGTCTGCTCGATGCTTATGTTTGAATGACGGACTAAGATAGAATAATTAAGTTCCTTGAGGCTGAAAAGTACTAAATTTGTTTTAGATGGATTCAATGCCAGTCCATTATTTTTACAGTATTCAGACCTAATTCTTGCAGATTCTGTGGCTCCTGCATGTAGTATGTGTATCAGAAACAGACTGCAAGGAAGATGAAATTCAGTCCTTAAAGCTGATAGACTATGAGTTAGCGGCTTTCTACTGCAGATCCAGCATGGGCGGTGGAGGTCTAGCAATTTTCGCCACAAGTGATATTAGATATGCAGTAAAAAGTGCAAGGTAGTAGCACCTATTGCAAGGGCGAATCCAGAGGTGCTTCTCGGGGGGGGGGGGGGGCACTTTAGGTGACATTCTCTGTTGGTAAAAAACGGTATATATTTTATTGAATTAGTCAGTGGTTGTAATTTCGATGATAAAAACAAAAGACACTTTCATGCGCCGCAGGCAAAAATTTTGAATTTTTATTAGCAAAAACATTACTTTTTGCTCATTTTTTGTATATTCAAAAAATTCTCGGGGGGGGGGGGGGCAGGTGCCCCTGGATCCGCCACTGACCTATTGATCAGCATTTTGAATATATATTGTTTGAAATGTCACTCCACAACAGTAGCTTTCTGGTTGGTTGCTTTTACCGCTCGCTCTCCTGACTCAAAACCACTTGTATTTCTAGAAAACATTGAATCTATGCTTATAGAAAAATATAGAAAACCACTTCCAACTTTGATATGTGGTGATTTCAATTTCAACTTTGACCCTCAAAATCTAGAACTAAATAACACAAGGCTTTTAGATATTTTTAATTCCTTTGGCATAAAGCAATCAATATGGGAATATACCCGGGTATGCAACAGGGAAAATGGTACCTTAAGCAAAAACATTATAGATAACATATTTTCTAATCAAGACCCCCAACAACTTCAATCCTACTGTTGTGTGTGCAGGGTTATCTGACCAACACTTACAGCAGGTGAGTCTTTTATTAGGAAAACCTCAACTTTCTTATACTGTAAATTATCAGTTAAAGCGCTCTTTAAATGATAAAAACAATACTGACCTTTTTAGCTAATATCTATCACAAATACATTGGATTCCAGTCTACATTCTAAATGGCATTGATCAAAAATTTAATTTGTTTTTTAATATGTTCTTTGAAGCATTTGATAAAGCATTTCCTCTTGAAATGGTAAAAATAAAAAATAAAAAACGGGTTAAAAAGAAACCGTGGCTTACACAATCTATTATTGATGAAGGTTATTTCTTGAGGGACATGCATAAGCAATGCACCTCTAGTCAAGACTCTGATCTTAAAGTTCGGTATAGCATTCAAAAAAAAATTCATAGATCTAGAATCAGGAAAGCTAAGAGAGATCATTATGACTTTAAATTTGAAAACACTAATAAAAATTGCTTAAAGGTTGCTTGGCAACTTATTAAAGAACAAACCAGCAATGGTGTCAATCAACAATCAGAATATCTTGATCTGATAGACATCAATAATAAACCAATAAATGGTGGCCAGGATGTAGGTGATGCATTTAATAACTACTTTATAGGCTCCATAAAAAACCTTACCGGGAATATGTTGTTCTCAAAAAAGCCTTAACACATTGAAAACAACCTAAATTCAATGTTTCTAGCACCTCTCACTCATAAAGAAATTATGGAAGTCATAAGAAAAAATCGTCAGGTTTTGATGAAGTGCCTTGCTACATACTTGGAGATGTTTCAACTCTTGTATTGGAGCCACTGGAACATATTATAAGACATTATTTTCTGCAAGGAAAGTTTCCATCTAGTCTTAAACAGACAAATATTGTGCCAATACACAAAAAAAATGACAAAAACAAAATAGAAAACTATCGCGGTATCGCGCTTATATCAATATTTTCTAAAATATTAGAGAAATCTTTTTACCTAAGACTTACGGGATTCTTAGAAAAGAATCACATATTATCCGAAGGGCAATTTGGCTTTCGCAGTGGTATGACTACTCAAGATGCTATACTTTTTCTTCAAAATGAAATCCTACAGAGCTTTGAACAAGGTAAAAAAAACAGCTGGTTTGTTCTTTGATCTAAGTCGTGCCTTTGACACAACCATGACCTATATTGCTGGACAAACTTTATGAATTTGGTATCAAAGGACCTGCCTGGGAATGGCTAAAGTCCTTTTTAAGTGAAAGACCTCAAGCAGTTACTTTAACATGTAGAGGTACCAAATACTCATCCAGTCAACAAATAGTTATAACGGGCGTACCACAAGGGAGCATTTTGGGTCCCATACTTTTTGTTTTATTTACAACGGATCTTCTAATAAACATTTTGAACGCCGCACATTTTGCAAATGATTCTTCTAGTAGAGT
Source organism: Aspidapion aeneum (assembly GCA_963576565.1). NCBI lineage: Eukaryota > Metazoa > Arthropoda > Insecta > Coleoptera > Brentidae > Aspidapion > Aspidapion aeneum. Next base: position 114,112,506 of record OY755040.1, read on the forward strand.
GTCCGCTGACAAAATATCAGAATTAAGTTCATAAGTAAGATAAGTAAATTTGGGAAATTAAGTATGTGAATCTAATATGTAAATTACATGCGTCGCTAAAAAGGAAGATTTATTCTTCACAAAAGAGTATTCTTTGAAATTTGCACTAAAGAGCTGTTTTCGAGAAACGAATAAAACTCGAGAATGTTCAGGTTTTCTGCGGAGGTCGTCTTAGTTCTTGACACAATTCACTTAACCTAGGTTAGTTTTAACATTGTTAACTTTGCTAGGTTCTCTTGAATAAAGAAAATTTGAATTTGAATTTTTTTTGAATTTTAGTTCTTGTGAATATTTAGCAAAGGGGCAACCACGAGGGATTCAGGGGGAGTCTCAATAGAGTCAATGCTTTTAGACCGGAAAAGGAGAGTGAGGGGCTATTCAGGCCCCCGTTAGTTAAATGGCCGCAATAATATTTTTAACTAACATGTTTTGAAACGAGGTAAAAGCTCGTTTTGAAGCTATTGCTAAAATGACAGAAATTTTTTGACGTTTAGCTGAAAAATAAATATTAAAAAATCAATGTTAAAATTTTGTTTTTTTAATTGAGACATTGTCTTAATTTTATTTAGTTTTTACTAAATTATTGACAATACATTCACAATTTACATCTCTGTGAAAGGTATTTCATCGTATAACGCCCATAAATTCGAAAATATAAATATGAAACGTCACCAATTCATGAAGTATTTATTGAACCACACTGTTTCGAAACATATAGCACGAGAATTTGCCTCGGGTGTCTAGTCTTGAATTTTTATTTTAAAAGCAGCATCATTTATGAACCGCCCCCAATAGGGAAACAGAAATGGAGGGAAATCGAAAGCGCCTCGAGTGCGCCCATCTAATTTCGTTTCTTTGTTAATCAGCTGATTTTATTTATTTCGGGTACTTTTTTTTAGTTTACCAGCTTATATGGCTTTTATTTTTTAAATTTGATTAGGAGTGTAGTTTTAATTATCTATCGAGTTACACTTATTACAGTATAATGTCACCTTCTAGAAAAAGCCAGGGTACGATTTTTTCATACCTATTTTACAGTGACCATCAGGGACAGCTAGGGTTGCCACCCCGTCCTGATTTCTTAGAACTGTCCTGATTTTGAACAAAATGTCCTGCGTCCTGACAACACCCTTGTCAGGACAGCAAATGTCCTGATATTTCAAGCATTCACTAAAAAGTCCAATTAAAATGCTCTGCCCACTTAGTTAACAACTCTGTAGAATATGCTTTTGATAAATTCAGTTTTGATCTAGAGATAGAAGTTGTGGTCTTGTTTTTTTTTTGTTAAGGGCGTAGTCAGTGCAAGCACTGAAAACAAGTGGTCTCTTTGAAATGCATGTGCCCCCGGAACTGTTTCCTAAACATTACATCAGGTGGCACAGCAGTCTTTCTGTATTGTCACTACATCTCCCTTCCGCTCTGGCGATTAGGAGTTCATGCATATCATTTATAATTTCTCTTTGTTACTTTATTTTGTTGTGCTCCTTTACTCTCATTACTGACTAAAACTTCTTTTGAAGACTTCTAGCAATACTTCAATACTATCAAGCCATTTGGTACCAAACAATTTCTATTTTACTCTAGTATTATTGTTTGTTCTGAGTGTTCATCTTTGTTTTTATTATCCATTATTTCTTTGATAAATTGGTTACCTACCTTCCAATTATCTTTGTTTTTTAGCATCTCATTTATGATTTGTTCTGGTAGTACATTTCCTTGGTCTATATGTAAGGCTTCTAGCATAATGTTTCGTTTTTCTCTAAACTTTGGGCAATGAATAGCTAAAAAGGTTACACTTGAAAAATGGCAAGAAAGGTGGGAAAAAAGATACCAGAAAAGCTGTTTGGACAAAGAGACTAATACCAAATATATATTGATGGATGGAATGTAAACAAAGATATGTCAATTATCAAATAACACAGATTTTAACAAATCATGGGTGCTTTAAAGTATACACAAAACACATAGGAAAAACAATAAGTGATAGATGTATGTACTGTATGGGCATAGACGACACAAACCATACACTGATTCATTGCCCAAAGGAAACCGATACTAATACCACCTATTGCCCTTGTAATAGAAGAAAGATTATTTTTAGAAAGAAACAGCAACACAGAAGAACAGAAAGAGAGAGCTAAAAAGGTTACACTTGAAAAATGGCAAAAAAGGTGGGAAAAAGATAACGGAAAAGCTGTTTGGACAAAGAGACTAATACCAAATACAACCAAATATAAAACAATGGTTGGAATGTAAACATAGACATGTCAATTAGTAAATAACACAGATTTTAACAAATCATGGGTGCTTTAAAGCAAGGTTGCCAGATTTTTCAAATTAAAAAACAAATTAAGTAAATGTGCGCTTTAATTAAATTGAAGGTATGGTCTAATATAAAGTAAAAATTAGGAACCAGGTTAGAAACAATGTCACCAGGTAAATCCTTGATTTTCATTTCTGTTTATTTTAGAGTAATTTATTTGTAATTCAGCTTTTTTAACACATTGTGATATATTTTTCTACGTGAATAAAAAAGAAAAATATATGAACAGCTACTCTTAATCCTTTTGTGCCCCCCCAGCTTTACCACTTACAGGTCATTACTGGTGAAAGAATTTCTCATGTTTGAATCGCAAAAAAAAATCAAAAAATTACCCTTCAAATTATATAAAAATGTAAAGGGCAAAGATTTGGCATAAAAACTGTTTTAAGTTATTAAAAATATAATTAAAGAAATTCATATATTTATATTATACATAGCATACATTCCAAGCTCTGTAAATCAGTTGTCATGCAATGATTGCTTAAATACCTTAAAAGCTTGTCTTGCATTCAATAACTTGGCCCAGTTGAACCAAATAAGAAACCACAATGATATGATTTTAGACCTCCTAATATCGTCTAATGATAATATTCACATAGACAAAATATTACTCTCCTTGGACAAATATCATCCTTGTCTAAGCATCTGTCTTGAAACTAAAACTCCAGTGGAGTACTGTAAAGTAGTTTCAACAACCAAGTATAACTTTAAGAAAGCAAATTATTTAGAAATGTATCAACTCTTTCAGGAACAAAAATGGCATGTGTTGGATGATTTTGTGTGTGAGTTTGAGTCTGGCTGTTGATTGCTTTTACTCAATACTTGACAATATATTTCAAAAATGTGTTCCTTGATCTACCCAAATTGGAAAAAAATATATAATATAAGGCAAAAACACAAATGCTTTCTAAAATCAAAGAAATATAAATCCCAATATTGGAGGCACAGATTCAACTTTTTGAGAGAGTGGATTAAAATGAAGGTCAAAGTAGCCCATTCCAATTACCTAAGGGATGTTAAATCAATTTTAAAAACTAACCCCAAATTTTTCTGGTTATATTAAGAGCCTTAAAGATTCTCCAGACATTCTTGAAGAAATGGTGTTGGATAACAATATCTATAGTGGCTCCCAAAATGTCACTGAGGGTTTCGCTGATTTCTTCAGATCTATATTGATGATGCTGATATTAACTGTAACAGCAGTAAATTCAAGTAATATTTTTGTGAAAAATCCATAACAATAGAAGATATTAGGGTAGCCATTAGCAAAATTAAAGCTAATAAAGCGATTGGTCCTGCTGGAACACCATCTTACATTTTAAAGGGATGTTGCGAATATTTATTGTGTCCACTTAAAATTATTAATTTTAAAAATGTCAAAGTATACAAACAAGTGGAAGACCAGCAAGGTAATACCTATTTATAAAACAGGAACCAAGCAGGATAATAGGAACTATCATCCAATTAGTATAGTTTGTTTGGTCTCATTAGTAAGTGTTCCTGTATGTCTTTTTCCTTGAATTGGGATATTATGTATTATGATTATTCTTTAAATAACACTAAGTTGCAAAGAGTAACACAACAAAAAGACTTAGGTGTAATATTTGACCCTACTCTTTTATTTTCGTCGCATATATTAACTAAGATCGAGAGTGTTTAGAAAATATCAGGCTTTATTGCTAGGAACACCAAAGAATTTGCTGTAGAGGTTGGCTTGCACCTTTTTGACAGCCTGGCCTAGAATATAGTTCTGTTTTCTAGTTCCGACAGTATAACCTGTGGATTTTATTTGAAACTCGTAGACAATGATTGTGTAGAAATAAAATTTCGGACTTCCATTGTCTTTATTTATTTTTATTTTAAAACACGACGTTTCGGTTAGTAAGTATCTCTAACCGTTATCAAGTGTAAAAAAAACTATTTCTGTGGATTTTACTTCTAGATAGGGTACATAGGATGTTTCTGAAGTGCATGTATTTCAGGAGATTTGGTCTTTACCCTCAAAGGGGGTGGGACAATGATTACCTATTGGAAACATTTAATCGACTTTCTCTAAATGAAAGAAACAAAAAATATGCTATGTTCAGAATTTTAAAGGATACTACCAACTGTCCAGATATTCTTGCTCAGTTACCACTAAACCAGGTTAACTCTCGTAATGCCGACATTTTCTCCGAGGTTTTATAATTAATAAGCATAGATTCATTTTTTTAGGACCAATCCATAACTTTGTTCCCACACATCTCCTGCCAAAACTGATATGCACCAAATGCAAAAAATACTTGTCAGTTTTCCCAATCTACATTGATGGTAAAGGCAGGTCCCTATGTGGAAGGTGCCCAAAGGATGAGGATGATTTGTTTCGAAATGAGCTTTATGAGACGGTGGCTGAGTCAATGAAATTTCCATGTGTGTATGAAGATTCTGGTAAGTACGAAAATACCGGGTGGATCACAACTTGCAGCTCTAAATGCATTTGAAGAGCACAGGGGAAAAACGTTCAGTCACTCTTAGTTAGTTTGGAGATATAACATTTTGAAAGTTTAAAACTGGCACGTTCTTTCCATGTTAGCCAAATGAATTATTAGTAATATCTTGTGACACAGCCTGTTTTTTCCCAGTTTGAATATTCCAGATAATAATACACATCTTAAGATATCCTTCCCACTTTCTTAGAAAAAATGACTGCTCGTTTTTTCCCTGTGCTCTTCGTTTGTGAATGGGAAACAACAACAACTAAAATCATATACACGGTGTTTCACGAACATCGAAACAGAGGCTTTTTTGGGTATTTAAAGTGCGAAATCCTCGGACAGGATTTTGTTTGTGAGGGGGACAAACCCCCTTTGAGGGGTATTCTTTACTCCTATATTTTGAGTAGGGAAAGTGGGTCTAGTGATACCTTGTTTTGAAGGCCTTTTAAATGTCATTACAACCGTGTAAAAAATTCAAAAATCTATTCATTAGTTTTTGAGATAATTGCCTTCAAACTTTCAAATTTAACATGGACTACTAAAATAAACATTTACTTAGAATTTTATTATTTTTCGGATTAAATTTTTATTTTATCATTCATTCAAATTTGAAAGCAAATATCTCAAAAACTAATCGATGTATTTTCGACATTTTTACACAGTTGTAGAGATATTATCACTAGACCCACTTTCCCTATTTAAAATATAGGGGTAAAGTACACCCTTCGAAGGGGGTTCGTGCTACAAAAGTTTCAAGAAGTGTCCTCCTCGCAAACAAAATCGACGTGTCTGAGCGTTTATTCCAATTCGCACTCTAAATACCCAAAAAGGCCTCTGTTTCGATGTTTGAAACACCGTGTATATCACACACACAAAATTTATGATCCTTAGGTATACCTACACAGGGGACTATAAGTTCTAAAAGACAATATAAACTGGCACCAAATTTTGCTCTGTTTCAATTAATAGGTATACAGAAGAACGCGGATAAAAGGCAAAAACACGTCGATGAAGATTTTTTCCTGTAGACCTTTATTTCAAGAACATAAAATACTAACCTTTTGTTGTATCTTTATTTTAGAAACTGTTTGTTTGGAGTTTAAAAAATATCAATGTCAATTAGGGAGACATAGTACTTACTCTAGTCGCCGCGTCGTCCCATTATAATACCCCTTCCATACCGCATCCTACCTTTTTTTAAAACTTTTACATTCAATGGAAAAAAATACTTAATCATTTATCGTTAGAAATCAGGCAAATTGATTGCTATAAGAAATTCAGAAGGATGACAGAAGAAATCTTAGCCACAAAAAGCTAATATACCTTGGAATAATTTTTTTCTCAGTAAATAAAAAATAATAATAAATTAGTTTATTGCCACATAAATTTAATACAATAATTTTACAAAAGTAGACCTATACTTATATACAATCATAAATGATTTATTTATTAATGAATTATTTATTTTTATTAAATTCTAATAAAACATGTCAGTTTTTATAGACTTGACTATTATAAAACCAGAATGCAATTGTTCGTAATAATTATTATTTTACTTTATTTGTATTATATTGAATAGGTATACTTATAATAAAATAATAGGGATAATGCGAGGAAATAGTCAAAAGACTTAACAAAAACAGGTTTGCGGGCAGTTCCTCAAAAAGGGGACAGGGTAGCTCGAAGACACCGGTGTTTCGCCTCATTGGGATACATCAGTTCAAGCGTAACCATATGGGATAGAGATGAAATGAATGGTGACATCTGAAAAGGAGTCATAAAATGCAAACTTTTACTAAAAAATATCAAATGTCAAGTTGAAGCCTTAGTCACAATCGCTCACTAAGTGGAGACATGATTTGACGTCATTACGGAGATAGATATAATCAGTCTCAGTAAATATCTTTGGATATTTACTGAGAAGGATATTTACTGAGACTCATTATCATCCCATATGGTTACGCTTGAACTGATGTATCCCAATGAGGATGAAACACCGGTGTCTTCGAGCTACCCTATACTTATAATTTTTTACTATTAGCATATACGGTGCAGATTAAGTAGATATTATGTTAGGTAAGCATGCCCTTGTCAATGTAATCTTCTTCAACTGACAACAAAGCTAGTTTTGAATCTTGAATCTAAACTTTAAATCCTGTATTTTGAAAACGGAGCAATTTCAGACCAAGTATTTTGGTCTAAGGAATCTGTGGTAGGAGTAAAGACATTTTCGGAACACCCTGTATTTGTATGTTATCTTTGACACTTCCAGTTTTACCTAATAAATGTAGACTAGCCAGTATTTCTTTTTTAATTAGGCTGCTTGGAAAAATCAGTGCCGAATGCGATGTCATCACACGAGTCCGGGTGTAGCTATAAAAAGCTTGAATGCCCAATGAAGGAGTACAACAGCTGTTCTTGGCAGGGGTATACCGGCGTCATTCTCGAGCATTTTGAACAAAAGCATCCAACTTTTATTCTTAAAGAAGGCACTTTTGAGTTGGATTTTGTGAACACCCATAAAGAGAACTATCTGTTTCCATATGGAGAAGACTTATATGTTGTGCGCAGACAAGCCAAGTCTTCCTCCAATGAGTTTATTTGCTGTGTGTCGCAACTGAAAGCAGATGCGGATTTAAGCACCAAAAAATATATGTTATTTTTGGAAAGTGGTAATCGAGTACACAAGTATTCAGTTTCACAAAATATCAACCGTGAATTAGTGATTGACGGCAACAGTGTGCGCTCTGTTCTGCACGATCCAATTTCCGTCATTGCCAAATTGGAGATTGAAAAAGGAGAAAGTGTTGCCAAGTCCGCCTCGACAGATATCACAGATGATGAAAAAAATACTGCTGTGGATTATGATCAACTACAAGATCTGGAGTGTCCAGTATGTTTTTATTATTTAGTTCCACCGATCTATCAATGCGAAGTGGGCCATAGCATTTGCTCAATATGTAAAGACACTCAAACGCGATGTCCCACCTGCAGGCAGGTGTATAAAGAAAAGCTTACGCAGAATTACACTTTGGAAAAGGTGGTTCAAAATCTTATTTACCCTTGCAGACACAAAAAATGTAATTTTGCTACAAAAGCAAAGGATATTAGAAAACATGAAGTAGCTTGTATTTTTGGCCCTTTTAACTGTCCTTTAAAAGATCACGAAAAATGCGATGCTGAAATGTCAATAATGGATATTTACGATCATGTGGCTAACAACCACTATGAGAGCCTTTTGGAATTAGAAACTCTTAGTGTCCCTTTCGAGATTAAAGAACAATGGACTGAAGAAGACAATTTTGATGAATGCTATATATTTAAGCACAAATTGCTCTTATTTAAGCTGTGCTTTATGTTTAAAGATGGCAAATGCTACTGGTCTGTGCAATTGCTGGGTCCAGCAGAAGAATGTCCAAAATATAAATTCGAGTTGGAAATTCTAGATAACTCCGGCAATAACGGACGAATTTACATAAAAAAACAATGTACTCCACTAGCAAGCAAAGATGATACTTTTACTGAAGATAAGGTTGATAATTTCATTTATTTAGAGTTAAAGCAAATCAAAAAATTCGTTGTTAAACAGCTGACTTACAGAGTTAGAGTTATTCATGTTGACTAAAAAAATTGTATTGTTAATACACACAAAGAGAGTTAAAAGGGCCCATCGCACCGAATTTTAAAATTTCCTTTCTTAACTATGGATTGCTTTAATTTTAAACATGCCTTATTTTTAAATTTGTTGCACCGAGCAAAAATTTCCTTTCCTTTGTTAAGATGCGACCACCTTGTGACCCAATCAGGCAACGCCGCTGTTTCAACCAACCAAATTTTTAAACTATGGAACAACACCCAGTACTTCCCAAAATAGTTTTGTCAAAAGCCATCAATTCTTCTGTCAAAATTTTTTAAAAAAAATTAAAGTTCTTGAATTTTTGGAAGAACATTTGGAAGATGATAAAATCGAGATGGTGTTTGTGGAATTTGGGTGTCCTCGTCGGTACAACCAAAGGACTAAAAATTATACTGGAATTAGGGTAAAGTGTAAAGGCAGAAAGGAAAATCGCCTTGTTACCATAAAGTGCAGTTTAAGTTAAATGCAAGGATTTTCTTACACTGGTCGGTCCTATCCTACCCTTAGCGCTGTACCTACCAGGCTGTGAAAAGCAGTTAACCCGAAAATCAGACGAAAATACTGCAATAAAAAGTAGAGTAGATAACTTTATTTAAATTATTTTTCTTCCTTACAAACCTTTTTGTAATTGATACATAGGTAAATTTTTTCACATTTTTTCACAACATTGTGCCAAAAAAACCAAAATCTAGCCTTATCTTTTGCAATAAAATTTTTCAAAATCATTTTTATTTATTTGAGAATTTTTGTTAGTTTTTATTTAAAAAAAAAAAACATGTTTCTTAATTTATTTACTCACAAAACACAAAAAGATACCTTTACTTTAATCACAACACTCTGCTTATTTGTAGGTATTGTTAGTTGCTTTGGCTATGCCAGACGGGTAACATTATGTGACCAGCATGTTATCTTTAAGCAGCCCTTAAGGAACATTAAAGTCACGAAAAAAGGTGACTTAATTTTAACCATACTAAGGAAGGAATAAGTCTGGCTTTAATTTCGGTGCAACGAAATTTTACGAAATAAGGTATTCTTTAGGCTAAGAAACGGAAAAAAAGTCGGTGCGATGGGCCCTTAGGGACCTAAGGATCAGGATTTAATAAAAAAATATGAGAACAAAATTTTTTTACCTCAAGCTGTGTTTCAACCAGCTATCTAGAATTGTCGAAAAAAAATATCGAACCGTAAGTTGGTCGAAAATAAAACAATCGAAATAGAACATACGGAAATAATTTTAACAAAACGTAGTTTTATCGATCCGTACAAATTTAGAAAATAATATTGGCGAGACGCAAAAGCATTTATTGCTGTATTTATGAGAATATTAGAATTTTAGAAAATTATTTTTTAATTTTTAGTGCATTTTATAAAAGCTTGTGACTTAAAAATTTTTTTACCAATTTATTAAATAAATCAATTAAAAATACTCACAGTGTGCGTGAACAAAGTATAGGTTACATAAAAATGGTTCCAAAAACTAATTGCACATTTTGAATATGGACTCTTTCCTGACTTCAGAGCGATATTCACATAAATCCTAGCTGATCCTTTTCTCGACATTTTATCAATTTTGTGCCATTTTTCTAGTTAGTCTAGGCGCTGGCTCCATGAGATCATTTTGAGTAGAGGATCAGCTAGGATTTATTTGAATATGGTTTTGTCAGGAAAGAGTCCATATTCAAAATGTGCAATTAGTTTTTGGAACCATTTTTATGTAACCTATACTTCATTCAGGCACACTGTGTACTGTTTGTTGTCGAGTTTTGGGAGGGCACTGCCCCGTAGCCCTCCCTGTAGTAGCCGCCACTGGTGAAAACCTAAATTGCAAAAAAAGTAATTAGTAAATAGCCCATTTGTACTCAGACGTCAGTTCAATGAATTTTGCCAAGAAACTTGCTAGATATTGCAACATCGCCCTTCATTTTCGACTTTTTACGTTTGGATTATTTTTGACATTTTTACGGATCGGCAAAATAATTTATAATTTTCGACACTTTTATGGTTTGACAAAACTACGTTTCTTTTAATCTGTTTTCGTCTATTTTATTTTCGAATATTTTATTTGCCAAAAAATTACGGTTCTACATTTTTTTTGGACCATTGTATGTTTCGACAAACCTTTTTTAGATCTTTCTGTGGGTCGCGAAACATTCCTCTTGCCAGGCTGACGTCATCAACTGGGCTACCGAGGTATGGCCCTTATGTTTCTAACTCCTGCCGTTATACTAAGTATTTCATACAAACCTCAAACTAACCATAGTGTATTTATCTTGCTATTCTGCCAATAATGCGGGGATAATAATAAATAATTAATATTTAAAAACTGATGTCATTAATAGGTTTGTTTTTTTAATATGTACTGATTTTTTTTGTTTTTTATTCTTGTATTGTAATATTGGTTAATAAATATTGAATAATATGATTTTTTTTATCTAGATTGTGTTATAGATTATATTATTTTTAGATTATAATATATTTGTATTATTTTGTATTTTGCACTACATTTATTGCAATATGTCATTAAATAGGTTTCGAGTGATTTAATTTTCGTCATTGAATGTGCTTGATTGCTCATTCAAATACCGGGTGGGCCAAAAACACCCGAGAATCCCTTTTTCATTATAACTTTTGAACTATACAATCGATTTTAATGGGACAAACTGTACTTGATAGAGAATTCATCGGAGTTTTGACTAAATATATTTATTTGTCCGCCATCATAAAATCCAAGATGGCGGACGAAACTAAAATGTACCCTTCAAAGATGCTCGTTTATTCTGGTGTTGCGAACATGTTTTAATTATTTTTTTAAATTAGTGAAAAAGCTGCATTCTTGCCACGCATAAGAAGGTAAGAATCAGCCAAATCGGTTCAGTGATTCCAAAAAAAAATGTTTATTTCTTTTTTCAAGAAAAGTATTTTACAGGCTTGAGTATCTTATAAGAGTATCGTAAAAGAACCCATAAATTTAGATTTTTTACTACGGGGCCCACGGTAAAAACCTAAATTTGTAAAGGTTTAAAAAAGATCACCTAGCAGTAAAGTGAAAACTGTAGATCGCTAAGTTTCTTATTTGATCCTATCGGAAGCGTTGTTTATTATGTTTGTTAGGATCAGTGCATCACAAAAACTGCGTCTTCTTTCGTCAGGCTTCCAGGATGCAGTGACCCTAATGATTATATCGTATTAAAGTTAAGTACAAAAACAAAACTTACCAAATTCAGTTCATATTATTATTTTTGAGACAACTTTTTACAACTTTTTTCCGTTGGCCTATGCTATTTGTTATGGTAAATAGCTGATAACTGTCAAAAATTATCTCAAGAATTATGATATGGAGTTTACACACGATTGCCACTTTGGTAACTAGGTAATAACTAAATATTATCTTAATATATAAGAGAGTTATTTTTTCACTTACATATTGAAGTACGTATACCTGTAGAGTTAAATATAAATAATTTGAACATATCTATATATATTTTTATTTTTTTAGCCTTTTAGCCCGCGCAGCAATGGTAGTCAGGCAGATGATTGGCTGACTTTTTGAGAAAATATGTCAACAGAAAATTTAAAGCCTATTAAAAGATATATCAAACGAGATATTTCCAGGCTAAGTCCTACCCTTCCACAGATAGGTAGACTTAAGCATTTAACCAACAAGCACATATCATTCAAAATAAATTTTTGAATTTAACCAATTTTCTCAGAAACGAAGACTCTTAGGAAGAAAAGTGTAAAACACGTTTTTGTAGACAATTAAATTTTCATTTAAATGTGTTTCACAAAAATTATCCCAGGTTAGGGACGCCACTGAAATGTCAGCCGTAATTTTGAGTAAATTATGTTTAGCATCATCGGAAAGTAAATTTTATCGTCTAATTAAAGCGTATAAAACTTTTGTTCTAGGGAGCTTTGTTTTGAAGAAAATTGTAGGTAAACGTCTAAGTTCGATAGGTTTCTATAAATCATCCACACTTATGGATGCCACTGAGCCGTTAGTGGTATACTTATTCTCAACAAGTTATACATGGTTAAAAAGGAAATTTGATTATCTTAATAAAATCTTGTACACTTTTTTTCCTAAAATACTTAGTTTTAAGGAAAATTGCAAAAAGCACGTTAATAATTATAATGATTTTAGCTCACACTACTAACTGCTACAAATTTAAGTTATTTAAATTTTATAGTTAGAATTTATTTAGGTTTAGTGTCGTATTAGGCTGACTTATCTTATGGTTGTGTTCTTAGTGGTCTACGTTTAACAATACTATAGTAGTGTGAGGTATGGTGATCCTAATTTTTTCGAGAAAAAAAAAGTTCCTCCGATTTCAAAAATTTTTATATATCTTTGCGTTTCAGATGATTTTGAAACTTTTTTGTCGCGACGTCTGTCTGTCGGTCTGTAACGACCAACGCACATAACTCAAAAACCGCTTACCCGATTTGAATGAAATTTGGTACCTAGGCTGGGTCTTGGGTCGAGATGGTCCCATTTAAAAATTGAACAAAATCCACCGAACGTAAGCCAAATAATATGGCGTGTGTGATATCAAGCGAAAGGTAATTGACTCTAGAGTCAAACAAAATACATTTTAGTTTATTTTAAAGAAAAGGGTGGGGGTAGATTTCAAAAAATTAGAGTTTAAAGTGAAAATATGGCGTGTGTGATATCAAACGAAAGGTAATTGAGTCTGGAGTTAAACAAAATACATGTTAGTTGTTTTTTAAAAGGGAGGGGGTAGATTTCAAAAATTAAAGTTTAAGTCAAAACATGGCTTGTGTGGTATCAAACGAAAGGTCTGGAGTTGAATAAAATATATTTCAGTTTTTAGTTATATTAGCTCACATGTACACTATAACTATAGTACCTAGTGTGATCTTAGGTGCCCATATATCGACAGAGTATTTTTAAACGTTCCCACTTTACCGACGTCACTGAAGTGTTACTCACAATCTGGACTGCACCAATTGATACATATTTTAAATGAAAATTTTATTAACTACAAAAAAGTATACTATACTTTTTTCACAAAAATTCTTCATTGAAATGGGTTAAACTTAAAATATTTGGTGTATCTAATTTAAATAAAAACTGCAAGAAATCAGCATTTTGGGAACACTGGCGCACCCAGAAGGGGGGCCCGGGGTCCGGGCCCCCCCCAAGCCTTAGATTTTTTTTACACATTTTCCACATTTTTCATAAAAAAACACAAAAAATAGTTTAAAATTGGACATCATGAGGCTTCGCCCCCCCCCCTCCCAAGACATATTCCTGGGTGCGCCACTGCCTATACCTAGGTAGCTCGAAGATATCTCGTTTAATAGGTTTTATAATGAGCATTCAGTCCTCGGTTTACATATATTTTTTTTTAAAAAGTACTTTCTGACAGTTTAAAATTTGAAAATCTGCTAACTTAACGGATCATCGCATCGTTTTTCGGAATATAGTGGAACACCTTTTTCTCAATAATTTAGGTTATTACTCAAAACTCTGTAGGAGCTTCAGTTTCTGAGATATTTACAAACTGTTTTCAAAGCCGATATAGCGTGGAGTTTACTTGGAGTGTAGCCATTTATTTTTCAATTTCCAATTCCAACAGTTTTCATGCTGATATTATATTTTGCTAATTTTTGCTTTTTATATTATATGTAGGTATCTGCACTGGTCTATATTAAGGGATGTATCTAGAAACTTTATTTGATGTGGGCAGAGTTGTCAAGTACAGTACTTGAAATTGTACTTTAAGTACTTAAAAGTACTTCAAGTACTGTACTTGAAGTACATCTACAATCCAGTAATTGTACTTGGTACTTGAAGTACATTTGACAATGTACTTGGAAATCTACTTGATTTTGTCAAGTAAATTACTTCAAGTACATTATAAGTACTTCAAGTACCTTCACAGTTCTTCAAGTACATTCAAAGTACTTCAAGTATATTTAAAGTACTTCAAGTGCATTCAAAGTACTTCAAGTACATTCAAAGTACTTCAAGTACATTAAAAGTGCTTCAAGTACAATAAAATATTCTTGAAGTACAATGTAGATATGGGTGAGATATAACTTTAATGCGCCGAAGACAAGTGGTAACTTCAGGGTTGCCACCTGTACGGTTTTTTTATAAACTTGGCAGGGAATTTCGGTATTTTAGCAACCTTGATAGGTAATTAATCGCCCCAAAAAATCGTAATATTAGGTACACACTTATCCAAAGAATAATGCTTATAGGCTTAATTATTTGCACGCACCTTCATTATGCAGTAGTGCAGGTATATTGCACTTGCAGCTCGATTTTTGGGGATGCACCTACTCACCTTGCAGCAGACGTAATTTCTACGTTTGATGGAGGTTTTTTTTAAAAACTTTATTAATAAAACAAATCAACAGTTACATTCATAAGGTACAGTTTCCCTAATTAGTGCTTATAGCTCTGGCCTCGAGAATTTGAGTTTAAAACATTTGGTTTGTTGGTGGTAAAAACATAGCTGTAAACCCATCAAATAAAACTAAAACCTAAGGAAAAAACACTTATATAGAAACATTAGCATTAAAGTTTAACTAAGCTCATCTATGATGTTATTTTTGGTATGAGATCAAATCTAACTAGTAAATTACTACAAAAAACTTAAAACAAGTTAATAAAACACTTGCAATGCCCAGTAATTAAAAAATGCACTAAGTACTTTGGTAGGTTGGTTTAAAGAACTCGAAAATATATATAGTCTGACTAGATACACCTCAAAAAATTCCTTGGATATTTACGTTTGTTATGCTTATTTATTTAGGTTGATGTAAACAAATTTTTAAGCAGTTTTGTGGGCTATTATAAAAATAATACTTTCTATAAGTGATTTAGAAATTATTGACGGTAAGAACAGTGTCCCAAGTGCTCCACCAAAAAAGAAATATGGGAAGGTAAGGAACGTGAATTCCGGTTTTACAAGAGTTTTTTGTAGGTCTCATTACAAAGTTAAATATATTTGGATTTACACAAATGTGATCTTTTTGTCTTTTGGGGTAGGTCCCATTTATCCCAGTGTTCTGGGTAACTGTGACACCCCTATTGTAAAACTATAAAATGTTAAAAACATTTTGATGCGATTGGGTCAATTTTGCAGCTTTTTGTTTAATAAAATTATCTCTCTCTTCATTACCTTTCTATGGCATTTGTATGTAAAATGATAAGTGTAAAGTGTAAGATATAGTTTGAGATTTGTTGGGTCCCCTTTTCCCTTCCCGTAGATCCGCGCCTGCTATTTTGGGCAATTAATAATACCTATATTGAATTTTGATAAACAGCGGATTATCTGATTGTTGTATAATAAATGTCTTAAAAAAGCAAATATGGCAAATACTGCATTGGCCGAGGTCGTCCACGACTTTCCAAAATTATTTTCTTTGGTACTTCGCACAGTAAACACATAAATAATCACTGAAGTTGTTTGTCTACTATGGATGGCAAAACAGCTGATTTTGATTATTCTTTGTTATCTAACCAAATCTATGATTCACGGTATAAGCCGAGATCCGGCGGCATAAAAATGCTCAATTTGCTTACAGTTGCTTACATAATATTGTTACGGGTTCACAACGACAAATTAAAACTCGCAATTGTTGAAAACGATACGTCAATTTATTTCGACAAATTATGTACAAAAACACGCACTTAAACTTAGTAATAACTTGCTAATAATTCACTACTATAATCGGTCTATTAACTTCGTGTTAATCTCACGACCACTACAGCACGATATCTGTGACTGACTGCCTGGTGCGCGACCCCGGCCCTATATATATAGGATCGTCCATCTCTCTCGAACTTTCCGGCAGCCTTCGACGTCCGGAAAGTTCCCGCACTACCGCGACCGCAAGCCACAGACAACGCAACTAAAACCTAGACTAAGAGTACAACCTTAAGATAAATCGACCTAATACTACACTAGACCTAAATAAATTCCAATTATAAAATTTAAATAAATTAAATTTGTAACACTATCCTCCTCTTCAGGTTTGATCGTCTCGATCAACATTTCCCAGGCAAGGTTTTAGTCTGTCTAGATGAACAACTTTCATCTTGGACTTCGGGCTTCTCTGGATTCGGTAGACTACATCATTAATTCTCTTAACAACTTTATAAGGCCCTTCCCATGGTGGTGTCAACTTAGGTGATCTTCCTTTCTTGCGTTGAGGATTGTATAGCCAGACTTGATCATTCTCTTTGAACCCTGAAGAGTTTGCTCTCAGGTCATATCTCGCTTTCATGCGGTCACTGGCTATTTCTATTCGCTCTCTAACCACTTCATGGATATCGTGCAGCTTTTGCCTTAAACGTTCGACATAGTCATTAACCTCTAAGTGTGCTTCTTCAGGTGAACCAAACATGATATCACATGGTAAACGCAGTTCTCTACCAAACAGGATACTAGATGGAGTAGCTCCTGTCGTATTGTGAATGGCAGTTCTATAGGCCATCAAAAACAATGGAATATATTGGTCCCAATCTGTTTGGTGCTCATCAACAACTTTGCAAAGATGTTCCTCTATTGTTTTATTAAATCTTTCAACCATGCCATCTGACTGCGGATGCAAAGCAGTAGTCCGTGTTTTATGTATTCCTAAAAGGTCACAGAGATTCTGGAAGAGCTTTGATTCAAAGTTTCTTCCTTGATCTGAATGTAGTTCCAAAGGAATGCCAAATCGGCTGAAAACATCATTTACCAGAACTTCTGCAACTGTAGCGGCCTCTTGGTTAGGCAAAGCAAAAACTTCTGGCCATTTGCTGAAATAATCCATGACAACAAGGATGTATTTGTTGCCCTTTTTAGTTTCTGGAAATGGTCCGGCCACATCAATAGCAATGCGTTCGAATGGCAGACCTACGTTATATTGTTTCATTTGACCTCTGGACCTTGTTTTGGGACCTTGGCTGGCTGCACAAGTCGAACATCGGCGGCACCAGTTTTTCACATCTTGAAAGTAATTGACCCAATAAAATCGGTTTCGAATTTTGTCCATGGTTTTATTTATGCCTAGGTGCGCGCCTGATTTTCCACCATGGCATTTGGCCATTATATTGTCTACCATGCTCCTAGGAACCACTACTTGATTAATCACAGTAAGGCCATCGGCACTTTCCCAGGCACGTTTAAGGATGTTTTCTTCTACTATCAGTGAATCCCATTGTGCCCACAGTGATTTAAATATCACCCCTTGGTTTGCGATTTCTTGCCATGATGGTCGTGGCTTGTTCTCTTCTTTCAATCGCAAGATAGGTCCTATATCTTTGTCGTTAAGTTGTGTGGTTCTAATCGAAGCCGACATCCATTCTTCATCTGGTTCTAACTTTATCTGGCGCACGTAGGTAATTCCTTCTTTCTGGTCAATTTTCCTGCAATGTTTACAATCTTTGGGGCAAGGTCTTCTGGACAATGCATCTGCATTATTATGCACCCTTCCTGCTCGGTGCTTAATTTGATAATGGTATTGTTGTAGCTTTTCTATCCATCTCGCGACTTGCCCCTCAGGTTGTTTCATTTTCATGAGCCACTGTAACGCAGCATGTTCCGTTCTAATCAGAAACTCTTGTCCGTAGAGATATTTGTGAAAGTGATCTACGGATTTAACTATGGCTAGGAGCTCCTTTCTAGTAACACAATAATTTCTCTCTGGTTTGGATAGCTTCTTGCTGAAAAATTCGATGACCCGTTCTTCTCCATCTTGTACTTGGGAGAGTACTGCTCCTATGCCATCGTTGCTCGCATCAGTATCTAATATGAATTTTCCTTTTGGAATGGGATATGCAAGAATCGGACTAGAACATAATGCTGCTTTTAGTCTTCTAAATGCTTGGTCACATTCGGTATTCCATTTGTAAGAAGCTTTATCTTCTGTAAGTCTATGTAACGGAGACGCTATTTTGGCGAATCCTTCTACAAATCGTCTGTAGTATGTACACAGACCCAAAAAGCTTCTCAATTCATGTTTGTCACGAGGTTGAGGCCATTCTTTTATTGCTTGTAGCTTCTTTTCGTCGGTATGGATGCCTTCTCGGGAAACGACGTGACCCAGGAACTCATCTTTTTCTTGGAACAGAAAACATTTCTTTGAGTTTAATTTAAGATTTGCGTTCCTGATTCTTCAGAATACTTCTCGTAAATTATCTAGATGTTCTTGAAATGATTTCCCCATTACTATGACATCATCCAAATAGACTAGGCAGGTTTTCCAAGTAAGGCCTCGTAGAACGACTTCCATTAGTCTTTCAAATGTAGCTGGGGCATTGCACAGGCCAAATGGCATCACATTAAACTGATAAAGTCTACTTCCAGCAGAGAATGCAGTCTTCTCTTTATCTCTTTCAAAGATTCCTACTTGCCAATACCCACTTTTCAGGTCAAGAGTAGAAAACCAATATGATCCTGCCAACGTTGTTAATGTGTCGTCTATTCTTGGCAGTGGGTAACTATCTTTCTTGGTCACATCGTTAAGTTTCCTGTAGTCGACACAAAATCTAGTACTTCCATCCTTTTTAGTGACCAACACCACAGGAGATGACCAAGGACTTGATGACTCTTCAATAACACCGTCGCTGAGCATTTTATTAATGAGATTGTGAACTTCTTCTTGCTTGGCCATTGGTAGTCTTCTTGGGGGTTGTCTTATCGGTTGGGCATCGCCAGTGTTGATAGCATGTTGAATAAGGTTTGTGCGTCCCGAACTACTCCTAGTTTCGAAGATATTACTTTGTTCTTCTATAAACTCTCTCGCTTTACTATATTCTTCTGGAGTGAGATGTTGCCAAGTTGACTCAAATTGCTGAAGTACCTCCATTGGTAACTTGCTTGTATCCTCGGAAGTTGGCTCTTCACATCTTGTTACTTTCTGTACTGGTTCAAATAATGCTACCACCTCCCCCTTATTAATTTTGACACTATTTGGGAAAATATTGGCGACTCTAATCGGGATGTCTTTATCGGTTTTAACTAGTGATTTTGCAACGAGGTAGGTGTTGGGTGTGTTTTGTTGGCTTATGAGTCCGACGCAGCTTGATGTTTTACTTTCCAGCCTCCCAAAAATTATGGTCTCACTGTTACCGACTAGTCTTGTTGTGCATACTGCCACGACCTTTATTGGTTCTTTATTGAAGTGACTATTTGACAAAATGAACTCTTCATTCCCAAATCTTAGGGTATTAAGTTTATTATCAAACGCAAATCCATGTTTACTTATCAAGTCCATTCCCAAAATAAATTCGTCTTCTATTTCGGCAACCAATACAGTGTGGCGAATCTTCAATCTTCCCAGCTGTAGGTCTATATCTGTCTGCCCCAACACGTCGGCGGATTCTCCAGTCACAGTCTTAAGTGTTATTTTCTTTTCTATTGGTCGAATTTTATATCTCGTTGCAATTTTGAACTTAAGCAATGATATGGCAGCACCAGTGTCTACTGTTATATTAACTTTTCTCCCATTAATGAGTCCGTCGATGTTAAGACTGTCAGCAGTATGTTTTAGGCTCTTAATAGAGTAAATTTTGGGGGCTCTATTCCCATTAGCCAACACCCGCCCCTCTGCGTTGACTAGTTTTAGTTTTCCTGATCTCTTCTTCGGTACTCTGTCCCGCTAGATGGCGAGCGAGACCTTATTTGGACGCGACAATCGCGTTGGAAGGGATCGTCTGCTTTCTTTCAAAGAGTCAATCTTCTCTATCAGTGATTGAAACATTTGGTTTAGCGTTTTTGAGTTGACCTCATGTCCATTGCTCATTTCTTCTCCCACCTGAATTGAAACAGCTCTTACTTTTGGCCTGGACATATTATTTGATGATTCAATTTCAAGGGCTCGAATCAACACTTCACTGCTGTTATGGAAGCGTTCTCGACGAAGTAACTTTGCTAAGTCCGTGTCTCGTAATCCGTTAATAAAGCGATCTACCGTGAAGGGATCTCTGTAATTTTCTGGCATTTCTGGGTAAGCTATATACATCAGCCTCCTGATATCTGCTTCATACTCTTGCAATGATTCTCCTGGTCTTTGTTGACGAATATTTAATTCTGACCAATGTAAATTTCGCAAGTGTTCGTCTCCATACCTTCTTTCTAACGCTGCCACTAAAGCATTATAATTCCGTTTTTGTTCGACTGGAATGGACCGTAAAAGTCCCAGAGCAGGTTCTCGTAGAGCTACTAACAAAGCTCTAGCTTTTTCTTCATCATCCCAACCATTTGCAGCAGCGGTAGCTTCAAACTGTTGTTTGTAAGTAGACCAGGAAGACGTACCATCAAAATTTGGAGGCTTAATGTTTTGGTTGGAATTTACAACACATCCTTGAGCTTTTATTTTGTTGTGTTCTTTCTGAAGCTGTATAAACTGTTTTGACATGTCCTGGAATTTTTCTTCTATGGTTTGAAAAACTTCTTCCCTAACATTCTGTAGTTTGGTCTCCACTTTTTCTTCAACATTTTGTACCTTTTCCTCAACATTTTGTACCTTTTCTTCTACATTCTGCAATTTATTTTGTACCTTTTGTTCCACACTATGCATTCTTTGAGTTATTTCTTCCTTAAGATCTTCGGTTGCACTCTTGAACTCTTCTCTCAGCTGTTCGGAGTTGCTCTTTATTTGATCGAAGTTTTCTTGAATGCCATCTAATCTTTGCTCAAATGTCTGTTTCATATCGTTCATGGTGTGTTTCATATCGCCCTGGTTTTGAGCCATTTGAGCTGCTAGAGCCTGCATCATTTTAGTTAGATCTTCCATCATTGCCGATCCTTGTCTAGTAAGCATCAACTTCCTGATAAATCACTTAAAACGTCTATTTTTGGGCTATAAAGCGAATGTCGAAGTCGGTTTTTCAATATCTCTTCCAATTCTTAAATAGAACCTAATGGAATGTTCTGGAATATACTGGTAAATGCTACTCTTTCTGCTACTAGGCAAATGTAGAAGTCACTTTTTGATTATCTCTTTTGGTTCTCGAATAGACCGTCGTAGAATGTTATGGAATATTCTAGAAATAATTTCTAATTCTTACTTTTAAAATAACTAAGCTACTGTCGAAGTCGGTATTTGTGTATCTCTTCTAGTTTTTGAATAGAACGTCGTAGAATGTTATGGAATCTTCTAGAAATTCTTTCTAATTCTTACTTTTGAAATAACTAAACTAATGTCGAAATCGGTATTTGTATATCTCTTCTAGTTTTTGAATAGAACGTCGTAGAATGTTATGGAATCTTCTAGAAATTATTTTTAGTTCTTACTTTTGAAATTACTAAGCTAATGTCAAAGTCTGTTTTTGGATATTTCTTCTGGTTTTCGAATAGAGCGTCGTAGAAAGTGATGGAATGTTCTAGGAATTCTTTCTGATTCTTACTTTTAAAATTACTAATCTAATGTCGAAGTCGGTATTTGTATATCTCTTCTAGTTTTTGAATAGAACGTCGTAGAATGTTATAGAATATTCTAGAAAATCTCTCTAATTATCAATTTTTGGATTGTAAAGTTAATGTCGAAGTCGGTTCTTAAATATCTCTTTTAGTTTTTGAATAAAACAATATCGAACTTCTTCGAATATTCTGGAAAAATCACTTACTGTTTTTCTGTCCAATTGTCCTATCCGGTGGTAATATGTAAGGATAGTCTTTGCACTATTTATTTATTTTAATCTCACTTCTGACACCAATTGTTACGGGTTCACAACGACAAATTAAAACTCGCAATTGTTGAAAACGATACGTCAATTTATTTCGACAAATTATGTACAAAAACTTAGTAATAACTTGCTAATAATTCACTACTATAATCGGTCTATTAACTTCGTGTTAATCTCACGACCACTACAGCACGATATCTGTGACTGACTGCCTGGTGCGCGACCCCGGCCCTATATATATAGGATCGTCCATCTCTCTCGAACTTTCCGGCAGCCTTCGACGTCCGGAAAGTTCCCGCACTACCGCGACCGCAAGCCACAGACAACGCAACTAAAACCTAGACTAAGAATACAACCTTAAGATAAATCGACCTAATACTACACTAGACCTAAATAAATTCCAATTATAAAATTTAAATAACTTAAATTTGTAACAATATGTATATCGCTCATAAACCTAAACATCACTGCAGCTTGTGTTCCCGGTTCTGTTGGCAGCACTATTTGTTTTGGGTTTGCGCAGGGTATAGAAGGCAATGGTTTGCGCTGTTTGCATCACTGAAATAAAGACAGACAAACTTGTCAAAAAACGACGCGGTTTTTTGACAAGTTTGACTTACGTTCACTAGCGTTTCCCGGTTTGGACACTCGAACTTTCGAAGTCCGATTACCAAGGCGCTATATCAGACCCTCGTTTTTCCGCACTAAAACCTCCGCTGAGCTCCACATTGTTCTGTGTGAATCAGCTGATAATTCTCGTCGTTCCTGAAATAAAAAATTTTGTTTTTATATCTGCAATCTTGACGAATTTTACCAAAAGTTTTGTTTGTATGTGTGCCAAATTGTACCAGCCATAGACAAAAGTTCACAAATGTCTTACTCAATCTTAAGTAACTGTCTAAGTGTGGTAACACTAGAATCAGTGTTGCCACTAAAGTAGGAACCACAACGGCTCTTCTGTTTGTTGCCAGTTCTACGTGTTAGTATGAAATTATAGGTTGTAAACAATAAATATATTTATTCGGGATTTTTAAAATGATATCTCCCCTGCCCTTTTGGGAAGTCGAAATCGGTTCGAACCGAACCGTGGTCAATTAATCGCAAACGTATCCTAACCGGGGCGTGCCTGGACAGGATAAGAGCAGTTTGCGATCATTTCAAGGTTTGGCTAACACCGATTTCGACCTTACAAAAAGAGGAAAGGAGAGCTATAATTTAAAACAAAAATCGAAAAAAATTAAAATATTTCCAAAAGATAATTTTAAAAAAATCTCTGTAAAACGTTGACGGAGTATATATGCATCGGTTAAGTTACGTATCTACTGTAGATACGGTTACCAGTTTCGATTACTTACAACAAGTATATTAAGTGTTTTGTACCGAAAAGTAACGGAGAAATGTTTAAAGCCTTGGCAACTGGCGCCACCTCTTGGAAATTCTTGCAACCCGTGCTGATGCCTGTTATAATAATTTGTTATCGAGTTTTCTTCTAGCACATTAATTTTGTTTAGCTGGCCAATATAAAAAATTAAATCATTCATTAAACATTTTTTAAAAATTCTCCTCCTGGTCGAGAGATTACTGCCCTCTAACTGTGTTAGTGTATCGTGCCCCTTAACTAAATCTCCCGTGGCTGTTAGGGCAAAGAATAGGAGATAGAGGACATGTGAGGGGTCCAGATCATATGAGTAACCAGGGGGGGGTAACTCTGTTTAAGTGTCTCCCGTCGTTTTTTATATGTAGCTAAGCATGGTGGAAAAATTCCATGCCTACTAGTAACCGGAAGTGAAAAATTTTTACATTAAATCAACGGACTATTAATAGTATAGTCCCTAATTGATTTACCTTAAATTTCACAATTTTATGCAGCCAGATCTCGGCCTATTATTTTTTTTTCTATGTGTTGATAAGGATGGCTTTTGTATTTGTTCAAAATTATTCCCGATTAAACCACTATATTGTTTGTTGTTCCGCAGATAAGCAAGTATTTTTGATGCAGTTACAGTTATGTCTTCTCCATCTAGGAAAACTCAGGGTAAGATTTTTTGGTACTTAATTATTTAAAGGTTGTTATTTAAAACAGTTTACAGTACAGGGTGAGCCAAATTAGACCCTTTTATAGCGCGTTTAACCCTTCGGTGCCGGCATACGGTGTAGGAGACTGACGCGTGGTTAATTCCACAAAAAGCCTTTTTCCTCGAGGTTACTAGTCACTCATTTAAGTTACTCGAAATGACGTCACGGTTACTCGGAGTAACCGCTGTATGACGTCAGACAGTCAGCTGTGGATGACATTTCCAATTGTTTGTTTTTGTTTTTACCAGGAGCTTCCGAAATGCAGAAAATAATTCATTGTTTCCACCAATGCATGCCCAACCCGATTCAAAAAACGTATCACGGGACATGGATTTACACCAGTTTTAAATGCAGCGTTACCTGATGCGTTTTTTGAATCGGGGTGGAAACAGGGTGCTCCTTTGGTATTCTGTGGTTCATTCAAATCAAAATCAATCAAACTCGGTTACTATTACGATTTTTCAAATACCCATACAACAAAGATCAATTTAATTTTTTTACCCTTTTCGTGAACCCGGTTGAAATAAACTTTCGGTTAAAGTAAATCAAATTTCATGAAGGTTAAGTTAAATATTCCGTTTTTAGTGAACTGTTTGTGTAATTCCCCGACTTTTAATTTGGAACAAAAGCGCTACATTTGTCATTAAAGTATCATTGTGATTAGATTAGATTAGGTTAGAATAATTTTTTGGCATAAAATATTTTTTTACGTCGAAAAATCTACCAAATTTTTTTATTTTATTTTGAGTTATTTCTTTGTTTTTGGATAAATAAACTACTTTAGTAGTTATTTTTAGCTATTTGTTCAAGTTGATTTTTTAAAAATAAATTTATTTATTTATTTAATAGGGTCCCATTTTTCTCTAATCTTCTATTTGAGAATTTGAGGCATGCGCGGTTACCTGCTTTGAACCTTATCCTTTACTAAAGGATAGTGTTTGACCTTCGGATATTCCAATAACGCAGGCTACTAGTTCCTTTATTTAGAGACCGTGTTGCCGCGCATATAACGTTATGTCAAAATGTAATGTAAATTTAAAATAGTTTTGATACCAGACAATTATTTCAAGAGCTACCAATGCGGGGTAATCCGCAGATTTAACTTTATGCCAGTTATTGAAAATTATTTTTTATAAAAACTGGTCGGTATGTGTTGTTTGGCAACAGTATTTACCAACTAAGCAAAAGTCATCAATGTTCTGTGAAGTGCGTAAAATAAAATAAGAAGTAAACAAACAGTAAACACAGATCTAATCCTATATTTTCCTGGCAGTTTTAGCTCACACATATACTATACTATAGTAGTGTGAGCTATGGTGATCCTAATTTTTTCGAGAAAAAAAAAAGTTGCTCCGATTTCAAAAATTTTTATATATCTTTGCGTTTCAGATGATTTTGAAACTTTTTTGTTGCGCCGTCTGTCTGTCTGTCTGTCGGTATGTCTGTATGTCTGTCTGTCTGTCTGTCTGTCTGTCTGTCTGTCTGTCTGTCTGTCTGTCTGTCTGTCTGTCTGTCTGTCTGTCTGTCTGTCTGTCTGTCTGTCTGTCTGTCTGTCTGTCTGTCTGTCTGTCTGTCTGTCTGTCTGTCTGTCTGTCTGTCTGTCTGTCTGTCTGTCTGTCTGTCTGTCTGTCTGTCTGTCTGTCTGTCTGTCTGTCTGTCTGTCTGTCTGTCTGTCTGTCTGTCTGTCTGTCTGTCTGTCTGTCTGTCTGTCTGTCTGTCTGTCTGTCTGTCTGTCTGTCTGTCTGTCTGTCTGTCTGTCTGTCTGTCTGTCTGTCTGTCTGTCTGTCTGTCTGTATGTCTGTAACGACCAACGCGCATAACTCAAAAACCGCTTGGCCGATTTTAATGAAATTTGGTACCTAGGCTGGGTCTTGGGTCGAGATGGTCCCATTTAAAAATTGAACAAAATCCACCGAACGTAAGCCAAATAAAAGGGTGGGGCTAGATTAAAAAAATTAGAGTTTATGTGAAAATATGGCGTGTGTGATATCAAGCGAAAGGTAATTGACTCTAGAGTCAAACAAAATACATTTTAGTTTATTTAAAAGAAAAGGGTGGGGGTAGATTTCAAAAAATTAGAGTTTAAAGTGAAAATATGGCGTGTGTGATATCAAACGAAAGGTAATTGAGTCTGGAGTTAAACAAAATACATGTTAGTTGTTTTTTAAAAGGGAGGGGGTAGATTTCAAAAATTAGAGTTTAAGTCAAAACATGGCTTTTGTGGTATCAAACCAAAGGTAATTTAGTCTGGAGTTAAATAAAATATATTTCAGTTTTTAGTTATATTAGCTCACACGTACACTATAACTATAGTACCTAGTGTGAGCTTAGGGGCCCATATATTGGCAGAGTATTTCACTGGTTGCTCTTTCAATTTTTCCCTAGTTATTTTCGGAACTTTTTTATTAATTTTGCCTACAGAACACAAAGCAGGCTTTTGACAGATAAATAAAGGATAAAAGGTAAAAAATTGTGTCTGAAAAAGGTCAAAATTGGGCTTCTAAATATCACGTGACATCTGTCATTTCATGTCGCATTTATAAAGGCCGCTTGACATGGTGCATGACAATAAAATTTGCAGGCAAATGGCATGAAATTTTGCCCAGGTGCATGCGCAGTACAAATCCAGCTGATTGTTGCAGGCAATCCATTTTTATCGGTCCGGTGCCATTCTTTTGCATGCAAACTGTACTTGCATGCAAACTGGGGAATTTTTACCTAGATTCTGGGGAATCAATGCATGGCCATGCACAATGTCAAACGAATAGAAGATTTTTTGCAGGCAACAATTTGAGCGAAATTTTTTGCTTGCAAATATTTGCAGCGCGTCATGCACCATGTCAAGCGGCCTTTAAGAATAAATTTCGCTAAAGGCCGCTTGACATGGTGCTTGACCATAAAATTTGCAGGCAAATGTATAAAATTTTGCCCAGATGCATGCGCAGTACAAATCCAGCTGATTGTTGCAGGCAATCCATTTTTATCGGTCCGCTGCCATTTTTTTGCATGCAAACTGGGGAATTTTTACCTAGATTCTGGGGAATCCATGCATGGCCATGCACAATGTCAAACGAAACGAAGATTTTTTGCAGGCAACAATTTGACCGAAATGTTTTGCTTGCAAATATTTGCAGCGCGTCATGCACCATGTCAAGCGGCCTTTAAGGAGGGCGTGCAAAAAGTCCCTATTGTCTCATTTCAAATTTTACACAAAAGCAGTAGAAATTTTGTGAGGCCGAAACGGCCAACAAATCAGTTTTTCAAGCGGGTACCGAAGGGTAGTAGGGTACTTTCAGGGGAGTAAAAAAACTGACCTGACCTGACCGACCTTTGCGATGTTCAAATATCCAGAGAAGTAGAAATGTCAAAGCTGTATCTTGATACACATTTGAAGTCATTTTTTACCTTTTAATATTTTTAGATATATTTTTCTTTTTTGATCTTTTGTAGGATAGAAAAGAGAGAGTCGCGCAAGCGCAGTTTGAAAAATATGCATGTAATTCTGTGCCTTGTATACGCCAGGGTAACTATTCCGGGTCTTGAACGATGTGACCATCCATATCACACGCTTGGACCATTAGCAAACTCTGAGCGATCGCTTGTTGTGCGAAATGGCTTGTATCGACAAATGGCATAGTCGGCCGCTTTTAGACTTAGTCAATTTTACGCGTTTGAAGTGAAATCTGTTCTCCTGCCTCGTACCGACTGAACGTTTCTCGGTCGGCTTGTAGGAGAAGCTTGCGCAATGGAGGTCTTTTCGTATAGCACATGACGGCTCGGAGCTAATTGAAAGCTTGCCATTGGCCAAAGCATGTGATGGGAACTATCACATTGTTCAAGATCCAGAATAGCTACACAGTTATTTGCTGGCTATATAAACTGTGCACACTTTTGTTTTCAGGACCAGTCCACAACTTTGTTCCCACGCATGCGCTGCCAAAACTGATTTGCACGAAATGTAAAAAATACTTGTCAGTTTTCCCCATATATATCGATGGTAAAGGCGGGTCCCTATGTGGAAGGTGTCCAAAGGTCGAGAAGGATTTCTTCCGAAATGAGCTTTATGAGACCATGGCTGAGTCAATGAAATTTCCATGTGTGTTTGAACATTCTGGTAAGTAGGAAAATACCGGGTGGACCACAAAACCTTGTAGCACGAAAGCATATCTCCAGACCTCATGTACGAGGGCTGTCTTTTATATTTTGCATATAGGAAAACTAACCAAAGGTTTTCAAGTAAATAAAGGTCTTAAACAAGGTTGCTGTATATCGCCTACGCTCTTAAGATATACTTGGAACAAGTCCTTAAAGTATGGAAGAGAAAATGCCAAAATCTGGGAATTCCGTTGGACGAAACCACCTTATATACTTTATGTTTCGCCGATGATCAGATAGTAGTGGCTCAGGATTATGACGACGTCGAATATATGACACGAAAACTAATAGAAGAGTACAATAAGTGGGGACTAGAGGTTAATCTCAAGAAGACAGAGTATATGTGTATCGGTGGAATGAAACAGGATCTAATATTAAATACCGGGCAGCGAATTCAGTCCTGTGATGAGTATAAATACTTAGGTCTAAAAATTACAGCTGACGGAACACTAGACAAATCTATAAAAGATCGAAACGTACAAGGAAGAAAAGCAATAACTTTATTAAATGGAATAATTTGGGACCAAAGTATATCAAAACATAACAAAAAGCTTATATATAACCATTGTAAACAGTATTATTACATACGGCTCAGAAGTATGGCCAATCAAGGATAGAACAGAAAAATGCTTTTCGCTATGGAGATGGACTATTGGAGAAGAGCAGCAGGGAAATCAAAAAGAGAAAAAATTACAATTCAAAGAATAAGAGAAATTATGACAGTGGGTGAACGTACTTTAGTGGATGATATAAGAACAAAACAACTGGTGTGGTACGGACTTGTACAAAGAATGAATGTTAAAGACTACCTAAACAAATACTACAATGGAAACCAACTGGCCGAAGAAAACGAGGACGGCCAAGGAGGAGAGAAGGAGTAGACAGTGAAATAAGAATAAGAGGCCTGGATGATGAATTATGGGCAAACAGAAACGAGTGGAGATTGGGTATCGGAAGACGTAGAACGTTGTGAAACCGATAAACATATATATATAGGAACATAGAGGGCGACACTGATCGAAGGTCGTTACTAACACTTAATATCAATCTTTATCTAAGCTAAATTCAAAACTTCAGTGCGATGTAAATACAGTCGAACCTCTATAACTCGAACCTCAAGGGACAACCAAAACAGTTCGAGTTATGGAGTGTTCGAGTTATAGAAACTCAAATTACATAGGTTAAAATACATGTAAAAAGTGCAGGGACCGCTGAAAAGGTTCGAGTTATAGAGGGGTTCGAGTTATAGAGGTTCGAGTTAGAGAGGTGCGACTGTAGCTACCGTGAATTTTTTAAGTTAAATCAGTTGAAAAATGGAATTAATCCGAGAATATTTTTAAAGTAAATTCGCTTTTTTCTGTTTTCGGTAATGAAGCACCACATCAGTGGACAGTTTCTCGTTGGTATGGGAAATTCAAGCATAGACGGATTAGCCTTAGTGGCAACCCAAAGCTAGGTGCACCAAAAACGGCTGTCACCCAGGAAAACATTGATGCTATGCGCATGCTCATCATAGAAGATCGACATCTGACAAATCGCGAGATTAAGGCTTTATTGGGGATTTCGAGGACTTCAATTTAAAAAATTTTGCATGAAGAATTGGAGGTAAGAAAATAAGTTTCCCGCGGGATACTGCATCTGTTAACCCAAGAACAAGAAAGAAGCTAGGGTCAATTGGTATCAGAAAACTCTAGACCGCTTTGAGGCATGCAACTCGAAAAACGTGTATGGCGTCAGTGGTGATAATCGTGTATTTACTCAGATGAGCCCGAAAATAAACGTCAGTTGTCTGTTTGGGTATTCCAAGAAGATAAAAAGCCAACAAAAGTCATCCGTTCCTGAAGTGTATCCGAAAAGTCGCGATATAATACTGCCGATTGGTACATCACCATTTCTTTGCCGAAAGTCATTCTGAGCTTCAAAAAACAACCCCACGACGAATCATCCTCCACCAAGACAATGCAAGTTCGCACAAAGCACAAAAAACCTTTGAATTTTTAACTAAACAAAACGTCGAATTGTTGGACTATCCCCCATACAGTCCCTACGATTTCTATACTTTTCCGAAAATGAAGAATGGACTGCGTGGTCAAAGATTTCAGTCGCCAGAGGAAGCACTCGACAGCTTCAAGAATGCAATTTTGATAGTACCAACAAACGACTGGAATTACAGCTTTGACAACTGGTTTGAGCGCATGCAAAAGTGCACTAACTTTCATGAAGAATACTGCGAGAAACAAGAGTCTTTAAGAGTTATCTACCAGGTGGGCTAAAAAAAAAACCGGATTTTTTTTTAATTATAGCTTTTGAACTATGCAATCGATTTTAATGGGACAAACTGCACGTGATAGAGAATTAATCAGAGTTTTGAGTAAATATATATTTTTTGTCCGCCATCTCAAAGTCCAAGTTGGCGCACGAAATGAAAATGTATCCTTCAAAGATGCTCGTTTATTCTTGTGTTGCGAAAATGTTTTAACTATTTTTTTAAATTAGTGAAAAACCTGCATTCTTGCCACGCACAACAAGGTATGAACTAGCAAAATCGGTTCACTGGTTCTAAATTTTTTTTTTGTTTCAACCATTGTTTTCCATATTATACGATTGCCTCGCCAATCATGTCTGCATTTATTTCCTTATAACTTCATTACTACTGAACCGATTTTGATGAAATAAAAAACATCCGTGTTTATTCTTATTTTCCAAAAATGGTTTAGTTTTTTTTTAATTTATAGAAAACTGCTACTTTTCCCTCACACAACGACGTACAAATTAGTAAAATCGGTGTGGTGGCTCTCAAAAAATCTATTTTTGTTTCAACCATTGTTTTACAGATTCTACGATTGCATTGTCAATCCTGTCTGCATTAATTTCCTTATAAATTATTACTAAACCGATTTTAGCGAAATAAAAAAAAATCGTGGTGAGAGTTGACTGCTCTTTAAAGATTCTTATTGAAATTTTCTGCCATCTTGGAATTTAAGATGTCGGACAGAATCATACTTGATTCTCCAAAATGGCGTGTTTATTCTTATTTTGCGAAAATATTTTAGTTTTCTTTTTATTTATAGAAAAACACTACATTTCTCCCGCATAAAGAAGTATAAATTGTTTTATAAATTATACGATTGTATTGCCAATCCTGTCTGCAACATCATGGTGCAAACTTTAAAGATCAATCAGTTTGCGCCATGATGTTTTTTATTTCACTAAAATCGGCTCAGTAATAATGAATTTATAAATAACTGAATGCAGACAGGATTGGCATTGTAATCGTCTAATTTCTAAAACAATGTTTAAAACAAAATCAGATTTTGTGAGAACCACTTAACTGATTTTATTACTTTGTACCTTGTTAAGCGGGAAAAAAGTATTGCTTTTCTATAGATTAAAAAGAAAACTAAAACATTTTTCAGAAAATAAGAATAAACACGCCACTTTTAAGAACCAAGTATGATTCTGTCCGCCACCTTAAATTTTTAAATTGGAGGTAAATTTTGATCATGATCTTTAAATAGCAATCAATTCTTACCAGGATGTTTTTTATTTCATCAAAATCGGTTTAGTAGTAATGAATTTATAAGGAAATAAATGCAGACATCATTGGCAAGGCAATCGTATAATATGCAAAACAATGGTAGAAACAAAAATATTTTGTTTTAGAACCATCGAACCGATTTTGCTCATTCGTACCTTGCTGTGCGTGGCAAGAATGCAGCTTTGTTACCGATTTAAATAAATATTTAAAAAATGTTCGCAACACAAGAATAAACGAGAAGGGTACAATATAATTTTGTCCGCCATCTTGGATTAATTATCTGTCAAGTGTTGTTTGTCCCATTAAAATCGATGGTATACAGTGAAACCTCCTATAAGCGGACACTCACGGTTCCGTCGATTTTGTCCGCTTATTGGAGGTGTCCGTTTATGAGAGGGAACTGCGAAATTTTACTATATATTTGTTAAAATTTCCGCTGCTTGAGTTTTTCTGATATTAAATTTTTCAGCGATCTTTCGTGTTGATAGATGTTCCTTCTGCGAAACGTTAACAACTTTCATTTTTTCACGTAAACTAAGAAGTTTTTTATTGGGCGCCACTTCACAGAGATGTATTACTACCCAACTGAACAATAAAAATCCAACACACAGTCCCGCCGAATAAAATATGTTGTAAATACGAGAGAAGTATTTATTTTCCGCATTAAAACCGAAAGAGGTAATTCCCTCGCTGCAGAGTGCGTTGTTGCCAACATACTACATTGTTTTATGCCCATGAGGTGCAGCGCTCTGTCCCGTTGTCAGAGGTTCGCGTCCGGTTAAGGGAGGTTTTAGAATTTTTTAACAAAAAAAAATTGTCCGCGTCCGGTTATTAGAGTGTCCGGTTATAGGAGTGAATTTTACAGGTAATAAAATAGGGAAAAGCTTGGTTCCAACAAATTTGTTTGTTTAAAGGGAGTGTCCGCTTATTAGAGGTCTCCGCAAGGAGAGGTTTCACTGTATATCAAAAGTTATAATGAAAAAAAATTGTCCGGTTTTTTTTGGCCCACCCGGTATTGTTTTATTCCAGCTGTATATGTAAACTTAAAAGACACCCCTCATACCAGGTAGGAAGCACGGCTTACATGAGATAGTAGCCACGATGAAAATTATCCAAATTGAGATATCTGTTGCTCTAAAATACTGAAATATATAGGGGATCGTGTATCTGTGATAGAAGCTGCAGCCAGTTAAAGAATGTACTATAAACATGACATATTTCCAGTTTTCTGTTATTATCTTGAAAAGTGTTTAATAGGTATTTGAATTATTTGTTGTTTCTAAAGATAAAAAAATTAACCTTTAGGTGGCAGGGGTGTAATAAAAATTTTTTGATTTGGATTAAATCGATAAACAATACAAGTAATTAAATTAATCGTTGAAATACTTACAAATTTAACTAATAAATGAAGTATTTTTTAGGATGTTTGGAAAAACTATTGCCGAATGCCATACTATCACACGAGACCGAGTGTATCTATAAAAAGTTGGAATGCCCAACCAAGGAGTACAATAACTGCTCTTGGCAGGGATATATCGGCGACATTCTGAACCATTTTGAACAAAAACATCCAACTTTTATTCTTAAAGGAGGCACTTTTGAGTTGGATTTTGTCAACACTCATAAAGAGAACTATCTGTTTCCTTATGGAGAAGACTTATATGTCGTGCGCAGACAAGCCAAGTATTCCTCCAAGGAGTTCATTTGCTGTGTGTCACAACTAAAAGCAGATGCGGAATTAAGTAACAAAGAATATGTATTGTCTTTGGAAAGTGGTAATCGAGTACACAAGTATTCAGTTTGTCAAAAGATTAACTGTGAATTAGTAATTGACGGCAATGGTGTGCGCTCGGTTTTAAACGATCCAGCTTCGATCATCGTCAAATTAGGTATACGACAATCAGAAAGTGTTGTCGAATCCGCCTTGCCAGACACCACAGATGACGAAACAAATAGTGCAGTGGATTATGATCAACTACGTCATCTGGAGTGTCCAGTATGTTCCGATTATTTAGTTCGACCGATTTACCAATGCGAAGTGGGCCATAGTATTTGCTTAACATGCAAAGATAAACAAACAGAATGCCCCACTTGCAGGCAGGCATATAAAGAAAATCTCACACGAAATTTCATTTTAGAAGATATTATTGATAATCTTATTTATCCATGTAAACATAAGAAATGCAAGTTCGCTACACAATCAAAATATATTAGACAACACGAAGAAGCTTGCATTTTTGGCTCATATCAATGTCCGTTAAAAGACCACGAAAATTGCGCTGCTGAAATGTCAATAATGGATATTTACGATCATGTGGCTAATAACCATTATGAGAGCCTTTTAGAAATAGAAACTGTTAGTATCCCTTTCGAGATTAAAGAACAATGGACTGAAGAAGACAATTTTGATGAATGCTACATATTTAAGCACGCATTGCTCTTATTTAAGATGTGCTTTATGTTTCTAGATGGTAAATGTTACTGGTCTATTCAGTTTCTGGGGCCAGCAGAAGAATGCCCAAAATATAAATTCGAGTTGGAAATTCTCGATGATTCCGGCAGTAGTGAACGAATTTACTTTAAAAAACAATGTGCTCCGCTAGCAAGCAAAGATGATACTTTTACCGAGGACAAATTTGACGCTTTTATTTATTTAGAATTTAAACAAATTAAGAAGTTTGTTGTAAAGCAGCTGACTTACAGAATTAGAGTTATTCATGAAAAATAGTATACAAAACTTTATGTTTCCATTCCGCCAACAGTGCAGCGATAAAACCAAAAATAATAAAATAGAATCATATTGAAATACTGGTGCTAACAATAGGGCGTTTTTTAAATATGTACTAGTTTTTGTTTTTCTATTCCTAACATCTAAATTTATTCTTAAAGAAGGCACTTTTGAGTTGGATTTTGTCGACACTCATAAAAAGAACTATCTGTTTCCATATGGAGAAGATATATATGTCGTGCGTAGACAAGCCAAGTCTTCCTCCAATGAGTTCATTTGCTGTGTGTCACAACTAAAAGTACATGCGAAATTGAGTAACAAAGAATTTGTATTATTTTTGGAAAGTGGTAATCGACTACACAATTATTCGGTTTGCCAAAATATTAACTGTGAATTAGTAATTGACGGCAATAGTGTGCCAGAAACCTCAGATGACGAAACAAATAGGGCTGTGAATTATGATCAACTACGACGTCTGGAGTGTCCAGTATGCTCTGATTATTTAATTCGACCGATTTACCAATGCGAAGTGGGTCATAGTATTTGCTTAAAATGCAAAGATACTCAAACGCAATGCCCAACTTGCAGGCAGGCATATAAAGAAAATCTCACACAAAATTTCAGTTTAGAAGATGTTATCGATAATCTTATTTATCCATGTAGACATAAGAAATGCAAGTACGCTACAAAATCAAAATATATTAGACAACACGAAGAAGCTTGCATTTTTGGCTCATTTCAATGCCCTTTAAAAGACCACGAAAATTGCTCTGCTGAAATGTCAATAATGGATATTATGAGAGCCTTGTAGAATTAGAAACTGTTTGTATGTCTTTTGAGGTTACAGAACAATGGACCGAAGAAGACAATTTTGATGAATGCTATATATTTAAGCACGCATTGATCTTATTTAAGATGTGCTTTATGTTTATAGATGGTAAATGTTACTGGTCTATGCAATTGCTGGGGCCAGTAGAAGAATGCCCGAAATATAAATTCGAGTTGGAAATTCTCGATAATTCCGGCAGTAATGAACCAATTTACTTTAAAAAACAATGTGCTCTTTTTACCGAGGATAAACTTGACACTTTTATTTATTTAGAATTTAAGCAAATCAAGAAGTTTGTTGTAAAGCAGCTGACTTACAGAATTAGAGTTATCCATGAAAAATAGTATACAAAACTTTATGTTTCCATTCCGCCAACAGTGCAGCGATAAAACTAAAAATAATAAAATAGAATCATATTGAAATACTGGTGCTAACAATAGGGCGTTTTTTTTTTAAATATGTACTAGGTTTTGTTTTTCTATTCCTAACATCCAATTTTTATTATTAAAGAAGGGTTGGATTTTGTCAACACATAAAGACAACTATCTGTTTCCATATGGAGAAGACTTATATTTTGTGCGCAGACAAGCCAATTCTTCCTCCAATGAGTTCATTTGCTGTGTGTCACAACTAAAAGCACATGCGGAATTGAATAACAAAGAATATATATTATTTTTGGAAAGTGGTAATCCACTACACAAATATTCAGTTTGTCAAAATATTAACTGTGAATTAGTAATTGACGGCAATAGTGTGCGCTCTGGGATCCAATTCTTGAAATAAATCCGTATACGGATTCGGCGAAACGTATACGGATAATCACCATTCGAATTCTTGAAAGCTCGTATACGAGTTTTTCGTTCGGAAATAGAGTCGAGTGGTAAAGTCCACTCGAATCTCAATTTCCGTATACGAATCTGAGTGATCTAACCTAACATTTTTGTTTACTTTAATATATTTTTTGGTGTTAGCTTAATTTTTCTTTATTTAAAAAAAACTGGGAGGTCTTGTGAAAAAAGACGCGATTTAGCAATAAAAGGGCTTGAGGACGCAAAGAGGTGGAAGGGAGATAGCCTCTTGTGACACTCAGTTTTTTTTAATTTCTTTTTTTCTTGGAAATGCCTTACGACTGAAAAAAGGGAGTGAAGAATCCTGAATTTTTGCGTTAATAATTTATGAATGAACGCTCTAAAAAAGAAAAATAATTAAAAAACTTTGTAACACATTTTCAAGGAAAAATATATAAAAGAGCGTTTTCGGGAGGGACTGGGGGATTAAAAAGTTTCAATAAAAATTTGAGTATTGTGCAATTTTTTTGTCTTATTTGTGTCTCTTTTAACACACTTTATCAACTATTTTGTGGGGCATTGATACCTCTTGATTCCCCCCTGGGTACAAGACCTTATCTTATTTTGCTTAATTTTTGGATAATATAAGGGCCCAACGGCTTCAAGTAGGAAAATCCCCTGCATGTAAATAATAAACCTAATCTCATACTTTTACCAGATTCACTATTTTTTCTGACTTTTTCTATGTTGGCCAAAAATAAATATAAAAACATTATTTTTCTTTATTTACATTTCAAAGTACATAATAAGTGCTTACTGTCAAGTGCATTAAAAAACGCTATGCAATATGACTACAGTGTGAGAACAAGCCAGTTGGAATAAACTTGCTAGTCAGTTAAATTTAAGTTTTTTGATAAAATCCAAACACATGTTAACTGAAATTTTGAACTGGCAATATTTTTACAGAATATTTTTTGGACAGACCCCCAGAAAGGGGTCCACTAGCATACAACTTATTTTTTAAGATGGAATGACCCCACTTAAGGCACCTTGTTAGACAGGGTATCAAATAATTTTTTTAAATTAACAAAAAGAAAATTATTTCTATTTTTTTGTAATTTTTAGAGAATATAAGTGTCATTTAAAGTAAAACCTATAATTTTATTAAAATATAGGTGGTGGACCCCTGACAAGAGGTCCAGTAATACCAAAATTTTTTTTGCAACTGGTAGACTCAACTTGTAGCAGTTGGTTAAAAAACTAATAAAAAATGTTTTTTTTTTTAATTTGACAGATTTCCAAAAAAAAGTGAACTACAATTTTTCTTTTTGAATAGGCTTTCCAACAAGGTGCCACAAGTTTTATCTTGCTAGACCCCTTTCTGGGGTTCTGTCCAAAAAAATTCATCAAAAATATTGCTCATTAAAAACCTCAGTAGGCATGATTTTGGTTTATTCAAAAATTTTTTAATTGAACCTGCTGGAAAATGTATTCCAACTTGCTCGTTCTCACTGTATAAGCTGTTATGTAAGAAGTTGTATAATCTTTTTTACAATAAAACTACAATAAACTTTATTTTACTTATAATTTATTTAAAAAAGTTCTTTAAAAGTTAATAGATCACCAAATGCATCTGAGTATTTCTAGTAGGATCATCATTGCAACAGGACCGCTGGGCAAAAACTGCTTCACACCTCAAAAATGATCTTCATGTCTTCTCTGAGAAACCTGTAACAAAAAGTTTTTTCATTGAGTGTACCACAGCAGACCTCACTGGATCCATATTACTGGCAAGATTTTTATATATGTCCTTGTTTATAACTTTTGAAAAACAAAGACATCTATAAAAATAATGTACATATTCAAATCAAATCATACTGATCCTATGAGGGCTGCTTTAGTCTACAACAGTTTTAAATTTTTTTGCAGTTAATTGACATGTAAAGATATTCAAATTTAAACAAAAAAATGGGTTTTTTGAACAAAGGTTACTGATTTTGTCAACTTTTACTTGAAATGTTTATTATGCTTATCGGCCTAAAAGGCAAAACTGTTCTACTCAAAAAGAAACTGAGAAAAAACACTGGGAGCAAAAAATTAAATTGTTTCTATACTACAGACAAAATGCAAACTCCAAATGTTTCAGTAAAAACCCCTATGTTACTTAACACTTGTACAATTTTTGTCAAAGCATGAAGTATGCAAGTTCGTCAAACAGTGGCCACTCATTACAAACAAAGCCTCAAGTTCAAGACCCCTTTAGAATACTTATGAAGTTTATTTGTTTTCTTTTAAGCAGTCTCAAAATTCAACTGCGAATTTTACCCCCAAATTTCCACACTTCAAAGAGGTTAGATGCCCCTAGGCCCCAAATTTCCATTACTATAATTTGGTACTTACCGGTACCAATGATTACACAATCATTGCTGTTACCAAAATAAAACACAGCTTCTTGTTCTAAAAAAAACATATCGTGAAAATAAATCACTCTTTAAAAAAAAAATTACAAAAACAAAAGATGTAATGTCAATCTACTGTCAACCTTACTTCATCGCGGCAAGTTTAGGCGCACATACCGGCGTTAGTTTGGTCAAAATTACACGAAAGCAGCGTTGCCAAGTAGTGTAGTTGAAAAAAAAGTCGTACACGGAATTGGCGTTCGAGTGGCATTCAAGAATAGCTATTTTTCCAAGCACTCGAAACAACCATTCGAATTTTACTCGTATACGACAAAAAATCCGAGTGGTTCAAGAATTGGGTCCCTGTTCTAAACGATCCATTTTCGATCATCGCCAAATTAGGTATACGACAATCAGAAAGTGTTGCCGAATCCGCCTTGCCAGAAACCACAGATGACGAAACAAATAGTGCTGTGAATTACGATCAACTGCGAGGTCTGGAGTGTCCAGTATGTTCCGATTATTTAATTCGACCGATTTACCAATGTGAAGTGGGTCATAGTATTTGCTTAAAATGCAAAGATACTCAAACGCAATGCCCAACTTGCAGGCAGGCATATAAAGAAAATCTCACACGAAATTTCAATTTAGAAGATGTTATCGATCATCTTATTTATCTATGTAGACATAAGAAATGCAAGTATGCTATAAAAGCAAAAGATATTAGACAACACGAAGAAGCTTGCATTTTTGGCCATCAATGCCATTTAAAAGACCATGAAGATTGCGCTGCTGAAATGCCAATAATGGATATTTACGATCATGTTTCTAATAACCATTGTGAGAGCCTTTTAGAATTACTTGTAGTATCCCTTTCGAGATTAAAGAACAATGGACTGAAGAAGACAATTTTGATGAATGCTATATATTTAAGCACGCTTGATTTAAGATGTGCTTCATGTTTGTAGATGGTAAATCTTACTGATCTATGCAATTGCTGGGACCAGCAGAAGAATGCCCAAAATATAAATTCGAGTTGGAAATTCTCGATGATTCCGGCAGTAATGAACGAATTTACTTTAAAAAACAATGTACTCTGCTAGCAAGCAAAGATGATATTTTTACCGAGGATAAACTTGACACTTTTATTTATTTAGAGTTTAAGCAAATCAAGAAGTTTGTTGTAGAGCAGCTGACTTACAGAATTAGAGTTATTCATGAAAAATTTTATACGAAACTTTCTGTTTCCATTCCGCCAACAGTGCAGCGATAAAGCCAATCATAATAAAATAGAATCATATGGAAATACTGGTGCTATCAATAGGGCTTTTTTAAAAAAAATATGTACTAGTTTTTGTTTTTCTATTCCTAACATCCAACTTTTATTCTTAAAGAAGGCTTGGATTTTGTCAACACATAAAGAGAACTATTTGTTTCCATATGGAGAAGACTTATATTTTGTGCGCAGACAAGCCCAGTCTTCCT
Organism: Aspidapion aeneum; assembly: GCA_963576565.1. Lineage (NCBI taxonomy): Eukaryota > Metazoa > Arthropoda > Insecta > Coleoptera > Brentidae > Aspidapion > Aspidapion aeneum. The sequence goes on from OY755040.1 coordinate 114,152,631, forward strand.
CCAATTAGTTAATTTGCTCTGTCTCACATCTAAAAGCACATGCGGAATTGAGTAACAAAGAATATATATTATTTTTGGAAAGTGGTAATCGACTACACAAGTATTCAGTTTAGTTCTAAACGATCCATTTTCGATCTTCGCCAAATTAGGTATACGACAGTCAGAAAGTGTTGCCAAATCCGCCTTGACAGAAACCACAACTAACTGGAGTGTTCAGTATGTTCTGATTATTTAGTTCGACCGATTTACTAGTGCGAATTGGGCTATAGTATTTGCTTAACATGCAAAGATAAACAAACACAATGCCCCACTTGCAGGCAGGCGTATAAAGAACATATCACACGAAATTTTAGTTTAGAAGATATTATCGATAATCTTATTTATCCATGTAAACATAAGAAATGCAAGTACGCTACAAAATTAAAATATATTAGATAACATGAAGAAGCTTGCATTTTTGGATCATTTCAATGCGCTTTAAAAGACCACTAAAATTGCGCTGCTGAAATGTCAATAATGGATATTTACGATCATGTGGCTAATAACCATTATGAGAGCCTTTTAGAATTAGAAACTGCTTATCCTTTTTGAGGTTAAAGATAAGTGGACCAAATTTAAAAACTGGTGCGACCAATAGGGCGTTTTTTTTTAAATATGTACAAGTTTTTGTTTTTGATTTGAACAAACTTTATTCGACGGAGTTGTAATTCAATTATCTTTAACTGTCATTACATAGTCCCTTTCCAGACTTATTGACTAGGCAAGAAACTAAATTTGACGTTTGAGTTTTACCCCAAACAAAGAGGCTTCCTTAACCGCAAATCTTAGGAAATTTCACAGAAAGATGCCTGCTTGTCGAGTAGAAGAAGAAGGGACAGGGGAAGTTTTAGTTTCAACCCTAGCGACTTTCGACAAAGGGCAAACGTAAAATCCCAAGGAAATGTTGACAGACGGAGAATTAAACTGTATTTTATTAGAAGCTGTGCATATTTATTACTAGGGGTAAGGGGGGGCAAAATGGGATACTTAATTTTATAGGCTTATTTTTCCTATTAAATAGTCACCATTGCGTTCGGCATTTGGAATTAAATTGGCTACATATATTATCTTTACGTTAATTAATTAGTTAATTTTCAATTTAAGCGCTTTAGTACTATATCATGCTTTTATTTTTATATTTGTAAAAAGTTGACTTTGCCCCACATACGGGGTAAAATGAGATACCTATAGTGGCAAAACGGGCAAGGCAGTTGTGTAATTTAGAATCCATATTTTTGTAAGTCAAGTTTTATTTATTAAAATTGATTAACCAAGTTTAAAATACTTATTAAAAAAATAAAAAGTTGTAATAAAAGATATATTTATAATAATTAAATTTAGTATTTACGAAATTTATAAAGGATTACAGCGACCTAAGGTTCATTTTTGACACAAATTTTCACAACTTTTTTTCGTTGGCCTATCGTCGGCGAAACCGCAAACCCAAGTAACTGCAAAAATCAAAATTTTCAGGAGGCACTAAAAACCTCACAATCTAGAGTTGTTGAAATGGATTTGATAGAGATGAGTGTTTCCATTTTAAAATTCTTAGAATTTTTTGTCAGTTAAGAGATTTTGCACATGCGTCCTCACTAATACAATGAATCGATTGCCACCAAAATGTAATTTGTGAATTTTTGTCAGTTACTTGGCTTTGCGGTGTCGCCGACGCTATGCTATTATGCTATTTGTTATGGTAAACATCTGATAACTGTCAAAAAGTTAGCTCAAAAATTATGATATGGAGTATAGTCATCGCTGTCGACTTTCCTACATGAATTTTGCGCCCATTTCTTGCAAAGACAACATAAAATACAACTTACTGTGATGGAACCAAAAAAAAAAAAATTGATGCAACAGGTATAACAAGCCCCCATGACAAAGCCCCATTTTGCCTCAAACCACCAGTTAAATTCAAACAAAAATCATGCACATTAAAAGGCTAATTTTACGGGCAACGCGTCTAATTATGAATAATACATAAACCCACTAATTCTTCAATGTAAACAAAATATTGAAAACTCTGTAAAAAATGTATTTACCGTCACAAAATGCGCGTTTTTGTAACAAACAGTGCACAACATTACATGTTGAGCAAAAACCAAATTAAGCTCAGCCGACCGGCACCAATCATATTGCAGAGAGTTGAACCAGTCATGTGAATAAAATTTCTGATATTAAAAGGTTTTATTCTTGGGCAGTTTAGCTAAAACTGCGATATGCCGTTTTGCCCCCCTTTCCCCTACGTCTTGCTATCAAACCCATAACCGGTAACACCCCTGTTCTGGTATACATAACCGGTGATGTGGAGTCTTACAGACTCATTCAAATTATTTGTTCCTATGGGTCAAAATCATGGAGGTGGAGAATTTGAGTTGGAGAGGATTTTCTTAGTTGAAGCTGTAGGAAATAGCAGTTTTCTCAGTATTTTCAGACTGTTATACTTAAAACTTATCTCCACATATCATTTGGGGAACGCTTCCATAACTCAAATGGCACAAAACATATTTAAGCTTTAATTAGAATCAGTAAGGTTTATAAATTCCCACATAAATTTTAAGTGAACGTTAATTTTCCTTATTAAGAAAGTTGTCCGACCAGACACTCATCATTTGGGGAACAGATACATAAAATATTAAAATGTTTTTTACTAAAAGTATCAGATGGTGTTGTACGAGGTTTTTTCATCGAACAGGTTGTCAACGTTGAGTTGATTATTGGTATTAAATATCAAATTAAAGCGGTAAGCAAATTTTATTTTGATATTTAAGTAGCGTAAAACCTAGGGGTGGCTCGGTATTTCCTTTTGCTGTACAGGTTAGGAGAAATACCAGGAAATACTTGGGAAGTTTAGGGAAATATACTAGGAAATACCGGGAAGTGGTTAGAAAATACTGGGAAATACCATTGAAATACATCAGGAAATACCATAGATATTTCCGTTTGGTGTAGAAACATCGGCGATCGAGCCGGTTAAAACTATATATTTTTGTCATTGTTATAATAAAAGAATCAAGGCGTCTATAACACAACCTCAAAAATATTTTGTTTTACGTTATAGCACTAAAAATCAAAGATAATAATGGCGGAAACCTCATTTTGGGAACGATCATTTCGGGATCGTTCGGATATGACGAACGTAAATAAGCCTTATTTTATCACAAGCGTTTATTTAACTTTACGTAAGTAAGGAAGTCAAATTTGACAAACTTCTACATATTGGAGCAACTTCAAAAAAGAATATGGTAATCTATAAAAATATCATAATTTTTTTTTGAATTTTGAATATTTTCTTTTTTAATTTTTGTTTGTTTAGTTTTTGAAAATGTCAATATTTTTTTAGAATTTAGAAGTTTTCGTGGCTAATCGGGTAAAAGGAAGTTTTTGTTTCTCTCATATTTTTCCGTGGGTAGCTCGAAAGCTTAACCCATTGGCGTAGCTAGCCTTGCTTTTCAGGGGGGGCCGTGGCCCCGGTCTATCTTGAACAAAAAGCAAACAAAGGTTTTAAAGAGTCGTGCAAAGTGTGCAATGAATAAAAAAAAACGCGCATTAAATGTTCTAATATTTTAATATCACAAATTTAATAATACGATTACCAACTTATTTATATGTATACACAGAAAGTATGTGATTCAGCAATTCTACAAAGAAAGTTTTCTACGTCGCTGACTGAAAGCGTCTACCACACTGTCTAAGTCGACCTCAACATCTTTTTCTATGAATAACAATGACAAACCTGAGTGTCTCTCTTGAGTCATAGTTGTTCTAAGCCAATTAAAAACTCTCCTCATGGCAGAGAAAGACCTCTCTCAAGTTGCACTTGAAATTGGAAGAATACTCGCAACTTTAAAAAGTTGGTAGAGGTTTGGATAGGTGTTTTCTGCTATATGTTGTTTGATAGAATCATGACCAACAGTTTGATTTAACCGAAAAATACAATTCTTTAAAACGGTCATTTCTGCTCTTAGAGTAGAAGTATTAATATTAAAAATTTCCCGGTATTGCTCGACGAATTTATTCCATTTAACGACGTGGGAAAACTTAATATGAAAATGGTTATGAAATTGTCACCAAAATCGGAAAATTTTCATAAGACACTAAACGCTAACCTCAAAAAAACTAAAAAGATAATTATATTTATTTTAGAAAAACAGTTTAAAAAGGTCTTTTATAACCTTACGACATCTACAACCCGATTTCGGAAACAGAGGGGCAAAGGTCGCTGTCTTTATTAAATGCGAAATTTAACTTACACTTCTATAATATTTTACAAGATGTCGCCAATATGTATGAAATATTAGGGTCACTGCATCCTGGAAGCCTGGCGTCTCCATGGGTAGCGACAAGCCCACGTGACCTGCCTCGGAATTTCCATGGGCGACTCGTCAACTTACCTCGGAATAATTAGAGTACCTACACGCAATTTCTATACAATATTGTAAAAAACCTCGGAATTTTTAGAGTACCTACAATTTTTGTAGAAGTTTGTAAAATGATCTCAGAATTTTTAGAGTACCTACAGTATGTAAAATATTTAAAAAAAAAAATTAAAGACCATACTTATATTTTAAGTTTTTGACCAACTTTTTATTTTTATAATATAAATTAATACAAAAAATTCTACAACAATTTAATGCATACAATTTTACTTTTAGATATAATAGTAGTTATAGTACTTAACTACAATCATAAAAAATATCATTTCTGTGGGGTTACCCTAAATTTTGCCTCTTTTGTAAATTTCATATAGTTTCTAAAGTCATTTCTGTGGTTCTGCCGTGCTTCCAATCAGGTAGACTTTGTGCAAAAACATGATTTTTTGAAAAATATTCAAAAACTTTTATTTTTACAAATCAAACAAGTTTCGTGGCTAATCGGGCAAAAAGGAGTTTTTTTGTTTCCCTTATATTTTTCCGTGGGTAGCCTGAAAGCTTAACCTCACGGGGGTCCAAGATCTAATGGACACCTAATAAGTGTTGACAGTTAACCGTTTCGCCCTTATGAGACTCCTCAGAACACTGCTGGTCAATGTGACAAATCTTGCGAAGTTAATCAGACGGTTTTGTCTCTAATTAAATGTAATTAATGAGCGATCTATAGCAAGAGGCGCCATCTACCGAGATACGAGAGAAACAAAAAACCAAAAGCAGGCGAAAGAAAACATTGCTATACAATATCGATCAATGAAAAGATCGAATGCAAATAAAAGAAAACAACTATAGTCCGTGACCTACGACAGCTCTTTGTCTTTCAGGCCGGATCAACACAGATTGCATTTTTACCCGTCTTCAAGACAGTGAGCGTCAATCAACGGAATTTTTAAGCCAAATAATACTAACAAACGTGGAATTTCGTACCCGTGAATTTAAAAATCAAACAAGTTTCGTGGCTAATTGGGCAAAAAGGAGTTTTTTTGTTTCCCTTATATTTTTCCGTGGGTAGCCTGAAAGCTTAACCTCACGGGGGTCCAAGATCTAATGGACACCTAATAAGTGTTGACAGTTAACCGTTTCGTCCTTATGGGACTCCTCAGAACACTGCTGGTCAATGTGACAAATCTTGCGAAGTTAATCAGACGGTTTTGTCTCTAATTAAATGTAATTAGTGAGCGAACTATAGCAAGAGGCGCCATCTACCGAGATACGAGAGAAACAAAAAAACCAAAAGCAGGCGAAAGAAAACACTGCTATACAATATCGATCAACGAAAAGATCGAATGCAAATAAAAGAAAACAACTATAGTCCGTGACCTACGACGGCTCTTGGTCTTTCAGGCCGGATCAACACAGATTGCATTTTTACCCGTCTTCAAGACAGTGAGCGTCAATCAACGGAATTTTTAAGCCAAATAATACTAACAAACGTGGAATTCCGTTGATTGACGCTCACTGTCTTGAAGACGGGTAAAAATACAATCTGTGTTGATCCGGCCTGAAAGACAAAGAGCTGTCGTAGGTCACGGACTATAGTTGTTTTCTTTTATTTGCATTCGATCTTTTCATTGATCGATATTGTATAGCAGTGTTTTCTTTCGCCTGCTTTTGGTTTTTTTGTTTCTCTCGTATCTCGGTAGATGGCGCCTCTTGCTATAGTTCGCTCACTAATTACATTTAATTAGAGGCAAAACCGTCTGGTTAACTTCGCAAAATTTGTCACATTGACCAGCAGTGTTCTGAGGAGTCCCATAAGGACGAAACGGTTAACTGTCAACACTTATTAGGTGTCCATTAGATCTTGGACCCCCGTGAGGTTAAGCTTTCAGGCTACCCACGGAAAAATATAAGGGAAACAAAAAAACTCCTTTTTGCCCGATTAGCCACGAAACTTGTTTGATTTTTAAATTCACGGGTACGAAATTCCACGTTTGTTAGTATTATTTGGCTTAAAAATTCCGTTGATTGACGCTCACTGTCTTGAAGACGGGTAAAAATGCAATCTGTGTTGATCCGGCCTGAAAGACAAAGAGCTGTCGTAGGTCACGGACTATAGTTGTTTTCTTTTATTTGCATTCGATCTTTTCATTGATCGATATTGTATAGCAGTGTTTTCTTTCGCCTGCTTTTGGTTTTTTGTTTCTCTCGTATCTTGGTAGATGGCGCCTCTTGCTATAGTTCGCTCACTAATTACATTTAATTAGAGACAAAACCGTCTGATTAACTTCGCAAAATTTGTCACATTGACCAGCAGTGTTCTGAGGAGTCCCATAAGGACGAAACGGTTAACTGTCAACACTTATTAGGTGTCCATTAGATCTTGGACCCCCGTGAGGTTAAGCTTTCAGGCTACCCACGGAAAAATATAAGGGAAACAAAAAAACTCCTTTTTGCCCGATTAGCCACGAAACTTGTTTGATTTTTAAATTCACGGGTACGAAATTCCACGTTTGTTAGTATTATTTGGCTTAAAAATTCCGTTGATTGACGCTCACTGTCTTGAAGACGGGTAAAAATGCAATCTGTGTTGATCCGGCCTGAAAGACAAAGAGCTGTCGTAGGTCACGGACTATAGTTGTTTTCTTTTATTTGCATTCGATCTTTTCATTGATCGATATTGTATAGCAGTGTGTTCTTTCGCCTGCTTTTGGTTTTTTGTTTCTCTCGTATCTCGGTAGATGGCGCCTCTTGCTATAGTTCGCTCACTAATTATATTTAATTAGAGACAAAACCGTCTGATTAACTTCGCAAGATTTGTCACATTGACCAGCAGTGTTCTGAGGAGTCCCATAAGGACGAAACGGTTAACTGTCAACACTTATTAGGTGTCCATTAGATCTTGGACCCCCGTGAGGTTAAGCTTTCAGGCTACCCACGGAAAAATATAAGGGAATCAAAAAAACTCCTTTTTGCCCGATTAGTCACGAAACTTGTTTGATTTTTAAATTCACGGGTACGAAATTCCACGTTTGTTTTATTTTTACATCGATCAGTAAGTCTTTATTTGTTTTTAATATAACATACAGTGTCTTTAAATTATAACATTTAACGGCATTGTTATATTTAAGTAATGTAGAGATACATTACTTAAATATTAAATCAAGTAAAACAAACTTCAAAACTATCGAGACTTCGAGCCTTAAGGTAAATCTGGACGATCACTCTAAAGTAGGAATGTTTAGGAAACCAGAATAGTTTTTAGTGGTACCTAGTCTTAATTCTACACTTTTGTTATTTTAATTTGATGTCCCATGTTAGTACCATGTACGTCTAGAGTACGTACATTTTACGTTTAATTGGATGTACCATGTAGGTACCTAGTACGAGTTTTTACGTACATAGTACGTACTTGTGCTGTCTGGGTAGAGAGTGTGAAACCCAACCTAAACATATTTTCTATTATTCTATTATTCTAACGTTTCTATTGCAAATCTGTGATTTGAAGACAGTGTTTTGGTGGAAAAAGGTCAGATATTGTCTGTACCGGTTAGAATACGTTTGCGATCAATTGAGAAAGGTTAGGAAACCACCGATTGATGGCAAATTTTTGTTTCAAAGAAATTTCCGTTCGAATAAACCGTTTTTGACAATTTTCCGTTCGAGGAAAATGTTTTCGAACAAAGTTCTGCGACCCGTCGTGTTGCTACCCAAAAATACCTAGATGCTACAAAAAAAATTTTTAGACCTTCAATTTTTGGATTGTTGAATTTTTTTTTTTGCTTTCGAAGAAAAAAATGTTTTTGAGATGACGCCGAAAATGTGTTTATTTTGGTGTATTTTGACTTATCTTCGCAATATCGTCGTGACGTCTGTGTGTGTGCGTGTATGTGTTTGTGAGTATGTGCGTTAGGTGTGTGTGTGTGTGTGCGTCTGTGTCTATAGTACAGCCTTTTTTTGCACTCATTACAGTATAGCTACTTTCGATTTTGGACTTTTTGTTTTTCAATCTTTTGTTTTTCGATCTTTTGTATTCTCGACCTTTTGTACTTTCGACCTTTTCTATTTTCGATCTTTTGTACTTTCGACCTTGTGTATTTTTGACCTTTTGAAGTTTTGGCCTTCTGTTTTTCGACCTTTTTTACTTTCGACCTTTTGTACTTTCGGCCTTTTGTAGTTTCGACCTTATGTTTTCGACCTTTTGTACTTTCGAACTTTCGTGTCTTTGACATTTTGTTCTTTCGACGTTTTCTTCGCCGCCCACTTTTGTTTGGATACCGTAATACAATAATAGTAGGTATATGCTGTGTTTACTTTTAATTCCGCGGCAAGATTTTTTAAGCCCGACCGGAAGGACGGCTATAATTTGTTAAGTGATTAAAAGGGACTTTAATGCCAATTTTTATATACTAAAAATAATAATAATCATAAAATAAATAAATATTAAACCACTTACTCCGGTACTCTAGTTTTAGCATGTCAACCCCCGGTATATAATAATACAGAGGGCAGTGATAGTTTTCATTTTTTTGGTGAGCTTTGGGCGCGTTGCTATGGTAGATATTAAACAAAAGTCAGTCAGACGCTAACAAACATAGAAAAAAATCATATTTTTTTCATAACAAACTAAATAAAAACAAGTTTGAATTAAATTTCTTAAAGATTAAACAAACGAGGGACCAAAGAATAATTCCTACTTTGAGATGGACATTGAAAAGGCGGCCAAAGAAAGCAGCTTTCAGAGTACCGAAAATGATGCAATAAAAAGAATGTCAAAAATTTCACCGAAAAGGTATTCCTGTTTTTTATCCTGGAGAAGTCTAGAAAGTTAAATGCTTCCTTTATATGAAGGCTATGCCAAAGGACACAATAATAATCGAAACCAACCAAGTCATCAGCAAAGTACAGTAACTTCTGCCAAGCTGGAAGCAACAGAATAACCGTTATCGTGTATTATGATAACTTTTTGTTTTTTGTATATTAATAAAATAAAATGATCCAAAAAACCTATAATTTTTCCTTTATTGTTTTAAAGAAATTACTTTTAATCACCAGTCCATGAAAAAAGGGATTAAACGTACACTTTTATGCCCTAGAATAAATCCAACAATATATAAAAGTTCTATATTTTATAAAACATGTCAAATAATTTTTGGTTTCTTGCGCTATGTGGGTAAATATTAAAATCATAAAAACATCGTTTTCATTCGACAATCTGAAAAGCATTATTTGAATGGTTTGTTTATTTGGACAGTCTAAAATATATACCGAGTGTGACAGACAGTTATTTACGTAACATTTGTAAACCATTTTATTTTTTTAAAACAAAAAAAGCTACGCAGGTGACAGTGTCAGATTCGTCATATAACCAAAAATATTTAGCTGTCGTGTCGCTACCCAAAGAAGACACTACGTCTTCGTGATGCAGTGACCCTATGAAATATTCAATATGCATAATTATGTTTAAATTTAAAAAATATTTTCGGGAAATTGCATAAGTGCAGAAAAGTTACCGATAATTTAAAGAGAAAAAGCCTAATTCCGCAAGGCAAGGGCTTTTTCCTGAAATGTAAACATTATCTGAATGATTTTAAATTTTAATGCACCTATTTTATTTGAATATTTCACGAATAATAATAGAAAAGTATGTATTTTCAGCGTCATGTTCTTTTACTAGTAGTCGGTAGGGGAGGCCTGAAATATCTTAGGGGGCCTGAGGGACTTCAGGGGGGGCCAGGCCCCCCCTGGCCCCTCCCTAGCTACGCCAATGGCTTAACCTCCCGGAGGTCAAAGATCTAATGGGCACCTAATAATTATTGACAGTTAACTGTTTCGTCGTTATGTGACACCCTTGCAAAATTAATCAGACCGTTTTGTCTCTCAGTCTAAGTCTATAGTAAGAAAATCCTCGCAAGAAGCGCCATCTACCGAGATACGAGAGAAACTAGAAATAACAGAACTTTATTTTGAAAACCCCTGAAGATATTTTGAATTTCGATACAGCATTAAATGATAGCGCAACATTTCTCTCATTTAACCAAAATTGTATGTCTTACCGTTTCCGCATTCCCTGCTACTTTCATCTGCGTCACCCTGTATATTAACAAAACAATGTTTATATTAAGGACACTAAAAAACATTTTTCCTTCAGGGTGGCCATATTGCCTACCCATCCCTACATACCAGTGGCGTATATACGCGCACCCCCCCCCCCCCCCCCCCCCCCCCCGAAGCTAAGATTTTTTTGGATATTTTTCACATATTTTATGAATACAAACATAAAATAGCATAAAATACAGCCTCATGAGGTCTCGCCCCCCCCCCCCCAAAACTGTCTCGGGCCCACCCCGAAACTTTTTTCTATATACGCCACTGCTACATACTCTGTTGTTTTGTTTGCTGCCTAACGGAATGGATTTAAATTTTTGATATTAAATGAACATGTCTACACAATGCTCATTTGAATAGGTATGTATTGTATTGGTATTAGTGACATAATGTTGGCTTCTAAATCAAATTTCCCTCTTTGCAAACGCACCAGAAGTTATTAATTACTTATGAATAAGAACAACATCCCTATTTGCTTATAAGCGTGACAAGACACAGACAGCAGAGGGGTGGAAAACCATCAGGAAGTAATGCCTTAATTAGGTATGATGAGTAATATAAAGAAAGAAGAGTCTAAAACCAATGTGCTCTTAAAATATTTTACAAAAATTGGTACCAACATCTGGAAAATAAAGAAGTTTGCAATTGTACGATAATAGCAGCGGGGTCTACACACAGTTCGTCTACCATACATAAGTATAATAACTACAATGAATTGTAGATTTCTCCAGGGTGAAGTCCTTGAACCATTGTCAAGGGAGAAGAAACGAAAAGTCCTGCATACTTCACAAATATTTTATTGCCTAACCACGACGCGTTTCGGTTTTAAAAAAAACATTATCAAGTGGTCTGGTAGACAGTTAAGAATCATCTTTGAAACAAATAAAAAACTGGAACACATAAAAATAAAAAAACATTTAAAATAGTCTAAAACAACACACGGTGGATAGAATAGATTGGTGTTCGGATCTTTTAAATATATGTCGAATTTTCACATCACATAAAATTAGATATGATATAAACAACTAATATTTTTTGAAATTTTTGAAAACTAAGGCAATTTTCCTACTATTTTTTAGTATATTCTAATAAAATAATATTTTTCAGACATACCAGTCGTTTTTTTTAGCCCGCTTCATTTCTCTTTATACAAAAATTAAAATTTGAAGAAAATAATTTGTTCGTTTCAGCTTCAAAAATCATCCGATGACATACATCTTTGTTTACTACCCAATAGTCCTCGGTTCACCTTTGATACTAAACGATCACATTCAGTTTGAGTTGTAGTTTAAGTTTTGTGTAATAAAAAATAAAGCAGGCTAAAATAAAATAACGACAATACGTCTTGAAAATTACATTTTATGAGGATGTACTAGAAATCAGTACGAAAATTGCCTTGGTTTTCAAAAAATTCAAAAAATATTAGTTTTTCTGTTGTTCATATCAGATCTAACTTTTGTTTACAAAAATCAGCTGGACCACCAGTGACGTGGAAAATTCAACATATATATATATATATATATATATATATATATATATATATATATATATATATATATATATATATATATATATATATATATATATATATATATATATATATAAGATCCGAACACCGGTCTATTCTATCCACCGTGAAAACAACATACATATTAAACAAATTAGTCAAACGGACATAAACACATAATTTTTATAAAATACAATTTTTTGACAAAGAAGATATAGGTTAAAATAATAAATAATGATTTATTATTTTAACCTATATCTTCTTGGCAAATAATTATAAAAATTATAAGTTTATGTCCCTTTGACTAATTTTTTTAATATGTATGTTGTTTTAGACTATTTTAGTTGTTTTTTTATTTTGTGTTTTCCAGTTTTTCCTTCGTCTCAAAGATGATTCTTAACTGTCTACCAGACCACTTGATAATGGTTTTTTAAAAACCGAAACGCGTCGTGGTTAGACAATAAAATATTTGTGAAGTAAGCAGGACTTTTCGTTTCTTCTCCCTTTACAATAATAAATACAAGTTACTTTAGTCTGAGTACCTACTCTGCGAACATAATTTCGACATTCTCCGTGGTGACCACATTTTTGTGCTAACTATATATAATTGAGGATGTTCCATGTAAAAAGTAACAGGTTAGGTTATTTCATTTCAAATTTGGCGGCGATAAAAGAATTACAGAATTATTATTAAAAATTTCATAAAATTTTGAAATTTAAAAAAATATATATATATTTGAGTTCTAAAAACTAAAAAATCACACAAAATATAAAAGTGGTCTGTAAATTTGATCAAACCTACGGTAGCTATTCTGGGACCCAATTCTTGAAATAAATCCGTATACGGATTCGGCGAAACGTATACGGATAATCACCATTCGAATTCTTGAAAGCTCGTATACGAGTTTTTCGTTCAGAAATAGAGTCGAGTGGTAAAGTCCACTCGAATCTCAATTTCCGTATACGAATCTGAGTGATCTAACCTAACATTTTTGTTTACTTTAATATATTTTTTGGTGTTTGCTTAATTTTTCTTTATTTAAAAAAAACTGGGAGGTCTTCTGAAAAAAGACGCGCATTTTGGCAATAAAAGGGCTTGGGGACGCAAAGAGGTGGAAGCGGGATAGCCTCTGGTGACACTCAGTTTTTTTTAATTTCTTTTTTTCTTGGAAATGCCTTACGACTGGGGGGGGGAGAGTGAAAAATCTTGAATTTTTGCGTTAATAATTTATGAATGAACAGCTCTAAAAAAGAAAAATAATTAAAAAAATTACAACTTTGTAACACATTTTCAAGAAAAAATATATAAAATGAGCGTTTTCGGGAGGGACGGGAGGATTAAAAAGTTTCAATAAAAATTTGAGTATTGTGCAATTTTTTTGTCTTATTTGTGTCTCTTTTAACACACTTTATCAACTATTTTGTGCAGCATTGATAGCTCTTGATTCCCCCCTGGGTACAACGCCTTATCTTATTTTGCTTAATTTTTGGATAATATAAGGGCCCAACTGCTTCAAGTAGGAAAATCCCCTGCATGTAAATAATAAACCTAATCTTATACTTTTACCAGTTTCACTATTTTCTATGTTGGCCAAAAATAAATATAAAATATAAAAACATCATTTTTCTTTATTTACATTTCAAAGTACATAATAAGTACTTACTGTCAAGTGCATTAAAAAACGCTATGCAATATGACTACAGTGTGAGAATAAGCCAGTTGGAATAAACTTGCTAGTCGGTTAAATTTAAGTTTTTTGAAAAAATCCAAACACATGTTAACTGAGATTTTTAGCCAGCAATATTTTTACAGAATATTTTTTGGACAGACCCCCAGAAAGGGGTCCACTAGCATACAACTTATTTTTTAAGATGGAATGACCCCACTTAAGGCACCTTGTTAGAAAGGATATCAAATAATTTTTTTAAATTAACAAAAAGAAAATTATTTCTATTTTTTTGTAATTTTTAGAGAATATAAGTGTCATTTAAAGTAAAACCTATAATTTTATTAAAATATAGGTGGTGGACCCCTGACAAGAGGTCCAGTAATACCAAAAATTTTTTTGCAACTGGTAGACTCAACTTGTAGCACTTTGTTCAAAAACTAATAATTTTTTTTTTGTTTATTTGACAGATTTCCAAAAAAAAGTGAACCATAATTTTTCTTTTTCAATAGGCTTTCCAACAAGGTGCCACAAGTTTTATCTTGATGGACCCCTTTCTGGGGTTCTGTCCAAAAAAATTCATCAAAAATATTGCTCATTAAAAATCTCAGTAGGTATAATTTTGGTTTATTCAAAAATTTTTTAATTTAACCTGCTAGAAAATGTATTCCAACTTGCTCGTTCTCACTGTATAAGCTTTTATGTAAGAAGTTGTATAATCTTTTTTACAATAAAAACTACAATAAACCTATTTTTATTTTACTTATAATTTATTTAAAAAAGTTCTTTAAAAGTTAATAGATCACCAATTGCATCTAAGTATTTCTAGTAGGATCATCATTGCAAAAGGACTGCTAACCTGTAACAAAAAGTTTTTTCATTGAGTGTACCACAGCAGACCTCACTGGATCCGTATTACTGGCAGGATTTTTATATATGTCCTTGTTTATAACTTTTTAAAAACAAAGACATCTACGAAAATAATGTACATATTGAAATCAAATCATACTGATCATATGAGGCCTGCTTTAGTCTGCTACAGTTTTTAATTTTTTTGGTGTTAATTGAGAGGTAAAGACATTCAAATTTAAACAAAAAAATGGGTTTTTTAAATAAAGGTTACTGATTTTGTCAATTTTTACTTGAAATGTTTATTATGCTTATCGGCCTAAAAGGCAAAACTGTTCTACTCAGAAAGAAACTGAGTAAAAAACACTGGGAGCAAAAAATTAAATTGTTTCTATACTACAGACAAAATGCAAACTCCAAATGTTTCAGTAAAAACCCCTATGTTACTTAACGCTTGTCCAATTTTTTTGTCCAACAAAAGAAAAATACGCTACTCTAATTTTTGTGAAAGCATGATATATGAAAGTTCGTCAAACACAGGCCACTCATTACAAACAAAGCCTCAAGTTCAAGGCCCCTTTAGAATACTTATGAAGTTTATTTGTTTTCTTTTAAGCAGTCTCAAAATTCAACTGCGAATTTTACCCCCAAATTTTCACACTTCAAAGAGGTTAGATGCCCCTAGGCCCCAAATTTCCATTACTATAATTTGGTACTTACCGTTACCAATGATTACACAATCATTACTGTTACCAAAATAAAACAGCTTCTTTTTCTATTAAAAAAAACATATCGTGAAAATAAATCACTCTTTAAAAAAAATTACAAAAAACAAAAGATGTAATGTCAATCTACTGTCAACCTTACTTCATCGCGGCAAGTTTATACGAAAGCAGCGTTGCCAAGTAGTGTAGTCGAAAAAAAAGTCGTACACGGAATTGGCGTTCGAGTGGCATTCAAGAATAGCTATTTTTCCGAGCACTCGAAACTACCATTCGAATTTTACTCGTATACGAAAAAAAATCCGAGTGGTTCAAGAATTGGGTCCCTGGGTCTTGAACGATGTGACCATCCACATCACACGCTCTGACCAATAGCAAACTCTGAACGGTGGCATTTTGTGCGAAATGACTTGTCTCGACCAATGGCATTGTCGCCCGCTCTTCAGAGTTCGTGAATTTTACGCGTTTAATGTGAAATCTGTTCTCCTGGCCAGTACCGGCTGAACGTTTCTCGATCGGATCGTAGAAGCTTGCGCAATAGAGGTCTTTTCGCATAGCACGTGACGGCTCGGAGCTAATTTAAAGCTTGCCATTTGTCAAAGCATGTGATGGGAACTATCACATCGTTCAAGACGCAGAATACTTACCGAGATCTATATAAGTTGCCCTGAATCCCAATCCTGGGCTCGTTTTAACCACAAACCATAAAATGTTAAGTAAATTCTCGCGCGAACACAATAAAAAGTTGAATAAGATAAATCAGTGAACGTGGACTAGACACAGTACTTAGGTATTGGAAACGAATCAAGTGAGTTAGAACTAGACAATGTACAAACAATATCTCCATGCAATGAGTATGTATGTGTGTCACATTTGATAAGACAGGAAAATACTGTAAAGAACTGGAAAAAAGAATAGTAAGAGCAAAAAAGGTTATTTTAACATATATGAAACAATGGTGAAAAGTACGCTGTTGTATGGAATAGCGACTTGTCGCGTTACAGAAAAATACAAAACAAAAATGGAAAGTGTCGAAAAGGATGCAATAAGAAGATATATGAGAATATCTAGAACAGATCATATAAGAAATGAGATCATTAAAGAAAGAATAATTACGGCCATGTACAACGGATGAACGACGAAAGATTACCAAAGCCCGTCCTAGAATGACAACCAATAGGCCGCAGAAAACGAGGGCACCCTAAACTAGAATGGCAACAGTCAATCGAAAGATCAATGAGTCAAAAAAACCTGATAGAATATGATTGTCAGGATCGCAGGAGGCGGAGAATAGGCGTGGGACAACGTAGAAAAAAGTTCGAAAACGTCATAGTAGTAGAATAAGGTAAAATCAGCTTAACACAGTAGTTCTGCGATTCTTCTCCGACTTTTTTAAAATTGAGGTTAGTCTTAATGTTTAATGTAAATTTTTTAATTTTTGGCTTTGAAAATGTACCTTATAATTTTGTTATCTTCACCAGGTAATATTAGGATATTTCATCAAGTTTTTCATATTGTACTCGAAATTTTGGAAGTCTATACGGGCAAAATGGACAACATATTTAGATTGCGCACCGAAAACCATATAGTCTCGTTAAATGTACAGACCCATGGGCGTAGTCAGGGTCTCGCTCAGGGTGGGGCAAAAAAGCTAAAAAATGTAAAATCAAATATTTATTGAAAAATAGTATAATTGCTGTTTTAATTAACTGAATAACCTAAACTTAATTTAACATTAACTTGCGATAATTGCGAATAAACCTTGATAAAACAATCAAACAATCAAATTTATCCCTGGAAGTCACAGTGAACTCAATTCGAATGTAGTAATGTCGCGCGACGCGCCAAATTTAAAACAAGAAGTTTGTATTGGCATTCTATTTTCGCATATTAAATTTTATAGCTCCCTTTAATTCTCGTATTACTAAATGAGCTAAAGCCAGGATGGGGCAGGTGACAAGCCAGGGTGGGGCAAGTGCCCCACCCTGCCCCACCCTGACTACGCCCATGTATAGACCACTTCTTGATTTTGTGTACCAATGTTATTACTTTTTATTTACTTTTTTCCTGTGTGGTTATTTTTGGGAATCTGTAATTTAATCTGTGGCAGCTACCAGTCTTAGGTAGTTACCCCCTATACCCACCGTAGAACCGTAGGATGGCCCGGTGAAAACG
Organism: Aspidapion aeneum; assembly: GCA_963576565.1. Classification (NCBI taxonomy): domain Eukaryota; kingdom Metazoa; phylum Arthropoda; class Insecta; order Coleoptera; family Brentidae; genus Aspidapion; species Aspidapion aeneum. The sequence goes on from OY755040.1 coordinate 114,170,068, forward strand.
TACCAGAGGCCATTTCGAGTATTTCGTAATGAAATTTGTTTGCGAAGATGACACTTCTGTAGCACACACCCCCTTCGCGTAAGGTCACTATATCATGAAGTTCCTTCTAGAAGGAACTTCGTGATAAAGTGCCCTTACCTTCGCGGGTTATCTTTACTTTTTCATTTTCATTAGGGAAAGTGGGTTTAGCGATTGCTTTTTTTCAAGTTTGCAACATTTTTACAACCGTGTTACATGTTCGAAAATCCATCGATTAATTTTTGACATTTGCCTTTAAATTTTTAAATTGAACATGGGCCGATAAAATAAAAATTAGCATGTTTTCGATGTTTGCCAAATTTGATTTTTATACCTTCTAAAAAACTTTAAAAACTGTTCGGGAACGTTTAAAAAACGTACCGAGGACGTTGAAAAAGCCCCCAAAGTCTATGCCTCGGGCCTATTTGTATGGCCCCTTACGTATTAGGCCCTTTCCAATTCCCGATTTCAAATTCGATTCCCATGCCTGCCACTACAAACTCGAACCTACTCAAGCGCGGATTTGAGAAAAAAAAATGCTCTTTTTCTTAATAAAATAAGGGAGAACGGGAAAATTACCCCCCCTAGAAAAAAAAATTATAATACAAAAAATAAATTCATCGACTATTACCCCCCCCCCCTAGATTTTGACCCAGATCCGCGCTTGAACCTACTATCCTAAACTCAAAACTACCTGCTTTTAGTCCGATTCTAAAACATGAAGCGTCAAAATTCGAGCGCAGTACAGTAAGGGTGCTAGGGACGGAATAATAATAAAAAAAAAAACAATAATAATGTTAAGGCCAAGGCGGCTCAAGTAATTGATTTTCGCCACAAGCAAAAATCAATAAATATAGTTTTAGTTTCGTTTATAATTTGTGCCCCTAAAAATATTTTACCACCTATACATAAGGTCACTCGTCAGCTTTGCCTTTACGATGAGTGTCCTTACCTATACATGCTATACTGTTAAATCTTATTCTTTAGCAATCAGAAAAGTTCAAGTCCTGGATAAATATAAACGATAAACTTGAACTGGGCTGTCGTTCCATTAATCTACTTGTAATTCTAAGAGCCTTTTGACTAAAATGGACTAGAAACAATTTATTTGTTTTAGTGCTAACGTTTGCATTGACGTGGTAGGAATAGCAGAAATTATTGGCCATAAATAAGTACCTACTTATCACCTGGCCCATCTTGGTTTTTTGAGCAAAGGGCCAAAAGGTCCCTTTCTTTCCAGTGAAAATAATAAGTAAAACATTAGAATAGACATCAGAATTAACATACATACCTACTTTTAAGTTCTAGAAAATGGAATAGTAGCAACTTTTCAAATGCTACGACTTAAAAACTTTTCTTTAAAAAAGAACAGAAACAATAAAAAAATGTTTACAAGATTGATGGGTATACCATGCTTCAACTTTTAGTTTTTATCAGTGAGTATATGACCCATATAGAGTGGCAACGGCAAGCTTTGCAACATTGAGGGATGGCGCTGAAATAAATTCGTCTAGTACGCAATAATATAGGGACTATTAGTGCGATTTAGTTGCATATGCGAGCAGTGGCGCACCCAGGAATATGTCTTGGGGGGGGGCGAGACCTCTTGGGGGGGGGGGCGAGACCTCTTGGGGGGGGCCGAAGCCTCATGATGTTGAATTTTAAGCTATTCTGTGTTTTTTTTCTGAAATATGTCGAAAATATGTAAAAAAATATATGGCTTGGGGGGGGCCGGGCCCTCCCCCCCCTGGGTGCGCCCATGTGTGCGAGTTCCGAGGTTCATGTCTGTCATATAAATGCCATTAGATCATAGTACCTGTCTCTGAATATTGCGTACAAGACGAATTTATTTCAGCGCCATCTACCCCTTATACAGTTTTGTATTTCCATGAATTAGGTTACTGGCTAATTTTGTACCCAACTTTTAGGTTTAATTCTTATTCAGCCTTATAAAATGCACTATGCATTTACAATTCATTTAGCTTTACCCAAAAAGTACGTGTAGATTTTCTACAGACGCGAACAGTGTTACCTTCCACTGAGTGATGGTGGGGGAGGAGAGAGGGAGGAGGGAACTAGCAAAATGTTGTCGAAAAAAATCTTCAAGCGTGTGCCGAAAGAATTTTCAGAAATAGCTCTAAGATTGTGAAAGGTATAGCTCCAACTATTGCTAATCAGTAGGGAGGGGAGAAGAGAGGGAGGGGGAAACTAGTAAAATGATGTTGGAAACAAGTCTTCAAGCTTGTGCAAAAATAACTTTTGAAATCGCTTTATATTTGTGAGAGTTATAGCTAGTATTGTTACTAATAATGATGGTGAAGAGGAGGGAGGGAGAGGCGGGGGGGACTAGTAAAATGGAGTTGGAAAAAAAATCTGAAAGCGTATGCAGAAAGAATTTTTGAAATCGCTCTATTTGATACAATTATGCGAATATGTTTTTTGAATAGGGTGGGGGAATGACAGGAGGGGAGATGGGTGGGGGCAGAGAGGACTACAAAGACATTTGCAATGGGTAATCAAAGGCATTTCAATAAAATCGCCTGAAATTTAGATAATTTGGATGCCTTAAGCCTACATCATGTGACAAAATGGCGTCTAAAGACCGCCATGTTGATTCCTGTTTAAAAAAATATAGCCTATAGCACCTTCGGGATCAGTAGCAATTCAACGACACCTTTTTTCTCCAAATCGGTTTAGCCGTTTAGTCTCTAGCGTGACACAAACATATTTACTTACATACATACAACAATCTAAAAACATTACCCTTCCTTTCGCCGTGCTACAGTTGGGTAAAAATAACTTTTTTTACATTTTAAGCATAATTTTTTAATCTCTGTTTTGTCTTTTAAAATATCAGAAAGCAGTCCGACTATACATATATTTGTCTGGTGAACAAGCCAACAATGATTCTTTGACGGCAAACGTGACCGGTCTAGGACAACTGGGCGCCGCCAACTCGGCGCCGCCAACTGGGCGCCGCCAACTCGGCGCCGTCAACTGGGCGCCGGGCCAACTGGGCGCCGGGCCAACTCGGCGCCGCCAACTGGGCGCCGGCCAACTCGGCGCCGGACTAAAATTTTTTTTTTTATATAAAAACATCTTTAAAAAATCCTTTACTAACTAACTATCTATCAAATCTTGCGAAGCGTTTTTAACACACTTATCATTATCCGATTTGGATGAAATTTGGTACACACGTAGTGGTCCCATGACAATACAACATTAAAAAAAATATATCCTCCCACCTCTACCCACACCTCCTTTCATAGAAAAATGAGTTTTTGACACACTTCCCATTATCCGATTTGGATGAAATTTGGTATTCACATAGTGGTCCGATGATAATACAACATTAAAAAAAATATCCATCCCACCCCTACCCCCACCCCCTTCCATAGAAAATGCGTTTTTGACACCCTTCCCATTATCCGATTTGGATGAAATTTGGTATACATATAGTGTAACAAGTAATGTAATATTTCAAGTTTGAGACAAATCGGTTAGTAAATAAGAAATCTGCCATTTTGGATCCGCCATTTTGATTTTTTTAAGTTTGAGTAAAAAATTTTCGTAAATGACCTCAAGCATTTTGATTTTTCGATCCGCCATTGTTGTAATTAAAAACGTAAATTGTAGTATTACCCGGTTACCAAACACTACAACTACCAAGATTCAACAGTCGACTTAATGGATTTAACTTTACTTACAAAAACAGATTTCAAATAAATTAGTAAAAAAATTTTTTTAAGTCACAAGCTTTTATAAAATGCACTAAAAATTAAAAAATAATTTTCTAACAGGCTAATATTATCATAATAATAAAAGCGATGGCCGACTGATGGAAATTTTGAAGATGTTAGCACGATAAGATATCCGTATCAATTAAATATTACTATTTGCAAGAATCAATCTAGCAGAAAAATGCAGAGGTAAATAAATAAAGAAGAGTTTATTCTAGATTATAATGAAATCGCTGATCGTAAGTTGTTTGGAAACTCATTTTTCTATTGGGGGAAGGAGAGGGTGGGGGTAGAGATAGAAATCTATTTTTTGTTTGGGCTGTATTGCCATCGGACCTTTATGCATATACCAAATTTTATAAAAGTCATTTGAAGTGAAGTGTGTCAAAAACGCATTTTTTATGGAAGGGGGTGGGGGGTAGGGGTGGGACGACATTTTTTCATTATTGTTGTATTGTTATCGGACCACTATATGTATACCAAATTTCATCCAAATCGGATAATGGGAAGTGTGTCAAAAACGCATTTTTCTATAGATGAGGGTGGGGGTAGGAGTGGTAGGATTTGTTTTTTCAATGTTGTATTGTCATTGGACCACTATATGTATACCAAATTTCATCCAAATCGGATAATGAGAAGGGTGTTAAAAACGCATTTTCCATGGAAGGGGGTGGGGGTAGGGGTGGGAGGATATTTTTTTAAATGTTGTATTGTCATCGGACCACTATGTGAATACCAAATTTCATCCAAATCGATTAATGGGAAGTGTGTCAAAAACTCATTTTTCTATGAAAGTGGGTGGGGGTAGAGGTGGGAGGATATTTTTTCTTAATATTGTATTATCATCGGACCACTATGTGTATACCAAATTTTATCCAAATCGGATAACGGGAAGTGTGTCAAAAACACATTTTTCTATAGAAGGGGTGGGGGTAGGGGTGGGAGGATATTTTTTTCTTAGTGTTGTATTGTCATCAGACCACTATGTGAATACCAAGTTTCATCCAAATCGGATAATGGGAAGTGTGTCAAAAACGCTTCACAAGATTTGATAGATAGTTAGTTAGAACATCTGAAGCTAAATAAAGGTTGTAAAAAATTGCGTAGGATTTTTTAAAGATGTTTTTGTATAAATAATATATTTTATTTTTCATCTACACAATTTGTCAAAAAAATTTTTTTTAGTCCGGCGCCGAGTTGGCCGGCGCCCAGTTGGCGGCGCCGAGTTGGCCCGGCGCCCAGTTGGCCCGGCGCCCAGTTGGCGGCGCCGAGTTGGCGGCGCCCAGTTGTCCCATTCCGAACGTGACGTACTTAATTCATGTTACGTGAGATCTTTGGACCAGTGCAAACAGAAATTGGCAAATAGACGTCGCAAACTTCTTAAATATATCAATAGTATATTTCCTAACAAGTGCGGAAAGTGGCACTTTTCCGCACGCGATTGCAGTCAAGTGCGGGAAAGAAATTTTTCTCAAGAGTTAGGAACACTATTTTTTCTTCGAGTGTATTTTAAGAACAGTCTTTAACATGGAATATCTTGACCACATCGTATTCGGTCTGCATGTTTTGCTAAGATTTACAAAACATGTCAGGAAGACTTCCTCCTTTGATTATATAACTCGATTATACAAACATTGCTTCCTCCCTAAAGTTTTTAACGTGCTGTTCCTTGCTTTAGATTTTGCAGGAAGAAGGTCAAGGTCTCTTGCTGTATTTGGAATATATTCTGGAAGATTTTCGTCAGAGTCCATCGAGACCATTTTATAACTTTTTTGTTTAAATTGTATCAAAGATTATAGATTATTATATATATTATTAATTGTCTGATCGTTGCTATGCGGATTTAAAACATTAAAATCTTGACATGGCCTGTTTTTGAAAACTATTTGATAGTTTGGACAGTTAAGGACACCGAAAAAAGAATGCGATGAAATTTGAAAATTAAAATTAAATATTGATACTCACTTTAAAAAACCAATTTGCGGTATCAGCTAAGGTAGCCTCGGGTCTGAGACAAAATCTACCATCACTACGTATATAGGACCAGCCCAAAAATTTGTTTAATAATTCTATAAACAAATTAGTTTGGTTACGTGCAACCACGGTGGATAGCAAAAATATTATTTTATAAGAATGTACTAAAAAATAGTAGGAAAATTGCCTGAGTTTTCAAAAAATTCAAATATTATTAGTTGTTCATATCATATCTAACTTTTGTTTACATAAATCAGCTGGACCACCAGTGACGAAAAAATTCGACATATATTTATGAGATCCGAACACCGGTCTATTCTATCCACCGTGACGTGCAACGCCCTTGAAGTTAATTTGAGAGTAAATAAGAGTGCCATAGTTTATTTTTTTTATTTTGGCCGTTACGTCATGACATATTTACATTATGTTAAATGAGAAAATGTCCATTTTGCAAATAACATTTGATTTACAGTATTTTCTTATTCTGAAAGTTTGTTTGTTTTTCCAGGGCTATCAAAACAGACGGGCCACGATCCTCCACTTTGATAAAGTCACATCGGGGGCTGATTTTTTTTTGATGGTCACGTCAGGACACAGCTGATTGTCTTTAAAATATTGAAGTTAGAATGACAGTTCATAAATATTTGTTTTTTTTTTCAAATAAAGCCCGTTTTCAGATTGTTTTTACTATATTCTGGTAGAACAATTTTCTTTAAATATATAGAATCCTTAATTTTTCAGAGCCGCTTCATAAGCTCACCCAAAAATGAAATTTAAAGCAGAAGCGAATGTGACAAACACAGATGACAAAGTCAAATACATGTCAAATATAACAGTTGGCATGCGGTACATGGCGGGTAATTTGAATTCAAAATAAGGAATGCTAAATCTTGAGGATTTTAACTTTTTAATCATCTTGCATTTCGCGGAAATCTGTAGTGCCATTTTGAAAATATCATAAAAAAGCTTCTGATCTCTCATAAGACCCAATGTAAAAGTCAGCCCCCGGAGAACAGCTGATTTTTTCAGGGTCGAGGCCTCTATTTTTTTGTTGGCCTTGGTTTTACTTCCACATCCACCTCTTCCAGGGTTAGGCTAAAAACTTTGGGCGTGTATCTTGTCTTTTCATTGCTGAAACCTGTACCCAAAGTGATAATTTATTTAATGATGATAATACAAAAGTATGATCTTAATAATAAAAAAATAATAAAAACAGGAAACTAAAATTTCTGAAAACCTTTTTAATCCTCCAGCAGCGGTATTATTTGCCCAATTAAGCGCCTTCGGGAACGAAAATATGCCCAATATATGCAAGCAGAGTGGGATAGGTAGGTATTATATTAAGTATGCTTGAGAAAACTCATCCTAAGTTAATTTCATTAAATAATCTTGCGTTTCCGCTTCCTCTAGCGGATAAGCATAAATTTGCATAGATTTATGTATAAAACACACATACGTATCTACCTAAGAGGGCCAGCTCAATTAAGTGTATAGAATCATAATAAAAAATTAATGGATCCATGGCGGATCTAATATCAGCTAGCCTATTAGCCCACTTCAAGTGAAGCCATGACATATCAGCCTTGAAAACACTTTTTTGTAAATGTCTAAAGAGTTTTTAGTTATAACACAAATTGTTAAGCAAAATATATCTGAGGGCATGGCAGTTCCTCGCCAAGTTCGCGCGCCGTACCATCTTTTCTTGAAACATTTCAGCCGATATTTGACCTATCTAAAATTGTACTTCGGAATCAGCTACGAATCACAAACTATACACAGTCGTAGATCTTCATGGAGTTAACAACCCCTCCAAGTTTCATGGAATTCCATAAAGTAGTAAAGTAGTTACGAAATTTCAAAAAACGTCAAAATTGCCACTCACTCATGTATAAATCATCAAAATTCTACTGTACTTTCAGACATGCTACAAAGCTGAAATTTGGCAGACTGATAGAAATTATAGCTGAAATTTGGCAGACTGATAGAAATTATGACCAAACCCCTGAAAAAAAATGAAAAAACCCCAAAATTACACTACATTACTATACATGTAATGTTGTGTAAAATTAACATTGCCCACTTTCAGAAATGGCAGACTGATAGAAACCATGATAAAACTATAGAAAAAAATTGAAAAACCCCAAAATTCTAATTTACTTCCCTCCCCTATAAATGTAAAGTTGTGTTAAAGTAACATTGCCCACTTCCAGAAACGCCCGAAAGCTGAGCTTTGGAAGGCCGATAGGAACTATGATAAAACTATAAAAGAAAATTAAAAAACCCCAAAGTTTAATTAACTTCCTTCCCCTATAAATGTAAAGTTATGTAAATTAGCATTATCCACTTCCAGAAACGCTAGAGAGCTGAGCTTTGGAAGACTGATAGGATCTATGATAAAACTATAGGAAAAAATTTAAAAACACCAAAATTTTAATTAATTTTCCTCCCCTATAAATGTAAAGTTATGTAAAATTAACATTGCCTACTTCCAGGAACACTAGAGAGCTGAGGTTTAGAAGGCTGATAGGAACTATGATAAAACCATAGGAAAATATAAAAAAAACCTCAACATTTTTAATAAGGCATTGCAAAAGTTTTGAACAATATCCCGCATATTTTACTACTTTAAAACTTAAATATTATCCAAATCCTTTAAAAAAGCAGTGAAATCATAACAAAAACATTTTATGTAAAAAAAAGCCTAGTACGCGAAAGTGGTATTTCGGAAAAAGAATTGAGCTAAAAGTAAAGCCAAGTTCTCCATTACAAATTTCAAAATGAATGGTTCTTACTAGTTTGGAAATGTTTTTCTAAACTTGGCTATTACGGCTGCAAATGACTCAGTGCTAAATTGAATGTAAAGAAGTTTGGCTAAAATTGCAATGTTTAAAAAAACAGTTCCAAACTAGTTAGAATCATTCATTTTAAAATTTGTATTAGAGAACTTGGTTTTACTTTTATCTTAATTCTTTTTACAAAATACCACTATCGCGTACTTGGCTTTTTTTTACATGAAATGTTTTTGTTATGATCTAGTAGTAGTAGTAGTGGGGGGGTTGACCCGCAGGTCTGACAAGTAGGCCAGAGTAGGCCCTTTTTGCCATGCCCCAAGTCTGTCCCTTAACCCACTCTCTGCACTTCCCTTTGATGGTCGGGTAACTCATTGGGCCTTCCTGTTCTCTTTACAAAGTCCAGTAAGTCTGCCCATTTGAGCATGTGCAGTTCTTCCTCGCTCAGAGTTGGCGCTCCGAGTGCCTGTTGTCTCATCCTTGCGTAGGCCTCGCATTCTGCCACGAGGTGTCTTGATGTCTCTTCTTCCTGTCCACAGGCTAGGCAGGTAGGGTCATTCTCGACTCCTATACGTGTCATGTGCTTCCTCAACCGGTTATGTCCGGTTAGAGTACCTATCAGCAGTCCGAGGTCTTTTCGTGTCCGTCCCAGCATCCATCTAATTCTGGTCGCTTTTGGACGGTCTACGAATTCTCTGGTCTCTCTGCAACCCGTTCCTGTTTCCCAGGAGTTTAATAGCGCGTCCTGGGTCCATTTGTTGAGTCCGCTTTGCACTTGTCTTTTGTCACGCCCAAAAGTGGCTCCGGTCCTACATAGGCGGTTCCTGCCTCGAGTCGTGCGAGTTCGTCCGCCTTCTCGTTGCCTGGTACCCCCGTATGTCCCGGAACCCAAACCAGCGTCACCCGTTTGCCATCGCTTAGGGTTTCCAGCGCCTCTGCGCATTCTCCCACCAAGCCGTCAGCAATCTTGGGTGCGTTTAGCGCCTTCAGGGTGGCTTGACTGTCAGAGCATTATGATCTACTATATTCCGAAAACCATTTATGCGATGCTCCCTTCAAAGGTTTACGTGTTTTACGTCTTTTACGAAAAAAACCCTATTTTGGCCTTAATGGACATTAAAACACGAATCACCTAACAAAAGGTGATTCGTGCTTAAAATATTTAAAAAAAAACAAAACCAGGCATGTCTTCATGTACATTTTGGGTCTACCACCACCGCTGTCGGGCGTAGAAATAATAAAATTGACATTTTTTTTTAGGCATCGTCGGCCATGTTTGATTGGTCACCATTTGTTTAAGCTAACACTTATTTTCATACAATTTTGCGGTGTTTCGAAGGTTTTGGTCATTATTGTAAGTTCCCAAACTAAGCTTTTCTTTAATTCTCTTGGCAGTAACATTGGTTTTACTTTATATACTTTTCAAACATTTTCTCACGTAGTAACTTAAAAATATTGCGGTTGACTTCTTCCTGCTGATAGGTATGGATCCCTACATAGAAATAAACAGATACCACTAATTGTGTAACTATTTGTTTGTAACAAACAACGTCCAATTTTAATTAAGAAATATTAATTCGGTAACTCATAATGTTACCAGTTATATTATTACTTTTTGTAAGTTTTCCGTTATTTAGTGGTAGGAATCTTCCTGAGGGATATTATCATAGTGACGTTATTGTAACCAAATGGCCAACTAGTTCTCCGACAGGCTCTAAAGACAATAACAATAGCAGTAATAATGAAAAAGATGCTGGTGGAACTGAAACTGTAGGCGATGAAAAACCGGGATGGATGGTAGGAATATATTATTGTTCTTTCTTTAAACATAAAAAATTCACGTAAACAGATATACTACTACGTGGGTTGTCTTAAGGTTTGCATAAACCAGTAGATAACTTTTAAATATTTTATTGTTTCTCGAAGTACACAGAAAAAAAGAAGTTCTTCAGTTAAGAAAAGTAGTTTTCTTGAAAAAACTATCTTGACCCAAAAGCAAAAGTCTCCGAACAAATTGTTTTTTCTCTTCATCTAAGCAAACCGCTTGTTTTGGGAAAAAGATAATTGTCTTGGAAAATTGTTTTGGTTGAAACTGCCTTTCGCGAAGAAAAAGTGGTTTTGAAGCAAGATATAAAATGTCTTACTAATATCTTCTTAACACAAATAAAGCTTTACTTTGCGACAAGACTTTTAATTTTTTAACTCAAAATATCCGTCATCTCAAAACGAAAATGGCGATTTATTCCATAATACTAGAAAACACAAAACAAGAAGGTTGCCGCTTCCATTCAAAACAAATCAATTTTCTTGGATAAAGGCAACTTTTATTTTCAACGGAAACCAGCAGTTCAAGAGAATAGTTTTTTTTTGTTAAGAAAATATCGTCTTCGTCAAGCAATTTGCATTGACTGAAGACATTGTTTTTTTCTGTGTATTCTCCAAGAATATTAATGCACTTTTGCATGCACTCAAACCAGTTGTCAAAGCTGTAATTGCACTCGATTACAGCTTTGAAGCTTAATGTTGGCTTACAGAAGCAAAAAATTTAAAAAAAATTATGAAATTAGTGTAAGTTGATACCTACCATATTTTCAATTGGGAGCATCCTTATTTTTTATACCAAATACAGTTTTTATTGAAAATCGTACTTCGGAATGAGCTACGAAACCGTGCCGTACCGTAGCTCTTCATAGAGTTAACAATCCCTCCAAATTTCATGGACTTCCATAAAGTAGTAGAGTATTTTCAAATAACGTCGGAATTGCCACTCACTCACTCACTCATCTACTCACTAATGTATAGATCATCAAAATTCTACTGTACTTCTAGACATGCTACAAAGCTGAAATTTGGCACACTGATAGAAATTGTGACCAAACCCCAAAATTCGAATTCACTCTCTCCGTTTAAGAAAACATTTCCAAACTAGTAAGAACCTTTTATTTTGAAATTTGTATTGGAGAACTTGGCATTACGTTTATCTCAATTATTTTTACGGAATACCACTTTAGCGTACTTGATTATTTTTACATGAAATGTTTTTGGTATGATATTAATATTTCCAAATATATCAACATACAGGAACTCTAGGGTAACCTAACCTAATCTGAGTAATTTTTTGATTTGGTTAATAGCTATGCGTATTATATTAAAGTGTAATGTTTTATGTTTGTGGATTTTAGAGACGTCAACTACTCAAATTTGGTCAAGTGGCCAGTAAAATTGGCAACGTTATGGGCAAGCATACGTCAAAAATTGCTACAGCGTTGGACAAAATTTGCGAGGTTATCAAGACTGTGCTTCCGTTATTGGCGGCAGTGTGTCACGTGGGTGAATTCGGATTCTGCGCAGCTGCGGACGATGCACCCATTAAACTTTCGGAGGCTATGAACATTGACACTTTGGATTTAAATTCTTTGGACAGATAAAGTTTACAATAATTAATAGGTTTGATGTAGAACTAAATACATTTTTATTATTCACTTTTAAAATTTCATGAAGCGATTTGAACGTTTTCAACACGGATCACCAATTGGATGGCCGTGAAGATTTTGGAAACTTATTTTCTTAGTCAGCAAACATCGATAAAACTGTTTCTTGATCAATTCTAAGCAATATGTGATATGAATAGGGGTCTAATGGGTTTAGGCGCAAAAAGCAAAAAAAGGTATAAATTCGAGGAACGTTTTTTCTTGGTAATGCATATATCTTTATTAGTAAAAGCTATACTTAAACTAAGTATAAAAAATAGTATGACTAATTTCTAAGTATAGAAAATATCTGGCAAAATTGTCAAAAAATTAAATATTCAATTTTTGACAATTTTGCCAGAGATATTTCCCATATTCAGAGATAAGTCATACTATTTTTTATACTTAGCCTAAGCATAGCTTTTACTAATACACATTGTATGCATTACTAAGAAAAACGTTCCTCGAATTCATATCTTTTGCATTTTGCGACTAAACCCATCGCAAAATAAGAATGGTTTATATAGACATTTTTTCTTAGAATTACCCTCTAAAAAATTCTATTAATGTTTGCTGACTAAGAAAATAACTTCCAAAAAATTTCACGGCCTCCCCTACTATTTCTTGTTTCAACGAGCGTCTAAACACGAATGAATTGTAATGGGCCATTTATGCTCTTATTTAGCTTAGACGTAAATCGTAAGGGGTGTTGCACAAAATATGTTTAAGAATAAGTATTTCCAAAACCTTTCAAAGTTAAAAATATTTTGCCAAAGATTCAATCTAAAATTGGCAACGTTATGGGCAAGCATACGTCAAAAATTGCTACAGCGTTGGACAAAATTTGCGAGGTTATCAAGACTGTGCTTCCGTTATTGGCGGCAGTGTGTCACGTGGGTGAATTCGGATTCTGCGCAGCTGCGGACAATGCACCCATTAAACTTTCGGAGGCTATGAACATTGACACTTTGGATTTAAATTCTTTGGACAGATAAAGTTTACAATAATTAATAGGTTTGATGTAGAACTAAATACATTTTTATTATTCACTTTTAAAATTTCATGAAGCGATTTGAACGTTTTCAACACGGATCACCAATTGGATGGCCGTGAAGATTTTGGAAACTTATTTTCTTAGTCAGCAAACATCGATAAAACTGTTCCTTGATCAATTCTAAGCAATATGTTATACGAATAGGGGTCTAATGGGTTTAGGCGCAAAAAGCAAAAAAAGGTATAAATTCGAGGAACGTTTTTTCTTGGTAATGCATATATCTTTATTAGTAAAAGCTATACTTAAACTAAGTATAAAAAATAGTATGACTAATTTCTAAGTATAGAAAATATCTGGCAACATTGTCAAAAAATTAAATATTCAATTTTTGACAATTTTGCCAGAGATATTTCCCATATTCAGAGATAAGTCATACTATTTTTTATACTTAGCCTAAGCATAGCTTTTACTAATACACATTGTATGCATTACTAAGAAAAACGTTCCTCGAATTCATATCTTTTGCATTTTGCGACTAAACCCATCGCAAAATAAGAATAATTTATATAGACATTTTTTCTTAGAATTACCCTCTAAAAAATTCTATTAATGTTTGCTGACTAAGAAAATAAGTTCCAAAAAATTTCACGGCCTCCCCTACTATTTCTTGTTTCAAGGAGCGTCTAAACACGAATGAATTGTAATGGGCCATTTATGCTCTTATTTAGCTTAGACGTAAATCGTAAGGGGTGTTGCACAAAATATGTTTAAGAATAAGTATTTCCAAAACCTTTCAAAGTTAAAAATATTTTGCCAAAGATTCAATCTAAAATTGGCAGCGTTATGGGCAAGCATACGTCAAAAATTGCTACAGCGTTGGACAAAATTTGCGAGGTTATCAAGACTGTGCTTCCGTTATGGGCGGCAGTGTGTCACGTGGGTGAATTCGGATTCTGCGCAGCTGCGGACAATGCACCCATTAAACTTTCGGAGGCTATGAACATTGACACTTTGGATTTAAATTCTTTGGACAGATAAAGTTTACAATAATTAATAGGTTTGATGTAGAACTAAATACATTTTTATTATTCACTTTTAAAATTTCATGAAGCGATTTGAACGTTTTCAACACGGATCACCAATTGGATGGCCGTGAAGATTTTGGAAACTTATTTTCTTAGTCAGCAAACATCGATAAAACTGTTCCTTGATCAATTCTAAGCAATATGTTATACGAATAGGGGTCTAATGGGTTTAGGCGCAAAAAGCAAAAAAAGGTATAAATTCGAGGAACGTTTTTTCTTGGTAATGCATATATCTTTATTAGTAAAAGCTATACTTAAACTTAGTATAAAAAATAGTATGACTAATTTCTAAGTATAGAAAATATCTGGCAACATTGTCAAAAAATTAAATATTCAATTTTTCACAATTTTGCCAGAGATATTTCCCATATTTAGAGATAAGTCATACTATTTTTTATACTTAGCTTAAGCATAGCTTTTACTAATACACATTGTAACAAAACGTTCCTCGAATTCATATCTTTTGCATTTTGCGACTACACCCATCGCAAAATAGGAAGGGTTTATATAGACATTTTTTCTTAGAATTACCCTCTAAAAAATTCTATTAATGTTTGCTGACTAAGAAAATAAGTTCCAAAAAATTTCACGGCCTCCCCTACTATTTCTTGTTTCAACGAGCGTCTAAACACGAATGAATTGTAATGGGCCATTTATGCTCTTATTTAGCTTAGACGTAAATCGTAAGGGGTGTTGCACAAAATATGTTTAAGAATAAGTATTTCCAAAACCTTTCAAAGTTAAAAATATTTTGCCAAAGATTCCAACTTGTATTGAAAAAAGGCATACATATACATTGTAAAAGTTTGGTAAATTGTAAGGTGCTGATTCGATTGGACCAGTGACAAAGTCACAAAGATTCCAAATATGCATATGCGTGCAGTTGAGTTCACTCACCTGTTTTTCTCTTCAATCCTCTTTCAAAGGCCCTTGTAGGTCGTCGCTGGAACACATTAATGTCTCTAATCTAAGCCTATAACTAAATGTTCACCATTTACAGCGATAAAATGATTTAATTAACGATAAATTGCCGTAATGGCGCGGGTTTGCGGGTTTTTAACACGGCTTCGTGCAATGGCGGTTACGAAGTCTTGCGGAGTGCCGAGTTTCGGCCAATGCGCAGCTTTTGGCTACTGCGCGCATGCGTGAGCTTTCTTAACTGTTTACGCGGGATATTTAAATCCATAACGCATTTATTTACAGAAAAAATGTATTCAAAATAAATTACAACTTCCTCATTTACCTTGAACGAGAAAAATGCGAAAAAAGTAAACTAAAAGATAGAAATTAAGAAATTCTAAATTAACCTAAAACTTGGGAATACTTGGGAAGTACTGGGAAATATACTAGGAAATACCGGGAAGTGCTTGGGAAATACCAGGAAATACCGTAGGTATTATACCGTAGGTATTTCCTTTTGGTGTACAAAAATCGGCGATCGAGCCACCCCTCCTACCAAATGTACGATTCATGGCCAAAACCGCGAATATTTTACCGCGCAGGCATTTACCGCGCCGGACTCTACCGCGCGAACGCTTACAGCGCTAGGACTTTACCGCGCACTAAGCCACATCCGCGCGGAAACAACCGCGCAAGACCATAATCGCGCAGGTGAATACCGCACAAGCTCAAAACTGCCCAATATACCAAATTGTCGCAACATTAAAAACATACTCTCTTGATCCTTTTGCAGGGATCCTAGATAGTGTAAAACCTAACCGTTGTCAATTGATCGCCAACGTATCCTAAGCGTTTCAGTGAAGACCCGTACCCTCCATTGACACGGGTAGGTCACGTTAGTCACCAATTGATAACGGTTAGGTTTTACAGTTTCTAGGATCCCGGGAAGGAGGTCAGGAGAGTATGTTTTAAAAAAATATATTAGGTTGAGAAACTGTTGCGGCTTGCGCGGTTTTGCATTTGCGCTGTTAAAGCTTGCGCGGTCCAGATCTTGCACTAAGGTGCCCGAGTTTTTGACTAGCGTTGTACAAGCTAGCGCGGTAAAGTCCTAGCATTGTAAGCATTTTCGCGGTAGTCCGGCGAGGTAAATGCATGCGCGGTAAAATTTTCGCGGTTTTGGCCGCGAATCCAAATGTACAAGTAAGTAACGATCCCGATAAACTCTCTGAAAATTGAGCAGCCCGAATACAAGAGGGATTTATCTCAAATTTATGTAGTTACCAAGGCTAAGCATTCAAAATTGCCTATTATACGAAAAGAAGCTGCTTATAATATGTTGTTATCCCTCTAAAATTGCCGGAAGAGTATGTAATGGCTGTTTAACAAACTCTTGGAGTTACCAATATAAAATGAAAACCAGCCCTTGCTGTTCCACAGAGTAAAAAAAAACTGTACGTAAAGCAAAGTTTTTGGGCGGGTATATTTATGCTAAAAAGCAAAATTTCATCAAGTAATGTAAAAATAGTTTACCTAAAAATACGCATTGTTTAGGTTTTTTGTTGTCTTCACAAAAAAATTTAGTTTTGTTAACAATAGAGCATTTTTTAGTCAAGCTGATATCTTTAACGCTGGAGTCATGAGGTTAGTAATAATTAGAACTCTTAAGCCGTGTATTCATTTAAAGCAGAATTCGCTTGCCTCACTGCGAGACCGAACGAGCATACATATGTGTACGTGCCTTAAAGGCGTGCCCTACGGCAACAAGTTTGGAACCGTGCCATGCGACACCATCCGTTCAGAGTGAGAACTTCAAACGAGCAGTCGGTTGAATATTGTTCATCTCAAAGCGCGTATTCACTTCAGCATGAATGCGAACAAGGCATTCGTTTGATCTCACATTTAGGCATGCGAATTTTGCCCCAAATGAATACACGGCTTTAAGTCACAAATTTGGCATTTTTCATTTATTTAATAATTAAACAAACTGTCATTACTTTAAAAATATGTATATTTAAAAAAATTATACATTATACAAATAAAAAGCTTACAAAATCAAAATAGGGTTGAACAATATTGATCCAATTCTAAAAACTTTAGGCTAGTGTAATGAAATTTGGCACGCATATCGGCCTTTAAGTAGTTATTCTTTAGCTGCCATAAAAATAACATGTGTGGCCCTAGGAGGCGTAAGGTCAAAAAATGTGTTTTTATATGAGAATCTTAATATCTTATAGACACACGACATGTACTACTCTTACGAGACTTTAATCAAGACTGAGTCGTGGCATGGCAATAGATGGGTAGAATTCGCGCGGCGAGAGTTGAAGCCACCCACGTCACGGCCGAGGGGGATCTACTGGAACCGCAATAGCTTGTGATTGACTGTTTCGGAGATCCATAGGCGTAGTGTTTTATATTGGGAATTAGTTTAATAAATTATTATGTGTAATTTATTTCGCACGGCACGATTCGACCGCAAAGACGTATACCAAGATAAATTTAATGACTCTCGCCGCGTCTACTCTAAACTTAATATAGGTAAGTTTTTTTTACGGTTATGCGCAATCGCAAGGAGATCCCTATCACACTCGAGAAGAGGCCAGTGCGCGGAAATGCTAGTGTATGCTGGTTTTGAAACGGTTCAGGTTGTAATCTGCATGGAAAACTGTCGCAGGGAGTCCATTCCACAGCGATGCTGTTCTCCAGAGATATGAATTCTGATATAATGAGGTTCTTGGTGCCTCTATTTTGACAGTAAATTGATGGTTACCGTCTGTTTGACGTGTTCGCCTAGTAGGTGCTACTCCCGCGGGGATCATACGTGCCAGCTCTTCAGAGCATTTTCCGTGATAATACCTGTAGAAGAGAGATAGATCATCCACAGTTCTTCAATATTCGAGACTATCCAAGCTACGGGTAAGTGCGGGGTCATTGATCAGCTTGATAGCTCGTTTTTTCACGGTGTTCAAAAGTATTAAGGTATGTTTGGATGCCGCATTCCATATATGTGAGCAATACTCCATAGTTGGTCGAATCTGGGCTTTGTAGAGTGTCAGCAGTTGGCTTGGTGTATACAGATGTCTGGTACGAAATAGCACCCCAAGCTTTTGGGACGCCCTTTTAGCTATATCTGCTACGTGACTGTGCCAAGACATGTTGGTCTCTGCAGTGACTCCTAAGATGTTTAGCTGGCTCTGCAATGTGACAGCACTTCCAGATAGCATGATGTTTGGCTCACCGGTGCTGGTCTTTTTTGAAAACAGGGCTGCTTGGGTTTTCTGCGCGTTGAACTGTACAAGGTTTTTGTTGCCCCAGTCCTCTATTATCTCCAGGTCGCTATTTATCTGCGATATTTGAGTTAGTCTAAGATGATGGAATTCACATGCGGAGAGACATGTGGGTGGTATGATTGAGGAGACTACATTGCCATCATCTGCAAAGCAATAAAATGGATTTACTGTTTTATCTACGAGGTCATTTATGTAAATCAGAAAAAGTGTTGGCGAAAGGATTGCTCCCTGTGGCACACCAGCATTTATTTGGTAAGAGTTGGAGTTCCGGCCATCCAGTGCAACATAAATGGATCTATCCTTAAGGTAACTTTCAAACCAGGTGCAAAGTTTCGGCGACAATCCCATTGCTTTGAGCTTGTTGAGCAGATTTTCATGCCAGACTTTATCGAATGCTTTAGATATATCTAAGGCAATTGTTCTTGTTTCACCCCGCAACTCAATCGCTTTTTGCCATAAGTGAGTGACGTATGTTAAAAATCGCCAGTTGACCTATATTTTCGAAATTCGTATTGCTTGTCGTTGATAATTTTGTACTTTTCCAAGTACTTGGTTAGGTGATTGTTCACAACTCTTTTCATTACTTTTGATATCACCGGAAGTAGAGCAATTGGTCTATAGTTTAACGGATCTGTCTTTTTTCCTTTCTTTGGAATGGGTTGTACTGCGGCAGACTTCCATGATGATGGATATACTCCTTGCCTGTAAGATAAACTGAATAATTTAGCGAAAGTTGGGGTGAGTTCATTAGCACAATTTTTGAGTACCATCGCGGGAATGCCATCTGGACCCATTGCTTTGTTTGTATCCAACTTTTTAAGGGATTTTCGTATTTCTCTATGACAAAAGGTTACCTCTGGCATACTGTGGGAAACCCTTTCAATGAACGGTGGAGTTTTTCCATTTGGCACTGTTAGGTTTGAGTTGGAGGAAAAAATTTTGGCCAGCATATTGGCTTTTTTCTCTGATGTTGAGGCTAAGTGATTCTTTTTATCTGTAAGTGGTGGTATGGATGACTTGGTGAAGTTTGATACAACATCTTTTGCAAGAGACCGAAATGACCTAGAACTAATTGGACAATTCAGCAACCTGTTTTTTATTCTTTGATTGTATGTTTCTTTGGCGGCGTTAATAGTAATTTTACAACTATTTCTGGCTTCTATAAATTCTGTGTGGTTTTGAGCGGTTTGTTGTCGTTTCCAAAGGTTATCTGCTCTGTGTTTTTTCTGTACAGCCGTTTGACACGGGCTGTTGAACCAAGGTTTTGCATTAGCTCTGCGTTTTGTTGTATGTGGGATATATGCATCCATTCCAGATAAGATTACTTTTGTTATTTCATTACAGCAAATAGTGGGATCAGCTGTTTTAAAGCAAACCTCTTGCCATAGAAAATCCAGGTAAAACTGTTTAAGGTCATTCCATTTTGCCGATTTATAGTGCCACATTTTACGAGGAAGTGATTGTTGGCTTGGTGGTATGAGGATTTCGCACTTTGTTATTATAAGTTTATGATCGGATGAACCAAGTGGGGGATCTACTTGAATTGTGTACGAGTCAGGATTTGTAGTTAGGAACAAGTCTAAAAGCGCTGCAAATTCACTCCTTTCTGAGATACGGGTAGGTTCATCGACAAGCTGCGTTAGACCACAAATTATGGCAAAAGCCTCCGCTTCCCTGCCTTCATTATCTGTTTTGTTGTGGTGTTTTAGCCAGGGTATCTTGTGGACGTTGAAATCGCCTAAAAAGACCATTTCCGCATGTGGAAAGTTTGACTGTATACTATCACAGTTTTCGGATAATGTCGCGAAAAAGTTTTGGTACTCGGTGTTACTTGGCGGTCGGTAGAGGCAGCAGATGAACTTCTAGCTTCTCCTCTCGATGACATGAAAGGTCATTTTTATTGTACATACAGATCCCAAAATTATGTCGAAATCGGTGGTGTAGGTCATAGCCGGGATAAAGATAGTTCACAATAGGTGTTGCAGAACTGATTTTAGTTTCAGTGTGAACAAGGATGTCAGGTCTTTGTTCTTCAAGATGTTGGGGAACGGAATTCATGTTTGTACTTAATCCTCTTATATTGCTAAAATCAATTCTGAGTTGAGTTTTTGGTCTTCTTTTAATATCTTTACATGAAGGACCCCCAGGATCACCCGACGCCCGGAGATCCGAGTGGTCGGGTATTTTACCTCCGGAATATTTTGATCCTGGAGGTGCCATCATGCTATCTGTTACTCATTGTTGGAACCGGACTGTCAGCGCAGTAGCGGAACGTGGTGATACCACTTAGCGCTCCCCAGTTCTGGCATGGTGGTATCTCACCGATCAACGCCCAATGAGTAAAAGCGTACCTACCTAAGTACTTGTACGCGCAGATAATTTGGCCTTGCGTTGGCCTTTTAAACTAGGATTTTATTTGCCATTGGTCTCAAGGACCGTACGTCATCACAGGAGGCTTAATATGACTAGACACACACACACACACACACACACACACACACACACACACACACACACACACACACACACACACACACACACACACACACACACACACACACACACACACTGACGCAGGGTTATTGTTGAAAATCAAATGTATGTTTAAAACGGACATTTAAAAAAAACGCTCGTGTGCAATGAGGCTATCCTTTTTACGCTAAACACCAATGGCAGAAATGTACCCTTGCATGAAAAGTTCTTTGCTTTTTCCATTTTTCTCTAAAAATGACAGCAAGGAAACGGCTTCTAAATTAATTATCCAATTATTGGGCCTGTCGGGTTAGAGGGCGTGCTCATCGTTTCGCATCGTTGACTTTTGTCTTGGCAAAGGATTTGTCACCGATGCTTTATTAATTTTGGAGAAAACCAAATTAGAGAATTATTGGAATAAAGCCTGGCTACAATAGTGCCAGGCGGTATCCTGAGAGTTTCACATTGAAAACTGACAGTTGATCTTTTAAAATTGACATACCAAAGTCGAATTTAAAACTAAGTTGTTTATTTTCCATTAATAAAGGGACTTATTGCAATAAAGCCAGGCAATAATAGTGCCGGGCACTATTCTGAAAGTTTTTCATTAAAAACTGACAGTTAATCTTTCAAAATTGACATGCTAAAGTCGAATTTATAAATCCAGTCGTTTACTTTTCATTAATAATGGTGGCGCTTTTAATTTCGGCTATTATAATACACAAAGGCCTAATTTAGAAAGAAGACACTTGTTTTTATAATGCGAAACTGTGAGAATAGTGCCCGGCATAATTACTGCCTAGCTTTATTGCAATAAGTCCCTAATAAAGGCCGTATATTGAAAGATCATAGCTGATCTTACAATGTGAAGATGTCAAAATAGTGCCTGGCCCTATTATAGCCTAAATTTATTCCAATAATAATTCTCTATTATCGTGTTATTGCCTACTAAAAAGTTTAGGCGCCGATAAAGATTTTGTTCCTACTTCAAACCTTAAAATTTGGGATAAGGGGGCAAAAATAAAACTAAATTATGACTTTTTTCCAAATGTATTATGTATTAACAGCTAATCCATGAAAACTGGGTGAGCCAGAAAACCGGACAAAATCTTTTCCGATATAACTTTCAAACTATCCATTGATTTTAACTCAGATATGGCCATTTTTTTTTAGAAAAACAATCAAAGCAAATTATTTTCAAAATTACCTGCGTTATTTTTGGGTATATTTTAGAGAAAATTTATGTTTGGGTATTGTGGTGATCTATGGTGATCGTGTCAAAAATTAGAAAAAAAATATTGCTCCAATTTCAATTTTTTATAAGCGCAAACAAGCCATTTAGGTTACCTTATTGCCGGTTCACGTAAGACTTGAACCTCTCCAAAGTTTTTGCTTTTCACATTAAAAAATCAGACAACAGAATAATTTTTGTTATAAACAACAAGTGAAATTAAAGAAAGAAAAATAAGAAAAAAGTTTTTCTGTCTTCGGCCGGGACTCGAACCGGGAACCCCTTGCTCTGTACGCAAACAATCTAAGCATTGAACTACCGAAGACCACACATAAATTTTCAGAAATCTTCCATCTATGCAGTTGCGCGGTATCTCAATACAAGAACGAGAAATTCTCAGGGTATTAACTCGACCAAGTCATCCAACTGATCTCTTTAATTCTTCTTTCCCACTGTCAAAGGTATGATAACTCAAATTAGACGTAAAGAATCAACGTCTGAAAGCATGAGATTGCATGATTTTGTTTTTGGATAAATCATCAAGGCCAAGAAGTTATATCGATATTTGGAGAAATAGTTTGTAGAACTATCTTATAGATATATTTATAAATGTGTTATTAATGCCGAATGTGAGGCAGATAAAAATAAAGCAATTTTTCCGCAATATAAAAATAAATCGAAAAGTTATGGTACCATTAGTGTAGTAAACTGACCAGAAACACTATAGGACAGAAAATCATCACGTAAGTACCAAAATCAAACTAAAAGTACTGTAATAAGTCAATCAACAGTGTTTTTGCAGCTGAATTATTTGAGTTACAGTCGCCCGGTGCGAACAGTTTGGCGATTCCCGTACACCAGGAATTCAATATTTCTTAGTGGTCGGTTTTATCAAGGCAGGCACCAGAAAAAATTTGTAAGTTTGAAATAATTTTTTTGCACAAATATTCTTACCTTCCTGACCTGCGCAGCATTGGCTAGAGAAGGTATTGTTTTCGACGAAGAATGTGTTATTTAAGGTGTATTTGACTCTATCTTAGCACTACCGGCGTGATGTCTGTCTGTGTGTGTATATGTCTGTCCGTAACACGGTAACTCCAAACCGCTGGACCGATTTTCATGAAATTATTGATAAAATAATATTTTTTAAAATTATTTTGAAAAAATATTGGTGTTGAGTCATGTCGTTATGTATATTATACTCCACTCGCCTTCTTTTTCTACGCCCACAGTTGACGCAGTTGGCAACGCGGTAGATGAACCATTCCTACATTTTCGGTTTCTACATTTAACATTTTGATAAATTACTTTTTGATGACCATATTTTTTACAAATTTTGTTTCTATATTTTGCTTTTCTATAGACTACGCGCGTCAGTTTTGCTTTCCAAAGTAAAAAATCATACAGCAGAATAATTTTTTTTTGGGTACATTATCAAGGCCAAAAAGTGCCGAATGTGAGGCAGATAAAAATGAAGCAATTTTTCCGCAATATAAAAATAAATCGAAAAGTTATGGCACCATTAGTGTAGTAAACTGACTAGAAACACTATAGGATAGAAACTCGTCACGTAAATACCAAAATCAAACTAAAAGTAATGTAATAAGTCAATCAACAGTGTTTTTGCAGCGGCATTACTTGAGTTACAGTCGCCCGGCACAAACAGTTTGGCGCTTTTGTTCGTAAGGAATTCAATATTTCTTGGTAGTCGGTTTTACTAAGCAGAAAAAAATTGGCTGGTTTGAATCCAAATTTTTTGCACAAATATTTCTACCTTCCTAACCTGCGCCAAGAATGTGTTATTTAAGGTGTATTTGGCGTGATGTCTGTCTGTGTGTGTATTTTTCTGTCCGTAACGAGATAACTATTAACTAATTATTGATGAAATAATTTTTTTAAAATTATTTCAAAAAAATATTGGATTCCTACAAAATACGGTTTCTACATTTTACATTTTGATAAATTACTTTTTGATAACTATATTTTTTACAAATTTTGTTTCTATATTTTGCTTTTCTAAAACTATGCGCATCCCTTCAGCAAGAGCGCTAACTTCAGTTTTGCTTTTTACAGTAAAAAATCATACAACAGAATAATCTTTGTTTTTGGGTACATTTTCAAAGCCAAAAAGTTATATTGAAATTTGGAGAAATAGTTTGTATAACTATCTTGTAGATATATTTATAAATGTATTATTAAGGCCGAATATAAGGCAGATAAAAATAAAGCAATTTTTCCGCAATATAAAAATAAATCGAAAAGTTATGGTACCATTAGTGGAGTAAACTGACCAGAAACACTATAGGACAGAAAATCATCACGTAAATACCAAAATCAAACTGAAAGTAATAAATCAATTAACAGTGTTTCTGTTATTTCCAAAAAATATTGAAGTGGAGTCATATCCTTACGTATATTATACTCTAATCGCCTTCTTTTTCTACGCCCACTGATGACTATCTTTTTTACAAATTTTGTTTCAATATTTTGCTAAAACTATGCGCGTACCTTCAGCAAGAGCGCTAACTTCAGTTTTGCTTTCTACAGTAAAAATCATATAACAGAATAATCTTTGTTTTTGGGTACATTATCAAGGCCAAAAAGTTATATTGAAATTTGGAGAAATAGTTTGTATAACTATCTTGTAGATATATTTATAAATATGTTATTAAGGCCGAATATGAGGCAGATAAAAATAAAGCAATTTTTTCGCAATATAAAAGTAAATCGAAAAGTTATGGCACCATTAGTGTAGTAAACTGACCAGAAACTCTATAGGACAGAAAATCGTCACGTAAATACCAAAATCAAAGTAAAAGTAATGTAATAAGTCAATCAACAGTGTTTTTGCAGCTGAATGAATTATTTGAGTTACGGTCGCCCGGTGCAACGGTTTGGCGCTTCCGTTCGAAAGGAATTCAATATTTCTTGATAGTCGGTGTTATTAAGGCAGACACCAGAAAAAAATTGGCTGATATGAAATCCAAATTTTTTGCACAAATATTTCTACTTTCCTAACCTGCGCAGCATTGGCTAAAGAAGGTATTGTTTTCGACGATTTTTTTTTGACAAAACGCCAAGAATGTGTTATTTAGGGTGTATTTGGCATAATGTCTGTCTGTGTGTGTATATGTCTCTCCGTAACACGATAACTCCTAAACCGCAGGACCAATTTTCATGAAATTATTGATGAAATATATATTTTTTAATTATTTCAAAAAAATATTGAAGTGGAGTCATGTCCTTACGTATATTATACTCTAATCGCCTTCTTTTTTACGCCCACAGCTGACGCAGTTGGCAACGCGGTTGATGACTGAACCATTCCTACAGTTTACGGTTTCTACATTTTACATTTTGATAAATTATTTCTTGATGACTATATTTTTTACACATTTTGTTTCTATATTTTGGTTTTCTAGCAAGAGCGCTAACTTCAGTTTTGCTTTCTACAGTAAAAAAATCATACAACAGAATAATCTTTGTTTTTGGGTACATTATCAAGGCCAAAAAGTGCCGAATGTGAGGCAGATAAAAATAAAGCAATTTTTCCGCAATATAAAAATAAATCGAAAAGTTATGGCTCCATTAGTGTAGTAAACTGACCAGAAACACTATAGGACAGAAAATCGTCACGTAAATACCAAAATCAAAGTGAAAGTAATAAATAAATTAACAGTGTTTCCGCAGCTGCATTACTTGAGTTACGGTGCAATGCAAATAGTTTGGCACTTCCCGTACAACTGGAATTCAATATTTCTTAGTGGTCGGTTTTATCAAGGTAGACAAGTAGTAGATATGTGTCTGTTTCAGCTCAGGGAACGTCCTTAAATTACTTAACCCAAAAATTCAGGATTGTTGATCCTCCCTCCCCCCTCGTAACGCATTTTCATGAAAAAATACATTAAAAAAACAGTGAGTGTAACGCAAGGCCAAACCTTTTTTTAATGACAGGCCCTCAAAGTGTGGTGGTAATGACGTCATCATAATATATTTTTGTAGGCAGAGGCTAATAGTCTGAGAGAGGTGTTATCGACCTCGAAATAGAATGGCCGGTCTTGAAGTATTGATTTGAACTCAAGGCTATTCACAGGGTCAATAATACCTTTCAGACAGTTCGCACCTGCAACTATTTTTAATGGCCTGTGCGATATCATATTAAGGTTAAAAAGACCACCACCATAAAAGATAATGGCCTTCGCAACATTTCAAGGCCAAAACACCACTCACACTATTAGCCTATGGTCAGAAGGGCCACCCACACTATTCGCCTATCATGATGACCTCATTGCCACCACATTTTAAGATGGAACAGACATATATCTACTACTCAGACAGAAAAAATTTGTTTAAAATCCAAATTTCTTTGCACAAATATTTTCACCTGCCTAGCCTGCGCAGCATTGGAGAAGGTATTGTTTTCGACGAAAAAGTTTTTTTTAACATAACGCCAAAAATGTGTTAGTTGAGTTTATTTCAATATAGGCGTGACGTCTGTCTGTGTGTATGTCTGTGCGTAACACGATAGCTCCGATTTTCATGAAATTTTTAGGTAAAATAGTGTTCCACAATGTTATAACCTGATTACATTTAGGTCAAAATCCATTAATGCTAATGACAGAAAATAGAAAATATGCTTACTTTTTAACGGAACAACGCATTAATATACGGTTTTCAGAATATAGTAGAACAGTTTTCTCAGTAATTTTTGCTATATCCAAAAACTTCATAAGAGGGTACCTTTCTAAGATATTTACAAAAGTATCAGATCCGTCATAGATCCATTTATTTAATATAATAACATACCTATTATTAACAAAAAATATAAAATGGAATGATCACAAAACAATTACTTTCTAGCATAACGCATAAAGGTATTTTTTGCCCAAATCGGCCATGTCCTTTTTAGAATATGACGTTTTAGTTATGATCGTTTTCAGTTCAAATATTACATAAAATATTTATTTTTATTTTTGTTTTATTATTAAAAAAAACTTTACATTTCAGGTGGAAAAATAAAGAAATCTCTTTTTTTAATAAATATTATCTAAAACTATAAATTTAAAAAAAACACCAAAAAATATCATTTAAAGCATGCATAAAACCTAAATGTTATGATTTCTTCCAATTTTAATTTAACTGGCCTAAAGAGCATATGAAATAGAGCAAAATGTTTACCGTTCCACGGGACATTAGGTGGGAGTCCTGCCCTAGCCCCATGACGTTTGACTTTGGGTTCGACCCGAAGCCTCGGCAAAGACTATTTTCTTAAGATAAACAGTTGAAAACTTTGATATCTATTAGGAAAAAAAATATTACTAATCCCGAATAACCCAAGAAAATATTGTAATTGCTATAAATATAAAAGTGGAGATAATGTCATATCTACTTAACTAAAAGACATGATTGCATAATATATTTCGAATATATCAAAAACTAAAGCTCTGGTAATATAAGGTCTTATTGAATCCATTTTAGTTAAGCTTAGGAATATTATAGACAGGAAATTTATTGGGGGGGGGGGAATCTCATAATAAATATTGCATGAAGCTAGTTTACATAGTAACCAAGAGGTCTATTCTGCGTTTAAAAACTAAATATAGTTTGAGATTTGGGGGGGGGTTCCCCTTTTTCCGCTACCGTAGATCCGCGCCTTTTATAGAAGTTGTTGTTGATGTTGAAAAAGTCAATGTTACTTGGAATCTTAACCGGCAATACATGTTGCATTACTATCTACATGGGTGTCGCCCTCTTTCTCTGCAGAAATAAATCGCAAGAAATTATCTCTCTGCTCCTACGAGAAAATAATGAAATAATGTTTCCTGAGAGGGCAATCAGCTCCGATACTGATTGAGTTAGCAGTTTTAGCCTACTGATATTTATAAATTGATGTTTTTCGCAAAAATACCACTTTATCTGTTATACATATATTCGCATTTATTGGGTTTCATGGTGTTCCCAAGAACTATTGTTTCCGAGATAATTCATAACCATAACTGTTATCGCATTTATTATTTATATTTGATTGCAAAAATATTTTCATTTGTACTCAAAGCCAGCAGTTTTACTTAACTGATTATTATAAATTATAGTTTTTAGCAAATAACTGGGCACTTTTCTCTAAGATATAGTTCAAGCATTTCTATTATATATATTAGCAGTGG
Organism: Aspidapion aeneum; assembly: GCA_963576565.1. Lineage (NCBI taxonomy): Eukaryota > Metazoa > Arthropoda > Insecta > Coleoptera > Brentidae > Aspidapion > Aspidapion aeneum. The sequence goes on from OY755040.1 coordinate 114,198,195, forward strand.
CGTATATAGAAAACAGTTTCGGGGGGGGGGGGGGGTCGAGACAGTTTCGGGGGGGGGGCACTTATGTCACAATTGCACATTATTTCAAATACTTCTTAGAACAATTAATTTCAAAACAATTTAAGCTTATTTAGGTACTTCAATATGGATAAAACACTTTTTAAATGCTTGCTGAAAACCAAACAAAACAGTTATTGGTCTTCTGATTGTTTCCGTGCAAAATCTCTTTTAATTTCTTTTATTAGGTCTACTGAGATTAACTGATATCTCCTGTGTTGACGTAAAATTTTATATTGCACTGATGGTGTAATATGATTGTAGATATTTTTTTTAAATGTCTAGGTTTTCATTCAAAAATTCAAGACGTATTTATTCATTGATGCGGCTCGCCGCGTCATACATCCGATGTTTAAAGCATTTTAATTCGATGGTACATCCGCAAGCTCACTTGTGAGCGCAACTAATTTTGTGAGAAGCTCATTTTATACTCATATTTCTTAAGTTTAGTGTTGGTCCAAATAACTACAGTTTTCAAGTTATTTAAAGTAAGAATTAAGACAATTTTATTATTTTTATTTGACAAACTCAGATTTCATAATAAAAATGATTTAAAAAATGCAATAAATTTTAGACGACATAATGTAGCTTTTTAAATATTAAGATAGAATAAATACTTTTCAAAATAAAGTTCAATATAGAAAAAGACCTTAAAACTAATATACAAAAATAGTATACGATTTTATTAGATACCTATTATTTTATTTTCTTATTTTAGTAAATCATATATAGATCAATGTTCTTTACCAAGCAAGGAGATTAGATCTTCGAGGTAACTGAATTACAGGAACATTTAATTTCTGTGCCGCAGTTTCTCTCTACATATCCGTCAATTTCTGAAAGTCAGCGATAAATACTCTTTTAAGTAATTACATTACACAGGAAAAGAATCGAAATGTGTAATACCTTAGAATGTTTTCAAGAAACTGTAGCAAGATTTTGTGACAGGCTCCTACTTTAAATTGCAGTCATAAACATTAGAATTTAGCAGGATCCACAGCCCCCTTAAATTAACAAGCCCGATCCTTTTTTGAAATATAACACTGTCAACATTTCCATTATTTTTTTGGTCAGCCTATATTTTTTTGTTTTCAAAATAGGCAGAATTTTAGATCTGGCTTGAAAAAAATTACTACGATGTCATATGATTGACATTGGATCACTAATGTAACAATTCGCTCAGTCATGTGACAGCGTAGTAATTTTTTTTCAAAGAAACATTATTTTAAACATTTCTCAGTAAATTTAATTTCAAAACAATTTAAATTTATTTGGATACTTATACTTTAATACGAATAAAACACGTGTGTCTGTGAGTTACCCTTAAACTTTTTAAGGGCTTGCTTAAACCAAGCATTAGTTATTGGTCTTCTGATTGTTTCCTGGTAAAATCTCTTTTCATTTCTCTTCATAGGTTTACTGAGATTGATTGATATATCTCTGTGTTGACGTGAACTTTTATATTGACTGATGGTATAATTTGACTGTAGGTATTTTTTTGTAAATGTCAAGGTTTTATGACACCTTTACATATATATCTCAATTACTCACATACCCTATTACATTTTACATGGGCACAAAATTTTATTAGGTGCAAAGTTTTTATTTTCTAATACCAATTTTTATGCCGGTAAAAAAAGGTAATAAACTTCAGCACATTTGAAGCAACAGCCTGCTGAAAAGGCGTAAATTTTAATACGTTTAGCTAATAAAGTTATATCTTAATATTGCTCTTATAAATCATTAATCTTAATTCCTACGTTTATATTTTTAAACATGCTATGCTCTGTTATTTCGCCATCCAGACGTTGTAAACGTGTCAAAGTTATTATTTGTTTTATTTGTCAGCATCCCATAACCAATCTTTTAGTGCTTCCAAACTAAAGATCTCGAATAATTTTTTAGCTCACACATATACTATACTATAGTAGTGTGAGCTATGGTGATCCTAATTTTTTCGAGAAAAAAAAAGTTGCTCCGATTTCAAAAATTTTTATATATCTTTGCGTTTCAGATGATTTTGAAACTTTTTTGTTGCGCCGTCTGTCTGTCTGTCTGTCTGTCTGTATGTATGTCTGTCTGTCTGTCTGTGTGTCTGTATGTCTGTCTGTAACGACCAACGCGCATAACTCAAAAACCGCTTGGCCGATTTTAATGAAATTTGGTACCTGGGCTAGGTCTTGGGTCGAGATGGTCCCATTTAAAAATGAACAAAATCCACCGAACACAAACCAAATAAAAGGGTGGGGATAGATTTCAAAAATTAGAGTTTATGTGAAAATATGGCGTGTGTGATATCAAACGAAAGGTAATTGAGTCTGTAGTTAAACAAAATACGTTTTAATTTATTTAAAAAAAAAAGGGTGGGGGTATATTTCAAAAATTAGAGTTTAAGTGAAAATATGGCGAGTGTGATATCAAATGAAAGGTAATTAAGTCCGGAGTTCAACAAAATACATTTTAGTTTTTGTTTTTTTAAGGGTGGGGGTGGATTTCAAAAATTTGAGTTTAAGTCAAAACATGGCTTGTGTGGTATCAAACAAAAGGTAATTTAGTGAGGAGTTGAATAAAATATATTTCAGTTTTTAGTTATATTAGCTCACATATCTATAGTACCTAGTGTGAGCTTAGGGGCCCATATATTGGCAGAGTATTTCGATGTAGGCTTAGTCCTGATTATGGTTGGACCAGAATCAAAACCAGGTGTTTATATTCAAAATAATTAAATTTTAGAGACAGCTTTTATTATTGTCTTATTGTTTTATTTGCTGCACAACTTTACAATCATTTGAAAATAGTTTGAGTTTAGCCGCGTCTTTGTATGATGTCGCAAGGCCAACACAAAAATAGAGGCCACGACCCTGAAAAAATCAGCTGATCTCCGGGGGCTGAACTTTACATTGGGTCTTATGGGAGGTCAGACGTTTTTTTGTGGTATTTTCAAAACGGCACTACAGATTTCCGCAAAATTTCAGTGAAATATTCTCAGACACCATCCCGATATTCCATCAAAGTTTTGTAAGGAAGCAACATGATTAAAAGGTTAAAATCTTCAAGATTTAGCATTCCTTATTTTGAATTCAAATTACCCGCCATGTACCACATACCAACTGTTATATTTGACATGTATTTGACTTTGTCATCTGTGATTGTCACATTCGCTTCTGCTTTAAACTTAATTTTTGTGTGAGCTAATTAACGGTTCTGAAAAATTAAGGATTACTATAGATTTAAAAAAAATTCTTCTGAAAGAATATAGTAAAAACAACCTTAAAACCGGCTTTATTTAAAAAAAAAAATCAAATATTTATGAACCGTCATTCCAACTTCAATATTTTAAAGACAATACTTCAATATTTTAAAGACAATCAGCTGTGTCGTAACATGACCATCAAAAAAAAAATCATCCCCGGATGTGACGTCAACAAAGTGGAGGATCGTGGCCAGTCCGTTTTAATCAAGGACTGTACACAGAGAACAGGATGGTCCACTTCGCGAAATCTGTCAGACGGTTTTTAATACGTCACAAAATACTTAACGACATAACCTCACTTTTTCGTAAAATATAAACAAAAACTAATTTTAAAACGTTTTTTTTAAACCATGTCTCGCTGTAATGTAGAAAGATAATAATAATATACAATTTTATGTAAAAATATCCTAGGTGTATCTTCTGCAGAAAATAGTTTACAGAACCCCTCAATCATCAATAAAATCAAATAAATTTTTTTATTGTCATTCATCAGCATTTGCTTAAAAAAACATGTTAATATTTGGAATATCATCTAGAATATTTTGTGAATAGTATTTTACTCCCCATTAGAATACCTAAGCCTAGAATGAGGGGTGATCAGCTGCCCATAGTAGGTGTACAAAATTCATTTACAGGACTGTGCAGGACACTATATTGCCTGGCTTTTTGCTGTCTTAATCACTACATTATTCTACTTATCAATTTCTATTAGCAAATCTTCTTAAGCTTTTATGGTTTTTAAGAAGCAAATAACTTACCATTATCAGAAAGTAGCATTTGTAAATTATTTTTCAGGTTTTTTTAATCAAAACTAGGAAAATTTTATAGGTAGATAGCGGCATTCTAGCTTAAGCAGTATACATGCACCCTGCAATCCACTACAGGACCAAAAATTTGTTGCTAATTCCTGTAGAACAATGCATACATTTCATTCCACTTATCACCTAGTAGTACCACCTAAAGTGAGGGGCTCATCAATATGTAAGGACCTATACAAATCTCGACACTTTTAATGACCACTCAGGACTGATAAAAATCAGGACCTGGCACAACCTTTAAGGACTAACAGAGTCAACAAAAATATGGTTTATTAAGTCCCTGTACAAAGTTTTTGCTATTGATTAGCAACAGGCCCAGAGGTATTTATTGCACTTAAGAAATATTCACTTTCTGTCAGTAGCGGCTTGTGGTAGAACATGGCACATCAGTTGAATAGAAAAAACCAAGGACCATAAACTGACTGTCTTTGGTAAAAACGAGATATTGTTGGCAAAAATGTTCAGTTATCATGTCATTTGTACAGTATGAAACCTCATTCCACATGACATGATAAATTAAATGTTTTGTCAATACATTATACAGTTTTTTCTTTCAACTGATGTAGAGTGTTCTACAACATTGCTATGTTTAAAAGGTAATAACATGTGTACCTACTGAGGTGTGTATATTGCTCAACTTCACCTAACTAGCAGCAGTACTAGCTTTTTGTCCCTTATTATTTTAGTAATTAAAATCTCACTTTTTGTCCTGTTGAAGCAATTTGTAGTTATCAGTATTTTAACCTATTGCTTCATCTAAATGTTAAATATAGGTTTGATTTTATGAGGTATATGTTAGTGCCCCCAAAGATATCATCTCAGGATACATGTTTACATATTTAAAGATAAAAAATAAAATGATTAAATAAAAGTTATTTTCCTATTTTAATTTCGACCAAATTTATTATATTTATTGATTTATAGGGGGCAATTCTTTAAAATTTGAAATAATTTGAAACAATCTGAAAAAATTTGACGCCTCAAATTTAAGCCCTAAATCATGGCAACATCGTAAATTTCAGTTTTTTGTACAGCGGCAAAAACCGAAAAATGAGGAAAAATATAATCTAAAACCTACCTTTAAACTCGATTGCTGATAGTTCAATATTTTTCCGGGATTGTTGATGATGCACAGGTTCTTAAAAAATTGTATTTTTCCGGAAAAAAAACAATAACAAAACCATGAGACGTTTTTCTTATTTCGTTAAAGTTGGATTCAAATAACACGAACATGACATGCAAAGTACAGCCGACCACAAAATCACGTAATTTAATTTTAACGAAATCAAATGAATTTTAGGAAAGAAAACGATAAGTTGATAAATTTATGAAAAAAAATAATTTTCGGATTTATTGCAACCCGTGGCCCAAAAAATAACCTTTGAATATATAAATATCAAACTTGTTATTATTATCATATAATTAAAAATAATGTTTGTCTAATATTTCTTATGATCAGGTATGAGAAGAGATAGAAAAAAAGTCTGCCAAACCCAGGTTATAAAGGTTAGGTTCAGGTCTGCTACAGGGTGACCTTAAAATCTATTATAGATTTGTTTAGAAATTCTAGTTCTCTACTTAACAATAAAAAGTTGAAAATAGCCCAAAAAGTTAAACTATGTATTAACGGATTATTTCAAATTTAGGTTCAGGGGGTGAGTTACAGGGTGATATCAAAAATAGTTGTACAATTTACATTGTTAAAAACAACTTTGTCAGGGGTTTTACTTAGCAAACAAGAGTTAGAAATACCTTAAAAAATCATATCACTAACTTATTGTATTACCTTTAGAGCCAGCAAGTGAGCTACTGGGTGATATCGAAATTACTAGTGTATTTTTCTAAAAATCACATTTTTAGAAAACAATGTTGTCAAGAGCTTTCATTATCAAAAAATGCTTAGGAACACGTTAAAAAATCATAACATTAACTGACTGTATTACCTTTAGGTCCTTGGAGTAAGGTACAGGGTGATATCAAAATTAGTAAAACACTTTTGTAAAAATCACAATTTTAAAAATCAACTTTATCAGGAGTCTTGGTGAGCAAAAAATAGTTAGGAATATGTAAACAAACCACACCATTCACTAACTGCGTTACATTTAGGTCCAGTAGGTAAGATACTAGTAGTAAATTCTTTTATAAATCATATTTTTAAAAATAACTTTTGGCCTCACCTTACTGTTTACAAACCAAGAACATATAAGTTAGGGTTTCTTGAGCGATCTATTAAAAGAATATTACGTTAATTACTTTTCCGCACAATTTTACTTTTTCGCATCATTTTTACTTTCCTCACGATTTTTTTCGCACGTCCAAATTGCAAGAACCTTCCCGTCCACAATCGTTTTCAAATGAAAACCCGTTCTCCTACACACAAGTTTCATTTTCAAGAAGTGCTGCTGTACCGATGCTACCAGAAGCACCGAATGAAGAATCATGTAATGTGTTACAGCCTGTACAGACCAATATACCTTTCTCCATTCACTACAGTAGTAATTCTAAGCAGCAAACTGATCAAGGCATTTCTGTAGTGGGCCAAACACCAACCAATCAAATTCCAATAAGAAACGACGTTATTCAAGATGTTGCGTCATCTGATGTATATTGAAGCATGCAACAAACAGAAAGTGCACTTTCAATTTCAATATCTACCATCGTTAACTTTTTCGTTATTGTTATTTAAATGTTCTTTACATAAAGTTTCTTTTTAATATATCATAATAAAAAAATCCTGTTTTAATATTTTTCCGTGCATAAAAAAATCAAGTAAAAATAAAAGTTAAAAAACGTACGGAAAAGTAACTTTTCCGCACTAGTGCTGAAAAATTTCTTTTCCGCACGATTTTTGTTTTGTTAAAAATGAAGATATTTAGGACTCATTAAATGATTTATGTAACTATTCTATCTTACGTATCATTTTCTAGCATTATTATAAAATCTTTGCGAATTAAAACATGTTTTTTGATAAAGAAGATGGACAAAAACACTCGTAGGAAAAACATTGTACCTAATTCTTGCGGAAACTATCTTTTCCATCCTTGACGGCTTGCCCGAACTCCGCTCCGCGTCGATTGTGCAACTGCCGTCGCGTGCGGAAAAGTACCTCTTTCCGCACTTGTTAGGTAAATAACTATTGTACAAACAATTAAAAGCCTAAGCGATACAAAAAAATATTTATGTAAAAGATATTTAAAATTTAAAGATAAAAGACCTTAAGTGGGATGAAACTACTGCTTTTGTTGATTTGGAGTTTTCAGTAAAAATAGCTAAAGAAGTAAAGAAATATATCCCTTTATCAGACAACCAAATAACTATGTAGCGGTACAGGTATTAACAGATTTTTTGAAAGAAATGCAAAATATTGAGTCGCTTCACTTTGGAAGAAGTCTATATACAAGTAATTAAATAAAACTAAGAACGACATACGGGACAAAAATATTTGTGTGCAGGTTGTTGTTTGTCAATGTAAATAAATGTAATATTTATTATGTGTATTTGTACATTTTTATATTGAGCAAGCTTAATAATTATAAGGATTTGATTTGGCTCGGTTTGGTTATGTTAAATAGATAACTTGGGTGTTAAATTGTTGCCTAAAAAACATGCAAATTTGTGAAATAACAACGAAGAGAGTTTTTTCCTGTAAATAAATGTGCAGATTTTTATATTTATCGTGTATGTTTGTAAATGTTTACATTAGGCAAGCCTAGTGAAGGCTTTCGTTTTGTTACATTAAATATATATTTTAGGGCCAAGATTCTAAAATATCTTGTAAATTTGTTAATTAACAAATCAAACAAATGTAAAATATTTGTAAAAAAATTTTGATTTACTATAAATTTGTGAATTAACAACGAAGGCAGGCAGGTTTTTCTGTAAATAATTATTGTACATTTTTATATTGACCAACCTTATTTATATGGGTTTGGTTCGGTTTGGTTATACTTGATATGTATTATAAAGCCATGATTTTTTCAAACTAACTTGTGAATTTGTAAAAGAACAAGGAACCAAGATGTTGTTACGTAAATAAATGTAGGGATTTTTGGATTTCTTATGTGTATTTGTAAACTTTTATTTTGACCAAGGTTAGTTAGGGGCTTAGGTTGATTTGGTTATATTAACTAATATGTTTTAATGTCAAATTTTTATCATATTAACTTGTAAATTTGTCAAATAAATAGTAAAAGTTTTTCACGTAAATATATGTGAATATTTTTGGATTTATTTATTCATTTCACCCTGTAGCTCACCTCCCTTGTTTTTTAAAAACGTGATTTTTCAAAATCTTTACTGCTATTTAGATATCACCCTGCAGCTTACCTACTGGAAGTAAATGAAATTTAGTAAGTGGTATGATTGCTTAACGTGTTCCTAACTATTTTTTGCTAACAAACGCTCCTGACAACGTTGATTTTTAAAAACGTGATTTTTACGAAATTTTATTACTAATTTCGATATCACCCTGTACCTCATTTCCTGGACCTAACGGTGATACAGTCAGTTAATGGTATGATTGTTTAACGTATTCCTAACTATACTTTGCTAACAAAAGCTTCGGACAACCTTGCTTTTTAAAAATGTGATTTTTAGAAAATTTACACACACTAATAATTTCTATATCACCATGTAGCTCAATTCCTGGACCTGAAGGTGATAAAATCTGATAATGGTATGATTGTGTAACGTGTTTCAAATAATTTTTTGCTAACGAAAGCTCTTGACAACATTGTTTTTAAAAATTTGTTTTTTAGAAAATTACGCTTCTAATTTCGATATCACCCTGTAGGTCTCTCACGTCCTGGATCTAAAAATAATACAATAAGTTCATGATACATATTTTAATGTATTTCTTACTCTTATTTGCTAACTAAAACTCCTGACAGAGTTGTTTTTTAAAAATGTGATTTTAATTAAGATTTACTACTATTTTCTATATCACCCTGTAACTCACCTCCTGGACCAAAATTTGATCTAATCCGTAAATAGTAGTTTTTTAGGGCTATTTTCAACTTTTTATTGCTAAGTAGAAAATTAGAATTTTTTAACAAATCTATAATATTAGGCACACAAGAAATTTTACATAATTATACAAACATTATTTTTAATTATACGAATTTATAGAAAGTTTGAAATTTATGTTTTAAAGGTTTGTTTCTTGGGTCCCGTTCATTTTATTCATATTATGAACCTATTTTCAGGTCGGCTGTACGCAGTTCCCTGCCTATATGTGTGGCTCCCTCTAGGGAGCGTGTCGCAAACTTAAGTTTTCCTTGCACAAAGTGACCACGTGGTCGTGGCACCCCTGAAAAATTCCGCCTTCGACTTATTTTCGTCAGATGGAGACTGTGGCGACTATTCTTAGGGTCACTGCATCCTGAAAGCCTGGCATCTTCCAACGAGCGGATAGTTCACAACTTGCATTCCATTTGCTATTGGTTGACATAGTCAGGCGGGATTTTTAAAATTAAAACTCTCCTGTCCTCGTTTTGGGAGGTTGAAATCGGTGTTAAACCAAACTGAAACAAAACCTAACCGTGGTCAATTGATGGGAAACGTATCCTGACCGGGGCGTATCTGGACAGGTTAGGATACGTTGTCGAATAATTTATCAGGGTTAGGTTAACACCGATTTCGACAGGAAAACAGGATAAGGAAGCTAATTAAAAAAAAAATAATATGTTTTTAAAAAACAATAAAAAAAAACTCATCGGCATATGCATAGATTTAGTTAAATTCAATAGGTATGTACTGCACAAACCACTACTCTTTTTAGTCACTTACAACTAGTATATATTCGTATTTTACGCCGAAAGCTGTAAACATAAAGTTTGTTAAATGCTTGACTGGTGGCACCATCTCTTAATATAATATAATAATAATCTTAAACGGCAACGTTCAACATTAAAAAGTCAGCTGACTATTTCGACCAATAGCAAACGGAATGCAAGTTGTGAACTAGCCGCTCTCCCAGGGGTAGCGACACCAAACATAACCTCATTTACGAAAAACTCAAATCTGACACTGTCAGGAGCATAGCTTTTTTTATGTTTAAAAAAATTAAATGGTTTACAAATGTTACGTAAAGAACTGTCCGTCACATCCGGTATATAAATTTTACTGTCCAAATAAACAAACCTAAAAAAACTAAGTTTTTTATGATTTCAAATTTATTAGGACCCTGTGTCCAGCAGTCCACACAGCGAAGGAAACCAAAAATATAGTTTGCATGTTTTATATATATTCTAAAATATAGAAAACTATTATGTTGGGTTTTGTATTATTTAATAAATGTTTTATGCTCTCTACGGAATAAAGGTGTACGTTTAATCCCTTTTTTCATGGGCTAAGGTAGTATTTCTTGTCTCCAGTGATTGAAAGTAATTTCTTTAAAACCATAAAGGCAAAATATAGGTTTTTGGATTATTTTATTTTATCATAATACAAAAAACAAAAAGGAATATATACACGATACCGATTATTTTGTTCCAGCTTGCCGTAAGCTTACTTTACTTTGCCGATGGCTTGGTTCGTTTTGATCGTTATTGTGTCCTTAGGCATAGAATATTGCTTCCATATAAACGAAGCATTTAACTTTCTAGACTTCTCCAGGCTGTAAACCAGGAAACTGTGAAATTTTCGAAATTCTGTTTATTGCATCATTTCCATGCCCATCTCAAAGTAAGAATATGCTTTATTTTCCATCTTCGAGAAATGTAATTCGAACTTTTTCTCGAGTAAACTTAATTAGTTTGTTATGAAATAAATAATATTTTTCCACATTGTTTGTTATAAGGTCACTCATCGTCAAGCAAGCTTTACCTTGCTTGACGATGAGTGACCTTTGTTTGTTAGCATCTGACTGACTTTTGTTTAATGTAATGCCATGACAACTATCACTGCCCACTGTTTTTTTATATACTTGACATGCTAAAACTACAGTACGGTAAGTGGTTTAATACCTATTTATTTAGTTTATGATTATTATTATTTTTAGTATATAAAAATAAACCTTGGCATTAAAGTCCCTTTTAGTCACTTAGCAAATTATAGCCCTTCTTCCGGTCGAGCATGAAAATTCCCGCCGTGGTATTAAAAGTAAACACTGCACGCTCCAGGTTTATAATATACCTACTATTATTTTTATTATTGTTCAAAAAAAAGCGGGCGGCGAAGAAAAGGTCGAAAATACAAAAAGTCGAAAATACAAAAGTTCGAAAGTACAAAAGGTCGAAAATACAAAAGATTGAAAAACAAAAGGTTCAAACAAAGATCGAAAGTAGCTACACTGTAATGATTGCAAAACAAAGTAGAATTAAGAGACACACAGGTACACACACACACACTCATAGAAAAGTTTTTAAAAAATCAACATCCAATAAAAACTCAAGGTAGCAACACGACGGGTCGCAGAACTTTGTTCGAAAACATTTTCTTCGAACGGAAATTTTTATGAAAACCATTTCTTCTAATGAAAATTTGTTTGAAAACATTTTTTTTAAACGGAAATTTATTCGAACACCATTTCTTTGAACGGAAATTTGTTCGTAAGTAATAGTTGTTCAAAAACATTTTCTTCGAATAGAAATCATTTTCTTCGAAAGCAAGTTTTTCGATAAAAGACGCTCTAGACCTGGATTTCCAAACCTAACACAATTCATATAGTTTGACTACGGCAAGGTCTTTTTAACATATTTTTTCAAAAAAACCCTGACTTCTTTCCCGGGATCGTAAACATTCTGAAAATTTGTCTACTTTCCTCCTTTTGGAAGGTCGAAATCGGTATTTTCCTAAACTTTGTCAATTGATCGCAAACGTATCCGAACCGGTCCAGATACCTCCTGATATGCTCAATTAAGAAAGGTTAGAGTAACACCGATTTCAACCTTCCAAAATGAGGACCGGAAAGCTAATTTAGGGAAATCATTTTTCGACAATAGGTCTCGGTTGGTTCGGTTTGGTTTCACACCCTCTAGGATCCCGGGAAAGAAGTCAGGGAAGTTTTTATTTCCAAAAATTGTTAGAAAAAAACCCCATTAGTCGAACTATATGAGTTGTGTTAAGTTTGGCAAGCCAGGTCAAATTTTTTTTTCGAAAAATTTGTTTTCGAAAAAATGTTTTTGAACAAATTTTAATTTTAAAAAAATATTTTCGAACAAATTTCCGTTCAAAGAAAATGTTTTCGAACACATTTCTGTTCGAAGAAAATGATTTCGAAAAATTTCTGTTTGAAGAAAACGTTTTCGAACAATCTTTTGTTCGAAGAATATGTTTTAGAACAATTTTTGGTTTAAAGAAAATGATTTTCGAAGTTTATGCTTTCGAACAATAATATTAAGATATTTATATGAAATGTACTATAAAAATATAAATAATTAAGCCGAACCTTACGAAAACTCGAACTGTATTTGGGCATTTTTTGTCTTTTGATAAAATGTAAAATTCGGAATAAAAAGATACTAAAAAAAACCACAATACCAAAAACACCCAAAAAAAATGGGAAAAAACCTTGGAAAATAAATTAAACAGTGCGAAAAATAGCGTATAAACATCGTGATAAAATTTTCATTTTATCCCTTGATATATTATATACTATTAATAAACTTTTAACATAGAAATGTATTTCTGTCCTGTTTGTTTATTTATTACGTATTATTTTTATACAAAAACAGAAATAATATTTAAAAGAAAATAATTTTTAACAATAATACCTACAATAAATATTCATAACCCAAAAACTCAAGGAACATATTTTTTATTTCTTAAGCTGTATAAAAACGAGTTCTTTTTAAGTTCTATTAAAACATTTGTCTTTTCTCAGACTGTATAAAAATGAGTATTTTTCACGAATGTCTATGGAATTTTGAGTACGGTTTTGACACTCGTGTCGCTACCCCTGGGAGACGCTAGACTTCCAGGATGCAGTGACCCTAGTATTTTTAATTACACTATCCAAAACCTTATGGGCGCAGCTTTCGTGTTCGTTTACGACAGAGACAATTTATTATTTTCTCTCTGGTTTATGAAGGACTCAGCCGCATGGGCCGTCACTGAAGAACAGCAGTTTCTATATGGGAGGACCCCCCAGAATAAAAAACTATATACGTGCCTAGCTTTTTTAAAAAGTAAAAAAATAATCACCACTTCAATAATTTGACAGGATCTTCACTTAGTCAGATTTTTCTGGCAGATTTTAAAGAAATAATTTGACATTCCCTTAAAATTCCGTTCAAATATAACGGTGGCAACAGCGTAGAGCTAATTTTGTAGCGACCCTTCCACGACATGCAGTTAGTCCCTCTTTGTTAATTTTACCGTGAAAAACAAAGAAAGAAAGTAAACTTAGCTGACCTCATAAAGAAAACGAATAGGACTCATAAATTTGAAAGAAATGTGACGAAATGTGACGAAATTTGACATTTCAGTTTGTGTGGTTAATAGTGAATTTATTTACAATTTTTAAATTAAAAATTTTCAACAAATTACGGGTTTTTAATTAAAAACAAATATTATATCGTGACGCTACATCTATCAAAAAGTGGGAAATGGCCTTTTAGGTAAGTTTTTAAGTTTAAAAATTGCCTTTTAAACGAGAAATCTTAAGCGCCAGATTATGTCACATTTTGTCAAATTTCGCCAGATTTTTTGAAATGTAAAGAATTGACCCCATAATACTAGAAATTATCTAAGTAGATAAAGTCTTTAGGCATCTGTATACATTTTTAGAATTTTTTTGTTATATCACTCATAATAGCAAAAAAATAACAAACCTGTATACAATATTAAGTGGGGTTATTGATTAGAAGCAATAAGGAATTTGTTACCATAAACATCAGGATAACAAATCCTGAATTTGATAAATGAAATGTAAGAAGAATGAACCATGGGGGCAAAAAATCTAGGACATGTAGGTATTTTACCTTTCTAAGAAATGTCCTAGTATTTTTTACCCAATTGCAAGACCTTTTTACTTCTCAGCATCATTTTGTTTTTATTAAGTGACATTAGCTTCTAAAGAATTGAAAAAAAAATATAATAATATATTACATTTTAATAATATATATAAGAAATATAAATATATCTTTAAAAAAACTGTGCTAAAGCAAAATTTCCATTGTGCAAAAACTAAAATTGATAAAATTGACAAAACAAAAACTTAGAACATTATAAATAAATTATTGGGGAGGCAAAGAAAACAACTAAATTAAACTTAGAATAGATTCTGAAACTATTAAAGACACACACTAACAGTCGCAAACCAACTGAATACTCATTTTCGTACAATAGCAGACTCCGATACAAAAAATTCAACAATAACTCTATCAATTTGCACAAAACAAAAAAAAATCAGACTTTAACTAAGTAGTTTTCTTTTGTACCAACATCAACCAGCAAATGTTCCTGGATTTCGATGCTTGTACCTGCAGTTGGCTCTTCAGGATCAACTTCTATTGGTTTCACTGATAGGTTTTGACTTGGCACAGATGTATTCCTTAGTATTGTTTTGGAAGTACATAAGCCTGTAATAAAAAAACATATATAAGGAACTTTTTAAAAAAAAGGTAGTTTCTACAGTGTAAATTTTGTACTCTAGTACATATGGAATTCACAAAAAAACATGAGGTTTTGGAAATTGTCCAAGTATTATTTTGTTATGACATTTTTGTTGGCACTATTGATAACTTCACTATTATTGGAGTCAAATTAGTACAAAACAGAAAAACAATTAAATTGCACATTTTCAGAAAAAAAAAATTAAAAAGTATGTTTAATGTCTAATTTTTGTGGTTGTAGAGGTTTCTTCATAGACAAGGGGTGATCAGCTGCCCACAGTAGGTCTACAGGACTCCATAGGACACTACAATACACTACAGGATCAAGAATTAATTAAAGTCCTGTAGGATGGTGAACAAATTTGGTTCAGCTGATCACGCCTTGATCATAGATGAACACACAGGCCTAAATAAATTCACATGCGGCTTAGTGTTACATTAAGTAATCTCTGGGGTGGGGAGGGTTGCCTTTGTGTCATAGTCTTGGCCATAGGTGGTTACACTTTTGTGACATTTTTAACCTATTTCTTTATCAAAAAATCTGAAAAATGGTATGTTGTTGAGTTGTTTTTATGAGAACATTTTTGTTGTCAACATAAGGTATGTATGTATTTGAAAGTGGTGGCAGGCCCTTCTGGACCTCCATGCACTGTGACCACATATGGATCTATTGTGCCCACATACCTACATACTGAGTTTGACTAAAGTGGCATATTTTTTTTTCCACCCAGCACTTAAAAAACTCTGCAGATTACAACTAAATGATTTAGGCTTAGCACAACATAAGGTATACCTACACAACATATTTAATTTTTAATATATTTGTGGTTAGAAAATATGCTTGGAAATAGGCTCGGAAATAGGTATGTTTATGTCAAAGTCACAAAAGTGTAACTGCCTATGGCAAGGAATAGTCCTTGCCATAGGCAGTTACACTTTTGTGACTTTGACATAAACATACCTATTTCGGTTCAATTCGGTTCGGTTATAGACACTGAATGATTTTTTTATATTTTTCTTGAAAATGCGTTACGACAGGAGAAGGGCGGCAAAAGATCCTGAATTTTAACCTTACATAATTAAAGAATGTGGCCCTAAATAGATTTAAAAAGATATTTACCTAGCAATTTATCTTGAAAAGGAATTTCGAAAACTGTTCTGTAGAAATGCTTTCGTGGGATCCATATTGTCTTTTCCACAACGCCTTAGCCACTCTTGCAAAATAGTCTTGGGAACAGTCATTGGAAGGTGGAAATTTAAAAAAACTCATAAACGTAGAACTTCTAAGTTCGAATAGTTGGATTTACATCCAGAAACCGCACAGGATGATCCTGGGATTTTGCGATTCCGAAAATTGTTTAAAATATCGAAAATAACAATACAAAACCAAGATTCCACAAATTTTTTCCCTTAAAATAAATAAAAATGCGAAATGCACGGAAAAATTAACCTCACTTTGGATTCGCGAAAAAAATCAATAAGTTCGGTTGTCCTTTTTCATTTAATCTGAATAGAAAAGGAAAGACCACCCTATCAAACAGATCAAGGGTCTTTTGAGAAGGATGAGTAGGTTCATAGAAGGATGGCTCGACACCTTGAGGATTTTGTGACGTAGCGAAATTTGGAATATATGGGGCTTATGGAAGTGGACCGTCCTGTTCTCTGTGTACAGTCCTTGCGTTTTAATAGCCCTGGATGTCGTTATTTTAATTCTGTCAAAATGTCTGTCAAAAGTTATTTAAGCCAGTACCAAACCTAAATAGGGAACCCCTAAAGTGGGAAGAAAAAGTCTTTTTGTAGTTTTCCTAGACAGTCTGGAGAGTGCAGCAGTTCTGCACGCCATTGCAGATGGACGGCCAGCAATAAAAGGAGCAGGAACAGGCCCTCTAGTGCCCCTTACCAGAATGTGACGTTAACTTTGTGGCAGTTAATTAATATTCTGCAACCCCAAAGAGGTACTGCCAAACTCCAAGCATTGTTAAACCCTTATCTAATTTTGACAAAAATACTAATACTGTTAAACCCTGGCTAGCTATTGTCGTACGTGAACGATCCGACCGAGAAACGTTCAGTCGGTATGGGGCAGGAGAACAGATTTCACTTAAAACGCGTAAAATTCACTAACTCTGAAGAGCGGGCGACTATGCCATTGGTGGAGACAAGTCATTTCGCACAACACGCGACAACTCAGAGGTTGCTATTGGTCAAAGCATGTGATATGGATGATCACAGCGTTTAAGACTCAGAATAGAGCCCCAGGAGTTAGAACTAAGTATAATAAAGAAATAACGAATGCACTTTACTTGCGTAAATAAACAAATCTGCGTCTTTTTACTTTGATTAATCGGTATAAATTTATGTAGGCCGTAAATTAAAGACGACTTGACTAATTTAATAATTTGCAGTCAGAAATCATGAACCGTAAAGAATTTGGAACATTTTATGTAACAAGAAGTCAAAATCTCAAAACGTACAGTGGATAAATAACAAAAGAATCAGATGTTTCAGATATATCTATGTCTACCGCACGGACGCTTAAGAACATGAAACTATGGTGATCACGAGATACGAATAACATCAGGCAATAATCTCTTTATCTATAACTGGATAGGCCTTTACCATTAACGTATTAACCGGAGGAGACTAGGAAATAAGCAAAAAAATCGGCCGTCTAGATAAACAATTTGTTTTAAAAAACGTACTTCTGCAGTAAAGAACTCCTCGACTATTTTTGTTTTGTCCATAGAAAACTTTATTTTTTTTCTCTTTAAGAATCACCAAAATTATCCGATCGTTCCTTTACTTTTATTTCTTTTTTAAACCAATGCAACGGAAAAAGACGAAACTGTTCCTCTTACAAACCCTTACCAGATTAATGATACACCACCAAATATGGATATATAACAAGCGGTGATCACTTTAAATTGTGCTTCCAGCATTTATTTTGCTACTCGTTCGTTTTCCTTTATTAAACCAGTGACAATTGCGAGTTTTAATTTGTCGTGGTGAACCCGTAACACTATTAATGTAAATTTTTATTGTCAATGGGTATCTATTCAGCTGTAAAGTAAATTAAATTGTTGTTTTAATAAGTTAGGTATTTACTTTTAATAAATAAATATTTTGCCGCCGTCACTGGTAAATCGATCGACCCATTCAATGTATAAAGAATAAACATACGTCTGCTGTGTGTCGCACAGCGTTGCCATCTCTTTGAAGTATTAGGTTCACAAAATACCACCGGTAATTAGAACTAGAGAGAGAAATGTTGCACTGCTTAGCATTTATTGGCCTTGGCATTCATTGTATGTTCTTACTCTATAAAAACTCTTTAATTTTTTGCCTTAGCGTCCCATACACGTAATGTAGGGTAACCTCTAGCCTTGTAACTGACAAAACGAGCGTTAACCAGTATATTAGCTAGAAAAAACTTCAAACTGATAACCTTTGGAATCATACTGGACCAGATTTTTATGGTAAAGGGGATGGTCAATCTACTGATTTGCATAATGAATTTAGTAGCTTGGCCACTCCATTAATCACAACATGTGACACGTCATATGGAGTCATAATTTTAACATAATGACCTTATTTGGCACATTGTTGGTCTGTGTACCCTTGCTGAGTTTGTAAAAGCCACAACTATGGCATTATTGTAGCATCATAATTTAGCTAGACAGTATTTTATTCTCTATTTGATTCAAACGCAGTGGTACTTGGTGCGTAACGGGCTAAAATGATGTTAGATTTAAACCGCCTTGACGTTTGACTTAAAACCTGTGTCAATGTTGTTTAGCTGGCAGAAAAAAGGAGATATATAATAAAATCACGGATGAAAGATTCTAAATAATAGAAAACAGATAATTTAATGGATTTGTAAATATAGGAAGTATACAAGTAGTATTATTAGGATATAGAGACAAAAAAAAGATTTCAAACCGGCTTAAATATACTACTTTCTATAAGTTCTTCATTCTTAGATAAACATATTTATTTAAAAAAATTGACTAAGCTAGTATATTAACCCATTCCAGACGACGCGCTCTCCCAACTTTTTGGCACACGTACAGGAGCTTTTGCAGTAGTAGACAGGCGGCTGTCGTAAATAGATGACACTATAGAAAAAAAATACAATCTATTAGAAAGTAACCTTAAAATACAAAAACTAAAAATATTTATTTAAATGTTTCTATTGAGCTTAGAGATAATGTAAACTCAAGAATTTATTGAAAAAATAGGTACAGTAGAACCCCGATTATCCGTGCTTCACGGGACTGGACGAGGCACGGATAAGTGAAAAGCATGGATGATCCGAACATTCATATTATGTATATATACTCAAAATCTGACAGAAAAAAAAAGATCCTATAAGTTCATACTAAGTGTATATGTGTGTATTGCATAAAAAGATAACAGAACAAAAAATATAATTCTACATAAGGTTTTGGTCGAGTGATTTCCGGTAACACTATTTCGATAGAACTTCAAAAACACAATTTCGATGATGGGAAATCATAGCACGGATAATCCGCAGCCCGGATAATCGGGGTTCTACTGTACATATTCTTATTATAGCTAGACCACTAATTAAAGAAGTATCTTTATTAGAGATAAAGTAAACTCAAGAAACCATAAAAAATGTAGGGACATATTCTTATTATAATAAAAACATATTTCATACACAGGTAGCCAGACGTGACCGTTATAACTTTACACGACTTTGCCACGTTGCCGGTTGTCGCTTATAGGCGATGGTGTCGTTAATAGACGACGGTGTCGTTAATAGACGACGCTCGTCCGTCTGACAAGCAAACACTGTCGTCAACGTTCCGACACCCGCCCGTGTGCCAATGCAAAAAAAAATATATGTCTCCAAGGCAACGGCAGCCGTCCAGAAATAAAACGAAAAGGTGTGGTCAGTAGGCGACAACCGTCCGTCTACTATAAAAGTTACTGTCGTTAAGGGTACGACAGCCGGTCTGGAAAGGGTTAATAAATTATTAAGGAAAGCGGAAGTAGACTACTGTGCACAAAACGCAAACGTGCAGGAAACTTGCTTTCCTGCAAATGCCTAGCAACTAACATCTTAATTAGTAAATTTGTATTTGCAAGAATACGAAAGCAAAACATGTATATAATGTGTAAAATACACATTAAGCAAATCTGAGCAACCCTCAAAGCAATCACGTCGAGTTGTTGAAGCGTTTTGTCTTTTTGAAAGGGGTATTAAGAAAGCAATTTGTTTAATTCCCGGCGTATAAGATGTTTATATTTTATTGCTGTCGTGCGATTTGATACACCTGCTTTTACCTTTCCTGTTTGCACCTATAAAAAAAATCATGCAAAAAGCTAACCTTGACATTATCCCCAACTGTTGAACAGCCTGTTGTGGAGTGTAAAAATTTTCTTTTGATAGCTGGTTTAAAAGTCATAGTTTTGTTTTAAATGCATCAAATCTGATTCATCATTAATCTTGTTTACATCTATCTTAAGATCAAATCATGATACTCCAGATAGCATCGAGCTGCTGTAAATACCATACAGTTGCTTTTGAGAAATACAAAAATCCTTTAACTATACATTAATCAGAGTTTCAACTGAAGAAGATAGGTGAAATATTTTGTGGGAAGACTAAACACCTGCTATTATATGCTATCCATCTACCTATTTAGCCTTCTTCGATCAATCTTTGGACATAGGTCTTCTCCAATATCTTCCAATCTTCTCTCTCTGTCTTCGCGTTCAGCCATCTAATTCCCGCATGTTTCTTCAAATCGTCCGCCCATTTCATTTGGGGCCTTTCCTTACTTCTTATATTTTCCCAAGGTCTTCAGTTCATAATATATTTCTTCCATCGATGGTCTTTCTGTCTGATCTTATAACCCGTAAATTTTCATTTTAATTTTGGTACTTCTCCTATGTCATTCCTTATTACTTTTGTTTAAT
Source organism: Aspidapion aeneum (assembly GCA_963576565.1). NCBI lineage: Eukaryota > Metazoa > Arthropoda > Insecta > Coleoptera > Brentidae > Aspidapion > Aspidapion aeneum. Next base: position 114,218,825 of record OY755040.1, read on the forward strand.
TTTTGTATCTGTTAGCTTCACATGTAACATTTGTATTTCCATTGATCTTTGGGATTTTGTTACTTTATCCGTGTTTGTAAGTGTCTAGGTCTGGGATCTATAGGTAAGTACAGGAAGGATACATTTGTTATACACTTTCGTTTTGAGGTATTAAAGATATTTTTTATTTTTTTATATGTATGTTTAACTCGTCTCTTGATTTAACTGTTTGGTTTTCTTTTTTTAGTGTAATAATTTGTCCCAGATATATATATATATATATATATATATATATATATATATATATATATATATATTGTTTAGTGCTGCCAGTTATTTTTTGTTTTTGTTTTTATTTGAATTTTTGGGAAACCTAACCTTATATTTTATTTTGATATTTTTGGGCTATTTAGCCAAACCTTTAAAAAAGAAACTCCTTGTTTGGGAAAAATTCTGATCAGGTGATAATTTCTCTCTTTGTTGAAAATTATTTTCTTTTTGATCACCTGATCATTTTGGCAAAAATGATGGGCGCTTTGCACACGCTGGGAGTTTGAAGCGCCCCCCTGCATTTGACAGGGGAATGAAGAACCACTTCCGACAAGACACTGAAAGAAGTCACACGTGTTTTAAGATTGAGACCAAAATTTCAGCCACAAGAAAGTACGCGGCGCCGCGAATGAAACTGTGAAACTGCTGTTAAATGAAAGAAGGTAAGCTTCTAGCGTGTTGCCAATATTTTCCCTTATTTTAGTTCAATAAACGTCTGTTTTCCCAGACGGGGTGAATTTAGCTTTGGGGTAATTTTTTTGTGATATCTCTAGACTTCTCCCCTTCGGGCACAGCCGTCTATATATGTATACATATATATATACATATATATATATATATATATATATATATATATATATATATATAGATATATATATATATATATATATATATATATATATATATATATATATATATATATATATATATATATATATATATATATATATTCCTTAACTTACTCTACTAGATGAAAATGTATCAAAATGTGGATTAAAATTGCAGTTTTTTCAAAATTAGTTGTGCAGATTTATTGTGAACACCTTGATGAGTGTTCAATGGCATCTATAAGCTACTCTTAACTTTATTAACAAATTATGAAGAAAAATACAAGTTCTTAACTATGGAATGGCACTCCCTTGCGTCTCCCCGGACATTTTCCAACAAACCGCAAATACTTTACGTGAATTATTTATCACTTGTGACAGAAAAAACATGATTTTACATAACAAACACAAAACTCCCCAAAATGTAAATAAACAACAAATATGACATCTACCCACACTGGTTGCCCCCAAACCACAAAAAAAGACTAGAAAACAAAAAACCTACCCTTTTTGTCCGATGATTCACGAAAATTTTTGTAGTGAATTAAAATGGTAGTAATGCTGAAACATCGGTGTTTCAAATAACTATAAAATAGCTATTTTCGTAACAAGTGCGGAAAATCTTTTTTTCCGTACGAGACTGCCTCGTTGAGAGCACGACGTAAGAAATGGCGTAATGCAGTCGAGGTCGGAAATATTAGCTATCTAGCGTTAGGAAGAATTATTTTTTTTAATCATGCGGGAAATAAGAAACCTAACACTAACACGTTTAGCAGAAAAATTAAATTTCAATAAAAAAGACGCCATACATTTGAAATAAGCAAGCAACACAGCACTTAGTTACATGTATCCTATAATTTTTGTATCAGTATCGTATACTAAATAATGCATCTCTATTTTCTAATTTTTTGACCTAACCCAATTGGGTTTATTTACTGATTTCTCCACATTTTCTAGTTTATTTGGAACTGATTCTCTTGAGAGACGTAACAGCTCATTTGGTTAATAAGCATAACATTCTCTCACATATATTAATTTGACTTCTTATAAATAGCCACAAAAATATTTTGACAGTTATATTAGTTTTTTATTATTTTTAAACAACTTTCTAAAAGACCGAGTCAAAATCCAAACTGGAAATAGCAAATTACAGAGGTAATCCGCATTGCAGTTTAATGTTGGGTTCATCTGAACGCTTATAAAAGAGATAATAGGGAGCATTGTTAATTCAAACTTGAGAGTTAAGTTTTAGAGTAAATGCTTTGCCAACTAACCCGCAGGCGCCGCCAGCGGCGCGGTTAATAAAGTTTTACAATTTGACGCGCTAACGTTAAATTAAAACTGTACTGTCGAGATGTATGTTAGGCTTTATTAACATACTTTTCGATACATTTGAAACATAAATACATAATGGTCCCATTGCATCTATTAGCTTTACATGTAACATTTGTCTTTCCATTGATCTACTTGTATGTCTTTCCATGTAATTTGTTATTTTTCATTTTCTTTAATGCTCTCTTTATTTCCGCTTGACTCATTTCAGGTTGTAGTTTTGAGTTTATGTTCTTTACTTTTGTTTGCAGTTTCTCCATTCCATTCCATTCCTTTTTGTTTGGTAAAATTCTGTATAGAATAGTTGTGTTATATTTATAATATTTTCTTTAGCGTTAGTTTTTATGCCGTTCATATCCTGTATTTTAAATATTTCATATCTACCTAGAGTACTAGATATTTCATATTTCTGTTATTTTTGTTGTGTTTTTGCATATAAATTAAATTTAGCGAACACAAGTCCAATAGGAGGATCAAAACTTAAGAAATTCCAAAGAATATAAACCGTAAACGCAGCTTTTTTGCAAAATTGCACATAAAAACCTAGACCTATTATTTCTGTGAAAACCGACGCGACGCGTCGCCAAGTTGGAGGATCTTTTAGTAAAATGTTATAATAAACAGCATCCTTTTTTGTGATATTCTTTAGATCGAGAAAAAAGAGTTTGCTATAAGTTTCTATTTTGAACTCTTTATCCCTCCAGGGCGCCATTTCAGGCATTGCAGTCACATCGTGTCTTAACGAGTTATCCCATTAAAGGGATTTTTGTAAGGAATATGCCTAGCTCGAAAGTCTGGACCTAAACCCGCGGTAATCCAGTTAGTGCAAATTAAAAGCTAATATACGGATCGCTAAGAAAATCCCGCGCTTGTTTTTCCTGAAGATAAATCTTAGGAATAAAAGCGAATTAAAATTAACTTTTGTCTGATGTTTTATTACAAATATCATTACAACTCCTTTGTTAGATTTAGTTCTGGATATTTTGATAAGAGAATGTGCAACGCGTTATTTCGGAGAATGCAATCACGTCTGGTAATTTCAATCGCGGTATGTTTTGCTGAAATATGAGTGCGTTCAAGTAGAAACCCTGTCAAGCGAGCTTGGCGTAGTGGCGTCACGGACTGAACGGTTTGATGCAAACGGAAAGCCTTCAATGGTTTTATCTATCTCTATCTATTTAACCTTCTTCAATCCATCTAGTTTCCGCGTGTTTTTCAAATCGTCCGCCCATCTTATTTGGGGTCTTCCCTTACTTCTTTTATTTTCCCAAGGTATCCAGTTTACAACACATTTCTTCAATCGATCATCTTTCTGTCTGATAATATGACGGCAAATTTCCATTTTAAATTTGCTACTTCTCCTGTGACATCCCTTACTTATATTTTATCCATTCATTGCTTTTTCTATCTGTTAGCTTTACATGTAACATTTTTCTTTCCATTAATCTTTGGGCTTTTGTTACCTTATCCCTATTTGATTTTATAAGAGTCCAGGTCTGGTATCCATAGGTAAGTACAGGAAGGATACATTTTTTGTTTTGACGTACTGAGAATATTTTTTATTTTTTAATATGTAGCTTAATTTAACGAATGCTGCCCAGGCGAATCTTACTGGTCTCTTGATTTCAGCTGTTTGGTTTCTTTTTTTAGTTTAATTTATTGTCCCAGGAATATACTCGTATATTGCTCTACTTGTTTTATTTTATTTTGGTTTATTCTGATCGTAATATCTTCATCTGTGTTTATTATGATCTTAGTTTTAGCACAAAAAATAATGGTTATGGTTTTAGTGTCGTTCATACTGAGACCTATATTTTTAGCTGCTGTCTCCAGTTCTTCCAGCATGTTTATCAGTTCTTCTTTCTTGTCTGTTATTAAGGCGATATCATCAGCATATCTTCGGCGGTTGAAGTATTGTCATTATATAAAATTGGCCACCAAAACTATAGTATAATAGGGGTGCACCTGCTCATCTTGCCCTGCTCTCCACTACAAAAATTAATATCTGGTCCGGAGTGCGTTGGAAAATAAAAGGCGAGGGTAAGAGTATGGTAGGGTAAGGTGACGGCGTCATAGAAAAGGCGCAAATTACCCTAAGTAAAAATCATCTTCTAGATTTTTGATTGCATGGTGATGGTTGACAAATGAGCAGCATTTTTACTTTCAGCAGTTTAATTTTTAAAAAAAACTAGTACTAGGTAGGATTTTTTCTTCACTTTTTAGATATTTGGAAAATGATTTTACAGTAAACTGTAACTGTAAGTGCGTGATATCTATTCATTCAAGATTGTAATTTAAAAATTTGCCTGGTAAAAACGTAAGCTGATGTAATACGCCCTCTGTCGCTGTTCTTTGTTCTTAATCCCCCCTGAAACACAGCGTGTCCCAAGGATGTGTTCGGCGGCATCTTGACGTACCAGGGCGCTTTCCGAGCATCATCTCTAGTGAAAAAATGAACCTTGAGGTGCTCGGGTTAGCTAATCGAACGCATCCTATGACTGTTGGTTTGCACCCTTAAGCCCATCACGCACAAAAATGCATAGCGCATAGTGGTATATATATATATCTTATGGAAATGTCCATCACACACGAATATTGCATAAAGGCGTTATGCTAGTCCCTTAACCTCTGGTTTTGGATGTGTTCTTGTTCGGTTGGTTTTTATGAAATTTAGTTTGTATTTTGTGCAGTCTGTGATTATTTTGAGATAGATAACGATGAAATAATTGTGAGATGGATAACGAAGAAATATTTTTGAGATGGATAATGAAAAAATATTGAAAATCTGTCATCTCACAAACTTTGTGTTTGTTACATTTTGCGAATATCGCGGGATTATAGTCAAAGTGGGATTAATCCTGCATATTATTTTTGAGTCTATGACCCATATAGAGGTGCAACCGGCGACCTTTATCATATTGAGCTGCAGATGACGCTGAAATAAATTCATCTAGTACGCAATATTCAGGGACTGCTAGTACATTTTAGTTACATGTGCTAATTCCGAGGTCCATGCCTATTATACAAATGCCATTAGATTATAGTAAATGTCTCTGAATATTACGTACTAGATGAATTTATTTTAGCGCCATCTGCCCCTCAATATGGTAAAGCTGGCCGGTGGCACCTCTATATGGGTTATTTACTCAATGATATTTTACACGGTTCCATGATATTAAGGAATCTGGTTATGCCGGTATTATTGTATTCCCTAGAATTTTACGGGTTTAAAATTTTAGAGAAAAATATCAGAGCATTCACCGTTTGGAGCTAAACAGTTGTTCTCAACCAGCTGATAGAGGTAAGAAGAGGAATTGAAAAGATAAATGTTTTGGTATTTATGTCATAAGCTACATTAAAAAATTATGTTAGACCAAGGTCTGTAAAGGATAGGTTCCGCCTGGTAACTATATGGTCGAAGCGATGTGAGAGGTGACTGTGCGTCATTTGGAGTGCCACGATTTGATTAGAGCGCTTTGTTTACATGTGTTTTTAAGTATTTTTAATCTTCAAGGGTTTATTTTTTACATTTGTGGTGTTTTTTCGGACTACATTTATTTAAAAACTGTATAAATATTTGTTCTTATTTACTTATACTTTCTACTTGTAGTTATTTTAACGGATTTAGGAAGCTAAAAGCTTCCCAAGGCATTGTGCCTTTGTTATATTTGGTATAAGGTAAATTTATTATTTTGGTATAAGGTAAATTTAATATTTGAGTTTTTATTTATTTTATTAATATTGAAGAAGTAATCCATATCTCTAAATGGAGGTTTAAGTCACGAAAGTTTCGACTTATGCGGCCATCATCAGTGATCTATTGCTAATCTACTGATGATGGCCGCATAAGCCGAAACTGGTATGATCGAAATAAATTTAGTGGAGGACGACTTAGAGTTTTCAATTTTCGTTTATTAATATTGTTATTAGAGACACTTTAAGAAAAATAACAAAACATATTTACATTTAAATCAATAAAGAAACACAAGAAACTTAAGGTTATCCTACTATATTAAATGCGTTTTATTTAAATGGGCACTTTGGATGACGTCATTTCTCGCGTTTCAACAACTGGCTCCGATTGGTCAGAAAGTTACCAGGTAACCTATCCTCTATAGACCTTGATGTTAGACCTTGTATACCGGCTGCTAAGACAATCCTATTGGCTTTTTAGCAACAGAAAGCGAAACGCGAGAATGGAGGACGGTTTAATATTCTAATATACGGTTGAGTAAACCTTTATAAGCGCTCTATAATTATGACGTATAGATCGTAATTAAATTGTGTTCCGCATCAAAGACGCCCAAAGCCGCTTTACTGCTTATAGTGCTTTTGTCTTAATGGAAGCGTGCTTGCGTGCTGTGTCCTGATTTATGTCGTATTTTTTAACACATATGAAGCTGTTTGATGATTCACTTAATCTTGATTTATTTTATTTAGGTCGCAGGTTTAGCTTAAAATAATATTTTAAAATTAATTTAATTTCCATATCCTGAAAAAATAACCTAAAGAAACGTAAATTGATTTTTTTAATACTTGTTATCTTCATAAAAAACGCATACATACAGGTAGTGGCGCACCAGCGTGTAATCTCTGACAGTTTTAATTTGGTATGACGATATGTTATTGCCATCAAATAAAAAACCTATTAAATACAAAAAATGCCTTAATTTAATATTAATACCAAAGGTCGCCATTAAAACAACAAACAAAACAAAAGAGTTTAGTATCTAGTGGGGGCCCTATTTTTTTCAATAACACTTGCATCGCTTAACTCTTTAGCATTTTGTGGTATTCCAGTTTCCTTGGTTATTAATTTTGCCAAGTCTGAGAGTCTTGAGATCAGGGCGGACTGTTGGATGCCCAAAGAAGAGTCTCAATATTATTGTTTTGAACCCACTGACGAACAATATTAGCAGTGTGCATGGTTTAGTTTTCCTGTTGATAAACGAAGTCGTTGGTTTTATAAAACATCTGCATAGGTGGTCCAATAAGATTTCAACATATCGTGCACTGTTGAATATTCCTTCGATTTGCCAAAATACAGCCAAGACTATAGCACTAAACCAATCCCACATATTCTTCTTAATTTGGTTGTTGTATTCTCGATTAAATCTAGAATTTGGAAGACGATATACTAAAATTCTTCTACTACTCGAAAATGACCGAAAAGAAGAAGTCATTATCATGAAGAACATTATTTAGTGCAAAAATAACCATGGTCTGTTCCGTTCTTCCGTTAAAAAAGGTTTTTTAGCAGCAACCCGACAGGAAATTTTAGATATTTTAATCTTTCTGTTAATAGTTAATAAGGAACCTGGAAATATCGTCACATTTTCTGCTTCAACCGACGTTGCAAAATGATTTTGTCTAAGGTGGTCGATAAGCCTTTCATCTTGTAACTCTGAACCAGTCTTTCGTCCTGATTCATGTTTTCTATCCGTCTAATTATTTTATGCCTAGAGTGTTTTCCATTCCAAAATGAGTGGCCGCTCTCCTTATAGACCAGACGTCTTACATAACTTGAGTTACTAATTGTACTTTTATAAATTTGCGGAATTTTTTACTTTATTGACGCAAAACGTCAGGTATTTTTAACTGGTGAATAGAAAATGCATGTATGCGTTTTTTATGAAAGAAGAGTACCTTCCATAAAAAAAGGAAATGCAAAGAATGTTGGCAGCTATTTTTTACTACTTAGCCATACTCTAAAAATAGTAAGTTTATTCTGAAGCTCAGTGTGCTTGGGGTGACATTAGTCACGTGTTTGAACACTCTCGGTGCTAATAGAACAGGAAAATGAACTCTAGCAAAGTCTCGTTAATACCTACATGGATTCTAGAACGTAAGCGGACTGGAGTAGACCAGAGTTACAGTTAAACATATAAGATGGCCGCCTATCGGCTATTGTTTTTAGTTGGACATTTCGTTCTTTGGTTAAAAACATCAAGTGCTTGGCAATCGAATGTGTTTATTTTTAAAATCAAAATCATTCTGGAATCCTAGAAGAATCGCAGATTATGCGGCCCCCACTAATACACTTAGTATTAATCCAACTTTCGAAAAACTGCCAAAAGTAACAACATCTGATAGTCCTAGCCATTTTGACAAGGCCACGAATGAATCAAAGTATATCTAGTTACATTCGTTGGGATGCCTAACGGGTTGCCTAATATTGCCCGCTTTCTGCTTTAAATCAATTATTAGCGATGGACCATTCGATTATTTGTTCTCTTCTATTAAATACAAGAATCTAAGAGAGAGCGTTGAACCAAGAAACCTCAAAATATTATGCATTTTCAATGTTCTTTTAACCAAAGATAACCTACCTCCGAAGCACGGTGGATAGAATAGACCGGTGTTCAGATCTTATATTCTTATATATGTCGAATTTTCCACGTCACTGGTGGTCCAGCTGATTGTCGTAAACAAAAGTTAGATCTGATATGAACAATGGAACAACTAATATGTTTTGAATTTTTTGAAAACTAAGGCAATTTTCCTACTATTTTCTAGTACATCCTTATAAAATGTAATTTTCTAGACGTATTGTTGTTATTTTTTTTAGCCCGCTTTATTTTTTTATTACACAAAACTTAAACTACAAGTCAAACTGAATGTGATCGTTTAGTATCAAAGGTGAACCGAGGACTATTGGGTAGTAAACAAAGATGTCGGTTAGCGGATGATTTTTGAAGCTGAAACGACCACATTATTTTCTTCGAATTTTAATTTTTGTGTAAAAAAAAATGAAGCGGGTTAAAAAAAATAACGGTATGTCGGAAAAAATATTATTTTATAAGAGTATACTAAAAAACAGTAGAAAGTTTAGTTTTCAAAAAATACAAAAATCATTAGTTGTTCATTACATATCTAACTTTTGTTTATAAAAATCAGCTGGACCACCAGTGACGTAAAAATTCGACATATATTTATAAGATCCGAACACCGGTCTATTCTATTCACCGTGCCTCTGAAGCAGGGATATTAATGGTTAATAAAACAACGAAAATGCATGATTTTTTGTCGTTTCTTGGTTAAACACTTTCTCGCTCTTCTTGCATTTAAAGGAAGAGAACGAATAAGCGGTCAATCCATCGCTAATAATTGACTTGACATTACCATCAAACGCATGCTGTACCCACTATTTTTATTTTTTTTTGGTAGTAAAGCGCAATCTTAACTTCCTATTATTCTTTGATTTTAAGGAATATCGGGATGAGGTAGGAAAATCTATAGTTTCGTTTTAAAACCAAAAAAAATTCATCCATAAGAGCCAATGTAATGCTCCCTGAGGCTTAAGAGCAAAGGTACGGATTAGATTATTTATTTCTGGTTTCTTTTGAAATAGGTGAAAGAATTTCCAAAGAACATCTAAATCTTGCGTCCCTTAATCGCAGTTTACCGACATACCCATTAAACTCGGCACATTTCTATTATTCTACCCAAATTTATGAAGCGGGCCGGGCTTTGTTAACAGAGCCATTAACACATCCGGCTAATGGTCTTTTTTTCTTTAAGTGGCAGTACATTACGTCATCAGATTTTTGGGCTTTCTTTTTGATTCTCGATTTACTCTAAGCTTGTCTCTTAGTAGATAAGTTGACCTCTATTCGTTAAAAGCAGCGCACCTCAAACGATAAATAAAGTATTCGTCCTATGAGGAAAATATAGCCCAGTTTATACAAACTTTTAACTATCGGGCCAAGGGGGTGGTGATGCACTTTTAGAAGCAGTATCAGGTGTGTGGAAGCCACTTAGACTTTTTTAAAACTGGACATCTTTAAATTAAGAACAAAAAAAAATTATAATGAGCTTCGCTTCCTAAAGCGCTCCCTCTACGATGAGTATCCTTAGTTTTACCAGCTTACGTACGTAGAAGTCCCAGATCCACCGGCAGTACTACGGGGGAGGGGTTAATTACCCCCCCCCCCCAGAGCCCGAAAAATATATATTAGGTATAAAGGCTGGTAGCTGCTAAGTTAAAGACTAAAAAAAATATTTTTGTTGGCTTTAATATGTTTACGATAATAAGCGCATAGGAAAAAAACGTCAAAGAAATATGCGCAAAAGAAAAATGCGTCTACGAAAAAAAAACGCACAGAGGAAAAACTTACAATAATAACACCGGTAGGTACACAAAATTAAGAAGTGGTCTGTACATTTGGCGAGACTTATAGACAAATAAAAATTTTACATTATACTAGATTAGACTAGAGACTCTGTATGTATAACATATTTTAAAGAAATTCTTTAAAATATGTCATACATTCAGAGACTATTTGACCAATGCGCAGAACTACTTTATAAATCTACGTTTACATCATTCATCTTTTTTTTTTGCAATTTTTTGCAATTTTCAGAGTATTGCTCAGCTTTTTTTGTATGTGCGAAAAATGGTAACGTTTTTTTTATTTAATTTTCTTGAAGTTTTATGGTGTACAGTCAAGATGAACCCCGCATTCGAATTCAGCGCATCTTATATAAAAGAAAGGTAGGTCTGATCAAAGGTGCAGACCACTTTTTTATTTCGTGTGCTGGTTCTTTTTCGGTGTGCGCTTTTTGACGTGTACGCTCTTTTCCTATAAGAATCTTTCCTGTGTGCTTTTGTAATATGAGCTTTTTTCCTGTGCCCTAATTAAGTCACCGCTTGACCATTACCCTCCCCCAGAATTTGACTCCAGAACCGCCCTTGCACAGATCAAAAGACACTTTGGCAACTTCAATCAAATATTTGTTCTAAGGTTGTTTTATTTTTTAGATAATTCAAAAAATAAATAGAAATATAAAATCAACCACAAACATTAAAAACAATTAGGTTAGGGCAAATACGTTAGATTATAAATATGGGGCATACCCATTCATTCTTATACACGATGCTTGAAGCCAGGACCCTCATTTAATTCTTAATGTTATTTTTTTCGGGCAGACAAAATATATTTTTGAACGACAAAGCACATGCATGCGTACTTAAAAATTCGCGTCTGCGATTTTAAATTTGCCATTGTTAAAGCTAGCTTAAGTTCATTTTTCCAGGGTAAACGTATAATTCTCACTTGCTCCCCATGATATAAATTTTTACCCGACCCACTGGAAACAGCAAAAATAAATTGGCTCTCTTAAAAAAAGTAACATAAGTACAGGAAAAATCTATTAATAGTGATGACGCTGGCAATTAATGCTGACGTTATATGTCATGCCGCGCAAGCTGCTGTACCAATGGCGTATATAGAAAAAAGTTTCGGGGGGGGGGAGACTGTTTGGGGGGAGGGGCCGAGACCTCATGAGGCCGTATTTTATGCTATTTTATGTTTGTATTCATGAAATATGTAGAAAATATCTATAAACATCTTAACTTCGGGGGGGGGGCCGGGCCCCCCAGGCCCCCCTTATTTACGCAACTGTGCTGTACCACCTTTCTTTGAAATATTGCCATTTGATGATCAAGAAGTTAGCGAAGCACCCATCGCAGATCGAATCGTGACTAGGTGGATAATTTGCCGTTAATTATTCGTGAATTAGTTGTGGAAAAATTAATTTTGTCGCTCTTATTTTTGACCGTTTAACGGCAAATTATCCACCTAGTAGCGATTCGATTTGCGATAGGTGCCAAAATATGAAGTTAGCGAAGCAACCAAAAAAACGGTCAAAAATAAGAGCGACAAAATTAATTTTTCCACAACTAATTCACGACTAGCGGCAAATTATCCACCATATTCGGTTTCGATAGGTCATGTCTAAAGCCATTTTTGACAAGGGTGCTTCGCTAACTTCATATGAAGTTAGCGAAGCACCCAAAAAAACGGTCAAAAATAAGAGCGACAAAATTAATTTTTCCACAACTAATTCAAGGCTAATTAGCGGCATATTATCCACCATATTCGGTTTGTCTAAAGCCATTTTTGACAAGGGTGCTTCGCTAACTTCATATGAAGTTAGAGAAGCACCCTAAAAAACGGTCAAAAATAAGAGCGACAAAATTAATTTTTCCACAACTAATTCACCACTAATTAACGGCAAATTATCCACCTAGTCACGATTCGATCTGCGATGGGTGCTTCGCTAACTTCATGCTCATTGCCATTTGTCATAACTATAATTCTGTTTCGGAATGAGCTAGGAAACTCAAAACTTTGATCAGTCGTAGACCTTGATGGAGTGAACAATCCCTTTAATCCCATAAAGCAGTTACAAACGTTGAAAAAACGTCAAATTTGCCACTCACTCACTCATAGATCATCAAAATTCTACTGTACTTCCAGACATGCTACAAAGCTGAAGTTTGGCAGACTGATAGAATTTATTATCAAACCATTGAAAATAATAAAAACCTCTATACACTTAAAGTTATAAAATACAGTTAAAGTTATGTAAAATTAACATTGTCCACCTCCAGAAACTCTAGAGGGCTTTCGCAGACTGATAGAAACTGGTATAAAACTATAGGAAAAAATTTAAAAACCTTAAAATTTCGATTTATTTCTTTCCCCTATACATGTAAATTTATGTAATAGCGATATTGCCCACTTCCAGAGACGCTAGAGAGCTAAGCTTTGGCAGACTGCTAGGAACTGTGAGAAAACTATAGGAAAAAATTGAAAAACATCAAAACTCTTATTGAATTCTCTCCCCTATACTGCCGTCCTTAGTAAGACCCACCTATCTACGTTTTTACTTATTTCGAGAAAAGCGAGTTTAAAGTTTAAATGCTTGCTAAGAGTACATAGTAATATTTGTTTAGTTTGTAAAAATAAAATACTTCCGAACAAAAATTTGGGTCGTTTTCTTAAAAAACAGATGAAAGTAACCTATTTAAAGCAATTTTCGGTCCTAACTCATTTTTGATTTTTTTGCAGATAGGTGGGTCTTACTTAGGACGGCAGTATATATGCTAAGTTATGTCAGACTATTATTGCCCAATTCTAGAAATTATACAAAGCTGGGATTTGCCAAACTAACAGAAATTGATAGAATTATAAATTTACTCATTTCAAAAGGAATACTAAGAAAGGTAAAAGCTAAGGCATCACAAAAGTTTTGAGCATGTTCCGCAAATTAAATACGAAGTCCGGTGACGTAGCTTTTAAAAAACTTTTTATTTGAAAAGACTACAAAAAATACTTATAACTAAAATGACCAATACAACTTGTAAAAGTATAATGATACCTAATTAGACCATTTGGGTGCATATATAAACTTCAATGTACGGCGTCAGCAATATATTTGTTATTACAAACAAGATGAGATGTTATTATTCCAGGGATATTACTCCTCCACCCTTAGTTTCGTCAACGTCCTCGTTGATGAGTTTTTGGAGAACCCTTAAGGGAATATTTTTTGTCTTTGAGGTTTTTTGTTTTCGCCAAAAATAGAAAATAAAAATAAATATCAAGATTACTGCCAAACATAAAGTTAAGATAATGTAATTTTGGCTTTCAAAATTAAGTTCCTGTAGGACTAAAGGATCCAAAAGGTCTTCCTGCATTTTTTGCGGGTTTTCTAAATGTCTTATCTGCAAATTGATAGACAAGTTTGTTTCAGGAAGCTTTATTATATCTGGCAATGAAACAGAAATGTTATTTATTGATAATGAATATTTATTTTGATTAATTATTATGTCACACTGGCTGTTAATAAGATAACAGTTTTGAAGTGTGGTTTTCTGAAACTGGAAGCAATTTTCGTAAATTGTTTCGGAGTTTTTTGTACAGAAAAGTAGACCACTTTTATAAGTTAAAGTGTGAATTTGAAAATTATTTTTTACTGTGGCGAAAGGGCAATTTTTTGGTAAAAGGCAACTATGTGCAATGGGGTTGAAACAAATCCAATTTGAGTTAATTTCAGAGCATTGCTGATACCATAAATTGTTACAATAGTATTTACTGGGGCTAATTAATATTTTTGATTCATTATTAGGTATTGGATAAACTATCTTAAGACTACAAGAATATTTTTCAAAGATTGGTATTTTCACTACAATGATTGACATATCTTTTAACAGAATAAGGCCAGTTTTACATATAAGAGTTAATTCTGACAGGTGTTTTAGTGGCCATAGAGAATTTTTTGGATAATGAGCTGTCAAATATTGCCAAATTTCTCTAATTTCATTGACATTCAAAATTTCTAAATCTAAAGTTTGCAGATGCGCAAAAGATATCATTCTCAGCATTTTTTCCAAAAATTTGTTTAGTTTTGAGATTTGTAAAATTTGGTTTTGCATACTGAGTAATAACGTGATTTCATTATTCAATTTTAAAATTTCGAAGCGAATGCATTTTGCGTTTTTATTTATAATGTTTACATTTTCCTGGAATTTGTTTATAATATTCCCGGCAAATGAACTAAGGTCATTTATCTTGTGCATCGTGTTAATTTGATTTTGTTTCAGTATTTGTAAGTTCTGCGTTATTGTGTCTAGGTCGGTATTATCTAGGTTTCCTGTGACAAATTTAATACCGCTTCCCAGTAGGTTGAATAAACCACGTTTCTTTCTAAGTTCATTGTTTTCTAAAGAATTTAGTTTTTCATAAGTATTGTACGTATCGTTTAAGCATGATTCAAGGAATTGAAATTGTATTTTTAATAAAGTATTATTAACTTGATTGACTAAAGGGGATAAAAATAGGGAATTAGTAGTAAAAAGTTGGCTTAGAGACGTTTTAATTTTTGTCATATTAAAAGGTATGTACATAGTATGATAATGGCTTACAACTAAAGAAGGAGAGATTTCTTCGGTGTAGAATCCATTATTGTCCAATCTATTGACCTGAAGGGCCTGGTTGAGGTTCGTCAATGTCAGGAGGGACAGGATCAGGAACCTGGAATGATTTAGGTTTTTTCCTGAGTCTTTTTATTTTTCTGACATGTGTGTTAATTGGTTTAGTTTTTGAGATACCAGTTATAACATTTTTATTGACGTTAGTTACTTTGGTAGGGATAAATTGGGGGTTCATTTTATTTCGAAGGGTGTTTTTTCTAAAGATAGTTTGATCTTTTTGAATTTGAGGGGGCTCTTCGGTGTTTTTATTTTGTTTTTGTGTGGTGTGTAACTGTTTTTGATATGCTTTTTTGAAAACTTGATCGTGAAAAGGTATTAGTTCTTTCTTTCGTTGTTCATTATATTGTTCAAAAAGAGTGAGGTCGTTATTTATGTTTGGTTCGTTCACATAAGGGCCATATAAAATTGAAAAGGGGGAACAACCGGTAGTAGAGTGAATACTTTGGTTATATATTAAGATGGCTGACGTCATTATGTTTTGAGGTGTCTCATCGGGATTTTGCATTTTCAAGATACGTAATTTTTCTAACAAAGTTGAATGTAACCTTTCGATGGGGCTATTAGAAGAGGAGTTAGCGGGTGTTGTATAATGTAAATCGATACAAAATAGTTGACAGAACTCTTTAAGGAGATTGTTGTCAAACTCAGTTCCTTTATCTGTCACAATTTTTTGACAGGTGTTATGGTGGGAAAAATAATGTCTTAATTTGCTAAGAATAGTAACGGCGTTTCGATCGGAGATAAAATAAGCTTGTGCATATTTTGAAAATGAATCAATGATAGTTAAAAATTGACAATTTGAAAATCGAAAAACGTCCATATGAAGAGTTTTAAAAGGTTTTTCGGCCAATAAGGGTCCTTCATATGCTATTTTGTAAGGGTGTCTTTCGTACTTATTCTGTAGGCATATTTCGCAGGTGTTTATAAAGTTGGTAATAGAGTCTCTTAGTTTAGGCCAATAATATTTTTGTTTTAAATGATTGTAGGTTTCAGTTATGCCGTTATGATTAGATTTGTGGTAATTTGCTATTATTTCTGTTTGCTGTTCGGTATTAATGACATCTGTTACATAAATGTTTGAAAAAATAAGTTTTGCATGAGGGTTTAAAATTGAGCTAACTATTCTTTGAAATTCGAGTTTGAGTTCATTATTTGGGATATAAACCGTGAAAAGTGAATCGGGTTTTACTATTTCTTTTAAGATTTTAAGAATGCATCCTTGTTGCTGATCTTTGTTTATTCGCACAAAGTTATGATTTTTCTTAAACGGGTTTGTATGGAAATGTTTGTATTCTTTACCGTAATCGATTATTAATCGATTAGTTGCGTAATTTAGGGGTAATTCTGAAATCGGTAGGTATTTTCCGTCTGTGTCGTTGTTCGAGTGAACGGTGACGTCAGAGTCGTTATCATTCTGAACTTTGTCAGTTTCAATTGGTTGAGAAGGATTTAAGTTTGATGTAGATGGTTTTGTCATTTCATTAAGGCGAGTTAGGTTGGTTTGTGTTTCTTGGTAAATTTCGTTAATGACGTAATCGGAGAGATTAAAATCGGTTAGGTCCGCAACTGAGTGATCGACGTTAGGGGATATAGACATGACGTCATTTGTTTCGTGGGTGTTGATGTCTATTCTTGAGAGTGCGTCAGCAACGACATTTTCTTTGCCTTTTTTGTATTTTATTTCGAAGTTGTACTCCTCTAGTTTAAGTTTCCAACGAATTAAACGGGAGTTTGGCTCTTGAATTTTTGACAGCCAAACTAATGGATTGTGATCGGTTTCTATGGTGAATTTTTGTCCGTAAAGATAAGGTCTAAAGTGTTTTGTTGATTCTAGAATAGCAAGGAGTTCTTTTTCTATAGTAGAGTAGTTTTTCTCGGCTGAATTTAAAGTTCTGGAGTAATATGCGATCGGTTTATTATTTTGCGAAAGGACAGAGCCTAGAGCTATGTTTGAGGCGTCTGTCGTAAGTATAAAGGGTTTTGTAAAGTCGGGATATTGAAGAACGGGAGAGTTTGTTATAAGTTCCTTACATTTTTGAAAAGCATTTTGATATTCCTGATTTTTAATATTAATTTCGCTCCCTTTTCGTAGACATCGCGTGAGAGGAAATGTAATTTTAGAAAAGTTCTTTATGAATCTGCGGTAGTATCCTACGAGACCTAAGAAAGATTTTATTTCTTTTTGTGTTCTAGGTATAGGGTAACGTATGATCGCGTCGATTTTCATTGGATTCGGTTTAATACCTTCCGGCGTTATGATATGCCCTAAAAATGCAACTTCTTTTTGTAGAAACTCTGATTTGTCTGGCTGTATTTTTAGGTTTACTTCTTTTAATTTTTTAAATATGATTCTAATATGATCAATGTGTTCTGATAAAGATTTTGAAAATATGACTACGTCATCCATGTAGACAAAGCAGAATTTGTACAGGTAGTCCCTAAGGACTTCGTCCATCATTCTTTGGAATGTGGCGGGGGCGTTTTTTAAGCCAAAAGGCATGCGCAAGTATTCAAAATGGCCGTTATTAACTGTGAAAGCAGTTTTCTCGATGGATTTAGGATCCATTTCTATTTGGTGAAAACCTTGGGCAAGGTCAAGGGTCGTGAAGTAGGTACATTTTCCTAGATTATCCAGGATCTCGTCTATTCTTGGAAGAGGCCACTTGTCCTCAATAGTTTCATCGTTCAAGCGGCGGTAGTCGATGACTAACCTAAATTTCTTCTTTCCAGAAGCATCTGCTTTTTTTGGAACTATCCAAACAGGTGCAGAATAGGGAGAAATGGAGGGACGAATGATTTTATTGTCAAGAAGCTTTTGAATTTGACTTTGAATTTCAGCATTCATTGCTGGAGGATGTCGAAAAGATTTAACATAGATAGGACGGTCGTTTGTCGTGCGGATAAAATGTTTAGTTTGACTTGTAAAAGAAAGGTCACAATTTTCGTTATACATAATGTCTTTGAATTCCTTACAAAGAGGCAAAATTTTAGATTTTTCAAGAGGCGTGAGATGATCTAGTCTTAATTGTGTGTCAGGGTCGAAGGCTGTGTTGTATTGATTAGGGGGGTCAATTATATCGAATTGTTCTTGAGGTATGACCTTGACTCGATCGTGAAAGTTAATATTGACGTTTGGGTTTGGATTGGGGATTTTGCAAAAACCGTTTTCGATTTTTACGAGACTGTCGGGAATAATGTGATCATTTATAGAAAAAGAGGGCAAAAGTGCAGTGCCTTTTTTGTAATTAACAGGGACTATCAAGGAATTGACATGAAAATTTTGAATCGGCTGCTTTAAAGGTTCGTTATAGGCTAACGAAAAAGGAATGTTAATTTTGTTTAAAGTTAATATTCTATTTTCAAAGTCGACTATACCGTTTAAATTTTTAAGGTCTCTTGAGCCTATTAATGCATCAAAGTCCTTATGCCAGTCTAAAACACGCATTTTAAAATTTTCGTTTATTCCTAGTTCTTGTAATAAATTTAATTTTAAATTTTGATTTTCTTTGTATGTCTTTCTGCAGGCAGTTACTTCAAAAGGTTCAAAAAATATATTATCGGGGTACATTTTGGCTATTTTTGGGGAGATTATAGAGTCTGAGGCTCCTGAATCGATAAGAATTGTTATTTGCGTTTTTGGTAAATAAAAATATGGTAGTTCGATTTGTCGGGCAACGTTATTTAAGTCGACGGGGGATCCAAGGCTGTTTCCTGAAAATTTTCGCTTGCGGCGTTTGTTTGTAAATTATGTTCGTAAGAGCAGTTTTCTTGTTGGCTAGTGGGTTCTTCGTTATAAAAATGAGGATCGTAAAAATAGTCAGGGTTTTCTTCACTATAATTATTGTAAGTTTGATTTTCACAGGTTTGTTCGTAGGTTTGTTCGTAGTTTTGTTCGTAAGTTTGTTCTGGGTATGTTTCTACATTTGTCAAAAATCCTGAGGGTTTAAAAATTCCTGAAGGTCGATTGTATGGGGGTCTTTGATAGTGTTGCCTTGACGGACCAATTGTTGATGTCGACATAGGGGTTGGCTTGTCTAAAATGGGTTTATTTTGTGGGGCGAAGGCGTTAGTTGGTCTTCCAAAATTTTGAAAATTTTGAGGTTGATTTTGAAAAGGTCTAGGTTGATTAAAATTAAAGTTAGGTTGTCTAAATTGAGAGTTAAAAGGTGGATTAAAATTAAATTGTCTGGTAAACTGAGGGTTCGAAAAAGGTTGCATAAACGGGTTAAAACGTTGTTGGGGTGGTTTTGGTCTTATTTGATTAGTTTGGGGGTTGCGATTAAAATTTTGGTTTTGTCTAAAGTTATTGTTGGGTTTTAAAAATGAATTATTTCCTTTGTGCAAGTTCGAGTTATTACTTGTAAAATTGACTTGCGCTTCTACTATGTTATTACTCATGACGTCCTTGTAGGCTTCGTCTAAAGTTGCAGGAGTTTTAAGCATAAGAAGCGTTTTTAAAGAGTCTGGGGAGTTTGCGGTCAAAATTAAAACAGATACTTTTTCTACTTGAGATATAAGCAGTAACTTTTGTGCGTTATCTGCTACTTCACATTGAATTTTTCCAAAAATTCTTTGGCAAAAGGCCTTAAGTCTATCGATAAACTGCAAAATGTCTTCGTTTGCGTCAATTTTAATGTACTGAAGTTCTTGCATCAAAATTTCGTGATTAATTGGATCACCAAATTTTTGTCTTAAAGCTAACTTAATTTTTTCAAAAGTATTTAAATCTGGCCTTTCTAATAGAAAATTTTGAGCTTTGCCTACCAGTTTCGATTTTATGGCAGACAGGACCAATTTTTGTTGCTCAATAGAATTACCAAAATAAAGTTCATAAAATTCTTGTACAGAAATCAAAAAACTTTCTAAATGGGATTGACTGCCATCAAATGTGGGCAACAATGACGTGTAAAATTTAAGATTTTCCATTGTGTTAGAAAGTTCTTCGTTTTGTAAAGTGTTATCTAATTGGTTACTACTAACGCTACTTAAACTACTGTTAAAACTAGTGTTTAAATTTGCAAAATTTAAAGAATCAAAATTTTCTAAAAATCTATTTTCTAAATTATTTTCAGTATTTTCTTCTAAACTTTCTTCTATACTTTCTAATTGCTGTTGAGTGTCTAGTCTCGATGTCGACTGACCACTTAAATTTCTTAAACTACTTTGCAAACTACTTATTTGCTCAAAATTTAAATTTAAAGACGGTTTCTTCAAACTTGCTAGATAGTTTTCAATTTCAGTTTTAACGTTTTCTTTCTTATTTTCTGCTCCTAATCCTAGTTTTGTTTTGTTCTTTTCTAAAATATTCTTTAATCGCCTAGGCATCAAGAAAGTCAAAAAAACTTACATAACAATCGAGGATAAATCCATAAGGCTTGTTCTGTAGAGGTTACGCCACCAAAAGGAATCCTATAAATGGGGGTTGACTTTAGCTTTTCTGCCTATGACACCGGGCTCAGTAGGGATGTGTCGTTGGTTAGGCTTTTGGCTTCGGCGGGACTCATACAACACGGTAGACGTCACTAGCTTCAACTCCAGGCTTTATTCCACAACACTTCTTTACGTTCGACGTCGTAAAAGGTATTTTCTTTTAAGAAAAAGTTCACAATTCGTACGGGACGTAAAGTTCGGTTTGAATAGCGCACTAAGACTTAAAAGTCACTTTCGTACAACGGAAAACCGATAAAGGACGAAATCGCACTATCCTGTTCGCAGCGCCAATTAAATACGAAGTCCGGTGACGTAGCTTTTAAAAAACTTTTTATTTGAAAAGACTACAAAAAATACTTATAACTAAAATGACCAATACAACTTGTAAAAGTATAATGATACCTAATTAGACCATTTGGGTGCATATATAAACTTCAATGTACGGCGTCAGCAATATATTTGTTATTACAAACAAGATGAGATGTTATTATTCCAGGGATATTACTCGCATATTTTGATTCTTTTAAAAAAGTGTCCTCATAACAAAAACATTTCATACAAAAGAAAGCCAAGTACCCAAAAATGGTATTCCATAAAAATAATTGAGATAAAAGTATAAGTTTTGTAATTAAAGGTTTATACTAATTAGGAAAAGTTTTCTTAAACTTGGCTATACTTTTATCTCAATTACTTTTACGAAATAGTATCTTCACGTACTTGGCTTTTTTTTACATGAAATGTGCTGCCTGAATGAAGTATAGGTTACATAAAAATGGTTCCAAAAACTAATTGCACATTTTGAATATGGACTCTTTTCTGACTTCAGAGACATATTCATATAAATCCTAGCTAATTCTCTTCTCGAAATTTTTGACATTTTTCTAGTTAGTCTAGGTGCTGGCTCCTGTCACGTGTGACCTAATATGTGCGCTCAGTTTGACTGCGGGGCTTTGTTAAACACCTACAGGAGTATTAAAAAAATTGGTCCCGTGGTCGAACTTATAGTCGTTTGGCCGCCATCTTTGAAAATGGCCGCCAAATTAATAGATTTTTTGTTTAAGCGTATCTCCCTACTCAGAAGTTCGATTTTAATTTTTTAAAGCTTCTTTTATTCCTCTTTTAAAGGCGAACAAATTTTGTTATTACCTATTTTGTAAGAAAGCAAGTAGTTTTTGAGATATACCAAGATTATTACTATTTCCGCTCTCAAAAGAATTAAAATAATACCCATGCTCATTTTATTGTAGCTACAATATTATTGAGTTTTTTTTTGTTAGATAGAAGGTTTTATATTGCTAGGATGCATGGTTTCGCTGTAAATTCACTTTTTCGATAATAATCTTGTGACAGTTTTAGAAATCACCCCCTTTAAGGCAGTCTTCAGAGGTTCCATCCATCAAACTTTAAAAACATAAAGTCAATATCCTCTTTTGTGAAAGGTTGAAAGCCTTCTATGTAACAAAAAAAACAAATGTCAATAATATTGTAGCTACATTAAAAATACTAATAATCTTGGTATATCTCAAAAACTACTTGATTTATCAAAAATTTGTAAGGACAAAATTTGTTTACCTTTAAAAAGGGAATAAAACAAGCTTTAAAAAATTAAAAACGAACCACTGGGTAGGGAGATATGCTTAAACAAAAAAGTCTATCAATTTGGCGGTCATTTTCAAAGATGGCGGCCATTTTCAAAGATGGCGGCCAAACGATCATGAGTTCGACCACGTCACCAAACTTTTTTAATATATCTATGGGTGCTTAACAAAGACTCGCAGTCAAGCTGAGCGCACATATTAGGTCACACGTGACAGGAGCCATCACCTAGACTAACTAGAAAAATGTCAAAAATTTCGAGAAGAGGATCAGCTAGGATTTGTATGAAAATGGCCCTGAATTTTTATGCAACCTATACCTCATTTAGACGCATTGTGTAAACGTCCTTTGGATTCAAATTAAAGAAGGGTATATTTTCAAAGCCGTAAGTCGACGAGAATTGTGTGAAGCACAACCAAACGATCTAGGGTAGTTTTAAAAATCCTCCACAACTATCACGCGGGATGCCATAGACCACCCTACTACAGAGTCGTAATCAGAAAAAATTTCGAGGGGGGGGGATAAAAAGTTTTAAATGCAATTTTGGACAATTTCCGTACTTTGCATTTTTTTTTTTTGAGAAATGTCTTTAACCACACTACTTGATATTCCAGGTGTAGCCTTGCCTTTTGAATATTTTACTGGTTTTCTATAAAACTAAATTTAAACATCTTTCTTCATGTAATTCTACATATTTGTCTACTTTCTTTGTTTGCGATACTTGTTCTTGGGAAGATCATAAAAAATTAATTTTTGTTAAACCAGCGACAATTTTTTATTTATTTTTTCCTATAAAGTTCCAGAATAAATAAAGACAATTATGGCCTAGCCCAAAATGCAAAGCTTTCAAAGCGAAGAAGCAAAATAAAACCTTTTTACAAATTAAAGGTCGGTAATTAATAATGCCCGAATGAATGCCAAAAGGGCAGCACTTAACACGTTTTTTAGTCTCTGCTTTTAATTAAGAAACTTGATCTTGGCGTTCCAGTAAAATGAATTTAAAATAACAAACAAGATGTTTAAAGATCTTTATTGGCAAAAAGAAGAAAGGCTCATTTTGATTTACCTTTTTTAAATTTTAGCTTAACAGGACCGGGAGGTTACGGTGGATGGTCGGACACCAACATCAAAAATTTGCAAAAAAATATTTTCAGCGGTAAAGCGGAAAGGGGTTAACTTGCTAAAGCCTGTTTTCCACTCTCTATAACACGCATCAGACAAAAGTTGCATGAGTTTAATGCCTAGTCAGCCAGGGCTTAACGCATCCAGAACTTGATCTACTGCTTAGCTTATGAATAGCAGTCGCAATTTCTGCTTTTCATCATATAATCAGTCTTCATAGTGACGTCAAATTTTGCCTCAAACCCGAGACAACCGTGACTGATACAATTCGAAAGTTGTTCTGTTTTCAGTAAATATCCACGTTTCATAATTCTTTTTCTGACATCATCACCATTCGTCGTCCCTTAACACTATTAAGCCGATCACACACAAAAATGCATAGCGCATAGCATGACACATAGAAGTTCCACCTTATGGACTTTTCTTATGCAAAACGTATATGGCCGCTGCTATTTGATCGCTGATTGGTTGAAAGCCCCATGCTACGCATTATGCTGGAGGTGTGTGTAAAGGCCTTTAAACTCGTATTGAAGAGTGCCCACAACAAGGTCGAAACTCCCGGATAGCATACGAGCTACTAATATGCTCCCATTGAGGATTC
The DNA here is from genome assembly GCA_963576565.1 of Aspidapion aeneum. Taxonomy (NCBI): domain Eukaryota; kingdom Metazoa; phylum Arthropoda; class Insecta; order Coleoptera; family Brentidae; genus Aspidapion; species Aspidapion aeneum. The sequence goes on from OY755040.1 coordinate 114,242,544, forward strand.
AGCCACAACCTTATTTTTTATTTAAAATACAATCTCTTAAAGCCAAATTTTGGCGTTGTTTGACTTTAGAAAACCTTTCTTTTTCATAAATAATGAGATTGCTATTGTGTGATTTGAAATAAAGTGCTTAGAATTATATTTTTGGGGAGCGCTGCACACTGGAAACGCGTCGGAAACGTACGAAACGCAAATGACCTCATTAAAAACAGGAACTGCTCCTTGTGTATCAAAGGCAAAGGCAAAATATCCTGCGGTGCAAGATCCTGACAAAGGTCATTTTTTGCCACCCGGGATTTTTCTTTGTGCAAACCACAAATTTTCCTTATAGCAGAAAATAAGGAAAAATATACCTAATTCAGACTCTCAACTAAAATGCTAAGATCTGTTGATATTTTTACCTATTTACAGAAACTTAATTAATTTGCAATTAATTGATTAATTTCATGCAATTGTCAAAGTTTCTGGATTTTTTGTAGCTTCAAATATAAGTACTTTAAATATAGAGAAGAGAAAATCTCATAAAACTAGGCCGAATCATTACTAGTTCGACCTTCAAGCACATTGATGGTAATGCAAGTATAATTCCGTAATTGAATAATGCTGTCTAAATAGTGCTAGCTCGTGTTACAATTGCAAATTAAAGGTAGTTTTTAGTATTCCCAATATATTTTTCTTGCTCTTATCAGTACGGCAAAAGAAACTCGGAAATCATTCTGTTTTTATTGGAAAGCTCTACACGCAAAGATTACGAATTCGGTCAACATACGTGCTCGTATATAAAAGCTTTCTTTTCATCACTTGTATCGAACAAAAAGCACGGCTGATTGATTGCTGAAAAAACATGACAAAGCATAATAGGGAAACGGGCCATGTTTACCTATGAAATTATATCGAATGATTGTGGCTTAGGCGTTTAGAAATCGGTTAAGGGCACATAACCAATTCCCGGTTTGTCAGATATACGGGAGCGGACTGGTGCGGCGCGGTAGTGGAAATTCGTGATCAGGGTAACTAAATAATAATTCCGGCTTTAAGTGTTTTTCAGGCCAGTTCAGTGGTGTTGCTATAAGACAAGACAACACACTCTGAGACGAGACTAAAGACACACATTGTCTTATAAACATACAAGGTATGACAATTAAATTTTAAGACTGGCCCCCGTACTAACAGGTTTTAAATCTCCACGCCTCGGGCGGTCGGGGTTATTCACCTTGATGTGCGTTCTACTAGTTTGGCTTACGCAGTGGTTTGAAGCTGATCGTACATAGCTTATTTGCCGGAATTATGACAAATACAAATGATTTTTATGTGTTATAAAAGCGTTTTCGATGGTCGTGAAGAAGTTAAAGATGATGAACGAAAAGGGCGTCCAGCACATCCAAAACAACGATGCTTATTTTTTTTTCGATATTAGGGTTGTTATTTTTATTGAATGGGCGCGTGAGGGTCAAACAGTCAACCAACATTTATATTTGGAAGTATTGATGTTGCTAAGGGAACGTGTAAGGAAAAAGCGTTCAGATTTGTGGAAGAACAACGTGTGGCTGCTCTACCAGGCCAATGCACCGGCCCACAATGCCCTTCCCATTTAGCAGGTTTTAGCTAATCAGAAGATATTTGTCGTTAACCACCCACCATATTTACCAGACTTAGCCCCTTGCGACTTCTACCTGTTTCCGAAAGTGAAGAAATCATTAAAAGGAAACCGTTTTGAAATATTAGAACACGTCAAGGAAAAAACGGTAAGACTTCTTAACAGCCTCTCTTCTGATGATTTGCAAAATTGCTTCCAACATTGGAAAAAAACGCATGCAACGTTGCGTCGATAGATAATGGGAAACACCATTAAGTTGTATGAGTATTTAAATAAAGTAGATTTTTTACAACAGTCTTATAATTTTATGGTCACACCTCGTAAACCTAATTTTTTACCTGGCAAAAATGCAAAAGGAGGTTGTATGGCTGTCTTGAGGCGCCTATTCATTTGAGGATGAATTGGTCTGCCTCACTGCGTGGCCTAACGAACAGATGTATGTGTGCAGACGCCAGCCGATCGGAGTCGGCACTACAAAGGATAATCCTGTTGTATATGGACAGCATTTGTTTGTCTAAAGGCGCGTGTATTCTGCATAAAGGAACATAGAGGGCCACACTTATCGAATGTCGTTACTAAAACTTAGCATCAATCTTTACCTAAATTCAAAAAGCCCGTGCGATATATATAGTTTTATAGCTACAGTGAATTTTTTTAAGTTAAGGAATCAGCCGAAAAATAAAATTAAACCGAGAACATTTTTGAGCTATAACACAGTCCCACAAAAAAAGTTCATACTCGAGGGTCGGACATATGTGTTCCTATGTACTATTCGACGCTGAATCCGATCCGAGCTCAGAAATGGCCCTCTACGTCTGGAGTTAGCCCCAGGGGCCAAAAATGGCCTCTATATAGCCTGAGAGTTGGATTCCGGGATGAGGTGTGGTTATAGGTGCATTCTAAAGCCAAAGTCGAGTTTGTGGTCGAAAGGTTCACGGCCAACTAAAATTTCCGGTTTGGGACCGGGAAATTGCCCCTCAGAGACCGAAAAATCGTGTTTCGGGCGTCGCAATGGCATCAGTGGTATTTTTTTTGTACTTTTGAATATTGGATTGAATACCATGCTTGAAAAGTTTATTGTAACAGGGTCCTATGTATGACAGTGGTACTGTCACCTCAAGTGGCCAAGGCTTAAATGTTGTAAGCTACCAACTTTGGCTACAACTTATATAAATTATAAAAAGATTAAATGTTACTATATGTTATTAAATTTACACGATCTCGAAAGGGAATTTGACGGTTCTTGGAGAAAAAGTATGCTATAAACGTTTTTCTCAAATGTATAACTAATGTAGGATAATCATACATACCTTTTCAATTTTCTTCTTGTAGCTTCACACTTTCACTTCTTATATTTATTATTTAAATATCAAATTTTTACTACTATTGAACTTTTATATTCAAATATTTACACTTCTTAAACTTTTAGGTTTTATAAATCTTTTATATATTTGTTGTAAATATATATATTTATCAACATTTTAAACGTTAATTGAATGAGTGAAACTATTCAATCAATTGTTTAATTTTACTTAATATTACTGTTTAGGTTTGGGATATGTTATTAATTAAAAATGCCGATTTTAGGGCAACGAATGGTTTGTATTTTGTTGTTAAAAACCATAAAACAGTTAAACACATTATTTCAAAACACTGGAAACAGTAATAATTAATGACTTTAAAATCAATAAACTCCAAAAGAAAAGACTAAAATAATTATGAATAATAAAGATAATAGCTTATACAAAGTTAAAATAATTGATAAATTTCCCCAGTTGAAATAAAACCCCCCTTAAGAAGTGTGAACGGAAGCGTAACGAAACAAGCGAAGCGTAACTAAAGAGTGCGTCCCCTCCAGACTTTCGAAAGTTTCAGTACCCTGCTCTCTAGATACTCTCAGCTTGCCGCTAGCTGATTGGTCTAAATCTAAGCTTTCTTTAACGGCTTTCTTCCACCACTCTGCTTTACAGACATTCTTGGTTGCCGTGGTCTGAAACTTAAGCTCTCTCGCATTGGCGAGAAAGACAAAGAGACAAAATACCACCGCAATTCAAAGATGCGTGGACTTCAGAAAATCGATAAAGTTAAACTCATACAGTGTGTTTCTTAAAAGTTGAAAATAGTTTACCAAATTTGTTTCGAGTTACAAAATATGAATTATTTTGATGTTAGTGGCTCAAAGGACATATTAGCCGAATACAACTTTTATTAAAATACGGCGAACCTGAAAATATGCCTAAAAACAAGTCGCCGAGTTGCCATAAATTTTACTTAATCTTAACCTAGTCTTGCATGTAATTAATGCTTGTTGATGTCAAAACAATATTTAACTAAAAATCTTTAAACACTTATAAATGGCAAAAATACCGTTTATGCTCAAATCCCGTTTTGTTACATTATGCCTAACTGCATTTCCCAGTTTGGCACCGGGAAAATGGCCCCTTAGGGGCTGAAAAATCGTGTTTCAGAAGTCACAATCGCAAAAGTGGGATTGCCATGAAAGTATAGCCCCGACGGGGTTGGAACCACGCCTTATCCCGGAATTCACCTCTGAGGTCATATAGAGGCCATTTTTGGCTCCTGGGGCCAATTCCAGATGTGGAGGGCCATTTCTAAGCTCGGTATCGGATTCAGCGTCGAAAAATACCTGGGAATACATATGTTCGACCCTCCAGTATAAACTTTTTTTTCGTTAGGCTGCGTAATTTTTTACAACTTTCAAATTAAATTATCTCAACAAGTATGCCTTGCCGAGTTGATTTCTCAGGAAAACATCGATGCTATGCGCATGCTCACCACGGAAGATCGACATGTGGCATATCGCGAGATTGAGGCTTCATTAGGGATTTCAAAGACCATAATGCAACAAAAATTGTCTGAAGAATTAGGGGCAAGAAAATTAGTTTTCCGCTGGATACCGCATCTGTTAACCAAAGAACAGAAAGAAGCTAGGGTCAATTAGTGTATTTACTTATATGAACTTGAATATAAATGTTAGTCGTCTATTTCATCATCCGTTTTCCAAAAGTCATCGCTGAGCTTCAAAAAACGAACGCCGAACGACGAATCATCCTCCACCAAGACAATGATAGGTTCGCACAAAGCACAAAAACCATTGAATTTTTAACTCAACAAAACGTAGAATTATTGGACCATCGTCCATATAGTCCCGACCTAATATTTCTTTACTTTTCCGAAAATCAAGAATGGACTGCTTGGTCAAAGATTTCAGTCGCCAGAGAAAGCAGTCCACGCCTTCAAGAATGCATTTTTTTGACAGTACCAACAAACGAGTGGAGTTAAAGCTTTGACAACTTCTAGAACAGCATTCATTTTCGAGGGGAATACTTCGAGAAACATTAAAGTCTTTAAAAGTTATCTACTGTTTTATTCCAGCTGAAAAATATTTTTACTTCCTTTCAGCATTCTTCTTTTTAAAGTTCCTATTGTTGCGATCCCACTTTTATATTCCACATAGTAAATAAATGGCTATTATTCCCAGCAGATGACCATAAAAATGCATTTATTCCGATAATGTGATTCCCCTTTGATATCAAAGAAATTTACTGAAGCGTATTATTTGGTCTGCTTTTCGATTAAGGTTTGTCTTATCAATAAATAACAGAAAAATATCTTTCTACGGGAGAATTTTTGTTACTTTAATGCAGATAAATAAGTAATACATAAGAAACGTATCGTTTAATGACGGGAAACGGTCATTTAAAATTTTTATTTTAACCCTGTTTGAAACCAACAGAAACAACTCTAAACGGCGCTAATGACACTTAAAGTTGATATGCACTTTGCAATGCGTTGTTGTTGGTGTAACTAGAAAATGCTGTATTCTTATTGTTCAGAATTCTGTTTTGACAGCTTAATACGTCGCCGCGTTCGCTGTATGAGTAACGCACGCATTGCATGTCGTAAAACTACCCGACGACTGTCTTCGAGAAGCCGACAAACAGTCAACATCTCCTGAATATGCCATCCACCCGAGATGGCGAAACGTCGAGAACGAATCTTCAACGACGACGGCCGAACAGCCCGAAAGCACACCCACCATCGGTTGTGATTTGGTTTGGATTACTGTTTTTTCAGGTTATCAGGATGTGTTCCAAATGGAGATCTTTCTTATCCTGGTGACCGAAGTTAGAGAATATGAATGCCACATAGTTTCACTTCTCACAGTTCATCTCCGTTGTGAAAACCAAAAACTACTAAGTATCTTAAGACGGTTGGAAAGTTTCCCAGAACTAGCTTATTTTAAAGATTTTATGAAATGACCCTGCGAGAAAAGAGTTAGGAAACAGGACTTACTAGGTAGGGACCGTCGCGTAATGGTGGGCCGTTAGAAGTCGCAGTGGATGAGCTGAGTAGCCAACTTACATGTGAATCATGATTATGATCACCATCATAATTATCCGTTGCGAATGTTAGCAATCGTTATGATAATTCTGATTTTGTTAGTTGATTGACGATATACTAGTATAGTCAGTGTTTTAGGGCCTCTGATTCAAGTTATTCAATCCTTACACTATAAATATTATTCGTTTCTAATTGTCATATGCCCGCAGGGGCGGATAAAGAGCCGTGATTCGGCCTGGAAAAAAATTGGTGAGAGGTTCATATTTCACACAAAAAACCATGAAATTTCTGACCCAACAAAACGTCGAATGGTTGGATCATCCTCCATACAGTCCCGAACTAAGTCCCAACGATTTCTATACTTTTCTGAAAATCACGAATGGACTGCGTGGTCAAAGATTTCAGTCGCCAGAGGAAGCAATCGACGGCTTCGAGAATGCAATTTTGACAGTATTAACAAACAAGTGGAATTGCAGCTTTGACAACTGGTTTGAGCGCATGGAAAAGTTCATTAATTTTCCTGGAGAATACTTCAAGGAACAATAAAGTCTATAAAAGTTATCTACTCTTTTATGCCTGCTGTATATGCAAAACTTAAAAGACATCCCTCGAAAGTGCCTCATTTTGAAGCTTTTCTGATTTTTAACAACATTTTAAGTCATTACTTTAAAACGAGCCAATAGATTTAAACCAAATATTGAGCAGCATTAAAGAAAACTATTTTAATAGAAAGAAAATGAGCATAGAATGCAAAATGGTCAGTTAGAAAAATGACAGCCCAGCTGACCAATTTCAAAAAACCCTCAAAATAAGGCCAAGTTACAAAACAAATGCTGCATTACTTTATTCGTGCTCTACTAAATTCTAGCACAATTCTTATTAAAGTCTGCCTTATTTTACGGTGCAACTGCGCAAGATCATATGTCAAAATACTGCTAGCATTATTACTGCTGGACCTTATTTCACTTCCAAAACAATTACATTTCTATTCTTTTGAAGATCTCTGCGTTTGAGAGTTTAAGATCTCATCCGGTCAATAACATTTCTAAATGCGTCTGCCACAACTTAAAATTTTTCTTTTTTTCTCGGTGAATTATTAGTTAAAATTATGCCTTTTGGACTAAGCTAACTGTAAATGTAATGCACATTTGCAATTCCGATCTCAAAAAGATTTAATCTTTGAAACAAGTATTGTAACAGGAGGCTTTGTTGACAGTGGTACTGTCAAATTAAGTGGCCATGGCTTAAAAGTTTCAAGCTACCAATTTGTGCAACAATTGGAATGATTGATAAAAGTATTAAAATTTAATAAATGAATTCTCGAAAGGGAATATGGCGGTTCTTGAAGGAAGTATATACGAGGGCGGTTCAGATATGATGGAGACAAATGCTGTAGATGGCACGCATGTATGTTTTAAAAATCGTGGCTGGAGTATGTCATAGCTGGGTCTCTTACGAACAGTGTGGCATAATTTTAATCGGGAGCGCATTTTCACGCGCGTGCCAACGACGATCAAGTGCCGACCACCGTTGCACAACGTATTGCCATTCGCTTTTTAGCGTGGAAAGGCGTTAAAATCATGGAAATTCTTCCGTATTTGCAAAATCAGTTTGGGTAGTGCGTGCCTGAGGAGGGCTGCTGTGATTAGATGGGCCAAAGCATTCAAGGATGGCCGCGAAACCGTCGAGAATGAGCCGCATGATCGTCGACCGCGAAACAGCATCACACCAACAACATTCTCCGCGTAGAACAACTCATTTTGGAGGACCGTAGGATGAATATTCGAGACATTTCGGCTGAACTCAGCATCATTATTCGTAGTGTAGAGTCTATCATCCACGAACACCTTCAATATAGCAAAATAATGGCGCGATGTGTCCTAACGCAGCCCACGAGAAAGACCGGCCTGGGCGCGGAAATATCACGTGACCGTAGGAGGGTCACAAAAGAACGCCTCCCGGCCAGCTGTCATTATAAAACATGTGTGTTTTCAGTGTTGGTATGTTTGTTTACGTTGATCTTTTTTTAATTCGGGCACGAATTTTATGTTAATTTTATCAAAGTTATTAAAATAACGCAGCCCACGAAAAAGACTGTCGTGATCTGCGTTAAAATAATTAATGGCAAATGAGTAAATTAAAAAGAAAATACCTATAAGGTAAACAATGCCGCGAACGTGTTGTGTTGTTGGTTGTCGGTCCAACTATAAAAGTGAAACCGAATATGTGTCAACTTTTAATTTGCCAGTGGATAAAGAAATGCATGAAATTTGGTTGTGAAAAACTCCTAATAATTTAAGTATTCTAAAACCTCCACAAGTTTGCATCAAACATTTTCCTAACGAGCGGGTTATTTGGTTTGATAAGTGTGTTGTAAATGGAGAGCTAAAAAATGTTAAAAGACAAAGACCCAAATTAACAGAAAATAATGTACCTACGATTTTTAAAAATGTTCTGAAATACCTAAGTAGACAACCTGTATCTACTGTTCGATTAGCTGATGTCGAGAGGTAACAAATGGAAACTGTAATACAAGAAAGTCTTGAAACACTTCTAGCTCATAAGAAATCAAAAGTTTTATCAAATATTTCAAAATTTTATTGTTCTATCTAGTATTAAAATAAACAAAAATTGGATTTTAACCCGAGAACGTGACACAGTCTGCCTGTGCCTGATGACATTTTTGAACAACTGTACTTGTTATCATCATCTCTAGTTGTTGAGGGAGATCTGTCATTTTTTGTAAATGTTAACAATGTGTCCATACCAAAAAACAAACTGCCAAACAAAGTTGGAGTTTTATTTTTGGACAGCCCCGATACACTTGAAAGCTAATGCATTTTATTGAAATGAAAGTTGCAAGCGGGAAAGAAGTGGTAAAAAATAAGATTGATCAAGTAATAGACATCCTTAGTGATATTTTCGATAGTGAGAGTGAAAAATGTGTTCGGTCATTTCTTATTGAACACTTAGGTCTCTTGAAAAGGTCACCTGATAATCGAAGATATTGTGGATACACTTTAATGTTGGCTACATATTTGTTTATCCAGTCATCCACTGCATACATGTCAATTTACAAAATTAAGGTAATAATATGTCTTCTGCACCCTCGCAAGATTAAAAAACTGATTTGTAAAATATCGTTAACAGATAGTAATCTCTTCGGTAGTTTGCAATATTTAAAAAGTAAGATACAGCTTTTAAAAGAAGATGAGTTGGTAGTTAACTTACACATTGATAAAATATATATTAAACTTTGTGACAAGACAAAAAAAAATTTAATAACTTTAAGCTTAGGTTTGTTATGTCCAATTTTAAAAGACTTGTATAGATTTGATCTAACTAACGATATTATGTACCTAATATATGTACACATACATCAGCAAAATATTTTTTTCAATTTTTGCCTATGAGAACAAAAAAATTTGGTCAATTTATTTAAATTATGTAAAAACAGATAATATATTAAGTAATACAATAAGAATCCTGTAACTCCTAAGGATTGAATAAGATCACGTAACCGCCGACTTGCTTATAACGCACCATGGCCGGTCTTTATCGTTGGCTGCGGTTCCTAAACTGTTGAGCTTCGAGCAAAAATTCACGCGCCCTCATACCGCGCGTCTCACGCTCGATACAATATCGGAATTGGGGTGGGAGGTACTGGAACACCCTCCCTACAGTCCGGATTTATCACCCTACGACTACCACATGTTTAGACCACTAAAAAAAGCCATCGGAGGTCAAAGATTCAACACCGACGACTAGGTAGAGAAATTCATGCGCACATGGCTATCCGAGTTGCGCAACAAATTGTTCGATACCGGCATTAAAAAACTTCCGGAAAGGTGGACAAAATGCGCAACTAGTGAGGGTAGTACCTAGAAAAACTGTAAATTTTTGTAAATTTTTTCGATAGTAAAAAAATGTGTCAGAGCATTTGTCTCGATCATATTTGAATCACCCTCGTACAATAACCGTTTTTCTCAATTATGTAAACAATATAGGAAAATAATACATACCTTTTCTTCTTTAAACTTCACATTTTTACTTCTTTATATTTATTTGACTTCAATGTTAAAATTATTAAACTTTTGTATTCTAATATTTACACTCTTCGAATTTTTAGGTTTTAGAAACCTTTTGTATGTTTGTTGTAAAACTTGTAAACGTATGTATTTATCAACATTTTAAATGTTGAATAAAATTATTCAATCAAATTTTTAATTTACTTATTAAAACTGTTTAGGTTTGGCACTTTTATTGATTAAAAGTATGTTATGCCCGCAGTAAGAAAAACGATAAATGGACTGTATAATTTAATTAATGAAAGCGCGAGCAAACATAAATATATTGATATGAATTACGAAATAATTAATAAGGTCCATAGGTTAATTGTTGGAATCACACAACGGTAATCAGATACAAATGCACTCACCAGTTTGCAGCCAAATTCTCCACTTCTAAGGGGCCCCTGATTGCATCTAATGATGTCACCACGTAGCTGACGGGCTGAAGTTTCTAGTTCTATGCTTCAGTACACAAAAATCGAGCACTTTCAGGTGTAGATATTTGAAATAGTTGGAGAACGAAATTAACACGCCATTTTCTCGAGGCGGTCGACAAGGATCTCCTCGATTGTTGGTGCGCATGTCCAAATACGTGAAATGCGCTCTGTCCTTCATACAATTGTGTGGTTTTAAAAATATATAAACAACCGCGAAATTTAGCGGGAGCTAACATAACTGCCCTCCAAAACACACAATTTTAGAATCTCAACCGGACAGATATAGATATAAGGAAAAGAATCGACCGATAAATATAAATGAATGAAAACAGATAAGTATCGTAAGTTTATTTAGAGATAACGAAATCCCGAAAAAGGCAAAACAAACAAACAAAAAATTCAAATAAAAATAAAAATAAAAAAAACCTATTGTAATACCCGGTAAAAGGTAGAAAATTAAAATTACTTTTAATTTGGCAAGATGCACAGTTTTACAACTGGCCGCTTATAAACACCGGTAACCGTTTGTACCGTCGCAACACGCACCTGACCGTCCCCGCCGGGATGCAGTTCGATGACCCGACCGACAGGCCATTTCAAAGGTGATTGAATGTGATCACTTGTTATGATAACCAAATCATTTAACTTGATATTTGGGGACGAATCAGCCCATTTGTGTCGCTGTTGTAGCGTATGGAAATACTCTATAGAATACCGTTTCCAAAAATCATTATGTAGTTTTTGGATTAGTTGCCATCTTGAGAGCCGATTTAGGGGAACCTCGGACAAATCTGACTTCGGAATTTCTGAATTAAGGGGTTCAAGTGTCAAAAAATGCCCAGGGGTAAGAGGTTGAGGATCGTGTGGGTCTGAAGAGGCTGAACGGGCGACTATTAAGTACGGCTTCTATACGACAGGTAAGGGTGGACATCTCCATGATAGACAACTTCTGGTCGCCGACAACTCGAACAAAGTGAGTTTTAAAACTTTTGACGCCAGCTTCTGCCAGGCCATTAAAATGTGGACTGAGAGGAGGTCCCAGATGCCAACGAATAGAAAGTCTGGTGGCAGCACTTCTTGCGTAATCAAGTAATTGGTTACGAAACCCTATAAAATTACTGCCTTGATCTGACCAGCATTGCGTCACGCTTCCGCGTCTGGAAATGAATCGATGGAATGCACCTACGAACCCTTCGGTGGACAGTTCCATGGTTAATTCCAAATGCACGCAATGTGTGGCCGCACAGACAAACACACAGACATACGATTTGAAAGCTTTACAACCACGGTAACGATGAGGAATCACAAAGAAAGGTCCACAAAAGTCGATAGCTACACTCGAAAAAGATTTAAGTTGATTGATTCGATGAGCGGGAAGTGAACTCATTATGGGCGGTCTATAGGGTTTAGGGTTGACTCTAAAACACTGCAAGCACTTGGATATGGTTCTTTGAATTGCCCGTCTAGCAGATAATACCCAAAATTGCTGTAAAAGTAGATTATGTAATGTTTTAAACCCAGGATGAAGGTATTGTCGATGAGCGGACTCGATAAGAAGAGTTAAACGATGGTTACTCGAAAGTAAGACGGGGTGTTTTGCAGAATAAGACAATAGGTCAGATTTTTGTAATCTGCCACCGACTCTAATGATATTATTTTCATCAAGAAAAGGTGAAAGTTTTCGTAAAGGTTTCGGTATTGGTTTATCCTTAGATAACGCGGAAAAAAGCTCAGAAAAACAAGAACCTTGAACGCGTTTGATAAGAAGGTATAACGCACTTTGCATCTCACCGGTGGTAGGAAAAACAATATTCTCAAAAATAGTTTTTTGGTCCGGCGGCTTAGTGGGTTTTTGATAGGAATGGTTTTGAAAAAAGTTAACTATTCGAAGGACATAACAAATGATACGTTGAATTTTTGATATAGATGAATATTTGAGAAGAAGCTGATCTAAGAAGTTGACATCAATTATCGCATTGCAACAGACCTTTGGCTTTTCCCCCAGATTAATATCTCCGAAATCAATCGGTATTTTTGATTTATGAAAATCGGGCCAATCGTTTTCGGGAGACCACAAAAACGACGGTGCGTTCCACCACATGTCATGTGACATGAGCTGTGAAGGGGTGGCCCCTCGTGACGCAATATCGGCTGCATTTAAAGCAGAAGGAATGTAGCGCCATGAGTTTGAGGCAATGATTTCTTGGATTCTACTGACTCGATTTCCAACAAAGGTTTGCCAGCGATTAGGAGGGGGAAAGCCAGTGCAATACGACTTGCGAATCGCAGAAAGTAACGATATTTGTAAAAGTTATTTTTCCTTTATAGTTAGATAAAACGAAGTCAATTAATTCGCTTAAAAGAAATGCGCCTAGGAGTTCTAGCCTAGCCAAAGTTTGTGACTTTATAGGCGCGACCCTAGATTTTGCAGATATGAGAGAAACAGATATATTATTTTCCTCTTCTACACGAAAATATACGACGCCTGCGTAGCCTCGAATTGAAGCGTCACAGAAGCCGATGATTTGACAGGTATTGGTTTTTGACAGTTTGATTTGTCGGGGTAATTGAAAATTGGAAAGAAGCGGAAATTCAGAACGAAGTTTGTTCCAAGAGTCGATGATAGAAGAATCTGGTTCTTCGTCCCAGCCTATTTTTGATATCCACAACTGTTGCAAAATAAATTTTGCTTGTAGCAACAAGGGACAAAGAAAACCTAAGGGATCGAAGATTGTTCCAATGATAGATAAAATAGCACGTTTGGTTGGGGGTTTGTCCTTCATTCAGCATTGATAAGAAAAAATGTCGTTTTTTGGATGCCATTGAAGTCCTAAAACTTTGATAAAGTGGGGTTCCTCCTTGTCGAAAGAGAGAGGCATTTGACGATCGGACTCTGGCAATGTTGCCAATAACTCGGGACAATTGCTTGCCCATTTTTTAAGTTCAAATCCTCCCGACTTCAACAAATCATTGAGTTCTGTTTGAAGGGAGAGAGCTTCAGAAAGCGAAGGGCTAGTTTTCAAGATATTGTCGATATAGATTGACGTTTTTAGAACAGTACTAGCCATAGGAAAACGTTCCTTTTCTCTCTCTGCCAGCTCATTTAAGGTACGCATGCCTAGAAAAGGTGAGCATGTCATGCCAAAAGTGACAGTAGAGAGTTCCCACACTGAAAGTGGGTCCTGTGGAGAAAACCTCCACAATATCCTTTGATAAGGACGGTGATAAGGATTGATAAGGACTTGACGGAACATCTGTTTGATATCAGCAATGTAGGCAATAGGATTAAGACGAAACGTAACGAGTAAAGAAGCAATATCCTTTTGAAGTTTCGGTCCAGATAACAATGTGTCATTGAGACTAATATTTTTTGGGGTGACTGCCGAACAATCCCAGACTACCCTTATGTTTGTACTTAAGCTTTCCGGCTTTAGTACGCAATGATGTGCTAAAAAACACGATACGTCGACCTTTGGTTGACTAGATAAAACTAAACTCATAAGATTAGAATCGATATAGTCTTGCATGAAACTTGAATAGGCAGTGTACAGATCAGGATTTTTGATTAATCTATTTTCTAGAAGTAAAAATCTACGATAAGCTTGCCGATAAGTATTTCCTAGGTCAGGGTTTATTTTATCTTTAAACGGAAGATCTACCATGAACCTACCGCTCGGTTGCCGTAATACAATAGCAGTAAAAATTGATTCTGCTTGTTTTTCTTCCTTTGATAAGATTTGTGTTTTAGGCAAATGTTCGATTTCCCAAAACCTAGGGAGAATGACCTCTAAAGGTGAATGACTCGTTAAAAAACAACTGGTTCGTTCCGTAAGACTACCTACTTCGTCAACCTTTCCCATGACGACCCAGCCAAAGATAGTTTCAAGGGCTGAAGGCTGCCCTACCTGTCCAAGAACCCTGCCCTCCTTGAATATCTGTGCGAATAGCTCGCAACCAATAACCAGGTCCACAGGTCTAGATTTGAAATAAGATGGGTCGGCAAGTTTAAGGTTTTCCAAGTGTTTCCACTGATTATCGTTCAAAGAGAATGTAGGCATATTGGAACATAGTTGTGGAACAAAAATTGCTTCGAAATTAAGTAAAGGAGTGACTTGTCCTTGTGGCTTAATGTGACATTGAACGAGCCCTTTGGAAGTAAAAGAAGACATCTGATTTAATCCGAATATTTCAGTGGTGTAACTTCGCCTAGGAAGATTAAGCCGCTGAATACACTTTTTACTGATGAATCCTGTCTGTGATCCAGAATCAAGCAATGCCCTTACAGGTTGAAAATTTCCGCAACCGTCCATAACATCTATTATGGCGGTGCATAAAAGAAAGGTACCTGAAGGTCCTGAGGTATTTAATAACACATGAAGATTATTGACAGGTGGTGTGTGAATGACAGGACTAGTACCTTGGCTTCCAGACTCTTGATTAGTTTCTAAGATATGAGTTAAAGTGTGGTGCCTTTTACTATTGCAAGTCCTGCATGAATATTTTGATTTGCACGTATCTACCCCATGCAGGGGATGAAAACACGCTAGACATAATTTTTTCTGCTTGACGAAAGATAGGCGATCGATAGGTGAGAGATCAAGAAATGTTTGACATTTCGAAAGCACGTGACCTTGATTACACCGGAAACATTTTATTCCCGTACTTGAATTAGTTGAGGTGCCAGCCAGTCCTATAAAAGGCGAATTGGATGATTTTTAGGTAGGCTTTTGCCCAAACTGACTTCGCATAGAATTTGAATTTTGATAGGTAGGCTTTTGCCCAGCCTGATTTTGCATAGAATTTGATTTTCGATAGATAGGTACCTTTTTGGGTGCTGTTGATTGAGGAAGTGATTCCAAAACTTTACATCTTTTTTCTAGAAATTGAAAAAGTGACTGAAAAGTGGGAATTTCGTTATTAGCATTGGCGTGACTCATTTCGAAATTTGAACGCGTCGGAATATCCAATTTTTCTAACAAAATGAAAAAAATAATAAAGTCCCAACTGCCAACGTCAAAGCTAAGTGATTTTAACATTTCTAGGGATTCAGAAAAGGTGTCAATTAAATTACGCAATTCTTTAGCTGACTCGTTTTTTAAGGTGGAGTTCATAATTGAGCTTAAAGCATCATTTGCGAGGTCTCGCTTGTTTTGATATCTATTGACTAATTTGTCGTAAGCAATTTTATAATTTTGATCAGATAAGCTAATCCCTGATATCAATTTTAAAGGCTCATCCTCGAGATATGAAAATAAATATTGAAGTTTTCGAACGTTACTTAGACTTTGATTTTGATCTATAATGTTATTAAAAAGATCGAAAAAGCTTGGCCATAATTTTTATCACCTCGAAATATGGGAATACCTAACTATTTGAGTTTTGGAGTTTCGTTTTGTCGAACATATGATCCCGAAAAGGATGGGGCCTCAACCGGAAATATTTTAGAGTAAACCCCCTTACACGCATAAAAATATTTACGAGCTTCTGAAAGGATCGCATCCTTCGTTTTAAACTCCTCGTCGTCCGCGTCGTCTATCAACATAATGACGTCATTATGTGCCAGCATGCATTTATCGAAGGTTTCATCCAAATCGGAATACCTCACTTGAAACTCGTTTCTCGCTCTTTCATCCGATGCCGCAGTTTGTGAAAACACATAACACTCGGTTATCGCAGATAAAAAACCCTTGCGTTTTTGTACGGCATTTTGGACAGACATGATTTTACCTTTGAAATGACGAAATTGTCGGTAAATATACAATTAACGCTAAATTAATGCTTCTGAAATAGAAAAATGACGAATTGTCGAAAATATGCACTAATTTATCGCAATTGATGAAAATTGTTTTAAATATCGAAATGATATGGAACACCTAACACATAACTGAGAAATGTTGTTGTTTGTTTTGTTTTGATTCCTTCGCTTTGTTTATACCACGCGGTACGCGAAAACAGGTACTGCGCCGACACCTTTCTCTAGTTTCAATACGATGCGAAAAATTCAAGGCCGCCTTGTTTTTCGGCGTGAAAGTAGTGGCCGACCTATTAATACCGTCGTATGGATTTAATTCAAAATAATTCGGCTCGCAAGGAACACTTATGTTATGCCCACAGTAAGAAAAACGATAAATGCAATGGACTGTATAATTTAATTAATGAAAGCGCGAGCAAACATAAATATATTGATATGAATTACGAAATAATTAATAAGGTCCATAGGTTAATTGTTGGAACCACACAACGGTAATCAGATACAAATGCACTCACCAGTTTGCAGCCAAATTCTCCACTTCTAAGGGGCCCCTGATTGGATCTAATGATGTGACCACGTAGCTGAAGGGCTGAAGTTTCTAGTTCTATGCTTCAGTACACAAAAATCGAGCACTTTCAGGTGTAGATATTTGAAATAGTTGGAGAACGAAATTAACACGCCATTTTCTCGAGGCGGTCGACAAGGATCTCCTTGATTGTTGGTGCGCATGTCCAAATACGCGAAATGCGCTCTGTCCTTCATACAATTGTGTGGTTTTAAAAATATATAAACAACCGCGAAATTTAGCGGGAGCTAACACGAGTATTTGATGTTAAGAAAACCAGAAAAAACATAGAATCAATAATATAAAACACTGGAAACAGCAATAATAAAAAAGTTCAAAATAAATGACAAAATTTAACATTTTCCCAGTTGAAAAAAAAAACCATCTGAAATCAAACGAAGTGAAGCCTACAAAAACAAACTAAAGAATGATCTCTAAAGATTTTTCGTCTGAACGAAAACAACGCTGCTCTGTAGGCACTCATAGCTTGCCGTTGATTGATTTGAACTCTAAGCCTAAAGCATTTTGACGAGAACGAGATAGACTGTACTTTAAACGCTCCAGACAAAGAGACAAAATATCAGCGTAATCTAGAGATGCGTAGACTTAGAAAACCGTTAGAAATTAAAATTGCAGAGTGTGTTTTTTAAAAATTAAAAATAGTTTGTTAAATTTGTTTCCAATTTCAAAATATAAATTATTTTGATGTTAATGACTCAAAGGGCAGATTAGCCGAATACAACTTTTACTAATATACAGCGATACTGAAAACCATGCCTAAAAACAAGTCGCTGCGTTGCTATAAATTTTACTTGTTCTAGGTTAAGAATCTTGCATGTAATTAATGCTTGTTGATGTTGAAAACAATATTTAAAAACTTATAATTGGCAAAAATACCATTTATATTAAAATATTGTTTTGTTACAGTATTATACTTATGGTTACATGTATAGGGTTTTGTGTCGCTATTTATAACGTGAAAATATAAATCTGCAAAAAGTAGGGAACAAAATAAAACACGCAGAAAATCCTTGGTTCATGCATTTTTCATTATATCGGAAGTGTTTGAGCTTTAGTTATAAATGCTAATGCATTGTCTGTGTAAGTGAAAATGTATACGCATGAAAGGTGGATTTTCTGATGAAAAATTCAAATTTTTTCTCGTTTTTGCATGTTACTTAACTTGAAAGGGATCGGGGGTGATGGTGACGTCTATTTACAGAACAACAAGGCAGTTCATGGTTCTGTAGAAGTTTAAATCTACAAAACACAAGACAAAGAGATGCTATGAGGCACAAAACATATTTATGTTTCCGCCTTGTTAGGGTTCATTGGTACTGTTCAACCATAGTCGGTGGACAGGGAATGAAATGAAGATGGTAAAAACTGAAAAGAAAAAAGAAATGTGGATGGATACCCACTTTGGAAAACCAACTGCCAGTTTGCAGTATCAGCTAGGGTAGTCTCGGGTCTGAGACAAAAATCTAACATCACTATGGAGACAGCTAAAGTCAATCGTAGTAGGTATCTTAAGCCCCGGTTTAATATTAAATATGAAAGGAATTTTACGAGGTGAAGTTCAAGACTAAATAAATTAATTTTCGGGCTAATCCTCAGAAAGGGGTTATGGTAGCCGCATACATAATTATGTTTCCGCCTTGTTAGGGTTCATCAGTATGGTCCAACCACAGTGAATGGACAAGGAATGAAATGAAGATGTTGAAAACTAAAAAGGACAAATGAAATGTGGATACCCACTTTAGAAAACAAACTGCCAGTTTGCAGTATGAGCTAGGGTATTCTCGGGTCTGAGACAAAAATCTAACAATCACTACGGAGACAGCTAAAGCGTTTCGTAGTAAGTATCAAAAGCCCAGGTTGAATATTAAATATAAAAGGAATTTTTAGAGGTAAAGTCAAAAGACTAAATAAATTAATTTATTTATTTTAATATTTAATATTATGTGCTTAGGATACCTACTACGATTAAAAAGACACACCAAATATCTCCTCGTGGTTTTATTCTTTTCTTGGTGGTACATTAATATACTTTAAAATATATCAAGTTGATCTGCATCTACACCTGAATGAATTTTTTTTCAGCCGGAAGCAACTATTAAAAACCTCGATATTGCCAAAGTATGCTTCGAGAGCAAAAAAGATGACAGAAATCGTGTGATATTTAAGAAATTATGATTTTTGTTGTTGCACATATGACAGCGAGAAAAACTGAAGGCATTCAGTAGGCTATTTTGTTTGAAATTACACTCCAAACGACTTTAAAATTAATTCACCAAATTATGACCTAATCTGTCAAGCGATACTGAAAATATTATGTTTTTTCCACATACCCAAATAGTTACAAAAAAAAATTAACCTCAACCCTTTTTCACCTCTTAGGAATCAGCGACCTTTTTTGTAGTAACACGAAATATAGCTGAAAGACCAACTAAAACTATTGCCAATATCAGCTAAAATCCGTTCAGCAATTTTAGAGATAGCGACCCATATTATTATAGCATCGATTGTAGCTAAATGACCAGTAAACAGTTTTGCTAAATAATAAAAACCCATCAAGCGATATTGGAAATTAATGGAATACTTCGATTTGGGGTAGTCTAAAACTTCGTTCTTCAATTTATTTTTTGGATAAAAGAAACTACTGTTTTTTAGTATTTAAAAAAATATATCCCTTTGTTATTTTTTAAGATATTGACCTAATATCTTTACTTTATCTTACTTACTTGTTCTATTGCAAATAAAAAACGTATTAACAGTTTTTTTTGAAAAACTACTTTGGTCAAAATTATAAGCCATAGTTTGTGAAAAAAACATGAAAAAGCCGCCATCTTGGATTTATGACGTCACACAGGCTCTTTAACTCAAATTATAGGCAAGCACACGGCGACCTAAAATTGTGTATTACCAATCGATCTCGGGTAGTTCTAAAAAATCTTTCACAACTATCCAGCGGGACACGATTTTTCACTATACTAAGCCTATACTCGACATAAAAAAAACCGTGAACCAAATCTCAATTTGAACAAAAGTTATAGTAATATGTCATCCATTGGCATCTCAATGTTCAAAGAACTTTGAGCTTCTGTATAATCGTGATAAAATAAAAAGCGGAAGCCTCTGGTATAACTTATTTTTTAACATTTGGATTTTATGTTTACATTTAATATATCTATACAAGGGGCAGCTATGGTTCCAGTTAGAGGCCCTCGATACATTTGACACTTTTTTTAGCAAGTGTCAAATGTATCGAGGGCCTCTAGTTCCAGTTATGTTGCAGTACAACAACATTATTTATCTAGCAAATACTGTTGTTAGATTTCATGATGAAATTTAAGATCCTGTAGTGAAGAATAATTGTTTTAGCTTTCTTAAATTCATCTTTGGACATAGGCCTCCCCAATATCTTTCACTCTTCTCTGTCTATCGCCTTGTTCATCCATCTAGTTACCGCGTGTTTTTTTGAATCGTCCGCCCATCTAATTTGGAGTCTTCCCCTAACTATATTTTCCCAAGGTCTCCAGTTTACACAACATCTGTTCCATCGATCGTCTTTCGGTCTCATATTATGACCGGCAAATTTATTACCTTATCCATGTTTGATTTTGTAAGTTTCCTAGTCTGCGATCCCTATGTAAGTACAGAAAGGATACATTGGTTATACACTTTCATTTTGAGGTACCAAATGCTGGTTTTCTTTTTCTAGTTTAATAATTTGTCCCAGATATATATATATATATATATATATATATATATATATATATATATATATATATATATATATATATATATATAAATATTCCTCTATTTGTTCTATTTTCTCTTGGTAGTCAAGCCTATATTTTTAGCTGCTTTAACCGGTTCTTCTAGCATTTTTATCAGTTCTTCTTTCTTATCTGTTATTAAGGCGATATCATCAGCAAATCTTAGGGGTTTCAAGTATTGGCCGCTTAATTTGTTGCCTATTTCTTCCCAATCCAAGTTTTTAAAAGTATCTTCTAGGAGCTGACTAAATAGTTTAGGGAATATTGTATCACCCTGTCTGAAGAATAATCACACAAATTATATAGTTTGCAAGCATACAAAATTTCGCATAGCATGTATTTTTTGTTTTTTTTTGTCAATGTACACAAGCGCCTAAACATTCCTAACAAACTCGTTTTGGGTAGGTATTGCCAAAAAATGTGAAGTTTTATAGAAAAGAGTAAAAAAGAAGTACAGCGTATCATTTTATAAACCTAAAAAAAGGTTCGTAACACGTTTTCAAAGCATAAAAAATCATATTTTGAATATAATAGCCCCCAAAAGCTCTTGACTTCCCGGATATGACATCTTAGACATCCAGTTTATGCCAACGTTTAAAGATATCAAAAATATTATGACGACTTTTACGAGAATGATATTCTGCTTAGAAACATAGCTTCCCACAAGACAGCCACCCAATTCTGTTTGAAAATTTAATAAAACCCTTTTTAAGAACAGTGATTTTTTCAGGTATTTTATGGTTTTCAAAAATGGTACTTTTGTGTACTGGAGAGCAAAAGTTTTTCGCACCGTAATGTCAAAACAAGTTAGTCATAGTTCACAGTACACAGGTATATTTTTTAAGTGATGAGTTTTCGTAGATTTATTTTCTGAAACGCCAAACTTTCTTCACGAGAGTTTTTGAAAGTGATTTCTAACTAAGATCGCGAGCGCAGGAATTTTTCGAGCTTCGAACTGACTAAACCAGGCATGCGATTTCGGGGACAATGTTGCCATTTACTTTCAAACACTTTTTTAAGTACATGAAAAAAAATTGCCTTGCATAAGACATTTTTCTTAAAACCCATAGATTGTTTTTTTTTACTTCTTTCCTCACTCTCTTAAAAAAAAGTTGTTGCGGAAATCATTTTTTTTTACATGGGGGAAGTCGTACCCCATGCCTTAGGATTTTTTAGATATTTCATGAAAATAGCATAAAATACGGCATTATGGGGTCTCGGGAACCCACCTCTCCCCAAGACTTCTTCCTGGGTGCGCTACTGCCTTTCCGCAGCCGTGGCTCGTTAGGTACCTATATGTACGAGTGTGTTTCATTTGAAACAGTGTGACGTCCTAGGTCATGATACATCAGTTGAAAGGAAAAAACTGCATAAGTACCTAGATATGTTTGCCGAAATATTTTATTTATGATATCGTTCGGAATGGTATGTTCCTATACACATTTTTCGACCTTTTTTCAATCCACCTCCAATGTGGAAATGTTTTTCAAAAACTGAAAATGTTCAGGAAAAGTCTGAAAATGTTGTAGAAAACTCGGGTATTATTTTGAAAAAGTTTGTTCAGGAAAAGTCTGAAAATGTTTTGGAGAAGAATAAAAATGTTAAGAAAATTGTTTGAAAAACTAGAAATATTTAGGAAATGTCTGAGAATGTTTTGGAAAACTCTGAAAATGTTCATGAAATGTCAGCAAGTGTGAGAAAGTGTGAAGTGAAAATATTTGGGGATTGTCAGAAAATGTTCTGGAAAACTTAAAAATGTTAAGGAAAACTCTGGAAATGATCGGGAAAAGTATGGTAATAATTGGCAGAAGTAAAAAAATGTTCTAAATAAGTCTAGAAATGTTTATATTATGAGCGAGAGAAGTGTCGGTTTAGAACGTTTTACTACGTTGTCCGACGCCTATTCTCCACCTCTTTCGATCCTGACAACCATCATCTGTCAGGTTTTTTTGACTCATTGATCTTTGGATTGACTGTGATCTGTGCTTGTGCCATTCTAGTTTAGGACGCCCTCTTTTTCTGCGCCCTATTGGTTGCCATCCTAGGACGTACTTTGGTAATCTTTCGTCTTTCATCCATTGTACATCCCTACCATATCAGTTGTCTTTTAGTGATGTCATCCGTTATGCTTCACTTGATTCCTATTCTTTCTTTTATGATTTTATTTCCTATATCATCTGTTCTAGATATTCTCATTAATCTTCTTATTGCATCCATTCGATACTTTCCATTTTTGTTTTGTATTTTTCTGTTACGCGACAAAACTCTATTTCATAAAACAGCGTGTTTTTCACCATTGTTTCATATATGTTAAATTTTACATTCTCTTTTATCCGAATCAATAACCTTTTTTGCTTTTACTATAATTTTTTCCAGTTCTTTACAGTCTGTTCCTTGATATTGTGTTTATGGTATATCGGTTTATGGTATAGCCGTGTACTTTACGTTACCAATTTTTTAGAACTAATGCGATATATATTTTAAAAAGCGTTGAAGAGAGAAAATATCCGTTTCTTAAGCCTTTCGTTACCAGGAATTCTTTTGAAAGTCGATTTTCAATTTTAATTTTAGATTTTGTCCCTTTGTATAGTTCTTTTATCGCTTTTATGTATGTATAATTGATATTAGTTTGCTCTAACACTGCCCCGTCAAATATACGTGAGTCTATTTGCTACTGAGATACATATTCTGTGATTTCATATCATGTAATAAAGTGATGTAATGTAATGTAAAATCGCAGCTAGTCGAGTTTTTCCGTTATGAGCAGCTAAACTTGACCAATCTCCATGTGATATGTTTGACATAAAAGGAAAATTTGGGTTTTTATTAAATTTAGATTTTTGGCTCGGCATAATTAGCATTGGCTAAGTGAAGGGTTCAGCTTTATTTTTTTTGGCTGCATTAGCTATTTGAATTTTGGAAATTTATGCAGGATTCAAAGTAGGAACCAAAAATTTTACAAATTGATTTGGGACAGGTCTGACCGAGAGGTCATCAGCTGACAACAGTAGGCACCGTACAGATTTGATGACAGGACTCGATAAGACACATGTCAGAACCCAACAGGAATTCGACAGGACATGACAGGACACGACAGGGCCCGACAGTACTTCGACTTTCTTTAAGATGTTATAATATTTAAAAAAAATTATTTTGATACAAAAAATAATTTTTGTAAATTTTTTAAACATAAAAAGGTACTATATAATATGAATTAAAAATAAACACAATTTGGAAAATTCTTAACTTTTTTATTTGTGTACCAATTTTGATAAAACTAATTATTCTTTTGTAAAATGGAAAAAAAAAAAAGTCCTACTTACTTCACAAATAATTTTATTGTCTAACCACGACGCGTTTCGGTTAAAGAACCATTATCAAGTGGTCTGGTAGACAGTTAAGAATCATCTTTTAGCAAACGAAAATCCAAAACGCAAAAATAAAAATCTATAAAATTAGACTAAACAACATTCAAAATTAAAAATTGGTCAAACAGACATACACAGCACAAGTTTTTTATTATTTTTTTAAATACATTGAGCTGAGTATTCAAAAAAAAATTACAAAATCTTGTGCTGCCGGCTGGTGTTAAAGTAGGTCTTAGGTAAAAGTGCGCACTCTCTAGCATTTTTAAATGGAGACACACACATATCTATTATAGACCATTTGTTGGTAGACAGGAATGGGGACAATGGGTTTCAAGCGATAAATGTCTTTACCTTGAATATTTATAAACCTCAACTGCACAAGCGTAGATGTCAATATGCTACTAGCATTACTAATCTATCTATTGAACCTTCTTCGATTCATCTTTGGATATAGGCCTCACCCAATATCTTCCACTTTTCCCTGTAGGTCACCGTGTTCATCCATGTAGTTCCCGCATGTCTTCCCCTACTTCTTATATTTGTTCCATCGATTTTCTGTGTGAAATTATGACCGGAAAATGTCCATTTTTGATCCATTCCTTTATTTTTCTATCTGTTAGCTTTACATGTAACATTTGTCTTTCTATTGATCGTTGGGTCTTTGTTTCCTTATCCATGTTTGATTTTGTAAGTGTCCAGGTCTGGGATCCATAGGTAAGTACAGGAAGGATAGAATGGTTATACACTTTTGTTTTGAGTTACTGCACTGGGGATATTTTAAATTTTTTAATATGTAGCTTAATTTACCGAATGGTCCAGGCCAATCTTACTCGTCTCTTGCTTTCAGCTGTTTGGTTTTCTTTTTTCAGTTTAATAATTTGTCCCAGGTATATATATATATATATATATATATATATTCCTCTACTTGTTCTATTTTGTCTTGGTTTATTCTGATCGTGATATCCCCATCTGTGTTTGTTATGATTTTAGTTTTAGTGTAGTTCATACTAAAGCCTATATTTTTAGCAGTTGTATCCAGTTCTTCCAGCATTTTTATCAGTTCTTCTGTCTTATCTGTTATTAAGGCAATATATCTTAGGTGGTTCAAGTATTGTCCGTTTACTTTAATGCCTATTTGTTCCCAATCTAAGTTTTTAAAAACATCTTGTAGAAGCCTGGTTAAATAGTTTACTGGATATTGTGTTACCCTGTGTAACACCTATTTTTATACATTTTGGCATGGTTCCTTCGTGGATTTTGTTTGATGTTGTTGCTTTGCTATATATATTGGCTATTAAACTTTTTCAGTCTATATACGCAATATATAGTGGAATGTTGAATTCGTTGACCCATTCTATTAGGATCTTCATGATTAAAAGGTGGTCACTATTAATGATAGACCTCATTTAACTCCCAATAAGTCTCTATTAGTGAGTTATTACAGAAATTTATTCCAGATGTGGTAGTGAATATCTTTTTACCTTTAACTTACACGAATACTAAATAGAATGGGATCAGAAAGGGGAAAAAGGCACTGAATAAGCAATTTTGTTTCGGATGAGGGGGTGCGAAATCAAATCATTTTTATTGAGGCACATGTGAGCTTAGATTATTAGCTTAGGAAATGATTTTTCTCCTGATGGAAAGAAGAAATCGTTTGTCGAGTAAATAAAGCGAAACAGATGCTTTCAAATGTTTATAAGACGTATGGAGAATTTCCGTATATTTTTACCCCTCACTCACTCAAGTCTGAGGAGGTAATGCTAAAACGGTGACCGTAAATAAACGCACAGGAATAAAGCGAAAATGAAATATCCGCACAGGAAAAAACGCTACACAGAAAAAAGCAAACGCGTAGTAAAGCGCACACTAAAGAAGCGCACAAAGAAAATTCGTACGTAATAACACGTTTAGTTAAAATAAAACATGTACCGTCAAACGCAAGGTCAATGTTTTTAGGTTCAATAATATTCAAAACTCATAGGCGATATCTTAGTGAACGCTTTTCTGCAAGTCGCCGGCCAGTTTGCTTTAGCTTTTTGAATGGAGCAGCACGCAAAAAAACCAACAAAATTTTCGTGGTTTTTTATTGTTTTATAAATAAACCTCGTTTTCTGGCTTATTTTAAAAGTCTTTTTCCATTTTTTTTTGCAAAATATATTTTTTAAGCTTTTCTGTCCCGATTACAGGGACTAATCGAGCCTGAACACTGAAAAAAATGGCGTGTCCCGATTGACCCATATGCGGGGTCAATCGGGACATCCAATAAAAAAATATATAAAAAATCACCTGTTTAAGTGACAGATATGTGTGATATGTCATTTTAAAGCTCCAACGGTAAGCTAACAACTGGCGGTGGTTATTTTGAAAAATATCTGAAAATCGTGCCGATCCACCCCATTTGACGGTATCAAGGTATTATCCGGTAAGAAGGATTTGGCTAGAAAAGAAATGAATCCAAGCCCATCCGTTTAAAAACCTTTGGTTACCCGCACATAGCACAAAAATCAGATCAATGTTAAATTAACGTGAACAAAAATAATATAGTTATTTTTTATAAGAAAACACCCTTATACCATGTAATATTTGTTTTGTTAAAGCTACATGCTTAAAAATAACTTAGAAACAAGGAGGAATTAAGCTATAAAATTGTAATTTTTGATGAAGTTTCTGGTGCTGTGTATATAACGTCTTTTTTACCCTCGCTATTTTCATGTGTCAAATTCGCACTTGAAAAGTCCTCCACAATATGTTCTTAAACGCCAATAGATTAAGACTTCTCAAACCTACTAACTTTTTGCCTATGATTTTGTTACGTTTTTTCTCTATATGTTTTTTAATCAAAAAAAGGCGCGAAAGCCTAGATTTTTTAACAGTACTTTCACACAATATTACAATATTAATGTGTCTTTATGAGTTTAATAACTGATGCACTGATTCGTCGTGATCGTGAAGGATCAGGGATCAGTTCATTGACCCGGTTTTGGAGTTTAGAGGCCAAAGCACTCCCATATAGATTTCGTCGAAGTGAAAAATATCGCCAATAGAATCTCGAAAATATTTGGAAGAAAAGCCATGCGCGTTTTAAAATTCGTGTAGAAAAGGCGCGAACCTAATGTGATTTTGACGTTGATAAAAATCTACTTAGAATTCACTTAAAAATAACTTAAAAACATTGCTGTTTTCATTTAATAATGGCATTATTACAACGCCGTTTTTAGCAACGTTATATTAACGTTATATAACGTTGATGAATGACCTATTGATCTTGTTTTCATCTATGATTGTGCTACGTGGGTAGTTATTTACCTTTTTTTATTTATTTGCCTTTTCTAAATACAGACGTTATTTAATTTTTTTTTCGCCAAAAACAATACCTTTTTAAGCTAAAGCTTTTCGAGCCAAAAGTAAAATGTACATGCTTACGATTTTTTTGTCTCAAGGGGTCTTCCTTTATGAGCAGAAATTGTCCTTTAAGAAAATTGAAGTACGAATTGGGACATACGTAAGAGCTCTTTGACGATTGTTAGACTGTCCAAGTAAATTGAATGTAAAAAAAAAAGTTTTGTCGTTTTTGTTTTACTGCTAAGAAAGAAATAACACAAAAACAAGATTTTTAGTAATTTAACGATAATCTATTAAAATTATAATTTACCAATAACTAATAAAATTTAAAAAAAGGTACAATTTGCTTGAATCAAATTTTCTGTTAGTATGCAATATTAAAATTTGTATTTGTAATTAAAAATGATCCACCTGGATTTTCTCGAAAATTATCAGGAAATTAAAAAAACGCCGAAACACGTCGATTTTCTTTGCAAGGGGGACACTTTTTGGCTATCTTGAAAATTTTGTAGCACGAACCCCCTTCGAGGGGTATACTTTACCCCTATATTTTGAATAGGGAAAGTGGGTCTAGTGATACCTTGTTTTAAAGGCCTTTTGAATGTCCTTATAACCGTGTAAAAATTTCGAAAATCTATCCATTAGTTTTTGAGATAATTGATATTAAACTTTAAAATTAACATGGACTGATATAATAAAAATGTAATTAGAATTTGATATTTTTCGGATTTAAAAGCAAATATCTCAAAAACTAATTGATGGATTTTCGAAATTTTTACACGGTTTTAAAGATATTCAGGAGAGCTTCAAAACAAGGTATCACTAGACCGACTTGTATAGTGAGGAAAGCACTTTAAATTGGTTATCGATCAAAAGTCAGTATCATTTATGTTTAATACTAATCATTTAAGCAAAATAAAATATGAAAGGATTATGCGCTTAGAACTATCCTGTTATAAATGCTCTGCTAGCTTTAGTAGAGCAATAGACACAGAAAAGACAAGAAAGATACACATTGACCATAAATAAAGTGATAAAATATTTAATTGCTTCACATTCACAGTATTAGAATCGCTCTAGGTACCCCTTTAAAAAAAAATTGCTCTGCTGGCTTTAGAAGAGCACCAAATTTTGGAAATAAAACAGGAATGATAAAAAAACAATACAAGGTTTTGAGATTTAATAGCGCTATATTTACCGTGTCAGTAACAACCTTGGTAACATTTTTATTAAGAAAAAAATATGTTGCTCTGCTAGTTTTAGTCAAGCAATAGACACAGAGAAGACGAGAAAGATACACATTAATCGTATTGTTCACAGTGCTAGAATCGCTCTAGGTACCCCTTTTAAAAAAAAAAACATATATTGCTCTGCTGGCTTTAACAGCGCACCAAACTTTTGAAATAAAACAGGGAGGATAAAAAACAATCTACAGGGATTTGAGATTTACTTGCTCTAAATTTACAGTGTCAGTACCAAACTTGTTGACATTTTTATTTAAAAAAAAATATGCTGCTCTGCTAGCTTTAGTCGAGCAATAGGCACAGAAAATACAAAAAATATACACATTAAGCGTGAATAAAGTGAAAAAATATTTAATTGCTTAACATTCACAACGTTAGAACCGCTCTGGGTACCCCCTTTTTAAAAAAAACCTTTAGTGCTCTGGTGGCTTTAGCAGAGCGCCAAACTTTAGAAGTAAAACAGGGATGATAAAAAAACAATCTACAAGGTTTTGATGTCAGTCCGACTTTGGTAACATTTTTATAAAAAAAAAAATTATGCTCCTCTGCAAGCTTCAGTCGAGCAAAAGACAGAGAAAAGACCAGAAAGATACACAATAATTGTAAAAAAGTGATTAAATATTTAATTGCTTAACATTCACAGTGTTAGAACGGCTCTAGGTACCCCGTTTAAAAAAAAACATATATTGCTCTGCTGGCTTTAGCAGAGCAACTTTAGAAATAAAACAAAGATGATAAAAAACAATCTAATAGTCATAGTGTTAAAACCCGAGAACAGCGAACACAATGCTGTTCTCGGGTTAAAACCGCTCTAGGTACCCCTGTTTAAAAAAACATATATTGCTCTTCTGGCTTTAACAGTCAAGTTTAGCTAAAATCCACCAGGCGATACCGGAAAAATTATTTTTGTTCTGCATTCCCATATACCTCCAAAAAAGTTGAAACAAACCTCACCCCTCTTTAACCCCTTCGGTATCAGCGATCCAATTCATAGTAGCACCAATTATAGCTAAAAACCAGTTAACAGTATTGACAAGTTTTAATAAAACCCATTCAGCGGTCCTGGAGAGACGATTTTTTTCCCTGATTAACACAAAAAACGCGCGAGAAAAAAAAAGTTGATTTTTAAATGTTGCAAAAAAAACGTTTATTGCATATATAAAAACAAGCTTAATAGGTCATTCATTAACGTTATAAAAGAAAACGTTGCTAAAAACGGCGTTGTAATAACGCCATTATCAAATAAAAACAGCAATTGTTTTACGTTATTTTCAAGTAAATTCTAAGTAGATTTTTATCAACGTCAACATCACATTAGGTTCGCGCCTTTTCTACACGAATTTTAAAACGCGATTTTCATGGCTTTTCTACCAAATATTTTTGATATTTTACTAGAAGCAGCGCCACGCCACCTGTTGGCTACATTTTTCACTTCGACGAAATCTATCCAAAAAACGAGTTAATGAACCAATCCCTGATCATTCATGATAACGACGCATCAGTTATTAACCTGATAAAGACACATTAGTATTGTGTGAAAGTGTACTGTTGAAAAATCTTGTTTAGCTTTTAAAGAAAACATAATTTATAGAGATTTTTTCTTGCCTTAAGCGCCATCTTTGAAAATTGTCTTGAATTGTTGTACTCTTAAACTAGTGAACTTTTACAACTTCTTTTCGCGCACTTTTAAGTTAACAAAAAGTTATTTAAAAAAAACGTGACAAAAAATATGCAGAAAGTTATTACTTTTAACTAGTCTATCTAGAGGGCTTTTAGAACAGGCTTTCGCGCCTTTTTTTGATTAAAAAAGATATAGAGAAAAAACGTGACAAAATAATACGCAAAAAGTTAGTAGGTTTGAGAAGTCTTAATCTAGTGGCATTTTAGAACATGTTGTGGAGGACTTTTCAAGTGTGGATTTGGCGCATGAAAATAACGAGGGTAAAAAAGACGCACCAAAAACTTCAGCAAAAATTCAATTTTTATAGCTCCTTGTTTTTAATTTATCTTTAAGCATGTAAATTTAACAAAACAAATATTACATAAATCGTATGAGGTTGCTTTCTAATAAAAAATAACTTTATTATTTTTGTTCACGTTAATTTAACGTTGATGTGATTTTTGTGCTACATATGTAGATAGGTATGGGTAAATATATGAAACACAAACACAGTTTTGTTTATTAATAAAATTACGCAGTAAAAGCATTGTTTGTGTTATATTAATAAATATTGTTGTAATTATTATTAATGTGCATTAAGATAAACTGACCTAGCTTCGGCATTGACTATTAATGTTTGAGTTTTTTCTTTAAGATAAAAGTACATTGGGATTCACATCTTAGTACTTATAAAATCAAAAGAATGAACCAGACCTAAACTAATAGTTTATTGAAAGAAGTAACAAGTTGGTCTGATCAGTGAAATACAGAATATTTATCTGATCTGATCAGTAAAATGCAGAATATTACTCTTATTTTTGTCTTGTTTTTTGCAGTTGCGTGTAGTGCCTCTGTGTACAGGCTAAAAAGGTAAAACATTTTTTCCATTTTTCCCTTTAAAAAAAAAGGGAAATAATAGCTAACCAGAAAATCAAATTTTTAAACGAATTATTTGACACGGGTTTACTTTAAGTTGCTAGGTTTCGAAAAAATTAATTTTTAAAAAAAACTGATATTAGTTTTAAATAATGGTTTGAAATTGAAAAAAAAACAATTTGATTGCATTAGAAAAGCAAGTGCTTACAAAAATTGTTTGTACTAATTCTTATTTAATTATTTTTAGGGATTCCGGAGATAACGGTAAGTAGGTAACTATAAATTATGGATCTGTTTAAAGCCGTTGAGATTATTATTTCAATATTTGAAACCAACAGTTTTATAAAGACAAGTGGGCATCAGTGGCGGCTGATGACGTTATAAATTGAAGGGGGGGGGGGCAGAAATGTATATTGCATGAAAAAGGAGATAAACAAACTTACCTCAACAATTTTACTTTAGCGTTTTACCAACAAGCAGCCACTTGGTGTTTTTTAGTTTATTTGTTTATATATAAAGTCTATTTGCCCTTCTTTTACCTGCGCAAGGTGCTCGGATTAGCACCAGTTTTAGACTCATCATGGCCCCGTAGAGCAACCTCAAAAATCTCACAGAATTTTAAACAGTCTATTAACCTACTAAGTATATGTCTATCTTTGCCACATTTTCATTATGTTCGGTAATGTTTTGCCTAGAGGCGCTATTTAATTGGCACCTAATATCAGTCTTGCCTAACATAGAAAATTCTATGTTGTTATTAGCTCACACTACTACTATACTATAGTAGTGTGAGCTATAGTGATCCTAATTTTTTTCGAGAAAAAAAAAGTTGCTCCGATTTTAAAAAATTTTATATATCTTTGCGTTTCAGATGATTTTGAAACTTTTTTGTTGCGCCGTCTGTCTGTCTGTCTGTCTGTCTGTCTGTCTGTATGTCTGTCTGTAACGACCAACGCGCATAACTCAAAAACCGCTTGCCCGATTTTAATGAAATTTGGTACCTACGCTGGGTTTTGGGTCGAGATGGTCCAATTTAAAAATGAACAAAATCCACCAAACACAAGCCAAATAAAAGGGTGGGGGTATATTTCAAAAATTAGAGTTTATGTAAAAATATGGCGTGTGTGATATCAAATGAAAGGTAATTGCGTCTGGAGTTAAATAAAATACATTTTACTTTAAAAAAAGGGTGTTTATGTGGAAATATGGCATGTGTTATATCAAACGAAAGGTAATTGAGTCTGGAGTTAAACAAAATACATTTTAGTTAAAAAAAAAAGGTGTGGGTAGATTTGAAAAATTAAAGTTTAAGTCAAAACATGGCTTGTGTGGTATCAAACGAAAGGTAATTGAGTCTGGATTTCAATAAAATATATTTCAGTTTTTAGTTATATTAGCTCACACGTACACTATAACTATAGTACCTAGTGTGAGCTTAGGTGCCCATAGATTGGCAGAGTATTTAAATAAGTAGCACTTACTTTGTGGCTTTAACTTTCCACTAAAGTGCTTGATATCACACAATCCCTTTGCCACCCACGCAGGATTACTTCGTGGATTGTTCATAATAAGACAAATAAGGCAAAAAAAAACGTTTCGTTTTTCACAACCGCACAACCAGTTTTCAGCATCGTATAATTTTTTATTACTTGCAGTAAAATTTTGGTTAATTGTTAGGATTTTCCGGTCGATGTGGCCCTAAAGATTTTATTTCTAATCGAAGTTCATGTGTCAACGTATATCAATTTGCACAGTTAATTATATAATCGACGGTATTTATTTCCATTTTGAAAACAAACAAAATCAAAAACAAATATTAGACACGTGACCGGTAAGGCTTTTAACTACTGACCTACCCCAAATCAAAACAAACTCATACGTCTTCACTAAGGATAGAACCGGCAACACGTAGGAAGGGCAATGAACGCTTTCGCACGATGAATATGGCCGACGTGAACTAAAATAAACATTCCTCCCGCCCTCGCGCGAGAACAGCCATCCATTCACCGCTAAAAAACGAATGAAATTGAAATTTTATCCCGCTCGGTGCTGCCAGCTTGTAATTATTTAGGCTAAAAAAGTTTACCCAATTAATCACCTTTTGTTAACCACAGACTAAAAAAAAGAACTATAGTTGATGTTCTATTTAAGTGGCACCGCGTCATAGCTATGGTAAACCAAATTCTGCGGCAAAATCTAACTAAAGAAGCCTTAAAAAATTAGTGTTTCACTTTGTACATGCAGTGTGCCGCTCGGGGCTTAATGTTCGAAGGATAAAACACTACGACCTTTTAAAGGAGAGATCAAATAGGTACTTACCTGATAAATAAAGATCCGAAACATAAAAGAGGATCCAAAATTACATTAAAATGTGCGCAAATATTGATTTAGTTGCAAAGACGGTAATTTGTTTTGTGAAAACCTCCGTCATTATTTGTTTGACATACAGTCAAAACAACACAACAACGAATAGAAAACGTCAAAGCCCTGCTAAATCAATAATATGTTCGTAGAACCAGATAATAGTATATATGTTCCTTTCTAATGAAATCGTTTAGAAGAAGACATCAATAAAAAGCAAGTAAAATAGTAAGCTACTGACTAATAAGTGCAGTGCCTCATTTTGGGAATCAATATCAATAAAAAAATTAAAGGAAGTGCGTGCCACTGTATGTACCCCTCTACTCCCTTCCCGCCCATCAAGGTTTTGATGACGCGGTGTCACTTTAATACAACATCAACTATAGACATGTCGTACATGAAAATTAAACTTTTCTTAAATAAATCAATTAAAAATACTGTTTGTTGTCTAGTTTTGGGAGTTCACTGCCCCATTGCCCTCCTTGTATCAGACGCCACTGGTGAGCATGTTATTTTTTTTAAAAGTAAATTTCCATAAAGCAGCTAATCAAAAAACGTTAAATTGAGTTTCGACTATAGTCCAGTCATCTTAAGTGAAAAATCCTGAAACCAGGAAAAAAATGGATGCAAGCTGATTTTAACTCCCCCTTGAGCTTCGCTAAATATAAGGCCCCAAAAATAAGTTTTTTAGTGATTTTATCGAAAACTAATAACTTTTAAAAAAAGTGAGGAGAAAAAAAATACGCAAATTCATTTGATCTATACTAGAGAGAGAGAAAAAACCTAACCTAATATTTAAAAAATATATTTTTTTTATTTTATTTTTTTATCACCCTTTGTTTTTTTTTGTTTTAAAATGTCAATACTAATATTAAGCTTGATACCCACTTGTTTAAAGAACCATGGGCTTAAATCTAGTTTTTGTTTCTTTAAAGTTAAACCAATTTAAGTATAGGTTAGTCCAATGGTCAATAATAGCTAGACCGCCAATGGGATTTGGAAAAAATGTTTTTATAAAATTAAGTACTGTACTAGAAAAAAAAGCTTTTGTAAAAGAAGTTCAACTTCTGGGTAGAACCTGCTTTAAAATATGCGCAAAGCGCAATATGTAAACTTTTATTATAGTTGAAATTCCAGTCAAACTGCTATTAATGCAATTCTTATAAAATTTTTAGCAAAAATTTCACTAAACCTTAATGGGACAAAAGCCTTTAAAGAAAATAAATATAACTTAAGGGTAGTTTTTTAATGGTTTCAAATTATAAACATAGGTACCGTAAAACGAGGTTACTTTGCTCCACTTTTTTGAGTTAATTCTAAAAATTCAAAGAAATAACCAAATATTATACCATAAAAAATGTTTTTTTGGTTTTAATTTAAAGGACATTTTTATTACAAAATACTTAGTATTATAAATATTTTTTTAACTTGAAAAGTGGAGCAAAGTTTCCCATAGTCCGAGGTTACTTTGCCCCACTTTATAAAATATGAAAAAAAACATTGGTGTTTTATATGTTGGCGCAAACTACACCAAATATTTAGTTAGCTTGTCCCCAAACATTCAAAATAATGAATAAAAAATTTAAAAATATTGGTTTTTTAAGTTTTTATTGCATAGAAATCGATAACTGCACTAGACACCAAATTTTTCGAGGTCAAATTTTAAAGAAATTTCAAGCTGCACTTCACTCTGGTATTAACTCGAAACGACTAAGCGGAAAACAGCGGCTACTGCGTCTTTAAGAAGTCAAATTCGCAACCGATAATTCACGCGTGGTGGCGTTGTGGTGCATGCGCAGATTTCTGATGTGGAATATCTAAGATCTTTTTTTCGCAATGGAGCAAAGTAGGACCAGGGGGCGCAAAGTAACCTCGTTTTACGGTACATAAAGTTTTACAGAATATTCGTTGTATCATGAGTTACCTACAGGGTGGGAAAAATTATTTTATAGGATAGACTCAATAATGTTTGCCTATTTTTTTTCTTAACTTTTTTTGAAAAAGTTATTAGTTTTTGAGAAAATCGCAAAACATCTAATTTTTATCACATTTCCTTATATCTAGGGAAGCTCAAGGAGGATTTTGGCGGAAAATATGTGGGGATGTTTCCCAGATTCCAAGAAATAAGTGTACGAAAATTCAGCTTACACCTATTGTTTTTTTAGTTGATTTTCTTATGTTAGTGAGCTATTATTGATATAATAAATTTTGGATATTTAGTAAGCTGTCTTGTTTAAGGACCATTATTTTCCAGCTTCGATTTTTTTTTAATTATGGAAACAACGCCCTAGGTTTCCAAAAAATCATTCACTCACAAAGACCTAATAGTTCACAAAAATCGCGTAAATTTTGAGATAATGTACAGCTTAGGTAATTAAATTTGGTGAGGGTCAGGCCTTCTGTAGAAAATAAAATATACCGAAGGACCACTCGAGATAGCTCGAGAAAAACGTGTGGGAGTTAAGAGGGACTGTATCTTTCCACAGGGCTCCGACAGGGAAAAAAGAGCCTAAAAACTTATTTACTAAAAATAGCGTAGCAATGAAAAATTGCGAAAGCGACTTACCATTAGATGTCTTTCGTAGCTACTTGGCTGGCCAGCCCGATTATACGCGAAGTACCAGACTCTCCATTGTTCTATAGTTCAAAATGTTCCAAACACTAATATCTAATAAACTAAAGCGTAAAATTAATAGTTTCCACAATTTTAATATAAAATAATAGCGGTGCGGTGACTTTACTTGCACGAGGCGCGTGGTTGAGTTGTTCTCTCAGACAATCGGCGTTTTCGTCTGCTGGTCCGAATTTAGCCGCTTATCTCAAATCCTTCATTGCTGGAAGAAGCGCGCGAAGTTTAAATTTAAAATATGGAAAGATATAGCGTAAAGTAAATCAAAATAATATTCTAAAACGCTTGTAAGCGTAGAAAATGTAACCCAAAAATATTTAAAAACTAAGAGAGATAGCTTCTCTAATTTTAAGTGAAAATTAGAGAATATAATTATTTACAAAAATAAAAACAAGTTGGGAAACTTGTTCATTCGGCCCACCAAAATGAGCATCATTTTTCGGTAGGTGAATCTGAATCAATTGGAAGGGGGCAAAGCTTGACTAAAGGTCGTTTAAAGATACCGGACGCGGTACGAACATTTGCCACCCTAGCGTGCCCATCAGGCCCTTTAAAAATTTCAATAATGCGACCTACCCGCCATTGAAGGGGCGGTGATAACTCGTCTTTGATAAGAACGAGGGTACCTATTTTTGGCTCTGCGCATGGTTCCAACCATTTATTTCGTACTTGAAGGGTATGTAAAAATTCTTGGCTCCAACGACGCCAAAAATCGGCTTGTATTCGTTGGACCAAGTTCCATCGCGATAACCGATTCTCAGGTTTACTTGAAAAATCTTCGTCAGGAACAGAAACTAAAGGTCCATGTGTTAAAAAATGTCCCGGTGTTAAAACCTGTAGATCGTTACAGTCGGTAGATTGCGGGGTCAAGGGGCGAGAATTTAAAATCGCCTCAATTTGACAAAGAACTGTGTACAACTCCTCATAACTTAGAATTTGCGAGCCAATGGTACGAATTAAGTGAGTTTTTACTGATTTTATCCCTGACTCCCAAAGACCGCCGAAGTGGGGAGCTGATGGAGGGATAAAATTCCAGGCGATAGCTTGTTGCGTGCAAGCATTTCTTGCAAGATCAAGCAATTCTTTGCTTGATTTAACGAAATTTGTGCCATTGTCTGAAAAAAGAGTTTTTATGTAACCTCTTCGGGCAACAAAGCGACGTAGCGCAGCTAAAAAAGCGTCCGAAGTTAGATCTGACACTAACTCGAGATGTAAAGCTTTAGTATTTAGACAAATAAAAAGGCAGATATATGCTTTTTGTGTTTTTACACCTCTGTGTTTACTGAGAGTGATAGGTATAGCACCACTAAAATCTACTCCACTAAAAGTAAAAGGCTTTTGTGGAATCAAGCGGTAGGACGGAATTTGTCCCATGATTTGCTCATAAGAATGCGGTTTGACGCGAAAGCAACGAACACATTTGGATAAAACCGTTTTAATTAAGCGTTTGGCAGATAAAATCCAAAAAATTTGACTAATGAGATATTGGACTGTTTGCACTCCGACATGCAAATATTTTTTGTGCATATATTCAATAAAAATATAAGAAAGTCTACTTTCCTTGGGTAAAAGAAGAGGATGTTTTTGTCCGTAAGAAATAGTCATGGCTTGTTGAATGCGTCCTCCAACTCTTATAAGACCATCCTGGTCTAAAAAGGGATTCAATTTTTGTATGGGTTTTATGCATTTTTTCTGGTTTTGAAGGTTAAGAATTACTTCAGAAAAGTATTTTTGTTGTTCGTGCTTAGCCAAACATTTTAAAGCGTTAAAGAGATCGATATAATCTATATTTGTCTTTTTTCTGACGTCTGCGGATAGTCTACAATTATTTATGAATCGTAAACTGCGGGCTAAAAGTAGTTGAATAGCGTAAAAATCGGATTTATTATTTAAAAGCGAATCTAAAAAGTTTTCCGTTATTCGGTCACAAGAAATCAGAGCAACATTTTTTCGTTCCTCAGTCTCTAAACTGTCATTTATTTTGACTTGCGGGGTTTTTGTTGGCCATTTATCGAAAGATTCTTGTAAAAAACTAGGGGCGGCCCACCATAGGGGATGATTTAAAAGCTCACTCGGCGAGCAGCCGCGGCTGGCTACATCGGCACTATTGAGAAATGTGGGGGTATATAACCAACATTCTGGATTAATATTATCTTGGATAAGACTAACACGATTTGCGACAAAAGTTTTCCATTTACTTGGATGGGATTTTATCCAGTGTAAAACAACCATTGCGTCCGAAAAAGCGTAAATATTATTTATTGTGAACCTTTTTATGAATATATCATATGTGTATTTTAAGACCTCAGATAAAAGAGTAGCGGCTAGAAGTTCTATTCTCGGAATACTAACAAATTTTTTAAGTGGAGCGATGCGACTTTTCGCAAGAACAAAATATATGTGATATTTAGCGTTTCGTAAGACACGTAAGTATATTACGCATGCGTACCCTCGTTCACTCGCATCACAAAAACCACAGAGATCGATGGATTCGGCGTTTGTGATGTCAATGTGGCGGGGTAAACTAAATTTTTCTAAAACTTGAAATTCAGATTGATAGAGTGTCCACTGACGAACTATTTCTAAAGTAGGCGTGGCGTCCCAGGAAATACCAAGTAACCAAATTTGTTGAATCAAATATTTTAAAGTGAATGTTACTGGGGTAAGATAACCATGGGGGTCATAGCAGCGTGCTAAAAAAGAGAGAAGCGTCCTTTTTGTACAGCTTTGCTGATTAGGTAATATGTTAAATCGAAACTCGTCGTATGAAGGATGCCAGCACAGGCCTAAGACCTTAGTGACGTCATCCGAATCGAGAGATAAAACTGCGGGGTTGACTAAGGAGGGATCTAAATGAGAGATCACTTCTGAGCGATTGCTAGACCATTTGTGTAATTTCAAGCCAGCGTTTCCTAACAATTCCGTAAGCTCATGCTGCAAATTTAACGCCTCTTGAACCGTTTTACATGAAGTAGTGACGTCATCAATATAGGTATCGTTAAGTATAACTTTAGCAGCGTGAGGGTAGTTATCATATTCGGACTCAGCTAAGTGCTGAAGGGTGCGTAAAGCGAGATATGGTGAACAGTTCACTCCGTAAGTGACAGTTCGTAGTTTAAAAATGGAAACTTTTTCATTAGGGTTAAACCGCCAAAATATTTTTTGGTATTTTTGATGATCAGGGTTGATATTTATACCCCGATACATTTTTTGAATATCGCAGGTGAGCGTCACAGGGTTAAGGCGAAAATGTAATAATATTTGAATAATATCTTTTTGTAGTTTTGGACCCGATAATAAGACTTGATTAAGCGAAATATGCGTAAAAGGGTCGGTAACACTCGCATTAAAAACTACCCTTGTCTTAGTAGTGATAGCTTCATTTTTAACAACAGCGAAATGTGGAATAAAATAGCTGTCTGAATCGTCTTCTTTTTCTGAGTCATAGTCCATATGACCCAATTCCAAATATTCATTCATAAATTTAGAATATTCACAATACAAGTTTTTATCGCGAAGCAGTTTTTTTTCTAAAGATAAGAAACGATTTAACGCGACTTGTTTGATTGTAGGAAACTGCGGTGGATTCTCAAATGTGCGAAAGGGAAGGGAGACAGTATACCGGCCTTCTTGATTACGCGACACGCTCTGTTTAAAATAATTTTCACAAATTTCATCCTCTGGTTTCAAATGAGTTTTTTGGGGGACGCAGTCGGTTTCCCAAAATTTTGAAATTAATTGCGAAAGCGAGTCATTTTCATTTTGACAAAAAAGAGCATTAATTGGCGGGGTAGAAATTAAGGGTTGATTTATTTGTCCCATCAAAATATAGCCGAAAATAGTTCCCATAGCAAAGGGATGATTTGGATCATCGCTAGCGATTTTTTCACCCTGTATAATTAGTGGAAATAGATCCATACCAATTAGTAAATTTATAGGCGAAGGGTTGTAAAAAGTGGGATCTGCTAAGGGTAAATTTTTTATAAAATGCCACTTTTCTGTATTTATTTTTACTGACGGTAAATCAGTACAAACCTTTTGCAAAATAATCGCTTGCGTAGACACAAAAATATCTGGTTTTTGAAAATTACAAATTTTAATAAAAATCGATCCTAGATCAGAAGTAAGAGAGTTGCCTCCAACCCCCTGTATATTTGAACATAAGGGTTGTCTGGGAAGGCCCAATTGTTGCGCTAATTTTTGAGAACAGAAAGTGTTTTGCGAACCGCTGTCTAAAACGGCTCTAACTGTTTGAAAGTTACCGCGGACATCTTGAATTTTTACTAGGATAGTTGACAATAAAACTTGCGATTGCGCAGAAATAAAACCACAATGCGTGGGGTTAGAACCCGAAGGAGTTGCGATTGGTACTTGTGAATTAGAAGACGTCGAAGTAAAATTGTTATTATTTTGAGTAGAGTAATTTTGAAGCGGACACCCAGTAGCCGGGGATCTAAAACTTTGCTGACTGGCCAAGTAACCACGTGGTGCAATACCTGGAGATGCGTTGGGAGAAATATTAGAGGGATTTTGTGAGAAATTCACGTTAGCATCAAAATGTGATCTATTTTGATTTTGAGAATTAGCGCAATTATAATTTCGCTCAAAATGAATTAATGAGTGATGTCTTTGATTACCAGGGCAATAGCGACATGAGCGTAGACTTTGACAAGAATTTGTTAAATGTATTGAGCTTAAACAATTTAAACATAGTTTTTTATTTTTAGCGTAAGAATAGCGTTCGTAGGGAGATTTACCTTTAAATGCGTTACATAAATATATTGAATGTGTGTTAGAATCACAAAAAGCGCATCTATCTTTAGAATGAGTATTTTCCGTACCAAGTAGCGTTTTTGTATAATAAGGCGAGGCGTTATTTTTATAAAACTGTTTATTATTTTTAAATCTATTTTTAGATTGTAGCGAATAAAGCGAATTACATTGACTTTCAAGAAAATTATAAATTTCTGGATATTTGGGCATTTCATTAGACCTAGAATTAGCTAGTTCAAAGCGCGAAAGTAGTACCTCAGGCAATTTATCTAGTAAAATGTTGGCGAGCGGAAAACACCATTGATCAGTGTCGTAATTTAGAGTTTTTAAAGCCTCAATGTTTTCTGAAAAAACATCAAGCAGCGTGCGCAGTGTTTCTGGATTGTCGTCTTTGAGAGCGGGAAAATTATACACGGAGCGCCAATAAGTTTGAGCCGATAAGCGGGGGTTATGATAGCGTTTTAGAAGCGTATTGTAAGCGATTATATAATTAGCGTCGGTTATTTGTAAGTGTTTAACTACGTTTAAAGGCGGTCCTTTTAGGTAGGACAGTAACAAATTAAATTTAGCGTTTGTAGGAATACTAGGATTATTGTGTACAGAACTATTGTACATATCTAGAAAGGTTGGAAACTTAGTGATGTCGCCATGAAATTCGACAATGCGCAGTCTTGGCATTAAAGACGCCATAAAGCGGTCTGGATCAGAAGAATTTGAAATTTGCGTTAAGTTTTGAGGTTGAGGAGCTTCAATTTTCACCTCAAATAGTTGTTTTTGAATTCTTTTAATATAATAGAAGCTGTCGTCAAACTCAGTAAGGCGTTCATTTTCTTCTTCCAGTCTCTCCGGACTTGCCGAATAAGCCTCTATTATTTGATTTTGATAAATAAAAAATGTTTCTTTCATTTCATCAAGGTCGATAAGTCGAACCTGTAAACACGGTTTTTTTGTATCATCCGTTAGGCAAGCATTAGCTAAGTTATGAAGAGTATTAATGCGATTATGTTGCACATTACGGAGTGCTTCTAACTTCTTAAGTTGCGTACTCATTGTGATGTTTTTAAAAAATTCCGTTAACACAGGTGAACGATTAGTTTCCGAAATTTTTAATATTTAAAAATTAAAAGCGTTTAAAAAGAAAAGAGAATAGGCGATAAAAAATGTAAACAAGTCTCATTTACCTCTTAATATCTTTGTGTTGGAAACTTTTCCTACGTGCATTCGACGCCAAGCCAAAAAGAGGTAGGAAATGCGCGAAAACAATGCGCGTTCGGTACTTTTTTACTTGTTATTTTTACTGCGAGCACAGCAAAAAGAGCAAGGTCAGCGTATTTATTAAAAATTTTATTTTTAACAAAATGCGATTTAGACTTTAATTTTTCCCGGGGTCCTGTTATCGGGCTCGAACCTGGACCAAATGGTGAGGGTCAGGCCTTCTGTAGAAAATAAAATATACCGAAGGACCACTCGAGATAGCTCGAGAAAAACGTGTGGGAGTTAAGAGGGACTGTATCTTTCCACAGGGCTCCGACAGGGAAAAAAGAGCCTAAAAACTTATTTACTAAAAATAGCGTAGCAATGAAAAATTGCGAAAGCGACTTACCATTAGATGTCTTTCGTAGCTACTTGGCTGGCCAGCCCGATTATACGCGAAGTACCAGACTCTCCATTGTTCTATAGTTCAAAATGTTCCAAACACTAATATCTAATAAACTAAAGCGTAAAATTAATAGTTTCCACAATTTTAATATAAAATAATAGCGGTGCGGTGACTTTACTTGCACGAGGCGCGTGGTTGAGTTGTTCTCTCAGACAATCGGCGTTTTCGTCTGCTGGTCCGAATTTAGCCGCTTATCTCAAATCCTTCATTGCTGGAAGAAGCGCGCGAAGTTTAAATTTAAAATATGGAAAGATATAGCGTAAAGTAAATCAAAATAATATTCTAAAACGCTTGTAAGCGTAGAAAATGTAACCCAAAAATATTTAAAAACTAAGAGAGATAGCTTCTCTAATTTTAAGTGAAAATTAGAGAATATAATTATTTACAAAAATAAAAACAAGTTGGGAAACTTGTTCAAAATTCGTTATTATGAACTTATTGAAATAAAGCCATGCAAAAATAGTGTCAGGCCGTATTTTGGCAGTTTTGCATTGTAATATGACAGCTAATCTTTCAACATAAGGATTTTGATTAATATGCGAACCGAAATAAATACTGCCTACTTTAAATATAGATAAATAAATTACTTTTTAATTCGACTTTGGTATGTCAATTTTGAAAGATCAACTGTTAGCCTGCATTGTAAATCTGTCAAAATACTGCCTGATACTATTATTGCATGGCTTTATTTCAATAAGTCCCTGGAAGTTTGGGTTTTTTACTTCTTTAATGATCAAAGCACAACCAAAATATGTTAAGCAGTTTAAAACTTTAACTAATTTGTAGGACTATGGTATTTTTATTTTTTAATAGGAAAGATTCCCTTAAACAACAACCCAACCTTTAGAGGATTCAGCGATAGATTGGACAGTGCTTTAGGTTGGGGTGGTTACGATGATCCGAAGCAAAGCAGAGTTAGGGCGACCCTTCATGCAGCCTATCATGAGGTAAGAAAAATATTAGGAACCTTACTATAGACGCCGGTTCTTAGTAGTATACTGGATGGGCCATAAAATTTTGAAATAAATGTTTTTGTTAATAATTTTTTTACTACATAACCGACTATAATAAAAAAAAACATAGTG
This sequence comes from Aspidapion aeneum, assembly GCA_963576565.1. Classification (NCBI taxonomy): domain Eukaryota; kingdom Metazoa; phylum Arthropoda; class Insecta; order Coleoptera; family Brentidae; genus Aspidapion; species Aspidapion aeneum. The sequence continues at coordinate 114,286,110 of OY755040.1, forward strand.
GTATGTTCAGAAAATAAAGTTTTTAGGAAAATAAGAAAATATTACCGCCGTATTGAAAATCAAGATGATAGACCACGGGTCCTAAAGGAACGGTTCCCTGGTAACTTGGGTGTCATGGCGGCCGTTACGTCAGTGCTACCTCAGAGATATCCAAGAAATCAGCAGTTGCATTGTGTTTCATAGCGGGTTTGGACATTTTGCGAGGATTTTTTTACATTTTGGTTTTATTTTGCCTTTGAAATTGTTTTAATAATAATTTTTTAAATAATTTGTACCTTTTTTTACTCGTTTTTCTTTTAAACTACAATCAAAAGTAAACAATGGTTCCAAGCCATTTTTATTGCTTAAAGGTTGATCGAATAATTTGAGTTAGGTCTTTAGTCAAGGCTTAAAGTAAATATAATCTAATAGAGCAGTTTCTATCTCTCCTTCCTAAAATTAAAGAAAGAAGATAATCAATAAGTATTTAAAATGATGCAATAAAAACTATACAATATGGCAATGTACTAATTCATAATTTTTTATTATATGCCTCATCCAATAATTAATATAAAATACTAAATTTTAAAAAAATGAAACCCGGCTATACAGGGTGGCGACTTTAAATTGAACGCTGGCTTTAGAGAATAAATAGAAAATTAATATTTATTTTGTTTAAATAGATTTTTTCTCTCATAATGTGCTGTGTATGTCTGTCTTTATTGATCGTGGAGTAAACTAACTGCCGCGTCCTGCGCTGCCGAGTTCTGATTGGTCGGGAGTTAACAGACAACCGTTTCTTTACGAACCGTAATGATAGACAGGCTTAAAAGTAATAATTCACCCTAGTTCTTATTTATGCTACCTACAAAAATTTTAAATTATTATTAGGTTGTTAACAAGCGGATTTCTTCCTCAGAGACTGTTCTTGAAAACATTGTAAATAATTTGTAATGTGGCAACGCCGCCAAGAGCCACAGTTTAAACCGTTTCATTCATTTATCGAACATACACGGTAGCAAACAGCTATTTGTTTAGTTTCCAAACGTAAACAGAAAAATCCACAACTCTAAAGATGTTTTTATGGGATTCTTCCCAAACAACCTGTGATCTCAAATTCCAATTACAAAGCCTAAATAATGCCACACAGCCCTTACAATAATAGGAAGGAGAGCCTCTTATTATAAGGGAACTTTTTGGACGCCAATATAACCTCAAAACACAGCTCTAAAACACGAATAAAATACCCTTAAAGCGTTGTATAGAAAACAAACGAGTCGAATAGTGTTGGTTATTTACAGAAGTAAGACAATATGCCTTAAGAGTAAAAATGGCACGTCACACTTGAAATTGTACTTCAAGTACTTACAAGTATCAAATACCAAATTGCAAGTAATGCAAGGACCTAAAACTATAAACAACAAATGAAATTAAAGAAAGAAAAATAGGAAAAAAGTTTTCTGCTTCGGCCGGGGATCGAACCCGGGACCTCTTGCTATCTAGGCAAACATTCTACCACTGAACCACCGAAGCCACACATAAATTTTTCGGAAAACCTCTATCTATGCGGGCCGCGGTGTCTCAATACAAGAACGAGAGACACTCAGGTATTAACTCGACCAAGTCATCCAACTGATCTCTGAATTCTTCTTTCCCACTGTCAAAGGTATGATAACTCAAATAAGACGTAAAGAATCAACGTGTGAAAGCATGAGATCACCTTTTTCGTGTGTTAAAATTTCTGATCGCAAAATGGGCGATTTGCCAATATAATTATCATTAAATATTCTACCATGATAATTATATCGGCAAATCGCCCATTTTGCGATCAGGAATTTTAACACATGAAAAAGGTGATCTCATGCTTTCAGACGTTGATTCTTTACGTCTTATTTGAGTTATCATACCTTTGACAGTGGGAAAGAAGAATTCAGAGATCAGTTGGATGACTTGGTCGAGTTAATACCTGAGTGTCTCTCGTTCTTGTATTGAGACACCGCGGCCCACATAGATAGAGGTTTTCCGAAAAATTTATGTGTGGCTTCGGTGGTTCAGTGGGTAGAATGTTTGCCTAGATAGCAAGAGGTCCCGGGTTCGATCCCCGGCCAAAGCAGAAAACTTTTTTCTTATTTTTCTTTCTTTAATTTCATTTGTTGTTTACTTACAAGTACTTCAAGTACTGTATTTGAAGCACATCTACAATCCGGTAATTGTAATTGGTACTTGAAGTACTTTTAACAATGTACTTGGAAATTTGTCAATTTGTCAAGTAAAGGACTTCAAGTACATTATAAGTACTTCAAGTACATTCAAAGTACTTCAAGTACATTCAAAGTACATCAAGTACTTCAAAGTACTTCAAGTACATTCAAAGTACTTCAAGTACTTCGAATATACTTGAAGTACGTTAAAAGTACTTCAAGTACAATAAAATATTCTCGAAGTACAATGTAGATATATTAACCTCAGAGTAGCCACCTGTCCGGTTTTTTTATCAACTTGGCAGGGAAGTCCTGTATTTTAGCATCCTAATTAATTGCCCAAAAAATCGTAATATTAGGGACTTATTGCAATAACGCCAGGCACAAATTGTGCCGGGCACTATTCTGACAGTTTCGCATTATAAGAACAGCTGTCTTCTTTCAAAATTAGGCCTGTATTCAAAATTAGGCCTGTAATGTCGCCACTATTAATGGAGAATAAACGAATGGATTTATAAATTCGACTTTGATATGTCAATTTTGAAAGATCAACTTTCAATTTTCAATGCGAATCTGCCAGAATAGTGCCCGGCGCTATTATTGCCTGGCTTTATTGCAATAAGTCCCTATTAGGGACACACTTATTCAAAGAATTATGCCGATAGGCTTAATTATTTGCACGCACCTTCATTATTTCGTGGAACTTTAAATTCAAATTCAGTGTGAGAAACTACTATAGCAGTCATGTCATCAATTGATGGTTGTCGGTAGTACGGTAGTGCAGGTATATTGCACTTTTCATTTTTGGGTATCCACCTACTCGCCTTGCAGCAGACTTAATTTTTGCGTTTGATGGAGGTTGGTTTAAAAAACCCAAAAATTTATTTAGTCTGACCTGATTGACCTCAAAAAATTCCTTGGATATTAACGTTTGTTTTGTGGGTCATTATAAAAATAGTACTTTCTATGAATCATTTAGAAATTATTGACGTTAATAACAGTGCCCCGAGTGCTTTACTAAAAAAGAAATAAGGCAAGGCACAGTACGTGCATCCCGGTTTTACAAGAGTTTTTTGTAGGTCTCATTACAGAGTCAAATATATTTCGATTTACACAAATGTGATCTATTTGGAACAACCGTATGCAATTTAAGACAGAAAAACTTAATATAATTTAAAATTTTTGTCTTTTGGTGTAGGTCCCATTTAACCCGGAGTTCGGGGTAACTGTTAGAGAAGCTTTTAAAAAAAATTTTTTTTAGTTTGTGATAGCCAAAATTAATATATAATTAAAAAAAAGCCTAACAACAAGTTTTATTTTTAATGGTCCCAAAAAATAGGAGGTTGAGTTATCACGTGATTTTAAACTTGCCCGTCATCTTGAATTTAAATTTGGCGGTAGTAATTTTTTATTTTTCTCAAAACATGGTTATGTGACTATAATTTTTTTTGAATCTGACGATATGGCAGGAACAATACATTTATTTCAAAATGTTACAAGCCACCTGGTAATGATTCTTTGAGCATACAATTTATTATTTTGATATTAGAACAATTTCAAACTTTGCACTGTGTCTAGGGTAATTTAATATCATTTTTGCCACTATATTAAAATAAATAGATCCATGACGAATCTGATACTTTCCTGTGAAGCTATGATAATCAGCCTTAAAAACAGTTTTTTGTAAATATCTCAAAAACTTCTAAAAAGTTTTTGGTTATAACACAAATTATTAAGCAAAATGTGGTCTATTATATTTTGAAAACCGCATATTGATACGATGTTCCGTTAAAAAGTTAGCATTAAAAAAAAATTATTGTAAAAAACTGTCATTATCGTTATTAGATTTTGATCAAAGTATTATCAGCTCGTTAGAGTGTCAAACACTATTTTACCAAAAATTTTTGTGAAAATCGGTTCAGCAGTTTACGAGCTATCGTGTTATGGATAGAAAAAAATTGCACACATACACAGACATCATGACGATATTGCTAGAAGTCAAAATACACCCAAATAACACATTTTTGGCATTATCTCGAAAAAAAAAATTTCGTCGAAAACAATACCTTCTCTAGCCATTGCTGTGCGGGCTAGGAAGGTAAAAATTAAAACGAATAATCCAAAATGGCCGATTTTCCCATTTATGGACCGATATGTCTCACATTTGAAACTAATTATACTTTTTTTACTTATATGTATTATTTATTATGTTATATTATCTTTTTTAACAAATTAATTTATTTCATAATAAAAAAGTGTTTCCAAGCCCACCAAAAGATATATTTTAAATGCAGACAAAGTTTTTGTTTTTTAATATATTTTGACTACTTATGTAATTTTTTTATTTTTTTGTAGATCCAACATCAAAGATCAGGAAATCCCAGAGAACATGCGCGAGCTCAAGACCAATGGTGCATTGCCAAGGGTGGTACCTCAGGTAGTTGCAATAACTTAAGAGACTTCGACAGAAATAATTTTCAAGGAAAATAGCACTGTAACTGATAACTTAGATGGCACCTATTTTATAAGTACTCAATTTAATTTCAGATGTACAAAAGTTGAGAAATAATATAAGTAAATAATAGTATGTTTATGGTTCATTAAAAAGAAGTATGGACTTATCAAGACACTTTTTTTCTAAAATAAACGCGTAAAATTGGACTATTGGGCAAAAGCTGTGATGGGAATTATAACATCGTTCAATAGAGCCCCTGGTCGATAGGATTTGGGTAGGTTGGTACCTGTGATTGTTCTTAAAAAAATCTATTTTTTTTTCAACCATTGTTTTACAGGTTATCCGATTGCATTGCCAATCCTGTCTGCCTGCATTTCCTTATAAATTCGTTATTACTAAACCGATTTTAGTGAAATAAAAAATATCATGGTTAAAAATTGATCTTTTAAGATCACTCAGTTTTCACCATGATGTTTTTTATTTGATTAAAATAGGTTCAGTAATAATGAGTGTAAAAAGAAATTACTGCAGACAGGCAAAGCAATTGTATAATTTGTACTTAATAAAGATTTTGTGAGAACCACTTCACCGATTTTATTATTTTTTACCTTGTTAAGCGGGAAAAAAGTAGTGCTTTTCTATAAATAACTTAAAAAACTAAAACATTTTCAGAAAATAAGAATAATCGTGTTTGTTTGAATGGTCAAGTATGATTCTGTCCGACATTTTAACTTTGAAGCTGGCGGCAAATTTTGATTATAATCTTTAAAGAACAATCAATTCTTACTATGATTTTTTTTTATTTTACTAAGATCGGTTTAGTAATAATTAATTTATAAGGAAATGAATGCAGATAGGATTGTTGAAACAAAAATAGATTTTTTGAGAACCACCACTCCGATTTTTCTAATTTGTACTTTGTTGTGCAAAGGAAAATCAGTGCTTTTCGTCAAATTGAAATAAAAACTAAAACATTTTTAGAAAATAAGAATAAACACGCCATTTTGAAGAATCAAGTATGATTCTGTCCACCATCTTAAATTTTAAGATCGCAATAAATTTTCATCATGATCTTTAAAAAGCAATCCATTCTCACCAGGATGTTTTTATTTGATCAAAATCGGTTTAGTAGTAATGATTTTAAAAGGAAATAAATGCAGACTAGATTGGTAAGGCAATATTATAATACGCAAAACAATGGTTCAAACAAAAATATTTTTTTTTAGAAGAACCAAACCGATTTAGGCGATTTATACCTTGTTGTGCGTGGCAAGAATGCTGCTTTCTTTGTGATTTTAAAAAATGATTAAAACGTGTTCGCAACACAAGAATAAACGAACATCTTTGAAGGGTAAATTTAATTTTCTCCGCCATCTTCGATTTTGAGATGGCGGACAAAAAAAATAGTTAGTCAAAACTCTGATTAATTCTCTACCAAGTGCAGTTTGTCTCATTAAAATCGAGGGTATAGTTCAAAAGTTATAATGAAAAAAAAATTGTCCGCCCGGTACACTTAGTGTATTGTGGATATAAACAGTTTAAATTGGAGTCCCTGTATGTGACAGATATTGGCGCCGCCAATATAGGGACTCTAGTTTAAATCTACAGCTAATCAAAGCTTTATACTGATCAAAATGTCAAATAAAAATCCAAATAATGACAATAGAAATTCTAAACAATAACAAAATTTTCGGTTCATTTTACTTTGCTAGGGTTTGATGAATCTCTTGCAATGTTTTGGAAAAGATAAAAAGCTGGATAAATTTTCATCGAATTTTATTATTACTATGCATACAATCAATAACACAGGTACACAAAAATATGTTTCCTACTCGCGTGCGGAAAAGTGTACTTTTCCGCACTCTTTTGCGTGCGGGAAGTAGCACTTTTTCGCACTAGTGCGGAAAAGTTACTTTGCCGCACTAGTGCGGAAAAGTTACTTTTCCGCACTGCCCCTTGAATTTTGTTTTTACATGAGTTTTAATGAAAATATGGAACTGCAATAACAGTAAACAGTTTTTTGCAATATTTATTATGTGAGTATTACTATTGTTTCTCATAGGTACTCTATTAATAAGCAAAGTTTTTTAGAAGCTGCCTTTATTAATGACAGTTTTTTACTTTGTCAAGCACTCTATTAACAGAATAACAGAACTGACACCCAACATGTAGATGTCATTATTTTTAAGGTGGCTATGAGTAAGTATAGCATCACTGTTTAGATACCATAGCAACAAATTAAAATACAAACAAACGGTTTGATAGCTTTTTGAGCTGCAGCGTCGTTATAGTATAATATTATCCACTATTTTTGACCCAATGGACTCAGATTCCGAACAGGAAACGCCCCAGGAGATTTTGGAGGCAGCAAATGCGGCCACACTATCGTTGATACCCGAGAAATCTTCGCCAAGATACAACAAAGAATACGAAGCTTTAGAATCATGGTGTAAAAGCAAGAGTATGACCTTAGCAGTGGCTGCTTCAAAAGAGGAGGTAATATTGGCCTATTTTTATTATTTATCGAAGAAACTCTCTCCTTCTACTTTATGGTCCAAGTATTCCATGGTTAAAATGGTCCTTAAAGTCAAACATAACATCGATCTTAAAAATTTTTGTAAATTGACAGCCTTTCTAAAACGCAAAAATGAAGGCTTTAAACCAAAAAAATCCAGAATATTTGAAAAGGAGGACACGGAAAAATTTTTGACCCAAGCGCCAGACTCGGTTTATCTCATGATGAAAGTTGCCACCATCTTCGGCGTAGCTGGGGCGTGTCGCAGGGAAGAACTAACGAAACTAACCATCGACAACATTGAAGAAAAAGACGACATTCTCTTGATTACCATACCAGATACTAAAACAAAGGTATGTAGAAAATTTGTGGTTTGCGAAGACAGCTACATCGCTTTATATAAAAAATACAAGTCGTTACGTCCTTTAAACTGCACCACAAATCGTTTTTTCCTAAACTACAAAGCTGGAAAGTGCGGTAATCAATGCGTCGGCATTAATACGTTTGGAAAAATGCCAAGTAACATTGCAGGATATCTGGGCCTCAAAAATCCTGAAATGTACACCGGCCATTGCTTTAGACGATCATCGGCCACAATGCTAGCTGACGCAGGAAGCAATATCACAAATATTAAAAGGCATGGGGGCTGGAAGTCCACTTCTGTGGCGGAATCCTATATAGAGGATTCCCTACAAAATAAGAAAAAAATTGCGGAAAACATTTTATCAAAAAAACCATTAAACAACATGTATCAGAATCTGCAGCTAGATCACATTGAAAGTGAGGCACCATCTTCCATTATTTATCAAGGCCAAGAAGAAAGTTCCAGTGTCGTAAAATCCATGGAAATCCAGGAATCTCATATTTTTACTTCAAAAACGGGCCAAATTATAAACGCCAGTGAAATGAAAGCACATTTAAAAGGAGCTGACTCAGCAGTGAACCTGCAATGCGCTACAAATTGTAGCTTCAATTTTAATTTTTATAGTAAATAGTAAAATTAGTTTAAAGTTTTCCGATTTTTCTGTTATTATTTTAAAAAATAAAGAAAATATTAACAAATCTTTAGTTTCTTATTTAATTTTATGCAAAATTACATAAAATAGTTTTGAGTGCGGAAAAGTAACTTTGCCGCACTAGTGCGGAAAAGTAACTTTTTCGCACTCATTTTTTATAACTTTATTTTTAAGTTATTAAAGAAGAATGCATCAATTTCATTCCTTATTCTTTGTGCTTGGCGTGTTCTAACCTAAAAGACCAAAAAATTGTCCGATAAAAACTATTTTTTTCTAAAAAACTGACGATTTCCACGTTCATAGGAAAAATGTTGTACCTAACACTTGCGGAAAATGTCTTTTCCGCCCTTGACGGTTGCCCGAACTCCGCTCCGCGTCGTTCGTGCAACTTCCGTCGCGTGCGGAAAAGTATCACTTTCCGCACTTGTTAGGTAAATAACTATTTCCTACTCGCGTGCGGTAAAGTTACTTTACCGCACGCGCATCACTTAGAAACCTTAGCAACGCATCAATAAGACAGCATCAATATTTGTTTACATTTCAATTCCATCTAATTTGACATGTTTATTTATAAATTACATTCAAGTTTTTGAAAAAAAAGGTACTCATAGGTAAAATATTGTACCACATGCGGAAAGTGTCTTAACCACCCTTGACGGCTTGACCGAACAACTGCCGTCGCGTGCGGCAGTGGCGTATATAAGGGGGGGCCTGGGCCCCCCCCCCCCGAAATTAGGATTTTTTTAGATATTTTCCACATATTTCATAAATACAAACATAAGATAGCATAAAATACCGCCTCATGATGTCTCGGCCCCCCCCCCCCCCGAAACTGTGTAGGGCCCCCCTGAAACTTTTTTCTATATACGCCACTGCCGTGCGGTAAAGTATCACTTTCCGCATTTGTTAGGTAAATAACTATTTTGAAAACTGCCCTGGAAGTTTTGACTGATTTTTATGTTTTTTGTTGTGCTGAATCCAAATCTGCCAACCGTTTTTCTCTATCACATCCAGATTTTTTGCTAGGGTTAACGAGGTTTACGGGGTTTTTAACCCAACAATGGTAAAATAAGTCTAATTTTATACAAAAAAAAGCAAACGTATATTCATACAAACATACTAGGGATATAAAACCAGATAGGCATTAATTGGTGTCCTGGTGGGATCGTTTCTTCTTCCCCAGAATACTTGTTTTCGTCCGTTACTTTACTTCTATTTCTTCTGGGGTTTTCCGCACCAACAACCAGCAATATGGTGTTTCAACTTCCCTGATACGTTCTTCTGCATCCTTGATATCTTGGTGAAACCTTTCACACTGTTATTTACTATAGTCTCCCAAGTTTTCGGCGAAGTAGTCGATGTGCGAATGCAAGAAATATACTTTTAGACTCATATTACAACCCTGCAGTTTAAAAGCATTTTACATCCGATCTACAATAGCTTTGTAGTTGGCGTCCCTTCTGTTCTTTTCTTTGACGGAATCCCAGGCTTCTTTTTACTTTCCTGACATACAGTTATAGTCATATAAATAGCACACTGGTTTGTTTATGATTTTTTTACAAAAAAGTGAATCATGACTAATAAGGAAATATTTGTTGTTTTGATATTTTATTAAAATAAAAAAATTTATATTCGTTTTTAGTATATTCGTCCCGGTATAGATGCAGTACATTTTAATTAGTTTGAAAGTGGCCACATAAATAGCACAGAAGTATTTTTTTTTAAATTGATTGCAAGTAAGTTAATATTTTTATTGTCTTTAAAATATTGAGTATTCACTGAAATGGTTTAATTTTTAATGGGTAGAAAGAAACATTGTGGGCCAGAGAAGCAAGCACTTATTGTAGACCTAAAAAATCAAGGTTTATCCATTTCTGCTATAGCAAAAAATTTAAGCTGTTCTAGAAAATTGGTTTATAATCCCTTGACTATATACAAGAATACCCACAGTACTATCAATAAAGAAAGAATATCTCGACCTCGAAAAACTTTCGAAAATATGGACAAAATTATTTTAAGAATAAGTAAGGCCAATCCATTTTCAAGTTCCTCACAAATAAGAAGAGAATTGGCAGATCAATATGGCGTCAATATTTCAGCAAGAACAATAAGAAGAAGATTATGTGAAAATAATCTCAAAGGTTGCATTGCTAGAAAAAAACCGCTTGTTTCTAAAAGGAATATTAAAAAAAGATTAGCATTTGCCAAGCAACATATTAATAAAGATTTAAATTTTTGGAAAAGAATATTATATAGTGATGAAACCAAGATAAACAGATTTGGAAATGATGGAAAATGGTATGGGGAGCCATGTCATGGCATGGTGTTGGACCCATTTACCGAATTGATGGGATCATGGACCAGTACGTTTATAAAGACATTCTACAGGATGTAATGGAACCATATCTGGCAAAGTTTATGCCAGTTTCATCCAAATTTATGCAAGATAATGACCCAAAGCATTCTGCAAGACTGAGAAAACGTTGGTTTATTGATAATGTGGTAGATGTTTTGGAATAGCCTCCGCAAAACCCTGACCTAAACCCCCTCGAAAATTTGTGGGATTATGTAAAAACACAAATCAAAGTCTTAAACCCTTCCAATTTGGATATGCTTTGGCAAAATTTTTAGGCTTGAAATAATATTCCAGCAAGCGTATGTCAGAGACTGGTGGAATCAGTACCTAGCAGACTAAAAGCTGTAATCAAAAATAAAGAATATCCAACAAAATATTAGATATATTGAAGTTAAATTTATTATTTTTTAAAATGTGCTATTTCGATGGCCAGGAATTTTTCGATTTTTTTGTTTTGTTTCTTAGATATTAAGAATAAAATGTTACTTTTGGTAAAGTATGATTCTTCGTACAGTAAGGAAGTTAAATATATATAAGAAAACTAAGCAAGTAGAGTTTTAATTTTTTTAATAAGAAATTTCAAAAGTGTGCTATTTATATGACCATGACTGTAGTTGCAGTGAATGATGTGTGAGCAATGAGTTTCCTTTCATTTCCTTTATTTTTCCGGTTGTATCACTTTACATCGCAAGAGCAGAAATAGCAGTAACCTCCGTGGTCTTTTTGTTTATGCAAAATTTTATAAAATTTAGATTACATTTTGTCATAAAGTTATATGCGCGGCAACACTGTCTCTAAATAAATGAAATCAAGTTTGCGTTATTCGGCCACAAGTAAGGTCAAACAATATCTTTAGTAAAGAATAAAGTTTAAACCTGGTAGCTGCGCATGCCTTAAATAAAGAATAATGTGAAAAATGGGACATGCAAAAGGCCCCTATTATGTTAATCTGAGGGCACGGCAGTGCCTCGCCCAGTTCGCGCTGCCTTGCCATCTTTTCTTGAAACATTTCAGTCCATATTTGACCAATCTAAAACTCTACTTCGAAAAGAGCTACAAATCTCAAACTTTGCACAGTCGTAGATCTTCATAGAATTAACAACCCCTCCGACTTTCATGGGCATGGACATAAAGTAGTAAGGTAGTTACGAAATTTCTAAAAATGTCAAAATTGCCACTCACTCACTCACTTATGCATAGATCGGAAATGTACTTCCAGATATGCTACAAAGCTGAAAATTGGCAGACTGATAGAAATTATGACCAAATCCCTGGAAAAAACCCAAAATTCTAATTTACTCCCCTCCCCTATACATGTATATTTATGTAAAAGTAACATTGACCACTTTCAGAAACGCTAGAGAGCTGAGCTTTGGCAGATTGATAGAAACTATGATAAAACTATAGAAAAAAATTAAAATACCCCAAAACTCTAATTTACTTTCCTCCCCTATAAATGTTAAGTTATGTAAAAGTAACACTGCCCACTTCTAGAAACGCTAGAGAGCTAAGCTTTTTAAGACTGAAAGACACTATGATAAAAGTATAGGAAAAAATTTAAAAACACCAACATTTTAATTTATTTCCTTCTCCTTTAAATGTAAAATTATATAAAAGTAACATTGCCCACTTCCAGAAACGCTAGAAAGCTGAGCTTTGGAAGGCTGATAGAAACTATGATAAAACCATGAAAAAAAATTGAAAAACAAAAAATTTTAATTTATTCTCCTCCCCTATAAATGTAAAGTTATGTAAAAGTAGCATTTTACCCACTTCCAGAAACGCTAGAGAGCTGAGCATTGAAAGATTGATAGGAACTATGATAAAACCATGAGAAAAAATTTAAAAAACTTAAAATTTTAAGTAAGGCAGTGCAAAAGTTTTGAACAATATCCTGCATATTTTACTACTTTAAAATTTAAATATTATCCAATTCCTTTAAAAAAGAAGTAAAATCATAACAAAAACATTTTATGTAAAAAAAGCCAAGGACGCGAAAATGCCATTCCGTAAAAAGAATTGAGATAAAAGTAAAGCCAAGTTCTCCAATACAAATTTCAAAATGAAAGATTCTTACTAGTTTGGAAATGTTTTTCTAAACTTGGCTATTACATGAAATGTTTTTGTTATGATAATACTTTCGGAACAAATTTTTTATCCATAAAAATGCGGGATTATTAGCAATATTATACTTGCTAAGTACCTATATTTGTTTTAGAGTTAGTAACTTTGAAAGCCGAACATAACAGCTAAGAATGATTTAAAAAAAAACCCTTGTCTTTATAATCAATCCCTCTCTCAATTAAATGAAATGATTCCTGAAGGATAAATTTATTTAAGGAAGCATCAGATCCTGTTCCGCCTAACCCTTAAAAGTGTAATTATTTTTCATTAACTCTTTCAGAACTTTTAACTCAATAGGGTGGAAATCGTATTTGCCGTTCTTTCTCTCTGAAATCGAAAACTTCAGCATCTTTACACTTTTAGATAATTAATTACAACAACATGGCCAGAACTAAATTGAAAAATTAGCACCAGCAGCCATGTATAGAATCACATATTATTATTATGGCTAAATTATCAAATTTTTTTCTTTCAAAAATAAAGTGAATAAATATTGCGGCGAATGTTTTAGGATCTAACCAAATCTAACAAAATTTGATGCATTAAATTTTAGTCTTAAATCTTGGCAACATTGAAAACAGGTATAATTTTATTTTAAATTCTGTCTACTCAAGTAAAAGCGAAAAAGTCTGTAGATAAAATTGTTATATCAGCACTTCCGTAGGACTTAAGAGCAGGTAAAAAACCCTTGTTGCTAAAGTGTTGAAAATTATATTTACTCGAAAAACAAATTTGGCCCTTACTTGGAAGTTAAATATAATTGTATAATAATAAAATTAAGTATAATGTTAAAACCCGAGAACGTAAACTACCTGCAAATAAATAGTTCTATGTAAGCGTATAGCGAAAGAAAATTTAGGTTAACGTGTTTATTTATATTTATTTTGTGATTATTATTGGCATAATGTTAAAAAAATACATCTAAGTTGATACAGCTTTAGGGATCAATTTTAATGAACTTTTTACATCACGCTAATCTTAAGCAAAAAACACACATTATTTCCATATAATTTATTACGCGAACGAGACTTAAATTTCATTTTAGCACCCATTTTTAAGAGCAGTACAAAACTATTTTAGGGTTTTTATTTTTTCGTAAAAAACAAAAACAATGTAAAATATTCTTAGTTTATAGTAAATTTAGTTTAATCCGGTCCTGAGATTAACTCCGAATGACCAGCCATCGTTGATTTCACCGAGAACAAAGACCGCCAGCCGGCTTATTTATCTGTTTTTTGGGTAACCTGTGGTAAAAATATCCCTACATTTTTATTTACAATTTAATATCAATTGCTTTGCTACCTCGCTTCGCCGCATCAAAGGACTCTTTAATGGTTTCACCCATTTACAGAATTAACCTAAATACAATGATTTATTGCTTAATTTTTAAAGATTTATATTATTGGCAATACAAAAAATAATCTTTTATCAACGAACACTTGGGATTTTAGGTACAGTTTTAAATAAACACAGCAATGCAAAACTTTTCCACAACTTTTATTTCATCGGCATCAACGAGTATTTTGATACATGTATTGTAATTACTTTTTTATTTATTGTATGAATGCATCCACGCATAAACCAATGTCTTGGTTTCAGTGGCAGTACTTTTATTTCTTGGGGTTCGCGTATACTGATGCTAACATGTTGACATTTTGTAAAAAAAAATTTGTTGAATTCTCAGAAATAAAAATTTATTATATACAGAGTATATCACAGAATGAACACTTTATTGCGAAAAAGAAGTAGATACCATACATAAAAAGGTTTACCTTGAAAAAAACACTTTTACACAGGGTTTCTCAATTTTTTTTTATAGCTGATATAAATCACAAGACACGAGAGACGAGACGAGAGAAAGGCCTTCTCTCGTCCCGTCTCGCGGCAATACTACATATCCTGTGAAATCCATCATTTTCATATGTGGTCGTAGGAAAATTATATTATTGTTCTCTTAAATAGCCTTCCTTTGTAACACGCCCAAAGCGATTTTTTGACCCTCTGACCAATTTGTTTCTGTAATTTCGTTTGTGTCAACATCGACTGCCATGCCGCTGGGGGATGAGGGACGATGGATTTGCATGAACAAACGTAGAGAAACCTCATTAAACAAGGCAAAAGCAATAAGAGATCAAAGCAACACGAAAACGCCTTTACGTAAGAACGCGGTGACCAGTCGAGCCCACAAAATGTCACAAACAGTTCCGGACTAGGGGAAGGTAATTTGGCAGTTTTAGTTCAGTAAAAAAATATTATTTTTGAGCTTTGGTTAGAGTTTAGTTTAGGGTGAAATTATAGTCGAGTCTTGAGGTTAGCTTTTTGGGTGCTGGGATAGAGATTGATAGACAAAAGTTGTTTTTTGCCGCTTATGCTAGCTCGATAACATTTTTTTTTGGTCTTTTTGATAAATCGACAGTTTGAATCCCGGAAATAAATATGTGTACAGGAAAATTGCGCACATGAAAAAAAACATTCGGAAAAATGCGCACAAGGAAAAAAGGGAACAAAACAACAAAATTTACTTATAGTTTCCAAATATTTTCAAAATTTAAAAAAAATAAAAAAATTTTACATCTTTAAATTTTTTCAATATTTTAAAAAACTTTTGAAAAATTCTTTTAACTTAAACGCTCTTCGTGCGGGCAAAGTTTAGGTTATCAAATAACTAACCAAACTAAAAAATAACAGCGTAAAATTTAGTACCCGTAAATTAAAAATCAAACAAGTTTTCGTGGCTAAGTTCCTAAAAATAATGGTTCCTTGTTTCTCGTGTATTTTTCCGTGGGTAGCTCTTGCAGAGTACATGGTTTTGTTTTCTTATTAGAAACGTAAGGTGCGAGATAAAACCATGTACTTAATTGAGCAAGGGTTTCACATTGACCAAGCAGTGTTCTGAGGAGTCCCATAAGGACGAGACGAATAAATGTCAACATTTATTAGGTGTCCATTAGATCTTGGACCTCCGTGAGGTTCAGCTTTTGAGCTACCCACGGAAAAATAAAAAAGAAACAAAAAACCCTTATTTTTACCCGCTTAGCTACGAAAGCCTGTTTGATTTTTAATTTACGCGTACCTACTAAATTTTACGATTTTTAGTATTTGGCGTTAAACTCCGCTGACAGAGGCGACGCCGACGTCTTAATAGCGGAATAAACGCAATCAGCGTTGATCTGACCTAAAAGACAATGTGTGTCGTGTTGACGTGATGGATTCTCTCTTTCAATCGATATTTTCATCGATCGATGATATAGCAGGTTTACTCGGCTGCTGCTGGTTTAATTTCTCTTGTATTTCCGAAGATGGCGCTTCGTGCAGAGTACATAGTTTTGTTTTCTCGATAGAAACGTAAAAATAAAACCGTGTACTTAATTTAGCAAGGGTGTCACATTGACCAAGCAGTGTTCTGAGGAGTCCCATAAGGACGAAACAGTTAACTGTTAACACTTATTAGGTGTCTTCATGGGATCTTGGACCCCGTGAGATTAAGCTTTCGAGCTACCCACGAAAAAGTTCAAAAAAAACAAAAAGGCCTTATTTTTACCCGCTTACCCACTAAACACAAAAACATTTTAAAAACGTCAAAATAATGTATAATTTAAAAACATAACGTTAGGTTAGATGTTAGTTCTAACGTCATATTCATAGTGAAAAAGAAGCTTAATAACCCGTTTTCTGACGTTCGAAAAATAATCTTATGTTTTTATAACGTTTTTAGCTCACACTACTACTATACTATAGTAGTGTGAGCTATGGTGATCCTAATTTTTTCGAGAAAAAAAAAGTTGCTCCGATTTCAAAAATTTTGATATATCTTTGAGTTTCAGATGATTTTGAAACTTTTTTGTTGCGCCGTCTGTCTGTCTGTCTGTCTGTCTGTCTGTATGTCTGTCTGTCTGTAACGACCAACGCGCATAACTCAAAAACGGCTTGCCCGATTTTAATAATATTTGGTACCCAGGCTGGGTTTTGGGTCGAGATGGTCCCATTTAAAAATGAACAAAATCCACCGAACATAAGGCAAATAAAAGGGTGGGGGTAGCTTTCAAAAATTAGAGTTTATGTAAAATGATGGCGTGTGTGATATCAAACGAAAGGTAATTGAGTCTGCAGTTAAACGAAATACATTTTAGTTTTTTTTAAAAAAAGGGTGGGGTAAATTTCAAAAATTAGTGTTTAAGTGGAAATATGGCGTGTGTGATATCAAACAAAAGGTAATTGAGTCTTGAGTTAAACAAAATACATTTTAGTTTAAAAGAAAAGGTGGGGGTAGATTTGAAAAATTAGAGTTTAAGTCAAAACATGGCTTGTGTGGTATCAAATGAAAGGTAATTGAGTCTGGAGTTCAATAAAATATACTTCAGTTTTTAGTTAGATTAGCTTTCACGTAGATACACTATAACTATAGTACCCAGTGTGAGCATAGGTGCCCATAGATTGGCAGAGTATTTTAAAGTGTTTTTCGAACGTTAAAAAAATATTGATTTTTAACAGTGAAAAAAAAATGTTTTTTTTTAACAATGAAAAAATATATTTTTTTCAAATATCTCTAAAGATAAGGTAACATAAATAATGTAAATAAAATTCTTCTATTTTGGAAACGCAGGGCAGCAACAGTCGTTGAGGTTTTCGTGAACTCAACACTCAGTAAAGGCAATTCGGCTCGTAGCTTCTGAAAATAAAATTTAAAATTCTAAAACAACAATAATAAACAATAATTTGTGAAAGTAAATACAAGGCAAACAAATTCAAGGCGCGTATTCACTTTACCATGAATGCAAACGAAGCATTCGTTCGGTCCCGCTGCGAGGCTTGCGAAAGAGCAGTTTGCTAAACCTCGCATACGTAACATTTATTTATCAATAAAGACGATTTATTATTATTATATAATTCTGCCTTAAAGGAATACGCGGTTTAAGGTCCGGCGGCCAATCGTCCGCGGTGAATTGTCGCATTCCCTGTCTGATTACATATAGGTATGCGATATTTCATACAAAACCATTTTTTTCTTTTGTTTACTTTTTCTTACCTGATTTTGTGGTGCTTCATTTAGATCACTGCACACGCATTTGTTGTTCTTTAACTATAACATCTTTTCCACACAACTGGAGTAATATTCCGAGAAATATGTATTCACTATCAATATTAATAATTGTGCTTTAAATTTGCTATGTTTGTTTCTGCAAAATGCAAATATTTTAACCAAAATTACAAAAAGCGTCTTTGCTACCGACTCGTATCGACTCGCAGTGAAACGCAACTAATGGCGATGTTCAGGTAGTGGGACTGCTATACTACAGAGGGCGCTGCCATCGCGCCCTCTATAGTATATATTTTTTTAATGTTTAAAAAACAAAACATTTATTAGCTTCATATATCTTAAATTCAACGTTAGAAGTGAGATCTAGGAAAAACATTACAAAAATAACCATATATTGATGGTGTTATTTTTATTTTTAGTGAAATTATGGTTTTTTTTTAATGCTGGTTTCTTAACGTTATTAAGAAATATATTTTTGGTAATGCTTTTACATGAAATTTTCGTTAGGATTTTCTACATGTTTTTTTAATGTCAAAAGTTGACTTAGCTTTTAACAAAAATTTGTGTTAGAAAAAAAAACGTTTTTTTTTTCAACATTTATTTAATGTTTCTTACGATTTTGTGCTTAGTGGGTAGTCACAAAAACTTGTTTGATTTTTAATATACGGGCATTGAGTTTTACGCTTTTTGGTATTTGGCTTAAACCCCACTGACAGACGCGACGCTGACGTCTTAATGGCGGAATAAACGCAATCAGCGTTGATCTGACCTAAAAGACGATGGGTGTCGTAGGTCACGCCATGGACTCCCCCTTTCAATCTATATTTTTATCGATCGATGATATAGCAGTTTTATTCGCCGGCTGCTGTTTTAACTTTATCTTTTAATTTTAATTTATTTTTCTCCTGTTTGCAATTCTCCCTCCCTCTTTCGAGCTATTTTCCTCCACCCGGCCACTGCAGGAAGCGAATAAGGTGTCCCCATTGCATTTTAGCTCACACTACTACTATACTATAGTGTGTGAGCTATAGTGATCCTAATTTTTTCAAGAAAAAAAAAGTTGCTCCGATTTCAAAAATTTTTATATATCTTTGCGTTTCAGATGATTTTGAAACTTTTTTATTGCGCCGTCTGTCTGTCTGTCTGTCTGTCTGTATGTCTGTCTGTCTGTAACGACCAACGCGCATAACTCAAAAACCGCTTGCCCGATTTTAATGAAATTTGGTACCTACGCTGGGTCTTGGGACGATCCCATTTAAAAATGAACAAAATCCACCAAACACAAGCCAAATAAAATATACCCCCATATTTCAAAAATTAGAGTTTATGTAAAAATATGGCGTGTGTGATATCAGACGAAAGGTAATTGAGTCTGGAGTTAAACAAAATACATTTTAGTTTAAAAAAAAGGTGGGGGTAGATTTTAAAAATTTAAAGTTTAAGTCAAAACATGGCTTGTGTGGTATCAAACGAAAGGTAATTGAGTCTGGAGTTCAATAAAATATATTTTAGTTTTTAGTTATATTAGCTCACACGTACACTATACCTATAGTACCTAGTGTGAGCTTAGGTGCCCATAGATTGGCAGAGTATTTTTTTCTTTGACCAAGGAAAAACCACGCCTTATTACTACGGATGCCTTAAAAAATAAATGGAGAATCTGTTACCATCCTAGCTCATTAGAACACTCTAAGTAAACTCCATGCTAGATCAGCCTTAAAAACAGTTTTTTGTAAATATCTCAAAAACGAAAGCTCCTACGATGTTTTTGGTTGAAACACAAATAATTCAGAAAAATGTGTTCTATTATCTGAAAACCGCATATTCATGCGATGCTCCGTTAAAAAGTTTGTATTTTTTCTATTGTTAAACTGTCAAAAAATTTTGCATTTATCCAAAATCTAATCAGGTCTTTGCAGTATTATGCGTTAGTTGACTTAAAGTTTTAATAAAAATCGGACAAACACCCACACACATACTAAGACAGACGTTACGAGGATATTGGTAAGATAGGTCAAAATACACAGAAATAATACCTTTTCGGCTTTTTTTCGCCGAAAACTGAAAGTAAACCAATTTCAATTTTGTCATTATAATATGGTTTTGTAAGTCAACTCTTTTAAATGTTTTGCATATTTTTAATTTCGAGTTGTTATTACATGGCTAATTCTTTAATATTAGTTTCAAGTCTCGGTCCCATGCCAACTCATTTACATCAATTTCATTTTGCTCTCGATATTAATTTGTCATTTTGAATTCATATTTGAAGCAAAAGGGTTAATAAAAGTGTCATGATATTCGTGGCAAGAAGATATATTTTAAATTATTCAGAGTTAAATTTTTATTTATTTTATAGGAATGTACACTCGTGCTCATAAAAATCCCGTACATGTAAAATTTAATTGATAATTTTGTAGTGTAGATTACTGAAAACCCACCTAATTATAAAACTTACCATCTGACACAACCTTCGTCCGAAAACCATCTGACAACACTGATATCCTATTTTTTAGCTAAATCTTTGTCCTAATAGAAAATTTTCTGACATTATTTTCGTCATATCTGCAAAATGTTTTTTCTATAAGCGTGCGGAAAAGTCCACTTTTCCGCACGCATTTTAGTGTGGAAAGTGCCACTTTTCCGCACTAGTGCGGAAAAATATTTTTTTCGCACTAGTGCGAAAAAGTAAATTTGTTACGATTTTGAGGTGTTCTATAACATTTAGACCGTTCAAAATACATTTGTATCTTTCCTAGCACACGAAATATCCTAAAAATATTCAAATTGACTAAAATTCTGCTATATTTTCAATATTTTCGATAAAATAAAGTTTTCAGTAAAATACGTTCAAATTATAAGTTTTAAACCTCCCCGGTATAAATATCCTCATTGTCAATGTCAAACAACAATGAACACCAGTGGTTTTAGATTTGGCATCTTAAAACACCATAGCAACAAAGTACAAACAAACTGTCAAAACAAAGCCAATTTTGCAGATACAAGCGTCTTTTGAATTTTTCAAACAAAAAAATCAGATTTTCAATGGATTCTTCGGACGAAGATCTACCCGTCAGTTCTAGAAGCCGCTAGAATGTGAATAATAATAATTGATTTGATTAAAACGTTTTGAATATAAATAATTTTCTGATTAATTTTTAGTTTTTTCCTCACGCTTATAGAAAAAATAGTGTACCTAACTCGTGCGTAAAGTGTCTTTTCCGCACTTGATTACTGGCCAAACTCCGCTATCGCGGAGCGGAAAAGAGGCACTTTCCGCACTAGTTAGGTAAACTTATATTTCACAACGCGATGTGTGACCATTTTTCCCGGCCGCGCAATTGTTTTCAATTTGCCAATAGTTTTTTTATATGGAATAGAATTTCGTTTTACAAACACTTTCATTGTTATATCTGCGAAAAAAATTTCCTCCACTTAATTTGTTCCAAAAGCGAGTTTATTTTTCTAAAATTTTTGCTTGCGGCGCCATTTTTTTATTAGTTTTTATAGTTTTATATTGCAATTCTTTCCCTTATCTTAGGGTGTATTATCATCTTACAGCCCCTTCTGTTGTAGTATTCTTCGCATTTTTGATGAGTATGGGTGAGTGGGAAAATATCATAAATATTCAAAACAATTTTAGAGAAATCATTATCATAACAAAAACATTTAATGTAAAAAAAGCCAAGTACGCGAAAGTTGTATTCAGTAAAAAGAATTGAGATAAAAGTAAAGCCAAGTTCTACAATACAAATTTCAAAATAAAAGGTTCTTACTAGTTTGGAAATGTTTTTTTAAACTTTGCTATTCCAGCGAAACTTCTTTATGTTCAATTTAGCACTGTGCATTGCATAACTTAGCTTTACTTTATCTCAATTCTTTTTACGGAATACCACTTTCGCGTACTTGGCATTTTTTACATAAAAGGTTTTTCTTATGATTTAACTACTTTTTTAAAGGATTTGGATAATATTTAAGTTTTAAAGTAGTAAAATATGCGGAATATTAAACAACAAGTGAAATTAAAGAAAAAAAAATAAGAAAAAAGTTTTTCTGTCTTTGGCCGGGACTCGAACCCTGCTGCTCTGTACGCAAACGCTATCTAAATTAAGCCACCGAAGACTATACATAAATTTTCGGAAAACTTTCATCTATGCATGTCTGCGGTGTCTCAATACAAGAACGAGAAACTCTCAGGTTATTAACTCGACCAAGCCATCCAACTGATCTCTATAATTCTTCCTTCCCACTGTCAAAGGTATGACAACTCAATATTAGACGTAAAGTACTAACGTCTGAAAACATGCGTGTCGTGTGTTGTATACTTACTGACTTTTAGCAGCTGCTCTCGCCCATATGCACCGTAACAGCGCTTAGCTAATCCATTCTCCCTCTTTGTTGTTTTGTATGTGAGCAACAAGGACTTAAACGCGATTAAACCCTTAAGCGCGCTTAAGTGCTTATGGTGCATATGAGGGTTAATATCCGAAGGATTGAAAAGTATCATTTTAGTACCTCAAAGGAGAGATTAAAAGTACACTTCTGATCTCTAAAGTGTATAAAATGAATTTACTTCCTAGGGTGCAGAAAAAAATTGCACGAGATATTTGTTTTTACATGAGGGACATCAATTTTTCTCTTTGCTTCAGACAACCAAGGCACGGCCCTGATAACCGGTTGAAAGAGCATATGACAGGAATAGCAGTCGAGAACGACCCTACATGCCCAAATTTTCCCAGGCTGTGCAACACTTAGGGCACCAACCCTAAGCAAGAAACAGCTGTTTTAGGTCAAATGGTCTGACATACTTGACTTTGTACAGGGAACACAAAGGCTCAATGTGCTCTCTGTACATCGAATGGAAATGCAAAGAAAAATTTAAGAAATTGCGTCGCGCATGGCAAAAAGAGCCTAATCTCGCCTAGTTGCCGGGCCTACGGGTTACCCCTTACTATTACTACTACTACAATTTCCATAAATTAAACCACAAGCATAGGTTGGGTTACTGTAAAGCTCTTTTACTTACAGCTAGAAAAAGCATAACCTCACGGGGGTCCAAGATCTAATGGCGCTTCTTGCAGAATACATGATTTTGTTTTCTTACTAAAAACATAAGGTGAAAGACAAAACCGTGTTCTCAATTTAGCAAGGGTTTCACATTGACCAAGCAGTGTTCTGAAGAGTCCGATAAGGACGAAACAGTTAACTGTTAACACTTACTAGGTGTCTTCATTAGATCTTGAACCCTCGTGATGTTAAGCTTTCGAGCTAACCACGGAACAATACATAAGAAACAAAAAACCCTTATTTTTACCCGCTTAGTCACGAAAAATTGTTTGAGTTTTAATTTACGAATAAGTTTTACGCTTTTTAGTATTTAGCTTTAAACCCTACTGACAAAAGCGACACCGACGCAAGAGCGACACCGACGTCTTAATGGCGGAATAAACGCAATCAGCGTTAATCTGACATAAAACACAATGTGTGTCGTAGGTCACGTGATGGATTCTCTTTTAATCGATATTTTCATCGATCGATGATATAGCAGTTTTACTCGCCTGTTGCTGTCTAGCTTCTTTCGTATTTCGTCAGATGGCGCTTCTTCCAGAGAACATGATTTTATTTTCTCACTTTAAGGGTGATAAAATCGTGTACTTAATTTAGCAAGGGTGTCACATTGACCAAGGAGTGTTCTGAAGAGTCCCATAAAGACGAAACAGTTAACTGTCAACCCCTATTAGGTGTCCATTAGATCTTGGACCCCCGTGAGGTTAAGCTTTCAAGCTACCCACGGAAAAATACAAGAGAAACAGAAAACCCTTATTGTTACTCGGTTAGCCATGAAAACGTGTTTGACTATTAGATATTTGCCAAACACAATCTAAAAGCATCAGATTCTGATTCTTATAAAAAGTTCTTACCATGTTATGAAATAGGGATTGGCACAAATGTTGTTCAGCATCGGCTCATGTTATTCTTCGGCAAACAATGTATATGCATGGCAAGCAAGTTTTAAACTAGATTAAAACGCTGAACCAGCCATGCGATTAGTTACTTAGAGTATATGAGTGTGTAAACTCTCTTTTACATAAAAGGGAGGCTACAGGATTTTTCATTTACATATTTTGGAAATTCTTACAGCGGAAATTAATTTACATTTTTGTTAAGTCTAATAACCGTGAAGCAAGTTGACACTAGAATGGTCTTCCTTCTATGAATATTCTATCGCCATATAGATTGTAGTTTTTTTTAAACTGAAATGTTAACTAGCACCAATGACGTCCATGTAAGCCTCGCTTGTGGATCAAAATTACTAGCAAAATAGTACAATATAAATCTAGAGACTAAAGTGATACTATTAATCCCGAGGCGAAAAGTTTGTAGACAAACTGAAAGGAAATAAAATGTTACACTTGATAGAGAACGCCTCAGTTTGTCGGTCTATTGCACCCACGAAAGCTTGTTTTCGATAGTGATTCCGAAAAGTGTTAAGTGGTTCTGAGCTTATTTTGAATTTTTATAAATGTTTAAAATTTACATTTTGTCCATGTTTAATAACTTCATTTAAAGCGGATTTTAAGGTGTCAAGTAAATCGTCGAAATTGGGGCTGTAAGTTGTAAATCTGGCACTTTCAGTCTTAATCATGTGATAGCTCAAATCATTTACATAGGTGACAAATAGAAAAGGACGCAATTTAACCCTTAAGGAATGCCGTTTCTAATATGCCGACTGAGACCTGTCCTTGAGGTAACTTTTTAAGAGTTTTAAGGGTATACCTCTTATGTCGTATGTCTATAGTTTTTTAAGCAGAATATCATGATTGACGCAATCGAAGGCCTTCAACAGGCCGCACAGATTCAATACACTTCGCGAACCAGCATCTCCCAAAACTCAACAGTTTATTTTTCTCAAAATATTGAACAAGACGATCTTTTAATAAAGGTACTATGCTTATTGGTCTGTAATTATCCCCTCTATTGGCATCATCTCCTTTTTGTAAAATTGGTAAAATCTGCTAATTTCAAAGGATGACGGAAAAACTCCTGTCAAAAAAAGATTTATTGACAATTGCTGTAAAGGAGGTCAGAAACAGATCTCCAAATTGTAATTACTTTCAAAAATATCGACAGATGCTGAGTTGTCTAGAGACATATAAATTGTATATACTTCCTGATCACTAACAGAACCAAGAAATAAAGAGCTTGAAGTTTTAGTGGGGACACAAATAAGATCTTTCTCTTTGACTGTAGGTAACTTCTTTATAACCACATCAGCCACCTCAACAAAAAAACTATTCATTTCACGTGCAGATAAAATGCTCCCACTTAATGAGCTATTCCTTTTGTTTTTCTCTGTTTATTATGTTCCACGCTCTCTTTGCTTTGTTTTTTGTATTCAAAACCTTTATCGATTTTTTTTATATGAGTTTAAACTTATCTTGTAATATAAGGTATTGAATATACATTCAATACTGTATAAAATTGAAAATATTGATGCTTAAGGTCACCTTATACAGTTTTTGACTTACTAACCAACCTAACCAAAACCCTAACCAACTAACCTAACCAACCAATAAAAGTAACCAACCAACGAACTTAATAAGCCCACCTAACCAACCAATAAATATACAACGTCAAGCTAAAAACCGTTTAAACCATTATTGGTAATGCCAGTCTGTATCAACAAACAAAAATTCTTGCGCTGAATCGGACCGATATGAATCGGCCATGGCAAATTATTCCATCCCGTCGCGTGTTACTGCCTGGCTATACTAAACCTCAGATGATCTGTATGATACCTCACCCAATTAAGGAAACTATACTAGAGACTGGATTATTCTCTTCAATGTTTGACAAAATATCGTAATATGTCGTTGCACACAGAAAGTTGCAAAAAGGCTATCTACGTGTTAAAATATTGGGGCGTCCTTATTATTTTATAAGCTTTATCGTTCCACATACGGTATAAGATATCGACAATTGCTTATTAAATCCATTTGAGGTTGAACATACTTGAACAATATCATTAGGAAATTCTTAAAGCCACCGTTAAGATAATATTACCTACCTAATTATAAACATGAAACTGGCAGAGAGCTACTTAGGCCCCCTTGCTTTGAGCTACATAAAGCCACTTGAGCCTACAACAGTTAAAGCGCTCTTATACGCCGTTTCGTATTCTGATTAAAAGATATTGATAGTATTTACCTAGCTTTTGACGCACCAAATTGAAATATTTATTAGGTCATACTTACAAAGATAGTTGAATCATCATCAACATTTATTAGTAGATAGTGCGTAATTAACAAAATATTTTACGCACTTAAGGCAAAAAAGGTTATTTTTAAACAGCATTAGATATTATTCATATGATGAAACATTTTTATGGGCGTAGGCAGCATGAAACTTGGGGAGGGGAAAATGCAAAAAATAAAAATAAAATAGGTATTTATTGAAATAAACAAACCAAAATGAAAAAAACGAACATACCGGGCGGGCCAAAAAAAACCGGACAATTTTTTTTCATTATAACTTTTGAACTATCCCATTGATTTTAATGGGACAACCTGCACTTGATAGAAAATTAATCAGAATTTTGACTAAATATATTTTTTTGTCCGCCATCTGAAAATCCAAGATGGCGGACGAAATTAAATTGTACCCTTCAAAGATGCTCGTTTATTCTTGTGTTGGGAACATGTTTTATTAAAAAAAGCTGCATTCTTGCCACGTACAACAATGTATGAATCAGCAAAATCGGTCCGACGGTTCTAAAAAAAAATATTTTTGTTTCAACCATTGTTTTGAACATTATACGATTGTCTTGCCAATCTTGTCTGCACTTATTTCCTCATAAATTCATTACTACTGAACCGATTTTGATAAAATAAAAAACATCCTGGTGAGAATTGATTGCTTTTTGAAGATCATGAATAAAATTTATCGCTAAATTTAGGATGGCGGACAGAATCATACTTGATTCTTTAAAATGGCATGTTTATTCTTATTTTCTGAGAATGTTTTAGTTTTTTTTTAATCTATAGAAAAGCACTACTTTTCTTTTGCTTAATAAGGTACAAAGTAATAAAATCGGTTAAGTGGTTCTCACAAAATCTGATTTTGTTTTAACCATTGTTTTACAAATTATACGATTGCATTGCCAATCCTGTTTGCATTCAGTTCTTTATAAATTCAGTATTACTCAGCCGATTTTAGTGAAATAAAAAACATCATGGCGCAAACTGATTGATCTTTAAAGTTTGTACCATGATGTTTTTTATTTCACTAAAATCGGTTCAGTAATAAAGAATTTAAACGTATAATTTGTAAAATAAAGGTTAATTCGATTTTGTGAGAACCACTACACCGATTTTATTAATTTGTACCTCTTTGTGCGGGAGAAAAGTAGTGTTTTTCGATAAATAAAAAACTAAA
The DNA here is from genome assembly GCA_963576565.1 of Aspidapion aeneum. Lineage (NCBI taxonomy): Eukaryota > Metazoa > Arthropoda > Insecta > Coleoptera > Brentidae > Aspidapion > Aspidapion aeneum. The sequence goes on from OY755040.1 coordinate 114,313,226, forward strand.
ACATTTTCGCAAAATAAGAATAAACACGTCATTTTGAAGAATCAAGTATAATTCTGCCCGACATCTTAAATTCCAAGATCGTGGAAAATTTAAACGATCTGTAAAGAACAGTCAATTCTCACCAAGATTTTTTTTGTTTCATTAAAATCGGTTTAGTAGTAACGAAGGAAATGAATGCAGACAGGATTGGCAATGCAATCGTAGAATCTGTAAAACAATGGTTGAAACGAAAATAGATTTTTTGAGAACCATCACACCGATTTTACTAATTTGTACATCGTTGTGTGAGGGAAAAGTAGTGATTTTCTACAAATTAAAAAAGAACTTTTTTGGAAAATAAGAATAAACACGCCATTTTGAAGAATCAAGTACGATTGTATCAGCCATCTTCAAGTTTAAGATGGCGACAAATTTTGATCATGATCTTTAAAAGCAATCAATTCTCACCATGTTTTTTTATTCCATCAAAATCGGTTTAGTAGTAATGAATTTATAAGGAAATAAATGCAGACATGATTGACAAGCCAATCGTATAATATGCAAAACAATGGTTGAAACAAAAATATGTTTAAATATCAAACAAGTTTCGTGGCTAATCGGGCAAAAAGGAGTTTTTGTTTCTCTCATATATTTTTCCGTGGGTAGCTTGAAAGCTTAACCTCACGGGGGTCCAAGATCTAAGGAACACCTAATAAGTGTTGACAGTTAACTGTTTCGTCCTTATGGGACTCCTCAGAACACTGCTTGGTCAATGTGACAATTCTTGCGAAGTTAATTAGACGGTTCTTGTCTCTAATCATAAGTAAATAGTGAGAAAACTATCGCAAGAAGCGCCATCTACCGAGATACGTGAGATTGTGTGAGTCGGTACGCAGTGAGTTCGTTTGATTGAAAAATTTTCTTAATGAAATTAAATTTTTTAGACAGTTAAGTGCGTAGTTTTTTATGGGCTAGTACCATTACAAACAGTGAAAAAAAATTTACATGGTGTGCGAAAACGGTAGGTAAAAACTTCAGTGAAAAAAGAAAAACTGACATTTTTATTTGATATGAAAATTAAATTATTAGGAATATAAGTACTGAAATCCCCACCTACAAGATCGACTCTCGCTGCGCAGACTGCTTGGCGACACGCGATTTTTATTTACACACATAAGCAAAATTAGTAAGCGGCGACGCGCGACGTACGGAGATAGTAAGTAGGTGCCACTTCCTATCAATACAAGGACAAAATACATCGCTAAATCAATTGTATACCAATGGAAGATCCAAAAACATTTGCGGAAATGTATAAACTCCTTTCCGAAGAAAATATTCGTCAAACAAAGGAACTCTCAACACAGATACAGCACAGTGAATACAACGTAACTAAACAACTAAAGAGATCAAACGAAAAAATTAAAGAAATTCAAAATAAAAACATATTATTGCAACGAAAGATCAGAAGGAATAATATTAATTTTCATGGATTCAAGGCACACGATAAAAATAACTTAGTAAGGGAGACACTAGTGAAGCTTAATGAACTTCTTTCTCTTATATTTTTTTAGGCGACATTAATATAGATTTACTACTCAATAATGAAATCCAGAATGAGTACTTAAACTGTTTAGTTGAGTGGGGATACATGTCAACAATAAACCCTGCTACGCGAATTTCAAGTACGAGTCAGTCGTGTCTCGATCATGTATTTTTAAAATCTAAATGTGATCAAGTTCCTTTTAAGTCTATAGTTTTTAAAACAAAAATTTCAGATCATTTCTCACAAATATTACAAATTCAAAGTTTTCCTGAAAAATCGCTAAATTAAAAACCACAAATATTACTTAGATATGCAATCGCTAAGAACAGAAATTCAAACTGTCAACTTGCAAAATGTTTATGAAGAACAAAATTTCAGCGTGTCAAATTTTGTCGCTCATATAAAAAATATAATAGACAAATGTACTCAGAAAAAAAACTTAAACGTAACGAAATAAAAAGAAAAAATTGTATTACATCGGGTCTAATAAAATCAATAAATTATACAAAAAGATGCAAAAGATGCCAAATAATATAAATGTAAAACAAGAATACACACGTTATAACTCAACTTTGACAACACTTCTAAGAAACGCAAAAATCGAATACTTTAAAAAACAACTAAACAATAATCTAAATAATCGCAAAAAACTGTGGAATTGTTTAAAAAACATAAAAAACGGCTATAATAAAACAAAATCAAACATTCAACAAATAAACACAAATAACAATAAAATTGAAATAAGCCATAAGGTTATTGCAAACACTTTTAATGAATATTTCTGCAACATAGCTTTAGATCTCGCAAAGAACATAACAATAAATAAGGAAATTAACTGTAAAGAATTAAAAATTAACAAAAAAGTAACTCTAAACTTTACAAACGAACAAGAAGTAGCAAATATCAAACAAGTTTCGTGGCTAATCGGGCAAAAAGGAGTTTTTGTTTCTCTCATATATTTTTCCGTGGGTAGCTTTAAAGCTTAACCTCACGGGGGTCCAAGATCTAATGGACACCTAATAAGTGTTGACAGTTAACTGTTTCGTCCTTATGGGACTCCTCAGAACACTGCTTGGTCAATGTGACAATTCTTGCGAAGTTAATTAGACGGTTTTGTCTCTAATCATAGGTAAATAGTGAGAAAACTATCGCAAGAAGCGCCATCTACCGAGATACGAGAGAAACAAAAAACAAAAGCAGGCGAAAAACTGCGATACATATCGATCAATGAAAAGATCGAATACAAATAAAAAGAAAACAAACTATAGGCCGTGACCTACGATAGTTCTTCTGTCTTTCAGACCGCATCAACCCATATTGCATTTTTACCCGTCATCAAGACACGTGAGCGTCAATCAACGGAATTTTTAAGCCAAATAAGACGTGGAATTTCGTACCCGTGAATTTAAAAATCAAACAAGTTTCGTGGCTAATCGGGCAAAAAGGAGTTTTTGTTTCTCTCTCTGGACTATAGTTTGTTTTCTTTTATTTGTATTGATAATGAAATTACACAAATGCAATTGAATGACTACAGTGATTGTTATTATTTGTAAAAAGCTATTTTGCTTTTATTATTTAAAGCAATCCACGTTTCGTACTGAATTTAAGGGGTAAGTTCGGAATGTATTACAAAGGAAGCATTTTCACATATTGTAAAATATGAAAAAGTGAAAGAAATAAATAAAAAATAATTGTTAACTACTTTTATTTATTTTGCAAGTAGGAAATTTAAAATTAAGTTATTTTTTTGTTGTAATTAATTACACAGTTTTTTAAGTACATTCCTGTAAAGTAATTTGTAACGTAATAGTTACTTTTCAAAGTATTGGTTTCTAACTCTGGTTGATAATAAATCGGTTCACATAAAGACCAAGAAATTTGTTCTTCATAAAGTTGAATTTGTAGAATATTTTGTTTGTGCGTGTAGTAACCTCCTTTAACATTTTTGCCATGTTAGAAAGCTCTACCTGTACACTTAATTACGGATTTGCAGTATTGATTATTAGTCATACAGTTCAAATGATATCTAAGAGATGGAGCTACAGAAATTAAAATCAAGGGGATTTAAGGATTTTATGCATCGATGTCTTTGGCCTACTTAGCCGGTAAGAGTAACGTCATTAGATCGCGAAAAGAAAACCAACCAACCAACACCAACAGCGCTAAGCTATTTATCTCTCTTAGTGCCATTTATTTAAATAGCGATCTTACTTCAATTCACATATTTTCAATGGCCAAACGATCGTTGACGAACCCTGTATATTAAATCTTCAAAGAGCCCGGTGGTACGATCTAGGAACCTGCTGGTACGATTTAGGCAACCAGTTTCCCAAATCGTACTGTTTGCAACCCCTTGTTTCTGCAAAGTTCAATAAAATACTATATTTTAAAAATTGCTCGTATGTGTCCAAAAGATTGCTCATCGCCCTGAATTAAAAAAAATTAGAGTTATTAGTTAAAAAAATAGAAACCAAAAAGTGGTACGATTTAGGCAACCTTACCCTATATAAAACACATTGATTCCGGCTGTTCAGCGCCGAAATGTCCCTATTCCACATTTTATATCGGTAGTTAATGCTTGTTACGTTAAACAAAGAGAGGTTTCATTTTTAAAACTATTTATATTACTTAATTAAATCAAAATCATTACCTACTATACAATATTAATTTTTAAAATTTATTATTCCTTTTGACTGCAACAAAGCAGTAAAATAAAAGCACGACATGCCTGATCAGTTACACCATGAAGAAATTTTAACTTTCTTTTGCTCTTCTTGGTTCAGGTCTCTGTCAGTCCATCCAAATACAACCTTATCTTCATCATCTGAGTGATCATATGTTGCCTAAAACATGATCAGTGTGCATGACAACAATCAACAATAACATCGGTCGTTACAGCGCCTTGTTAATTTTGTTAAGTTAATCATTCATGTTATTTGAAAGTAACATATTACAAGCGTTATTACTCGATACCTAAAATTAACAAACTGAAACATTGTTGCTGTATAACGAGGTGACTTTGTGCCTGGCAGGCAGAGTTGCCAGTTTTTCTTTAACAAAAAGCGGGACAATTCTTTCAAAGCCAATCACTTTGAAGGTAAAACCCTCTGATGATCTATCCCCACGCTTAACCATTACAACTCCCACTCTTCAGTTTTCAGTAGTTTTTCACGCATTAACCACCTGCTGTGAGTGCTGTATAGGTAGGCGGCAGCCAACTGTTTACCAATGTAGAGGAAGGCGGAACCACTTTCTTATCTCGACAGAACCATATTTTGCGTTTTTCGTTTTTCCAAGATGGTTTCTTACAGTGGCACAGTCAAGGGTAAATTACATTTCTGACAATATACACTTTCTCTGTCACACCTGACTCGACACGTGTAGCGGAATCTTTTTATTGCTTCACGAGAAAAGTTGCCTTGCCGGCGGGCAGCGGGTGCCAAATTAAAGCATAGGCCTACAATTTTTTCAACAGATCAAAAACCCTGAACAATCGGGACAAATCGGGATATCTTCGAAAAAATGGGGACATTTAAATGTTGCAATTTTTGGCGGGACGCATTAATGAAAAGCGGGACAATCCCGCCAAAATCTGCACGCCTGACAACGCTGCTGGCAGGTGACTTTATGACAGACTGTCTTCTCGCTAATCGGATACAATTTAAATGTTTCTCAATCTATCGCCAAGAAACATATGATTCATGATTCCAAAGAAATGCGCGGTTCCATCTAGATCTTACCTGTCTGTGTATGTTGACATAATTTGATATATTAATATATCCAAATATGTTATAGTCGGGCGTTTTCTCAAAGCAATAGGAAGATTTTTGGTGATTTTGATTTAACTAGCCATTGCTAGAGTCCCTGTATGTTGACATATTTGGATATATTAATAATATATGTTGACATATTTGGATATATTAATAATATATGTGTCAATGTCAACATACACACATATTTGGATATATTAATAATCAAGGCCAACACAAAAATAGAGGCCACGACCCTGAAAAAATCAGCTGTTCTCCCGGGGCTGAATTTTACATTGGTTCTTATGGGAGGTCAGACATTTTTTTATGATATTTTCAAAATGGCACTACAGATTTCCGCAAAATTTCAGTGAAATATTCTCAGACACCATCCCGATATTCCATCAAAGGTTTGTAAGGAAGCAACATGATTAAAAGGTTAAAATCTTTAAGATTTAGCATTCCTTATTATGAATTCAAATTACCCGCCATATACCGCATGCCAACTGTTATATTTGACATGTATTTGACTTTGTCATATGTGATTGTCACATTCGCTTCTGCTTTAAACTTAATTTTTGTGTGAGCTAATGAAGCGGCTATGAAAAATTAGGGCTTACTATACATTTAAAAAAAATTGTTCTGCCAGAATAAAGTAAAAACAATCTCAAAAACGGCTTTATTTAAAAAAAAATCAAATATCCATGAACCGTCATTCCAACTTCAATATTTTAAAGACAATCAGCTGTGTCGTAACGTGACCATCAAAAAAAAATCAGCCCCGGATGTGACGTCAACAAAGTGGAGGATCGTGGCCCGTCCATTTTGATAGCCCTGTAATAATATATCCAAATATGTCAACATACAGGGACTCTAGCCATTGCTACGTGGGCTAGGAGCGATAATCTTTCAAACACCTTTCAAAGTCAGAAATTTTGAAACGATTGACAGCTTAAACATCGATCCACCCACCCTTATTATACAGGGTGGTGACCGGTCGTGTTAATTTTAAGGTAACTGATAATTAGTTTTGCATCACTAAATTCTCTACGTTATATAAAATAAGTCCAATATTTTCTGAAAAAACTGCATTACTTACCGTTTTACGACTGAAGTGATGATGATTAAGATTTCCAGTTCTAGCCATCCTTTTTAATATGAGTTCTTCTGAAGCCGTTTTAAGTTCTGTGGCCCAACTAAAAATAAAAAAAAAATGCTTCCAGACCGAAAACGTAGAGCCTTTTCAGATGTTGTTGTTGATTCGTATTTACACTATACGGCACCGGCAGGCCACCAGCAGGCAACCGGCAGGCACCGGCACGGAAAATATTCTCGTCAAGCAGTCTTGACAGTGTTGGCTTGACGGTGGCATGACGGTGAAATGTAAATACGTTGCTTTCACTGTAAGCATATTTTACGTTTCGTTGATGGCACGGTGATGGAATGCATAAAGGCATAATGTTCTATTAATCAGAGCACTTGCAGTTTGAATCGCAGTATACTATGGCTTTACGTTAGGCATAATTACAAAAGATAATATGTAGCGTGATTTAGAGCACGACTTTATTATAACGATCTGAAATACAGTATAGTGTCTCGGCCAATTTATACTGCGACTCAGACGCTACACTAGAATTATTAAATCGCTGCAATATTAAGATAAAATTAAAAATAGTTTGTCAATGTAATTTTCGATTATTATGGCTAACTTCGCTTGGTTTTGGTTCGGTTCGATTCGATTCGATTCGGTTCCGCTTGTTTCGGTTCGGTTCGGTTTGGTTCGGTTCGGTTCGGTTCGGTTCGGTTCGGTTCGGTTCGGTTCGGTTCGGTTCGGTTCGGTTCGGTTCGGTTCGGTTCGGTTCGGTTCGGTTCGGTTCGGTTCGGTTCGGTTCGGTTCGGTTCGGTTCGGTTCGGTTCGGTTCGGTTCGGTTCGGTTCGGTTCGGTTCGGTTCGGTTCGGTTCGGTTCGGTTCGGTTCGGTTCGGTTTGGTTCGGTTCGGTTCGGTTCGGTTCGGTTCGTTTCGGTTCGGTTCGGTTCGGTTCGGTTCGGTTCGGTTCGGTTCGGTTCGGTTCGGTTCGGTTCAATTCAGTTCAGTTCAGTTCAGTTCAGTTCAGTTTAGTTTAGTTTAGTTTAGTTTAGTTTAGTTTAGTTTAGTTTAGTTTAGTTTAGTTTAGTTTAGTTTAGTTTAGTTTAGTTTAGTTTAGTTTAGTTTAGTTTAGTTTAGTTTAGTTTAGTTTAGTTTAGTTTAGTTTAGTTTAGTTTAGTTTAGTTCAGTTTAGTTTAGTTTAGTTTAGTTTAGTTTAGTTTAGTTTAGTTCAGTTCAGTTCAGTTCAGTTCAGTTCAGTTCGGTTCGGTTTGGTTTGGTTCGGTGTTGTTTGGTTAGGTTTGGTTTGGTTTCTCACTCTCAAGGATCACGGGAAAGAAGCCAGGGAATTTTTTTTTATTATGTTTTAAATGCTTTATTTTCATAATAATCGAAAATTGCATTGACAATGCTTGGTATCTATTTTAATTTTACGCAATATAAATTGGTCGAGACACCACTATACTGTATTTCAGATCGTTATAATAAAGTCGTGCTTTGAATCACGGTACATATTAGACACTTATTGGAATAAAACCTGACCTTATTTTAACACCGACCTTCTGGTGACTGATTTACATATAAAAGCAGCTGCTCTCTTTCAAAATTCGGCCTTTGTGTATTTAAAAACCAGATTTATTAGTGTCGGTATTCATTAAATGAAAGTTAGCGATTTGACTTTGGTATGTCAACTTTGAGAGGTCAGCTATTAGTTTTCTGTGCAAATGTGAATAAATAAAATCGACTCTAAAATAAAGTCAAGTTTTACTTCAATAAGTCCCTATTATCTTTTAAAATTACGACTAACGTAAAGTCATAGTCCTGCGATTCAGAATACAACTGCTCTGAATAATAGTACTTGATGCCTTTACGCTGACGGGACACGGTGCTGGTATAGTCGGGGAATTTTTAAATGGCCGCCCTCGAAATAAAAAAATATTCTTATTTGAAATTCGGAAAATTAATTTAAACCAAAGTAAAACCTTATCTCTGTCTGTATACATACAAATTCAAAAATTTATATTTTTTAATTTTTTTAAGTAATTAATTTTGACAGAAAAAAAATACACTGGCAATTTAAAAAGTCCCCGACTGTACGTATAGTGTGAATTGAGCCTAAGTAGTACCTATATAGGTACGTGGCCTTGACTTAAAGTAACTTACCCGATTTTAGACATCAAATCCACAAAGCAGGTGGTAACATTTAACCGGTAATTGCCTAACTCTGCTGCCTTGTAATCATATGGAAAAACGTGATGATAGTTATGCCAACCCTCTCCTTGTGTAATAAATGAAACAATTTTATTTTCAACTGGTAAAATATTTCTAAAAAAACATAAGATTATTAATATTTTGGATTAAATAAATGGATCTATGGCAGATCTGATAACTTCCTAGCTAGCCTATTAGTACACTTCAAGTGAAGCTATTATGATAATCAGCATTGAAAACAGTTTTTTTGTAAGCATTTATAAATTTTAGCTCACACATATACTATACTATAGTAGTGTGAGCTATGGTGATCCTAATTTTTTCGAGAAAAAAAAAGTTGCTCCGATTTCAAAAATTTTTATATATCTTTGCGTTTCAGATGATTTTGAAACTTTTTTGTTGCGCCGTCTGTCTGTCTGTCTGTCTGTCTGTCTGTATGTCTGTCTGTCTGTCTGTCTGTCTGTCTGTCTGTCTGTATGTCTGTCTGTAACGACCAACGCGCATAACTCAAAAACCGCTTGGCCGATTTTAATAAAATTTGGTACCTAGACTGGGTCTTGGGTCGAGATGGTCCCATTTAAAAATGAACAAAATCCACCGAACACAAACCAAATAAAAGAGTGGGGGTAGATTAAAAAAATTAAAGGTTATGTGAAAATATGGCGTGTGTGATATCAAACGAAAGGTAATTGAGTCTGCAGTTAAACAAAATACATTTTAATTTATTTAAAAAAAAGGGTGGGGGTATATTTTAAAAATTAGAGTTTAAGTGAAAATATGGCGTGTGTGATATCAAACAAAAGGTAATTAAGTCCGGAGTTTAACAAAATACATTTTAGTTTTTGTTTTTTTTAAGGGTGGGGGTAGATTTCAAAAATTTGAGTATGGGTCAAAACATGGCTTGTGTGGTATCAAACAAAAGGTAATTTAGTCTGGAGTTGAATAAAATATATTTCAGTTTTTAGTTATATTAGCTCACACGTACACTATAACTACAGTACCTAGTGTGAGCTTAGGTGCCCATAGATTGGCAGAGTATTTTAATTGTGGAGCTATCGTGTTACGGACAGAAAAAAAAATACACACACACACACACACCTACACACACACACGCACACACACACACACACACACATTACGACGAGATTGCTAGGATAGGTCAAAATACACCCAAATAACACATTTTCGGCGTTATCTCAAAAAATAAAATTTTCTTCCAAAACAATACCTTCTCTAGCCATTGCTGTGCTGTCTAGGAAGGTAAAAAATTGTTGTTGACAAGTTCTTAAAATGAGGAAGGGAGATTTTAAGATATTATTGAAGTTTCGTTCTTACTGTGATACATCGATACGAGTGTAACCAATAAAGAGGAACTAAAAATTGTGGCATTTTCACGACTAAAAATTCCGACTATCACCACCGCATGAATCCAACTTAGGTAAAGAGGAAAGTAAATAATTGCACGTTAGATTTTGTGGGTGACACTCACGGTACCTAGAATAGACCGGTGTTTGGATCTTATATTAAATCTTAAGGGGGTTTTTTGAGGTATTTTTCCTTCGAAATAAAAAATACTCTGCCAATAAATGGGCCCCTAAGGTCACACTAGGTACTATAGTTATAGTGTACGTGTTTGCTAATATAACTAAAAACTGAAATACATTTTATTCAACTCCAGACTAAATTACCTTTCGTTTGATACCACACAAGCCATGTTTTAAATTATACTCAAATTTTTTAAATCTACCCCACCCCTAAAAAAACAAAAACTAAAATGTATTTCGTTTAACTCCAGACTACTTAATTACCTTTCGTTTGATATCACACATGCCATATTTTCACGGGAACTCTAATTTTTGAAATCTACCCCCACCCTTTAAAAAAACTAAAATGTATTGTGTTTAACTCCAGACTCAATTACCTTTCATTATATCACGCACACCATATTTTCACATACACTTTGAAATCTACCCCCACCGTTTTATTTGGCTTGTGTTCGGTGGATTTTGTTAATTTTTAAACGGGACCATCTCGACCCAATACCCAGCCTAGGAACCAAATTTCATTCAAATCGGGCAAGCCGTTTTTGAGTTATGCGCGTTGGTTGTTACAGACAGACATACAAACATATAGACAGACAGACATACAGATAGACAGACAGACGGCGCAACAAAAAAGTTTCAAAATCATTTGAAACGCAAAGATATATAAAAGTTATTGAAATCTGAGTAACTTTTTTTTTCTCGAAAAAATTTGAATCACCATAGCTCACACTACTATAGTATAGTATACAGGGCTCGACTTTGAACGTTTAGCCTTTATGAAAAGCGTATAAAAAAGGATGAACATATGGAAAGCAAGAAATCGGTGAGGGACCAAAGACGCGCATATTCAGGAGCGTTTGCCGCTGTGACTCAAAATTCATTAATAGTTTTTTATTACAGGAGCAAGCACAGTAAGATTTCCACTGTTAAAAGACGAAGAAATAGTCATTATTATTTATTTCGTTATTTTAGCTTTAATCAGGAAACATTATATCGAGAAAAATTCAATTTTTTAATGATTTTTTTGCTCTCTTTTATTAAAGTCACGCTTCGCGCCGTTCGATCTCCTAGCGGCGCACAGAGGGGCCAAATGGAGCTAATGTCGGAAATAATTATTTAAACACCCAAAATAATAGAAACAGAAATAATGTGTATTGGTTATTGTGATATAGGTTAAAATGCACCTGTTTAATATTTTATAAAGCTTTAATATTTGTTTTTTTTACAAGGTGATTAAAAAATAGTATTTTTTTTAGAAGTTTAAGTACTTTTACACACAAAAGTAATTAAGACTTAAACATTTATTAAAAATGAGTTTAAAAATTCTACATTTTATAATATTTCTGTTTAAGGTATTTAACCCGGCTCATAATAAACAGTATGTCCCAAAAGTCTGGAATCACTTTTTTTTAAACTTGGAGATAAAATCATGGACACGTCAATTTTAAAATAGGAAGAGGAGTCACCTAAAAATACTATATTGTACAAAGTGTCCTCAATAAGACATATGCATGCATATTTTTTTACTTATATTGCATCTAAAAATTAATTTTACCATTTTCTAAAAAAAAGGAATTTAATGTAAAGGCTTTTTGGATAAAAGTTGTTTATTTTTTGCTTGCATTTTCCTATTCTCTACATCCAAAATTAGGTTTTGTATAAAAGATCATTGTAAAAAAATGACATAAGGGCAAAATTTATGTTAAAATAAGACCTATTAATATTACTTTGTGGACACACTCCACACATGTGTAATTGTTTTGCTTTCTAACATTGTTTTATTATTATTAACTTTAAACAACAAGTAAAATTAAAGAAAGAAAAATTATAAAAAAGTTTCTCTTTGGCCGGGACTCGAACCCGGAACCTCTTGCTCTGTACGCAAACGCTCTTTCATTAAGCTACCAAAGATCATACATAAATTTTCCGAAAACTTCCACCTATGCATGTTTGTGGTGTCTCAGGTTATTAACTCGGTCAAGCCATTTAACTGATTTTTATAATTTTTCTTTTTCACTGTCAAAGATATAAAAACTCAAATTAGACGTATAGTATTAACGTCTGAAAACATGAGATCATCTTTTTCGTGTAATAAAATTTCGGATCGCAATGGACATTTTTTTGTTACATACCCCACTATAACATACTAAAATTATAGCCAGTTCAACCGAGACAAAAATTCCCCATAAGGCCTGTGTAAACTAGTGCGTGGTCCTTTGATAATCCACTTAACCCTTTCCAAAACAAAGATTTGTCAAAATGATATTTTTGAAAAATTTTCGGCCACCTTTCCTAAGTTAAAAATACGAAAACGGCAAGTTTTGGTTCAAAATTTGAAAATTTGAATTTCGAAGATTTACCCTCCCCCCACTCCTTTTAACTAAAGTAACTGTAACCGCTACCATAATTCACTTGGCTTTTTACAGGCCTAAAAAGTTGTTTATATCAATTTGATTAAAATCCTGTATTTTAAAATTTTTTCGAACGAAGCTTTTCCTAATTTTTACGCGTCCGCCATTTTTATATTTAATGAGTTAATCAAATTTATGTTAAAAAACTATCAATCAAATTTTTGGTCAATTAAACACTTTTTATTTAATAAAAATTCGTTAATAAACAAACAAGTTTTATATTTAACATGTATAGTTTAATTTCTTTTACTTGGGTCGTATGTAGGCACTTTATTTTTAATATTAAAAATCTCAAAAAGGCGCAAGAAAGCGCAACCATTTTTTTTTCATTTTGTTAAGAGACATTCAATTAACAAAAAACTGACAATGGTTTTGCTTAACAAAATTTTATCACATACTAAATTATATTTTTTATATTTCTTTAAGGTAAATTCTAATAATAATTGACATCTTAGTTTAAAAAATATGATTACTCTATGACAACCTACAGCTAGATATTGGTATTTAGTGTTTTTTGGTTAAATTACCTGTGATGGATGTCTCCATCGTAATTTTTTTTTAAAAATATACCACTTCATATAATTAGAGAAAGTAATACATAATTATTTAATAAATTGTATGTAATTATCATAAAAATTAAACAGACGCTTTTTAAAGTGTCAAACTCACGTCATACTAAAAAACAAGTGAAAATACTCTGTTGCAATTTCAGCGCCCACTAGTTTGCAACATAATTTGGGTTCCAGATATTGTATATGTCTATTTGTGTTTTTTTAGTTTCTTCCACTTTTACACCCGATTGGCCCCTTTGTGCGGCGGCTCACGAAGTCAAGTTGCTGAAAGCAGAAACGAGTTTAATTTTATTCGTCTATGCTGTACACTTAATTACGGATTCGCAGTATTGATTATTAGTCATACAGTTCAAATAATATCTAAGAGATGGCGCAACAGCAATTAAAATCAAGGGGTTTTAAGGATTTTATTAATAGCCGTCTTTGGTCTACTCAGCCGGTAAGAGTAACGTCATTAGATCGCGAAAAGAAAACCATTTTCTTGAATTGCTAACTTGACAACAGCGCTAAACTATTTATCTCTCTTAGTGTCATTTATTTTAATAGCGATCTTACTTCAATTCACATATTTTTCAATGGCCAAACGATCGTTGACGAACCTTGTATGTTTTTTTTTTATGGGTATGCGCACTCGCAAGGTGATCCCTACCACGCTCGAGAAGCGGCAAGTGCGCGGAAATGTTGGTGTGTGTTGGTTTTGAAACGGTTCAGGGTGTAACCTGCAGGGAAAACTGTCGCAGGCAGTTTATTCCACAGCGATGCTGTTCTCCAGAGATATGAATTCTGATATAATGAGGTTCTTGGTGCCTCTATTTTGACAATAAATTGATGGTTACCATCTGTTTGACGTGTTCGCCTAGTAGGTGCTACTCCCGGTGGGATCATATGTGCCAACTCTTCAGAGCATTTTCCGTGATAATACCTGTAGAAGAGAGATAGATCGCTCACAGTTCTTCGATGTTCGAGACTATCCAAGCGACGGGTAAATGTGGCGTCATTGATCAGCTTGATAGCTCGTTTTTGTACGGTGTTCAAAAGCATTAAGGTATGTTTGGGTGCCGCACTCCATATATGTGAGCAGTACTCCATAGTTGGTCGAATCTGGGCTTTGTAGAGTGTCAGCAGTTGGCTTGGTGAATACAGATGTCTTGTACGAAATAGCACCCCAACCTTTGGGACGCCCTTTTAGCTATATCTGCCACGTGACTGTGCCAAGACATGTCTGCAGTGACTCCTAAGATGTTCAACTGGCTCTGCAATGCGACAGCACTTCCAGATAGCATGATGTTTGGCTCACCGGTGCTGGTCTTTTTTGAAAACAGGGCTGCTTGGGTTTTCTGCGCGTTGAACTGTACAAGGTTTTTGTTGCTGGGGCAACGCTATTATCTCCAAGTCGTTATTTATCTGTGATATTTCAGTTAGTCTAAGATAATGGGATTCACGTGCGGAGAGACATGTGGGTGGTATGACTGAGGAGACTACATTGCCATCATCTGCAAAGCAATAAAGTGGATTTACTGTTTTATCTATGAGGTCATTTATGTAAATCAGAAAAAGTGTTGGCGAAAGGATTGCTCCCTGTGGCACACCAGCATTTATTTGGTAAGAGTTGGAGTTCCGGCCATCCAGTGCAACATAAATGGATCTATCCTTAAGGTAACTTTCAAACCAAGTGCAAAGTCTCGGCGACTATCCCGTTGCTTTGAGCTTGTTGAGCAGATTTTCATGCCAGACTTTATCGAATGCTTTAGATATATCTAAGGCAATTGTTCTTGTTTCACCTCGCAACTCAATCGCTTTTTGCCATAAGTGAGTGACGTATGTAAGTAAATCGCCAGTTGACCTATATTTTCGAAATCCGTATTGCTTCGGATGCCATCTGGATCCATTGCTTTGTTTGTATCCAACTTTTTAAAGGATTTTCGTATTTCTCTGTGACAAAAGGGTACCTCTGGCATACTGTGGGAAACCCTTTCAATGAACGGTGGAGTTTTTCCATTTGGCACTGTTAGGTTTGAGTTGGAGGAAAAGATTTTGGCCAGCATATTGGCTTTTTCCTCTGATGTTGTGGCTAAGTGAGTATTTTTATCTGTAAGTGGTGGTATGGATGACTTGGTAAAGTTTGATCCAACGGCTTTTGCAAGAGACCAAAAGGACCTAGAACTACTTGGACAATTCAGCAACCTGTTTTTTATTCTTTGATTGTATGTTTCTTTGGCGGCGTCAATAGTAATTTTGCAACTATTTCTGGCTTCTATAAATTCTGTGTGGTTTTGAGCGGTTTGTTGTCGTTTCCAAAGGTTATATGCTCTGTGTTTTTTCTGTACAGCCGTTTGACACTGGCTGTTGAACCAAGGTTTTGCATTAGCTTTGCGTTTTATTGTATGTGGGATATATGCATCCATTCCAGATAAGATTACTTTTGTTATTTCATTACAGCAAATAGTGAGATCATCTGTTTTAAAGCAAACCTCTTGCCATGGAAAATCCAGGTAAAACTGTTTAAGGTCATTCCATTTTGCCGATTTATAGTGCCACATTTTACG
Source organism: Aspidapion aeneum (assembly GCA_963576565.1). Taxonomy (NCBI): domain Eukaryota; kingdom Metazoa; phylum Arthropoda; class Insecta; order Coleoptera; family Brentidae; genus Aspidapion; species Aspidapion aeneum. Next base: position 114,328,865 of record OY755040.1, read on the forward strand.
AGGAAGTGATTGTTGGCTTGGCGGTATGAACATTTCGCACTTTGTTCTTATAAGTTTATGATCGGATGAACCAAGTGGGGAATCTACTTAAATTGTGTACAAGTCAGGATTTGTAGTTAGGAACAAGTCTAAAAGCGCTGCACATTCACCCCTTTCTGAGATACGGGGAGGTTCATCGACAAGCTGCGTTAGACCACAACTTATGGCAAAAACTTCTGCTTCCCAGCCTTCATTATCTGTTTTGTTGTGGTGTTTTAGCCAGGGTATATTGTGGACGTTGAAATCGCCTAAAAAACAATTTCGGCATGTGGATAGTTAGACTGAATACTATCACAGTTTTCGGATAATGTCGCAAAAAAGTTTTGTTACTCGGTGTTACTTGGCGGTCGGTAAAGGCAGCAAATGAACTTGGTCGATGACTTTGAGGTGAATTTCAGCCATATGATATCGAGGTTCGCTGGTTCTAGCTTCTCCTCTCATGACATGAAAGGTCATTTTTAATGTACACTCAGATCCCAAAATTATGTCGAAATCGGTGGTGTAGGTCATAGCCGGGATAAAGATAGTTCACAATAGGTGTTGCAGAACTGATTTTAGTTTCAGTGAGAACAAGGATGTCAGGTCTTTGTTCTTCAAGATGTTGGTGAACTGAATTCATGTTGGTACTTAATCCTCTTATATTGCTAAAATCAATTCTGAGTTGAGTTTTTGGTCTTCTTTTAATATGTGTAAGCTAATAAGTTACATTCGAACATAATTTAAGAGTAAATTCAAAAAGGTTTGGCTCTCTGGACCTATCTGTGCGCTAGCCCGGGCTAGAGTGTGTATATATGTAAATAGTTAGGTTAAGATATAGTAGTATAACTAGCTTTAAGGTTTTTACATTGTATATAGAAAATAGAGAAATAAATTATTTTGAATTGAATTGAATATATATATATATATATATATATATATATATAAATAAGATCCGAACACCGGTCTATTCTAGGCACCGTAGGTGACACTGTTGTTCTGGAAAATATACGCTTTTGTCTTCATCAGACCTTCAGACTAGTTCGTACATTAGAAAAAACAAAAAACAAAAATTTAAGCACACGAGAAACACAAACGGCACAAAATTGAAAAAGAAGCTCACCATTAATTTGCTAAATATTTATACTTTCTTTTCGAAAAAAAATATAATTATTTTCTAAAAAGAAGATAGAAATAATTAGCAAATTAATAGTGAGCTTCGTTTTCAATTTTGTGCCGTTTGTGTTCCTTATGAGCTTAAATTTTTGTTTTGTGTTGTTTCTAATGAAAAATCTAGTCTGAAGACAAAAACAGTTGTCGAAACGTTGCTGATTAAAGTGTATATATCCTAGAACAACAGTGTACTTATTCCCATGTAGTTGAATTGCCAGGACGTCTTAATTTTACCCAAAGGAAATAATAATAATAAATCAAGTAAAATAGCGTACAATACTGTAAAGAGCTGATTAGATGTTGGTTAAAATCCATTGATGGTAATGGCAGTTTTTTGACATTTTAAATTTTGAAAATATGATAAATTCATAACGTAGCATCGCATCGACCAAATAGCTTAGAACATAAATATGAGTCATACTTGAAGCCAGGACCCCTATTTAATTCTTAATGTTCCTTTTCCGGGCAGACAGTATTTCGGTTACTGCGCATGCGTCAGTTTTGGTGATTTTGGAATATACTCCGAAACGTCACTACATTATTTGATAATTGTCAAAAGTTTAGGATTATGTCTATTATTTTTTCATATTTTATTTTTAAAAACTACGTTGATTGGGTGAAAATTTATCATATTGTGGAATAAAATTGTAGTTTTTCTAAAACTAATTGCGGAGATTTATTGTGGACACGAAGAGTGTTTAATGGCATCTTTAAACCACTCTTAAGTTTATTAACGAATTATGAAGAAAAATACAAGTAGTTACCTAGGGAATGGCACTCCCTTATTTCTCCCGGAGATTTTTCCACAATCGGTACATGTTTTACTTAAATTATTTTCCATTTTTTACAGAAAAAAAAAAACATAATTTTACACGACAAACGCAAAATACTGCAAAATGTAAATAAACAACTAAGATGGCCCCCAGCCACATAGCAGCTGTGTGTCTACATGACATGTCTGCGAATTTAAATTTGCCATTGTTTCCAAAGCCAGCTATGATTGCTTCACTTTTCGATTCTTTGAACATGTATCTATGCTATGACAATAAAATTATAAGACTGTTGCAAAAAAATCTACTTTATGTAAATACTAAGAAAACTTAATGATGTTCCCCATCAATGAAGTCCTCTTCTCTATCGACGCAACGTTGTATGCGTTTTTTTCCAATGGAATTTTGGACACCATCAGAAGAAAGACTGTTAAGAAGTCTTGCCGTTTTTCCCTTGACGTGTTCTAATATTTTAAAAGGGGTTCCTTTTAATTTCTTCACTTTCGGAAAAAGGTAGAAGTCGCACGGGGCCATGTCTGGTGAATATCGTGGGTGGTTAACGACGGGGATCTTCTTATTAGCTAAAAACTGCTGAATGGAAAGGGCATTTTGGGACGGTGCATTGTCCTGGTAGAGCAGCCACGCGTTGTTTCTTCCACAATTCTGGACTTTTTTTTATTACACGTTCCCTTAGCTACAGTAGTACTTCCAAATATAAGTTGGTTGACTGTTTGAGCCTCACGCGCCCATTCAATAAGAATGACACCCCTAGTATCGAAAAAAAATAATGAATATCGCTGTTTTGGATGTGCTGGAGCGCTCTTCTCGTTCATCATCTTTAACTTCTTCAAGGCCCTCGAAAAAGATTTTATGCCAAATAAAAATCATTGCACGAGACATACACTGCTCTCCCCAGACATCCTTTAGCATTTGAAAGCATTCAGTAGCCGTTTTTTTGAGTTTTACTTTAAATTAATATGTTGTTCAATTTTTTCGTTTGCTATAGTTTCGGCAAATGAGCTATGCACGATCCGCTTCAAATCACTGCGTAAACCAAACTAGTAGGGGAAAGGCGACAAGATTGCGCGCGGTATTAGAACGCACATCAAGGTGAATAACTTCGACCGCCCGAGGCGTGGAAATTTAGAACCTTTTAGTACCGGGGCCAGTCATAAAATTTTATTGTCAGACCTCGTATAGTAGAACACATTTCTTTCAATAATTTATGTTATTACAAAAAATTTCCTAGGAGCTAACTTTTCTGAGATATTTACAAAAACTATTTTCAAGGCTGATATAGCGTGAAGTTTACTTGGAGTGTGCTAATAAGCTATGAAGGTGTCAGATCCATCATGGATCCATTTTGTTTAAGTTGGGATTAATGGTCTGTAAATAATTATAGACTAAACTCGTTCAAAATGACGTGCCCAGCTATCCTAAATCTCTAGGTAGAGTACTCGATTTTTAGCTCACACATATACTATACTATAGTAGTGTGAGCTATGGTGATCCTAAATTTTTCGAGAAAAAAAAAGTTGCTCCGATTTCAAAATTTTTTATATATCTTTGCGTTTCAGATGATTTTGAAACTTTTTTGTTGCGCCGTCTGTCTGTCTGTCTGTCTGTCTGTCTGTCTGTCTGTCTGTCTGTCTGTCTGTCTGTCTGTCTGTCTGTCTGTCTGTCTGTCTGTCTGTCTGTCTGTCTGTCTGTCTGTCTGTCTGTCTGTCTGTCTGTCTGTCTGTCTGTCTGTCTGTCTGTCTGTCTGTCTGTCTGTCTGTCTGTCTGTCTGTCTGTCTGTCTGTCTGTCTGTCTGTCTGTCTGTCTGTCTGTCTGTCTGTCTGTCTGTCTGTCTGTCTGTCTGTCTGTCTGTCTGTCTGTCTGTCTGTCTGTCTGTCTGTCTGTCTGTCTGTCTGTCTGTCTGTCTGTCTGTCTGTCTGTCTGTCTGTCTGTCTGTCTGTCTGTCTGTCTGTCTGTCTGTCTGTCTGTCTGTCTGTCTGTCTGTCTGTCTGTCTGTCTGTCTGTCTGTCTGTCTGTCTGTCTGTCTGTCTGTCTGTCTGTCTGTCTGTCTGTCTGTCTGTCTGTCTGTCTGTCTGTCTGTCTGTCTGTCTGTCTGTCTGTCTGTCTGTCTGTCTGTCTGTCTGTCTGTCTGTCTGTCTGTCTGTCTGTCTGTCTGTCTGTCTGTCTGTCTGTCTGTCTGTCTGTCTGTATGTATGTCTGTCTGTCTGTCTGTATGTCTGTCTGTAACGACCAACGCGCATAACTCAAAAACCGCTTAGCCGATTTTAATGAAATTTGGTACCTAGGCTGGGTCTTGGGTCGAGATGGTCCCATTTGGTCAAATGAACAAAATCCACCGAACACAAACCGAATAAAAGGGAGGGGGTAGATTAAAAAAATTGGAGTTTATGTGCAAATATGGCGTGTGTGGTATCAAACGAAAGGTAATTGAGTCTGGAGTTAAAAAAATACATTTTAATTTATTTAAAAAAAGGGTGGGGGTATATTTCAAAAATTAGAGTTTAAGTGAAAATATGGCGTGTATGATATCAAACGAAAGGTAATTGAGTCCGGAGTTTAACAAAATACATTTTAGTTTTTGTTTTTTTTAAGGGTGGGGGTAGATTTTAAAAATTTAAGTTTAAGTCAAAACAAAAGGTAATTTAGTCTGGAGTTGAATAAAATATATTTCAGTTTTTAGTTATATTAGCTCACACGTAAACTATAACTATAGTACCTAGTGTGAGCTTAGGGGCCCATATATTGGCAGAGTATTTTTATGATTGTTGAGTGGCCAAAGAGGCCTTAATTTACCACTCAATGCTACACAGTGTGCCTGAATGAAGTATAGGTTACATAAAAATGGCTCCTGTCACGTGTGACCAAATATGTGCGCTTAGTTTGCCTGCGAGGCTTTGTTAGGAACCCACAGGAGTATCAAAAAAGTTTGGTCACGAGGTCGAACTCATGGTCGTTTGGCCGCCATCTTTGAAAATGGCCGCCAACTTAATAGATTTTTTGTTTAAGCGTATCTTCCTACCCAAGCAGTGGTACGATTTTAATTTTTTAAAGCCTGTTTTCCTCCTTTTTCAAAGGCAAACAAATTTTGAAATTACAAATTTTTTGAAGGATCAAGTAGTTTTTGAGATATAACAAGAATATTAGCAATTCGGCTCCGCAAAAAATTAAAATAATACCCATGCTCATTTTATTGTAGCTATAATATTGTTAACAATTGTTATTTTTTTGTTACATAGAAAAAGTGAATTTGCAGTGAAACGATGCACCCTAGCGGAAAACGATAATAATTTTTTATTGTACTCTTAATTCCGCTTCTTTTGATGTATCACCTAGAAACCTAGCTCTGATAGTAAGCTGTAAAAGTTGTAAAAATTCCATGTTTTCACTCCAAAATCGACTTTTTTCTTAAAAATTGTAAAAGATATGGCAATGATCAGAAGAAGCGAAATTAAAAGTACTATAAAAAATTATTTTTAAGATTTTTCGCTAGGATGTATTGTTTCGCTGCAGTCTTTAGGGGTACTATCCATCGAACTTTTAAAACATAAAGTCAATATCCTCTTCTATGAAAGGTCTAAAGCCTTCTATGTAACAAAAAAAAATACTCTGCCAATCTATGGGCACCTAAGCTCACACTGGGTACTATAGTTATAGTGTATCTACGTGAAAGCTAATATAACTAAAAACTGAAGTATGTTTTATTGAACTCCAGACTCAATTACCTTTCGTTTGATACCACACAAGCCATGTTTTGACTTAAACTCTAATTTTTTAAATCTACCCCCACCCTTTTTTTTAAACTAAAATGTATTTTGTTTAACTCCAGACTCAATTACCTTTCGTTTGATATCACACACGCCATATTTCCACTTAAACACTAATTTTTGAAATTTACCCCCCCCCTTTTTTTTTAAATAAACTAAAATGTATTTTATTTAACTCCAGACTCAATTACCTTTCGTTTGATATCACACACGCCATATTTTTTCATAAACTCTAATTTTTGAAATCTACCCCCACCCTTTTATTTGGCTTGTGTTCGGTGGATTTTGTTCATTTTCAAATGGGACCATCTCGACCCAAAACCCAGCCTGGGTACCAAATTTCATTAAAATCGGGCAAGCGGTTTTTGAGTTATGCGCGTTGGTCGTTACAGACAGACATACAGACACACAGACAGACAGACAGACAGACAGACAGACAGACATACAGACAGACAGACAGACAGAGAGACAGACAGACGGCGCAACAAAAAAGTTTCAAAATCATCTAAAACGCAAAGATATATAAAAATTTTTGAAATCGGAGCAACTTTTTTTTTCTCGAAAAAATTAGGATCACCATAGCTCACACTACTATAGTATGTGTGAGCTAATAAATGTCAATAATATTGTAGCTACAATAAAATGAGCATGGGTATTATTTTAATTCATTTGTGAGCGGAAATACTAATAATCTTGGTATATCTCACAAATTACTTGATTTATCAAAAAAATAAATTTTAAAAAACGTCGAAATTGCCACTCACTGACTCACTCACTCATTTATAGATCATCAAAATTCCACTGTACTTCCAGACATGCTACAAAGCTGAAATTTGGCAGACTGAACCGAACCGAACCGAACCGAAACTACAAAATTCTAATTTACTCCCCTCCCCTATACATGTAAAGTTATGTAAAAGTAACATTGCCCACCTCCAGAAATGCTAGAGAGCTGAGTTTTGGCAGACTGATAATAACTGTGATAAAACTATAGGAAAATCATCAAAATTCCACTGTACTTCCAGACATGCTACAAAGCTGAAATTTGGCAGACTGAACCGAACCGAACCGAACCGAAATCCCAAAATTTTAATTTACTTCCCCTCCTATAAATGTAAAGTTATGTAAAAGTAACATTGCCCACTTCCAGACACGCTAGAGAGCTAAGCATTGGAAGGACGATAGTAACTATGATAAAACTATAGAAAGAAATTAAAACACCCCAAAATTCTAATTTACTTCCCTCCCCTATAAATGTAAAGTTATGTAAAAGTAACACTGCCTAATTCAAGAAACGCTAAAGAGCTGAGCTTTTTAAGACTGAAACACTATGATAAAACTATAGGAAAAAATTTAAAAACACCAACATTTTAATTTATTATCCTCTCCTATAAATGTAAATTTATATAAAAGTAACATTGCCCACTTCCAGAAACGCTAGAGAGCTGAGTTTTGGAAGGCTGATAGAAACTATGATAAAACCATGGAAAAAAAATTAAAATCCCCAAAATTTTCATTTACTCTCCTTTCCTATAAATGTAAAATTATGTAAAAGTAACATTACCCACTTTCAAAAACGCTAGAGACCTGAGCTTTAGAAGACTGATAGGAACTATGATAAAACCGTGGAAAAAAATTAAAAACCCTCAATTTTTAGCTCACACATATACTATACTATAGTAGTGTGAGCTATGGTGATCCTAATTTTTTCGAGAAAAAAAAAGTTGCTCCGATTTCAAAAATTTTTATATATCTTTGCGTTTCAGATGATTTTGAAACTTTTTTGTTGCGCCGTCTGTCTGTCTGTCTGTCTGTCTGTATGTCTGTCTGTCTGTCTGTCTGTCTGTCTGTCTGTATGTCTGTAACGACCAACGCGCATAACTCAAAAACCGCTGGGCCGATTTTAATGAAATTTGGTACCTAGGCTGGGTCTTGAGTCGAGATGGTCCCATTTAAAAATGAACAAAATCCACCAAACAGAAACCAAATAAAAGGGTGGGGGTAGATTTCAAAAATTAGAGTTTATGTGAAAATATGGCGTGTGTGATATCAAACGAAAGGTAATTGAGTCTGCAGTTAAACAAAATACATTTTAATTTATTTAAAAAAAAAGGGTGGGGGTATATTTTAAAAATTAGAGTTTAAGTGAAAATATGGCGTGTGTGATATCAAACGAAAGGTAATTGAGTCCGGAGTTAAACAAAATACATTTTAGTTTTTTGTTTTTTTTAAGGGTGGGGGTAGATTTCAAAAATTTGAGTTTAAGTCAAAATATGGCTTGTGTGGTATCAAACAAAAGGTAATTTAGTCTGGAGTTAAATAAAATATATTTCAGTTTTTAGTTATATTAGCTCACACGTACACTATAACTATAGTACCTAGTGTGAGCTTAGGGGCCCATATATTGGCAGAGTATTTTTTAAAGTTTCAACAATAGTCCTCATATTGTAGTAAGAACCTTTCATTTTGAAATTTATATTGGAGAACTTGAGTTTACTTTTGTCTCAATTCTTTATACGGAATGCCATTTTCGCGTACATGGCTTTTTTTACATGAAATGTTTTTGCTATGATTTTATTTTCTTTTTGTCTATACCTACTTGAACACACGGGCATCTCCCATGCAAAATCCAGGCTTAATAACCCTGTATAATATTCTAACTTACTTGTCGTAAGGCTTAGTGCCAAGCCAATGGGCAAAACTATTGACACTGGCCGCTACGTTAATAGTATGCGCCCACTTGCCAATGGATAGCAACATCGCATACCAATACGATTCTCCCCAGAAATACCATGGTATCAGAGTAGGTAATGTAAAACAAAATATTCCTACCAGCAGGAAGAAGTTCCTGTTAATAGAAAAGAAAACTATTAGGGTGAGTTGGGGTAAGTGCGCTTTTGGGTTAAATACGTTTCTTTGTTAATATTTCGCGAGAATTAATTTTTATGACAATTTGGCAAAGTAGCATTTTTAACCGCTTGTAAATGTATAAATATTTCGGTGTTTTTTTAAGAGTGGTAAAAAGGGACCTGAGAAAAAAATTGAAGCGTTACATAATTAGTTCACAAATAGTACAAAATTACTGCATCGAAATTTTTTTGGTAAACCTCGACTTTCTAAATTCGTTACATACACACAAACTGAGAAGTGACGTGTTAAAAACAGTGGTAAAAAGAGCCATGAGAAAAAAATTGAAGCAAGATGTTATTAGCTCATAAATAGTACAAAATGAGTGCACCGAAATTGTCTTAGTAAACCTCGACTTTCTAGATTTGTTACAAACGTACAAATTTACTAATAAAATAGAAAGGGCGCTGAAGACAAAATTGAAGCGGGACATAATTAGCTCATAAATTGTACAAAATTACTGCATCAAAATTTTTTTGGTAAACCTCGATTTTCTAGATTTGTTACATACATACAAACCTACTTACAAGTGACGTGTTAAAAAAAGGGGCCAAAAGAGCCCTAAGAAAAAAATTGAAGCAATACGTAATTAGCTCATAAATAGTACAAAATGACTGTACCGAAATTGTCTTAGTAAACCTCGACTTTCTAAATTCGTTAAAAACATACAAACTTACTAATAAAATAGAAAGGGCACTGAAGACAAAATTGAAGCGGGAAATAATTAGCTCATAAATAGTACAAAATTACTTGATCGAAATTTTTTTGGTAAACCTCGTCTTTCTAAATTTGTTACATACATACAAACTTACAAGTGACGTGTTAAAAAAAGAGGTAAAAAGAGCCCTGAGAAAAAAATTGAAGCAAGATGTAATTAGCTCATAAATAGTACAAGATGACTGCACCGAAATTGGCTTAGTAAACCTAGACTTTGTAGATTTGTTACAAACATACAAACTTACTAATAAAATAGAAAGGGCGCTGAAGACAAAATTGAAGCGGGACGTAATTACCTCATAAATAGTACAACATTACTGCATCAAAATTTTTTTGGTAAACTTCGACTTTCTAGACTTACAAGTGACGTGTTAAAAAAAGGGGTAAAAAAAGCCTTGAGAAAAAAATTGAAGCAAGACGTAATTAGCTCATAAATGGTACAAGATGACTACACTGAAATTGTCTTAGTAAACCTCGACTTTCTAGATTTGTGACAAACATACACACTTACTAATAAAATAGAAAGGGCGCTGAAGATAAAATTGAAGCGGGACATAATTAGCTCATAAATAGTACAAAATTACTGCATAAAATTTTTTTTGGTAAACCACGACTGTCTAAATTTGATACATACATACAAACTTACTAGTGACGTGTTAAAAAAATGGGTAAAAAGAGCCCTGAGAATAAAATTGAAGCAAGACGTAATTAGCTCATAAATAGTACAAAATTACTGCACCGAAATTGTCTTAGTAAACCTCGACTTTCTAGATTTGTTACAAATATACAAACTTACTAATAAAATAGAAAGGGCGCTGAAGATAAAATTGAAGCGGGACATAATTAGCTCATAAATAGTACAAAATTACTGCATCAAAATTTTTTTGGTAAACCTCGACTTTCTAAATTTGTTACATACATACAAACTTACAAGTGACGTGTTAAAAAAAGAGGTAAAAAGAGCCCTGAGAATAAAATTGAAGTAAGACGTAATTAGCTCATAAAGAGTACAAAATGACTGCACCGAAATTGTCTTAGTAAACCTCGACTTTCTAGATTTGTTACAAATATACAAACTTACTAATAAAATAGAAAGGGCGCTGAAGATAAAATTGAAGCGGGACATAATTAGGTCATAAATAGTACAAAATTACAACATCGAAATTTTTTTGGTAATCTCGACTTTCTAAATTTGTTACATACATACAAACTTACAAGTGACTTGTTAAAAAAAGAGGTAAAAAGAGCCCTGAGAAAAAAATTGAAGCAAGATGTAATTAGCTCATAAATAGTACAAGATGACTGCACCGAAATTGGCTTAGTAAACCTCGACTTTGTAGATTTGTTACAAACATACAAACTTACTAATAAAATAGAAAGGGCGCTGAAGACAAAATTGAAGCGGGACGTAATTAGCTCATAAATAGTACAACATTACTGCATCAAATTTTTTTTGGTAAACTTCGACTTTCTAGACTTACAAGTGACGTGTTAAAAAAAGGGGTAAAACGAGCCCTGAGAAAAAATTGAAGCAAGACGTAATTAGCTCATAAATGGTACAAAATGACTGCACCGAAATTGTCTTAGTAAACCTCGACTTTCTAGATTTGTTACAAATATACAAACTTACTAATAAAATAGTAAGGGCGCTGAAGATAAAATTAAAGCGGGACATAATTAGCTCATAAATAGTACAAAATTACTGCATCAAAATTTTTTTGATAAACCTCGACTCTCTGGATTTGTTACATACATACAAACTTACAAGTGACGCTAATAAAAGGTGATAACAAAAGGGGTAAAAAGGGCGCTGAGAAAAAGTTGAAGCGGGAGGTAATTAGTTCACAAATAACAAAAAATTACTATATTGATATTTTTTGATCGATTTTCCTTTTGTTTTTACGTCATCGTGTTTCCTTATCATAAGCCATCCAATATGAGAGAAAATCATGCCACGTCTTGCGTTGTATTTTTCGGCCACGCGACAAGTCTCTTTTCCATACAACAGCGTGCTTTTCACCATTGTTTCACATAAGTGAAAATTTATATTCTTTTTTATTTCTCTACGCCATAAAATACTGTTAAAACATCGAAGAAGCTTTTTGGCTTTTTGGCTTTTACTATTTTTTTTTCCAGTTCTTTACAGTCTGTTCCTGTCTTATCAAATGTGACACCCAATTATACATATTTATTGCATGGAGATATTGTTTGTCCACTGTCTAGTTCTGACTCACTTGATTCGTTTCCAATACATCGCTGCCTTGCTTTGATAGTGGCATAACTGGAAATGATAATTTTCAGGGAACGCTTTTTAAAAATAATGGCAAAGGCAAATATTTACATATTTTTTTTGCTTTAATTAAATCAATCAATGAACCCATGCTAGAAATAGAAAATAAGGAAAATTTTGTGGTAAAAATATTTTATGAAAATGTTAAGGGTGACGCAAAACAGATAACGCAAAAACGCATTTTTTTAGTTGTGCTACTATTAAGGCAAAGCAGCAACATAAGTCTTGTCGTCGTTCACTTTTAACCCCCACTTCTGATATTCTTCCGTTAACTTTCTCATTAACTTCATGTCTTCTTTATCATTAGCTACAATTACTTGGTCATCAGCAACCTGTAGTGTGTATATGGTAAATTGGTCGTTAAGTTGTATTCCCATACCATGTACTTTAAGTTTCCAGTTTAAAAAGAGTTGGAGAGATACAATATACCCTTTCGTTACCAGGAATTCTTTCAAAAGTCGATTTCCATTTTAATTTAAGATTTTGACCCTTTGTATAGTTCTTTTATCGCTTTTATGTATGTATTATTGCCATTAGTTTGCTCTAACACGATCCATAATTTTTTTACTGGAACGGTGTCATATGTATTTTTGTATGTCCACACAGGCACTCCTTTTCTTAATTACTTGTTTAAGTTCACTCCTCTTCTTCTTGTTCATGAAAATCATTCACTATTGTATCTCTAAGAACCAGTAAGTACTGGTTACTGAAATTCCTCTGTAATTGTTGCAATCCAGCTTATTTCCTTTTTTATATATTAAGGATATGAATGCAATTTTTCTATCATGAGGTACTGGATGTCCGTTTATGCATTGATTGGATAATATATTTGAGGTTTTCTAGTAGTTTCTCTGACCCATATTTCAACATTTCAGCGTACATTCCCCCACGTCGGCCAGCTTTTCCGGATTTAATTTTTTTAATACTATTATTATCATTTCTTTTTCGATGATTACTTTTTCTCCATGTACTTCTATCCCTCATATGCACCGCAAGCACTTAAGCGCGATTATGGGGTTAATGGTGATTAAGTTGTTGCTCACATACAAAACAACAAAGAGGGAGAATGGATTAGCTAAGCCTTGTTACGGTGCATTTGAGGGTATGTCTCTTCTTGGAGAGGCTGACAGTTATTCGGGTCTCGTTTCTGTAGCAGTCCCTTTTAGTGTTCTGTTCATTGTTGTGGTTTGATGATCTGAATGTTTACTTTTTCTTTTGTTGGGTTTCTTACCGTAGAAACGAATTTCAATTCTTCTAGTAACTACCTTATTCGTATAGTACTACTAACTGACTCGTCTTCTGTTTTTTAAAATTACTTTAGAAAGTTGGCACCAGTGGCGGCTGATGACATTATAAATTGAGGGGGCAGAAAGACAAACAATTTTATTTTACCATTTTCCAAACAGGCAGCTACTGGGTGTAGTTTTTAGTTTAATTGTTTATAGATAAAGTCCATTCGTCTTTCTTTTTCATGCGTAAAGTGCTCAATTAAAAGTTTATTAAAATTGTCCGTAGTCAACAATTTTCTTTCAATTTAACACATAGCTAAGGCGTTCAATCTACTTTGATACATTCTACTTTCATTCAAATTTTGGTTAATTTTTAGGTCCGGTCTATGTGGCCCTAAAGATTTTATTTGAAATCGAAGTTCATATGTCAACGTATTTAAATTTGCACAGTTAATTATATAATTGACGGTATTTATTTCCATTTTGAAAACAAACGAAAACAAAAACAACCAAAAATCACGTGACCAGTAGGACTTTTACCACTGACCTACCACAAATCCAAACAAACTGTCACCTTGCAACAGCTGATTGCCGACCTTCCTCTAGGATATATAGTCATTCGAAGCTGTTGCGACCAGCAAAAAAGGGTGAAAGTTAAGTTATTAACAATGTGTAATTCATCAGCATTCTATGATAAAAAATTAGGTTGATAATATACAAATAAAAATAAACATTAAAATAAAAAAATGGGAAACTGTATAGGTGTCTTATGCAGAATCAGATAAATACCTATAAAAATAAAAAATTGGTCAACGTTTAACTTTTATTTTTATTTTTCTTAACAGAAACAGTATTAGATTTTTTTTTAAATCTTTATTTTTATTTGACTGAATAAACAGCAAAATATTTGTATTTTTATATTTATTTTTGTCTGTATAAACCCAGCATGAAAATAATTTATGCCCCAGGAATCTTGACTTTGGTCATCCTTATCATTACAAAAAAAATATTACAACAATTTTTTGCTAGTCACAAGAGCTTGGAATAAAATATACATATTAAAAAAAATTGATGGAGTAGCGATAGAACCAGCAACGCTTAGCAAGGGCCTGGTCGCTTCCGCACGATGAAGATGGCTGACGTTAACATAAACAAACATTCCTCCCGCCCCCGCCCGCTATAACCCATTCAAAGACATCACAAAAACAAGTAATATTAAAAGCCTGCCCGCCTCGGCGCTGCCGGTTGTTATTAATCGCAAAAAGAGCTAGGCGTAACGAAAGATTTAACTTTTTTTAAATAAATCAATTTAAAATATTGTTTGTTGTCTAGTTTTGGGAGGGCACTGCCCCGTTGCCCTCCCTGTAGCAACCGCCACTCGTTGGGACTTACTTTTGGTGAAAGTGAACTACCGGATCAGCGGCTACATCACTCATATCAATGGATTTTCCTTTGGTCTTTACATCATCGTGCTTCCTCATCGCAAGCCATCCAATATGAGAAAAAATCATGCCACGTCTTGAGTTGTGTGGATCTGCGTTTGTGTCTGTAAATTTGTGATGAGATCTGTGGTCTCGAACCTGAAAGTTTTTTTTACAGATTCTACTTTAAAGGTGTAACAAAACGGGATTTGAATATAAATGGTATTTTTGCAATTTTTAAGTTTTTAAATATTTTTAATTAAATATTGTTTTTGACATCAACAAGCATTAGTTGTATGTAAGACTAGGTTAAGATAAGTAAAATTTATGGCAACACCAGCGACTTGTTTTATGGCATTTTTTCAGGTTCGCTGTATTTTAATAAAAGTTGTAGCCACTAACATCAAAATAATTTTTATTTTGTAACTGGAAACAAATGTGCTAAACTATTTTCAATTTTTAAAATACACACTGTATAATTTTAACTTTATCAATTTTCCACTCATCTTCAGATTGCGCTGGTATTTTATCTCTTTGTCTTTCTCGCCAAGACGAAAAAGCTTAGATTTTAGACCAATCAGCGGCAAGCCAAGAATGCCTATAGAGCAGGGTGGCTTGGCTCAGACAAGAAAACCGTTAGAGAAAACACTCTTTAGTTGGGTTGTGTACAGTTCACTTCTTTTGGTAAAAGAGGGGTTTTTTTCTTCAACTGGGGAAATGTTAAATTTGTCAATTATTTTAACTTTGAATAAGCTATTAACTTTATTATTCATAGTTATTTTGGTCTTTTCTTTTAGTGTTTATTTTAACTTTAACTTTAAAGATTTTGATTTTATTACCGCTTCCAGTGATTTGAAATATTGTTTTATTCTTTTTTAACATCAAGTACAAACCATTCGTTGCCCTAAAATCGGCATTTTTAATCAATAATACATCCCAAACCTAAACAGTAATATAAAGTAAATTAATCAGTTGATTGAATAGGTGACGTTTAAAATGTTGATAAATAAAAATATTTACAACAAACCTACAAAAAGGTTTATAAAACCTAGAAGTTTAGAGAGTGTGAATATTTGAATACAAAAGTTTAATAGTAGTAAAATTTGATATTCGATTAATAAATATAACAAGTGATAATGTGAAGTTTCAAGAAGAAAATTGAAAAGGTATGGTTTTGGATACGGGTAGACATTATAAGATGTCTATCAGGGGAAATGAATCGACCTTTGCCTTCTGTAGATTTCAGGTACTCTTTGACCCGGAGGGTTAGCACATGTCTAGGGTCCCTTTCCCAGGGTTACGGGAGAAGACCACACCGGTACGAAAGGCGGAGAGGAAGAACCTCGGTACGGCGAACATAGCGTAGGTGGCAACCTTTCTTTTTGGGGAAAATAAAAAAGAAAAAACACAGCAGCGTCTGACTCATAATGAGCGGCTGCCCCAGATTGGGCGGCTGAATATAACCTCATCAACACGCCTGGCAAGCGTGGTGTTTTAATGCCAATACCCCCTAATGGGAAAAATCATGGCGAATTTAAAAACAAAACGAACTGGTCCCCAGGTGGGAAGGAAATTCTTTGAAAAACCTCTATGGTCTGCCTCACGGAATCTGGGGGAGGCAAAACTTCGCTTATGAAACACTCAAAGACAAGACAAAAACAAGTAAAACTAACAATAGCAATCTATAATATTAGATCTATGAACACCGACGAAAAAATTGATGAACTGGAGGAAGAACTGTCAAGGATAAAATGGGATATTGTAGGCCTGTCAGAAATCCGACGAAAATCAGAAAATTGGATAAAACTGAACTCCGGTAATCTTTTATATCATAAAGGCAATGAAAATAATAGCAACTTCGGAGTAGGATTCGTAATTAATAAAACAATAAGTAAGTACATCCAGAGTATTAAAGGAATCTCAGATCGCGTTGCCTATCTTACACTTAAAATGAAAAGAACATCACTTAAAGTAATTCAGGTATATGCCCCCACCTCTACCTACGATGACGAGCATATCGAAGCATTCTACGAAGACATCTCAAAAGCCATTAAAGAAAACAAAACCCATCTGACACTAGTAATGGGAGATTTCAATGCCAAATTAGGTAAGAGATGAACATCGAAGAGACTAAAAATAGGAGATTTTGGATATGGAGAAAGGAATGACAGGGGCACAACCTTAATGAATTACCTAGAGGAAAAACAGCTTTATGCAATAAACTCGTTCTATAGAAAAAACCGCAACGAAAGTGGACATGGCTCAGCCCTAATGGAATAACGAACTGATAAAAATATTGTTAGAGATCTAACAGTCCTAAACAGCTTTACACCAGGCAGTCACAGGATGGTCAGAACAAAAATCTGCATTGATAAGAATTTCGAAATGAAAAGAAAAATTAATAATAACAATGAACAACTTGACATGAATAAACCTACACAAAATAAAGTTATATACAAAGAAAGGCTAAAGGAACAGCTAACCCAAAACTTAGGATGCGAAAATGAAAATAGAGATGAAATAAATGATACGGTGACAAGAGCTATGACCCAAGTAGGAAAAGGCATCGCAAAAAAGATAAAAAGAGGGAAAATTGTATATCAGAAGAAATAAAGAGACTGATGGAAAAAAGGCGGACCCTCGAGAGAGAAGGAAAAATAACATCTGCTGGATACACAGAAATAAATAAAACTATAAGAAAAAAGATAAAAGAAAATAGAAGAAAGAGCCAAGAAATTAAAGTTGAGAAAGTTATAAAAAATAACAGATATATGAAATGTCTAAGGCCGACTCTAGGTAGATATGAAATAATTAAGATAAAGGATATTAACCGCATAGAAACTAACGTTAAAGAGGATATCATAAATATCACACAACTATTCTATACAAAATTATACCAAACAAAAAAGGAACCATCACGAGAGACCATGAAGAAACTCCAAACAAAAATAAAGAACATAAACTCAGAGCTACAACTTGCAATAAGCAAAGCGGAAATAAAGAGAGCATTAAAAAAAATGAAAAATAACAAATCACCTGGAAAAGACAGAGTAACGGCAGAAATGCTCAAGTACGGTGGTAAAGCTGTAGCTAATACCCTCCATATTCTCCTGAATAAAATACTAAAATAAAAATAATCCCAAACAACTGGAAAGAATCCATGACCATTATTCTACACAAGAAAGGCGATAGAGCAGACCTAAAAAACTATCGACCTATAATACTCCTCAATGTAATTTATAAGCTTTTCACGAAAATATTAACAGATAGACTAACAACAAAATTTGACGGATATCAATCAAAGGAACAAGCAGGCTCTAGAAAATTTTTCAGTACAGTTGACCACTTATTAACCATGAAAATCCTAATAGAACGAGCCAACGAATATAACATTCCATTATATATTGCGTTTATAGACTTTGAAAAAGCTTTCGATAGCATTGAGCACTGGGCAGTAAAAGCATCTTTAATTAATAGCCGAATAGATCACAGATATACAGACTTAATAGCCAATATATATAGCGACGCAACAACATCAATCAAAATCCACGAAGGAACCAAGCCAATCCCATAAGAAGAGGTGTCAGCCAGGGTGACACAATATCCCCTAAATTATTTAACCAGGCCCTAGAAGATGTTTTTAAAAGCTTAGATTGGGAAGAGATGGGCATCAAAGTAAACGGACAATTCTTGAACCACCAAAGATATGCTGATGATATCGCCTTAATAACAGACAAGTAAGAGGAACTGATAAAAATGCTGGAAGAGCTGGATACAGCAGCTAAAAATATAGGCTTGAGGATGAACTACATTAAAACTAAAATCATAACAAACACAGATGAAGATATTGTTATGAAGCATCCTGTATAATCAATGTAATAATAATTTGCAAGCTTGTAAAAACAGTAATTGTTTAAATAATAAAATTAAATCGAGGACAGTGCAAATGGGAGCCTCGACGGTAGAGTTTTTTTTTGGGTTGGGTGAAAGTTACATGTGATGGGAGCCGAAAGTGCTCGCTCCAAGTTGATTAATGTAAGTAGTATTTAATAAAATTAGTTCAGGGTACGCAGACAAGGTTAGGTTACCTTTAATTATTTTTCATTCCAACATGTACAACATTTATCGCTTGTTAGAAATAAAAACCTTTAAAATATAAAAAAAAGTAATTAAGGAGGGAAACCAGTTTTCGGGATTACTTACGGATAACAATCGCTTGCGAGAGTAATCATTAAAGAAGACTGGTCCGACCTTTTGTTAGCTTACCTTCCATCTGAGTTTACCCCCCCCCCCCCAAACGTAAATAGTTGTTAATTTGTTTTATCGGGGATCTGAGGGCACGACAGTGCCTCGCCAAGTTCGCGCGCCGAAACCATCTTTTCTGGAAACATTTCAGCCGATATTTGACCTACCTAAAACTCTACTTCGGAATGAGCTACGAATCTCAAACTTGCACAGTCGTAGATCTACATGGTTTTAACAACCCCTCCAAGTTTCATGGAATTCCATGAAGTAGTAAAGTAGTTACGAAATTTCAAAAAACGTCGAAATTGCCACTCACTCACTGACTCACTCATGTATAGATCATCAATATTCTACTGTACTTCCAGACATGCTACAAAGCTGAAATTTGACAGACTGATAGAAATTATGACCAAACCCCTGGAAAAAATCAAAAAACAATAAAATTTTAATTTACTCCCCTCCCCTATACATTTAAAGTTATGTAAAATTAGCATCGCCCACTTCCAGAAATGCTAGAGAGTTGAGCTTTGGCAGACTGATAGGAACTATGATAAAACTATAGGAAAAAATAAAAAAACCCCAACATTTTAATTTACTCCCCTCCCCTATACATTTAAAGTTATGTAAAAGTAGCATTGCCCACTTCCAGAAATGCTAGAGAGTTGAGCTTTGGCAGACTGATAGGAACTATGATAAAACTACAGGAAAACATCAAAAAACCCCAAAATTTTAATTTACTCTCCTCCCCTATACATTTAAAGTTATGTAAAAGTAGCATTGCCCACTTCCAGAAATGCTAGAGAGTTGAGCTTTGGCAGACTGATAGGAACTATGATAAAACTATAGGAAAAAATTAAAACACCCCAAAATTCTAATTTACTTCCCTCCCCTATAAATGTAAAGTTAAGTAAAAGTGACATTGCCTACTTCCAGACATACTAGAGAGCTGAGCTTTGGAAGACCGATAGTAACTATGATAAAGTTATAGAAAAAAATTAAAACACCCCAAAATTCTAATTTACTTCCTTCCCCTATTAATGTAAATTATGTAAAAGTAGCACCGCCCACTTCCAGAAACGCTAGAGAGCTGAACTTTTTAAGACTGAAAGACAATATGATAAAACTATATAAAAAAATTTTAAATTTTAATTTATTTCCCTCTCCTATAAATGTAAATTTATATAAAACTAACATTGCCTACTTCCAGAAATGCTAGAGAGCTGAGCATTGGAACGCTGATAGAAATTATGATAAAACCATGGGAAAAAAATTTAAAAAGTCCAATATTTTCATTTACTCTCCTCCCCTATAAATGTAAAGTTATGTAAAAGTAACATTACCCACTTCCAGAAACGCTAGAGAGCTGAGCATTGGAAGACTGATAGGAACTATGATAAAACTATAGGACAAAATTTAAAAACACGACAATTTTAATTTATTTCCTTCCCCTATACATGTAAAGTTATGTAAAAGTAACATTGTGCACTTTCAGAAACGCTAGAGAGCTCAGCTTTGGAAGGCTGATAGGAACTACGATAAAACCATGGAAAAAAATTAAAAAATCTCAAAAATTTAAGTAAGGCATTGCAAAAGTTTTGAACAATATTCCGCGTATTTTACTACTTTAAAAATTAGGTATTATCCAATTCCTTTAATAAAGAAGCGAAATAATAACAAAAACATTTCATGTAAAAAAAAGCCAAGTACGCGAAAATGGCATTCCGTAAAAAGAACTGAGATAAAAGTAAAGCCAAGTTTTCCAATACAAATTTCAAAATGAAAGGTTCTTACTAGTTTGGAAATATTTTTCTAAACTTGGCTATTACGGCTGTAAATGACTCTTAGGCACAGTGCTAAATTGAACATAAAGAAGTTTGGCTGTAATAGCAAAGTTTAAAAAAACATTTCCAAACTAGTAAGAACCATTCATTTTGAAATTTGTATTGGAAAACTTGGCTTTACTTTTATCTCAAATGTTTTTACGGAATGCCATTTTCGCGTACTTGGCTTTTTTTTACATGAAATGTTTTTGTTATTATCATCATTGAATACCATCAAAAATGGGACAGCCTGTACAGCAGAAAGTTACACAGAATTAATCCTCTCGGAGAGGCAAGACTGGTTAAAGAACAAGACCAATTTTTTAATTAACGATAGGTTCTAGTATACCGATGAATCCAAAATGCCATCAGGGGTTGGATCTGAAGTTTTTAGTATCCAAGAACCAAACCGGCCAATTCGCTTACTATATTTTAGGCCAAAATCGTAGCCATTTAACTATGTTCCCGGTGGATTACTGACCACGAGTGGACCAACAGGACAATAAAAAATCTTCTCTGGTAGTCAAGCAGCCTGATTCCTATACGGTTTTATCGAGAACCGTCAGGAGCTGCAGGGATTCGCTGAATGCGTTGGGTAGCGGTAACAATGGGTCATTAGTCTGGATACAAGGGCATTCTGGGTACGAAAGAAATGAAGTCGCCGACCAAACAGCTAGGAAAGCAACATCTGCCGAATTTTTCGACCCCGTACTGTAATACTTATTTAAAATCACCCATAATAATTATTTAAAATCACCAAAATAATCAATTTTTTTAAAGGTTTTGTCCAATTTTCTTAAGAACTAAGTTTCTTACGACAATATAGATAAGTTATCTACTTTGGGGTGTATAATGAAATTTCCTTTTAAATCCTGTATCACAAAATGTGGCAGAAAATATGGCTAACTTTCCAGACGCGTCCGTTCATTAAGGTAACTTTTAAAAATGATAAAAAAAACATTTTTGTCAATTTTTTTTTAAATAAGGTCAGTGGGAAGTCAATCAATTTTTAAGAAGCTTAGTTTTGTTAAAAAAATTGTAAAATTACGGAAAGAGAGCGGATGGCATGAACCTGGTTCCTTGGAAGAGAGGAAAGCCTTTGCTCTGGGATGCTACTTGTAGGGACACCGTAGCTCCATCATATATCCCTAAAACTTGTATTAAGTCAGGAGAGGCTGCAAAAATGGGAGAAAATCAAAAAAATAATAAATATCGGGAACTTGTTGAGAGATTTTATTTTTGTCCATTCAGTGTGGAAACAATTGGTCCTTGGGGTGATGAAGCTAAATGCTTGTTAGGGAAATTAGTTCAAAAATTCCTAACAAGAAAACTCTTAGCTTCATCACTCAAAAAATCAGTTTGGCAGTGCAAAGAGGTAACGTTGCTGCCATAATTGGTACCATTCCCGTAGAGTCCGGTTTAAATAAAATTTATTACATTTGACATTTGAATTTTATTTATTTTTTTTTTGTTTTTTTTAGTGTATAGCATTATTAGGTTTAGAATTATGACCATAAATTTAAATTACAGAAACTGATTACTTTAATTATTTTTCAAAATTTATTTATATAAGTACGCCTCTGAACTCCTAAATGTGACATGTTAACTCGCGGATAGAAAAACGTTAAAAGCAATGAATGGACTGTAAATATTTTTAATGATATCGCGAGCAAACATAAAGATTGATATGAAATTACGAAATAATCAAAATGTCCATAGGTAAAATATTGATATCACACAACGGTAATCATAGACAAGCACTCACCTCCTTTGCATTCAAGTTCTCCTCGTTCCCAGGGGCCCCCGATTGGATCTAATGATGTCACCACGTAGCTGAAGGGTTGAAGTTTCCAGTTCTATGCTTCAGTACACAAAAATCGAGCACTTTCAGGTGTAGATATTTAAAATAGTTGGAGAACGAAATTAACACGCCTTTTCTCTAGGCGATTGACAAATGATCTCTCCGGTTGTTGGTGCGCATGTCCAAATACGCTGAATGCGCTTTGCCTTTCATACAGTTGTGTGTTTTTAAAAATATATATAAACAACCGCGAAATTTAGCGGGAGCTAACATAACTGCCCTCCAAAACACACAAATTTAGAATCTCAACCGGACAGATATAGATATAAGAAAAAGAATCGACCGATAAATATAAATGAATGAAAATAGATAAGTATCGTAAGTTTATTTAGAGATAACGAAATCCCGAAAAAAAGGCAAAACAAACAAACAAAAAATTCAAAAAAAAAATTAAAAATAAAAAACCTATTGTAATACCCGGTAAAAGGTAGAAAATTAAAATTACTTCTAATTTGGCAAGAGGCACAGTTTTACAACTGGCCGCTTATAAACACCGGTAACCGTTTTTACCGTCGCAACACGCACCTGACCGTCCCCGCCGGGATGCAGTTCGATGACCCGACCGACCGGCCATTTCAAAGGCGTTTGAATGTGATCACTTGTTATGATAACCAAATCATTTAATTTGATATTTGGGGACAAATCAGCCCACTTGTGTCGCTGTTGTAGCGTATGCAAATACTCTATAGAATACCGTTTCCAAAAATCATTATGTAGTTTTTGGATTAGTTGCCATCTCGAGAGCCGATTTAGGGGAACCTCGGACAAATCTGACTCCGGAATTTCCGAATTAAGGGGTTCAAGTGTCAAAAAATGCCCAGGGGTAAGAGGTTGAAGATCGTGTGGGTCTGAAGAGGCAGGAGATAAAGGGCGACTATTAAGTACGGCTTCTATGCGACAGGTAAGGGTGGACATCTCCATGATAGACAACTTCTGGTCGCCGACAACTCGAACAAAGTGAGTTTTAAAACTTTTGACGCCAGCTTCTGCCAGGCCATTGAAATGTGGACTGAGAGGAGGTCCCAGATGCCAACGAATAGAAAGTCTGGTGGCAGCACTTCTTGCGTAATCCAGTAATTGGTTACGAAACCCTATAAAATTACTGCCTTGATCTGACCAGCATTGCGTCACGCTTCCGCGTCTAGAAATGAATCGATGGAATGCACCTACGAACCCTTCGGTGGACAGTTCCATGGTTAATTCCAAATGCACGCAATGTGTGGCCGTACAGACAAACACACAGACATACGATTTGAAAGCTCTACAACCACGGTAACGATGAGGAATCACAAAGAAAGGTCCACAAAAGTCGATAGCTACACTCGAAAAAGGTTTAAGCTGATTGATTCGATGAGCGGGAAGTGAACTCATTATGGGCGGTCTATAGGGTTTAGGGTTGATTCTAAAACATTGCAAGCACTTGGATATGGTTCTCTGAATTGCCCGTCTGGCAGATAATATCCAAAATTGCTGTAAAAGCAGATTATGTAATGTTTTAAACCCAGGATGAAGATATTGTCGATGAGCGGACTCGATAAGAAGTGTAGTTAAACGATGGTCACTCGAAAGTAAGACGGGGTGTTTTGCAGAATAAGACAAAAGGTCAGATTTTTGTAATCTGCCACCGACTCTAATGATATTATTCTCATCAAGAAAAGGTGAAAGTTTTCGCAAAGGTTTCGGTATTGGTTTATCCTTAGATAACGCAGAAAAAAGCTCAGAAAAACAAGAACCTTGAACGCGTTTGATAAGAAGGTGTAACGCACTTTGCATCTCACCGGTGGTAGGAAAAACAATATTCTCAAAAATAACTTTTTGGTCCGGCGGCTTAGTGGGTTTTTGATAGGAATGGTTTTGAAAAAGGTTAACTATTCGAAGGACATAACAAATGATACGTTGAATTTTTGATATAGATGAATATTTGATAAGAAGCTGATCTAAGAAGTTGACATCAATTATCGCATTGCAACAGACTTTTGGCTTTTCCTCCAGATTAATATCTCCGAAATCAATCGGCATTTTTGGTTTATGAAAATCGGGCCATTCGTTTTCGGGAGACCACAAAAACGACGGTGCGTTCCACCACATGTCATGTGACATGAGCTGTGAAGGGGTGGCCCCTCGTGACGCAATATCGGCTGCATTCAAAGCAGAAGGAATGTAGCGCCACGAGTTTGAGGGAATGATTTCTTGGATTCTACTGACGCGATTTCCAACAAAGGTTTGCCAGCGATTAGGAGGGGATGAAAGCCAGTGCAATACGACTTGCGAATCGCAGAAAGTAACGATATTTGTAAAAGTTATTTTTCCTTCATAGCTAGATAAAACGAAGTCAATTAATTCGCTTAAAAGAAATGCGCCTAGGAGTTCTAGCCTAGCCAAAGTTTGTGACTTTATAGGCGCGACCCTAGATTTTGCAGATATGAGAGAAACAGATATATTGTTTTCCTCTTCTACACGAAAATATACGACGCCTGCGTAGCCTCGAATTGAAGCGTCACAGAAGCCGATGATTTGACAGGTATTGGTTTTTGACAGTTTGATTTGTCGGGGTAATTGAAAATTGGAAAGAAGCGGGAATTCAGAACGAAGTTTGTTCCAAGAGTCGATGATAGAAGAATCTGGTTCTTCGTCCCAGCCTACTTTCGATATCCACAACTGTTGCAAAATAAATTTTGCTTGTAGCAACAAGGGACAAAGAAAACCTAAGGGGTCGAAGATTGTTCCTATGATAGATAAAATAGAACGTTTGGTTGGGGGTTTGTCCTTTATTCGGCATTGATAAGAAAAAATGTCGTTTTTTGGATGCCATTGAAGTCCTAAAACTTTGATAAAGTGGGGTTCCTCCTTGTCGAAAGAGAGAGGCATTTGACGATCGGACTCTGGCAATGTTGCCAATAACTCAGGACAATTGCTTGCCCATTTTTTAAGTTCAAATCCTCCCGACTTCAACAAATCATTGAGTTCTGTTTGAAGGGAGAGAGCTTCAGAAAGCGAAGGGCTAGTTCCCAAGATATCGTCGATATAGATTGACGTTTTTAGAACAGTACTAGCCATAGGAAAACGTTCCTTTTCTCTCTCTGCCAGCTCATTTAAGGTACGCATGGCTAGAAAAGGTGAGCATGTCATGCCAAAAGTGACAGTAGAAAGTTCCCACACTGAAAGTGGGTCCTGTGGAGAAAACCTCCACAATATCCTTTGATAAGGACGGTGACAAGGATTGATAAGGACTTGACGGAACATCTGTTTGATATCAGCAATGTAGGCAATAGGATTAAGACGAAATGTAAGGATTAAAGAAGCAATATCTTTTTGAAGTTTCGGTCCAGATAACAATGTGTCATTGAGACTAATATTTTTTGGGGTGACTGCTGAACAATCCCAGACCACCCTTAATTTTGTACTCAAGCTTTCCGGCTTTAAAACGCAATGATGTGCTAAAAAACACGATACGTCGACCTTTGGTTGACTAGATAAAACCAAACTCATATGATTAGAATCGATATAGTCTTGCATGAAACTTGAATAGGCAGTGTACAGATCAGGATTTTTGATTAATCTATTTTCTAGAAGTAAAAATCTACGATAAGCTTGCGGATAAGTATTTCCTAGGTCAGGGTTTATTTTGTCTTTAAACGGAAGATCTACCATGAATCTACCGCTCGGTTGCCGTACTACACTAGCAGTAAAAATTGATTCTGCCTGTTTTTCTTCCTTTGATAAGATTTGTTTTTTAGGCAAATGTTCGATTTCCCAAAACCTAGGGAGAATGACCTCTAAAGGAGGTGAATGACTCGTTAAAAAACAACTGGTTCGTTCCGTAAGACTACCTACTTCGTCAACCTTTCCCATGACGACCCAGCCAAAGATAGTTTCAAGGGCTGAAGGCTGCCCTACCTGTCCAAGAACCCTGCCCTCCTTGAAAATCTGTGCGAATAGCTCGCAACCAATAACCAGGTCCACAGGTCTAGATTTGAAATAAGATGGGTCGGCAAGTTTAAGGTTTCCCAAGTGTTTCCACTGATTATCGTTCAAGGAGAATGTAGGCATATTGGAACATAGTTGTGGAACAACAATTGCTTCGAAATTAAGTAAAGGAGTGACTTGTCCTT
This sequence comes from Aspidapion aeneum, assembly GCA_963576565.1. Classification (NCBI taxonomy): domain Eukaryota; kingdom Metazoa; phylum Arthropoda; class Insecta; order Coleoptera; family Brentidae; genus Aspidapion; species Aspidapion aeneum. The sequence goes on from OY755040.1 coordinate 114,355,207, forward strand.
GTGGCTTAATGTGACATTGAACGAGCCCTTTGGAAGTAAAAGAAGACATCTGATTTAATCCGAATATTTCAGTGGTGTAACTTCGCCTAGGAAGATTAAGACGCTGAATACACTTTTCACTGATGAATCCAGTCTGTGATCCAGAATCAAGCAGTGCCCTTACAGGTTGAAAATTTCCGCAACCGTCCATAACATCTATTATGGCGGTGCATAAAAGAAAGGTACCTGAAGGTCCTGAGGCATTCAATGACACATGAAGATTATTGACAGGTGGTGTGTGAATGACAGGACTAGTATCTTGGCTTCCAGACTCTTGATTAGTTTCTAAGATATGAGTTAAAGTGTGGTGCCTTTTACTATTGCAAGTCCTGCATGAATATTTTGATTTGCACGTATCTACATTATGCAAGGGATGAAAACACGCTAAACATAATTTTTTCTGTTTGACGAAAGATAGGCGATCGATAGGTGAGAGATCAAGAAATGTTTGACATTTCGAAAGCACGTGACCTTGATTACATCGGAAACATTTTATTCCCGTACTCGAATTAGTTGAGGTGCCAGCCAGTCCTATAAAAGGCGAGTTGGATGATTTATAGGTAGGCTTTTGCCCAAACTGATTTCGCATAGAATTTGAATTTTGATAGGTAGGCTTTTGCCCAGACTGATTTTGCATAGAATTTGATTTTTGATAGATAGGCACCTTTTTGGGTGCTGTTGATTGAGGAAGTGATTCCAAAACTTTACATCTTTTTTCTAGAAATTGAAAAAGTGACTGAAAAGTGGGAATTTCGGTATTAGTATTGGCGTGACTCATTTCGAAATTTGAACGCGTTGGAATATCCAATTTTTCTAATAAAATGAAAAAAATAATAAAGTCCCAACTGTCAACGTCAAAGCTAAGTGATTTTAAAATTTCTAGGGATTCAGAAAAGGTGTCAATTAAATTACGCAATTCTTTAGCTGACTCGTTTTTTAAGGTGGAGTTCATAATTGAGCTCAAAGCATCATTTGCGAGGTCTCGCTTGTTTTGATATCTATTGACTAATTTGTCGTAAGCAATTTTATAATTTTGATCAGATAAGCTAATCCCTGATATCAATTTTAAAGGCTCATCCTCGAGATATGAAAATAAATATTGAAGTTTTCGAACGTTACTTAGACTTTGATTTTGATCTATAATGTTATTAAAAAGATCGAAAAAGCTTGGCCATAATTTTTTATCACCTCGAAATATGGGAATACCTAACTCTTTGAGTTTTGGAGTTTCGTATTCGTTTTGTCGAACATATGATCCCGAAAAAGATGGGGCCTCAACCGGAAATATTTTAGAGTAAACCCCCTTACACGCATAAAAATATTTACGAGCTTCTGAAAGGATCGCATCCTGCGTTTTAAATTCCTCATCGTCCGAGTCGTCTAGCAACATAATGACGTCATTATGTGCCAGCATGCATTTATCGAAGGTTTCATCCAAATCGGCATACCTCACTTGAAACTCGTTTCTCGCTCTTTCATCTTTTTCCGCAGTCTGCGACAACACATAACACTCGGTGATCGCAGATAAAAAACCCTTGCGTTTTTGTACGGCTTTTTTGACAGACATGATTTTACCTTTGAAATGACGAAATTGTCGGTAAATATACAATTAACGCTAAATTAATGCTTCTGAAATAGAAAAATGACGAATTGTCGAAAATATGCACTAATTTATCGCCAATTGATAAAAATTGTTTTAAATATCGAAATGATATGATACACCACTGAACTTTTGTTTTGTTTTGTTTTGATCCTACTCGTTTTGTTTACACCACGCGGAGTAGACCCGTTACTATGGCAGCGGACCAAAAACACGTACTGCGCCGGCCGACTTTCTCTACTCGGCGTTTCAACGCTGCTGAAAATTCAAGGCCGTTGTCTGGCTTGGCCACAGATTGTTAAATAATTATTAATACCGTCGTATGGATTTATTATTTAAAATAATTCGGTTCGGAGGAACACTTTTTGGTAACTCGCGGATAGAAAAACGTTAAAAGCAATGAATGGACTGTAAATATTTTTAATGATATCGCGAGCAAACATAAAGATTGATATGAAATTACGAAATAATCAAAATGTCCATAGGTAAAATATTGATATCACACAACGGTAATCATAGACAAGCACTCACCTCCTTTGCATTCAAGTTCTCCTCGTTCCCAGGGGCCCCCGATTGGATCTAATGATGTCACCACGTAGCTGAAGGGTTGAAGTTTCCAGTTCTATGCTTCAGTACACAAAAATCGAGCACTTTCAGGTGTAGATATTTAAAATAGTTGGAGAACGAAATTAACACGCCTTTTCTCTAGGCGATTGACAAATGATCTCTCCGGTTGTTGGTGCGCATGTCCAAATACGCTGAATGCGCTTTGCCTTTCATACAGTTGTGTGTTTTTAAAAATATATATAAACAACCGCGAAATTTAGCGGGAGCTAACATGACATAAGCCGCAAAGTATAGTACAGAGTTTAAAAGAAAATTTAATTTCCTACAATAAAATATACGACCCATTTTTTCCCAAGAACTGTAGTTTTTGAGAAAATTTTATAGAACCTATATTAAACATGTTTTTTATAATGGACGCCACTGAAGAACTATTTTCGTTTCTTTCCTTTACTAACCTTATTGACCAATACAGCGTTGGAAACGGAATTTTGTTCTCCACAAAAAACTGTTCCTTGCAATTTCCTCCGTCCCTGTCGATATTTTGAGTTGGCAACCAGGATATTCGGATTTAGGGGAAAGGTCGGTTGCCAAAAAGTAACATGAAATGCTTCTGGATCAAAAACGAAGACCCTTTTCAGGTTTTTTTCCTCTAACTAACACAGGCCTTTGTAACAGCAGCCTTGTTTGACAATGGTACTGTCAACTCAAGTGGTCAAGGCTTAAAAGTTGCGAGCTACCAATTTATGCAACAATTTAAATAACTGATAAGTTATTATTTTACACGATCTCAAAAGGGAATTTGACGGTTCTTGGAGAAAGATTATGCTATAATCGTTTTTCTCAAATGTACAAACAATGTAGGAAAATCAAACATCTATTTAGCCTTCTTCAATCCATCTTTGGACATATGCCTCCTCCAATATCTTCCACTCTTCTCTGTCTGTCGCCGTGTTCATCCATCTAGTTCCCGCGTGTTTCTTCAAATCGTCCGCCCATCTCATTTCGGGTCTTCCCCTACTTTTTTTATTTTTCCAAGGTCTCCAGTTTACAATATATTTGTTCCATCGATCGTCTTTCTGTCTAATATTATGACCGACAATTTTCCATTTTAATTTTGCTACTTTTCCTCTGACATCCCTTACTTTTGTTTTATTTCTTATCCATTAATTCCCTTTTCTGTCTGTCAGCTTTACATGTAACATTTGTCTTTCCATTGATCTTTGGGCTTTTGTTACATTATCCATGTTTGATTTTGTAAGTGTCCAGGTCTGGGAACCATAGGGAAGTACAGGAAGGATACATTGGTTATACACTTTCGTTTTGAGGCACTGAGGATATTTTTTATTTCTTAATATGTAGCTTAATTTACCGAATGCTGCCCAGGCCAACCGTACTCGTCTCTTGATTTCAGCTGTTTGGTTTTCTTTTTTCAGTTTAATAATTTGTCTCAGGTTCGGTTTTATATTCCTCTACTTGTGGCGTACATTATAAAAAACATGTTTCTATAAAATTTTCTCAAAAACTACACTTCTTGGGAAAAAATGGGTCGTATATTTTATTGTAAGAAATTAAATTTTCTTTTAAACTCTGTACTATACTTTGCGGCTTATGTCACATTTAGGAGTTCAGAGGCGTACTTAAATAAATAAATTTTGAAAAATAATTAAAGTAAGCAATTTCTGTATAAGATTTTACAATGTTTTTAACAAAACTAAGCTTCTTAAAAATTGATTGACCTCCCACTGACCTTATTTAAAAAAAATTTACAAAAATGTTTTTTTTTATAATTTTTAAAAGTTACCGTAATGAACGGACGCGTCTGGAAAGTTAGCCATATTTTCTGCCACATTTTGTGATACAGTATTTAAAAGGAAATTTCATTATACACCCCAAAGTAGATAACTTATATATATTGTCGTAAGAAACTTAGTTCTTAAGAGAATTGGACAAAACCTTGAAAAAAATTGATTATTTTGGTGATTTTAAATAATTATTATGGGTGATTTTAAATAAGTATTACAGTACGGGGTCGAAAAATTCGGCAGATGTTGCTTTCCTAGCTGTTTGGTCGGCGACTTCATTTCTTTCGTACCCAGAATGCCCTTGTATCCATACTAATGACCCATTGTTACCGCTACCCAACGCATTCAGCGAATCCCTGCAGCTCCTGACGGTTCTCGATAAAACCGTATAGGAATCAGGCTGCTTGACTACCAGAGAAGATTTTTTATTGTCCTGTTGGTCCACTCGTGGTCAGTAATCCACCGGGAACGTAGTTGAATGGCTACGAGTTTGGCCTAAAATATAGTAAGCGAATTGGCCGGTTTGGTTCTTGGAACTAAAAACTTCAGATCCAACCCCTGATGGCATTTTGGATCCGTCGGTATACTAGAAGCTATCGTTATTTAAAAAACTGGTCTTGTTCTTTAACCAGTCTTGCCTCTCCGGGAGGATAATTCTGTGTAACTTTCTGCTGTACAGGCTGTCCCATTTTTGATGGTATTGAATGGGAAAGTCAGTTGTGATAAAAGATAAAGGACTGGGGATTTCACATTACAGTCTTTACAAATTTCGAGACAAGAAAAAATATGTCAATTTCTTTTCTAGCCCTTGTAGTTTTGAAGTGACGAGCGAAAATTCAAAAATTCGGAATCCTAGGAATCCATTATTAGGGCAGATATTTCAATTCTGTTAAAACTTCTGTACAGAAAGTTGATTCTTTCAATAAAATGACGTTGTCAAATTTTTAGTCCGCTAAGCCGAATTCGAGATTTCAGAAAAAAATTAAGAAAAAAATACGGACCTTTTTCTTTTCTATTTTTACCTTCCTAGCCCGCGCAGCAATGGAAGAAGGTATTGTTTTCGACAAAAAGTTTTTTTTCAGATAACGCCGAAAATGTGTTAGTTGGGTGTATTTTTTTAGGCTCTGGAACGAAATAGCGATGAACAAAATAGCGAGTATTAAAATAGCGGTATCGAAATCTATCTATCTATCTATTTAGTCTTCTTCAATCCATCTTTGGACATAGGCCTTCCCCAATATTTTCCACTCTTCTCTATCTGTCGCCGTGTTCATCCATCTAGTTCCCGCGTGTTTCTTCAAATCGTCCGCGCATCTCATTTGGGGTCTTCACCTGCTTCTTTTATTTTCCCAAGGTCTCCAGATTACAATACATTGGTTCCATCGATTGTCTTTCTGTCTGATATTATGACCGGCAAATTTCCATTTTAATTTTGCTACTTCTCCTGTGACATCCCTTACTTTTATTTTATTTCTTATTCGTTCATTCCTTTTTCTATCTGTCAGTTTTACATGTAACATTTGTCCATTGAACTTTGGGCTTTTGTTACCTTATCCATGTTTGATTTTGTGAGTGTCCAGGTTTGGGATCCAAAGGTAAGTGCAGGAAGGATACCTTGGTTATACACTTTCGTTTTGAGGTTACTGAGTATATTTTTTATTTCTTAATATGTAGCTTAATTTACCGAATGCTGCCCAGGCCAATCGTACTCGTCTCTTGATTTCAGGTATTATATTCCTCTACTTGTTCTATTTTGTTTTGGTTTTTTCTGACCATAATATCTTCATCTGTGTTTGTTATGATTTTAGTTTTAGTGTAGTTCATACCTAAGCCCATATTTTTAGCTGCTGCTTCCAGCATTTTTATTAGTTCCTCTTTCTTGTCTGTTATTAAGGCATATATCATCAGCATATCTTAGGTGGTTCAAGAATTGTGCGTTTACTTTGATGCCTATTTCTTCCCAATCTAAGCTTTTAAAAACATCTTCCAGGGCCTGGTTAAACAATTTAGGGGATATTTTGATTGATGTTGTTGCATCGCTATATATATTAGCTATTAAGTCTGTATATCTGTGATCTATTCGGCTTATAATTAAAGATGCTTTTTCGAAGTCTATAAACGCAATATATAGTGGAATGTTATATTCGTTGGCTTGTTCGATTAGGATCTTCATGGTTAATAAGTGGGCAACTGTACTGAAACATTTTCTAAAGCCTGCTTGTTCCTTTGATTGATATCCGTCAAATTTTGTTGTTAGTCTCTCTGTTAATATTTTCGTGAAAAGCTTATAAACTACATTGAGGAGGGTTATAGGTCGATAGTTTTTAAGTCTGTTCTATCGCCTTTCTTGTGTAGAATAATTGTTATGGATTATTTCCAGTGGTTTGGAATTATTTTATCTTTTAGTATTTTATTCAGGAGAATATGGAGGGTTTTAACTACAGCTTTACCACCGTACTTGAGCATTTCTGACGTTACTTCGTCTTTTCCAGGTGATTTGTTATTTTTCATTTTCTTTAGTGCTCTCTTTATTTCCGCTTTGCTTATTTCAGGTTGCAGCTCTGAGTTTATGTTCTTCATTTTTGTTTGAAGTTTCTTCATGGTCTCTCGTGAAAGTTCCTTTTTTGTTTGGTATAGTTCTGTATAGAATAGTTCTGTGATATTTATGATATCCTCTTTAACGTTAGTTTCTATGCCGTTAATATCCTTTATTTTAATTATTTCATATCGGGCTTAGACATTTCATAAATCTGTTATTTTCTATAACTCTCTCAATTTTAATTTCTTGGCTCTTTCTTTTAATTTCTTTTATCATTTTTCTTATAGTTTTATTTATTTCTGTGTATTCTGCAGATGTTCTTTTTCCTTCTCTCTCGAGGGTCCGCCTTTTTTTCCATCAGTCCCTTTATTTCTTCTGACATATACCTTTCCTGTTTTTTTCTTTTTGTACAATGTCTTTTCCTACTTTGGTCATAGTTCTTGTCAGCATATCATTTATTTCTATATTTTTTTTTATTTTCGTATCATAAGTTTTGGGTTAGCTGTTCCTTTAGCCTTTCTTTGTATATAGCTTTATTTTGTGTAAGTTTATTCATGTCAAGTTGTTCATTGTTATTATTAATTTTTATTCATTTCGAAATTGCTAAGAATTTTATTGACCATCCTGTGATCACTGCCTGTTATAAAGCTGTTTAGGACTGTTACATCTGTAACAATATTTTTATCAGTAGTCAGTATGTAATCAATTTCGTTTTTCGTTATTCCATTAGGGCTGAGCCATGCCCACTTTCGTTGCGGTTTTTTTCTATAGAATGAGTTCATTGCATAAAGCTGTTTTTCCTCTAGGTAATTCATTAAGGTTGTTCCCTGTCATTCCTTTCTCCATATCCAAAATCTCTTATTTTAGTATCTTCGATGTTGATCCTCTTACCTATTTCTAAATCTCCCATTAGCAGTGTCAGATGGGTTTTGTTTTCTTCAATGGCTTTTGAGATGTCTTCGTAGATTACTTCGATATGCTCGTCATCGTAGGTAGAGGTGGGGGCATATACCTGAATTACTTTAAGTGATGTTCTTTTCATTTTAAGTGTAAGATAGGCAACGCGATCTGAGATTCCTTTAATAGTATGGATGTGCTTACTTATTGTTTTATTGATTATGAATCCCTATCGAAATAGCGACAATCAAAATAGCAATGTAATGAAAGGGCGACTATCAAAATAGCGATGTAACAAAATAGCGACTATCGATCGATCGAGACAGCGAGAGTAGAGATGTAACAAAATAGCGACTATCAAAATAGCGATGTAACAAAATAGCGACTATCAAAATAGCGATGTAACAAAATAGCGACTATCAAAATAGCAATATTTCGGTTCCGTTTTGGCATAGAGTTCGACTAAAGAGTTTCTTTTTATATATATATAAAAAAAATAAAATTACTGACTTCTTTCTCGGGATCCTAGAGGGTGTGAATCCGAACCAAACCGAACCAACCCAGCATATTTTTTCAAAAAAAAACTCTCACGACTTCCGGAATCCTAGAGAGTGTGAATCCGAACGGAACCGAATTCGGTTCAGATTGGTTCGGTTCGGTTCGGATTCAACACTCTCATGGATCCCGGAAAAGAATCAGGTTTTTTTTGAAAACATAAGCTGGTATAGTCAAAACACCGCAGGATATAACAGCGCATTTCGGTTCGTTTCGGTTTGGATTGGATAGATTGGATTCGGTTTGGTTTGATTCGGTATTTCGATACATTGCTGTTTTGATACATCGCTATTTTGATACATCGTTATTTTGATACATCGCTATTTTGATTGTCGCTATTTTGGTTGTCGCTATTTTGATATATCGCTATTTTGATTGTCGCTATTTTTATACATCGCTATTTTGATTGTCGCTCTTTCATTACATCGCTATTTTGATAGTTGCTATTTCATTACTCGCTATTTCGTACGTCGCTGTTTTGTACATCGCTATTTTGTTCCGAAGCCGTATTTTGACCTATCCTAGCAATATGGTCATGATGTCTGTGTGTGTGTGTGTGTGTATGTGTGTGTATTTTTTTTCTGTCCGTAACACGATAGCTCCGAAACCGTCAAACCGATTTTCATGAAATTTTTAAGTAAAATAGTGTTCGACACTCTAACGAGCTGATTAGATTTTGGTCAAAATCCATTAATGCTAATGACAGTTTTTTGACAATTAAAAAATTTAAAAAATGCTAACGTTTTAACGGAGCATTACATCAATATGCGGTTTGCGTTTTATAGTAGAACACATTTTGCTTAATAATTTGTGTTATAACCAAAATCTTCGTAGGAGCTTTAGTTACCGAGATAATTATAAAAAACTGTTTTTAAGGCTGATTTTATCATAGCTTTACTTGAATTGTGCTAATAGGCTAGCTAGGAAGATATCAGATCCATCATGGATCCATTTATTTTTATAGCTGGGGTTAAATCAAAAAGCAAAAATTGAAAATAAAAATTTACTTATTAATTTTTTTTTTTTGAAATTCCGACTCGATGGACCAAATATTTGACAACATCATTTTTTTGATAGAATCAACTGTCTGTAGAGAAGTTTAAACAAAATTTAAATATCTGCGCTAATTACAAAGTTATGACCGAATTTGAGATTTCCGCATTTATAAATTTTCCGTCGTAATTCCAAAACCAAATGGAAATAAAAAACTTGTTAAAATTTCTTAGGTCTCGAAATTTGAGGACAGTAATGTGAAGTCTTCAGGTTTCTATCTTTTATAATACCTGAGTTTCCCATTGAATACCATCAAAAATGGGACACCCTGTACAGCGTATTGGGCATGACGTTAGATATCAATCCTAGAGTGGCGTCCAACTCTTGTTTCCTAATTAGGGCTGTTGTTATCACTTTCTTTGCCCTGCCATCCTGGTGGTTGGCCTTTATTCTAGGTAATAGCGTAGATCGGGGCAAACGTCCACATCGGGTAAAAGTCCGCACAGTCGATTCTAAGGTTGGCAACATTGCTTCAGTGACAGTCGTGGTGTTAGCTTAGTCTACTCTGTAATGCGGAAACGTGAGGAGGTTTGTTTATCTGCTGAGTGTTTTTAGATCTTTTAAAATGAGGTAAGTACAAAAAACATATTTTTACTATTACTTTTTTATCTACCCCATAAGGAATATCTCCTTAAAATTTAAAACTAAAAAAATAACAAGTGCATGTTTTCATTGTGCATTTATTGGTCTCTGCCTTTTGGCATTTCCCATACACCATGCCGTATTTTAAAAGAACAGGAAATTACGGGAAATTAAAATGTTTCGCTTTGAAGGTCCGGTCCTTTTTTTTAAGTTCGTTGTTAGATTTTTCTCTTTCAGAATCTACAAACGCAAAACCGACAGAAAGCCTTTCTGAAGAAATTTTAGATGACGCAAAAAGGAGACAAGTTAGGGGAGAGTCGATTCGAAGCATTGCCAGGAGTCATGGTATAGATGAGTCGTCACTTCGTAAGCGCTTAAAAAAAACTTTGGGGTGAAAACGTTGGGACGATTTAAAGGGACTTTTACTGCTCAACAGGAAACCGAATTGGCGCGACACTGCCAGGAAATGGATAAAAGATTTTATGGTATGTCCAAGAAGTCATTCAGACATCTAGCCTATCAGTACGCTGTCGCAAACAATATTCCTCATCATTTCAGTAATGAGTCTCAAATGGCTGGAAATGATTGGGTCAAGTCGTTTTTAAAAAGGCAAAAGTTAACATTACGAACTCCACAAAAAACAAGCGTGGGAAGAATTATGGGTTTTAACAAAGTTCAAGTGGAGAGATTTTATGAAAATTTAACCCAGCTAATGAATAAATATCATTTCTTCCCAAGTCATATTTATAACATGGATGAAAGTGGGCTAACAACTGTCCCCAACAGAATACCTAAAGTTATAGCATCTGTAACGGGCGAGCGGTCATTATATATAAGGCAACTACTTTATTTAGGTTTTCTGTGAATATTTTGTGAGATAGTAATATTTTGTGAGATAGTAATACCCAATAGAAACCGAGATAGAGTGAGACCAACACCAAGATTACACAAGTGAGTCTTTCGTGGTGCGCTTCATCTGAAACAATGTAGATCTCTGGAAAAACAAAGTAGTTCTCGGGGCTGGATCTATGTTGGTGTTCCACAGTCTTTGGTAGTACATGAGTAAGCTTACTTACCAATTCAAATCTTAAACCTCTAGACAACTGCTACTCGATTGGATGATATTTCTTTTTCACTATATTTCACTGTTTTGTTTTGATATGTATCTGATATGAACTGCCCATCAAAGTTATTTAGATCAGGTCAATCTGAAATTAACTAAACTTCTTGATTTGATCTGAATTAAGCTTTTTACCAATTTTTAGCTATAATACACTATACTCAGCTTGCTCTAACATTAAATAATCGGTAGGTTGTTTATCAGATTTGTAGTTTTTAATTTTGTTGTTAAATAAAAAGGCCTTGTTTCTGGACGAGGCAAGTGCATATTTTAAAATAAAAAGATGAAAATATTAAAATATGACAAATTAAAAAACAAAAAAAAATGTGATAAGATTAATTATTTGATAAAATTAAACAAACAAAGCTAAATCATGTTTTATTTTAGGCAATTCTATTTCTACCCTGTTCCCAAGTTTTTAGACTTTAATAAAAATCCCAAGCTTAGGCAAAAACTTGATAAAATTATTAATAAAAAACCAACATTACCCATGTCTTAATCAACTGATTTATAACCCATTTTGATCCCAAAATAGTTTCCCACAAATCAAAAGAAAATACACAGAATTGTCTAAAATTATCCAAGTTCGCCAAATAAAGAAAAGGTTGAGGCAGCGTAATAATTGATACTTGACATTACTTACAAAAGTTAAAGTTTGAAAACACGGCGCACGCGCTGATATTTTGAAACCCGACTGACTTTTCAAAACTCTAAGACGGAACTAAATTTTAATTTTACAACTTGACAAAAACTGCTCTCAGATTATCCCTTCTTATTTGACATATTTGGGTAGGCGTCCCTAAATTGGAAAAAACCTATACATATACATATTATTCCTAAAATTTTGTGTTTAAAAACAGAGACAAAATAAATAAATTCATTGATACAAAAAAAAAGCAAAACACCAAGTTTTCCCTGACTTGATTTAAGTAAAGATGGCATACTCTTAGAGACGTCCCACGGGAACACCCACAAAAAAAAAATTCAGTTAAACCTCAAAGTCACCCTAGATTACCTAATTTCGGAAAACAAAGAAAGCTATTCCAAAAGTTACCTAAACTGATCTAAAAAATGAAACGAACATCCTAGTAATGTCCAGTTTAAAATTTACTAATTATTTATTAAAATTGACAAATAAAAAAAGTAACTTTGCCTTTAAAGAAAGTGCCTTCGACTTTTTGCTTTTAAAATCGAAACTGGGTTGGCATATAGCCTAAGTTGAGAAAACACGGTAAAAAACTCAACTGCTATTTTCCAGAAAGTTTCCAATTTTCTCTTAAAAAAATATGACAAATCAAGTCTTATATTTACATAGCCTTTAGTAATTGTTTGATTTTTCTAGATTTAGAAATTATCAATTAATTACTTTGAAGTATTTTATGGACCACTGGTCAAAACAATACATGACCTTTGAAACTTGCAATATAACGATATCCAAACGAAATCAATATGATCAAAGTAAAGTGACACGGAAAATGAGTGAAAACTGGATCTATTTACCTGAAAATCAAGTAAGGAAACAAAGTCCATCAAATCTAAGAAATTACTCAATTTTGTCGTTTTTGATATCGCTATAATCAACTTGAAAAGTTCTTGTCATATCTGAGACCTTGACAAGAAAATTTGCAACATGAAGAAAAGCTACTATGAAAAGTTGGTTTTAATTTAGGGAAATATAAAATATTTCTCGGTCAATACATCTGTCACTAAACCGAACAGATTAAGAAAATTATAAATCAATAGACAAGGGCCTTGTGGTCTGGGTTTAATAGCCACTTAAAATTTTTAAAGCTTAAGGGTATGTTTAAAGTGTGACATTTATTGACGATATATTTTTTCTAAAATCACAAAGATTATGTCAACATTACAAGAGTTAATTCTTGTCTGGTATTAAGACTGTGAAATATATGATATTATATTATATTTAAAGAAATAGACTTTAAAAAAAAACTTTGAGAAATATTCAAAATAAAATATGAGAAATTCTGTTACACATCTAAAGGTAAGCAGAGCATAAATAAAGTCACATCAGCTAAAAGGGGACAGCTAATAACAGTTGTTTGCTGCATTAACGCCCTGATATTTCCTAGAAAAAGGGCCAAACCTGAATTTTTGGTTGGTGCTCCATCTGAATCAGTTATGTATGTAACCGATACCGGTTATATGAATTCAGCTCTATTCGAAGAATGGTTGCAACATTTTTAGAAGCACGTGAGAGCATCCAAAACAGATCCAATTCTTTTAATCTTGGACAATCACGTATCCCATTGCAGTTTAGAAGCTGTTACGTTTTGCAAGGCAAAATATATCCATTTACTTAGTATCCCTCCACACTCACAAAATACAGCTGCTCGGCAGATGTTTCTTTAAGCCTTTAAAAGATTTTTATGGACAAATTTGCGACCAATGGATGGTTAACAATCCTGGTAGGGTAATCACTCAAGCAGAAGTGGCAAAACTATTTGGAGAAGCCTACAATAAAACCTGTACAGTGGAAAAAGCAGCAAATACATTTCGAGCTTGTGGAATATCGCCCTTAAATAGATTTATATTTAGCGAAGAAGATTTTCTGCCATCATTGGTTATAGATCAAATTTTGAGTGAAGATGATGAAACCAAAACGGCGGAAACGGAAATCAGTCATATGTCATATTCTAGTGACGAGGATGTGCCCTTAGCTTTGCTAGCAAAGCAACAAAATAATAGAAGGAAAGACGTAGAAAATTCCTCCCGGGTAGTGTCTCCTGGACCTTCCACATCAGGGCTAAACAGAAAAAATAAAAATTGCACAAATGAGAAACAACCAAGCTCTAATAATTTACAAGAAATGAAAAAACACGAGCAAAAAGAAAATATGTGTGAAATAATTTGTTATGTGACACCATCTTTGGGTCGCCGTGAAGTGAGTCCACCTCCATCTACCTCTTCAACAGAGTTGCCACAAACAAAAATCGATAGCTTTGAAACGAAACAAGAAAAAAAATTTAAATCGCCGGCTTAAATATTGCCATATCCAAAAATTAAGCAGGCACGCCAAAGAAGAGGCAAAGGAAAATCATCTTTGATTCTGACTTCCACTCCAAATAAGGAAGAATTGGAAAAGGAAAAGGCTAGAAAAATGGAGTTAGAAAGAAAAAAAAGGGTAAAAAAATACGCTCGCAAGGGATGCATTGCACTGGAGACATCAAAAAAAAATAATCAGCAAAGTCAAATAAACTCCCAGGAATTAGAGATCACTTGCCCTTTATGCCTAAAAAAATATGGAGACGATCCAGAAGAATGGATACAATGCAGTAAATGTACTCAATGCTGGCATAAAAACTGCACCGATTATGAAGTTGGAAATTTTGTGTGTGATTTATGCCGCTAATTACAATTTTCCAACACAGAGTTAGGTTTAAAAAGATAAGTTTCCAAAATTTGTTTATTAGTCCATTTTTTTAGCCTTTTAGTTTATAGAATATTCTTTTAAGAACATTAGTTACATCCGTTTTTTCTTATTTTATGTTAAGTTTTAGATTTTATGCATTTATAAGGATTATTTTTTTTGAAATACTTATTCAAATTTAAAACCCAAATGTTCGGACTTTTGCACCGCACTTAAAGGACTTTACCCCATACTATGTAAGATCACTATATAACGAAGTTCCTTATACTATGGGGCAAAAGTCCGAAAGTGCACGTGTTAGCTTTTTTGCCCAAAACTCCTTTATTTTTAGCTTCTTTCAAAAACAGCCGAGCAAATATTTAGGTGAATCCCTATGTTAACTAAATATAGTAAATTTGGTCAAAAAGTCCCATTATTATAAAAGTGGTGGGGAATGAAACCTTAAGTGCGGGCTTTTGCCCCGATCTACGCTAACTTAGTTCAAGCTAAAAAAACTGTAAGAAAAGAAGACAAAAATCAAGTAACATAGACACATTACACTCTTTTATTAAAATCGCACTGAAAACTTGAAGCTTACCCATTCCATTATCGTCATTTGATAAGTAGAAGTAAACATTATCATTAGCAAAATTCGCATCGGGATATTTGCTTTATAGCTTTTATGAGACCAATGCCTATGGACACCTGCAGTAATCCCCAAGGTGCCAAATACGACGTACACATATGCTAAAAAATAAAAAGATGATGAATATGAACCTAAACAAGAAAAATAAAGGTATCCATGGCGGATCATATACATACCTAACTAGCCTATGAGCACACTACATGTAAAGCCATTATATATTAGAGTCCCTGTATGTGACAGATATATCTGTCACATACAGGGACTCTATGATATATCAGCCTTCAACCATATATCGAAAACCGCATATTAATTCCGTTCACAGAAGAGTTCGGTTCGGTCCGCTTGTCAATATGTTATGGCTCCGTTGAAAATTACGAGGGCGGATCAAATATAAACATGCTTTTGTTTATAAACTAGTTATTTAGAAACATGACACAAACATAAATTTTTTCTACTTTTCTACACATCCCCCTTCTCTGTTAATACACTTTTCCTGGGCGGGTATCTAACCAGTTACGCACGAATGCCTCCACCTCTTCATTGGTCTGAAATTGCTCGCCTCCCAGTGAATCTTTGAGTGGGCCAAACATATGAAAATCGCAAAGTGACAAATCTGGACTGTATGGAGGGTATTCCAGCACAGTCCAGTGCATTTCATTGATTTTGGCCTGTGTTAAAGCTGCCGTATCAGGTCTAGCGTTGTCATGCAGGAGCAATACGTCTTGGATGGGGTGTGCTCTTCTCTTTTGGCGATAATCAAGCTTTACCTGGTCGAGTAAGTTGCAGTAGTAAGCTTCGTTTATTGTTATTCGCTCGTACAAAAAATCGACCAATAAAACTCCTCTCCAGTCCCAGAAAACGGTCGCTAAAACTTTGCCTGTAGAAATGATGGTACGCGGACGACGTGGGTAACTGACGTTGTCCACATGCTCACGGCCATCGTTAATTTATTTGCACTAAGCTTTTACAGGTACCCAGGAAAGCGTTTTATTTCCGAACTGTGCTCGCAATCTGCGTCGAATTTTAGCAGGTTTCACGTTTTCGCGTGTAAGAAATTTAATGATTATTCTTTGCGCAACATTGCTGTGTACCTTCGTCCCGCTCATTGCGATTGCTCCTGGCTACATGAGCATCGCGGCACTACCAGCGGCCTACATGCTGCACATTTTGAATAAAAATAATATCGAGTTTGGTGAAGTCCTTTTTTTACGCTACCTTTTTTTAAAAATATTCAGGTGATAAAGGTACTATGTAACATATTTTTTTCTTCAAACAATAGATAAAGACGTCAAGATAATATGACATTTTTACCCACTCCTCGGTTAAAAGAAGCTTGGCGAAAGTCAGATGGTGTGAAGTGGATTAGGTTGACGAGTTTGGCGGCTATTTATATAAAGAAAATTATGATCAATACTCACCATTTTTTAAAGTAGATGTGTTCAAAAAAGGAAGTAAGGTAATTCGCAAGGAGGACAATATTACACTACAAACAATTACAGAGAAAAGAGGAGGTCTTAGTGCCGAAAAAATAGATAACTTGCGTGAACAGTTGAAATATGTTAGGAAAGAGTACTAATGGTTCTCTGAATTTTTTTTTTAAGAAAACGAAAAAATCATAAGAAAAACAGGAGAACCAATTAGTTTCACTAGATAAGTTAATCAGATTTTGTTACTTTTTATTATAAAAATATTTTTGAGCTCACGACACCATTTTCCATTTACTTTAAACACAGGATTTGTCAGTTTCTCATGAATAAAGGTGTCATGTCCACTTAAAGTACAAATTTCTCCTAAAACATTAAGTTTTTTTTTAAATTGACAAAAAGGCAAAAAAAATGTTGAATTAGACTTAAAAAAACATTATCAGTAAATGCCCAAAATTACATTTTAGCAAAAAAGTTCCAATCAAAAATGTTAAAACCTATTTTTCTTGAAATAAATATTTTGCTACATGGCGCTTTTATCCACTTGTGTCTTCAATTATATTAATTGGCCTTAAATATAAATATTATGTACATTTCACTTACCTTAAAAAATAAAAAAATCTAGAGGTGATTGAGGCAAACGACGTTTTAATTAGTTGTTTCTAGACCAAAACCCACCTAAAACGCCAAAAAAATCTCATGCAGAAATTTCATGCAGGCCCGTATTGATTGATTATATCATATTACTTACTAAATATCGCAGTCTGCCATTTTACTTTTAATGTGAAAATGAGGTAGTAAGAATAAAGCATTATTATATTAATAATGAAAAATGAAACAACTCGGTTCCAAACCATCTGGATCTGGTAATTAGGTTTAGCTCCACTTGTTTTGTCTTCCGCTGTTTCAACTCCATTTTTATTTTCTTTGCAAATTAAGTCGACGTTACCGGAAACATTATTAGAGTTCATTATTGTTCCTGAAAGAAATGGATAATACCAATTAAAATTGATACATGTTATCATAAAATAAGTAAAACTTTTTTTTAAATAAACGATTTTATGAGAAACTTGTACTAAAACGTAAAAGTCGTTTGGCAGATTTCTGAATATACAGTTTAGATTTAACAATAGCTATAATCAAGGTCTTTATACAGGTTACCTACAGAATTTGATAGGTCATTGAACCTGACTGGCCAACTGCACGTCACCTGGTTGCCTCATACCATTTGCTTTATGGAAACCCGTACACGCAGGTACAGTCATCCGGTTAAGTTCACATGACTGGTCAAATTCTGTAGGCAACCTGTTTAAAGGTATAACCAAGGCCAACACAAAAATAGAGGCCAAGACCCTGAAAAAATCAGCTGTTCTCGGGGGCTGACATTGGGTATTATGGGAGGTCAGACGTCAGATTTCCGCGAAATTTCAGTGAAATATTCTTTGAAACCATCCCGATATTCCACCAAACTTTTGTAAGGATGCAAGATGATTAAAAGGTTAAAATCTTCAAGAATTAGCATTCCTTCTTTTGAAATTAAATTACCCGCCATGTATCGCATGCCAACTGTTATATTTGACATGTATTTGACTTTGTCATCTGTGTTTGTCACATTCGCTTCTGCTTTAGATTTAATTTTTGTGTGTTTTTACTATAGATTAAAGAAAAATTGTTCTGCAAGAATATAGTAAAAACATTCTCAAGAGCGGCTATTTTAACAAAAATTAAATATTGATGAACCGTCATTCCAACTTCAATATTTTAAAGACAATCGGCTGTGTTGTGACGTGACCATCAAAAAACAATCAGCCCCCGATGTGACGTCAACAAAGTGGAAGATCGTGGCCCGTCCGTTTTGATAGCCCTGGTATAACGACCTAGAGCGTTAATAGCACGGTGCCTAGAATAGACCGGTGTTCAGATCTTATATAAAATAATATGTCAAATTTTTACGTCACTCTAAACAAAGTTAGATATGATATGAACAACTAATATTTTTTGAAAACTAAGGCAATTTTCCTACTGTTTTTTAGTACATTCTTATAAAATATAATTTTCTAGACGTATTATAGTTATTTTTTTAGCCTGCTTTATTTTTTATTACATAAAACTTAAAATACAAGTCAAACTGAATGTGATCGTTTAGTATCAAAGGTAAACCGAGGACTTGGGAAGTAAACAAAGATGTAGGTTAGCGGATTACTTTTTGAAGCTGAAACGAACACATTATATGTAGTATTTTAATTTTTGGTAAAGAAAAATGAAGCGGGCTAAAAATATTAGTGACTGGTGTTAGCTCCCGCTAAAATTCGCGGTTGTTTAGATATTTTTAAAAACACACAACTGTATGAAGGACAAAGCGCATTCCGCGTATTTGGACATGCGCACCAACAACCGGTGAGATCCTTGTCAATCGCCTAGAGAAAAAGGCGTGTTAATTTCGTTCTCCAACTATTTCAAATATCTACACCTGAAAGTGCTCGATTTTTGTGTACTGAAGCATAGAACTAGAAACTTCAACCCTTCAGCTACGTGGTGACATCATTAGATCCATCAGGGGCCCCTTGGAAGTGGAGACTTTGGCTGCAAAAGTGGTGAGTGCATTTGTCTGATTACCGTTGTGTGCCACCAATATTTTTCCTATGGACGTTTTGATTATTTCGTAATTTCATATCAATATTTATGTTTGTTCGCGCTATCATTAATTAAAATTTATACAGTCCATTGCCTTTAACGTTTTTCTAACCGTGGACTAACATAAAGTGTTCCTTGCGAGCCGAATTATTTAGAATAAATCCATACGACGGTATTAATAATTATTTACCTAATCTGTGGCAAGCCAAACAACGGCCTTGAATTTTCGCATCGCATCGAAAGTCGTCGGTGTGACACGTGTCTAGAGCGTGGTCATTCAATAAACAAAGCGAGTAGGAATCAAAACAAACAAAACAAAAGTTCAGTGGTGTACCATATCATTTCGATATTTAAAACAATTTTCATCAATTGCGATAAATTAGTGCATATTTTCGACAATTCGTCATTTTTCTATTTCAGAAGCATTAATTTAGCGTTAATTGTATATTTACCGACAATTTCGTCATTTCAAAGGTAAAATCATGTCTGTCAAAAAAGCCGTACAAAAACGCAAGGGTTTTTTATCTGCGATCACCGAGTGTTATGTGTTGTCAAAGACCGCGGAAAAGGATGAAAGAGCGAGAAACGAGTTTCAAGTGAGGTATTCCGATTTGGATGAAACCTTCGATAAATGCATGCTGGCGCATAATGACGTCATTATGTTGATAGACGACACGGACGACGAGGAGTTTAAAACGCAGGATGCGATCCTTTCAGAAGCTCGTAAATATTTTTATGCGTGTAAGGGGGTTTACTCTAAAATATTTCCGGTTGAGGCCCCATCCTTTTCGGGATCATATGTTCGACAAAACGAATCTGAAACTCCAAAACTCAAAGAGTTAGGTATTCCCATATTCCGAGGTGATAAAAAATTATGGCCAAGCTTTTTCGATCTTTTTAATAACATTATAGATCTAAATCAAAGTCTAAGTAACGTTCGAAAACTTCAATATTTATTTTCATATCTCGAGGATGAGCCTTTAAAATTGATATCAGGGATTAGCTTATCTGATCAAAATTATAAAATTGCTTATGACAAATTAGTCAATAGATATCAAAACAAGCGAGACCTCGCAAATGATGCTTTAAGCTCAATTATGAACTCCACCTTAAAAAACGAGTCAGCTAAAGAATTGCGTAATTTAATTGACACCTTTTCTGAATCCCTAGAAATTTTAAAATCACTTAGCTTTGACGTTGACAGTTGGGACTTTATTATTTTTTTCATTTTATTAGAAAAATTGGATATTCCAACGCGTTCAAATTTCGAAATGAGTCACGCCAATACTAATACCGAAATTCCCACTTTTCAGTCACTTTTTCAATTTCTAGAAAAAAGATGTAAAGTTTTGGAATCACTTCCTCAATCAACAGCACCCAAAAAGGTGCCTATATATCAAAAATCAAATTCTATGCAAAATCAGTCTGGGCAAAAGCCTACCTATCAAAATTCAAATTCTATGCGAAATCAGTTTGGGCAAAAGCCTACCTATAAATCATCCAATTCGCCTTTTATAGGACTGGCTGGTGCCTCAACTAATTCAAGTACGGGAATAAAATGTTTCCGGTGTAATCAAGGTCACGTGCTTTCGAAATGTCAAACATTTCTTGATCTCTCACCTATCGATCGCCTATCTTTCGTCAAACAGAAAAAATTATGTCTAGCGTGTTTTCATCCCTTGCATAATGTAGATACGTGCAAATCAAAATATTCATGCAGGACTTGTAATAGTAAAAGGCACCACACTTTAACTCATATCTTAGAAACTAATCAAGAGTCTGGAAGCCAAGATACTAGTCCTGTCATTCACACACCACCTGTCAATAATCTTCATGTGTCATTAAATGCCTCAGGACCTTCAAGTACCATTCTTTTATGCACCGCCATAATAGATGTTATGGACGGTTGCGGAAATTTTCAACCTGTAAGGGCACTGCTTGATTCTGGATCACAGACAGGATTCATCAGTGAAAAGTGTATTCAGCGTCTTAATCTTCCTAGGCAAAGTTACACCACTGAAATATTCGGATTAAATCAGATGTCTTCTTTCACTTCCAAAGGGCTCGTTCAATGTCACATTAAGCCACAAGGATAAGTCACTCCTTTACTTAATTTCGAAGCCATTGTTGTTCCACAACTATGTTCCAATATGCCTACATTCTCTTTGAACGATAATCAGTGGAAACACTTGCAAAACCTTAAACTTGCCGACCCATCTTATTTCAAATCTAGACCTGTGGACCTCGTTATTGGTTGCGAGCTATTCGCACAGATATTCAAGGAGGGCAGGGTTCTTGGACAGGTAGGGCAGCCTTCAGCCCTTGAAACTATCTTTGGCTGGGTCGTCATGGGAAAGGTTGACGAAGTAGGTAGTCTTACGGAACGAACCAGTTGTTTTTTAACGAGTCATTCACCTCCTTTAGAGGTCATTCTCCCTAGGTTTTGGGAAATCGAACATTTGCCTAAAAAACAAATCTTATCAAAGGAAGAAAAACAAGCGAAATCAATTTTTACTGCGAGTGTCGTACGGCAACCGAGCGGTAGATTCATGGTAGATCTTCCGTTTAAAGACAAAATAAACCCTGACCTAGGAAATACTTATCCGCAAGCTTATCGTAGATTTTTACTTCTAGAAAATAGATTAATCAAAAATCCTGATCTGTACACTGCCTATTCAAGTTTCATGCAAGACTATATCGATTCTAATCATATGAGTTTAGTTTTATCTAGTCAACCAAAGGTCGACGTATCGTGTTTTTTAGCACATCATTGCGTACTAAAGCCGGAAAGCTTAAGTACAAAATTAAGGGTAGTCTGGGATTGTTCGGCAGTCACCCCAAAAAATGACTCAATGACACATTGTTATCTGGACCGAAACTTCAAAAGGATATTGCTTCTTTACTCCTTACGTTTCGTCTTAATCCTATTGCCTACATTGCTGACATCAAACAGATATTCCGTCAAGTCCTTATCAATCCTTATCACCGTCCTTATCAAAGGATATTGTGGAGGTTTTCTCCACAGGACCCACTTTCAGTGTGGGAACTTTCTACTGTCACTTTTGGCATGACATGCTCACCTTTTCTAGCCATGCGTACCTTAAATGAGCTGGCAGAGAGAGAAAAGGAACGTTTTCCTATGGCTAGTACTGTTCTAAAAACGTCAATCTATATCGACGATATCTTGGGAACTAGCCCTTCGCTTTCTGAAGCTCTCTCCCTTCAAACAGAACTCAATGATTTGTTGAAGTCGGGAGGATTTGAACTTAAAAAATGGGCAAGCAATTGTCCTGAGTTATTGGCAACATTGCCAGAGTCCGATCGTCAAATGCCTCTCTCTTTCGACAAGGAGGAACCCCACTTTATCAAAGTTTTAGGACTTCAATGGCACAATCTTCGATCCCTTAGGTTTTCTTTGTCCCTTGTTGCTACAAGCAAAATTTATTTTGCAACAGTTGTGGATATCGAAAATAGGCTGGGACGAAGAACCAGATTCTTCTATCATCGACTCTTGGAACAAACTTCGTTCTGAATTCCCGCTTCTTTCCAATTTTCAATTACCACGACAAATCAAACTGTCAAAAACCAATACCTGTCAAATCATCGGCTTCTGTGACGCTTCAATTCGAGGCTACGCAGGCGTCGTATATTTTCGTGTAGAACAGGAAAACAATATATCTGTTTCTCTCATATCTGCAAAATCTAGGGTCGCGCCTATAAAGTCACAAACTTTGGCTAGGCTAGAACTCCTAGGCGCATTTCTTTTAAGCGAATTAATTGACTTCGTTTTATCTAGCTATGAAGGAAAAATAACTTTTACAAATATCGTTACTTTCTGCGATTCGCAAGTCGTATTGCACTGGCTTTCATCCCCTCCTAATCGCTGGCAAACCTTTGTTGGAAATCGAGTCAGTAGAATCCAAGAAATCATTCCCTCAAACTCGTGGCGCTACATTCCTTCTGCTTTGAATGCAACCGATATTGCGTCACGAGGGGCCACCCCTTCACAGCTCATGTCACATGACATGTGGTGGAACGCACCGTCGTTTTTGTGGTCTCTCGAAAACGAATGGCCCGATTTTCATAAATCAAAAATGCCGATTGATTTCGGAGATATTAATCTGGAGGAAAACCCAAAAGTCTGTTGCAATGCGATAATTGATGTCAACTTCTTAGATCAGCTTCTTATCAAATATTCCTCTATATCAAAAATTCAACGTATCATTTGTTATGTCCTTCAAATAGTTAACCTTTTTCAAAACCATTCCTATCAAAAACCCACTAAGCCGCCGGACCAAAAAGTTATTTTTGAGAATGTTGTTTTTCCTACCACCGGTGAGATGCAAAGTGCGTTACACCTTCTTATCAAACGCGTGCAAGGTTCTTGTTTTTCTGAGCTTTTTTCCGCGTTATCTAAGGATAAACCAATACCGAAACCTTTGCGAAAACTTTCACCTTTTCTTGATGAGAATAATATCATTAGAGTCGGTGGCAGATTACAAAAATCTGACCTTTTGTCTTATTCTGCAAATGTCTTACTTTCGAGTGACCATCGTTTAACTACTCTTCTTATCGAGTCCGCTCATCGACAATATCTTCATCCTGGGTTTAAAACATTACATAATCTGCTTTTACAGCAATTTTGGATATTATCTGCCAGACGGGCAATTCAAAGAACCATATCCAAGTGCTTGCAATGTTTTAGAATCAACCCTAAACCCTATAGACCGCCCATAATGAGTTCACTTCCCGCTCATCGAATCAATCAACTAAAACCTTTTTCGAGTGTAGCTATCGACTTTTGTGGACCTTTCTTTGTGATTCCTCATCGTTACCGTGGTTGTAAAGCTTTCAAATCGTATGTCTGTGTGTTTGTCTGTACGGCCACACATGGCGTGCATTTGGAATTAATCATGGAACTGTCCACCGAAGGGTTCGTAGGTGCATTCCATCGATTCATTTCCAGACGCGGAAGCGTGACGCAATGCTGGTCAGATCAAGGCAGTAATTTTATAGGGTTTCGTAACCAATTACTGGATTACGCAAGAAGTGCTGCCACCAGACTTTCTATTCGTTGGCATCTGGGACCTCCTCTCAGTCCACATTTCAATGGCCTGGCAGAAGCTGGCGTCAAAAGTTTTAAAACTCACTTTGTACGAGTTGTCGGCGACCAGAAGTTGTCTATCATGGAGATGTCCACCCTTACCTGTCGCATAGAAGCCGTACTTAATAGTCGCCCTTTATCTCCTGCCTCTTCAGACCCACACGATCTTCAACCTCTTACCCCTGGGCATTTTTTGACACTTGAACCCCTTAATTCAGAAATTCCTGAGTTAGATTTGTCCGAGGTTCCCCTAAATCGGCTCTCGAGATGGCAACTAATCCAAAAACTACATAATGATTTTTGGAAACGGTATTCTATAGAGTATTTGCATACGCTACAACAGCGACACAAATGGGCTGATTCGTCCCCAAATATCAAATTAAATGATTTGGTTATCATAACAAGTGATCACATTCAATCGCCTTTGAAATGGCCGGTCGGTCGGGTCATCGAACTGCATCCCGGCGGGGACGGTCAGGTGCGTGTTGCGACGGTACAAACGGTTACCGGTGTTTATAAGCGGCCAGTTGTAAAACTGTGCCTCTTGCCAAATTAAAAGTAATTTTAATTTTCTACCTTTTACCGGGTATTACAATAGGTTTTTTTTTTAAATTTTTTTTTAAATTTTTTGTTTGTTTGTTTTGCCTTTTTTCGGGATTTCGTTATATCTAAATAAACTTACGATACTTATCTGTTTTCATTCATTTATATTTATCGGTCGATTCTTTTTCTTATATCTATATCTGTCCGGTTGAGATTCTAAATTTGTGTGTTTTGGAGGGCAGTTATGTTAGCTCCCGCTAAATTTCGCGGTTGTTTAGATATTTTTAAAAACACACAACTGTATGAAGGACAAAGCGCATTCTGCGTATTTGGACATGCGCACCAACAACCGGTGAGATCCTTGTCAATCGCCTAGAGAAAAAGGCGTGTTAATTTCGTTCTCCAACTATTTCAAATATCTACACCTGAAAGTGCTCGATTTTTGTGTACTGAAGCATAGAACTAGAAACTTCAACCCTTCAGCTACGTGGTGACATCATTAGATCCATCAGGGGCCCCTTGGAAGTGGAGACTTTGGCTGCAAAAGTGGTGAGTGCATTTGTCTGATTACCGTTGTGTGCCACCAATATTTTTCCTATGGACGTTTTGATTATTTCGTAATTTCATATCAATATTTATGTTTGTTCGCGCCTTTAACGTTTTTCTAACCGTGGACTAACAACTGGTATGTCTCAAACATATACCTCTATAAACTTAGCGTTACCACTTACGAATTGGATATTCGCAATATATACATTAATTGTCGTGAATTTGACATTTTCAAAAACTAATAAATGCATTAATTGTCGTGAATTTGTCGTAAATTTGTCGTAAAAGAAAAACAATTGTCGCGTCATCCGTTTTCCCGGAAACAGGCAGTGAGCAATTTTGAGATTTCTCAGCCAAATCTTAGTGATCTTTAAGCTTTTTCACAAAACTTACGAAGCTGTAGGTGATCATATTTCACCTTTTCGCGCAATTGTAAATTTTTGGTGAAACAATCATTATATTACATTCCGCTTTTACTTTTCAATATAACCTTTTGTGGTGTTTGTGTAAATATTCATTGATCGCCAGGATTTTGCGTTGTTTTAGAAATTATGAAAAAAAGTGAACTTCTCAAGAAACATTTATATGCATTAATTGTCGTAAATTTGTCGTGAAAGAAAAAAAATTGTCGCGCCACCCGTTTTCCTAAAAAGGGTATGTAATGCTAAGTTGAGTCTCAACTTAGCACTACCACCCCAGAAAAAAATTAACATTATGCCAGATGCTGTTTGGAAAAATCAAAAAAGCTCAAAAAAAGGATCAGCTGCGATTTTGAAAATTATTTTTTTGTTCTAGGGAAGCTTTCCTACAAAACCACATTTTTAGTTTTTTGGGGTTCTCTACTCAAACTTAAAACTGGTTTAGCGACACCGTGAGCAGTTGAGAAAATAAGCCAAATCAATTAATATGCAGGGTCGATTAGTAGGCTGATTCGATAAAGAGAGTTAAAAGTAAAGTACCTTTTTAAGGAGATAACAGAAAAAGTTATTAAGAAATGTTGTTTAAAATTAAAAGTAACAGCTAATTCTCAACTTTCAGAAAAATCAGGTATAAACTTACAAAATCAAAATTGGCTGATTTTTCTGAAAATTGAGAATCTGCTGTAATTTTTGATTCTAAACAACTCTTTTTAATAACCTTTTCCGATATCTTTTAAAATAAAGGTATTTTACTCTTAATACTTTTTATAAAATCAGTCTACTAAAACTACTAAACTTGCTTATTTTTTTAACATCTTAGTTTGCGACCAAGCAGAAGCGATTTTTAGAAAATCAGAATCTAAATAAATAATAACTTTTCGTTTTTTATATCTTACATTATCAAATCAGCCTACTAAACCACCCTGTATATTTATTGATTTGGCTTATTTTCTTAACATTTTAGTTTAAGACCAAGCAGGAGCAATTTCCAAAGAATTAGAATTTAAATCGAAATTTTTTTGTCGTTTAGGTATAAATGACCTGCACTCATTCCGTGGACACACTGTATATAAGATCCAAACACCGGTCTATTCCAGGCACCGTGCGTTAATAGCACATTATCGTAGAACGAAGCAAGCGCGGATTTGAGGGGGGGGGGGTAACGGGGTAATTACCCCCCCTAGAAAAAAAAATATGCACTTTTTCCTAATAAAATAATGGAAAGCAGAAAAATTACCCCGCCCCCTAGAAAAAAAAATATATTACAAAAAAAAAATTCGTTGACTATTACCCCCCTAGATTTTGACCCAGATCCGTGGTTGAAACAAAGTGACTTTGTGCATGGCCGGTGACTTTTTGACTGTCTTGTCGCCACGAAACACGTGATCACGGACTCCAAAGAAACGAGCGGTTCCGTCTAGACCTCAGTCCTGTCAATACTTATACGGTAATAAGTTAACTTATTATCAAAAAAATAACACTCTTTCTAACCAAACTCAAACCCACCAAAACATAATATATACTATTGCTTAAAACATACATAACAAAAACAAAAAAGTAAAATTATAAGATAGAACAAAAAAACTTATCATTATACCTTCCACAACACAGCGCTCTCACACACACAAACACACACATTGGCTGTATAAACAAGAATTAAAATGAAAATATTTTATAAGCAAACTAAGAGTCTTCGTATGCGTGTTATTTGTTTGTATTTAATTTTTAAAGTGTTTTTCATATAAAAACTGTGACTGTCTTTTTAAAACTGTTTTTGACATAATGTAGTGTGAAATTGTGAGTGAATGGTGAGTATTTTTTATTTTCATTTGTGTTTTAATTATTTAGTTTAATTTATATTTTTTCGCTAAATAATAATTGCTCAGAAAACAAATATCCAAAAGCGTTGTTTCCTTTCTTTTAATTTCTCAAGAAGGTCTTTGGGCCGAAACGTCAATAAATATGTATTCGTATTTGCTAGTTTTATTAAAACCATATCCCCAAGAAACCAACAAAACTAAAAATATAAAATATATGGTTCAAGAAAAAAGAAAAGTCAAATATATATATATCTATATATATCTATATATATTTATATATATATATATATATATATATATATATATATATATATATATATATATATCTTTGTAATGCTTCAAATGCTCAAATCTAAGGTTGATTCAGCAACAGTCAAACGTTTTGCGTTGCAAAATGCATCAACTGAAATTCCATGCTATCATGATCTTAGAACTTTCTTGGGGAAACAGTGTGTAGTCCTAGAATCGGCTAATCTTAATCAAAAACCTGTTGACAATTATTCCAAAGGTAGTTCTGGCCAAAGCAAAGGGTTTCGCCCTCCTACTTTTTCCAAAGTTGCCTTAACTTCTGTATCTTCAGCTCAGCCATCTCAAGCTCCAGCTAAACATAATTTTACATGTCCCGTCTGTAAACAGCGGGACGCCATTTATAAATGCCCGTCGTTTTTGGAAAAATCTCCCCAGGATCGATGCAAAATTGTAAGTGACAATAAATGGTGTAGCAACTGTTTACATCCAAATCATCAAATTGGTTCATGTTCTAGCAGTTCCACGAGCAGAACGTGTCATTTAAGACATCATTCACTAACTCATGTCTTTCAAGATGTGACAGCAAACAATCAGTCCAATCAGTCTGGTCCAAGTACTTTTCAACCACCCCTGGTAACAAGCCCTCGTCTCTTTCTAAGCTTTATGCAATTGGCTTCAGAGGAAATATTTTAAAATTGTCACAATCATACTTAAAATATCGCAAAATGTTTATTAAAATTGATCAATCCAACTCCGAGTTCTATAATTTAGATATTGGAGTACCACAGCATTTAATACTGGGACCATTAATTTTTTAAATATTTATGAATGACCTACCTCTTTATCTAAAGATAGAATGCTTGGCGCTATTTGCTGACGATGTCAGTGCGGCAGTAGAAGGTAGAACTTCCGAAGAAGCCAATGAAAAAGCCAATCAAGTGTGCAGTCTTCTTCAGGACTGGTGTAAAAAGAATCGACTAGTTGCTAAGTCCAATAAGACAGTATTAATTCCGTTCAGTCGCAGTAGTCGTGCTTTGATAATAGGTGCTGCCAAAATGAACAATATCCAAGTAGAAAATGTACTTAAAACAAAGTTGTTGGGATTGCTGATTAATGCGGGTCTGGGATGGCAGGACCAAATCGATATGGTGTCTAAAAAACTAAATTCTGCTTTCTATGCTATTCTCCAATTTAAAAATAGCATGTCAAAAAAATATTTATTAAATGTGTACTATGCACTCGTATATTCCAAAATATCATGCGGAATAGTATTTTGGGGAAACGCAAGCAATGTGGAAAGAATATTTTTAAAGCAAAAAAAAATTATTAGGCTTATTTTTGGTCTCAAACCTTTTGACTTTAAAATTGGAAAACCATACCACGGCATTATTTCATAATTCTTTTACCTATATGTCTAAAAAGTTATATAACGCATTGTTTGAAACCATTAAGAGCATTCAGAATTTAAAGGTTTTTAAAAAACAGTTAAACCAGTTCTTAGTAGAAAAATGTCTTTATGCTATTGATGACTATTTTTGAACAAAATCGTGTAACATTTATATGTTTGAATGTTTTTTTTTTGTATTCTTTCTTTATGATAAAGAATCTTTAGTCGCATGTTTTTTATCATGATTAGTTTTTTATTAATATTATTATTGATTTTTTTTTATTTAAAAAATAATTTACATTTAGTTTTTTAAAAATACTTAGTTTTTATGTAGGTAGTGATTTTTATGCTATTTAAAAAAAATGTATCTTCTTTGACGATGTCTATACTACAATTTGTAGTCTTTTTATATATATATATATATATATATATATATATATATATATATATATATATATATATATATATTCTATTCTATTCTATTCTATAAAGCTTTTGATACAATCAACCACACAATACTCTTAAAAAAGCTTGAAGCCTACGGTGTTAGGAAAATTCCTCTTCAATTATTTAAATCTTATTTATCAGTTCGAATGCAAAAAACAGTAATTAAGTCTGACAATGGAACTTTTGAGTAAAAAACAAATAATATTAGTATCGGCGTACCTCAGGGAAGTATTTTAGGTCCACTCTTTTTTGTGATATATCTTAATTACATGGATACACTATTTAATAAACCTGATATAAACATAAATTACGCTGACGATACAAATGTTGTTGTTCCAGTGTCAAAATGCGAAAATCTCAAGAAAAGATGCTTGGATGTGCTTAAAGACACCAAAGATTGGTTAGACTACAATCAATTGCTTTTAAACGAAGAAAACAGAAAAATCATATATTATAGTAATCAAAGAACTACTCAATGCAAATCTGTAATATTTCAAAACAAAGAAATTGAATTTATTACTAAAGCAACGGTGCTTGGACTTACTTGTGATAATAGTTTGAATTACTGAGAACACATTCAGACTCTGTGTGCAAAGCTGGGTCGATCAAGCTATGCTCTAAGGGTTATGGCAAAGAATGTGGGGGATAGTACTGCTCTTAGGACCATATATTATGGTATATTTTATTCACATCTTCGATATGGTATATTGCTCTGGAGTAAAGTCGGTACGCTGTATGAAGTCCGCTAAGCAATAAAATCTCTTGACCAGGTAAGTCGGTGGTTTTCAAACAATAAGTTATATTCTTGGAACATGACGAATTACATTTTCTAAATAATAGTAGTTTTTACATCTAGTGGCTAAAATAAGTAGTGCCTTTTTACAAGCGTTGAGTTAAATAACAAGCGCAGACAAAATTATGGTTTTTGCATGGATAATTAGGAAAGACTTACAGTACTTAGTACTTATTTAAAGTTATTAAAACATAATTAGGTAAGAAAAGATTATTTCTTAGCTTTTATAGTATTTGGGCACATTAGTTTTACAAATTCTTTTTTATAAAGTTTTGGTTCTAAAAAGAACCGATATTGCAGTCTTGCGATAGAACCTACTTATAAATTTATACTAAAAATAGTCTTCCTCTGCATCTGAAATATCATCCATGCTTTCAGAATCATTATCATCATCCGTAATAATTAACGGTCTTACTTCGTCTATAACCTGTTCTGTCTCATAAAATATTTTTTCCATGTATTCAATGCGCTTTTGCCATTCATCTTTGCCCACTTTGCTCAGTGCCTCCTCCCACAACTTTATAACGCTAGGCTCATGATATTGGCCATGTTTGTTATAGTAATTTTTGCTAATAACCCATAGCAATTCAATTGCATTGTAATGGCAATGGTAGGCTGGCAATCTTAAAACTTGATGTCCATATTTAAGGGCTAATTCGTCATCAACAACATATTTTTTTTTTAAATGGCTGCTCTTTACACTTGCTTAAAAGATCACTTTTTAAAAATAAATTTTAATGGTTTTTGTGTTTCTTTGACAACCACTCTCTTATTTCCTTTTTTTCCAACTGCTTCTAGGAAATTTCTCTTTCAGTCAGTATGGTAAGACGCATTGTCTAAAACAATTAAGGAAGGATTTTCTAAACTTTTAAAAAGTTTTTCCTCAAACCAATGCTCAAAAATTTTAGCATCAATATCGCCGTGATAATCGTCAGTTTTTTTTGTTGATGAAAACATTAAACTGGCATTTGAAATAAACCCTTCTTCATGTGTGCATGCATAAAACATTCATTCATCTTTTTCCAATACTTGCACTTGCACCCCCCCACTGTGTCGAACTCTTTTATATGGTCTGCCCAATTCCTCTTCACTCTTTTTTTGGAAATCTTCTTAAGGTCTTATCTGAAATGCCGCAAGCAACAAACGTTCATTTTTGCACTGCAAAACAGACACTAACGGGCCCGAGTTATTTTTTTCTAAAGTAGAATAGCGTTCCACTTGTAATACGAAACGGCGTTCACCTGGAAATAAACACCTTCTAGGCGTTGTGTCATCTTGCTGAACATTTTCCATAACTTTGCCTTATAACTGCTTTAAATTCACACACAATAGGAACCAAACTAAAAGCAAATAAAAGCATACCTAGTTATATTATTATATATAATAGAACATACCATCCCCAACTGGAGCAAATTTTAATTATTTCTTGGAAAATAATGATTATTAGCATTGACGACAGCTCCA
Source organism: Aspidapion aeneum (assembly GCA_963576565.1). Taxonomy (NCBI): domain Eukaryota; kingdom Metazoa; phylum Arthropoda; class Insecta; order Coleoptera; family Brentidae; genus Aspidapion; species Aspidapion aeneum. The sequence continues at coordinate 114,386,807 of OY755040.1, forward strand.
GATTTACCTGAAGTTACCGCAAAATAATTAAATTCGCGCAAAAAGTACCTGACAAAATCTTTGACTTTTTAACGCAAAAAGTTTTTCAAAAGTAAGAAATAAAATAAAATATAAATATTTATCGTGGCATAAGTATAACGCGTAACTCTTAAATAATTTTGTTTTAAGAGCGCTGATTTAGCCCACTCATATTATGCCAAATACAGTGAACCAGTGGGATGTCAGGTACGATCAAGTACTACTACTACTACTAAGATATAATGCTTGTGCATGATAGGTATGTCCCTCTTTTCTTTTTAGTCTGTACTTTTCCCTGTGGATTTACCTGAGCTTTAAAACCCTCAATTTATCGCCTTTGTGGCGCAACTTTGTTAGACATCCAGGGGCCTTTTGTAGGTCCCTGGCCTGTCTCTGGGCCGGTACAGGAAGGCATCCTGTACCACGGGGTTCTGATGGCCCTCGACCCGTCTCATGAAATGATCCTTCTGCTCCTGGATGGTTTCTGAGTACAGCGAGGGCATTCTAACTTAACTAACTGACTGTTCAAAAAGCGACAAAATTTTGTGGAGATTTAATTCGATATCGGACCACTTATAACGTACCGACTTACCAACAAAAAAAGAGCATGCATGCGAGTTATGTATTCGTTAAAGTATAATGAAAGTTGTAGAGGCATTTTTAGACGGAACCGGTATCTGACAGTCCCGGAAGTTTATGTCAACATTTTTCGTGATTTGTTTGTTCTATCATCCTGTACATAGCTTGAAATCAACAGAAAATGGACCTGAATATGGATCCATTAAGTTTTATAATAAGAAATTGAAAGTTTTAAAGTTTTTAAAAAGACTTTTTTTGATTTAATTTGTGAAATCGACCCATATACATTCGAGAAATTTTTAAACTAGGCAACCTTTAATCTAGTAATTTTGTAATGAGAACTTTTGTGTACTTTATACAGTATCTTACTTAAAACCTACCTTTTAAAACTTACCTTTATTTTTGTTTTTGTTTTAAATTGTTTGTCAAATTCAATAGTTATTTGTTTTTTCATTCTTGTATGAATTACTAAGTACTTAAAAACAATATGCTTTTTTAACAAACTGTAAATTTATAAATTACCTTAATAATTATCTACATTCTGACAACCATGTCAAACATTATGTTATACAGTATATTTTGTTTCTTTTTTTTCTAGCAAAGAGTAATTATTGATGCACTATGTCTATATAAATTGTATTTGTATAATTAATATGGTAATATAAAATCTATCTATCTATTGAAATATTTGAAATTTAAATATGTACATACCAATATTAATAAGCCGCCAGAACGAAAAGTAAACTTATGCACCTTAAATGTTTTAACATTTTCTTTTATCTAATTGATTTACCAGAAAAAATAGAGGTAGGTCAAAACCTCTATTTGCAAAATATTACAGCTATAAAAATTAGTAGATACTTGACGGATTTAATAATTTGACCCAACTAACATTTATAGTAGCGGTTACGCGCTTCAAAAACTTTGCTACTATCTTATGAAGGAAATATGTCCCAAATAAAACTACATGGGAATTTCGGAAACGGTAAGAGATACCAGTTTGCGTAAATGAGAAAAAAGTTGCGCTATTCGAAGCCCAATCAGATGCCGTATCAAAATTAAAATACTTTACTAAAATATCGAGCAAAAACTAAAAATTGTATTTTTTAAAAAATTGAAATATCGCCGCCATCTTGCAAACAAGTTAATGAAATTTGGTAGTTTTGTATAAGCAACTACGGCCAATTGAATGACGTTAACAAGTTTTTTCTAGGCGGTTTAGTTTTTTTAAAACCATAGCCAATGTATCTCTTACAGTTTCCGAAATCCCCATGTAGTTGCTTTTATTTGGGACACCCGGTATATCTTATAACCGCAGAGCTTTCATAAAAACGGCTCTCTAAACTACTTATTAGGATTTTTTTTTTGATAGTCTATTCTTCTCTACCACGATAGGCCGTTGCCAAAGGCTTACTTTTGTTTTAGTCGTTATTTCGTAGTCGCCCTGACTTTTACATGTTACTTAATTACCACCAGAAAGTTAAGATTTATTCAAGTCACAAGCAAGTGTAGCTGACAACTACATTATAACTTTAATTTTTACGACAAAAGTTTGTGTTATCATAGTGACATCTGATGTAATGTCGACAAAATAACTTTTTGCAACACCTTGAAAGCCGTAACTACGTTGACTTTTTTTAGTGTCAATCGTTTAGAGTATACACTACATCCTGTTTCTACTTTGGAAACATAGACTTTTGCAGTCGCATCTTGGTCGCGCCTATTTTGAACCGTACTTTTGTGGCTCCTTTTATAAAATGGGAGTAGTTTTTCATGGATTTCCAACCGACGTAGAAATTTTGAAACATGAATTTTTGAAAGTAACAAATATTAAAATCAGCATACAAAGAAATAAAACATGAAGTATTTCGATCTTGTGTACAGGGTGTCTCATTATATTTTTTTCCTCCCTTTTAGACCATTAATCATTGATATAGGAATATACAAGAAATTGTGTTCGAATTCGCGAAATTTTTACTTTTAAATTGCATCTTGACTTTATTCCTAATGCTTACCATATTTGACAGGCGCTCAAATTTATAGTTTTTGTAAATTGGATGGTCCTTGTATTATTTAATTATTAGATTGGGCTTGGAACATATTTTCCAAAAGTACCCGATATGCCGTAGTTAAGATCCATAGTTTCTAAGATATTAGCAATTATAACAGTACCGCTCTTGTGTTAATTTTAGTATCTTTATTTCAAATTATGTTAGTCCCCATATATCAACAGTGACTTTGTTGTCGTTACCGGCAAGGTCTGTAGAGGATAGGTTACCTGGTAACTTTCTGGCCAATCAGAGCCAGTGCTGAAGCGGGAAATGACGTCACCAGGAGTGCCCATTTAAATAAAAAGCATTTAATATAGTAGGAAAACTTCAAGTTTCTTGTGTTCCGTTATTGATTTAAATGTAAATGTGTCTTGTTATTTTTCTTAAAGTGTCTCTAATAGCAATATTCATAAAATACATCCAACTAACTCCAATATAAAACTTACCTTATACCAAATATCCCAAGGGCACAATATCTTGGGAAGCTTTTAGTCCGTTAAAATAACTACAAGTAGAATGTATAAGTAGACTAAAACAAGTATTTACAGTTTTTAAATAAATATAGTCCAAAAAAAACACCACGGTGTAAAAAATAAACCATCAAAGAATAAAAATACTTAAAAACACATGTAAACAAAGCGCTTTAATCAAATCGTGGCACTCCAAATGACGCGCTGTCACCTCCCACGCCGCTTCCGCTATGGAGTTACCAGGCAACCTATCCTCTACAGAGGTTACCGGTTTTCATTTTGAGCGTCATTTATATAAAAATAGTTATCATTGTCACTGTTTATACATGGGGACTAACATAGTTCGAAATAAGGACACTGAAATTAACACAAAAGTGGTAATGTTTATTTTTTATAATTTAAAAATTTATCGCTAATATTTCAGAAACTATTTATCAAAACTGCGACATATGGGTTTTTTTTGGAAAGTATATTCCAAGCGTAATCGATTAGTTAAATAATATAAGGAGCATCCAATTTACAAAAACTATAAATTTGAGCGCCTGTCAAATACGGTAAGCATCAGGAATAAAGTCAAGATGCAATTTGAAAGTAAAAATTTCGCGAATTCGAACACAATTTCTATTATATTCCTATATCAATTAATAATGGTCTAAAATGGTGGGAAAAATATAATGAGACACCCTGAACCTATAGTATTTATTTTCAGGTAGAACAGTTTCGCATTGAATCATCATCAGTATCTAATATATCCCACTTCTATATTTTCTTTCTTTTTACCCTGATTGAAAGACAATTTTACATGGACGATCCAACATTTAACAAATATTTCTTAATAGTAGAGTATGGGAAATAGGACAAACAATAAGTAAATTAAACTTACCAAAGTGCAATAATGCAAAGTTTTACTAAAAAACCATAAACAACAATTCCAAACCAGGGCAAGGGTGAAATTTAAGATCGAAAAATCATAAAAATAAAAGCTTTTTCTGCGTCGGCCCTGCCTCGGCCGTGACTCGAACCCGGAACCGTTGACTATGTACGCCAATTGGTAGGATGTTTCCGTGTTCGAGTCTCGGCCAAGGCACATAATTTTTTTTAATGATTTTTGTTATTTAATTGTAATTGCTTGGAAAAAAATACTATTTACTAAAATGCATAAAAAAATTAGTATATTATTTTATGTATATGATTACGTTCTTTTAGGCCCTGAATAAAACTTTCTAGAATAGACAACATGCTTGATCAGTTTCTAATAAAATAAATCACAATATTTATTTTGGTTTCTAATACAATACTTGCATACGTTCTTGTAACGTATTCTTCCCGGTAAGTGCATTTTCATCATTCACAACAACAAAAACTCATCAGAAACTCACAAATTCACAAAACCACGACCCTACAGAACACAGAACACCGGATAAAAAACCCGTCTAAACATTGTTGTTGTTAGAAATGAAAACAAATGACAATTTTATTGGCCTCACCCCAATAACTAAAGGGTAGTGGTATCATTCATGGCGTGGTCCTTACTACTGTAAAGAAGTTTTTATAGTGATGGAAGCTAGGGGCTAAGTGGTTCGTGGTGATACGTTGCCGCAACTTAGGCTCACTTTCAAGTAACCCTTTCGGCTATCAGAAAATATTGTTTGAGACGTCGTTTTTTTGTAAGATATAAAATTTGATATATATCTATTTTCGTGTTATGAGCCTATATTAAAGAGATATACTTTCTTGAAAAAAAAAATCATTGAAGCTTATCAAATGATCATATGAATGTATGACTGTAGGTATAAATGTACGGCAGTAGCTGTTTGCACCCTTAGGGTTCTAACCTGGCACCTAGGGACGCCTTTCTGGGCCTGTTGTGCACCACATACCTGCTGTGTTCGACTCAGATAATAATTCCTTAAATTATGGAAGATGAATGCCAAAACATGGGAATTCCGTTGGACGAAACCACCTTGTATACTTTATGTTTCGCCGATGATCAGATAGTAGTGGCTCAGGATTATGACGACCTCGAATATATGACACGAAAACTAATAGAAGAGTACAATAGTTGGGGACTAGAGGTTAATCTCAATAAGACTGAGTATATGTGTATCGGTGGAATGAAACAGGATCTAATCTTAAATACCGGGCAGCGAATTCAGTCCTGCGATGAGTATAAATACTTAGGTCTAAAAATTACAGCTGAAGGAACACTAGACAAAGCTATAAAAGATCGAAGCGTACAAGGAAGAAAAGCAATAACTTTATTAAATGGAATAATTTGGGACCAAAGTATATCAAAACATAACAAAAAGCTGATATATAACACCATTGTAAAAAGTATTATTACAAACGGCTCAGAAGTATGGCCAATCAAGGATAGAACAGAAAAAATGCTTTCCGCTACGGAGATGGACTATTGGAGAAGAGCAACAGGAAAATCAAAAAGAGAAAGAGTTACAAATCAAAGAATAAGAGAAATTATGACAGTGGGTGAACGTACTTTAGTGGATGATACAAGAACAAAACAACTGGTGTGATACGGACATGTGCAAAGAATGCATGATGCAAGACTACCTAAACAAATACTACAATGGAAACCAACTGGCCGAAGAAAACGATGACGGCCAAATAGAAGCTGGAGAGAAGGAATAGACAGTGAAATAAGAAGAAGAGGCCTAGATGATGAATTATGGGCAAACAGAAACGAGTGGAGATTGGGTATCGGAAGACGTAGAACGTTGTGAAACCGATAAATATATATATATATATATATATATATATATATATATATAAATATTGTTACGTCCCTACATTCTCTTCACATTAATACCAAATAAACATACCAAGAGCATTATCATTATTTGGATATTAAGTAAACGACTTTTGAAAGTAAACATTGGCTATAAAAGCGAACCTACTTTCTATTACATTCACTCTCAAAAATCAGTTCTTAGTTAGAAGTCATAGTAGTAAGATCAACCTACATTTAAGTCTTTAGTAGTAAACAAAGTTTTTTAAAAAAGTGATTTTCTGGTTGTGGTCATTTAACTGGCGCTGCGAACAGGATAGCTACAGCTCTTCTTTATTGGGATACCATTATAAGAGTTTGGTTCTCAAGCCTTTAGTAGCTATTCAAGTAAAAATTGGGTTTAAGTAAACGCAGTTGTAACAAATCCTCCTTTATTGGGTTACCATTGTGATGGATTCCATGCTGTTTGCACATTTCCTGAAGAAAATAAGAAGATTTTCCTCAACGAACCTGACGCACCAGAAAACACGAGAAAACAGCCTACGCTTACCTTTTGCGGAGAAACCTCTATCGGAAGCCCGTTGCTCTTCCTGTAAGTGTTTGCTAGTTTTTCATTAAAAAACTTCTTAGATTAAGTAACAAAAAAAAAATAATATAATAATCAAATAAAATAGCAATAATTAGATGAGCGAAGAAAAAATTGAAAATTTAACAAGTTTTTTAAATCAATTAAAATTAGAACAAAGCTCTGAAGATTCGAATCAATCACTTAAGAAAAACACAAAAATGGATGAATTTAAACTATTAGCCTCATATTTACCGACATTCGATGGGAAGCCGGAACATTTAGAAGCTTTTATATTAAAAATAGATAGGTTTTATAATAAGTTTAGGTTACAGTATTTAGAATTAACAGAAAATTGCTTTCTTCTTTCCAGACCAGATTTGACCACCTGGACTCAAATAAAAATGCACTACTCGCAAAATATGGAGATCCTATCTCATATCAGGTTCTAATGCAAGAAATTAATTACTTTACCAAAATGAAAAATGAAAGTGACACTGACTTTTTCGATAGGTTAAAATTATTTTTAAATCGTGTACATTTAAAAATTCACGCCGAAGTTCCTGACGCAAATATTAAACTTGCTTTTATTACTCAAACAAACTATCAAGCAGTAATTACTTTTATGGCTAATGCACCACCAAAGTTACAAAGTAATCTAATGCAACAAAAACCAAAAACATTAGATGAAGTTTACGCAATATTAACAGACTTTAACCTCCTCGAATCTCAATTAAGATTCACAAACCAACACTTACATACACCACAAACTAAAAATTATCAAAATATTATTCAATCCGCGAAATTAAATAGGTCACACAGATTTCCACAACATCAGCCCTCATTTTCCCAAAATCAACATTCATTTTCACAACAGCAGCCCTCATTTCAACCAAGACCTAATTTTGTACAACAACTAAATCCTAATATTAGACCTCAGCAATTTCCAGCCCAAAATAATGTTTGGAAATCTCAACCAATAGCTATTCAACCAAGACCATTACCTCCTAGGCAATTCCCTACTAATTATCAAGTTTTTGGAAAACCTCAAAATGTATTCCATCCCAAAAACTCCAATCAGGCTAGAGACCGATGTCCACATCAACTATTTTATCCTCTCGCCAACGTCAAATTCATAATATTGAAGTAGAAGATGAAAATCAAACTTTTCCAACTTGTCAAAATTTTGAAAACTATAATAATGACAATCAAATCTTTTCTCAAGAACTCCTTCATAACAGTTATTACCCTACACAGGAAGAATCAGAATCAGTTTTTAATGAAAATAATACACAATCAGAAGAATTACAAAATTTTCCAATACAGCCTCTAGAACCACCCTCGACTTAAATAACATCTGTCTTAAAACCGAACTGCCTACATTTATTCACCTCAAAAACAAATTACAATCTTAATAGACTCTGGAGCATCTGATTCAATAATAACACCAAAAATTGCAAACTTTTATAAAAATCAATTTTTTGAAGAACCCTTTCATGTAATAGCTTGCCAACAAAAATACCAGGCAAATAAAAATTTAAATTTACAACTTTTATCCGACTTTGGCATAAATAAAAATTTTTAAATGAGAATCTTAGACTGGCACAACAATTTTGACGCTCTTATAGGGACTAGCGATTTAGAAGAATTAAACGCTATAGTAAATTATAAAGAAAAAACTTTAACAATCAATAACATGAAAATTCCTTTTGCCAACGCATATAACCAACCTCTTCAAAATCCGATAAAAAGTAACAATAATTTATTAATTATCCCGGTCGACTATTATAATGGTGATGCAATATTACCATCCTTTCAGATCGATGATTACATTTTTCCCGACAGTCTCGTCAAAGTACAAAATGGACTTTGCTATCTACCAAAACCCCATCCCAAAGTTGAAATTAACTTTATGGAACGTGTTCATGTAATCCCACAAGAACATTTCGAACCTAAAAATCCGCCAAAATCTCTCCAAAAAAATGAAGTAGTTAATCAATTACGACTAAGCCACTTATCGGAATTAGAAAAAATCTATATAACAAAACTTTGCAAAGAATTTTATGACGTAATGTATTCAGAAAATTGCAATTTAACATTTACAAACAAAATTAAACATTCTATTAGAACAACCAAAGACCGTCCCATATATGTAAAATCTTTTAGACATCCACCTGCAATGAACGTAGAAATTCAAAAACAAATCCAAAAATTACTTGATAATAAAATCATAAGAGCCTCAATTTCCCCATACTCAGCCCCCGTTTGGTTCATACAATTAAATACACAAACAATAGAAGATAAATATCCCTTACCTCGAATCGACGAAATCCTCGATAACTTAGGAAAATGTAAATATTTTACAACCCTTGATTTAGCCCAAGGATTCCATCAGATAGAAGTTGACCCCCAATCTATAGAAAAAACTGCTTTTACCGCCATTTTTCAACGTATGATGGACGAAATATTACGCGACTACCTCTACAAATTTTGTTTTGTTTATATGGATGACGTGGTCATATTTTCTAAATCTCTCGAAGAACATTTAGTCCATTTAAGAAAAATTTTTCAAAAATTCAGAGAAGTTAATTTAAAAGTTCAGCTTGATAAATCTGAATTTTTACAACAAGAAGTTCAATTCTTAGGACACATAATAACACCCGAAGGTATAAAACCAAACCCAAATAAAATCGAAGCAATAATTAAATACCCCTTACCTAAAACAAGAACGGAAATTAAATCTTTTCTCGGATTAATTGGCTATTATCGAAAATTTATTAGTAATTTTGCAAAAATAACGATACCTTTTACAAAATGCTTAAGAAAAGATCAAAAAATTAATCTAAATGACCCTCAGTATTTAGACGCTTTCGAGAAATGCAAAGAACTAATTACAAATTTACCCATACTACAGTACCCCGACTACTCAAAACCATTTAAATTGACAACTGATGCTTCCAATGTTGCCATAGGTAGCGTCTTATCTCAAAACGACAAACCAATTGCATACTATTCTCGAACACTTAATACAGCCGAACGCAATTATTCTACTATTGAGAAGGAACTTTTAGCCATTGTTGACTCTACAAAACACTTTCGACCCTATCTTTACGGCCAAAAATTCCTTGTTGAAACGGATCATAATCCCCTTGTATGGCTTTCAAAAATAAAAGAACCGAATTCGCGTTTAATGAGATGGAAATTAAAATTAGAAGAATTTAATTTCGAAATCAAATATAAAAAAGGAAAAGAAAATTATGTTGCCGACGCCCTTTCTAGAATCGAAATAAATAATGATGAAGTCGAATCTATTGCCCCCACCGTAGGTGACGATGTTGCCAATACATATGATTTTACGTCTCCTGACTTTTACGAGGACAATCAATCAGATATAACGGTCCACTCAAATAAAAATAATGACGGAAAGTATTTACCAATTTCCGAAAACCCTTTAAATTTTGCACAAAATCGCTTAGTCATTGACTATGGAAGAAACTATTCTTGTACCTATTTAAAACCATTTAATAAAAATTATTATTCTTGCCGTGTAGAAAAAAGTAAAGAATTAGAACAATTAAATAAAATTTTATTGGAAGTTATACGACCAGACACGACATTTACAGTTTACATCCCAAAAGAAGAGTTAAAACAAAAATTCGACTATGTCATAAACTCTACACTAAACAGCACAGCTAAATTAATTTTTTCTAATAAATACCTTGAAGATGTTACTAACGAAGATCGACAAAAATTAATAATCGAAAACTACCACACAAAAAATCATAACGGAATAAACGAAACATATCAATCCTTAAAAGAAAAAGGCACATAACCTATGCGTGACACACTACAAGATTTTATTAATCAATGCGATCTTTGCCTACAAACCAAATACGAGAAAAACTCTTATCACATAAACTATCAGGGACCTCTTTTAAGTGAAAAACCATTCAAAACTCTTTTCTTAGACACTTTCTCGACCCAAAATTGTATATTTTTAACCATAATCGATTCCTTTTCAAAATACGCACAGGCTTACCATATTCAAGATAAAAATGGCGTAACCATATTAAATAAGTTAAGACACTATTTTTCACACCACAATACTCCAGAAAAAATAGTACTGGATTCAGGAGTCGAATTCAAGAATAAAACTATACAAAAATATTGTAAACTTTTTAACATTGAAACACACTATACTACCCCTTATAACCCTACATCAAATAGCATAATCGAAAGATTACATTCTACTTTAGTTGAAAAATTAAGAATATTAAAATTGCAAAATCCTTATGAATCTATTCCCAATCTAATGACATCCGCTATATTGATTTATAATCAGAGTAAACAGTCGACTACTGGTTTCACACCTTTTAATCTTATTTACGGCCCTTATATGAACGAACCCATAATTAACCATGACTTAACTGTTTACGAACAATACAATGAGAAACGCAAAAATGAAGTCTTACCCTTTTTAAATGAAGTTTATCAAAACACGCTTCAAAAACAACAACAAAACACGGAGAAAGGAAACAAGAAAACGACTGAAAACCCAAAAATATCTGAAGAACAAATCATTTACAAAAGTCAAACCAAGTAAAATTTGCCCAAAATATATTCCTCTGAAAATTACAAAAATCAAAGATAACACCTTAACTGGAACAACACGAAATAGAAAACAAACAAAAATACATGTCATGAAGGTCTGATGAAGACAAAAACCATTGTCGAAACGTTACCGATGGATTAAAACGTATATTTACCAGAACAACAGTGTCCTTATTCCCACTAAATTTACCTATAGTTGCATTGCAAGGACGTGATAAGTTTACCAAATACATGTTAGGAATGTTAAAAGAGTAAGAAAAAGAAATCTAAAAAAATATATTTTTTTACAGGAGCCTCCTGACCCTCCTGACGATCCCCAACCAGGCCCTTCAGATTTATGAAATACCTGCCACAGGGTATTACAATGAAAAAATAGGTCAAGCTCTTATTTTTGATTATAATCACAAAATATTTATTCATTTTAATCTTACGCAAATCAGATCTACTTTAGCTCAATTAACTGTAACGAATCAAATAATTCTTCAATCAGTCATATCTCAAAAACTAAACAATAAGATTTTTCAAAATACATTGGATCATCTTAACAATCTCCTGGACGATAACTATGACATGTACTCACGTATAACATCAATTAACAACAATGAAAGATATAAAAGAGGACTCTTTAATCTTATTGGTACCGGTATAAAATTTATTACAGGTAACTTAGACAATAACGATATCGGATTGATCAACAAAAATATTAACATTTTAAAAGGAAATGAACACAAGATACTTCAGAAAATTAACGATTTTTCATATTTTGCAGGAAACATTACCCAAACACTCAATCACGCTATACAATCAATTAAGACAAACACTATCCGTATACATAACGAATTTGAGTTAATCAAAACAGAAATTCAATTACTATTTAGTCTATTTAATTAACAAACACAATTAGAAAAATTGCATAACTATTTAGAAAAAATATTGCAAACTATTTCTTTTGCCCATTTAGAAACCGTTAATCTCGACTTATTTTCAAAACACCAAATTAATGAAATTTGGTTATTTTTACAACAACATTATGATGATGAAACTTTATGGTCCTTACAGCATCTATCAGAGCTAATCTTAATATGTAAAGCTGGAATTGTATTTTATAATAATATGATTATATTAGTCCTTAAGATACCTATTTTTACGAACCAAAAATGTAATTTAGAATTTATTTACCCTTTGCCAAATGAGCAAAATCAAATGTATCGAAATTTCAAGAAAATGGATTTGCTATTCAAATATACAAACAAAATGAACTCTTAAAAATTGCACATCAGTCCAAGTTCAAAATAATTTTGAAATTTCCCTTTTAACCTTTAAGAACAACCTTTTATTATGTTCTAAAGAAAATCACGAAGTTTTTGAAAATTGCGATCAATTTAAAAAATTTTAAATACCTAAATGCACTCTGGTAAATAGTCCTTGCGAAATTATTTATCAAAATCAAAAATACTTGACGGACGAAAATAATATTGATTTTAGTCAAACTTTTAATGGTACTATTTTACCTATTAATTATACTATCAATTTAAAATTAGCATACATTAAAAATCCGGAACTTTTTTCACGAGATATAAGCGAACCTATTTTTCTTGAAAATATTTCTACTCATCATTATTCGTATGTAGTTATTACTTCTTTACTAGTTATTATAAGCATTTGTATAATTTGTAGTATACTTTTAATTAGGAAAAGGATGTATGCAAAACTTTCGCTGTTGAAAATTTTGTCACTTTTGCAAAAGTTAAGAAATATGTTCATGAGGACATGAAACATCTTGGGGAAGGAGATGTTACGTCCGGTTTCTCTTCACATTAATACTAAATAAACATACCAAGAGCATTATCATTATTTGGATATTAAGTAAACGACTTTTGAAAGTAAACATTGGCTATAAAAGCGAACTTACTTTCTATCACATTCATCTCAAAAATCAGTTCTTAGAAGTCATAGTAGTAAGATCAACCTAGCTTTAAGTCTTTAGTAGTAAATAAAGTTTTTTAAAAAAGTGATTTTCTGGTTGTGATCATTTAACTATATATAGTATTCCATAACGAGCTGATTAGATTTTGGTCGAAATTCATCAATGCTAATGACAGTTTTTTGACAGTTATAAAACATAAAAAATGCTAACTTTTTAACAGAGCGTCGCATCAATATGCGTTTCCGGAATATTATAGCGCACATTTTTCTCAAAAATGTATGTTATAACAATAAGCTTAGTAGGAGCTTTCGTTTTAGAGATATTTACAAAAAACTGTTTTTAAGGTTCATATAGCATGGAGTTTACTTGGAGTATGCTAATGGGTTAGGAAGGCATCAGATTCATCATGGATCCATTTTTTTTTGTTTACATACTGGTCAAGGCTCGTCCGTTACCAGACTATCCATTTACCCAAATTAAAAACCATTTGTTCGAGTCAACTGTCCATTATAAAAACAAACCTCAAAAACCACAACAAAAAAAATCAATCAGCTACCAGAAACCAGCTCAATTTTACAGGCGCGTTGCATCGCAGTTAAATATTAGTCCTCAACCAGTAAATTCTCGCACTAAAATTTAATCGAATTATGGTCCTTAATTTACAGAAATCATTATTTATTTTAAACGGAGAGCTATAATTAGTTTATGTTATTTTATTTAAAAATTTTTAGGTTACAAACAGAATCCGGTTCCTTTTTTAATGACTGTATGGTCATTTTCAAAATATAGCTTCCAGGTATTAATTTTTTTTAAAACCTCCTCGGAAGGCCTATTGAGACACTGCCGCCTCAGGCAGTGGTTAAGTAGGTATATAATTTTTTCCCCTACCTTTATTCTGCGCCCGCTTAACAGACTGGCAAAAAACCTGACCAAACGCACCCTAATAAAGATAACAGCGTAACATAGGGCTGCAGCGCCCGCGCAAAATGAAGGTAAGGGTAAGAGACTAGCAAAAAACCTGAACAAAAGCACTTTATTTCTTATAGGAGATTTTACCTTCATTTCCAAAAATGTGTCAATATCATTCAAGTTTTATGTAAAAATTATTCGAGTAAGTTTTAAACAATAGTTCGCACAATTTTAATCCATGCATGTGTTTTTATTAATATAGGTAGGTCAAGGCATCTTTTTAGACTATATTGTGTATCCATTTGGATACGCAGACCTTCAGATTGGATACCCAGTAAACAGGAAATGGATACCCACTTTTGGGCCTTTGCCTTTTATAAAATATAATTAAAATATGGTGCATAAAATACCGGGTGTAATTTAAATGATGAACCAATCTTTAAGATGTAACGTGTTATTTTTACGCCTAAGGTATACATTACCTATTTGTCTTATTTCTGTAAATAACCAATACTATTCGACTCGTTTTTCCTATACAACGCGCAGCCAACGATAAAGACCGGCCACGGCGCGTTATATGCAAGTCGGCGGTCACGTGATCCTAGGAGTTCCAGGATTCTTATTGTATTGCTTAATATATTATGTGTTTTTACACAAATTAAATAAATTGACAAAATTTTTTTGTTCTCATATAGGCATAAATTGAAAAAATATTTTGTTATTGTGATGTGTATTAGCAGACACTAAATCATTGTGCTTTTTAATAAAATTATTTAAAAAAACTTTACATGCCATTAAACTAATTTTTTCAAGCTTTGACAATAGTTTTTCTCCACAAAAACACTCGCTAGAGTTATCTGAAGCAAATTTTTTCAATATAAAACATTTCACAATAACTTATTAAAAAGAAACAAGTGATTTTGTGAATAAGTGAGATGGTTTTCATATTCAATGAACTGAATGTAGTGGTCGTCAATAATTTTTTGAAAAATTACCCAGCACAAAGTTTAATATATATTTCATTAATGTGTAAGTTAACTACCAACTCATGTTTTTTTAAAAGCTGTATCTTACTTTTTAAATATTTCACACTACAAGAGAGATTACTATCTGTTAACAATATTTTACAAATCAGTTTTTTAATATTGCGAGGGTGCGGAAGACATATTACCATAGAATTGTAAATTGACGTGTATGCACTGGATGACTGGATAAACAAAGATGAAGCCAACATTAAAGTTTATCCACCATATCTTCGATTCTCAGGTTACCTTTTCAAGAGACCTAATTGTTCATTAAGAAATGACAATTGAATACATTTTTCACTCTTACTATCGAAAATGTCACTAAGAATGTCTATTACTTGATCAATCTTATCCAAGATCTTATCTTTTACCATTTCTTTCCCGTTTGAAACTTTCATTTCAATAAACTGCATTAGCACTTCAAGTGTATCGGTGCAGTCCAAAAGTAAAACTCCTGCTTTTTTGGCAGTTTGTTTTTTGGAATGGACACATTGTTAACATTCACAAAAAATGACAAATCTCCCTCAACAACTAGAGATGCTAATAGTGATGGATTGTTTTTCAAAAATGTCATCAGGCACAGGCAGACTGTGTCACGTTTTTGGGTTAAAATCCAATTTTTGTTTATTTTAGTATTAGAACAATAAAATTTTGAAATGTTGTCAATATTTGATAAAACTTTTGATTTCTTGTATTGCAGTTTCCATTTGTTCAGCTTATTAGACAGTAGATACAGGTTATCTACTTAGTTATTTCGGGACATTTTCAAAAATGGTAGATACAGCATTTTCTGTTAATTTAGGTTTTTGTCTCCATTTTTTAGCTCTCCATTTAAAACACACTTATCAAACCAAATAACCTGCTCGTTAGGAAATTGTTTGATGCAAACTTGTGGACGTTTTAAATTACTTAAATCATTAGGAATTTTTCGCAACCAAATTTCATGCACTTGTTTATCCACTGGCAAATTAAAAGTTGACACATATTAGGTTTCAGTTTTATAGTTGAACCAACAAGGAACAACACTAATTATACGTTCGCGGCATTGTTTATCTTATAGGTATTTTCTTTGTAATTTACTCATTAGCCATTAATTATTTTAACGTAGCCCACTACAGTATTTTTCGTGGGCTGCGTTATTTTAATAACTTTGATAAAATTCACATAAAATTCGTGCCCGAATTAAAAAAAAATCGACGTAAACAAACATTCCAAAACTGATATTTCTTGTAAACGCAAGGTAAAGGTGTGACGTCATAACCACAATTTTGCGGCATAATTAAGTTAAATTTTACTGTACAATTGAAAGGTGCCTTGCTATTTTGGCCCTGACTTGTTTCCATCTATTTCATTTATTTTTTTTTTTTTGGTATTAAAGCCTTTAAAATAAACAATATGAACTAAAATTTTCGCATTATTTGTACAACCCAATACACCAACTTTTCGGAGACAAAAGAGAGATAAGGTGAAAGGAAATGAGGTTATATTTTTAGTTTTTTAATAACATGGTTCAACCTCATGGAGTAGATCTCGGACTGGGTTGCTGTCTGTCTCATTCTCTTCAACGTAGAATGATGACAGCAGATTATATGATGAATGGAATTTGGAAGTGTATTTTGTTTTGAAAAACTATTAAAGTAGCTAATTGAGTCTCCCACTACTGACTCAAATGTAAGTACACCATGATAGACTTTACACACCTGTCGGAGATGTCTGTCTACCTATAAATTGTTCTATATTTGTGTCATTTTGACCAGCGGGTTGAAAATAAATAGGTCCATGACTTAATTTATTTTTAACTCCAGGTTAAAGATTCATTCAGAACCTTTTAAGATTTTATTTTATTATGAGTCAATTTTTCTTGTTTTTTTTAATTACACAAATAATCTGGAATACTCGGAAGTAAGTAGAGTTTCATGGTTTAGCTACAAAATTTGAGTTGAACTGTATTTCATTTAAGATCCTTTTGTAAGACATTGGTATTAAACACATGTGGCGCTTAAATTTTTCTTATTTCTGAACCCCCCCTTCTCCACTGTATAAACGTTATCGATCATGCCAATGTTTATCCTAGCTGGAAAATACAGTTCTGGTTCCAGATATTTGTTTAATTACACATAATTACTTGAGTAATTACTTAAAAGTTTAAGTGTCGGAAATGTCGACCAACGTGTTTTTTTTTAAGCGTCGCAATGTGTTCCTGGTCATTATACACTGTCTAGGTTAATAATGGCTGATTCGGTTTTGCTGGGTCCACTTTTAGGAACAGCATCTCTCATACACCAACAAAATCTGCAATTTTAATTTTTTTTGCATATTTTACCAAATAAATATATTTGATAATGCCCTTGTTGGTTAGGGCTTTACTAGTTTTTTGAACTTGACAAATAAAGTCCTAATCCAGTTCGATATGGTGTTAAATACAAACCCGCCCCTATTTTACTCTTTACAAGTAGTTGGGGGTTTTAGCAGTAACCACACTATTTTTATGATGATTAACGGTTTTTATGGCTTTAACTATGTCAGCGGCGCCACCTGCTGATGAGCCAAGGGCTGATAACCCAGCAAAAATAGGTATAAGAGG
The DNA here is from genome assembly GCA_963576565.1 of Aspidapion aeneum. Taxonomy (NCBI): domain Eukaryota; kingdom Metazoa; phylum Arthropoda; class Insecta; order Coleoptera; family Brentidae; genus Aspidapion; species Aspidapion aeneum. The sequence continues at coordinate 114,404,292 of OY755040.1, forward strand.
TAAAATAGCACCAATTTTTGGAATGAGGATTACTCTTGGGGTTTTAATCTTCTTTCTTCCCCCAGAATCTTATGTTTATGGGCTGCTGTCAAAGCAAAATTTTTGAAATATCGTGAAATTTCCCCTTATTTTCATTTTAAATTAAATCGATTTTATTTTGGTCTGAACTTTTCTAGTTATCGCAGATCCAAAAGACATTTTTCCTCTTTTGGATTTTGTCTTTTTTAACCCCATTCCAAATTTTTGTTTAATTTTCATTGCGTTTGTAACAAAGTATGCAGCAGCCTTTTGTTTTATTCCGGCGTCTTTTGATTTTACAACTTTCCATGCGCTTTCTTCTAGCTCACGATCAGCTTTGTGTTTTTTTCTAAATTATCCAAATTTATAGAGTAACTAATGTCGTGTTTTTTGCAAGCTTTATCTAATACATTTATTTCTGGATCTCCTCACGTTAATCTTTTGGCAAGTTTAGTCCCCGGACCACAGTACTGATAACCAGGGATGTGCAATTCTACAGGAAGCTTATTCAAAACTGATTTAAATATACCTCGCCCCACTTTTGTTGAACAACTTTTTCGCTTGACAGATGACATTGAACTGATTTTGATATAAATACAAGTCTGCTTAAATACTAAAAGACAGTTCATGCAAAAATGCGCATAGTGCAACAACAAGACAGAATCTTAGTTATTGATTGGGATAAAAAAACGGGTACTGATATTACGTATCAGCGCCATAGATCTTGACTACCCGATTCCATACGTGGATTAATAATTGGACCATCAAACTGTGGCAAAACCAATGTGCTTCTCACATTTCTTGCACACCCGCTAGGCCTAAAATTTGAAAATGTCTATATATTGTGTCAACCGAAATATGAAACTCTAAAATAAATTTTCTCACCCATCAAAGAACTTGGATACTACACATTTGATGACACATTCAGCGTTATACCACCATCAGATGCAAAACCAAATTCAGTATTTATTTTCGATGACGTTATTTGCGATAGTCGGAGTGTAATAAGATCATATTACAGTATGGGAAGACATAAAAATATAGATTGTTTTTACCTAGCACAGACCTACTCTAGAGTACCAAAACAACTAGTTCGAGATAATTCAAATTTCATAATAGTATTTAAACAAGATGAGATGAACTTGCGTCATATTTTTTCAGATCATGTTTCTCCAGACTTTACTTTTACTCAATTTCAAGAAATCTGTAGAAAATGTTGAAAAGATAAATATGGCTTTTTAGTCATTGATAAAGATGCAGATTTAAACAATGGCAGATATAGAAAAGAATTTGATAGTTATGTATATGTTTAACAAATATGCAGAAATAATTTTAGTTGCTTTTAGAATGATCAACTGCAAGCATCTTATCGTTAAATATGTCAAATACTGAAATAAGTTTAAAACGTGATTTGGTGGCTATGACAGATGCAGTAAGAAGAAAATTTAAATTTTTAAGAAAAGAACAAGCTCAAAATTACACAAGTCTTAAAAAACTTTATGAACCCAAATCAAAACCACTGTCGAAAATTTCTGAAAATGTTACAAATGCGGCAATCATAAAAAGGACAAATACTACGTTAGCATCACCTTGTACGGCTATTGGGGCAAAAAATGCAGAGATCGTTAGACTTGGCGACTTGAAAGAAGAAGATGATGGTTGAAATAAATCTTTTAATGCTCCTTACTCGCCAGTTTCACCACCATTGACGGAAACATCAGTATCTTCTTACTCTAATCAAACTCCAAAGTCATTAACTGCGAATGAATTATCGGGGGATAATAATTTAACACCGGATCTATCCAAAAATAGTACCAACCAACAAGCTATGGACGAATTGTGGAGAAAAGATATGGAGGAAGATTTGAATCCTATATCTGCAATGTACATGGAGGGTCTTAAATCAAACCCATCTAACTATGATACCATATATGGTGTTAGATATAATTCTAGTAATGGTAATTTTTAGATGGGTAATGCCTTGATAAAATTCCCAGATGGACTAATAACTCTTCGTCATAAAAAAGATATGATTGGGGCATTTCTAGCTCATCGTGAATTATACGATTTGTTATTTAAAAAAAAACCAAGAGTATCAAAGATTGCAGACATTCACCCAAAAGCACTCAACGGTTACAAGCAAATACTTAATTTGTCAAAAGCCTGTTACAACCAGTATAATGAGATCTGTGAAATAAATACCAGCCGATCTGCAAAATTTGAAAATTTTATAAAACCACTTCTAACACCGAAACATGATAGGCATAAACAAGGTTCTGGTATAATCAAAAGTAAAATTTCAAATCTCAAAGAGTTCAATAATAACAAAGATAACTATGTATACTGGAATACTGCAAAAGAATTAGTTGGTCGTTTGCCATTATTATGGAGCTCAAAATTGGCTGAAGATACTGGGCATGATAATGAAATTTTGTCTATAATTGAAGAACTAAAAGAAGAAGGGGTAAAATATTAGGGTGCATTAGGCCTCATAAGGTATTTCTACAATAACACATGTCGTTAAGTTAATATCTGACATGGAAGGCGCAAACGACACAACTGACAAATTTGGTCGTGTCAAAAAAACTTCAAAAATAACATATATAAAGGGCGTGCGAGGCAACGGTTTTAAGTTGACTGCTAAAAATCACTTTGATATTGATAATAAACGTTTATGTAACATAGCAGATGCAATAGATCATAAAGACGCTATCACTCAGGACTTTTTGGAAAATCGTTTACTAAAATTAGTTGAAGAACTAAGGCTCGCTATAACAGAATCTGGTATTGCTGTAAAAACCAACTTAGAAATCTACACTAGTGAAAAACCGAGTGAAAAACTTAAAACTCAGCAATCGACAAGTTGTAATTATTGTTAAATTTACATGCGAGATTGAGTACCATAGAAAGAAAAGTTTTAAAACATCAGCCACCTGAACCTTCTTGGGAGCCAATATCTTGGTCAGATGGACGCATAGAATATCACACATCCATTCAAAAATAAATAAATAATTTAAAAGATGACTAGTGAGCAAAAACTTCAAGTGGTAAATGAGCTACATATGTGGCCTATTAAAATGCGCTGGATGACATTTGTGGTAGCTTAAAGACGTTGCCGCCATTTTGTGACACTATAATTAGAATAATAACAATTTGCCAATTTGTGACACAAAAAACCCACTGAATAATTAAACAAATATCTGGAAGCAGAACTGTATTTTCCAGCTAGGTAAAACATTGATATGCCCGGTAACTTTTAAACAGTGGAGAAGGGGGGGGGGTTCAGAAATAAGAAAATTTTACGTGCGCCACAGTCTTTTAATATCAATGTTTTACAAAGAAGATCTTGATTAAAATACAGTTCAACCCAAACGTTGTAGCCAAACAATGAAATTCTACCTACTTCCGAGGCTTCCAGAGTATTTGTTTAATTAAAAAAAACCAAAAAAAAATTGACCAATAGACAAAATAAAATTCTACAAGATTGAATTAAGATGACAAAACTAGAAGCACTTTACAGGTAGATGGACTCAACAGGCCATAGTGTACCTACATCTGAGTCAGTAGTGTGAGACTCAGTTGTATAAATGATTGTTAAAAAAAAATATATATATACTTCCAAAATTATTCCGTCATAGGGGAGATCTGGACCAAATATCTGCTGTCATCATTCTACGTTAGGTAGAATGAGACAGACAGCAACCCAGTCCGAGATCCACCCCATGAGGTAAAACAGTGCAAAGAAAACCGCAAAAAAAAATATTCTCATCTCTCTTTTGTCTCCGCAAAGTTGGTCATTATTATACAAATAACACCAAAATTTAGTTCATCTTGTTCATTTTAATGGCAAAGTTGGATAAAATACCAAAAACATAAAAATAGATAAATAAAGGAAATGGATGTAAACAAGTTAGGGGCAGAATAACACTCGATAGCAATTTGACAGTAGAACTTAACTTAATTAAGCCGCAAAATTGTGGTCATGACGTCATACCTTTATCTTGCGTTCACAAGAAGTGTTAAAATTATATTGAAAAGTTATCTGGAAAGATAATGTCTAAATTATACTGAAAATTATATGAAAAGATTGTCCAAATTATATTGAAAAAATTATATGAAATGGTTATGTCTAAAGGCTTGCTCCTACCTTGGTCCTGCAATTATTTAATTGTTAGTTTGGTGTTTTATTAAACCTGGAAGTGGTGTTGTTCTCCTCCTGCTACTCCTGTCCTGGTTTGTTCGCGCCTCCCCTACTGCCCGCTTAGCACATCACGCTAGGGCAGCACATGGCGGTCAAAATGTTGTTGGTTCCTTGCCCCGAGCGTAAAAACCCTGTGGAAAATGAAATGTTTCAGTTTCCTGGAATTCGTCAATTTTGCACGAAGTTCCCCTACACCGAGTAACTTAAATCGAGAACCCCATGTCGACTCAATAAAATAAAGCAGATTTAAACAGATGAACTAAAATAACCCTAACGTACCTTTCCCAGGGTTACAACTGGCTCGTCGATGGAACAGAACCTCGTTCCACCAGCACAACTGTCCCGTCGATGGAATGGACGGTGCTGTAACCAAAGGAGAAAACAATATATAGTTTTTATCCAACACGTGGTTAAAAGAAAAATATAAAAACGCCAAAAATTCCCCACGTCTTTTGTCAAAAAAAGTACATTTCAAACGAAAAATAATTACAATTTGGGAGGCAAATATTATCTTGAAGAGTCATCAAAAAATAGAAAAAATGAAAAAAATAAAATCGAACTTACCACTGCTCTTTCCCGTACAAATGGCGTAGGCCGACTTAAATCCCCCTCAAAAGGGTGCGAGCGTCACTCTAGATTTCGCCTAAACACGACGGACTCACTCTTCACAGTCTCTGGGACAGAACCTGCAGTTTTTGCAGTGTCACTAACCAAAAACAATGCCGATCCCAGAGACCTGTTGCCGACCCAGCCAAAATTCGTTAGCAAAGAGACCAGGCACTTTGTCGAGAACACAAAAATAATGAAGCCACCGGAAACCGTTCATAGACTTGGTGGGGACGGTAAAACGCAATACCAACCTAATTTTCCCGGTTAAATTCAAATAAAGGATGCAAACCTATTTATAAAAAAAAACTTTTTCGCCAAAAAATCTCTAACTTCGGTTGCAAGACTGGAAGAAAAAACCCGCGGTTTTCAAACTAACCAATGAGGAAACACAACAATAGTCCCGTACCGGTATATAGGGGGCAGCACCGACCAAGGGGATATTGAAAATAGGTAAAACGCGCATTGAGGTGTTGTCGGATCTATTTCCACGGTTGGAATTTTTATAACAAGGACGTCGAGACACCCTCCATACATAGACCGAACATTTGCCTACCGGACCCCTGCCAACATAGCAAGTAGGAGGAAAATAACCAGCCGGACTATAAGAAGCTCAGCATTGAAACCATCAACTGTAAAATCAATTACTGGAGATCAGAGCTTGCATCAAACCCAGGAATATTCGAACACTCAACCAATTCCCATATGAGTTAAGCTATACTGAGTGTAGAATTTAGTTGTATTTTAGTTACAGTTTTAGTCAAAAGTTTCCTTTGCTCTTTATATATGTTTTCTCTTTCATATGGTTTGACGCCATTTTTGTAAAACATTTCTACATTAATAAAGTTGTTTCTGAACTTGAACCTAAAATACACATTGAACTACTGCTCAAACTCGGCACAAGAGTGTTCAGATGTTAAGTTTGCTCACCACTAGCTAGCCCTACACAACCTTCAATCCGACTAACTGAGCTAGTTATTAACTTTACATAACTATGATTATACATAAATTTATATAATATAAAAATACGATTTTGTTTACTCTTTTAGTCCTGGTTTTTATTCCTCGTTTATCTTCCATTTACGAAAGTGCATAACTCGTACTTATTTTATCTTCTCCTTATCAAATTAATAAAGATATCAAAGTGGGCGGAGCCTCGGTTGTTACTGGTCAAACCGTGGACCTAAATATGTTTTCGTGCTATCACAACTAGCTATGAGGTTCGGATTGTCCCAATATCCTCGAAAATAAACGTAAGGGAATGAAATGTTCATCTAAATGTTTCCTTCCTGTTACTGAAACCATTTGTGATGCGGCAACGCCGCCATTCCCCAGCAGAATCGCTGTTAATTGTCATGACCGTCAACGAAAACTATGAAATTTCACAGATAAACAAAACAATCAAAAAGTTTTTATGTGATATTCCCGAAACCTGTGATCCCGAATTCCAACCACGATGTCCAGATAATACGGTATGCGTAGTGTCCACAGTAATTCGATGGAATGTCTCCTTTATAAGGTAACTTTTTGGACACTATATAACCTCCAAACCTAGCTCTATAAAATACCCTTAATTTGTATACAGAAAGACGAGTCGAAGAGCCTTGATTATCCACCTAAACAAACAAATATGTAACGTTGCCTTAAACTTAAAAATGACACGTTACACATAAACCAGCAAGAAAAAATTTCATCCGAAGAAAAAGTTTAATAAAAGTTTTTAGGAATTTATGGCAGATTGATTTGGCTGAAGTGCAGCAATTCTAGAAATATAATCTTGGATATAGATACATTTTTAGTATGTATAAATTGCTTTTTAAAATTTGTCTGGGCTAGACCAATAAAAAATAAAACTGGACTTGAAATGTGTGTTTCAATGATGGAGGTTTTTTAACAAGCCGATTATTATCCCCACAACATACAATCTGACCAAGGAACAGAATTTTTTAATAAACATTTCCAAGCACTTATGAAGAAGAACTCAATCAACCACCACCATACTTACAGTGTCAAGAAGGCTGCTATTGTGGAAAGGGTAATCAGAACTTTAAAAACAAATCTTTATAAAGAGTTCTCTGCATTAGGGAGCTATAAGTTGACTCATATTTTGCAAGATGTTAAAAAATACAACAACACATTTCCCAGAACTATTAGGATGAGACCTATTGACGTTAAGCCACGTACTCCAATTACAGAATTTGAAAATATTAAAATAGCATCTAAAATATTCAAGTTTAAATTGGACGAAATTGCAGGAATTAGTAAATACAAGTCACTATTTGAAAAAGGGTATACACCATCTTGGTCAACGGAACAATTTAATATTATTAAAAAGAATATGAGAAATCCACCAACCTACCAGTTAGAAAGTATTGATGGTGAGCCCATACGAGGTGCTTTTTATGAATAGGAATTTCAAAAAACTAACACACCTGAAATTTATTTATTTGGTAGAAAAAATTTTGAAGAAGAAAATAAATAATAATAACAAGGAGCAGTATTTTGTTAAATGGTTGGGGTTCTCCGAAAAATTTAATTCTTGGATACCCAAGTCTGATGTTGTATGAATGTATTTTTTATTTATTGTAATTTATTATCATAGTTAATCAAACTCATTTAATTTATAAATATGTATTGCGTTTTTCACCTAAGTTAAATAAATCAAAATGGTTTGCAAAAAATGTGTGTTTATTATTTATATTATATACTATTAATTCTACAACATTGTTTATTATTATTTACAATCAATGATAAAAAATGCTATCTTTCTAAATCATCTTTCATCTAATAAAAGTTCTTTGCCGTAAATTTTAATAATATAATGCTTGTTGTGTGGCTGGGATCGGTCTTTAAAAACAACTGGCTTGATTTGGGCTCAAGGCCATTTATCCTCGAGGTCAATAATACCTTTCAGACTATTTGCACCTGCATACAAAGCATAATGAATGAACACCTGCTGTAATTAGTAACAAGATAATGCGATCTTTACTTAAACTTGTCTTGACTTGCTTGGTAATAAATTTGAGCTCAAGGCCATTCATTGTCGAGGTCAAAATAACACCCTTTGTTGTGAAATTTATACAATCTTGACCCATAAATCTGTAAAGAATGGCCAGCCTTAAAGCATTGATTTGAATTCAAGGCCATTTATTCTCGAGGTCAATAATACCTTTTAGTCTATTTGCACCTGCATACAAAAGACAAAGATCCACATAACTTTACAATTTCATATCAAAGCCAAAAAGACCACCCCACGCTGTTCACCTCCACATACAAAAGACAAAGACTCGCTCACACCTGCACACAAAAGACAATGGCCTTCGCAACTATGCGATATCATATCAAAGTCAAAAGACCACCCACAGTGTTCGCCTCTATACACAAAAGATAATGAGCTTTACAACTATGCGATATCATATTAAGGCCAAAAAGACGACCCACACTATTCGGCTATTGTCAAAAAGACAAAGACTCACTCACACCTGCACACAAAAGACAAAGGCTCACATAACTAGTACATTGTCATATCAAGGTCAAAAAAGCACTTAGACATTGGCCTATGCTCTAAAAGATTACCCACACTATTCGGCTATTATCAAAAAGACAATGAGCGACTCGCACCTGCACACAAAAGACAAAGGCTCTGTTTCTCAGAATTACCACCACATTTTGAGCCAGAACGTATATATATCTACTACTACTGCAGACTGCTGCTTGTCTATTATTACTTAAATTTTTTTTAAGCAAAAAATATTTTAAAATTAATTTAGTTTATACCATAGAGGGATATATACAGTTCATATCATTATTTTTCAGACAACTTTTTACAACTTTTTTTCGTTGACTTATGCTATTTGTTATGGTAAACAGCTGATAACTGTCAAAAAGTTATTTCAAAAATTATGATCATTATGATCTATGATTTATACTAGAGGCCCTCGATACATTTGACACTTGTTTTACACAAACAAGTGTCAAATGTATCGAGGGCCTCTAATTTATACTAAACTCGTTTTTAGCGATTTCAAAAAAACTGAGAATTTTGACTTATGTCACTTTTGTCGCAGGGGTGCGATACAATTGGGTGCGATATATATATATATATATATTTATATATATATATATATATATATATATATATATATATATATATATTGATAATTTTGTAATGAAGTCATAAATAGATCAGCTGATGCGTTGACATATCGTGGATTACAAACAAAGCATTGTTTACATTAAAACGCATGAAAAAACGTAGTTATGTATTAATTTTTTTGAAAAATGCCCACTTTTTGTGCCGTTGTGGATTGCTTAAAGTAAAGTTAATTAATTTAATAACCGTGACTCTTTCGCCGACACTACTCATTGGGCGTCGACAGGTGAAATACCACCATGCCAGAACTGAGTAGCGCTAAGTGGTATCACCACGTTCTGCTACTGCGCTGGCAGTCCGGTTCCAACAATGAGTAACAGATAGCATGATGGCGCCTCCAGGATCAAAATATTCCGGAAGTAAAATACCTGACCACTAGGATCTCCGGGAGTCGAGTGATCTTGGGGGTCCTTCATACAAAGATATTAAAAGAAGACCAAAAACTCAACTCAGAATTCATTTGAGGATTAAGTACAAACATAAATTCAGTTCACCAACATCTTGAAGAACAAAGACCTGACATCCTTGTTCTCACTGAAACTAAAATCAGTTCTGCAACACCTATTGTGAACTATCTTTATCACGGCTATGACCTACACCATCGATTTCGACATAATTTTGGGATCTGTGTGTACATTAAAAATGACCTTTCATGTCATCGAGAGGAGAAGCTCGAACCAGCGAACCTCGATATCATATGCCTAAAATTCACCTCAAAGTCATCGACCAAGTTTATCTGCTGCCTCTACCGATCGCCAAGTAACACTAAGTACCAAAACTTTTTCGCGACATTATCCGAAAACTGTGATAGTGATAACTTTCCACATGCGAAAATTGTCTTTTTAGGCGATTTCAACGTCCACAATATACCCTGGCTAAAACACCACAACAAAACAGATAATGAAGGCAGAAAAGCAAAAGCTTTTGCCATAAGTTGTGGTCTAACGCAGCTTGTCGATGAATTTCAGAAAGGGGTGAATTTGCGGCGCTTTTAGATTTGTTCCTTACTACAAATCCTGACTCGTACACAATTCAAATAGATCCACTTGGTTCATCCGATCATAAACTTTTAATAGCAACGTGCGAAATGCTCATACCACCAAGCCAACAATCACTTCCTCGTAAAATGTGGCATTATAAATCGACAAAATGGATCTTAAACAGTTTTACCTGGATTTTCCATTACAAGAGGTTTGCTTTAAAACAGCTGATCCCACTATTTGCTGTAATGAAATAACAAAAATAATCTTATCTAGAATGGATGCATATATCCCACATACAATAAAACGCAGAGCTAATGCAAAACCTTGGTTCAACAGCCAGTGTCAAACGGCTGTACAGAAAAAACACAGAGCATATAACCTTTGGAAACGACAACAAACCGCTCAAAGCCACACAGAATTTAAAGAAGCCAGAGATAGTTGCAAAATTACTATTGACGCCGCCAAAGAAACATACATTCAAGGAATAAAAAACAGGTTGCTGAATTGTCCAAGTAGGTCCTTTTGGTCTTTTGCAAAAGCTGTTGGATCAAACTTCACCAAGTCATCCATACCACCACTTACAGATAAAAATATTCACTTAGCCGCAACATCGGAGGAAAAACCAATATGCTGGCCAAAATTTTTTCCTCCAACTCAAACCTAACAGTGCCAAATGGAAAAACTCCACCGTTCAATGAAAGGGTTTCCCACAGTATGTCAGAGGTACCCTTTTGTCACAGAGAAATACGAAAATCCCCTAAAAAGTTGGATACAAACAAAGCAATTAGTCCAGATGGCATTCCCGCGATAGTACTCAAAAATTGTGCTCAAAACTTTCGCTAAATTATTCAATTTATCTTACAGGCAAGGAGTATATCCATCATCACGGAAGTTTGCCGCAGTACAATCCATTCCAAAGAAAGGAAAAAAGACAGCTCCGTTAAACTATAGACCAATACCACCAAACCAAACCACCAAAGAGTTGTGAACAATCACCTAGCCAAGTACTTAGAAAAGTACAAAATTATCAACGACAAGCAATACGGATTTAGAAAATATAGGTCAACTGGCGATTTACTTACATACGTCACTTACTTATGGCAAAAAGCAATTTAGTTGCGGGGTGAAACAAGAACAATTGGCTTAGATATATCTAAAACATTCGATAAAGTCTGGCATGAAAATCTGCTCAACAAGTTCAAAGCAATGGGATTGTCGCCGAAACTTTGCACTTGGTTTGAAAGTTACCTGAAGGATAGATCCATTTATGTTGCACTGGATGGCCAGAACTCCAACTCTTACCAAATAAATGCTGGTGTGCCACAGGGAGCAATCCTTTCGCCAACACTTTTTCTGATTTACATAAATGACCTTATAGATAAAACAGTAAATCCACTTTATTGCTTTGCAGATGATGGCAATGTAGTCTCCTCAATCATACCACCCACATGTCTCTCCGCACAAAGTTCCATCATCTTAGACTAACTCCAACATCACAGATAAATAACGACCTGGAGATAATAGAGGACTGGGGCAACAAAAACCTTGTACAGTCTAACGCGCAGAAAACCCAAGCCCTGTTTTCAAAAAAGACCAGCACCGGTGAGCCAAACATCATGCTATCTGGAAGTGCTGTCACATTGCAGAGCCATTTCAACAACTTAGGAGTCACTGCAGATACCAACATGTCTTGGCACAGTCACGTGGCTGATATAGCTAAAAGGGCGTCCCAAAAGCTTGGGGTGCTATTTCGTACAAGACATCTGTATACATCAAGCCAACTGCTGACAATCTACAAAGCCCAGATTCGACCAACTATGGAGTACTGCTCACATATATGGAGTGCGGCACCCAAACATAACTTAATGCTTTTGAACACAGTGCAAAAACGAGCTATCAAACTGATCAATGATCCCGCACTTACCCGTAGCTTGGATAGTCTCGAACATCGAAGAAATGTGGGCGATCTATCTCTCTTCTACAGGTATTATCACGGAAAATGCTCTGAAGAGTTGGCACGTATGATCCCCCCGGGAGTAACACCTACTAGGCGAACACTTCAAACAGACGGAAACCATCAATTTACCGTTAAAATAGAGGCATCAAGGACCTCATTATATCAACCTGAACCGTTTCAAAACCAACATATACCAACATTTCCACGCACTTGCCGCTTCTCGAGCGTGATAGGGATCTCCTTACGAGTGCGCATAATAATAAAAGTTGGAAAGTCTGCCATTTTGGATCCGGCATTTTATTTTATTTTCCAATTACAAAAAAATTGTATTGTCTCCACATAAACACTACAAAACTACTAAATACTTAGTTAGAGAAAATTAAAACAATCCAATGAAATTTTCGTTTAGATGATTAGTAGTGCTTCAACTCTCCAAACAGAAAAGCCGCGTTTTAAAATAATAAAATAGAATATCCTTAATACCGGCTAAAACTGTTGGAACAATTACTGGTACTTAATCGTTCTCTACAATAGGAAAAAGGATTCCCTTTACCATCGGGATATAGTCCAAGTAGCTTAAAGACAAACCCGGCCCTGCTAACACGAAATCTATCTATCTATCTATTTTAGATTTTTGGCTCTGCGTTTTGTAAGGCAATTTGCCTGCACTCCTCTTTCGGATTCCAAGATAGTCTGACTCGTAGGTCACCTGGAATCCGGTTTTTTGTTTGTTTTATATTTGTTTGTTTTGTTCTCCTTCCTTCATCTGTCTCCTCTTCTCTTCTATCCAGTTGTTGATTGGTTGATTTGATGGTTTATTCTTCTCCTTTCCCTTTTTCTGTTGTTCTCAGCCAGTCCTCTCTTGATCTTCATATATTCTAACTTGCCATTACTTAATTTTTAGATTTATAATTTTACTGGGTTTTGGATAGGATAGAGGGATTTCACATTCATTCTTTCGCATTCATCCTTGCACATTCATTCTAACGCAGACAATTACACATTAAAAAGGTAAATTTATTTAGGATAAATAAGGTTCTAAACAATAAAGGTAAAGTTTTATTTATTTTTAATTATATATATATATTTATATATATATGTACTAAATCCGTAATATGATACACCTGTTGCCATGTCTTGAAAAAATTGTGGGAAAGGGGACCGTTCATAAATTATGCTGTTGAATTGATTTATTATTGCAGGATGGAATAAGAAATACACAGCATAAATCGACGCGACGCGGGCTAATAAGCGCAGGACAAATTATCGCACTTATTGAATAGCCTAACCAACTCAAAGCAGTATATATTTTGGTAAGGTCAGAAGTTGAACCCTACTTATTATTTATAAAATTTTACAGAGGCAGAGGAGACGGCAACAGCGGAAAAGCTACATTGTTTACCAACAAATGAATCAATGACCGCCGTAAACGAGGCTACAAGTTCTCTTTATTTTTTAATATTCTAAGGTTTTTATCTTTTTAAAATTTCTCTAAAGTATCAGTTTTGAAATATGAGCAAAACCTCCAAAAAAAAAAAGAGAATGAGAAGTTTATATGGCGCGCACGTAGATAGATAGCGTCTCGTTGTCCATCAATGTTTTTCTTCGGGGTTTAAACAGTTTAAGTCCTAAATAAAGTTAAAGTTGTGTTGGAAAGTATTAGTTGTTCCTCTAGTTTGAGTTGTGCTATTGTTTTAATCCAATTGTGTGTTGGTTTCGACGTATTTGCTTGTTTTTTGTATCTCAGTCTCTCGCGGCCATTTGCAAAATGGGTCTGTCATCTGCGGATTTGCGGGAAATTAAATCAACGATTATTAGTACGTTCAATGAAAAACTTCTTCAAGAAATTGTAGAAAAAGTAGCTTCCGCTATTGAGAAGAAATTTGAAGATAAGTTTAAGGTCTACAATGAACAAATTGCAGCCCTCCAGGGCATAACCACAAACATTCAGGAGGAGAATAGGCAACTGCGCATGGCGTTGGATTCACAGGAACAAGCTGTGCGAAATATGAATGTTCGTATGCAAGGTGTAAAAGTCGAAGATGGTGAAAATATTCGATCAAAGATTTTGAATTTATTTAAAAGCAAATTAAAAATAAATATTCAAGACAGTGATATAAAAAAATGCCACCGGGTGCCTGATAAAAATCCGTCAGCTGATAAGCCGCCTGCAGTTTTAGTGAGATTTTCGTCCGATACCGCGCGACTGATGGTGCTAAAAAATAAGAAAAATTTTAAAAACACGGGTATGTCGGTACGGGAAGATTTAACAAAAATGCGTCTTTCATTACTTAATCGTGCCGTGAATGAGTTTTCAATTAAAAATGCGTGGGTGCTTAATGGAAATGTGTATGTAAAATGCAACGGGGAAACCCAAAGGGTTTCAAGTGAATCCGATATTGAAAAAATAAAAAAATTAACCATTGAAATTGCTACCTAAACTGTGAGTACTCTTTTTACATATTGTATTATTAATTTTTTTATAAATATTATTTTTACGGAGTATGAGCTTACGTACCTACTTACCTAATATTATCTACCTATTTGTTTGGATTTAACTTTAGTTTTTAGTCTTTTTTTTTTAATATTTTACTATTAGAAAATTTAAAAAAAGAATATATAATTTTTATTTTTTTTTTGTATCTACTGTTTGAACTTTGAGTGAGACTTATTGATTGGACAATAGGACATGCGTCTTCCAACTATATAGTTTCTACTTATTTTTTTTGCAACAATTGCAACTTTTTGTGTCATTTACTAATAAAGTAGAATATTGTGTTAATCACGTTTTTTTTTTGCTTGCTGTTGCTTATTTTTATTTTACCTATATATTCTTATATATTTTTTTATTAAATAATCAATATGAGTTTAACAAAAAATAATTTTAAAATTGGTCATCTAAATGTACGGTCATTGTTTACAAACTTTAATGAATTTAAAATGCTCATTAATGATCAAAATTTTGATATCATGCTTCTATCTGAAACATGGCTTAAACCCGAAGATAGTGCAGATATTTTTAAAATACCTAATTACCAATTTATAAGAAACGATAGAATCGGCAGAGGAGGGGGCGTTGCTGCCTATATAAAATCAGAATATGGTATTGAGATGGTCCATTTTGATTTTTTAATTAATATAGAACTCGAATTCCTTATTTTCAAACTTAAAATCAAAAACAAAGCCTATGCTTTTTGTGTTTTTTATAGACCTCCAAAACTAAATTTTAATACATTAATACCCGATTTTGATAATATTTTCTCATTTCTTTACCCTACTGTCGATGAAATTTTTTGCCTTGGTGATTTTAATATCAATCTAATGAATATTCATAATCCTTTGGTTCCTTTATTTGAAAACTATAACTTTGTGCAGATCATTGACGAGCCTACGCGCATTTCTGGGGTATCAAGTACACTTATTGACGCCATTTTTGTTACAAATAAGTCCCTAGTGTTAAAATCTGGAGTGGGGCCAACTGGAAGTATCTCCGATCATAAATACATTTATTGTGATGTTCAGCTATCAAAGGAGCTTAAAACGCCAAAAACTATTAAACATCGATCATTTAAACACTTTAATTTAAGTAATTTTTTGACAGATATGAATATTTTACTATGGGATGATATACTTTATGAACAAAACATTGATAATAAAATAGCTATATTAAATAAATTAATTCTGTCGTTATTCGATCGCCATGCGCCAGTTAAGGAGTCATTAATCACCAAACCTAAAGCTCCATGGTTGACAGAAAATATTAAAATATTTATGAGGCAAAGGGATAATGCATTACAGAAGTTTAAAAATTTTAAATTACAGACTGACTGGCTAAGTTATAAAAATCTCAGGAATATTACACTAGCAGCAATAAGAAAGGAAAAAAAATGTTATCTAGATTCGTTGAAAAATAATCAAAAGAAAACTTGGTCAGCTTTAAAAAGTTTTAACATCTGTTCAACAAAAAATAACGAAATTCCTCAACAATTTTCAAAACCAAACGATATAAACAATTTTTTTTCAACCTTTTTACAAAATAAATCAAACTGTACGGAAAAAATAAATTTTTATAAAAATTCTTCTTTTAATGAAAGCTTAAATTTTACTTTTAAAATGACAGAAATATCCACAGTAAATAGAATTCTTAACAACATTAAAACTAACGCAACTGGAGTCGATAAAGTGTCCCCCATAATGTTAAAATACTGTAGCCCCTTTATAGATAAATATATCACTCATATTATAAATTGCTGTATTGAAATAAGCTATTTTCCCGCTCAATGGAAAGTTTCTGTAGGCAAGCCCCTACCTAAAGTTTCAAATCCTTCTAGTTTTAATGATCTTCGCGTTATCAGTATTCTTCCGGCTTTATCTAAGATTTTTGAGAAAGTTCTTTATGAACAACTTTACGATTACTGTATACAAAATAATATTATTCCCAATGTCCAATGTGGATTTTGCAAAGGGTTTGGTACATCGGTAGCTTTGACTAACGTATTGGATGATATTATTGCAGCCTGTGATAAAAAAATGAGTTCTGTGCTAGTGCTATTGGATTTTTCAAAAGCTTTCGATACAATTAGTCATGAGCTGTTGGTGGCTAAACTACGTTATTACGGTTTAAATATAGACTCTTATACACTTCTTGAATCTTATTTAACTAACAGATTTCAATCAATTTTTTCAAATGGTGAGTACTCAGGCAGAGCAGAGATACTTTCGGGAGTTCCACAGGGATCAATTTTAGGCCCTTTGCTGTATCTTATCTACACATCTGATATTCTAAGATCTCTAAAATCTTGTAAAGTTCAAGCCTTTGCCGATGACACCCAAATTTATTGTTGTTTCATTCTGGATAATTACAAAGTGTTTGAAAAATGTATAAATGATGACTTAAAGATCCTAAATGACCTATCTCATGATCATAATTTGAAGCTCAATCCAGATAAATCTTGCGTTATGATCTTTGGTAAAGACAAAAATATAGATTTTTTAAAAAATAATCTTAATATAGTTATCAATAACTCAAAATTAAATTTTAAAGATTGTACAAAAAATTTGGGAGTCATTTTGGACAACAAACTAAGATTTAAAGAACATCTTAAAAAGTTATTTCAAAAATCATTTACATCCATGAGAGTTTTATATGGCAATAGGCACATTCTTAATAAACAATTAAAACGAAATTTATGTGAATCGTTGGTGCTCTCTAACTTTAACTACTGTGATTTTGTTTATGGATTCTGTCTAGATCAGAAAAGTAAAAATCGTATTCAAAAAGTACAGAATGTGTGTGTGAGGTTCGTCTATGGTTTGCGTAAATTTGATCATGTTTCACATTTATATAAGGATATAAAATGGCTTAAGATGAATGAACGTAGAGATCTTCATTTTTCGTCCTTCTTATTGAAAGTGATCAATAATCCTAATTCACCTGTTTCTATAAAAGAACGTTTAATATTTCGTAACACTATTCATAATATAAATATAAGAGACAATGGTAAATTAACGATGCCACTTCATAGTACTGCAATTTTTCAGCGCTCATTTTCCTATAACGCCGTGAAACAATTTAACTTAATACCACATCAGTTTCGGAATCTATCATCACAGGGATTTAAATCAAAATATAAAAAGTATCTGTTAAATCTTAATCACTAAAAAAAAAATTTTAAGTATGAACCTACAACAAAAAAATTGGAAATCAGAAAGAGTATTTCATCGTTTAAGTATTTTTGTATGGGTAGCGTCGCCGCCGGTAAATTAGTTACCTAACTTTAATTAGTTATATAAAAAAAAATACCTACCATAAAGTAAGATTGTTGTTGTTATACCTACCAGTTTCTTAAAAATATAATTTAAATCTTATGAGAAACCTACAAAAAGTTTCTTAAAAATGTTAGACCAATAAGTTTCCTTTAATTTATATGTGCCTACATAAAGTTTAGTACAATGTATACAGTACAATTATCCCTTTAATTTATTTAAATAGGCAAAATAAATTCTACTGATAATTTCTGAGTGTGGATTAACATAGTATTTTGTAACTTTATTTGTCTATGCTGGGTTCAGTAGAGTAGCCAATGGCTAGACTTGCGCCGGGCGTAGCCAAGAAGTAATAATATTATCTTTGTAACAAATAAGTCTGTAAATTATTTTTCTCAATAAAGTCATTTATTATTATATTATTATTATTATTATATATTGAAAAAGCAACTTTTACCGAGTTATCGATCCAAAAGGTTGGACTTTCTTATTTATATAGGTACCGATTTACGTGAAATTTGAAACCGCTCTGCTTAAGTTCACTCAATAAAGTTTTTGATTGAAACTTAAAAAATTCAAAATGGCGGATCCAAAATGACGGGTTTTTTATTTATCGATATACAAAATTTGGAACTTTATGGTGTTTTAGGTCGCTGAATAAGATTTTTGACTCAACAAATGACCATTTATGAACCAATATGTATCAAATACTGACGTTAATTTTCTACTAAAAATAAAAAAAAAATAAGCAAAATGGCGGACCCAAAATGGCGGACCTTCCCATTTTTGGACCGATATGTATCAAGTACGGAAGTTTGGGGTGTTTAAGATCCCTGAATATGATTTATAACTCAAACTAAAAAAAAAAAACGGCGAACCCAATATGGTGGAGTTTCTTGCCGATATGTATCAAATACGGAACTTTATACTGTTTAAGGTCGCTTATTATAACTTTTATCAACAGATAAATATCGAATTCGAAACATTGGGGTGTTTTTGTTCGCTGATTATAATTTTTAACTCAAACTTGCCAACAATTTAAAATGGCAGACCTAAAATGATCGGCCTTCCCATTTATAAACCGATATGCACCAAATACGGACCTTTGGGATGTAAAGGTCGCTGATACTAATTTTTACTGAAACTTAAAAAAATAATCGACAGCTAATTTAAAATGGCAGACAATCCTGTTTATTAACTTGGTAGTTGTGTTTACCTCTAAAACAAATCAAGTTACAAAAAAATCCAAAAGACTAATTTGTGTTTGTAGTTATTTAATAAAAAAAAATACCGAAATTCAAAAATACTTAGTAACCCACAGTTTTTTCTCAAAAATATTGATTACGATGTGTTTCGGCACGTCACTGGACTTAATTATTTTAATCTAAGTAGTGCCAAATTCGCCTCTAGACACTACAAATAGCACTGCCAGATATCAACGAAGATGACTAAACGATTATAGATTAATATCGTTTTTTTTTTTACTTTGACACCCTTCAAAATAAGAGCCCTACTGCATTATGCCCATGTTTTTATGTAATAGTCCAGTCATTATAGAATTTTAGCTTGCGATAGGTTCATTTCGCGATTATGACATTTGTTGGAGTCCTAAATCGCCATCTTGGATTTAGTGTGCACAAAAAGGTTTTTTTTTAAATTACTTGGTTACTGTACGTTTTAGAAAAAAAAAAGTTTTAAACAAAAGTTCTTATAAAAACGCTTTTGTACGCTTTTTTTGTCAGACGAAAGGTTTTAAAGTTATGAAATTAAATATTTTTCCGCCATTTCGGATTTTGACCAATTTTTTTTGTGGCCTTTACTTCAAACCTACTTATTTTTGAGAAAATCTGTAATAACATAAAGAAATTATTCAGTTTTATGTCTGTTTCTTGAAAGGTAAGGATTTTACAGAAAGTATGTAATTAACTTTATTGTAGAAAATTTAATTATCTTTTACAATATGTATCACATAAGTGAACCAAGTCAACGGTTAGCACTTGATTGGCATCAATAACTTGGGGTTATTTTTTAAGATCGCGAAAAAATTTTTTTTTAGGTTTTATTCAGTTTAAAAAAAACTAAGCATTTAAGGGAAAAATATTGCAATACCGTTGTTAGAGAAAACAAAATGCTCTTTTAAACAGCATAGCACAAAATTGTATTAAAGCTATTGACACTCCAGGGGCTTCCAAATATTGACGTTATTTTTTTCAAATAATTTTTTTAAAATTTTTTATTGGTTTTATTTAATTTTCTTAAAAACTAAGATTTCCGAAAAAGAAAATGACATAAAACAAAATCATTTCGGTTTATTTTGCATATACTATGGAAATACATAGGAAACGGGTGTACTACTAACATTTCAGGGCTCGTATCTTAGCAAGGGTATTAGGTGCTCTTTATTTTATGTAATTACAGATTTTCTCAAAAGTAAACGGTTTCGAAGTTAAAGGCAACTATATAAAAAAATTGGCCAAAGTTCAAAATGACGGCGAAATACTTAACGTCATAACTCGAAAACCAGCGGGGGGAGCTGACCCCCCCTAAGGTGGAAAACTCAAAAAAATGTTTAGGACTCCAATGTAAAAGCATTTGTCAAAATCGCGATTACATCATTTTTTGCAATAATAAATATATGGCCTATAAGAGGTTTTCTTTAAATCACTCAAAGAAGCACCACAACCTTTAGAAATACCCAGTTACGAATATATTAGTCTAATTGTGAACGATTACTTATCTTTATTTTTGCTCTTGACTGAATGCGGTGGATGGACGGATATACAAGCTTTTTTATGGCTATTCCACCTACAGTCTTTTGCATGCGTATAATATTTATCAGAACAGCAACAACAGTATTACAAGACCTTAAGACAGCATTGTAGACCGGGTTTAAGTATTAAGTCTATAGACTTGATACCGACCGGTTTAAGAGTATTTTTTTAATACTCACAGGTCAAATAACTACAAAGATTTTGTTCACCCTAATGTGCAATATGATAGTAAGCATTTCTCAGTGAGTTTCATCTCATATAAATTCAAATTAACTTTTGAGTAATTCCACGCCAAATCATCCAAAGGGGGTAGCTGCCATGTCACGAAAAAAATCCAAATGTATTAGTGTCCTTAGGAATACCAAATTAACAAATTTTAATTTTTAATGTCGCCTCCCGTATTTTACAGGCCACTTTAAAAGTAAAAAAAGTTGAAAATCAGTTGTGGCCTTATTTTTTTTTATTTCTATTGTGTTAAATCTTATGTAAAAAGAAATTTGACGGAAGAAATCTTTAATATTGGTTGGATAATACTATAGAGAAAAAAAATTAACCTCACTTTTTTGACATGGCAAAAATAGTTATAAAAAAATAGTAAATTTTATGATTTTCACGATTTTTAATTATTTACACCGGTGCTGAATATGTTCCATCAAAAAAAAGTCTATACGCACATTAAAGCTCAGTAGCTTGACTATCATACAAGGCAAAAGAAAAATGTCTAGGTCTATTGCTTTCAGCAAACTAAATTTTTTAAAATTGGAAAAACCGCGCGCGTCATGTCTATCTGTCTATTAAAACTTCGCTTGTGCCTTGTTTTACTTGACAATGTATCGTCTAAATAAAAGTATAATAAAAAATCTGGGTCTGTCATTTTAACATCAACTTTTAAGCTATTTGGTTAAAGCATGTAAAAAATCAAATTTTTTTATTGAGTCGTAAAAGGAAAAAAAATATGTTAAAAATCATAGTCAGGGGATCTTATTTATAGCCACATACTGTGTGTTGCGTGACATCCTAGTTTGTGGGTCAAGTCCCATCTTCGTACACTGTCGGAAATTTTTTTTTAGTTTTAAGAATACAGTTTTGGTGAGACACGGACATTAATTAGTTTGTTTCTTTGGTAAATGAAATGGTTCAGGTTTAACAGTGGCGTACGCAGGAGGGAGGGGGGTTGGAGGCCTAATCTTTCCAAAGCCATAAAATAACTTCTCCTAAAGATTGAATTTTTCTGAAAGAAGAAATAAATGGTTTTCCAGGACTTTGCTTTTACTCAAGCCCCTTCTCCCAACCCCCTTGGAAAACTAACGCATGGTAAAAGCCCATGTGATGCGTTTGGAGGTACTGTGAAATGATTTATTTTACATTAAAATCTCAAACAAATATGACAGTAGGTAACTACTAAAAAAGTAAATAAACTGTTAAAAAATTTGTGTAGTGACCTTATGAAGGGAGTTTAGATCATAATTTATTGAACAGTTTTCATATAAATAAACTTTACCTTCTCATAAACCTTAATTTGCAGGGGCGGATCTAGAAACTTTATTTTGGGGGAAAATATCGTAATCAATATTTTACAAAACTATTTTGCATAGTGACCAGGAGATGTATTCTGTGTGTCAAAACTGAATAAAGTTTCAGATTTGGGGGGCATCCCCCCCCCGTAGATCCACGCCTGTAATTTGTGATGCAATTTAACATCACTAAAAATATTAAAATAACAAAAAAATGTGTAGTGACCTTAAGGATTACAGACCCAGATTTTTTATTCTTGTTTTTAAAATTATATGATACAGTGAAAAATTTACCCTACTTGATTACCACCAGCCCCCGATAGACAGGGTCATTTTTGATGCTGAAATTGAGGAATTTCCCAGACATTCTTAACTTCTTCGTAGAACTCCAAGGTAACGTCTACTTTTTAAATATGTTTTATGCAAGGAAGATATAGTCCTTGAGTATAGCTTTCCAACACTGTCTCAAAAATTTAAGAAAACATTACATTTATACCCCAAAAAAATATGAAAACTTTTTCTGCGTTTTTTGGATATTCTCTAAATTCCTCTAATTAAGCCAGTATAAAAGATTTTGCTAAACATCACATTTTTTTGAAAACTACGTTTATGCATGTTTTCAAAATTATAGGTTACTTTTTTTTAGGTGCTGTTTAGTATGAGCATAATTTTTTTCTTTAAAGTCCAATTTTGCCCGTTTTTAGATTTTTTAAATGCGTTTACAACATACTAATTGGATTAAAAAATCTAAAATTGTGCAAAAGTGGTTAAGCATGAGCTGTTTCATTTAGTAAGCATGATTAAAGAAAAAAATTAAATGTCAGGGCAACACTTTTTTTGTAAATTGGATGACTTGGCGTGGAATTGCTAGAAATAAAGAAAAACCACATAAAAATTTTGTAACCAAATGTCATGTTTTGGAAATTTAGTCCGTGCAGTCGTTGGATTCCCGTTAAAAATTGTCTCAAATTGTAGCACCACCCCTGAGGGGTGGATTAAAGTTCGAAAAATAATAGAAATAATCCATGATTGACAAAAAAACTTATATACAAAAATATTGAAAGCTAAATAATATATAAATACAAATTGTGAAAGGCTTTCGCGGCCATCGTCCAATGGTGGGTGTGCTTTCGGGCTGTTCGGCCGTCGTCGTTGGAAATTCGTTCTCGACGTTTCGCCATCTCGAGTGGATGGCATCTTCAGGAGATGTTGACTGTTTGTCGGCTTCTCGAAGACTGGTGGTTAGTCTGTCGCGGTCGCAGGTTATATACGCTATGATGGGCGGGGCGTATATCAGAGCTGGTCGGTGATTGGTCACTTTCCCCAGATTGAGTTTCGTTGCTATAAGCGAGCCGTTTAGTGTTTTTAAGAACCGGTACCCATGTTCTGTTAATTTTAAGAGTTTCTTCAGATCTGTTGAAGTTCTGCTGGTGTTTATGAATTTCGATTGCTTCTCTATAGAGTCTTGGATAGTATGAAGAGGAGGCGCAGAGAACTTGTGTGTCTTCGAATTTTATTCGGTGGTCTTCATTGTTTAGTGTGTGGTCTGCAACTGCGGATTTTTTCCGTATGTCCGAGTCGACAGTTGGCTTTGTGTTCTTTGATTCTTGTGTTTACGGACCGTTTGGTTGTTCCGATGTAGACACTTCCACAGGTACAGGGAATGCGGTATACCCCCGAAGAACTTAGTGGGTTCCTTATATCCTTCGCAGATCTCAGGTGGTTCTCGATCTTCTTAGATGGCTTGAAGATCGTTTTTTATGTTGTGTTTTCCCAGAATACGTCCGATCCTATCCGTCACTCTAGGGATGTAGGGCAGAAAGGCTCTTGAAGTAACTTCGCGGCTGCTCAGTCCACCGCTACTGTTACTTCTAGTGCTCGGCTTTGGTCGTATACATCTATCTATGTCGCTTTGAGTGTATCCATTTGCTACGAGGGCGTTTTTTAAGATGGTTTAATTCTTTGTCTAGATGTTCTGGTTCGCAGATTCTTTTCGCCCTCTCTACCAATGTTCTTATTACCCCTTTTCGTTGGCACGGGTGGTGGTTAGATGTGTTGTTTAGGTAGCGGTCTGTGTGAGTAGGTTTTCTGTATACGGTATGTCCTAGTCGTCCCTCTTTCCTCGTTACTAGTACGTCAAGGAATGCTAATTCTCTGTTGTTCTCTGTTGCAACCCCACATCGGACTAACGGATTCGTATGTAAGAGACTCCACCCACTTCATTGAGAAGATCAAAAACATCGTCATGGACGAGAAAGACATCTTAGTTAGCTTTGATGTTGTGTCTTTGTTCACGAAGGTACCTTTGGCCGAGGCAATGAGGGAAGTGGAACACATATTTCCAAAGGACATCACCGACCTGTTTAAAATCTGCCTAACGACATCATATTTCACCTTTAATGAACAAATTTATGAACAGATCGATGGAGTATCAATGGGTAGCCCTTTATCGCCAGTGATTGCGAACTTTTTCATGGAGAAACTGGAAGAGAAGGCGTTGAATAATGCCCCTCATAAACCCAAAGTCTGGTTTCGATATGTAGATGACACTTTTGTCGTTTGGCCTTATGGTAGAGACAGCCTTAATGAATTTCTCAACCACATTAACAGCATACACCCCAGTATACAATTTACAATGGAAACAGA
Organism: Aspidapion aeneum; assembly: GCA_963576565.1. Classification (NCBI taxonomy): domain Eukaryota; kingdom Metazoa; phylum Arthropoda; class Insecta; order Coleoptera; family Brentidae; genus Aspidapion; species Aspidapion aeneum. The sequence continues at coordinate 114,428,907 of OY755040.1, forward strand.
GAACAACAGAGAATTAGCATTCCTTGACGTACTAGTAACGAGGAAAGAGGGACGACTAGGACATACCGTATACAGAAAACCTACTCACACAGACCGCTACCTAAACAACACATCTAACCACCACCCGTGCCAACGAAAAGGGGTAATAAGAACATTGGTAGAGAGGGCGAAAAGAATCTGCGAACCAGAACATCTAGACAAAGAATTAAACCATCTTAAAAACGCCCTCGTAGCAAATGGATACACTCAAAGCGACATAGATAGATGTATACGACCAAAGCCGAGCACTAGAAGTAACAGTAGCGGTGGACTGAGCAGCCGCGAAGTTACTTCAAGAGCCTTTCTGCCCTACATCCCTAGAGTGACGGATAGGATCGGACGTATTCTGGGAAAACACAACATAAAAACGATCTTCAAGCCATCTAAGAAGATCGAGAACCACCTCAGATCTGCGAAGGATATAAGGAACCCACTAAGTTCTTCGGGGGTATACCGCATTCCCTGTACCTGTGGAAGTGTCTACATCGGAACAACCAAACGGTCCGTAAACACAAGAATCAAAGAACACAAAGCCAACTGTCGACTCGGACATACGGAAAAATCCGCAGTTGCAGACCACACACTAAACAATGAAGACCACCGAATAAAATTCGAAGACACACAAGTTCTCTGCGCCTCCTCTTCATACTATCCAAGACTCTATAGAGAAGCAATCGAAATTCATAAACACCAGCAGAACTTCAACAGATCTGAAGAAACTCTTAAAATTAACAGAACATGGGTACCGGTTCTTAAAAACACTAAACGGCTCGCTTATAGCAACAAAACTCAATCTGGGGAAAGCGACCAATCACCGACCAGCCCTGATATACGCCCCGCCCATCATAGCGTATATAACCTGCGACCGCGACAGACTAACCACCAGTCTTCGAGAAGCCGACAAACAGTCAACATCTCCTGAAGATGCCATCCACTCGAGATGGCGAAACGTCGAGAACGAATTTCCAACGACGACGGCCGAACAGCCCGAAAGCACACCCACCAATATATAAATAACTTAAAACTATATCTGTAGATGCATTACCGTATTAAATACGTATCAATATTTAAATACTGTAAAAAGCACAAGATATATTAGAATCCCTTTTCAATTACACATTAACCAAAACAATCGACCATCGGTTTAACCGTCACTAACTTGTCTAAAAAATTAACATGTAAAATATAGCGGACAGGTAACTGTAGCTGCGTTCGGTATTTACGTCGGATTAATCTTTTTGATCGAAATCGTTCGTTAATTCCATCTAGATCTAGGGGAGGCAGATCTGAATCGTTCGGTAATTCTGCTCACACTAGTCGGACGTAAATCTGGTTGCTCCGTACATTTTAGTCGACGAAACAGATTAATTTGAGATTGTGACGTATGTTGTGTATTTGTTTTGTTTACAAAAATAATTTTTTTATGTAAAAAGATTCAAATCGAATTATTTGATGTTGAAGACAACAAATTATTTAAATTTCTGACATCACAGGAAAATTTTGTCAAAATTATACCTGGGCGTGAGTTGCAATATGTACATAATATTTTTGGTTATATTTAAGGTTATAACCATTTATGAAAATTTGATCGATTTGATCTGGATCGTTCGTTAATTACAATTTGCTCAGACTAATCTGTAATCACGTGACCAAAAATCCGTCACGTCTGAGATGCAAATACTGAACGCAGCTACTGACTTACACCTTTTTTATTCGACAATTCCTAGTGACGTTTGAAGGTTTAAATATGGCTACTATTTTTAAAACAAAATATTTTATTCTTTTTATTTATTTATAAGTTTTGTGTGGAAATAATGTCTTTGTTACAACGAAAAAAGATGACTCATATCGCAAGGTATTTATGAACAATTTATATAAATCTTAAAAACTATTGCATTCATGGGAAAAATAAGTTAAACCTTCAACCAAAATGTAGTCTTTTAAACCTAGGATTGTAACACTTAGCACTGTAGACCCTTTGGTAAATACTGGTGCAAAAATTCTGGTTTTTCGAGCATGGAAAGGTAAAATGCTTCTCATATCTGTAAAGTCTTTAATCAAATCTGATTTGTAAAAACATTATTTTTAGCATTTTGTAAGGGCTTTCCAACGATGTATTACAACATCAATTTATGCTACATGTAACGCAAATATTTCAATTCTTTTTAAACATACTTATATGATGTAATTATAGGGTGGTGGGGAAAGTAACTATGCTCGAGTGTCTTGCTACGCTTGTTTGTATTAGTGCATTGACAAGCATCGTGAAAATTTCTAACTGGTAACCGGAAGTGACATATTTTTATGGTATTTGTCAACAAACCTGCGGACATATATTATAATCTATAATCTTTGCCGTGGACTATATTGTTATAATTTTAATTAGATAGGTAGTTATTAGTAAATAAGTACCTACTAAATATATTAGAAAAATTAAGAAGGTTTTTTAAAAATTGATGAAGTTTTTGATAACAATTGGTGGCTGTCCTGATTTTGGATCAAATGTCCTGACAATTTAAAACAAATGTCCTGACAAACCTAAATTCAAAGTTGATAAATGACGAAAACTAATATTAATCTGATGAGCATTTGTTATTTTTCCCCTACACCACTGATGTAAAGACTTTTTTGCGCGACTGCTAGAGTCCAGCCATGGAACTTGCAGACTCTTTGGTGTAAAAGAAATCTTAGCAGTCCCATTCATATTCAGAGTTGCAGAAGCCGGGAGCAACATCAGTTTACATATTTTCTTGCCAAACCTCGTACACAGTAAACAGGCAAGGGTATTTTTTTCTGCGTTTGTCACTTTAAATTTACACCCCTGCCGGCTTTCCCATCGAAGGTAATGTCATTAGTCCTGTGTTAGATTTGTCACTGGCATTGGAAACACGTTTTAATCAAATAGTCGATAAATCTAATTTGCCGCTTAGGCAGCTACAAATTGACACAACAATCACATACGCACTGTCACGGTCACTTTATTAGTGAAGGGGTTGTTTTTTAGATGTGCTCGCTTTTTGTGTTTTTACTTTAACCATTAAACCGTGTTGTTCCGAATATAATACCGGACAATTTTTTTTTCTTTATAACTTTTGAAGTACTCAGTCGATTTTAATGGGACAAACTGCACTTGGCAGAGAATTAATCAGAGTTTCGACTAAATGTATTTTTTTGTCCATTATCTCAAACTTTAAGATGACGGACGAAATTAAAATGTACCCTTCAAAGATGCTCGTTTATTCTCGTGTTGGGAAAATGTGTTAATTATTTTTTTAAATTTGTAAAAAAGCTACATTCTGGCCACGCACAACAAGGTACGAATTAGCAAAATTGGTTTAGTGGTTCTAAAAAACATATTTTAGTTTCAAACATTGTTTTGCATATTATACGATTGCCTTGCCAATCATGTCTGCATTTATTTCCTTATAAATGCATTACTACTGAACCGATTTTAATGAAATAAAAATCATCCTGGTGAGAATTGATTATTTTTTAAAGATGATCAAAGTTTATCGCCATCTTAAAATTTAAGATGGCGGACAGAATCATACTTGATTCTTCAAAATGGCGTGTTTATTCTTAGTTTCCGCAAATGTTTTAGTTTTTTTTAATTTATAGAAAACGCTACTTTTCCCCCACACAACGAGGTGCAAATTAGTAAAATCGGTGTGGTGGTTCTCGAAAAATCTATTTTTGTTTCAGCCATTGTTTTACAGATTATACGATTGCATTGCCAATCCTGTCTGCATTAATTTCCTTATAAATTCGTTATTACTAAACCAATTTTATTGAAATAAAAAATATCATGTTGAGAATTGATTGCTCTTTAAAGATTATAATCGAAATTTGCCGCTATCTTAGAATTTAAGATGTCGGACAGCATCATACTTGATTCTTCAAAATTGCTTGCTTATTCTTATTTTCCGAAAATGTTTTAGTTTTTTTTTAATTTATAGAAAAACTTTACTTTTCTCCCGCATAAAAAGAATAAAATATGTGCTTTACTATACATAAAAAAACTAAAACAGTTTTTGAAAATAAGAATAAACGTGCCTCTTAGAAGGGAAGTATGATTATTTCCGACATCCTAACTTCTAAGATGGTGGAAAATTTCGATTATAAACTTTAAAGAACAATTAATTTTCACCATCATTTTTTTGATTTCACTAAGATCGGTTCAGTAGTAATGAGTTTATAAAGAAATGAATGCAGACAGGATTGGCAATGCAATCGTATAATCTGTAAAACAATGGCTGATACAAAAATAGATTTTTCCAGAACCACCAAACCGATTTGACTAATTTGTACCTTGTTGTACGGGGAAAAAGTAGTGCTTTTCTACAAATTAAAAAATAAATAAAACATTTTCATAAAATAAGGCTAAACACGCTATTTTGAAGAATCAATTATGATTCTGTCTACCATCTTAAATTTTAAGATAATAATAAATTTTGATCATGATCTTTAAAAGGCAATCAATTCACACCAAGATACTTTTTATTTCATCAAAATCGGTTTAGTAGTAATGCATTTAACATGATTCGCAAGGCAATCGTGTTCATAATATTCAAAACAATGGTTAAAACAAAAAAAATATTTTTTTAGAACCACAGAAGTGCAGTTTGTCAAAAGTTATAATGAAATAAAAATTGTCCCGTTTTTTTTGGCCCACCCGGTACATTTCAACAGAACATTAGGACAGGCAAAACTGGTGCGTTCATTTATAATAGGTAATGGTAGTTTTACCCGATTTTGAAGAAGTTGTCTATGAAAACCTTACAAAGAGAAGCGCAACTATCCATATTTTTCATTTTGGGGAAGCTTGAGCCCCTAGATGTTGCGAAAAATTAATAAGCAGTATTAATATAGTAATTACAACCCGTACAGGGTCAAGGGCGGTTCTAAAACAAAAGTCCGGGAGGGTAGTGGTGAAAGGGTGACTATAAAAATAAATAAACGCACAGAAAAAAACGCTACACATAAAAAGCGCACGCGTAATCGCACTACAAAAGCGCGCAAAGAAAAAAGAGCACATATTAAAAGAGCATACAGGGAAATTAAGCAAAGAAAAGTTTTGACGTATGACAAAATCAAAATTAAATAAAGTCTTTAGATTTAGAATGATACCTATTGTTACAGGTTACTTGCTCGGCTTAATTTTGCTCACCAAAAAAAGGGTAGCATACAATATATGTAACTTTAGGGGCCATAGAGCAACCTTTTCCAGATACATTGGCTATTTTTAAACTTTTTTGATAATAACTTTTTGAAAAGTCTCGTAGATAAGTGGAGATAAAAAATATTTTTAAAAAAATTATGCGGTAAATTTTTTTCAGGAAAAATTATTTTTTTGGAACCAACTTTTATAATGCCATATTAAACGCAATGTTTTTCATGATATTTTTACCCTCGTAGCCCGCACCGCAATGGCTAGAAAAGATATTGTTTTCGACGATTTTTTTTTTTTTAATAACCCCGAAAAAGTTTTATGTGGGTGTATTTTGACCTATCCTATCAATATCGTCGTGACGTCTGTCTGTGGTGTGTGGCTTTATAAAAGTACCTATGCATTTTTTGTTTGTTTTTTTTTGTTTTTTTTTTTGTTTTTTTATTCGTTTTTGTGTCAAACATTGTACGATGCCCAAAGGGTAGATAAGTGCGTTTCTACAAACATTGAGTTAAGGTGGGGAGGAAGACAGGGAGGGGAAAACTAATAAAATGGTGTTGGAAAAAATATTAAAGCGTGTGCAGAAAGAATTTTTTAAATCGCCCTATATTTGATAAAATTATGCAAATAGGGTTTCTAAAGAGAATGGGGGGGAATGAGAGGAGGGCAGATTTGTAAGAGCATGGAGGACGATAAAGTAATTACAGCAAATTAGAGGACTTGCACAATTTCATTTAAATCGCCTAAAATTTAGATAATTTGTATGGTAAAAAATGGCGTCTGATGACCCCGATATTAATTCCTGTTTAAAAAATATCACCTATAGCACCTTCGAAATCAGTAGCAAATTAACGACCAATTTTTTGTCAAAATCGGTTCAGCCGTTTAGTCTCTAGCGCGACACAAACATAGATATTTACATACATACAGAGAAATGTAATATTTCAAGTTTGAGACAAATCGGTTAGTAAATAAGAAAATCTGCCATTTTGGATCCGTCATTTTGATTTTTTTAAGTTTGAGTAAAGAATTTTGTTAAATGACCTCAAGCAATGTAATATTTCAAGTTTGAGACAAATCGGTTAGTAAACAAGAAAATCCGTCATTTAGGATCTGCCATTTTGATTTTTTTAAGTATGAGTTAAAAATTTTGTTAAATGACCTCAAGCAATGTAATATTTCAAGTTTAAGACAAATCGGTTAGTAAATAAGAAAATCGGCCATTTTAGAGTCGCCATTTTGATTTTTTTAATTTGGGGGTAAAACTGTATTTAGTAATCTCAGGCACTGCAAACTTTCAAGTTTCAGACAAATCGGTTTAAAAATAAAGAAATCCGCCATTTGGAATCCGCCATTGTTGTAATAAAAAACGTAAATTGTAGTGTTACCAGGTTACCAAAAACCACAACTACCAAGATTCAACAGTCGACTTAATGGATTTAACTTTACTTAACAAAAACAAATTTCAAAAAAATTGCGTAAAGGATTTTTTAAAGATGTTTTTATATAAATAATTATATTTTATTTTTCATCTACACATTTTATTAAAAAAAAAAAATTAGTCCGGCGCCGAGTTAGCCCGACGCCCAGTTGGCGGCGCCGAGTTGGCCCGACGCCCAGTTGGCGGCGCCGAGTTGGCCCGGCGCTCAGTTGGTCCGGCGCCATGTTGGCGGCGCCCAGTTGTCCCATTCCGTTATAGAGGTATATCTGTGACTAGTACGCTAAGCAGATTATACGGTAAAATAATAAGAAATAAAGTGGGAAGCGAATATAAAGACATGGAGGCAGAAGAACAAGCCGGTTTCAGGGCGGGTAGATCGACTTCTGATCATCTCTTTTGTATAAACCAAGTTATTGAAAACAAAATGGCATACGTACAAGAGCTGCATCTGCTTTACGTCGATTTGCAGAAGGCATATGATAGTCTCTCATACAATACAATCTACTTTGGAAAGCGTTGGAAAACACAAACATAAGCATTCAACTAGTTAAGGCCATCAAAGAGTCATACCGCAATATTAAGGCAAAAGTTAAAATAAAAGCAAAACTAACCAAAGGCTTTCAAGTAAATAAGGGTCTTAAACAAGGTTGCTGTATTTCGCCTACGCTCTTCAAGATATACTGCAAACAAGTCCTTAAAGTATGGAAGAGAAAATGCCAAAACATGGGAATTCCGTTGGACGAAACCACCTTGTATACTTTATGTTTCGCCGATGATCAGATAGTAGTGGCTTAGGATTACGACGACCTCGAATATATGTCACGAAAACTAATAGAAGAATAGAATAAGTGGGGACTAGAGGTTAATCTCAATAAGACAGAGTATATGTGTATCGGTGGCATGAAACAGGATCTAATCTTAAATACCGAGCAGCGAATTCAGTCCTGTGATGAGTATAAATACTTAGGTCTAAATATTACAGCTGACGGAACACTAGACAAAGCTATAAAAGATTGAAACGTACAAGGAAGAAAAGCAATAACTTTATTAAATTGAATAATTTGGGACCAAAGTATATCAAAACATAACAAAAACCTTATATATAACACCATTGTAAAAAGTATTATGACATACGGCTTAGAAGAATGGCCAATCAAGGATAGAACAGAAAAAATGCTTTCCGCTACGGAGATGGACTATTGGAGAAGAGCAGCAGGGAAATGAAAAAGAGAAAGAGTTACAAATCAAAGAATATAGAAATTATGACAGTGGGTGAACGTACTTTAGTGGATGATATAAGAACAAAACAACTGGTGTGGTACGGACATGTACAAAGAATTAATGATGAAAGACTACCTAAACAAATACTACAATGGAAACCAACTGGCCGAAGAAAACGAGGACGGCCAAGGAGAAGCTGGAGAGAAGGAATAGACAGTGAAATAAGAATAAGAGGCCTAGATGATGAATTATGGGCAAACAGAAACGAGTGGAGATTGGGTATCGGAAGACGTAGAACGTTGTGAAACCGACAAGTATTCTATTCTTATTTCACTGTCTATTCCTTCTCTCCAGCTTCTCCTTGGCCGTCCTCGTTTTCTTCGGCCAGTTGGTTTCCATTGTAGTATTTGTTTAGGTAGTCTTTCATCATTAATTCTTTGTACATGTCCGTACCACACCAGTTGTTTTGTTCTTATATCATCCACTAAAGTACGTTCACCCACTGTCATAATTTCTATATTCTTTGATTTGTAACTCTTTCTCTTTTTCATTTCCCTGCTGCTCTTCTCCAATAGTCCATCTCCGTAGCGGAAAGCATTTTTTCTGTTCTATCCTTGATTGGCCATACTTCTAAGCCGTATGTCATAATACTTTTTACAATGGTGTTATATATAAGCTTTTTGTTATGTTTTGATATACTTTGGTCCCAAATTATTCAATTTAATAAAGTTATTGCTTTTCTTCCTTGTACGTTTCAATCTTTTATAGCTTTGTCTAGTGTTCCGTCAGCTGTAATATTTAGACCTAAGTATTTATACTCATCACAGGACTGAATTTGCTGCCCGGTATTTAAGATTAGATCCTGTTTCATGCCACCGATACACATATACTCTGTCTTATTGAGATTAACCTCTACTCCCCACTTATTCTATTCTTCTATTAGTTTTCGTGACATATATTCGAGGTCGTCGTAATCCTAAGCCACTACTATCTGATCATCGGCGAAACATAAAGTATACAAGGTGGTTTCGTCCAACGGAATTCCCATGTTTTGGCATTTTCTCTTCCATACTTTAAGGACTTGTTTGCAGTATATCTTGAAGAGCGTAGGCGAAATACAGCAACCTTGTTTAAGACCTTTATTTACTTGAAAGCCTTTGGTTAGTTTTGCTTGGTAATAACCTATATATTCTGTGGTTTTGCTTTTATTTTAACTTTTGCCTTAATATTGCGGTATGACTCTTTGATGGCCTTAATTAGTTGAATGCTTATGTTAGTGTTTTCCAAGCGCTTTCCAAAGTAGATTGTATTGTATGAGAGACTATCATATGCCTTCTGCAAATCGACGTAAAGCAGATGCAGCTCTTGTACGTATGCCATTTGTGTTTCAATAACTTGGTTTTATACAAAAGAGATGATCAGAAGTCGATCTACCCGCCCTGAAACCGGCTGTGTTCTTCTGCCTCCATGTCTTTATATTCGCTTCCCACTTTATTTCTTATTATTTTACCGTATAATCTGCTTAGCGTACTAGTCACAGATATACCTCTATAACGGAATGGGACAACTGGGCGCCGCCAACATGGCGCCGGACCAACTGAGCGCCGGGCCAACTCGGCGCCGCCAACTGGGCGTCGGGCTAACTCGGCGCCGGACTAAATTTTTTTTAAATAAAATGTGTAGATGAAAAACAAAATATAATTATTTATATAAAAACATCTTTAAAAAATCGACTGTTGAATCTTGGTAGTTGTGGTTTTTGGTAACCTGGTAACACTACAATTTACGTTTTTTATTACAACAATGGCGGATTCCAAATGGCGGATTTCTTTATTTTTAAACCGATTTGTCTGAAACTTGAAAGTTTGCAGTGCCTGAGATTACTAAATACAGTTTTACCCTCAAATTAAAAAAATCAAAATGGCGACTCTAAAATGGCCGATTTTCTTATTTACTAAACCGATTTGTCTTAAACTTGAGAAATATTACATTGCTTGAGGTCATTTAACAAAAATTTTTAACTCATACTTAAAAAAATCAAAATGGCAGATCCTAAATGACGGATTTTCTTGTTTACTAACCGATTTGTCTCAAACTTGAAATATTACATTGCTTGAGGTCATTTAACAAAATTCTTTACTCAAACTTAAAAAAATCAAAATGACGGATCCAAAATGGCAGATTTTCTTATTTACTAACCGATTTGTCTCAAACTTGAAATATTACATTGCTTGAGGTTATTTAACAAAATTTTTTACTCAAACTTAAAAAAATCAAAATGGAGGATCCAAAATGGCGGATTTTCTTATTTACTAACCGATTTGTCTTAAACTTGAAATATTACATTGCTTGAGGTCATTTAACAAAATTTTTTAACTCCAAACTTAAAAAAATCAAAATGGCAGATCCTAAATGACGGATTTTCTTGTTTACTAACCGATTTGTCTCAAACTTGAAATATTACATTGCTTGAGGTCATTTAACAAAATTCTTTACTCAAACTTAAAAAAACCAAAATGGCGGATCCAATATGGCGGATTTTCTTATTTACTAACCGATTTGTCTCAAACTTGAAATATTACATTGCTTGAGGTCATTTAAACCAATTTTTAACTCAAACCTAAAAAAATCAAATTGGCCGATCCAAAATGGCGGACTTTCTTATTTATGAACCGATGTGTACCAAATATAGAAATTGGCGGTGTTTCAAGTCGCTGAGTATATTTTTTGACGTTAACTTTTAACAAATTTAAAATGGCGAATCCAAAATGGCGGATTTTCTCATTTACAAACAGATTTGTCTCAACTTGAAGTATTACATTGTTTGAGGTCATTTAACAAAGTTCTTTACTCAAACTTAAAAAAATCAAAATGGCGGATCCAAAATGGTGGATTTTCTTATTTTCTAACCGATTTGTCTCAAACTTGAAATATTGCATTGGTTGAGGTCATTTAACACAATTTTTAACTCAAACTTAAAAAAACCAAAATGGCGGATCCAAAATGACGGATTTTCTTATTTACTAACCGATTTGTCTCAAACTTGAAATATTACATTGTTTGAGTCATTTAACAAAATTCTTTACTCAAACTTAAAGAAATCAAAATGGCAAATCCAAAATAGCGGATTTTCTTATTTACTAACCGATTTGTCTCAAACTTGAAATATTACATTGCTTGAGGTCATTTAACACAATTTTTAACTCAAACGTAAAAAAAATAATTGACCGATCCAAAATGACGGACTTTCTTATTTATGAACCGATGTGTACCAAATATAGAAATTGGCGGTGTTTTAAGTCGCTGATTATATTTTTTGACGTTAACTTTTAACAAATTCAAAATGGCTAATTCAAAATGGCGGATTTTCTTATTTGCTAATGGTTTTGTCTCAAACTTGAAATATTACATTGTTTGAGGTCATTTAACAAAATTCTTTACTCAAACTTAAAGAAATCAAAATGGCAAATCCAAAATGGCGGATTTTCTTATTTACTAACCGATTTGGTCTCAAACTTGAAATATTACATTGCTTGAGGTCATTTAACACAATTTTTAACTCAAACCTAAAAAAATCAATTGGCCGATCCAAAATGGCGGACTTTCTTATTTATGAACCGATGTGTACCAAATATAGAAATTGGCGGTGTTTCAAGTCGCTGATTATATTTTTTGACGTTAACTTTAACAAATTTATAATGGCGAATCCAAAATGGCGGATTTTCTCATTTACAAACAGATTTGTCTCAAACTTGAAGTATTACATTGTTTGAGGTCATTTAACAAAGTTCTTTACTCAAACTTAAAAAAATCAAAATGGCGGATCCAAAATGGTGGATTTTCTTATTTACTAACCGATTTGTCTCAAACTTGACAATATTGCATTGGTTGAGGTCATTTAACACAATTTTTAACTCAAACTTAAAAAAATCAAAATGGCGGATCCAAAATGACGGATTTTCTTATTTACTAACCGATTTGTCTCAAACTTGAAATATTACATTGTTGAGGTCATTTAACAAAATTCTTTACTCAAACTTAAAGAAATCAAAATGGCAAATCCAAAATGGCGGATTTTCTTATTTACTAACCGATTTGTCTCAAACTTGAAATATTACATTGCTTGAGGTCATTTAACACAATTTTTAACTCAAACCTAAAAAAATCAAATTGGCCGATCCAAAATGGCGGACTTTCTTATTTATGAACCGATGTGTACCAAATATAGAAATTGGCGGTGTTTCAAGTCGCTGATTATATTTTTTTGACGTTAACTTTTAACAAATTCAAAATGGCTAATTCAAAATGGCGGATTTTCTTATTTGCTAATGGTTTTGTCTCAAACTTGAAATATTACATTGCTTGAGGTCATTTAACAAAATTTTTACTCAAACTTAAAAAAATTAAAATGGCGGTAAAATTTTTTGTTAAATGACCTCCAGCAATGTAATATTTCAAGTTTGAGCCAAATCGGTTAGTAAATAAGAAAATCCGCCATTTTGGATCCGCCATTTTGATTTTTTTAAGTTTGAGTAAACAATTTTGTTAAATGACCTCAAGCATTTTTATATTTCAAATTTGAGACAAATCGGTTAGTAAATAAAAAAATCCGCCATTTTGAATCCGCCATTTTGAATTTTTTAAGTTTGTTTAAAAAATTTTGTTAAATGACCTCAAGCAATGTAACGTTCCAAGTTTGAGACAAATCGGTTAGTAAATAAGAAAATCCGCCATTTTGCATTTGCATTTTTAAGTTTGTGTAAAAATTTTTGTTAAATTACCTCAAGCAATGGTATATTTTTAGTTTGAGACCAATCGGTTGGCAAATAATAAAATCCGCCATTTTGGATCCGCCATTTTGATTTTTTTAAGTTTGAGTTAAAAATTGTGTTAAATGAACTCAAGCAATGTAACGTTCCAAGTTTGAGACAAATCGGTTAGTAAATAAGAAAATCCGCCATTTTTCATCCGCCATTTTGATTTTTTTTGGTTTGAGTAAAAAATTTTGTTAAATGACCTCAAGCAATGTTATATTTCAAGTTTGAGACAAATCGGTTAGTAAATAAGAAAATCCGCCATTTTGGATCAGCCATGTGATTTTTTTTGGTTTGAGTAAAAAATTTTGTTAAATGACCTCAAGCAATGTTATATTTCAAGTTTGAGACAAATCGGTTAGTAAATAAGAAAATCCGCCATTTTTCATCCGCCATTTTGATTTTTTTTGGTTTGAGTAAAAAACTTTGTTAAATGACCTCAAGCAATGTTATATTTTAAGTTTGAGACAAATCGGTTAGTAAATAAGAAAATCCGCCATTTTTCATCCGCCATTTTGATTTTTTTTGGTTTGAGTAAAAAACTTTGTTAAATGACCTCAAGCAATGTTATATTTTAAGTTTGAGACAAATCGGTTAGTAAATAAGAAAATCCGCCATTTTGGATCCGCCATTTTGATTTTTTTAAGTTTGAGTAAAAAAATTTCTTAAATGACCTCAAGCAATGTAACATTCCAAGTTTGAGACAAATCGGTTAGTAAATAAGAAAATCCGCCATTTTGGATCCATCATTTTGATTTTCTTAAGTTTGATTAAAAAATTTTGTTAAATGACCTCGAGCAATGTAACGTTCCAAGTTTGAGACAAATCGGTTAGTAAATAAGAAAATCCGCCATTTTGGATCCGCCATTTTGATTTTTTTAAGTTTGAGTAAAAATTTTTGTTAAATGACCTCAAGCAATTTAATATTTCAAGTTTGAGACAAATCGGTTAGTAAATAAAAAAATCCGCCATTTTGGATTCGCCATTTTGATTTTTTTTAAGTTTGAGTAAAAAATTTTGTTAAATTACCTCAAGCAATGGTATATATTTCTAGTTTGAGACAAATCGGTTGGTAAATAAGAAAATCCGCCATTTTGGATCCGCCATTTTGATTTTTTTAAGTTTGAGTTAAAAATTGTGTTAAATGACATCAAGCAATGTAATAATTCAAGTTTGAGACAAATCGGTTAGTAAATAAGAAAATCCGCCATTTTGATTTTTTTAAGTTTGATTAAAAAATGTTGTTAAATGACCTCAAGCAATGTAACGTTCCAAGTTTGAGACAAATCGGTTAGTAAATAAGAAAATCCGCCATTTTTCATCCGCCATTTTGATTTTTTTTGGTTTGAGTAAAAAATTTTGTTAAATGACCTCACGCAATGTTATATTTCAAGTTTGAGACAAATCGGTTAGTAAATAAGAAAATCCGCCATTTTGGATCAGCCATTTTGATTTTTTTAAGTTTGAGTAAAAAATTTTGTTAAATGACCTCAAGCAATGTAACATTTCAAGTTTGAGACAAATCGGTTAGTAAATAAGAAAATCCGCCATTTTGGATCCGCCATTTTGATTTTTTTAAGTTTGAGTAAAACATTTTGTTAAATGACCTCAAGCAATGTAATATTTCAAGTTTGAAACAAATAGGTTAGTAAATAAGAAAATCCGCCATTTTGGATTCGCCATTTTGAATAATAAGAAAATCCGCCATTTTGGATTCGCCATTTTGAATTTTTTAAGTTTGAGGATAAAACTGTATTTAGTGAACTCAGGCAAAAACAAATCTCAAAAAAATTGAGTAAAGGATTTTTAAAGATGTTTTTATATAAATAATATATTTTGTTTTTCATCTACACATTTTATTTTTTTTTTAAATTTTCTCCGGCGCTGAGTTGGCCTGGCGCCCAGTTGGCGGCGACGAGTTTGCCCGGCGCCCAGTTGGCGGCGCCGAGTTGGTGGCGCCCAGTTGTCCTAGACCGCCTCTATAATTGTCACATATATCTTTCCTTCCTTTTTTGTGTATTGTGGATATATATGACGTTTTCCACTCAGTTGGTACTACGGTTCCATTTAAATATTTTTGGAAAATATTCCGTAATCTCCAAAACAGTTCTTCAGTGCCATATTTAATAAGTTCAGCTGGGATATTTCCGGGTCCGGCGGATTTACCGTTTTTTAAGGTTGTGCACACGTTTTTGACCTCAGAGATTGTGAGGGGTACTGGAGATCCCATCGTTCTAATTATATTGTCTCTTTCTATTTCCTTGAATTCTGCTTGAATCTTCAGTTAAAAGTTTTTTAAATTCTTCTTTCATTCTTTGTCTGGTATTGGTGAAATGATATCTCTGCATGTTTCTTTTTTAATCGATCTTATAGTTTTCCATCTTTCGGTATTTCTCGTACCTCCTAAGTAAGAATCTATTTTCTGGCACTTTTGCGTCCACGAAAGATTTTTCTTATCACTGATCATTCTTCTCACCTTTGATTGCGCGATTTTGTATTTTTCTCTGCTTCTATCTTTCTTTTGGGATAAGTAGGTTCGGTTCGGTTCGTATGTATTATATCACATACATACATAATATATGCCAAGCGAAAAATATTACCCTTTCTTTCGCCGTGCCGCAGTTGGGTAAAGAAGAAGAAGAGCTGTCGAACTCTTCGGGGTATCAAATCAAACGCTTGAGTCTGTGAACATCCTCGGTCGGTGCTTCTGCTAACTACCTAATTTATATGGTATTCTCATTCAAAATAAATGGATCCGTGGCGGATCTGATACCTTACTAACTAACCTATTATCATACTTCAAGTGAAGCCATGATATATCAGCCTTGAAAACAGTTTTTTTTGTAAATATCTCAGAAACTACGGCTCTTCGAAGTTTTTAGCTTAAAATCATTGAGCAAAATGTAGTCTACTATATTACAAAAACCGCATAATGATACGACGCTCCAAAGCACAGCAATGGCTACACAGTTGGTTCCAACACCGATTTCAATGAATGACTTCAATGAAAAAAATATACCATTTTTAAAACATACATTTTTGCAAAGGTGGTAAAAAACGTTAAAATTAAAATCTTTCACATAGCCCCTTTTGAGAAATACCTAAAAATTCTTATCTCCTAATAAAAAATCCTATACCACTGTACGTTGACCCGCTTTTATAACTCCAAATTCCTTTAAATGTATAATATTTCATTTTATACTTGGAGATCAAAGTTGCTTTAATCTCAAAATAAAAAATCTGGTGGCCTAAGCGTATCAAGAGTTTGTTTGTGGCCTAGGTAGTAAAAAATAAAGCAACAAAATATTTTTTCATGTTGCAAATGTGTTACAAATATAGAATTATTACCTACTGAAGTAAAATATTTGTATAAATTTATTTTTCACACACAACTTGGGCATATTTAACTGTAGTAATAAATGATTTGGTACTATTATTAGGTATATAGAAGTAATATAATTAATCACAATTAAACATAATTTACAAATTAGGCATCACTTTTGGTGATAATCGAAGCACAAGTGCTTCGATTAACACCAAAAGTTTAATGGAAATAACTCCCGGAAACTCCTTAAAAAGGTTGATGTCTTGCAATCAATTTCAACCAGTAATTTATTATTCTTTTTGGAAACATTGTGTGCTTAATATATTCAACCGATTTTTTACCTAAAATTATTATTAATAATGTAAATTGATTTTTAGAAAATAAATATATTCTCGTGTTTTTAAGCCTGGTGGTTGTTTTGGCCAAACACTTGACAATGACTGGAAAAAACATATTGCCGACTTCAAAAATGACCTACAGCCCGGAGGATAACGGAAACTATGTGGCTATTAGGTCTACAAGCATGAAATTTACACTAGTTCTTAGGACAATTTTAAGCGATTTGAGTCGAGTCCCCATTTTTTCAAAATGGCCGACTTCATTTTTTTAAATATCCTAAAATGACTTATTTTTTACAAGAAACACATTAGGAATATTCTTTCAGACTAAATAAAACTTACTAAAATTTTACACAGATAGAAAATGGCGTCCGACGTCTACAGTAGCTCTTTTTCAAGATGGCGGCCAACTTACATAAAAATCTAAACCAGGCACCCAACCATAACTTGTGATACCTCGATTTTGACTAATTTTGGGTCAAGATATCCATTTCTTGTAATAAAAATATCACACATGTTGCCATTTTGCTTTTGGGCGCCATTTTTTCAATATGGCGATCTTAAATTTGACACATTCTTGAACTTACAGCTTATGGTATATCGTTTTATAGGTATTTCGACTTCCCAAATCCAATTTTGACAACCAAACAAACGTAGGAGCTTCCATTTTTATTTTGGAGGTCATTTTAAATATAGCGGCTTTCAGTGTACAATATACTTAAAACTATACTATATAATATAACAATTCAAACCAATTTTGGTAACAAATAATACTAAAGGTTACTTTCTTTTGTATGCTGGAGTTATTTTTAGCTTTAAATTGCTTTATTCTTGCAGCCGAGTAGGGTCTGATCTAAAAATAACCGTTTAATGTTAATAAAAATATGATTATAAAGCAATCTTAATTACATTGTTACCTTTGATTTTCACAAGCTCCACGACAATTCCCACAAGCTGTGGTACAGGGAAGGTGGTTTCGGCGGCAACTGCAACGCAAATTATCGGATCCCATTTTACAGCAGCACTTTCTCAGATCTTCAAAAGACTTCCATATCTCGGAAAGATCTGTCCAATTGGGAGTCCAACCGTTTGCTGTCTTAAGGTAGACTCGGCAATTCTCCATTAATATCAAGTGCCTGACCCCCCATTTGACCAGCTTGATACGCTGCCGTAGCGTGTGCTGTGTCAATGCTGCTAGAGTAAAGGGAAGCATATTGACGTCACGGCCATCTGCACAAAAAAGTTTCTGGCGAGCTTTGTCTATTTCTGTCTCCGTGCTGTGGTTGTCGTATAAACAAACAACGAACTTTGTATTGGTACTAATGCAGAAGCAAAGTTTTCGGTGTCTTTGCTTCCCAAGCATTTAAAGACTTCAGTAACCTCATCTTCTTACCATGCAGCCCATGCCTTGCGGTTTCCTTTTGACAAAAAAAAAAAGTACGTTGTGTAACGGGATTTTGGTTGGCTATTGGAAATGCGAGCGGTCATTTTTCTCCAAGGCTACTACCCCACAAAATGATACACAGCACTAGAATAACTCAGGCGAAGTTATTATCTAGTGATCTTCTTTGGAACCAACGATGTTAATCTGGTAGTGTGAAGCAGCACTCGGGATGGATTCGCGTGGTAGACTATGTTAAATTAATTGATATTCACTTACCCTATCCTTAACTATGGTAGACATGATTGTGCGGCATCTATAGAAACCTTCTTCGTTTTCCCTACCCCGCTAGTCAAAATAATGCATAAACAACTCTTACCTAAACCATGTTAGACTATAGAAAAATTTGAAGAATTAAGGAACAAACCACACAAAAGATACAGAAACTGACAATCCATACCATGTTTCCAGGTAAGATTGCTTTGCATATATTTCATTGACCTCAAACTTTTTAATTGGTTAATTCGAGTGATAAAAGCAAAACCAAAATTAATTTTGTAGTGAAAATGATATATTTTAAAAAATAAAGTAATGAAAAATTAAATGTTCTTGAATAAAAATATAAAAGAACTAAATCTAATCAAAATGAAAAACTTACGTTTAAAAAAATTTGTTATAAAGATAAGTGTTAAAAACAAAAGTTTTGACCACTGCATGGTTTTTTTTGAAATTACTTTGTTTAGTGAAAGACTGAATTTGATTAAATTAAGGAAAAATGAAGGAAAAGCAAACACTATGAAATGGTCAAACCTATGAAAAAAATCAATATCCAGAGGTCAATTTAGAAGGGAGGAAAAAAACGAAGATAAAATCCCGAAAACCCGTTACACGTAAACACTTCTTTGACGATTTATTCGGAACTGACTTCCCCCGGGATTTTAAGTTTTTCATCCCTTCGTTTTAGGTCCCATTTGGGTGTGGCCATATAATGTGTCTGTGCGCGCTTGCCTTTGGCTCAAACAGAGAGATAAGATAATGTAACATGGAAATAGAAAAAGACAAAAGACTAAACGTCACCGATACATTAATGTTTTGAGCTGTTCAGTTTCCCTCCTACTAAAAAAAAACTAAAAAGGTTGACACAAAACAAAGACGAAAAATCACATGATATTAAAATTATCCCAATTTAGAAAACAACTAAAGGGAATACCGTAGTGTGAAACTGAAAAACGTAATCAGGATATTGACCACTGGTTATAATATAAAACTAGAGTAAACCATAAATTTTAATAAATGTTTGACTCCGCATTTAACATAATAATTGTCATCTACGAATAATATAATGACCTTTTTCGAAGACGGGTATAAAACTGACCACAGCTGGTCGCGATATAGAAAATTACCCCTAATAAAGCAACAGACATAATAAAGGCTTTATGAGAAATGTTAAATAGAACGAAATTAGTACAATATACCTATTTGTATATGTAAAAATCAAAGTTAACTTAATGCAGAACTTAATTTCAAGTATATGCTATGATATATCACTTTGATCAGAAAATTAAGAGCTATTTGATAAAATAACTCTCTTTGGAAAATTACTAACTTTTATGAAAATGTCTGGAAAATATAATAATTTTAATTTAATGAGGGATGAATAGGCGTCACTAAACACATGTTGAACTTAACCCAAAAGGCAATAAACATAAATGGCCCTACAGATTAAGTTTGACAAATAAACACTTGTAAAAGATATTTATGATTCTAAAAATTTCAAGTATGTTTAAATCTGTTCGCAATATATTTTTGAAGAAAGCCCTATTTAGAAAATAAATGTGATAAAAAAATATGTCTGGTCTGGGAACAGAATTTCGGTATATTTTTAAATTCCATAAAAAATAAAACCATGTAAAAATAATCCAAATATTCTGTTACAGTTGTGTCGCGCCCGGTAAAACCATGGAAACCACGTTAGGTAACAGATTTGTCCCTTCCAAGACTCCTGGCAATGGTATGCGCTAAAATATATCTGGCATTCTTTCTCATGCCAAAAAGAACCCACAGCTCATGAAGTCCACAACTGTTTAAAGGCCAATAGAAAGATATGGCTAAATCTAGTACATCGGCGTCAGAGGCACGAACGAGTATTGACTTAGAAATCGCCTATCAGTCTTGTGCTTCTATGGAGGAGGCTGATGGGCGAATTTTCTTACATTGCTGACTATGAATGGAGCTAAGTCAATATTCGTTCGTGCCTCTGACACCGATGTACTAGTTTTAGCCATATCTTTCTATTGGCCTTTAAACAGTTGTGGACTTCATGAACTGTGGGCTCTTTTTGACATGGGAAAGAATGCCAGATATATTTCAGTGCATACCATT
This sequence comes from Aspidapion aeneum, assembly GCA_963576565.1. Taxonomy (NCBI): domain Eukaryota; kingdom Metazoa; phylum Arthropoda; class Insecta; order Coleoptera; family Brentidae; genus Aspidapion; species Aspidapion aeneum. The sequence goes on from OY755040.1 coordinate 114,449,015, forward strand.
GCCAGGAGTCTTGGAAGTGACAAATCTGTTGCCTAATGTGGTTTCCATAGTTTTACCGGGTGCGACACAACGTCCTCTTTTTGTCAAAAGGAAAGTTGACGCCGAAACCACCTCCCCTGTACCACAGCTTGTGGGAATTGTCGTGGAGCTTGTGAAAATCAAAGGTAACAATGTTATTAATATTTATTAACATTAAATGGATATTGTTAGATCAGACCCTACTCAGCTGCAAGAATAAAGCAATGTAAAGCTAAAAATAACTCCAATATACAAAAGAAATTAACTTTTAGTATTATTTGTTACCAAAATTGGTTTAAATTGTTATATTATATAGTATAGTTTTAAGTATATTGTAAATTGAAGGCCGCCATATTTAAAATGGCCTCCAAATTAAAAATGGAAGCTCCTACGTTTGTTTTGTTGTCAAAATTGGATTTGGGAATTCGAAATACCTATAAAACGATATACCATAAGCTATAGGTTCAAGAATGTGTCAAATTTAGGATCGCCATATTAAAAAAATGGCGCCCAAAAGCAAAATGGCAACATGTGTGATATTTTTATCGTAAGAAATGGATATCTCGACCCAAAATTAGTCAAAATCGAAGTATCACAAGTTATGGTTGGGTGCCTTGTTTAGATTTGTATGCAAGTTGGCCGCCATCTTGAAAAAGAGCTACTGTAGTCGTCGGACGCCATTTTCTATCGGTGTAAAATTTTAGTAAGTTTTATTTACAGTCATAGAGTATTCCTAATGTGTTTTTTGTAAAAAATAAGTCATTTTAGGATATTTTAAAAAATGAAGTCGGCCATTTTGAAAAAATAGCGGAAACTCCCCACTCTATGGAGGATTTTTTTGGGGACTCGACTCAAATCGCTTAAGATTGTGCTAAGAACAAGTGTACCAAATTTTATACTTGTATACCTAATAGTCACATTTTTGCTTTATTAAGCCGTTATCCTCTGTACTACTAGATAAGTTCGGAATTTCTTACACTCCGAAAATCGGAATTTATTACGGATACTGAAATGGCTCTTGGTGTTTTTTCCGAACAAGCTTCCGAGTAAGTGCACTATTCTTTCAATCATTTTTCTAAAAGATTTAACTTAAATAAAAACAACTTGCGTTACAAATATAATTTGCTTAGATGTATTTCATTATATAATATGCAACATATTTAAAAAATCTTTAAGTATCGTTAGATAAGTGCCTAATTTGTAATGTAATGGTTAATTGTAATTAATTATATTGCTTCTATATACCTAATAATAGTACCAAATCATTTATTACTACAGTTAAATATGCCTACTCAAGTTGTGGCATAATTGTAACACATTTGCAACATGAGAAAATATTTTCTTGCTTTATTTTTGACTACCTAGGCCACAAACAAACTCTTGATACGCTTAGGCCACCAGATTTTGTATTTTGAGATTAAAGCAACTTTGGTCTCTAAGTATAAAATGAAATACTATACCTTAGAGTAATAAAATTATTATATATTTTAAGGAATTTGGAGTTATAAAAGTGGGTCAACGCACAGTGGTATAGGTTTTTTAATTAAGAAATAAGAATTTTTATGTATTTCTCAAAAAGGGCTACGTGAAAGATTTTAATTTTAACGTTTTTTAGACAAGTATTTAACCACCTTTCCAAAAATGTATGTTTTAAAAATGGTATATTTTAGCTCACACATATACTATACTATAGTAGTGTGAGCTATGGTGATCCTAATTTTTTCGAGAAAAAAAAAGTTGCTCCGATTTCAAAATTTTTTATATATCTTTGCGTTTCAGATGATTTTGAAACTTTTTTGTTGCGCCGTCTGTCTGTCTGTCTGTCTGTCTGTCTGTATGTCTGTCTGTCTGTCTGTATGTCTGTCTGTAACGACCAACGCGCATAACTCAAAAACCGCTTGGCCGATTTTAATGAAATTTGGTACCTAGGCTGGGTCTTGGCTCGAGATGGTCCCATTTAAAAATCAACAAAATCCACCGAACACAAACCAAATAAAAGGGTGGGGGTAGATTTCAAAAATTAGAGTTTATGTGAAAATATGGCGTGTGTGATATCAAACAAAAGGTAATTGAGTCTGCAGTTAAACAAAATACATTTTAATTTATTTAAAAAAAAAGGGTGGGGCTATATTTTAAAAATTAGAGTTTAAGTGAAAATATGGCGTGTGTGATATCAAACGAAAGGTAATTGAGTCCGGAGTTTAACAAAATACATTTTAGTTTTTTGTTGTTTTTAAGGGTGGGATTATATTTTAAAAATTAGAGTTTAAGTGAAAATATGGCGTGTGTGATATCAAACGAAAGGTAATTAAGTCCGGAGTTTAACAAAATACATTTTAGTTTTTTGTTTTTTTTTAAGGGTGGGGGTAGATTCCAAAAATTTGAGTTTAAGTCAAAACATGGCTTGTGTGGTATCAAACAAAAGGTAATTTAGTCTGGAGTTGAATAAAATATATTTCAGTTTTTAGTTATATTAGCTTACACGTACACTATAACTATAGTACCTAGTGTGAGCTTAGGGGCCCATATATTGGCAGAGTTTTTTTCATTGAAATCGGTATTGAAACCAACTGTGGCTAGAGAAGGTATTGTTTTCGACGAAAATTTTTTTTTGAGATAACGCCGAAAATGTCTTATTTTGGTGTATTTTGACCTATCCTAGCAATATCGTCGTGATGTCTGTGTGTGTGTATTTTTTTTCTGTCCGTACCACGATAGTTCCTAAACCGCTGAACCGATTTTCATAAAATTTTCAGAAAAAAATAGTATTTGACACTCTAACAAGCTGATTAGATTTTGACCAAAATCCATTAATGCTAATGATAGATTTTTGACAATTGAAATTTTTTTAAAATGCTTACTTCTTAACGGAGCATCGCATCAATATGAGGTTTTCGGAATATAGTGGACTACAGTTGGCTCAATAATTTGTGTTATAACCAAAAACTTCGTAGGACTTTAGTTTCTGAGTTATTTACAAAAACTGTTTTCAAGGCCGATTATTATAGCTTCACTGGAAGTGTGCTAATAGGCTAGCTAGGAAGGTATCAGATTTGTCATAGATCCATTTATTTAATTGTCAATTAAAATCAATGGATTTTGACCAAAATCCAATGTTAGATTGTCAAACACTATTTTACCTGAGAATTTTATGAAAATCGGTTGTGCGGTTTAGGAACTATCGTATTACGGATAGAAATTATACACACACACACACACACACACACACAAACATACAGACAGACATTATGACGATATTGCTAAGATAGGTTAAAATACATCCAAATATCACATTTTCGGCGTTATCCAAAAAAAAAATTTCTTCGAAAATAATACCTTCTCTAGCCATTGGCTAGGAAGGTAAAAGTTCGATAAATGGTTGTGAAAAATATTCGTGCCTTTTAGCTCTAGCTAAAGCTACTTAAAAAGGAAAATGAAAAGCAGCTTTAAAAATAAAAAGGTACACATTATTTTAAACCCTCTACACAATATAAGAGTTTTAATAACCCCAGGCTCCAATAACGTCGTTGAAATGACATTTTTTTCTTTATATACAAAAGCAACAAAGACTTTAACAATCAAATTTTAACGTTTGTGGAGGGTGCACAATGAAATGTGATTTTTATTTTCAACATGACGATTATTTTATTATAGCTTTGTTTATTGGGCAAAAATCCCTAGTCAAGCGGAATAAGTAGTTATTTTCCTAACAAGTGCTCTTTTTCACATACAAAAGCAGTTAGACGAACGACGCGAAAGAAAGTTCAAATAAACATTAGTGCGAAATGCACTTCGTGCAAGTTTTGAAAACAGCAGGGGGGGGTCGGTTCGGTTCGGTTCGGTTGAGATTTGCGAGATGAAATTCAGCTTTAGCTGTATAATATAAGGTAGTTTGAAATTTATTCAGCTCTACCCAGATACTTTTTCAATTGATAAGGAGATTTTAAATGTCGAAATGACTGTAACAAAGAACTGCATTGGGAAACAAGGCGAAGATTATGTCAATATCAATGTCAGATATTACGGCCGTTGTCACAAAAGCCACATTTACAAATTGCATTAACGTTGCCAATTTCCTCTGCTTCATGGGAACGGTCGTTTTCAATAATAAGTTTTTTAGCTCTTGCAAATATTGAAAATGGCATAACAACATGTTCTAAAAGAATTTATTAAAACAGGAAATAGGAAGCTGCTGCTTTTTATGCTTTCTTTTACTTTAACTTTGCTTTCATGATTGATTTGTATGATAAGTTTATCCTACACTATAAAATATTCCTATCTTGACACAATACCTTAAAATACAAAACATATTTCACTATGGAGTATTACGAGACGAGGGGCTTTAGCCCCCCAGATCTGATGACCTAACTCTCCCATGTCGTAGAACAAGCTCTTATAAAACTTGCTTTGGGATGAGTGTCCTTGGCTTGAATGAGCTTAAAACAAAACGGCAAACAAAATTTAAATAAAGGAAGAAAACTGAGATCATTTATGGAACAGGTCAAACATTGCCTTCGCCGTTGTGCTCGTCAAAGAAAAATAATGCATTCGCCGTTTAGTAACTAGAAATCCAAAAAAAGGTTGGTGAAGACCCAGATTCAAAAACCAAGTCAAGCAAAATTGCGAGACACTAGTTTGGAGTAAGAAATCCCACTTGACTTGAGTTGAGGAAAGAGAATAAATAAATAATTTTTCCTTGCTTGTTTTATTTGCGCAAACATCTCCTTTTTAACGTTTGATACCTATTACATTTTTGGTTAATTTTAAGTCTTAAGGCCTAATTATTTAACTACAGCTTAGTGTACCCAGAGAGTTTGTAGTTAGCATCCCTTGTAATCCTCTCATAAAATAGACCTTCGAAGGGTAACATCATTTTGTTTATTAGCACGAACCCTTAAAAAGCAACATCAATGGCTAACGGCTAATATTGTAAAGGGCGTCCACTTCATAACATAACTAAACGAAATTAAACATGCAAAAAATTTAATCGCTATGAGCATTGACAAAATATAGACGAACAACGCGGACGTGGTAGAAACAAAATTTTTCTAGGAGTGTCAAAAAATACAAAAATGGAGAAAACCAAACTTTTTATTTTTAATCAGAACAGAAAATGTATAATACTACTTATTACTTGTTACAATAAAAGTTAAAAGTGCAATTTGTGACACTGCCATGCTGCATAAACCGACTTGTTGAAAAATCCGAAGGACCATCTTTGCTTTCGAATGAGTACGAACGAACTGGGGCTGCAACTGGTTCAATCACGGGCTCTTCAACAGAACTTGACGAACTTGGTATTGGAATTGGTTTTCTTGAGCCAGCAGAGCTTAAAATTGTGTTGCTTAACTCTTTTTTATATGTAGTTGTATCGTCAATAAATCCCTTAGCTACCGTTGTTGACTTTCAACCTCACGCTTTATGCCAGTCATTTCTTCACCCGAGCCAGCAAAGTTCCTGAGGAGCAGCGAAAACTATGATCAGTGTAAATTTTTGGATTGGGTAGTCTTTAAAATGCCGCAATTTCTGAGGGCATCTTCCCAACACACTGCTCGGTACATTTTCCTTTCTTGCAATTTACAAAAAATCGTTTCCATTGTTAATTTCTTCTGAGATGACAAAGGTTCGTGAAGAATATTTTTTGAGTCTCAGATTCTTACCACAATTAAATTGCCTTTATCTTCTATTTCAGCTGTGGAGATTTTCGAAAGTTCCTCTCTTCTGCAAGCGCCAGCAAACCCAAAAATAGTGGCAATTTTCATTGATAGATAAACATCATCAGGTGCCTTAGTGATAGCTTATAAAATAAACTAATATCCATGTTTTTCTTTAGAAGCTAGCCCACAAAGTATTTGGGCTAAACTCTTTGTTTAGTTTTACAAAGTAGGCTAAAAGTACCTCTTCTTTCATAGTTTTTACTCCCTTTTCTTGGCACCATTTTTTAGTCGTAAGCCCTTCCGCATTTTTATCTTGATTTCTCCGGGAGCAGATCCGAAGTGGCCATCTAAACAGCTTCTAACACGTCCTTTGGTAGTACTTTCTTTACTTCCATTTTTGGTATTTTTGAATCGGGACGCTTCCTTCGACTCTTTTAACGTCTACTGAATGTTTGTACTTAACTGTTAATATAGCAGCACGACCTAACAGTTTACATTAACATAAAAATCAAGTGATATGCGAGGTATAGTCTATTTTGTTTCCATTGCATAAGGTTCTGCAATTTAGGTACTGTATTAAACTGTTCTTGACTGCATACTAACTAGCAACGATGAAACCATCAATTTCACACGTTTATGCACCATCTAATGGCGAATTATTTTGGAAAAAAGGTGCAATAGTGCACCACTAGTTCAATTATCGTATTTTTTTGGGAAAACTAGTGCACTTTTTTGTATCACTGGCATGCCTAGTATTGCTATCAGTGCAAATTATTCGCCATGGGCTCTCCGAGCTCGTACATATTCGTATTCTTTTAAAACTACACTAGGGCAGTTTTTTAAAAGCAACAAAACAGTGTTAGTGGACCACGAATGGCGCACTAATTTTCTCAAAAGAATTCGCAATCAGTTGAATGAATGTATGAATGGACGGTAGGGGTGGTTAGCAACCTTTAAAGGATCTAACCTGGCACTTAGGCATGCCTTTCTGGGCCCGTTTTGCAGCACGTACCCACTGTGTTCTACTCAGATAATAATTTCAATACTATCTAGTAAATAGAACCCAGTAGACCTCAAATTATATTTTAGGCCAGAAACTTAGTTACCATGATATACCACATAATGCCATGGTTGTAGCCTTGAGCACTGGTGGGTCATAAGCCTTTTGACATAATGAACAGGGTACATAGAGCCAGAATGTGCCCGCACTAGCTGCTAGCTCCAAATGGCACTCCATATACCCTACCCCATGTGTTGATTTCCTGAATGGCCAGGTTACCATAGATGTTATCTGGTGTGATTCCAAAGTTTACTAGTTTTAATTTTGTTTTTGGTAACATACTGGTCAGAGCTCATCCGTTACCAGAGTACCCATTTATCCATCGGTCGAGGACCCTTTAGTCGCCTTTTACTACAGGACTAGGGGTTACCTTGATGCTATTCTTATCTCCGGACACCATACAGACCTTCGCAATCAGTTAATCTTGTAAATAGAGTTGTTGTACTAGATTTGAGCCAAATCCTGCCCAATTTCAGTTTCCTGTTGAAAACCTATCAAGGGATTCGGTGAGGGATTTATAAGAAAACAATGGACCTCATTATTATTTGATAAGATTATGAAGGGATTTATAGCACAGGGAAAATTTTAAGGTACAAAAAGAAATAACAAGGAAAATGCTGTAATATTTTAAGGGATTTATTAGCTTTTCTTTGAGCACTGAAAAACACAAGTAAAAAGATTACAAGTAAAAAATGAAACTTTAATTTATAAAGGGAAACAATTTCTAAAGTCAAATTTGAGCAATTTGACCATATTCTTAGGATTTTTTTTTTAATTAAAAAAAATAATAAGTTTAAGTCTAAATTGATCTACAACTGTCTATAGTATTTTAGCAATTGATAAATCAGGAGTTAATACGGTTGTCAGGTTTATTTTATTGTAGGCAGAGCTGTCACAAGTACAGTATGAAAGTACTTCAAGTACAAGTACCAAGTACATTAAGATTTGTAAAAGTACTTGAAGTACTAAGTACATTTTCTATTGAAATGTACTTCACATACCAAGTACATAATAAAAGAGCTTGATTTTCCCCAAGTCCTTTAGTAGAGTAGTGGAAGTACTTCAAGTACTTAAGTACTTCAAGTATGTCAAAAAATAAGAAAAATGGCAAAAATATCAACAACAAAAAAAATTCTAAAATGTTGAGTAAAAAATGTCAAAAAATATCTAAGATGTCAAAAAATTTAAAAAAATTTAAAACAATTTCGAAAATCTTTACAAAATTTTCAACCAGAAAGGATTTATTTTTTTGGAATATTATTGTATGTAAATATATATTACTTATATACCTAAATTGCTTTTTTTAAAACTTATCGTTTTGCATACAAATGCCGTAGAAGGTAATGAAAAGCGATAATTTTATTATACAAAAAAAAAACAAACAGCTGCACAATTGACCCGGTCGCATCAAATTGTTTTTAACATTTTATAGTTTTGCAATAGGGATGTCTCAGTTACCCCAAGTTCCGAGGTAAATAAGACCTCCTCAAAAGACAAAAATATAATAATATATTAAGTTTTTCGTTCTTAAATTGCATACGGTTGTTCCAAATAGATTATATTTGTGTAAATCCAACTATATTTGACTTTGTAATGAGACCTACAAAAAATCTTGTGAAACTGGGATCCACGTACCCTACCTTGCTTTATTTCTTTTTTGGTGGTGCACTTAAGGCACTGTTGTTATCATCAATAATTTCTAAAGCACTCATAAAAAGTACTATTTTTGTAATAGCCCACAAAACTGCTTAAAAACTTGTTTGAATCAAACTAAATAAATAAGCATAACAAAGACTAAATAAAATGTCGGGTTCCTTAAAACAACCTTCATCAAACGTAGAAATTACATCTGCTGCAAGGTGAGGTCGATCCCCAAAAATCTAGCCGCAACTGCAAGATACCTGCACTACCGTACTACCGACATCTACCGTTTCTCACACTGAATTTGAATTTCACATTCCACAAAATAATGAAGGTGTGTGCAAATAATTAGACCTATAGGCATTTTTCTTTGGATAAGTGTGTACCTAATATTACGATTTTTTGGGCGATTAATTAAGCTGTACTTACCTATATCAACGTTGCGAAAATACCGGACTTCCCTTCCAAGTTGATAAAAAAACGAGACAGGGGGCAACCCTGAGGTTACCACTTGTCTTCGTAGAATTAAAGTTATATATCACCTTTATCTAAATTGTACTTCAAGAATATTTTATTGTACTTAAAGTACTTTTAATGTACTTGAAGTACTTCGAATGTAGTTGAAGTACTTGAAATGTACTTGAAGTACTTTGAATGAACTTTAAGTACTTATAATTTACTTGAAGTACTTTACTTGACAAAGTCAAGTACATTTTCAAGTACATTGTCAAAAGTACTTCAAGTAACAAGTTACCGGATTGTAGATGTACGTCAAGTACTGTACTTGAAGTACAATTTCATGCACTGTACTTGAAGTACGTAACAACTCTGATTGTGGGTAATAGCAATTTATGCATGTCGTTTATAAAATGTTATGAACTTATATGTTAATTAGTGTATTGTTATAAAGAATTTTAATTTTTGTGTCTGTTAAACCTAGTCATTATACTAAGGCTCGATACAAAGCGGAGTGTGTGAGCCCCAGGCTATCACCCCTTTCATTTAGGAGTTATGTGGGAGACAGGCATGTATTTGCCTACAGGCTCTAGGTTGGTAGCTTGCTAAATACTCAGGAATGGAGTTACTTTATTACGCTCTAAATCAAGCAGGAAAACGTTTTAAAATTTTTTTTAATGCGTTTAATAAAAATCACAGACAGTAGTCAGATGATATTTTTGATTAGTAGGTGTTCTAGTGTCCGAAATTGTTTGCAACGTAGCAGTGGCAGCTCAGCCGATACCGTTTAGCTATTTTTACCTAACTGCAGTACGGTGAAAGGAATGGTAATATTTTTCGATTGTTGTATGTATGTAAGTAAGTATGCTTGTGTCACGCTAGAGGCTAAACTGCTAAACCGATTTTAACAAAAAAGGTGTCGATAAATTGCTACTGATTTCCAAGGTACTATAGGCTATATTTTTTTAAACAGGAATCAACATGGCGTTCTTCAGACGCCATTTTGTCACATGATGTAGGCTTTAAGGCATACAAATAATCTAAATTTCAGGCGATTTTATAGAAATTCCTTTGATTACCCATTGTCCTTTTATTTGCTGTAGTTACTTTGTAGTCCTCCATGCTCCCACCCAACTCCCCTCCTGTCATTCCCCCCATCCAAATATAGGAATTCCCAAAATTCTAATTTTCTCCTCTCCCCTATACATGTAAAGGTATGTAAAAGTAACATTGTCTACTTCCAGAAGCGCTAGAGAGCTGAGTTTAGGCAGACTGATAGGAAATATGAGAAAACAATGGGAAAAAATCCCCAAAATTTTAATTTCCTTACCTCCCCTATAAATGTAAAGTTATGTAAAAGTAACATTGCCTACTTCCAGCAAGGCTAGGGAGCTGAGCTTTGGAAGACTGATACGAATTATGATAAAACTATAGGAAACAATTTAAAAGACCAAAATTTTAATTTACTGCCCTCCCCCATAAACGTAAAGTTATCGAAAACTCACATTGTCCACTTCCAGGAACGCTAGAGAGCTGAGCTTCGAAAGGCTGATAGAAACTATGATAAAACCATAAGAAAATATCCTCAAAATTTTTAATAAGGCATTGCAAAAGTTTAAGCTTATCAGAACCTTTTCAAATATTGAATGACAGTGTGGTATGTGTGAATGAAAGGTTCTTACTAGTTTGGAAATGCTTTTCTAAACATGGCTATTACGGCTGCAAATGAGGCACACTGCTAAGTTGAACATAAAGAAGTTTGGCTGTAATAGGAAAATTTAAGGAAACATTTCCAAACTAGTAAAAACCTTTCATTTTGAAATTTGTATTAGAAAAACCACACATACCACACTGTCAATCAATATTTGGAAAATTTCTGATAAGCGTAATTTTAATCCTGCGTTTTTATTGGTTTACTAAAAAGGTGGCGCCACACATGCTTTTAGCATAAATATGCCGTTTTTGCTTAATTTCGCTTTTAATACCACTTTGTTTGTTGAAAGGTTTTAAATATACGATATTATGCGAGAAAGGTATCGAAAGAGCAACTAAGTATCAAGTAAATTTTTTACTTTACTTTCAGATAATGCAATATAAGTGATAGGTTGCCACAAGAAAACTTTCTAAAACCTTAATGATAAAGCATACTTCAATCAACGCACCATAATCCTTACAAGCCTGAAATTAAAAATTTCCAAGAAAATTATCTTCAACAGAACTATTGAAAAATCCGACGTCCATGTTAAAAAATGAGGTTAGGTTCAGCTTGGACGGGGTAAATTTCGCAAAACAGTAGGTAAAATGGTTTGCGGTTGTGGGCCCATGCAAACTGGTGTTTGGTTGTCCGTTCTGGCAAACGTTTAGGTCTACAGGAAATTTATAAATTAAACAAAAAAGTTTGGCAACTTTTTTATTCACCTTTTCTCTATGAACGCAAATAGAATGATACGAGGGTTGTCATTTAAGTTTTTCATATACAGCTGGATTAAAACAGTAGATCCTTTTTAAATAATTTATTGTTTCCCGAAGTATTCTCCTCGAAAATTAATGCACTATTGCATGTGCTCAAACCAGTTGTCAAAGCTGTAGTTCCACTGGTTTGTTGGTACTGTCAAAATTGCAATCTTTGACCACGCAGTCCATTCTTGATTTTCGGAAAAAGTATAGAAATCGTTGTTACTTACGTCGGAACTGTATGGTCCAATAATTCGACGGTTTTGTTGGGTTAAAAATTCAATGGTCTTTTGTAATTTGTACCAATCGGCAGTAACAGTCCTTTGATCTTCCAGAGGAATTGTTGCTACATGACCTGCTTTTGAGACAAATGTCGCGAGCATTTTTTTTGTTACATAACGAGAACGGATGACTTTTGTTGGCTTAATTCATCTTGGAACACCCAAACAGATGACTGACGTTTACTTTCTGGTTCATATAAGTAAATCCACGATTCGCCACTACTGACAATGTTGTACATATTTTTTGAGTTTCCTGCCCCAAAGCGGTCTATACTTTTGTGACGCTAGCTTCTTTCTGTTCTTCGGTTAACAAATGCAGTATCCAGCGGAAGACTAACCTTCTTACTCCTGTAGGCAAGGCATTCTTGTTGATATAATTTCCTTAGAAAGTTGTAAAAAGTTATAGCCCCAAAATGTCTCGGTTTAATTCCATTTTTCGATTAATTTGTAACTTAAAAAATTAATTGAAGCTATAAAACTATATGTATTACAATGACGTTTTGAATTTCGGTTAGGTAAAGATTGAGGTTATGTTTTAGTAACGGCATTCGATCAGTGCCGCCTTCTACAGGTTTCGTCAACGAAAATATGTGAATTGAAGTAAGATCGCTATTTAAATAAATGGCACTAAGAGAGATAAATAGTTTAGCGCTGTTGTCAAGTTAGCAATTCAAGAAAATGGTTTTCTTTTCGCGACCTAATGACGTTACTCTTCCCGGCTGAGTAGCCAAAGACGGCGATGCAGAATATCCTTAAAATCCCTTGATTTTAATTGCTGTAGCGCCATCTCTTAGATATCATTTCAACTGTATGACTAATAATCAATACTGCAAATCCGTAATTAAGTGTACAGGTAGAGCTTTCTAACATGGCAAAAATGTTAAAGGAGGTTACTACACGCACAAACAAAATATTTCACAAATTCAACTTTGTGGATAACAAATTTCGTGGTCTTTATGTGTTCCGATTTGTTCTCAACCAGAGTTAGAAACCAATACTTTGAAAAGTAACTATTACATTACAAATTACTTTACAAGAATGTACTTAGAAAACTGTGTAATTAATTACAACAAAAAAATAACTTACTTATAAATTTGCTACTTGCAAAATAAAAAAAAGTAGTTGACAATTATTTTTTATTTATTTCTATCACTTTTTCATAATTTACAAAATGTGAAATTGCTTAAGTTAGGAGCCCTCTTCCTTCGTAATACATTCTGAACTTACCCCATAAATTCAGTACGGAACGTGGATTGCTTTAAATAATAAAAGCAAAATAGCTTTTTGCAAATAATAACAATCACTTTAGTAATTCAATTGCATTTTTGTAATTTCATTATATGTATTGTAAAATAATTTATCAATTATAACACCGCATTTCAACTTATTGTTTTTTTCTTCAATAGGAATGACCCTTCCATTTAAGGGGCAACAATAAAATTTTAAAAGTAGTAGTAAAACGCGACAAACATTTTTTTCTGCAGACCGAAACCAGTAGAGGGGCAAGAGGTTTAGGGATATCGTACATCCCTACCCCCAAAAATGTTGGCCCGTATTCTGTTTCCTGGATAGTGTATGGTGACTTTTAGCAACTTGACTTCGTGAGCCGCCGCCAGGAGATCGAACATTTGAGCTGCATTTAAGCGTGACTTTAATAAAACAGCCAGGTTATTGTGGAAAAGAAAATTATAAAAAAATTAATTCCAATTTTTTCTCGATTTAATGTTTCCTGATTAAAGCTAAAATAACGAAATAAATAATAATGACTTTTACGTGTTTTAAAAGTGAAAATCTTACTTTGATTGCTCCTGTTTAGTAATAAAAAACTATTAATAAATTTTGAGTCACAGGGCCAAACGCTCCTGAATATGCGCGTCTTGGGTCCCTCACTGACTTCTTGCTTTCCATAAGTTCATCCTTTTTTATACGCTTTTCATAAAGGCTAAACGTTCGAGGTCGTACCCTGTATGTTCCTATATGCAAAATATAAAAGACAGCCCTCGTAATAAGGTGTCCCTTCTTTGTTTGAAACTCGTAGACAATGATTGTGTAGAAATAAAATTTCGGACTTCCATTGTCTTTATTTATTTTAAAACACGACGTTTCGGTTAGTAAGTATCTCTAACCGTTATCAAGTGTGAACTAAACAATCTAGTCTTTAGGCTACTACTTATACTACTTGGTGTGCAGTCAGGTGTGACGGCCCGCCCCCTTTTTTAATCCTAAGACGCCTGTTTTCCTTAAGGAGTGGTTTCCATATGTTTGGTATGTCCGTGCTTGGTTGACTGAAAACTTCTTTATTCTGCATTATATACGCAGCTTCAATAAACTTTCGTTTTCGCCAATGCGACTCCTTATGTAAAACTTTAGCTTCTGACCACTGAATCCTGTGATCATTTGACCAAGCATGATCTGCTAAACCGGATTTTTCAATATCCCCTAATTGGGTACTTTTTAGATGTTCATTTACTCTGACCTGAAGAGGGCGTTTCGTTTCACCTACATATGATTTACCACACTCACACGGGATTTGGTAAATACATTCCTTATTATTTGAGGGATTGTCTGGTTTTGTTTTAGTTACAAAACTTCTTATCGTATTTCCCGAAGAAAATACTGTTTTTATATTATAGTGTTTAGCTATTCGTCTTATGTTTTCTGAAATCCCTTGAACATATGGAATGTTAATAACACCTAACGGATTATTATTTTGAGAATTTGGTACATTTAGTTTGTTTTTAATTTTAAATATCGTTGAGTTTATTAATTTCTCGGAATAACCATTCTGTTGTAAGTCCTTTTTAATGTTGTTAATTTCTGTGGTTAATTCTTCATTATTACTACAAATATTTACGGCTCTTAAATACAAACTTCTTATAACTCCTTGTTTTGTTGCAACAGAATGATTAGACTTAAAATTTAGGTACTGTCCCGTGTGTGTAGGTTTCCCATATACAGTGGTTTGAATGTTTCTGTCTAATCGTTTGACAAGAACATCCAAAAAAAGGTAAGGCCGAATCTTTTTCAATTTCCATGGTGCACTTGATTGTTGGTCGAATACCGTTTAAATGGTGTAGAAAATTTTGTAGTTCGTCATCATTTTCCGGCCATATAATAAATGTGTCATCCATGTATCGTAGCCATAGTTTTGGTTTGACTCTTGCTGTGTTGATCGCATGGCCCTCGAACCACTCCATGTAGATGTTTGTTACCACTGGCGAAAGAGATGAACCCATTGGGAGTCCATCATTTTGCGCGTAAAACTTATCTTTCACTTGAAAGTAAGAGTTACGGAGACAGAGCTCCAAAAGATCCATCACCCCCTCCACCGATAGCGTTGTTCTCTCGTGAAGTGTATCATCAGTTTGTAATTTGTTTTTAATGATACTGAGTGACTCATTTATTGGCACGTTGGTGTAGAGACTTTCTACATCAAAACTTACAAATCTATCGCCGGGATCTAATTCGATACCTTTTAAAACCTCCACAAAATGTTCCGAGTTTTTGACAAAAGATTCGGACTTACCCTGTAGTGGTTGAATTATGTCCAACAAAAACCTCGACAAAGTGCTGGTCGGTGAGTCCCTGGAGCTGGTAATTGGTCGCAGTGGTATATCCTTCTTATGGATCTTTGGTAATCCATAAAAATGTGGTGCCTTACTGTGGTGTGGAGTGAGGCGGGATCTAGCAGCATCCGGGATATTTTCAGCATACTTCTTTAAAGTCCTGTAGATGCGTCCTTCTATGGTGGTGGTTGGGTCTTTGGGTAGTTGCTTGTAGTCTCCTTTCTCCAGAACTTCTTGGATCTTTTTGTCGTAAGTCTCGACATCCATGATCACCGTTGCGTTTCCTTTGTCGGCCGGTAGAATCTTGATTGATTTGTCAGCCTGCAGGTTCTTGATTGCCCGTTGTTCTTGACTGGTGATGTTTGTCTTTTGTTGCTTCTTTCTGTCCAACGTTGTTCTTACTTTATGGCGAAACTCATCAGCTTCGGGTTGAGGTAGACTAACGGTCTCTATTGCTGCAATAATTTCCAGTGTCGGTGTCTGTGCCGGTGCAATGGCGAACTTAAGTCCCTTACTGAGTACCAATTCTTCGTTGGTGCTCAGAGTCCTTTTGGAGATGTTCACTATAGTGCTTGGTGTTGTTGAGTCTGTTCTATCTTGAGTACGTGTCTGTAGTTTCTTGAGTTTTTCTCGGTGAGTCGATTGTATCTTCTGTCGTTCTCTGTTGCACGTACTGTCAATTTTACTCAGTATCGGTTCGTAGTCTTCCTCCCATGTGTGTCGTCTAATTTCGTCAAATCGCTCCTCCATGTCGGCGTTGAAGTTGGCTTTTCTCCATCGATGGTAACTGATTTGGGATCGGATTAGTGCTTGGCTGGTCCTCTCTAAGATCTTCTTCGTTCTCACTCCCGGAAAGTTGGCTTTTAGGCGGAAACCAACCGGAATGACACCACTGTCGCGCGCCTCGCACAAGAATGAAATGTGTTCTTCTTCCTTTATCACTTTAAGTTTGGTCTTCTCGTAGCCTCTGAATAGATTATTGATTCCGGGTCCGTACCGTTCTTCAACTCTTTGTTTGAAACTCGTAGACAATGATTGTGTAGAAATAAAATTTCGGACTTCCATTGTCTTTATTTATTTTAAAACACGACGTTTCGGTTAGTAAGTATCTCTAACCGTTATCAAGTGTGAACTAAACAATCTAGTCTTTAGGCTACTACTTATACTACTTGGTGTGCAGTCAGGTGTGACGCCGACATGGAGGAGCGATTTGACGAAATTAGACGACACACATGGGAGGAAGACTACGAACCGATACTGAGTAAAATTGACAGTACGTGCAACAGAGAACGACAGAAGATACAATCGACTCACCGAGAAAAACTCAAGAAACTACAGACACGTACTCAAGATAGAACAGACTCAACAACACCAAGCACTATAGTGAACATCTCCAAAAGGACTCTGAGCACCAACAAAGAATTGGTACTCAGTAAGGGACTTAAGTTCGCCATTGCACCGGCACAGACACCGACACTGGAAATTATTGCAGCAATAGAGACCGTTAGTCTACCTCAACCCGAAGCTGATGAGTTTCGCCATAAAGTAAGAACAACGTTGGACAGAAAGAAGCAACAAAAGACAAACATCACCAGTCAAGAACAACGGGCAATCAAGAACCTGCAGGCTGACAAATCAATCAAGATTCTACCGGCCGACAAAGGAAACGCAACGGTGATCATGGATGTCGAGACTTACGACAAAAAGATCCAAGAAGTTCTGGAGAAAGGAGACTACAAGCAACTACCCAAAGACCCAACCACCACCATAGAAGGACGCATCTACAGGACTTTGAAGAAGTATGCTGAAAATATCCCGGATGCTGCTAGATCCCGCCTCACTCCACACCACAGTAAGGCACCACATTTTTATGGATTACCAAAGATCCATAAGAAGGATATACCACTGCGACCAATTACCAGCTCCAGGGACTCACCGACCAGCACTTTGTCGAGGTTTTTGTTGGACATAATTCAACCACTACAGGGTAAGTCCGAATCTTTTGTCAAAAACTCGGAACATTTTGTGGAGGTTTTAAAAGGTATCGAATTAGATCCCGGCGATAGATTTGTAAGTTTTGATGTAGAAAGTCTCTACACCAACGTGCCAATAAATGAGTCACTCAGTATCATTAAAAACAAATTACAAACTGATGATACACTTCACGAGAGAACAACGCTATCGGTGGAGGGGGTGATGGATCTTTTGGAGCTCTGTCTCCGTAACTCTTACTTTCAAGTGAAAGATAAGTTTTACGCGCAAAATGATGGACTCCCAATGGGTTCATCTCTTTCGCCAGTGGTAACAAACATCTACATGGAGTGGTTCGAGGGCCATGCGATCAACACAGCAAGAGTCAAACCAAAACTATGGCTACGATACATGGATGACACATTTATTATATGGCCGGAAAATGATGACGAACTACAAAATTTTCTACACCATTTAAACGGTATTCGACCAACAATCAAGTGCACCATGGAAATTGAAAAAGATTCGGCCTTACCTTTTTTGGATGTTCTTGTCAAACGATTAGACAGAAACATTCAAACCACTGTATATAGGAAACCTACACACACGGGACAGTACCTAAATTTTAAGTCTAATCATTCTGTTGCAACAAAACAAGGAGTTATAAGAAGTTTGTATTTAAGAGCCGTAAATATTTGTAGTAATAATGAAGAATTAACCACAGAAATTAACAACATTAAAAAGGACTTACAACAGAATGGTTATTCCGAGAAATTAATAAACTCAACGATATTTAAAATTAAAAACAAACTAAATGTACCAAATTCTCAAAATAATAATCCGTTAGGTGTTATTAACATTCCATATGTTCAAGGGATTTCAGAAAACATAAGACGAATAGCTAAACACTATAATATAAAAACAGTATTTTCTTCGGGAAATACGATAAGAAGTTTTGTAACTAAAACAAAACCAGACAATCCCTCAAATAATAAGGAATGTATTTACCAAATCCCGTGTGAGTGTGGTAAATCATATGTAGGTGAAACGAAACGCCCTCTTCAGGTCAGAGTAAATGAACATCTAAAAAGTACCCAATTAGGGGATATTGAAAAATCCGGTTTAGCAGATCATGCTTGGTCAAATGATCACAGGATTCAGTGGTCAGAAGCTAAAGTTTTACATAAGGAGTCGCATTGGCGAAAACGAAAGTTTATTGAAGCTGCGTATATAATGCAGAATAAAGAAGTTTTCAGTCAACCAAGCACGGACATACCAAACATATGGAAACCACTCCTTAAGGAAAACAGGCGTCTTAGGATTAAAAAAGGGGGCGGGCCGTCACACCTGACTGCACACCAAGTAGTATAAGTAGTAGCCTAAAGACTAGATTGTTTAGTTCACACTTGATAACGGTTAGAGATACTTACTAACCGAAACGTCGTGTTTTAAAATAAATAAAGACAATGGAAGTCCGAAATTTTATTTCTAAGGTGTCCCTTTTTATTTACTTTTATTTTATTATATTTTAAAACTGTATAAGCCCAGCATAAGTCAATACTGTATTTTAGTTTGAGTATTAGTGTCATCCGCGTGCACCCATATCAGCATCTAATATGTAAAGCGTAACGCTGTTGTATGTGACATGAGTTAATTAATTGTTTGACGCGCTTTAAACCAGGTGACAGCAGTAACACAAGGGACTGTTTCAAGTTAATGTGATTTTGAGCGTATACAAGTTTATACTGCTTTACTAAATAGCAAATTCTTTTGAGAAAGTTAGTGCGCCACATATAGTCCACTGAGACTGTTATAGAGGTTTCAAAAAATTGCCTCAGTGCTCGGAGAGCTCGTGCCAAAAAATTCGCCTTGAGTGCAACACTGAGTTTATCAGTTGCTCAAAAGAGACGTCACAAACAAAAAACAAAGATTTTTATTTGACCGATTCCCAGGATCTGAAATAATTTACAATTTTAACGGTCACGAATATTATTTTAAAATACAACTAATGCCAAGGATTTAAGGCATGGATGGTTCTACGGAGAAACTGAAACGTCACAAAGAAAAAAGAGAGATTTTCATTTCGCATATTCCCAGGATCTGAAATTATTTTTGTTTAGAAAATCGTTGATATGTTTTTATTTTTGCCTTTAGGAAATAAATTTCCAAAGATAACTTTTGTTTAAAATTAAATTTTCTTTAGACTGAAGGTACTGTATACTGGGTGTCCCACCGAAAGATACTTCTTAAATATTTTACTTATCACTATAACTTAAGTACGCGCTGCTCGACTTCGACCAACCAAACAAAAGAAAATCAAACTTAACAAAACCCAACCAGATCCAAACAAGGAACTTCGGAATCTAGATAGATAGAACCATAGATATTTGGCTTCGAGCCGGCCCGTGCCGAATTTTCTATAATATAAAAATCATTATTTATGTCTTCTGCGTGCGCTTTGTTTAATGTGCGCATTTTTTGTGTGCGCGTTTTTTCGCGTGTTCATTTTTGTGTGTGTGCTGTTTTTCCTGTCTGCATATTTCCGAGATTTATGGTTACTACGTCGTTTCAAAATCATATCAGTTTTATTTGAGTACCATTTTTTATTACAAATGGCTTTCCTAATTTACCAGTTTCTAGAAAAATGCATGTACACAAAAAACGGAGAAAGCAACATTAATTTGTAGCTGGGAGCCTAAGCCAATTTTGTCTGCATTTTTGCGTACCGTTATTAAATTTGATATAATTTTAGTACAACATCATAATAATATTTTATTTTTAGAGTAATATAGTCAAAAATAGTTTAGCCAAAGCGTAATTTCGTCGATCCCTAAAAATATCAAAACGGAAACGCATGGAAACGGAGTTCAGTCAAACCGTAAAAAAATCGAATCGCAAAAAAGACAAACCCTAAAAAATGTCGAAAAATAAAATATTAAAAATAAAAGAAAAGAAAGTATTTCAAGCAAAACGTACTTTTGTCGATCAGTAAAATTGCTGCTGGAATATATGCTGAAATGCTCAAATATGGATCAAAGAAACTACTCGAAAATCTCACATATATTACCAATCAATGCATAAATGGACATCCAGTACCTGATGATTGGAAAATTGCATTCATATCCTCAATACATAAAAAAGAAAACAAGCTGAATTGCAACAATTACAGAGGAATTTCAGTAATCAGTACTCTAAGTAGAGTGTACGGTAGGATTCTTAAAGATCTAATAGAGAATGATTTTTATGAACAAGAAGAAGAAGAGCAAAGTGGGTTTCGTGCAGGCAGATCTTGTTGTGATAATGTTTTTTGTCTTTAACAAGTAATTGAGAAAAGGAGCGCCAGAAATATAGAGACTCATGTTACCTTTGTGGACCTACAAAAAGCATATGATACCGTTCCAGTAAAAAAATTATGGACAGTGCTAGAGCAGACTAATATCAATCATACATACATGCAAGCGATAAAAGAACTATACAAGGGGTCAAAATCTAAAACTAAAATTGGAAATCGACTTTCAAAAGAATTCCTGGTAACGAAAGGTTTAAGACAGGGGTGTTGTATCTCTCCAACTCTTTTTAAAATATATATCGCAGTAGTTCTAAAAAACTGGAAACGCAAAGTACACGGCATGGGAATACAACTTAACGACCGATTGACCATATACACACTACAGTTTGCTGACGACCAAGTAATTGTAGCTAATGATAAAGAAGACATGGAGTATATGATGAGAAAGTTAACGGAAGAATACCAAAAGTGTGGGTTAACAGTGAACGTAGGCAAGACACAGTACTTATGTATTGGAAACGAATCAAGTGAATTAGAACTAGAAAATGGACAAACAATATCTCCATGCAATGAGTATGTATACTTGGGTGTCACATTTGATAAGACAGGAACAGACTGGAAAGAACTGGAAAAAAGAATAGTAAAAGCAAAAAAGGTTATTGGTTGTCTTAACAGTATTTTATGGAGCAGAGAGATAAAAAAAAAGTAAAATTTAACATATATAAAAAAATTGTGAAAATCACGCTGTTGTGTGGAATAGAGACTTGTTGCGTAACAGAAATACAAAGCAAAAATGGAAAGTGTCGAAATAGATTCAATAAGAAGATCAATGATAATGGTCGGGCAGTCAAATTGGAAATATTCAATTTTTGGGTGATTTTGATATAACTTGGCATGCTGTTCAAGAACTCTTTACGAAGTTAGGAAAAAACAGTGATTTGCTCGGCGTCGCATTATAGGTAGCCTCGCGACGCCCTAAATGTGAAGATTGATAGTAACCTACTTTTTGTCAAATATCTCAAAAACGGTAATTTATAGGACAATTTTGTTTCCATTTTTATGCAGCCAGTAGATGTATCTATCTACCGGTCTATAGCCATCTCAACAAATATTTTGAGTTTTTTATAAAAAATTTTAGAAATGAAATTTTCACCAAAATTTAAATTTGTAATTTTTAAAATTTTTGGATTATTTGCTTCCCTTGAACACAGTTTAGTGGTAATTTTCATCTCGTATAATAATTATTGTATTTTTTGAGTCAGCCTATCACAATGTGCTTAAATTTATATATTATCTTTAAACAGAACCGCGCAAAAAAATACCAAAATTAGCAATATCGCGTTTTATAAAAAAATTAAAAAAAATGCTCTTAAGATTAAATAATTTTTTTTAAGTACCACTACTAATTTTTTTATTCTTATTTCTTGTGCAAATATTATTAAAACTTAACAGAAATATTTAAAAAAATATTGCGGTAAATATAAAATAGACCGGGTGTCTAATAAAAAAAGTCAAACTTAAGTAATGCTATGTAAAAAAAAACATTGGATTTATGGCTCAATTTGACATCTCTTCATTTGTGTGCCTCGGATTTCTATATGTTCTGGGTGATTTTGAGCCTCCAAAGGAATTAGTTATATTAAGAAACAAGCTTTCAAAAACTGTATAAATTTACAAAAATCGTGCCGGAGTTTTTATGCGAAACATACTTAAAAATAGCACTTTTTAAAAAATTGTCGAAATTTAAAAGTGACAATTTTATAATGTTTAAAATCATACATCCATACCAAATTTAAAGAGAACCTTTATTCTCGAAAACGGAACCAAAATTTTTATATTTAGTAGGGATGCCGACTACAAAAACTTTAATTATTTGCTGTCAAAATATTAATATGTTTTATGTCTCAAAAGGCTTTGAATTTATATAGAACCTTAGAACCTACAATACATTTAAATAACTGAAGCCCATAACAGGACCCCTGTAGATATATAAGCGCCCTGGGCGAAACAGTAAATTGGCGCGCCTATACTCATACTTCTAAATACATCTAATCGGGCTACTCTAGATGTACAATTTAGCACCTTCAGAGCTCTGATTTGGCGCCCTTATGAGCAGAAGCCCCTGAGCAGAAGCCCGGTTTGCCCGTGCCTACTACGAACCCCTACTAAAGGGGTCTAAAATTACAAAAAATACAAATACCAAATAAATAACTGGCTGTTTTCTGCGGCTTTTGGGGTTTGCAAGTACCTACAAATGTTTTCTATTTAGCTCTAGATCAGCGTGTACGTATATTTATTGTACTATATTAGTTCTAGGGTAAAAATATTATAATAAGACAATTTTAGGAACGCTTTATATAAGCAGTAATTTTAAGGCTTTATTTGTAAAATGTTGGCATACTTCCCATAATACCTGTAATAGTGAATTTGAAATTAAGCATCGCGGAGGCGTCATCATGTTGCCTTCCAATTTGTTGGTCACCTGAGTTACTACTGATATACTTATCGACCTTAAGAAAATTCTACTCTATGCAATACCATCTCTAGAGTATTATTTAGTAATTAGCAATCTGATGGCTTGGAATAAATGTGTCAAAAACAATGCAACACATTGTGTCATTATCTTTTTGGTGCGGTCGTAGAGAAGAAAATCAGAATCTTTTAATAAAATTTCGCAACAAAACTTATTTAGGTTTCTTGGTAAGTTGCATTTTTTTATTAAATGACCGGTATTTTAAAAATATCGCTTAAAAATATCTAAGTTGATAAGTATTTCTTTTTTATTTCGGTAATTATAAACCGAAACTAGAGAATGTTAAATTGTGTTTGTAACATGTTTTTATAATTATTAGGTTCAGGTCCGGGGGTGGAGTATTGACCGCCTATTTTGTGCCTCTCCTGATCATAGAATTCTTTAAAATGTTCGATTTTAATAGGGTGTATTGCACTTTGCAAGTGCTGTTATTAATTTTTTAATAAATTTTTCGTTTTATTCTACGCATTTGGCTGCCTTCATATAACAATACCTTAGGTGACTGCATCGTTGATGGCCTTACCCCCAGACAAAATAGTTTTTTGGATTATAATAATTTATCAAAGTTTAACAGGAAGTAAAAAAAAATATTATTATATGGCAAAAATACACTTTCTTCAGAAATTAGCAAATAATCTATGAGCCTAAAAATTTGGGATGGATTTCTAGTTTGCTTTTTAATTCTGCTTGCATTTCTTTGCTTATGAATTCCTTATTAATGAACTGGTTTGATTGAACAAAAAAGCATCATGGTTAACATCGATAGGGGTGAAAATTACTCGCAACTAAAAATAGCGATCCTTCATAGAGAGACAAATATTATTTAGTCGGCCATCTTTGATTTAAAAATTGACGAAAGTTGCTATGGTGATGCACAAAGAGCAATCGATTCTCACTATGATACTTTTCATTTAAATGAAATTGGTTTAGTTTTAATGAATTTGTGAGGAAATGCAGACAGAATTAGGCAATCGTATAGTTTGTGAAACATCTTTGCCCTATCAATGGTTAAAATAAAAATTAAT
Source organism: Aspidapion aeneum (assembly GCA_963576565.1). Taxonomy (NCBI): domain Eukaryota; kingdom Metazoa; phylum Arthropoda; class Insecta; order Coleoptera; family Brentidae; genus Aspidapion; species Aspidapion aeneum. The sequence continues at coordinate 114,472,966 of OY755040.1, forward strand.
ACTTCCAAAACTGCTAAGCCTAATGATTTAAGTTTTGTTCTGTGTGGCGGATAAAGAGCTTTTTAACGAATTAAAAAAAACGGATAGTCTCTCGAAACATAAGAATAAACAAACCTCTTTGAAAGGTTAAGTTTGATTCTGACCGCCATCTTGAATTTTAAGAAGGTGATAAATTTCGATAGGGACCTTTAAAGCGCAATTAATGTTTGCCTTAATACTTTTTATTCGAGGAAAATCGGTTTAGTAATAATTAATTTATTAGGAAATGAATGGAGACAGAATTGAAATCTGTACAATAACGGTTAAAATAAAAATTAATTTTTTTGGAACAATCCAACTGATTTTAGTAATGCGTACCTCGTCCGTGCGTGGCAGAAATAGGATTTTTTTATAAATTATAAGAAAAAACTAAAAACAGATCTGGAACATAAAAATAAAAAAAAGTGTGTGTGCTTAAGACCATACGGCAGAAATGTAAACTTCAACAAGTCGAAATTAATAAAACTGGCCTTCATCCGCATCATCATATCGCTCACTGAATGTTCCTCTCGCAGTTAGTCACCTCGAGCCGACTTCACCCGAATGAGCGTTACATAGCCGAGCCTGACGGCTCAGTCCAATTCACTACCCACAAAAACTGATAAACGCGCCTGAAGAAGTTTACATTTCAACAAGCAAATTTAAAGGGTTTAGCATGATTATGTGCTCCATCTTATAATTTCAAGATTGCGGATAAATTATTTGTTCTTAAAATCCTGATTCATTTCCTGCAAACATCAGCTTTTTTCAATAAAATCGGTAGCATAGTTTAAGAAATATAACGAAAAAAAATTTCCGTTTTTTTCCGTTTTTTTTGCTTCACTCGATATTTTAATGTACTGGATGATAGTATATGGTCAGCACTATTTAAAAAAAATGAATGCTTTATCTAATAAAAGCACAAAAATTTCTATAGTTAAGTTCAAGTCATAGATCTATAGCAAGTTCTCTAAAAATAGCTTTATTTGGGGGCAAATGGCATGAAAACTTCAATATGGTTTTTGGAGATTTACACAAATTTTGAAAGCTTGTTCCTTGGGAAAGTAAATTCTTTTGGAGGAACGAAATCACCCGGGAAATGTAAGAATCCCATGGACATGAATGAAGAGGTGCCAATATTGACTCAAAATTCAAGGATTTTTAAAGTATCATTTCTTGTGTTTGGATTAAATTCCCAAACTCCCTGAATATTTTTTTTGAACTGCAATATATTTTTTTAAATTTTCTTTAAATTCTAAAACATAATAATAAAAACTTAAGAAAAAAATAGTTCAAAATAAAGTGTAGTGAAAAAATGTTTTTGTTATGAGCGAAATCCACAGACTTTAAAAAAAAAACCGACTTGACCAAATTCAAAAATTTTTTGCATCATTTCCTGCAAGTGAAAAGTCTAAGTTATAATATATTCTTATAGGCAGACTCAAAGGGAACCTTAGTTTGCAACCAACCCCAAAATCACCCCTAAAACCACTTAACCGCTTCAGATAAACCAAAATTAAGGAAAAATACAAAAATGTAAATTTTGATAAAAACTAAATTTAACAATTTTTATTTAATGGAACTTAATCACGCTTCCAAAGTGTAATACCTTGTTAGAAAGGCACACTCATTGTCTGTCAAAAAGTGGAATTATAACTGTCCTATCTAATGCAATTATTTCAGAAAATCTGTATGAATATCACGTCACATTTGAAAGCCTCGCGACGCCGCATATTTTACGTCGCCGGAAAAAAAATATAATTTTTGTAAATGTCTTCATAAGTTTATTATTCGTACCAATTTATATCAAAATCACCACAACTTCGGAAATTCTGCCCAACCCTAATATCCAGAACAGATCATATCAGAAATGAGATCATAAAAGCAAGAATGGGAATCGAGGGAAGCATAATGGATGACATCACTAAAAGGCAACTGATATGGTACGACCATCTACAACGGATGAGCGACGAAAGATTACAGGTCACAGAATGGCAACCAATAGGGCGCAGAAAAAGAGGGCGTCCTAAACTGAAATGTCAGGATCGAAGGAGTTGGAGAATAGGCGTCGGACGACGTAGAAAAACGTTCTAAACCGACTTAGTAGTAGTAGAATTGTCAAAAATAATATAGTCGAAATTAATTTAAACAAATTGTAATTTTGTCGATCCGTAAAAATATCGAAAATAATATAGTCAAAAATTAAACGCGCGGCACGCAATCGACAAGAAACGCAAAATCATCGAAAAGTAGTTTTGTCGAAATGCAAAAATATCAAATCGCAGAAAAGCTAGGTAAAATAAATAAAAAATTGTACACTGCATTCTCCACTGTTTTTTTTTAAATCTTTTTTATTATAAATATGTCACGAAGGAGGGAGAGGGGATCCTGGATTTTTGCGTTACGTTATTTAAAAATGTTCCCTAATTTGCAGCACAATTAAATAGCTCTCTTCTGCGAAAATGCAGGAAAATATTAATGCAAAGATTCCGAAAAATATATTGGAAGCATATATTAGCTACTGTCAGCTAACAACTTTTGCGGCATAAACTAAAAGAGGTAGGAAAATTGCATTTTTTTTTGGTAGCACCAAGGTTTGTCCAAACTTTACTGGCGCGGTGTTTGTTCGGAAAAAACCGATGCGTGCAAAAAGTATTAAATTCCGCACTTGTGCGGTAATAGTAATTTACCTAACAAGTTCGGAAAGTAGTACTTTTCCGCACGCGACGAAAAAGTCACTTTACGTATGTGTCTCTAATTTATTACAAATGAAAAAAAATACATACATTTTTTATTTTTTTGAATAAAAAATTAAGTGTTTAAAAAAAATTGCTGCGGAAAAGTGCACTTTACGCACGCTCGTAGAAAAATAACAATTTTTTTGAAGACTTTTTTATTTTAACAGGTCGATTTGTTTTACTTATTATAAAAACTTTGCCCAAATAAAAAAATCTTTATTATTGCGGTTATTTTCCAACTTTTAAGCTCTACTTATCCCAAAGCCTCTTTGTGGATTTTATTGTTACGCTAATTGTTCGTTATTATTTTGGTAAATCTTTTTTAAAACTTTATAATTGCCGACCGCCCTTAAAATTTTAAGAAAGATAAAGTTTTTATTGGGGTTGGTTGGATTTTATTTTCGCAATTTTTAATGAACTAAATCTTCTTGCGTTTAAAGATTAACTTTAAAAGAATGACTAAGTAAAAATTTGAAATGCGTAAAATTTTGGTCCCAAAAACTAAGAACAAAGCAAAATTAAAAATAATCGCTTAGACCATCTAAAAGAAACGTAACTCAAAATTTAAATATCAAGTTTCTATCGAATATTGCATATAATATTTTACGTGTAGAAAAGACAATAAAATCCACAATTACCTACATAGTCTCAAATGTACATTAGCTAGGGAGCCTAAGAAGGGAATTTTGGGGCATGTCTGCATTTTTGCGTACTTTTATGAAACTTGGCACAGAGGTAGTAGACACCTAGAGATGCCATTTTAGAAGTGGTGCTCCGATAAAACCCAGTGCATGGTCAAAATACTGGGGCGTAGTTGATGTGAGACAGGAAAAATTGATAAATTAAATAAGGAATAGTCCCTTTGGTTCACAATTTTTAAACGCAACCAAATTAGTGCGTAAAAAGCTGTTTTCTGGACGCTGATAGGAATAAAGATTTACCGTCACACTTAATAAAAATCTTAAACAGAAACCGAAATTTAGAGTACAAGTCAATTTAATTGAAATTTTTTTATTTTGTTTTATTTTTAAGCTTTTTTTATTGTCTCATAAAGAATGAGTTAATTAGCACAAACATATAAATATTTGTATAATAAAAAGTGAACGTTCACATGAGGAACATGTAAGGTCTTCAAATTATGCCGGTTTTTTAAAATAATTTTAATATGGTATAATGTTTATTTGTTAAATAGTTTTTCATCAAAAAATTATCATTATCCTAGTCGGTAGTAGATTCGCCTCCCTAGGACTAGAAACTGTTCTATTTGTCGTTAAACAATGTATTTTAAAAAATTCCAAATATATTTTTTTTTTAGTCTAAGCTTATTTGGCGTAGCTAAGTGTAGGGATGTACTAAAAACCCTTTCAGGACAAAACAAGTTTGATCTCCTCTGTGTTCCAGAATATGAGGGCATTCTTGGAAACGAGGAGGCTGAGCAACTTGCTAGAATGGGGTCATCAGCTGATCGAGTGGCGCCGGAACCCATTGTGGTCATCGCGGTGTATCTTGCCATGACGAGCCTAAAATGTGACTTAAACAGACACTCTCAGAAGCTCTGGGAAGACTCGGGTGGAATGAAGCAGGTTAAGCTCCTTATCGGGGAGGTAAGCGCCTCCAGAGCGAGGTCTTTTCGCGCACTCGCAAGAAAGTATATGAGACTGGCGACAGGGCTCTTGACAGAATACTGTCGCCTTAATAAACACCTTAGCACTGACACAGTGAATAGTGCGGTACAATGGGCCCAGCCAGGTGGAATAACATTTAGCTGCCTGCTGAATTTTTCTCAGAGGAATAATTTTCAATACACTTAAATATTCTACTCTAACTCACTATAAAATCTATGTCTCTAAAAAACCTTGGAATTTTAGTGTTTTTGACATCATACTTATTTTCCATCTCCAAAATAATAAGAGGCAATTACAGGAACATCTTATTGTTAAACTAAATCCACAATAGCCAACCATGCGAAACATAAATCCAGGAAAGTTTACCTGTTAACTTATAACAAGCTCTTTTTGTAAGCAGTGGTGTAACGTAATATTTACAGATTTTAACAAAACCTTTAATAAATTATGATGATCTTCTGCAAGACAGCGTAAAATTTAGTACCGATAAATTAAAAATCAAACAAGTTTTCGTGGCTAAGCGGGTGAAAATAACAGTTTTTTTGTTTCTCTCGTATTTTTCTGTGGGTAGCTACGATTTTTGAAAATGTTCCGAAATACCTAAGTAGAGAACATGTATCTACATTTCGATTAGCTGATGTCGAGAGGCAACAAATGGAAACTGCAATACAAGAAAGTCTTGAAACACTTCAAGCTCATAAGAAATCAAAAGTTTTATCAAATATTGAGGATATTTCAAAATTTTATTGTTCTAATACTAAAATAAACAAAAATTGGATTTTAACCCAAGAACATGGCACAGTGTGCCTGTAACTAATGACATTTTTGAACAACAATCCAGCATCTCTAGTTGTTGAGGGAGATCTGTCATTTTTTGTAAATGTTAACAATGTGTCCATTCCAAAAAACAAACTGCCAAAAAAAGTAGGAGTTTTATTTTTGGACAGCACCGATACACTTGAAGAGCTAACGCAGTTTATTGAAATGAATGTTGCAAACGGGAATTAAGTGGTAAAAGATAAGATTGATCAAGTAATAGACATCCTTAGTGACATTTTCGATAGTGAGAGTGAAAAATGTGTTCAATTTTCATTTCTTATTGAACAATTAAGTCTCTTGAAAAGGTCACCTGAGAATCGAAGATATTGTGAATACACTTTAATGTGGGCGTCATCTTTGTTTATCCAGTCATCCAGTGCATACATGTCAATTTACAAAACTAAGGTAATATGTCTTCCGCACCCTCGCAATATTAAAAAACTTATTTGTAAAATATCGTTAACAGATAGTAATCTCTCTGGTAGTGTGCAATATTTAAAAAGTAAGATACAGCTTTTAAAAAACATGAGTTGGTAGTTAACTTACACATTGATGAAATATATATTAAACCTGAGTTAAACTTTATATATATATATATATATATATATATATATATATATATATATATATATATATTTATCGGTTTCACAACGTTCTACGTCTTCCGATACCCAATCTCCACTCGTTTCTGTTTGCCCATAATTCATCATCTAGGCCTCTTATTCTTATTTCACTATCTATTCCTTCTCTCCAGCTTCTCCTTGGTCTTCCTCGTTTTCTTCGGCCAGTTGGTTTCCATTGTAATATTTGTTTAGGTAGTCTTCCATCATCCATTCTTTGTACATGTCCGTACCACACCAGTTGTTTTGTTCTTATATCATCCACTAGAGTACGTTCACCCACTGTCATAATTTCTCTTATTCTTTGATTGGTAACTCTTTCTCTTTTTGATTTCCCTGCTGCTCTTCTCCAATAGTCCATCTCCGTAGCGGAAAGCATTTTTTCTGTTCTATCTTTGATTGGCCATACTTCTGAGCCGTATGTAATAATGCTTTTTACAATGGTGTTATATATAAGCTTTTTGTTATGTTTTGATATACTTTGGTCCCAAATTATTCCATTTAATAAAGTTATTGCTTTTCTTCCTTGTACGTTTCTATCTTTTATAGCTTTGTCTAGTGTTCCGTCAGCTGTAATTTTTAGACCTAAGTATTTATACTCATCACAGGACTGAATTCGCTGCCCAGTATTTAAGATTAGATCCTGTTTCGTTCCACCAATACACATATACTCTGTCTTATTGATATTAACCTCTAGTCCCCACTTATGGTACTCTTCTATTAGTTTTCGTGTCATATATTCGAGGTCGTCATAATCCTGAGCCACCACTATCTGATCATCGGCGAAACATAAAGTATACAAGGTGGTTTCATTCAACGGAATTCCCATGTTTTGGCATTTTCTCTTCCAGACTTTAAGGACCTGTTCCAAATATATCTTGAAGAGCGTAGGCGAGATACAGCAACCTTGTTTAAGACCTTTATTTACTTGAAAGCCCTTGGTTAGTTTTGCTTTTATTTTAACTTTTGCCTTACTATTGCGGTATAACTCTTTGATGGCCTTAATTAGTTGTACGCTTATGTTTGTCTTTTCCAACGCTTTCCAAAGTAGATTTAGTGGTATACTATCATATGCCTTCTGCAAATCTACGTAAAGCAGATGGAGCTCTTGTCCGTATGCCATTTTCTTTTCAATAACTTGGGTTATACAAAAGAGATGATCTGAAGTCGATCTACCCGCCCTGAAACCAGCTTGTTCTTCTGCCTCCATATCTTTATATTCGCTCTCCACTTTATTTCTTATTATTTTGCCATATATTCTGCTTAGCGTACTAGTTACAGATATACCTCTATAACTGTCACATATATCCTTCCTTTTTTGTGTATTGTGGATATATATGACGTTTTCCACTCAGTTGGTACTACAGCTCCATTTAAATATCTTTGGAAAAGATTCCGTAATCTACAAAACAATTCTTCAGTGCCATATTTAATAAGTTCAGATGGGATATTTCCGGGTCCGGCAGATTTACCGCTTTTTAAGGTTTTGCACACGTTTTTGACCTCAGATATTGTGAGGGGTACTGGAGATCCCATCGTTCTAATGATATTGTCTCTTTCGTCTTCCTTGAATTCTGCTCTATCTTCAGTTAAAAGTTTTTTAAAATGCTCATCCCATTCTTTGTCTGGTATTGGTGAAATAATATCTCTGCATGTTTCTTTTTTGATCGATCTTATAGTTTTCCAGCTTTCGGTACTTCTCCTACCTCCTAAGTAAGAATCTATTTTCTGGCACTTTTGCATCCATGATTGATTCTTCTTATCACTGATCATTCTTCATTCTTCTCACCTTTGATTGCGCGATTTTGTATTCTTCTCTGCTTCTATCTGTCTTTTGGGATAAGTACGTGTGATACAATTTCCTTTTTTCCTCTATTTCACTTTCAATCTCAGCATCCCACCAGTATGGTTTTGTTCTTTTAGGAGTTTCTTCCACTAATCCTAGTGCTTCTTTTGCAGCTTGATGGATGCTTAATGTGATACATTCGTATTCCTCATCTGGGGTTTCACCTGAACTTGAATTAAGTTTTTCGTTCAGTCTCTTTTTGTATAAGTTTTTTACGCTGTCATGTTAAACTTTAAAGCTGGTAATATATTAGGCATTAGTAGCAATGATCCTTGCAAGGCTGCTAAAACCGCTCAAGTCATCATTATTTCAAGTTTAACTTCAAAATATAAAGATGTTGTTGGAATAACTCCCATAAGTACATTGACAGCTGAGCCTTTAAAAGCTTTTCTCTTAGATGTTATTAAAGAACTGGAAGCTATAGTTTCTGACAATAATGCTGTTAATCGAAAAGCTTTTCAACTTTTTACAGTTAGTGAGACTTTGGAGCCTTGCATAACTTACCCTTTCAATCCTTCAAGAAAACTATTTTTTATATTCGATGTTGTACACATTTTAAAATGTGTCAGGAATAACTGGATTAGCAATAGAGTGAAAAATAGTTTATTTAAGTTTTCGGAATTTGAGGCAAATCACTCCGAAAGAGACTTTCAGAAAATCAAATATTTTAAGGCAAATTTTAAGCTTTTTGAGCAACTTTATGAAAATGAAAAAAATTCTTTAGTTAAATATGGACATTTTTTGAACTATAAAGCTTTGTATCCGACAAATATTCAAAAACAAAATGTAAAATTAGCACTAAAAAATTTCAATGAAAAAATATTGCAACACTTCGATTAGGTTTAGAAGATAGCAAGGATGTCCAAGAAACTTGCTATTTTTTAAACATATTTTGTACTTGGTGGAAAATAGTAAACGTAAAAAGTGCTTTTGAGGGTCAGCGTTTTAATGACGATTATAGGGAACCAATAAGGCAAAACTCTTTTCTGCAACTTGAGTTCTTACAAAATTAAATACTTGGTTAGATCAGTGGAGAAATACTGTATCAAGCAATGAAGGACTTTCTGTACCAACTTTTCAATCGCTTATAATAACATCAAAAGCTTTTATATTATTAGTACCCTATTTATTTGAAAAATACCCCTTGATTACATTTTGCTTAACAAATTTCAGAATGATGTACTTGAGGGTAGATTTGGAAATTACAGACAGTTAAGTGAAGTTAATTATTACATCAGCTATGTACAAGTTTTGGAAAGTGAAAGGAGGTTGCGCTTTAAAAATACCATGTTGCTATTTTAAAAAAATAAGGACTTACATCAAATATATCCCTAAAAAGCATTTTAACCTCTTTTTCACCTTCTGATCATAATGAATCAAGTAAAGATTTTGATAGGTTTATAGTTTTACTAGATGACATAAAAAATTTTTCTATTGAAAGAATTCCTGAAGTAACACTTAACATATATTGCTGGATATGCCTCAAGAAAGGAATTGCGCCTTAAAAAATGTGATATGTGTTTAGATTGGTTGAATCTTGCAGGAAAAGTTGTAGATGTTGATTTAGAATCGTTACCATTTGATCTTATCATGGAAGAAGATAGGGGAAAACTGACATTGCCAAGCGAACATGCAATCTTTGTAGTGTCTTTGTGCTGGGTAATTTTTCAAAAAATTATTGACGACCACTACATTCAGTTCATTGAATGTGAAAACTATCTCTGACTACAAATTGTGAAAGGCTTTCGCGGCCAACGTCCAATGGTGGGTGTGCTTTCGGGCTGCGCGGCCATCGTCGTTGGAAATTCATTCTCGACGTTTCGCCATCTCGAGTGGATGGCATCTTCAGGAGATGTTGACTGTTTGTCGGCACCAGTCTTCGAGAAGCAAACAAAAAACCATTTTCAAGGCTGATATATCATACCTTCACTTGAAGTGTGCTTAGAGGCTAGCTAGAAAGGTATCAGATTCGTCATGGCTCCATTTGTTCTTTTTTCCCTTATGAGTTATGATAATTTGAAATTACCGCTTTCTTCTCTTTTAATTAATCATATTTTGCAGTATTACTATCTTTTGATGAGAGAGGGGAACAGAGTCATACTGGAAATAAGAAAGGGAGTGGGAGTAATTTTTTTTCAATTGTTAAATTTTGATACTCTTCTTAATTTATTTGTTATACCTACCCTTCTGTATAATGTACATAACTGGGTTAATACCTGATTTGCTAATAAATGATAAGATAAGGATGGGGGGTGGGGAATTTAGAGTTTTTTTTAAAACTTGTCTATAATTTCTATCAGTTTGCCAAATCCCAGCTTACTATCATTTCTGGAAGTGGACAATAATAGTTTTAAATAACATGTTTAGTGAAGGAAAGTAAATTAAAATTTTGAGGTTTAGTATTTTTTCTATAGTTTTCTCATCTATGAGCCTTCCAAAGCTTAGCTCTCTACCGTTTCTGAAAGTGAACAATGTTACTTTTACATAATTTTACATTTATACAAGAAGGAAATAAATTGAAATTTTAAAGTTTTTTTAATTTTTCCTAAAGCCTTATGGTAAATCCTATTAATCTGCCAAAGCTCAGCTTTCTAAGGTTTCTGGAAGTGGGCAATGCTTCTTTTATATAACTTTACATGTATAGGGGAGGGAGTAAATTTCAGTTTTGTAGCATGTCTGAAAGTAGAATTTTGATGATCCATACATAGGTGAGTGAGTGGCAATTTCGACGTTTTTTAAAATTTCGTAACTACTTTACAACTTTATAGAAGTCCATGAAACTTCAAAAGATTGTTAACACTTAAAGGTCTATGACTGTACAAAGTTTAAGTTTCCTAGCTCATTGTGAAGTAGAATTTTAGATGGATCAAATCGCCGTTGAAAATAGGTATCTAGATTTTAACCATTTTGCAGAAACCCGTCTTTCAAATATTTGTATGAAGGGAACATTTTGAGAAGCGCCTTTACATCATAATAATTTTTTTTCAACTTTAAGCCCGGAGGGGTGGCTCGGTATTTGCTTTTAGTGTACAGGTTAGAGGAAATACCAGGAAATACTGGGAAATATACTAGGAAATACCGGAAAGTGTTTGGAAAATACTAGGAAATACCATTGAAATCTGAGGAAATACCAGGAAATACTGTAAGTACTATCTTTTGGTGTACAAACATCGGCGATCGAGCCACCCCTCGATACGCCCTTAAACTTTTCATGTGAACAGTGTGTTTTTGAATACAAAACACGTTCAAATATGCGCCTTGTCGTATCTAACCAATATTCACCAAATTTCGAGATACGCCTTCCCGTATTTGCAACGGCGAAATATGGGCTGAAATGTTTCAAGAAAAGGTAATACAGGAGTTTACTCAAACTTGGCTGAACACCGCCGTTCCCCCAGGTTTTTACGCCACTGTTCATAACCGTAAAGCATAATATTTCTTTTCCGACATAATAAAGTATAATGGGGATGAAAGCCGCATTAGATACCTTTCCCATATTGATATATCAAAACCTTTTTGCCCGCAAAACCTAAAATGGAGATCAAAGGAGGATCGACGTATGAGCAAAAACCTTGTAACATACATAGGTACACCTATTTGATTGAATTTACTTCTCTTGGCAATGATATCACGTTGGCTCAAAAGGAAATTTTATAGTAATCAAATCAAATCAAAATATTGAAAATTTAGTCTATCTATAGCCTTCTTCGATCCATCTCTTGACATAGGCCTCCCCAAATATCTTCCACTCTTCTCTGTCTAACGCTGCGTTCAACCATCTAGTTCCCGCATGTTTCTTCAAATCGTCCGCCCATCTCATTGGGGGGGATTCCCCTACTTCTTTTATTTTCCCAAGGTCTCCAGTTAACAATAAATTTGTTCCATCGATCGTCTTTCTGTTTGATATTATGACCGGTAAATTTCCATTTTAATTTTGCTACTTCTCCTCTGACATCCCTTACTTTTGTTTTATTTCTTATCCATTCATTCCTTTTTCTGTTATCTGTTAGCTTTACATGTAACATTTGTCTTTTCATTGATCTTTGGGCTTTTGTTACCTTATCCATGTTTGATTTTGTAAGTGTCCAGTTCTGGGATCCATAGGTAAGTACAGGAAGGATACACTGGTTATACACTTTCGTTTTGAGGTGCTGAGGATATTTTTTATTTTTTAAATGTAGCTTAATTTACCAAATGCTGGCAAGGTCAATCTTACTCGTCTCTTGATTTCAGCTGTTTGGTTTTCTTTTTTTAGTTTAAGAATTTTTCCCAGGTATCCTCTACTTATTCTATTTTTTCTTAGTTTATTCTAGTTTTAGTGTAGTTCATACTCAAGCCTATATTTTTAGCTGCTGTATCCAGTTCTTTCAGCATTTTTATCAGTTCTTTTTTCTTATCTGTTGTTAAGGCGATATCATGAGCATATCGTAGGTGGTTCAAGTATTGTCCATTTATCTTGATACTTATTTCTTCGCAATCTAAGTTTTTAAAAACATCTTCTAGGACCTGGTTAAATAGTATATGGGAATAGGATTGTGAACATAGGTGTAGGTAGTATGAAACTTAACGGAGGGGCATAAAATAAAAATAAAATAGGTATGTTTTAAAAGCGAAAACAAGAAAAGGAACATTTTAACCTATTACAGTAAAACAAAACGTCTGGGATCTTCAGCGAATCTGCTTAAAACCTCTTATTCTACTTGTTTATTTTTTTCTGGAACTAATTTCCGATGTACACTTAGCATGCACAAACTACTAAATCTCTCTCTTAATCTGAAAATGGATGGAAAAAAAAATCCGTTCGTTTTGCACCTTTTGCTACTTCCAAACTTTTTAATTCCTCTATTAATTTTTTTGTTGCTCCACAAGTTGTACCATAATTTAGTCTCATCGTCAAGCCCGTTTAAATTATAAAATACTGAAAATTGTTTATTGCACATCTTAAATTTATTAAATAAGTCCAGGAAAACAAACGGATGTAATGCCAGTAATTCGAAAACTGGTAGGTTTTCATCGGAAATTTGTTGCTTTAAAGACATTATCAGAGGCTCCAAATATGGTGAGTTAATTGCGGGGACCTTCATATAATTTTTCTAATGCCCAACTATCCTTGGCGCCCTGTAACTCTATTCCAAGGTTTTCGGCATGTATGCTGGCTTTAGTTTAGATAGTGATTATGACTTTTTCGGCGGATTCGCGATGATCTATAATTAGAACTAATACCGTTTTAATGTGACTTCAACTTTGCGATTTTAACCAAAATTTTTAAATTGCTACAGGTTGCGACAAAATACTTTGCTATCAGGTACAGGGAAATAATAATGACCGGCCTTGTTAAAGCATTTTAAAGCTGAAATGCCACCTTTCTAGTTGCATAAATGCTGTTTTCTGATAGTTTTTAAAGGCCTTTAAGGATTTCCAAAAAGTTGTCTTTAAATCTGCAATACCTTTTTATATTTGAGGCCATCGTGTGTCTTACAAAGAAGAGGAATATTTAGACCATAAGTTCTTCGTAAAAATAATTCGCGGAAAAAACAAATTATATCCTTCACAGCATATATCGTTAGGAATAATATTATGTAGATTGATAGTTTAAAGGTCTAATTGTGAAGTGTTCATATAAAGCATATAATATAATAATATAAGCTCGCAATTTCTCGTCCATTAGTTTTACTTAATCGTAATGTTCAAATATATAAAATATCAAAAAATTTAAAAGACAAGTATCACTTGTTGTAGTTTTTTTGTGCCTAAATGCAAATTAAATTTTCCAATGCTAATCTTTAATTCTTGACCACTGTGTAACGCGGCGTATGCTGGATGGTGGCTGTCAAAAGTTGACGTGGCTATTTTGTAGCCCAGCAAAAGCTGACCCTCCTGAGGATTTAGAATCTGCTTCCCTAATTGGGGCTCTGATGAACCCTTGCATATCGAGAATAAAATAGAATAAAAACGGTGGCTAGATATAGGATGGAAGAAGAAAGGATGTAGATAGGGGTGTGAAAATAGGTAGAAAAATCAAACCCTCAAGAGATGAAGAAATATATTTTTAACAAAATTTGTCATAACTTTAGGACTTTTAAAGTATTGTCTAGTAAAGCATTGTCTTTACACATCGCGTCGGTCCCTTTGGGTTCGAATCCTGGCCAGTATGCCAGGAGTTTTTACATTACCCTAAGCCCTTTTTTATTCTTTTTTTGTTTTGCTGCTATAAGGAGAAAAACCTAGCATTCGAAGTCATTGTTGGCCCAAGATTGCAGATTCAGTAAATGTAAACAAAAAATTTCTGAGAAGAGATGCAAAGCCTGTTTATACATTGGCTTGCGAGGCAGCCACGCATAGTGAAAAATGTTTTGGCGCGCGAGGTACAATGAACATTGCCGCGGTTAAGCACGCCGCGGTGTGATCCGATATTTATCGGTTTTTGGGTCTTCGGTAAAAGGGTTTTTATCAGTTGCATGCAAGTTTGTCCCCGAATTTGCCTCGCGCGGCAGATTTACGTTCTTGAGAGACGCCACCGCGCGTGAACCAGTGGCATATGGAGGGGGGGCTTGGACCTTGAAGCCCCCTCCCCCCCAGAGTTCCTGAGTAATGACCTGTAAAACACGAATTTTCCTCAGAAATATTAAAATGTGTTAATCTGCGCTTAAGTCTCCCGAGAATTCATCTCTGCGTATTGATCCGCTTTAAAGCAACCCCCCCCCCCGCAAGATTAATTTCTGCGTACACCACTTTAATCGATACGAACCCTTCTGTCGAAGCCATCGATATATATCGATGATCGAAGCCCCTGTAATTTTTGTGACGTGCATCATTTGGGAAACATTAACTACGTTTATAGACTCCTAAAAGCGGTATAAATTAAAATCGCTGTTAGTTCTTGAAACAGTTTTGATTATATTTATTCGACAACATTTTGAAACGGTCCTTATATAAAAGCGGACATTGGCCTTCCCCAATATCTTTCACTCTTCTCTGTCTGTTTTACTGAGGATATTTTTGAATTTGTACCTTAATTTACCAAATGCTGCCCAGGCCAATCTTACTCGTCTCTTGATTTTAGCTGTTTGGTTTTCTTTTTTAAGTTTATTAATTTGTCCCTTGTTTCTTCGTAGATTTTGATTGTTGCTTCGCTATATTTATTGGCTATTAAGTCTGTGTATCTGTGATCTATTCGGCTATTAATTAAAGATGTTTTTACTGTCCAGTGCTCAATGTTATCGAAAGATTTTTCAAAATCTATAAACGCAATGTATATAGTGGAATGTTGTATTCGTTGGCTTGTTCTATTAGGATTTTCATGGTTAATAGGTACTGCACTGAAAACTTTTCTGAAATCTGCTTGTTCTTTTGATTGATATCCGTCATATTTTGTTGTTAGTCTATCTGTTAATATTTTCGTGAAAAGCTTATAAAATACATTGAGGAGTGTTATAGATCCATAGTTTTTCAGGTTTGCTTATAGCCTTTCTTGTGTAAAAAAATGGTTATGGACTTTTTCCAATTGTTTGGGATTATTTTTTCTCTTAGTATTTTATTCAGGTAAATATGGAGGGTCTACTACTACAGCTTTACTACCGTACTTAGAAATTTCTGCCATTACTTCGTGGTTTTCAGGTGATTTGTTATTTTAAATTTTTTTATGCTCTCTTTATTTCCGCTTCGTTTATTTTATGTTGTAGCTCTGTTTTTATGTTTTTCATTTTTGTTTGGAGTTTCTACATGGTTTCTGGCAATGGTTCCCCTTTTTTTTAGTATAATTCTGTATAGAATAGTTGTGTGATATTTATGTTATCCTAGTTAACGTTAGTTTCGATGCCGTTCATGTCCTTTATTTTAATTATTTCCTATCTACATAGAGTCGCCTTAGACATTTCATATTTTTTTAACTCTCCCAACATTTATTTCTTGACTTCTTCTTTTATATCTGTTTATCCTTTTTCTTATAGTTTTATTTATTTTTCTGTATTCTACAGATGTTTTTTTTCCTTCTTTCTCGAGATTCCGTCTTTTCTCCATCGGTTTTTTTATTTCTTCTGATATAAAATTTTCTCCCCTTTTATCTTTTTATGCAATAACTTTGCTTACTTTAGTCAAAGCTCTTGTCAGCGTATCGTTTATTTTATCTTTATTTTCATTTTCGCATCTTCAGTTTTGGATTAGCGTTCCTTTGGCCTCTTTTTTAGTTTGTGTAAAATGTTCATTGCTGTAAATTGCTGTCAATGCAGATTTTTCTTCTGACCATCCTGTGATCACTGCCTGCTGTAAAGCTGTTTAAGACTGTTACATCTCTAACGATGTTTATATCAGTAGTCAGTATGTAATTAATTTCTTTTTTTCTTATTCTATTTAGGCTATGAGCCATGGCCACTTTCGTTGCGGTTTCTTTCTAAAGAATGAATTCATTGCATATAAGTGTTTTTCCTCTAGATAATTCATTAAGGTTGTACCCCTGTCATTCCTTTCGTCATATCCAAAATCCTCTATTTTAGTTTCTTTTGTGTTAATTTTATTTAATTTGGCTCTGAAATGTCCCGTTACTAGTGCAAGATGGATTTCGTGTGCATCCATAGCTTTTAAGATATCTTTATAGAATGCTTCGATGTGCTTCTTATCGTAGGTCGAAGTGAGGGCGTATACTTGAATAATTTTAAGTGATGTTTTTTTCATTTAAGTGTAAGATAGGCAACGCGATCTGATTTTTCTTTAATAGTATGGACGTGTTTACTTATAGTTATGGCTTTATTTATTATGAATCCTAATCCGAGGTTGCTATTATCTTCGTTATCATTAATAGACTTGTATAAACAAAGAATTTGGCAGTTTTAAACCGAAGTAAGAATACAAGTACCTCGTTTCGTTAATATTTTAATATGCAAATAATTTATTGCAAAGAATATACTCTACTAAGATATGTTTTAACTGAAATGCTTCAAGAAGAGCTAAAAATTTCTTGCTATAAAGTAAATAATACTTCTATAAAAAGATTTTCTTCTGAATATGTCAGTTGGTCAAAGCCAACTCTATCAAATGTAACTTAAAGGCCGAGTACGCTATTATGAGAGAAGCAATATGAAAGAGAGTTTCAGCAGTATTAAGAGGTCATCAAATTATTTTTGGATTACGTCGCTAAAGCCTCCTCGTTAAGAAATATATTTCGGTGGTAAATTGGCGAGAAATTGCTTTTGATTTTTCCTGCTTGATCATTAATAAATTTTTATGTTAGTGTGTCGCAACATATTGTGGTTAATATCAGGGGCGGCGCGTGGTAAAAAGCTTTGGAAGTGCACACCAAAAAAAATTGCGGCGCAGGCGAAATTTTTTTTTTTTGCAAATAATTAAAAAATGAGATATTTAGTTAGATATTAGTTACCTACCTATTATTATTGAAATTATAAATAAATAATAAATGTATCATATTTAGTTTACATATTTTATCTTCTAATGGCAAAGATGAAAATTTAATTGCCTTTTAATATTTCACGCTAATGCTATCAGAATTAGAAACTTTCGCCATTGTCGTAAATACAGAAATCGTCGAAATCAAAACAAACCGCCAGCGCCCGACCGATAATGCCAAATTAGTGGTGTGCAAATACTACCTACTCGATACTTTAATATCTGATACATGGGCGGATTCGAAGTAATCGAATCCTTCGACGCCAAATACTCGTTACTCGAATCCCGAATAGGACCGAAGCCGAAGCGTTACTTTCGTATCAATTGTATCCGCATCGGCCGTATGAGTAACGAGTTTGGAGTACTTGTAATCATTTGGGCCGATATTTATTTACATAAATTAATAAATGAGCTATTGCGTATATGTATACGATTGACAACATAGAAATATATATATATAATATTTATTGGATTTACCGATAATATAATGATTACTTAGTACCGAATATGTATCATATCTACTCGATACTTGGAAAAGTAATCGTTGCACATCACTATGCCAAAATGTCTAAACACACTAATTAAACGTGCCCGTGAGCTGCTCTAACATGCCACGCGAACCATGGGCGCGGGGGGCGTCACGGTGGTAAGCGCTGTGCCGAAGGAATGATCAGATTCTATGTAACGTAAAATTCTATTGGGACATGTCGTCCTCTCTTTCTATATTTCGTAATTAGAATGCGACAAAACAAGTACGATGCAAATAAATGTGAATAATTAGATTCGAACTAACTATATAGTGCATCCCCCATGCACCGCAGGTGGTTTGAACACGAATACAAACACATACAAACCGGATATTAATTTGTAGGTAATATTCCAGTCTAGTGAATTCCGTTTGGGGTAATTATTAATTAAATTAAAGAATGATCAAATTTAAATATTTTTTTAAGTAAAATTTGGGAGTGCACGTGCACATGTGCACTTGTGAAGAATCCGCCACTGATGAATACATTCTTGAGTAAACTTACTCTTTTAGATATATATCGGTACCTACTCCATAGTTTACACAATTAAAATATTTTTGAACTGTAATTTGGTCGAAAATAAAACAACATAAAGTAAAATGAAAATAATGCAAAGGAAACTTTGTTTTGACGAAGTGTAAAATTGTCGAAAATAATAGAGTCGAAAATAATTTGGTCGAAGCGTAATTTCGTTGATCTGTAAAAATATTGAAAATAATATAGTCGAAACGTAAAACCATCGAAACGGCGTTCAGTCGAAACACAGAATTTTCGAACCGTAAAAAGTCGAATTGCAAAAAAGCCGAACCGTCAAAAAGTCGAAAAATTAAAAAATAAATGAGAAGAAACCAATTCAAGCAAAACTTATTTTTGGCCATCTGTAAAATTGTTGAAAATAATATAGTCGCAATTTAAATGCTCGATACGCAAGGGAGAAGAGACGCAAAATCATCGCAACGTGGTTTTGTCAAAACGCAAAAAGATCGAATCGCAGAAAGTCAAAAATGAAGGTGCGATGTTACCATACATTTCTAAAATCAGAAAGAAAAGGCGGATTTAAAAATGGAATAATATACAGGGTGTTTCATTTATTATAAGAAAGTTGCTGTCAAATTTTGACATATAGGATGCCATTTGACAAAATCTGTCATATGGGTTACAAGGCTTTTGACAAACTATAAAACTTTTGCATTTAAATTTTTTTTATATCATCAATAATAGAGCCGGTAACCGGGGTTCACAACATGGTGAATCACCCTGTATATATATATATATATATATATATTTATATTAAATCCCTCTATAAATCTATTATTTAAGCTCTTAGTTTTGCGTAATGTTCAATGTAAACGATTATTTGGATTTTTCATTAAGCGTGGGGACAAAAGGACAACCTGGAAAAAGCAATGACAGAAATAGGCCTCTAGTGGAAACTCTTGTCCATTAGCAGTGTGTTTTTTCCCTTACTTTATTTTCTAAATAAAATTTTCATTAGGGGAGAAGTTTCGGAGTAAATGGACACATTTTATTTATTCATTAACGATTTTTGCTTGCCATCGTATAAAACGGAACAATATAATGTTTAAGCGTTAAAATTATATGTAAAAACGATTTTTCTGTTGTTGTCCGTTTAGCAATAACTCCTAAATTGATAAACCGATTTTCATGAAATTTTCAGCAACAATAACTCAGCTAAACAAAAAAAACCGAGTTTGCGTGTAGGACTCATCATCATACTTATTGTATGATATGTTATAAAGCATTTTCGATTCAGAGTTCAAATTAACCCAGCATATCAGATTTTCTCGTAACTACAAAAATAGGCAATAAGTAAAAAAAAATCATGAAAACCCAAAAAAAAAAATATGCCCGCGACAAAGATTTAGTACGCAATATTCAGAGAGTCCCTGAATATTGCGTACCAGACGAATTTATTTCAGCGCTATCTGCCCCTCAATATTGCAAGGTTCGCCTGTTGAACCTCTATATGTAGTAAATACCTCGGTAAATATTATTAGATTTTTTAAAATAACTGTACAATTTTTTTTGAAAAATTCTAAATTTAAAATTGTATAATGCGACTAATATTGAAAGGCTGGTGCTAATATTGGATAGCTTGGGCTAAAGAAACAAAATTTGAAAGAAAATATTTAATCTTCGAATTTTGTCTGGATGGATGATTTTTGGTACAAAGTGACTTTTTTTTCTCGTTTTGTGCTTTCGTTAATAAAAGTGTGAAAATTTTTTAAATTGACCAAACCGACAATCTTTTAAAAACATTTTCTCTCTTCTGTCAGGTTTTTTTTACTCATTGATCTTTGAATTGACTGTTGCCATTCCAGTTTAGGACGCCCTCTTTTTCTGCGCTCTATTGGTTGCCATTCTAGGACCGGCATTGGTAATCCTTCATCGCTCATCCGTTGTACATGGCCGTACCATATTAGATGTCTTTTAGTAATGTCATCCGTTATGCTTCCCTCGATTCCCATTCTTTCTTTTATGATCTCATTTTTTACAAGATTTGTTCTAGATATTCTTATTAATCTCTATTCTATACAACAGCGTGCTTTTTACCATATATGTTATATTTTACATTTTTAAAAAATTTTCTGCTCCATAAAATACTATTAATACATATAATAACCTTTTTTGTTTTTACTATTCTTTTTTCCAGTTAGTTACAGTCTGTATATTAATTTAATACGTTTGAAAAAAGTATCCAACGATAGGCGACCTTTCTGTAATATTTGCGGATTGCTGCATTTAAAAATTTTTTCGCTACGTTGCGCCGTGTCGCATAAACCCCAAAAACCCTCTCGAAAATTCGTTTCATTCCAAATAAGTATAAAAAATCCTTGCTACCCCGTAATATCCTGATCGTTCGATGGACTTAATTAAGAGAAGTGCCATTTTACTGCTAATTCTAATGGCAATTGCTAATTGCATGGGGGCGAAGGGATATAATTGTCGCCATTAAAAAGTGTGAATTTTATGCAATATTTGCACTCCCTTTTTTTATTTGTCCCTTCGAGTGGTAGGTTCGTTTTTTCTTGTTTAATTTAGAGCAGCATCTAGAAAGTTTAGAAGATATTGTTTTTGGTTAAATGCATTTAAAATAAAAAAAACCATAATTGAATTCTTTTATCACTTCATGTAATTTTGTTTTATAGGAAGAAACTTCAACGAAAGTGGATATGGCTCATCCCTAATGGAATAACAAAAAACGAAATTGATCACATATTCACTAATGAGAAAAACATCGTTAGGAATGTAACAGCTTTAAACAGCTGTAGTTAATACGCTCCATGTTTTTATTAAAAGGAAGAATAATCCCAATCAACTAGAAAGAATCCATAACCCATTATTTTACATAAGAAAGGCGATAGAGCAGACCTAAAAAGTATCGAAGCATAACACTCCTCAATATGATTTATAAATTTTTCACGAAAATATTAACAGACAGATAGACTATCAACAAACTATGACGGATATCAATCAAAACAACAAGCAGGCTTGAGAAAAGGTTTTAGTCTTTTTAGTACATTTGACGACTTATTAACCATAAAAATACTAATAGAAAGAGCCAACGAATACAACGTTTCACTGGTATATTGCGTTTATGGACTAAAAAGCTTTCAATAGCTGGGCAGTTAAAGCGTCTTTAATTAATAGTCGACTAGATCACAGATTTAAGGAACCAAGCCATTAGAAGAGGTGTCAGAGAGGGTAACACAATATCCCCGAAGTTTGACCAGGCCATCGAAAAAATAATGTTATTTCTTCGATGACCAGGCCCTAGAAGATGTTTTTATAAACGTAGATTGGGAAGAAATAGGCATCAAACTGAGCGGACAGTACTTGAACCCCCTATGATATGCTGGCGATATCGCCTTAATACAGCAGTTAAAAATATACGCTTATGTATGAACTAGACTAAAATTAAAACCATTACAAACACAGATGAAGATGTCATTCACCAAGAAAAAATAGAACAATTAGTAAGCTTTTAATGCAAGTTGGAAAAATCTTGCTACTAACACATGCATGAACTGGTTTTTCTGTCTGAGCTCCCGCCGTTCATGCAAAAAAGAACTATTTTCTGCACTTGTTAGGTAACTAAGTATTGTTTGGTCCGTATGGTGTCCGGAGATAAGAATAGCACCAAGGCAACCCCTAGGCATATCGTAAGAGGCGACTAAAGGGGCGTCGACCCATGGGTAAATTGGTAATCTGGTAACGGACGAGATTTGATCAGTAACAAAAAAAATTAAAACTGGTAACCTTTGGGAGCACATCGGATAACATCTATGGTAGGGGGTGGGTTAATCTGGTGATTCTCTAAATGGATTCGGTGACCTAACCATTCGGGAAATCATGACATGGGACAGGGTATATGGAGTACCTATTTGGAGCTAGCAGCTAGTGCGGGCACATTGTGGCTTTCTGTACCCTATTGATTATGTCAAAAGGTTTATGACCCACTAGTGGTCTAAGGCTACAACCATGGCATTATGTGGTATATCATGATAACTAAGTTTCTGGCCTAAAATATAATTTGAAGTCTACTGGGTTCTTTTTACTAGTTAGTATTTAAAATATTATCTAAGTCAAACACAGTAGGTACGTGGTGCACAACGGGTTCAGAAAGGTGTGCCAAATGCCAGGTTAGATCCTTTAAGAATGCTAACCGCCACTACCGTACATTCATTCAAGTATTGTTATATGTTGCTGTAGACAGCGTGCGTAAAAACCTAACTTTTTTGATGCTTTTCCTTTTATTCAGTTGAAAAAGTTGAAATGTGGAAAAAGAAATTACAAGAATTGCTTAGCTGACTGGCAACCAGCATCGTAGCAGCCCACGTCTCAAAGTTACAGGGCATTTCTATTATTACTGTTTTCAGGTGGCGTGTAGTTCATGTGCTGAAATTTTGCTTTATTCTTTTACAATAGTTATTTTTGTACCAATAATAACATTTTTTCTCAAACTGACTGTTGATGTACAACCTGGCGAGAGCTTGGGATCCAGTTCTTCCAGCATATTTATCAATTCTTCTTTCTTGTCTGTTATTAAAACGATATCATCAGCATATCTTAGGTAGTTTAAGTATTGTCCGCTTACTTTGATGCCTATTACTTCCCAATCTAAGATTTTAAAAACATCTTCTAGGGCCTGATTAAATAAAGAATATTGTGTCATTCTGCTAACACCTCTTCTTATGCGAATTGGCTTGGTTCCTTCGTTAATTTTGATTGATGTTCGGCTATTAATTAAAGGAGTTTTGACGGCCCAGTTGACGTAGCTGCATAACATATGCACGTGTGGGTTAGCTTAAGCAACGCGAGCTTGACCAATGAAATTGCAGGATTGGCCTATAGCCCGGAGGATAACGGAAACTATGTGGCTATTAGGTATACAAGCATGACATTTGGTACACTAGTTCTTAGGACAATTTTAAGCGATTTGAGTCGAGTCCCCGAAAAATTCGTCCATAGAATGGGGAGTTTCCGCCATTTTTTCGAAATGATCGACTTCATTTTTTTAAATATCCTAAAATGACTTATTTTTTACAAAAAACATATTGGAAATATTATTTGACTTTAAATAAAACTTAGTAAAATTTTACACCGATAGAAAATGGCGTCCGACGACTACAGTAGCTCTTTTTCAAGATTACATAAAAAATCTAACTTTGACACATTCTTGAACTTATAGCTTATTGTATATCGTTTTATAGGTATTTCGACTTCCCAAATCCAATTTTGACAACAAAACAAATGTAGGAGCTTCCATTTTTATTTTGGAGTTATTTTTAGCTTTAAATTGCTTTATTCTTGCAGCTGAGTAGGGTCTGATCTAAAAATAACCGTTTAATGTTAATAAAATTATGATTAAAAAGCAATCCTAATTATGAACAACATTCAAAGGTAGGTGCAGTAATGGGTAAGGGGTGTAAAAGGGGTAAATTTAGAACTTTGTAATAAAAACAGCTAGAAATATGCGGTTTTCAGATTTATGATTTGATCTGGTTACAAAATAATTTTATGTTGGGGGTGTAAAGGGGGTAAACAGATACGAATATGCAGTTTTCAGATTTATGATTTGATCTAGTTATTTCTTCGATGACAAAATACAAAGTGCCCATCCACTATATAAGTTTTTATTTTCGGGCACCTATACTATTATTTAATCCCTTAGTTAAAGTCGCTTTCTTGGTGCAGTTTTAATAAACCGGTGGCAGGTATTTTAAAGAAGCAAAAGAAAAACTAGCAAGAAAGTTAAATAAGACGACCGTGCCGGTGAGCAAGTTTTTTAAATTAGCCTCATGGGAGGCACAAAATTCGTCTTGCCACATAAATTAAAATAAACCGCAACAAAAGGAAAATAAGTTTTTCGTTTTTAATCTAGATCTCCAAAATTTTAATCAAATTTAATTATAGGACTTGATACCTAAATTTTGACATATCTATGCGTACCAACTTTACATTAGTTTTTTAAATATCTCACAAAAAAATTGTATTGATACCTTAAAAAAATAAGTACGTACGGTCGCCCACTTTTTTAATGTCATCTTAAAATTGACTAAACTCGTCTAGAAAGCCGGGAATTTCAACAGGCTTTAAAAACTGCTAAAAATCGTTTAATAGATCATTATTTTAACCAATTCGGTGTTGCCCAATAACGCACTGTTTTTTTTTAATCTGCAAATGTAGGAAAAATGAGATGACAATCAAAAAGTGGGCGAGTGTACATCTCTTCAATAAGGCTTCATTTTAAACTAGTGATGACGATCAAACCTAACCTGTTTAGGTTTACCCAGGTTAGGATAGCTACATCAGTTAAAAGAGACTTATTGGAATAAAGTCATGCAATAATAGTGTCAGGCCGTATTTTGACAGTTTTGCATTGGAATATGACAGCTAATCTTTCAGAATAAGTCTTTTGTTTACTAAACAAACCGAAATAAATACTGTCGACTTTATTTAAAGATAAATAAACGACTTAGTTTTAAATTCTTTATTCCAGTAAGTTTCTTATGTCATATGACGTCAGGTCGTGGCGCTAATTTAGATTATTTTATGTTATATTAGAGCTAGGGCAGCTTAGTTAGTTAGTTGTACTTTGCGCATTTAAATGCGCTTTACCGTAGGCTTGATAAAATATATAAAGCCTACAAAAATATAGCTTTGGAAGTTTTTTCTTTTAATTTAAGGTAAATTGGGAATCATTTTATTTTCATGTTTTTGTCCGTCTATCAAGTTATCTAAAAAACTGGTAGACAAGCTTTCAATAAAACTATTTATGACCTGTTGTTAGGATTCTGAATTTAGGTTTCACTTCACATATTCCTCATACGAATCAATTCAAAATAAAATTCCATTCCAACAAAATACAATTGATTTGCATTCTGGAAATTTTCAGGGTTGCATGCGTAGTATGAAGGGGATACAATAAACAAATAGGTTCCACCACCGACACTAGTATTTCAAAAGATTTGGATTTAAATAGTAAATTATTTATTTAATACTAAGATGCAGCCTATAGAACGAAACAATATTAATTTGTTATTATTTATTGATTTAGCCTCTATCATACACTAACATAAAGCTTGAATTATCATCTTCAAATCTCTCTACCTATTTAAATCAAGTCTTAAGTTTTATTGGGATCAAAGTAACAAAGTGCTGCGACAAGTCTTATTCGAAAGTTAGGTTAATTATTGTATTAAACATACTAAAAGTCTTGATATCCCATACTTCGTGCCTTTAAAAAGATGTGTAGCATTAAGTTTTGGCGATATGGTTTCTTATTTTTGGCATTCAATCCATGACCTGCTTTTGAGACAAATGACGCAACCATCTTTTTGGATCCACTTCGAAAACCGATGATTTTTGTTGGCTTTTCTGTAACTTTGAGAACCCAAACAGACGTCTGACGTTTATTTTCGGGTTCATTTGAGTAAATCCACGATTCATTACCATTGATAATGTTGTACACGTTTTTCGAGTTTGCTGCCTCAAAGCGGTCTAGACACCAATTGACCCTACCTTCTTTCTGTTCTTTGGTTAGTGGATGCGGTATCCAGCGGGAAACTAATTTTCTTACCTCTAGTTCTTCATGCAAAATTTTTGAATTGAGGTCTTTGAAATCCACGTTGAGGCTTCAATCTCTCGACATGTCACATATTGATCTTGCGTGATGAGCGACATGCGCACAGCATCGATGTTATCCTGGGGACAGCCGTTTTTGGTGCACCTAGCTTTGGGTCGTCGCTAGGGCTAATTCGTTCACGCTTAAATTCTTTATACTAACCAGAAACTGTCGACTGATGTAGTGCTTTATTACCGAAAACAGAAATCAACTCGGCAAGGCATTCTGGTTAAGATAATTTCCTTCGAAAGTTGAAAAAATTATAGCCCAAAACTGTTCTCGGTTTAACTCCATTTTTCGACAGATTTGTTAACTTAAAAAAATCACTATAGGTATAAAACTGTATGTATCGCACTGACAATTTAAATTTAGGTTAAGTTTTATTGACGGCATTGGATCAGTGTCGCCCTCTATGTTCCTATATGCAGACATCCCTCATAGGCACAGTGATTATAACGACATTAAACGGACCGCTTAATTTCGGTCATTATAACCGAGCGTCGTTATAGAGAAAAAAGGTAACAAAATGGGTCTATGGACAAATCGGCCTAAAAGGAGGTTTCGTGTGCAAGTCGTGCCAACTTTTTGCCGATAAGCCAAGTTTGTTAAGGGCACTCCATAGATCAGGTTTTGACTTGTTGTCATTCTGGTAAATGCGTTTTTTTAAAGATATGTCCCCCACCACTTTTTTTTGCAGATACTTTTTAAAACGATGTATCTTTCTTAAAAATAGACGTAGAGGGTTGCAAAAAATGGCAAATGAATCAGTAAACACCCGCAATAAAATAACTTTCTATTATATTTTTAAAAATTTTGTTTAGTTTTTTTAGAAAAAATAAAATAACTGAATATTTACTTTTTTTTTGTATAGCTAGTAAAGTTTGACCTACATTTTTAATTAGACCAAAATTTTAAAGAAAAGTTTAAATAAAAGTTATAGAATGAACATTTTTCTTTAATTTGGTGTATATAAGTCTTATATAGATGTATATTTTATATTTGTTTCAATAAAAAAACAACTTGTTGTCACCAAAACGACTACCGAAGGTGTATTACCGTACGCGGACGCCTATAAGGCGGCGCGCGGCTTTACGCAGCTGAGGCGTCTAGTAAAACAGGTGATTTCTATTATTATTGTTATCGTTGTTTAATGGACATTATCAAACAACGTTGTTATTGTTATTTTTGAAAGTGAATATCAATCGACGAAAGTTTTTACAATATAGTGCAGGTGCTAGAGGTAGTTGAGTATGTAAAATATAAGGGCCGCAGTTTGACAATGGATCCTAGCTGAGAATAGTTCACAGACTAACGATTTGGATGTTGCCGGTCAAGTTTTTGGTCCAATTTTTTTTATCCCCCCTCCTTATATAAAATAAAAATGTAACTAAGTTGACGCCCTAAAGACACAGTTACATAGAAATGGATCAAAAATGTGTAAAATCTAATTAAAAAATAAAATTATATTAGTTTTTTAAATTTTAGCGGCAAAATCCCCCAAAACCCCCCAGACTCCCCAAATCCTGAAATTTTTAGATTTTTTAAAAATTTTCTTAAAATCTAACCTTACGGAAAAATATGTACTAATCTTTATTATAGACCATAAAATTTCCTTTTCACAATGTATAAGTCAGTGGGGTACGACTAATGACAAACTCTCCAGCGGCATCCGTTTATTGTAAATAAATTTTAAAAAGAAACATGTTTATTACAGGTTTTACCCGATTATCTTAAAAACCAAGCTCTCTATCAAAAATTGTGACCTATAGTCGATTGTAGACAATAAAATTTTCTTTTAAACGCGTATAACAATGTAAGATTTATCTTCAGATTAAAACTTCACAGGCCTGTGCAACTTAAATCAATTTTTACAGATCACCAAACAAATTAATTCTGTTAGAAGTTTTTCCAATTTTCTCAGAAACTAAGCTCAATTGACAAAAATTGGTTTTACACTTTATTGTAGAAAATAAAATTTTCTTTTTAACACTGTGTAAGTCATTGAGGGCTAATTAATGACAAACCCTTCAGCGACGTCCGTATATGGGGGTCAATTAAAAAATAAAATAAATAAAATCGTATTTGTCGCATGTTTCACCCGATTTTATTTTTCGAAGATACAATATAAAGATACAATTTGTTTTTAATAATGCTTTTCCGCCATATTGAAGCCGCCATATTTAAAAAAAGGCGCGATTATCACAATGACAATGAGTCAAAACCTGGTCTGCTAGGTATGTTAAACAAATTTAGTTACTTTAAAAAAGTTCTTATGGTTTTCATTAAAAGCATAATTTTTGAATATACCCCAAAAACCCCTATTTTTTCCAGTTATTTGGAAATAACTTAAAAAATAATTAACGCATTGGAACACTTGAACCAGAATTAAATAAACAATCAAAATAGCTATCTTTTTTTATGTAAACGTTTTTTTTCTAGCTCCAATATTTTTTGACAAATACATATTTTCTGACCAATGCCTTTTTAAATAGATTACAAAGCAAGTATTTTATACTTTGTTCCATGAAAATCGGATAAGAAATAAAAAAGTTACAATTTTTTTAAAGATATGCCTTTCCGCCATTTTGAATCTGCCATATCTTTCAAAAAACGCATTTACCAGAATGACAACAAGTCAAAACCTGACATATGGGGTGCCCTTAACAAAGTTAGCTTATCGGCAGAAAGTTCGCACGACTTGCACACGAAACTTGATTTGTCCATAGACTATTATGTATAGAACTCGGTCGGGACCTTAATATGTCGTCGCTATAGCCGATATGTTGTAATATGGGATATCGTTATAAGCGATATTCACAGTGCTACTATGGTCTACGGTAGTGGAATCCTCTACAAACTCTCCCCTAGGATGGATGGAAGGCTTTGTTGCTCGGGGATAATAAATAGATGTGGGGGGCTTTTAAACCTAAATACCTACAAGCAAGGGCGTAAGGTAATTCGGATCAATTTGACTAAGAGTCCACGTTTTTATTTGTGTGACCTGTTGTAGTATTCGATTGTTATTGTAAAAAATCCCAAGACGGTTTATATAATTTATTACTGTCAATTCATTTACACAATTTAGGTTGTAAGAGTTTTCACAACAGAGGTATAAGAACATGAACTTAAGAGTAGAAAATCATATACAGATATAAAAAAAAATGAGAATTTGTCTGCAGGTTTTTGTTAAGAAAATACTAAATATTAATACAAGTTCTGTAGAAAAGTAATTGGGGGGATTTCAGTAACGATTTTAATCAAACAGTCGCTTATACAGTTTTATTAAATTTATTTACAAGACAGCGATAATATTTTATTTTAAAAAAAATGCTTGATATTTTAAAAAATTTTGGTTTGGAACTCGTAGACAGTAATTGAGTAGAAGCATAATTTTGGACTTGTTTTTATTCATTTTTTACACGACATTTAGGTACAGGCAACTACTTATACTGCTTGGTGTGCAGTCAGGTATGACGCCTTGCCCCCTTTTTAATCCTTTTTAATCGATCGATTGGTTTCCATATGTCTGGTATGTCCGTGCTTGGTTGACTAAAAACTTTTTGAAAAATATCCAATAACAACGGTCGGTGATTGGATGGATCTGTTGGACCTCTGTCTCCGTGACTCTTAATTTCAAGTGAAAGAAAAGTTTTTCGCGCAAAATGGTGGATTACCAATGGGGTTGCCTCTTTCGCCAGTCTACCGCATCTTCATGGAGTAGTTCGAGGACCATGCGATTCAAACAGCAAGAGTTAAGCCAAAACTATGGCTACGGTACATGGATAACACATTTAGTATATGGCCGGAAAATGATGACGAACTGTAGAATTTTCTATACTATCTGAACGGTATTCGACCAACAATCAGATGCACAATGGAAAAAAAATTCAACCTTAACTTTT
This sequence comes from Aspidapion aeneum, assembly GCA_963576565.1. NCBI lineage: Eukaryota > Metazoa > Arthropoda > Insecta > Coleoptera > Brentidae > Aspidapion > Aspidapion aeneum. The sequence goes on from OY755040.1 coordinate 114,502,609, forward strand.
TAGGCTGTTCTTGTCCAACGAATAGAGAGCAACTTTTAAACCACTGTATATAGAAAACCTACACACACCGGACAGTAGCTAATTTTAAGTCTAATCATTAGGGATATTTTCATTTAGTTAAAAAACTAGAAAATTTGACAGCTGTAACCGCTATTGTTACTATGAATAACAGTACCATTCAGGGCAAAAATAGAAATTTTTGGAACACTAGTGATAAGCATAACCCAAACGTTAACTTAGTAGTTTCAAATTTCTTCAACTTTTTGTTTATTTATATTTGTTTATTTATTTTTATTAGATTTATGACTTTTTACAAACCCAAGTACCGAATTTTATTAAAAAATTCGACTGCATTAAAAAAACAACACAAAACTAAAAAAAAATTCGACTGCATTAAAAAAAAACAATGCGATACTAACCTTTCGCGGTAACATTAAAGGATGGCCACCGTAAGTACCGGGCGCCGTTACCGTAAATAACAAAGAAGGAGCGAGAAGCTACTAATGCGCAGACTCAGTTATAACAATAACGGTAACAAAGTGTAAAATGTCTCTAATATATTGCTACAAAACAAGTTATAAGAAGTTTTTATTAAAGAGCCGTAAATATTTGTTGTAATATTGAAGAATTAACCACAGAAATCCACAACATATAAAAGGAATTACAACAAAATAGTTTTTCCCAGAAAAAACTAGAAGTGCACTTTTTATCCCTAAAGTATGAAAACAATTTTTTCTCAACGTTTTGATTCGAATTTTCTATTGCAGCAGACTTGGGTGGCCTTCAAAATTTACCATTTAAACATTAATAGTCAATCCAGTATATTTATGGATCACTTTTAAAAGTTGAAGATTTTACTTAACTTTTTGCATGTTCATTTGGTTGTCTCTAGAGTCCCAGTATGTTGACATATTTGGATATATTAATATATCAAAATATGTCAACATACAGGGACTTTAATTGTCCTTCTTGAAAAAAGTAATGCGATAAATCCGGATAATTTTAATAAATACTTTATATCGGTTGCCCCCAATATAATAAAAACAATAAAAGTCAGTCCTTTTCTGCACAAAAAATTTATAGAAAAAATACCTTTTAATAAAAATACCTTTCATCTTGACTTCGTCACGCCTTTGGACGTTATTGATGCAATAGACTACCTTAAAAAGTCGAACTGTTTTGACGTTTATGACTTAAATAGTAATATCCTAAAATAATTAAAATACGAATTAGTAGAACCCATAACCTCTTTGTTTAATGAATGCATTTCACAGGGAAAATTCCCTAATAATTTAAAAATATCTCGAGTCGTGCCAGTTTTTAAAAGTGGCGATAAAGATAAACCCGAAAACTATAGACCTATTTCGATAATTCCAACCATAGGAAAGGTTTTTGAGGTTATACTTAAGTCAAGAATATTGTGTTTTTTTGAATCTCAGGAATTTTTAAACCCCGCTCAATACGGCTTTAGATGCAGTCGACAAGCCGTCAAGAAGGTTGTTGGGCACATAGTCGAAGGCCTTGAAAAAGGAGAGAGTGTAGGGTTAACCCTGTGCGACCTCAGTAAGGCGTTTGACTGTGTGTTTCACTCCCTACTAATAAAAAAACTTTGCCGTTATGGAGTCAGAGGGCAACCGCTGGAAATGATAAAATCATACCTATCCTATAGAAAGCAGTATGTTCGTACCGGAGACGAGCAATCTAGCGTTGACATTGTGGAGAGTGGCGTGCCTCAGGGTTCTGTTCTGGGGCCGTTGCTTTTTGTAATATATATTAACGACCTGTATTTCCACCTGCTTCCGGATGAAAGCGTCTTTTTTGCTGATGATGGGTCAATTGTCAAAAAAGAGATCATTTTTGAAAATCTTACAAAAGGTATGACTGAGATTCAGAATAAGTGTGAGGAATGGTTTGCTTGTAATTATCTTAAATTAAACAGAAATAAAACACAATAAATATTTTTTTCCAATACAGCAATGCAGAAAAAACTACTGCAAAATTGCTCGGTATTTACCTCGACAATAACCTTAATTGGTCTGAACATATAAGAATCCTTACTGGAAAGCTATCCTCGTCCCTTTTCGCTTTACGAAGACTGAGAAACCTGGTGGACAGAACCACCAGAATCTCACTTTATTATGCGTTTGTTCATTCCCACCTATCCTATGGTGTTCAAATTTGGGGCGGGGCATCTGATTCAATTAAAGTGTTTCGTAAACAAAACGCTGCAATAAGAATTATTTCATTTTCCCATCATCGAGCCCACTGTAGACCATTGTTTATCAGTATGAAAATAATGACTTTAACTTGTTTGTATATTCTAGAACAAGTTAAAGATATTCACGCTAATAAAGCTTCACATCAATTTAATAGTGATTTCTATAACACAAGATCAGCAAATAACATAAGGATTCCATATTATCGACTTACGAAATCTATAAAAAACTCGCTAAATTTTTCACTATACAATGCACTACCACTGTCTGTTCGTGCTTGCAGTGATAAGACATTTAAAGAAACGATAAAGCAATATCTTGTAAAGAATGCATTTTACACAATCGATGAGTATATGCAGACCACCAGGAATCTAGAAAGTTTGTCTTAATTTCTATTGTCAAATATTTTATACAATTTCTTTCTACCTTTTTTTTATGTATGTGTTGTAATTTTTACTATAATTTAAGTTATTACTACTTTAAGTTTTTGACGAAACCCATATTGCATATTGTAATTTTTGGTGAATAAAGGAATTTGAACTTGAACTTGAACTTAGCTGTCGGCCGTGGACACAAGGACAGCCGCACGATAATTTACGTAAAAGAACTCGTCAGTTTTGAAAAGTAGTAAAAACTAAGCCGTTTTTAATTGTTAGAAGTTGTTGTTAATTATTTAGAGTAATTTAAATACTTTTGAACTCTTCGATTTTGTTTTATTCAAAAAATAAAAATGAAAATACATTTATCACAGATTGCTTGGCATGGCACATATACAGGGTGTTTCAAAATTCAATAACATAATTTTAGTGCTAAATTTCTTAAGTGATTTTAAGACAAAAAGTTCATATAAATATAGACCCGCAAACGCTTAGTTTTGATATACAGGGTGTTAAAATCTCATTTTTTTTTAAGTTTTTTGTTTATAGCTTATGCAGTTTTTGAGATATTTAGCTCAAATTTGGCGCGCATACTAAACAATAGGCACTACACTATTAGACATGCCAAATAATAGTAAAAATCTACAGGGTGATACTTTTTCAGGGGTTTTGTCGACTTTCCCCCGGATTTTTTTTTACGGCAAGCCACTGGTTGATTCTAAACTAACAAGTAACTCAGTCATTTTTTTTTCAACATGTTTTATTTGCAAACTTTTTTGTCTCCTGCGATTTTTTCGCATCTCTAACCGTTATAGAGAAAATCGCCGTTGCACCAAAGGCTACTATCATCAAAATAAAAAATGCTACAGTATGATATATGGCAAAGTATATCAAAATAAACAAAAAAACATTTTCTCGAAAACTAAGCGTACCTACCTATATTTATATGAATTTTTGTCGTGAAATCTCTCAAAGAATTGAACATTAAAATTAATTTATTGAATTTTGAAACACCCTGTATATATATAATTCGTCAGGAACAGCAAGCATTTAATTAAAGTGTTAAAAAAGGTAAATAATTTATTTATTAATTTGAGAAGAAATTAATTTATTTCGGAACGTTCAGTCAGTTTTGCTGGTGCTGTATAACTAACTCTAAATCCATTGCAAAGCAAAAAACACAAAACATCCTGTGACTGGCAATATCTGTAGACCTTAATTTTATGTGCTTAAACTATTTATGCTACAAAAAAAAACATTGTCTACAAGGAGCAAGGTTTGAGGTTATTCCCAAATAAATATTTCTTTGGTAAAATCTGGCCTAAATTTATTAAACTATTCTGCATTTATCAAATACATATTCTGACACAGAGTAAAACACTGATTATATTAGTGTATCGTGTATTTAAAAATATATCTTAAAAAGTAATTTAAAAAAACTGTGATTTGTTTTCTTTTACCTTAATATAGCATAATTTGTTAGAAAGACGGATCCTAAACAACCCAAACACTGAAGCAAACTTTTGGCTAAAGGAACAGTTGTTTATTTTTGAAAACTTTAAGTACTTTTACTTCTGAACATAATTTAATTATTTTTGTTTTTAAATCAATATTAGTTTAGCCTTTTAAAGAGAATCTCAAAAAGCTAATAATTTTATAAAAAGGGTTAACTTTTCCTTTAGCAGTAAATTCAGTTTCGAACGTCGGGCGCTCGGAGTGACATGTTCTGAATCACATAAGATATCAAAATGGTGTTTTTTTTACTGTACCTATGTGTGATCTTTTTAAAAAAAGAGAAACGTCACAACTCATTAAAGTAACTAAAACTGACATTTTTGTTTATGTTATTTTCTTGTCGCGTGAATTGTCGCTTATATAATTAATTTAAGTTATCAGCGTATGAGTAACATCAGTCAGCATTCAACATTGTTCATCACCCGCGATATATGTTTACCCAGGGCTATCAAAACGGACGGGCCACGATCTACAACTTTGTTGACTCACAGCGGAGGCTGAATTTCTTTTTGATGGTCACTTCACGCCACAGCTGATTGTGTTTAAAATATTAAAGTAGGAATGACGGTTAATGAATATTGGATTTTTTTTAAAATGAAGTTTGTTTTGAGATTGTTTTTACAATATTTTTGTAAAACAATTTTTTTTGAATGTATAGTAATCCTTAATTCTTCAGGGCCGTTTCATTTGCTGACACAAAAATTAAATTTAAAACAGAGACGAATGTGTTTGTTTTTGCGTGGAAAGTAATCGGCTCACCTACACTTATTTGTTTATATTCGGCAACTTTGTGTGTTTACAAAAATTACAACATCAAAAAATGATTTTTTTGTAGTGTAATTTTGTTTTAAAAATATTAACACTGGTATTTTTGGATTTTAAATGAATTTTATTATAAAAAATCATTAAAAAATGGAACAAGTTTTACGTAACAAGCAAATAAATAAATGCCATGGTAAACAATCACAATGTATGGTACCGTTCTTCAACTCTTTGTTTGAAACCAAATGTAGCAAATTCTCAAAATAATAATACTTCATTGGGTAAAAACTGTTTGGTTTCCACTTTCTCCAACGTCGATCATGAGGATACGACACAACTTCATTGGGTGTTATTAACATTTCATATGTTCAAGGGATTTCAGAAAAGAATAGCCAAACACTATAATATAAAAACAGTATTTTCATCGGGAAATACAAAGGAGCTTTGTAACTAAAACAAAACCAGAAAATCCCTCAAATAATAAGGAATACATTCCACATTCACCTAATTTCATGTGAGTGTGGTAAATCATATGTAGGTGAAACGAAACGCCCTCTTCGGGATAGAGTAAATGAACATCTAACAAGTACCCAATTAGGGGATATTTCAAAATCCGGTTAAGCGGATCATGCATGGTCAAATGACCACATGATTCAATGATCGAAAGGTTTTGCATAAGGAGTCACATTGGCGAAAACGAAAGTTTACTGAAGCTGTGTTCATAATGCAGTATAAAAAAGTTTTCAGTCAACCAAGCACGGACATACCAAACACATGGATACCACTCCTTAAAAAAAGCGTCTTAGAATTGAACAAGGGGGCGGGCCGTCACACCTGACTGCACACCAAGTAGTATAAGTAGGAGCCTGTAGACCGGATTGTTTAGTTTACACTTGAAAACGGTTAGAGATACTTACTAACCGAAACGTCATGTTTAAAATATATAAATACATTGGAATTCCAAAATTTTATTTCTACTCAATCATTGTCGACGAGTTTCAAACAAACAGTTGAAAGACAAAACAATGGGTTTGGTGTGTTGTTTTGTTATTAGTGACCGGAAAACTAACACAAGTAAACAATATTTAGGTTCAAACTAATTATACCAAAATAAAAGTAGTTGATTCTCTATAGAATAATGTATTAAATACAATTACGCAAAAAATATATATTATTAGAGACATACAGACTTTGCTATTGACCCATTAGTGCCAATCCTTAAAGCTTATATGGTAGATATGTAAAAATACCTATAATTGTCACTATTTATAGTAAATTTGAAATAAATAAAATAAATGTCAATTTTGCTGCATTTTTTATTTCTTTTGGTGCGGTTTTGATTTTAAGGAAGTGGTTTCTTTATATTTACATTAACAGTTTTATCGAGAATGGTATTGGCCAAGGTCTGTAGAGCATAGGTTGCTTGGTAACTCTATAGTCGAAGCGGCGTGAGAGGTGACTGTGCGTCATTTGAAGTGCCACGATTTGATAGACCCCTTTGTTTATATGTGCTTTTAAGTATTTTTAGTCTTCAATGGCTTATGTTTTATATTTGTGGTATTTTTTTTGACTATATTTATTTAAAAACTGTAAGTACTTGTTCTAGTTTACTTATTCTTTCTACTTATAGTTTTTTTAATGGACCTAAGAAGCTAAAAGGTTCCCAAGACATTGTACCTTTGGGATATTTGGTATAAGGAAAGTTTTATATTTGAGTTAGTTGATGTATTTTATGAATATTGTTACTAGAGACACTTTAAGAAACATAACAAAACATATTTACATTTAAATCAATAAAGGAACGCATGAAACTTGAAGCTTTCCGACTACATTAAATGCTTTTTATTGAAATGGGCACTCCGGATGACGTAATTTCCCATTTCAACAACTGGCTCTGATTGGCCAGAAAGTTACCTATCCTCTACAGACCTTGGGTATAGAGTTTTTTTTTAACTTGATCTATGGCTGAGAACAAGAAAAGAAAATCTGTCAAAAATCCGTCTTTATCTTCAACTCAATATATATGACCACCGGTCTCCTGATTCTGGTCAAGAGACTCAATTTCACCATTCCTGCGCATTAACGTTATCTAGAGTTAAATTTGGTGTGATTTTTTAATTGTTTGGCTGTTTTTGTGTTTTTGTAACATTGTTTTGCTTCTAGCCAATATTTAGGAGTATTTTAACTTGAGTTTATTTAAATAATATTGTTTTTTTATGAATAAAATTTGTAGGTAATTAGTCTATCTGTATATGCGTTTGTTGAGCTAAAACCTGTAGCATGATTTTGTAGCGGTACTTTTTGATAACGGCCTATCTTTCAGAGAGTGTGATTAGTGATGTTTAAAAAGATCTATTATTTGGGTTTTGATGTTTGCGTCTTTTATGAAATGATACATTACACGGGTCTCTGGCACTTTCAATAGTTAAAGTTGGACGGTGTACTTGCGCCTTATTTAATATAAAACATTTTTAGCTAAAATATAATTTAAGTCCCAAAATAACAGTTGTGACCTTATATAAAAATTACACCCCTACTTAATTCAAGCCAGCTTGAGTCAGAACAACCACACATACAAAGAAAGATACAAAAAACATTTGAAAAATGTAGATTACATTCTGAATTTTACGGAGGGATCGTAACTCCTGAAGTGTAAAAGTGCGGATGGGTGACGAAATTAAATGAACGAAATGCTTTTAGGATAAGTAGATAGAGTAAAAGAAAAAAAAGTATCAAAGGAACTACTCATTTTGTTTTACTTTCTGAAAAAAAGTGGTGTATGGTATAGCTGGATTGTAATACAGTTTCTTTAATACTATTTGGAAAAATCTACTTAATGAGTCAAAAAATTAAAAACTTTATGCAAATTATATTTATTTGCGGAAATGTACTTTTTCACATATGTGCGGGAAAACTGCTGCACATGGGTGAAATTTAACGTTTTCTGAGGATGAAATTCGTGGGCAATCCATTATTTCTATATGTGGTTGTAGGATTTTTTAAAATAATATCTGATATCAAGTTAAAAGTAACATATAAAATTTAATTTCATAGTTGGTCTCTGCAAAAAACTTTATTTATGACAAAAATAAGTTTTCAATAGAGACTTATTGGAATAAAGCCTGATTTTATTTTAAAGTCGGCTTTGTTCTGACAGATTTATAAGGAAAACTGACAGCTGATCTCTCAAAATTGAAATACCAAAGTCAAATTTAAAAATAAAGTTAAGCTAACTTTCATTTAATAAAAATAGACACTAATAAATCCGGTTCTTAAATACACAACGATCCGGTTCTCAAATATACAACGGCCGAGATTTTAAAGAAAACAGCTGCTTTTTATATATCAATCTCTCACAATAGTGCTGATTTTAAAATAAGGTCAGGTTTTATTCCAATAAGTCCCTAATAATAAAAAAGTTTCCCTCCCAAAATGCATTATATTTTAACGGACTTAGTTATTTTTAAAGCACTGTTGAGTTTTCTGCGATCGCGGCTTTAATGAATGAATGTTATGTGGGCGGCAAAAGCCCATGCACTTAGGCCACCTTGCTGGGCCAGTTGTACCCCACTATCAATTGTATCAGCTCTGAAAACCCGCCGCCTTAGCAAAGGAGCAGACTTTTCTGGGTTGAAACTTTCTGACATCGCCAGGGCTAAGCATACAGCTTCCCGAAAGCGACATGCTTATCGCGGCGAGTGCAGGGCACTCGATTAAGATATGTAAAGGGGATTCCTCGGCTTCCAAACACCAACGACACACATTGTCAACGACACTCCGAGTCTTCAACTATTCCCAGAATGCTAAGGTGTTTATTAAGGCGACAGTGTCCTGTCAAGAGCCCTGTGGCTAGTCTCATATCTTTTCTCCCGAGTGTGAGAAAAGACCTCGTTCTGGAGGCGCTCATCTCCCCGATAAGGAGCTTGGCCTGCTTCATTCCGTCCGTGTCTTCTCAGAGCGCCTGAAAGCGCCTGTTCAAGTCACATTTTAGGGTCATCATAGCAAGACTCTCTGCGATGCCCACCATGGGTTCCGGCCCTACTGGATCTGCTGATGACCCCATTCTAGCAAGTTGGTCGGCCTCCTCGTTTCCAAGAATGCCCTCATGTCCTGGAACCCAGAGGAGATCAACCTTGTTGTATCCTGCCAGGGTTTTTAGTATATTCCTACACTCAGCTACAAGTGCAGAGCTTACTCTGGCCGATTTGATGGCGGACAGTGTAGCTCTACTGTCTGAGCGTATGTAGATGTTTGTTCCTGAGAGAGGCATTTCTATGTTTTTATAACCACACATCAGAATGGCGTATACCTCTGCCTGAAAAACAGTTGCATACTTGCCCAAGGCAAAATGACATTTGGCTCCTGTTGTTCTGCAGTATACCCCTGCTCCAGACCTCTCCCACCATTCTAAGTGCAAGGTACACACTTCCATTCTTTCCATACTCCCCTTTCGGGTACAGAGACCCTTATAGGAGGTTTCGGTTTGATTTGTAAAGGTATCTTGTCCGGGTTCATATGAAGAACAGGGCAGATCTCCGATACATCTCTATACAGTTTTGTGTGGCTCTTAGGGCTAAGATTAATCCTAAGATCGCCGAGGCTTTAAAGTCTATACATAGTCCTCAATGCCATGTGTGATAAGAATAGGGGCAGAGGGGGCGATTGCGGCTAAATGATTTAGTTGTTGAATTAGATTTACTTTGACACTAATTAGTAGGTATTTTTAGTTCAGCAAGGGCCGTAGATTGATGCAACAGGGAGCCAAAGATCAACCCTCTTGAGTGCGTTTGACTGGGTCAAAACAAAGACGAATGCATACTGTTTGTTTCGTTGATTCAGTATCTTCGTTATTGACTCCATACAAGTTAGGTACTCGTATTTTAAGGGTCAGTTTAGAAGAACTAGATAAACGGAATATTAGGTGTGTTAAACAAGGGCACACATCAAGATGGGGGTGATTTGGAATTGCTACAGTTTTATTTTTAATATTTACAATTGGAATGTGAAAAACGTATCTGGTTTTTTGATCCCAATATATCGAGTGTTATTTATTCTTAACACAGTGTTGAAATTAAATTTAAAAAATAAATAAAATAAAAATGTTTTGTAGTTCGAAAAATGTTACTAATGGCTATGAAATGAACCAAGTTGAACTAACGTGTTCTTATGTAATAACTAAAAATAACCTTTTGATTGGTCGGTAGAAAAGTCCACGGTCTTTCGATCAAACTGTAAAAAATAATACATGAAATGCGCCCCAACACCCTGTAAGCATACTTTTTGATCATTACGTCATCGCTTTATAGTATTATAGAATAAAGCAGCCCAAATTGACAAAAAGCTTAAAGTTTGGTAAAAACTTTTTAGGAGGAAAATATGAAAACAAAGCCGTAAACCTTAAAAAGTTTTTATCTGCAAATCGCTGATGACATGAGAAAGCATCTTGAAAATTGAATGGAACATAAAGAATGAAACTTCATTTAAATAATGCGACGGATATTACGCGAGAATCTTTGCCCTTTTTTCGGATTTGAATGTCGCTCGTTCTTTGGAAAATAAGACAATTTCTCAAAGTGAACTCTTGGGTACATTTAGGAAAAAATATTTTTAAAAACATTAGTCTTAAACAAATTTCTGAAATACCTACAGCGTCTTTAATATCTACTTTTTTATTATTATCTGTGATATTGATATAGATACTTTAAAAATACGTAAAATTTCGTACAAACATTCATCAAGAAGCATTTTTTGTAAAACATGTTTTCTTCTGTAGACCAATGATGTTTGTGCGGGAATCCTCTGGTCAAAATAAAAATACTTGTCGCGGCTCTATCTACCGGGCGGGCCAAAAAAAACCGGACAATTTTTTTTTATTAAAACTTTTAAACTATACGATCGATTTTAATGGGACAAACTGCACTTGCCAGAGAATTAATCAGAGTTTTGACCAAATAGATTTTTTTTGTCTCCCATCTCAAAACTCAAGTTGGCGGACGAAATTAATTTGTACACTTCAAAGATGCTCGTTTATTCTTGTGTTGCGAACATGTTTTAATTATCTTTTTAAATCAATAAAACACCTGCATTCTTGCCACGTACATCAATGTACGAATCAGCAAAAGCGGTTCGGTGGTTCTAAAAAAATATATTTTTGTTTTAAATATTGTTTTGAATATTCTACGTTTGCCTTGCCAATCGTGTCTGCAACTAGTTCCTTATAAATTCATTACTACTGAACCGATTTTGTCTTTTAAAGATTATGATTAAAGTTTTTATCCATCTTAAAATTTAGGATGGCGGACAGAATCATACTTGATTCTTTAAAATGGCGTGTTTATTCTTATTTTCTGAAAATATTTTAGTTTTTATTTAATTTGTAAAAAGCACTATTTTTGGCCCGCGCAACGAGGTACAAATTAGTAAAATCGGTGTGGTGGCATTTTTTAAAAATCAAGTATGATTCTGTCCGCCATCTTAAATTTTAAGATGGCAATAAACTTTGATGATGATCTTTATTTTGTTAAAATCAAGTCAGTATTAATGAATTTATAAGAACATAAATGCAGACAAGATAAGCAAGGGAATCGTATAATATGCAAAACAATGGTTAAAACAAAAATATATTTTTTTGAACCACTGAACTGATTTTGCTGATTCGTACCTTTTTGAGCGTGGCAAGAATGTAGCTTCTTGACTCATTTAAAAAAACAATTAAAACGTGTTCGCAACACAAAATTAAACGAGCATTTTTGAAGGGTACAATTTAATTTCATCCGCCATCTTGGATTTTGAGAAAGTGGACAAAAAAATATATTTGGTCAAAATTCTGACTAATTCTTTGCTAAGTGCAGTTTGTCCTATTAAAATCGATTGTATAGTTCAAAAGTTATAATGAAAAGAAAATTGTCCGGTTTTTTTGGCCCACCCGCTATATATCTATCTATTTATGTAGCCTTCTTTGATCCATCTTTGGACATAGGCCTCCCTCAATATCTTCTTAAATCAGATGAAGTGAGGCGTACAAAAATCAACTCAATAATGCTTTCTAACCATTTCCTTGTCTCAGCGAAAACAACCCTGCTTCATAGGCACTCATAGCTTGCCGTTGATTCGCCCAAATTCTAATGCCACATAAAGAAAGAAATACTGTGCTTTAAACGCTTTAGACAAAGAGAAAAGACACTAGCGTAAACTAGAGCTGCGTCAACTTAGAAAACCGTTACAAATTAAAATTACACAGTATGTTTTTATTCGTCGATAGCTGTAAAAATTTCGTCCCCAGTAACGTAAGATTCAAACTCTTCACTCATCAAAAGTTTTTCTTCTATTTGCATCTCTAATGAATACTTCACAAACATAATAAACCCATCAGTGGTAGCTGGTTATAAATTAAGGGAGCGGGGGGGGGGCAGGAATTTATATGGCATGCAAAAGGAGATAAAAAAACACCTAAACAATTTTATTTTAGTATTTTACTTAGTGTAGATTTTAGTTTATAGATAAAGTCTGTTCGCTCTTTGTTTACATGCGCAAAGTGCTCGGATTGGCAGCAGTTTCAGACTCATCAGGGCCGCGTAAAGCAACCTCAAAAATACCACAGAATTCTAAACAGTCTATTAACCTACTAAGTATATGTCTATTTTTTGCCACATTTTCATTAGGTTCGGTAATGCCTACATGCACTATTCAATTTGCACCTAATATCAGTCTTGCCTAGCATAGAAAATTCTATATGGTTATTTAAATAAGTAGCACTTACTTTGTGTCTCTAACTTTTCACTAAAGTGCTTGATTGTTTAAAATAAGACAAATAAACCAAAAAAAAATCATTTCGTTTTTCAGAACCGCACCACCAGTTTTCAGCATCGTATATTTTTTTTATTACTTGCAATAAAATTTTGGTTAATCAAAACAAACTCATAAGTCTTCACTAGGGATAGAACCGGCAACACGTAGAAAGGGCAACGAACGTTTTCGCATGATGAATATATATGACCGACGTCAACTAAAACAATCATTCCTCCCGCCAACTCGCGAGAACAGCCACCCATACACCGCTGAAAAACAGGTGAAATTAAAATGTTGCCCCGCGCGGTGCTGCCGGCTTGTAATTATTTATGCTAAAAAAGTTTACCCAATTAATCGCCTTTTGTTAACCACAGACTAAAAAAAAGTACTAGACATGTCGTACGTGAAGATTTAACTTTTTTTAAATAAATCAATTAAAAATACTGTTTGTTGTCTAGTTTTGGGAGAGCACTGCACCGTTGCCCTTCCTGAAACCAAGGACAAATACTCAACACGTTTTAACAGTGCCGGTTCTCAATTTCTGTCGAATCACAGTGGCGGAGTGGTGTACTTTTCATTATTTATGCCGGGTCCTGCGGCACTTTGAGAACCGCTGATGACGATTACTAACGAATCGTTTGCAGGCCTATGTTTATAGATATTAAAAATAATTTAAAGTTAAACAATATTTCCTTTGTTTTAAGATGTTATGTTAAAACACCCTGTATATTTGCCCTTAAAAGAAAAAATCTTAACAAAACTATAGACTTAAACTTTCCAAAATAAAAGTTGAATTTAAATGTGCGGTGCGGGTAATATGACTAAAATCGCTTCATCATCAAAGCCATAAAAACAAATCATAAAGTTCTTTGCCTCATTAATGTTTCGTAATTAATTGTCGCACAGGAAAGTCATTAAAACCAGCTATTATGGGGAAAGAATGCGTCGAGGATAAAAATATGGTTGTTAGAAAGTTGGAGAAAGTCAGTAGGCCGTGTAACCTTTCGATGAAATATCGAAGCCTTTAAGGGGTCTTTTAAATGCGAGAGAAACAGCGACCAATATTCCTGCATAAGAACTGGGACAACTTATTTGCTGTTTTTTTTTAATACAAAAGATAGGCACATCGACCGCTGTGGGTCAGTAACGCAATTGACATTGCATTTTGTTCTAACTATATTAAATGAATTAAATTATTGTCTTTTAGAAAGGATATAAGGTTCTTTGTAGTCACATCGTTGTTTAGTAATTTATTAAAGTTTATTTCTATTCGATAATGCCTTCTAGAGTATTCTAGAGTTGGGCAGTCAGACAAAATATGTTTTACTAAAAGAGGTTCATTATATTAGTTGCAAACAGAAGGATTAGTTTTTTTAAACATTCATTTGTTAATTTGGTATGTCCTATTTTAAGAATTAAAATATAAAAAATAATAGATAAAATTACCTGGGTTTTCCGTGATTAGAATAAATATGGCCACTGTTCGGTAGTTTTAAACCCTGTTTCCACCAATACATGCCCACCCCGATTCAAAAAACGCATCACCTGATGGTCCATGAATTTGCACCGGTTTTAAATGCAGTGTCACCTGAGACGTTGTGGACATGGACGGATGGGCATGCATTGGTGGAAACAGGGTATTAGCGAGTAGCAGTTTTGTGCTCGATTGGTTCCACTTTTCTTGCCACAGGTCTTGAATTTTTATTTTGTGATATGATTTGAAATCATTGCACACTGTGTCGTTAATTACTGTAGAATCTGTTACTAATTGATTCTTTCGCGTGTTTTTCTGCCAACTTATTGCCTGGTATTCCTACATATGATGGTACCCAGTTAAGGAGTACATTATTGCTGATAATTGTTGGATTTCAGAGAGTTCATTTTTTATGAGTAAAACAATTGGATGTCTTGGGTAGATCATTAAAATTGAGCCTACATCACTTAGTGAGTCAGAGATTGCTGATAGCTTCAGTTTTTGACTTCTTGTATATCTTAGAGATTGCTAGATCTAATAAAGCTTCGCTGAGTAAACACTGGTATACTTAGATAGGTGAACTTTATGAGTTTTGGAGTTTACAACAGCGGTAGTCGCTCCTAACCCCTCTATATTCTTGTAGGATCTGTGTAATATTTTTAAATTTACTTTGGACCAATTCCGGATTTGTGTTGCCTTTGTCAACTTGGGTCACATTCATGAAGTATTCTGGATTTTTCATTGTCCAAGGAGGCAAGGTTGTAGGTTTGTTAAACATAAGAGGAAATGATTCGCCTATTTCCGCTAGGTATCTACGGATTCTTTAATAAAATGAAAGGGTGCTATTAGGGTTTTTGTCCAAATTTAGTATTGAATTATTTACCCCCTTGCAACTTCGCCAATCCACTAAAAGCTGATGATCTTTTCCAAATCTTAAATTTGTTTTACTATTTTCGAGTTATCGTGTGACCTAGTAGGTAGATTTGGTTCAAGGAACTAATTTTAGGTGAAAATAACAAGTTTTATTTTTAAGGAAATAACTAGAAATGGTAAGGTCGGCTATGAACATTTATTTATCAGAATAATTTTTTGTAATATTTTCAAAGTATTTTGTTGTGAAACTTGATTCTTAACAGAATTTTCAGGCTACTGATAAGGCTAAAGTCAGCTCTGAAAAAGCATGCTACATTTGGTTAAAAAGTGGTAAGGTGAGGTTCGCTTGAACAACTCTTTAACGCGCTTTTCTACCCTAAGCTCCCATAGCTAAGGCTGCATTGTAGTTTTTTTTTTTAACAAAAATCGCTTGTGGTGTAAATTTATTTATTTTTAAATAATAATGAAAAGTAACTATTTATTATTATTATCGCTAAGTATACTACTCGACAAAAAGATTAGAAAACTATGAGCAAGTTAACATATTTTGATTATTGTTGGGCCTTTAAAATGAAGAATTGATAATATTATTGTTGTGAAACAGCTATTTTTGCCTCAAGTTGGAAATGAATGTTATAAGAAACTTTTTTGTTGATTTTGTTTGTCAAGCTGCTCTATATTAAAAATCCGAGTGATGCCACTCTGGCACTTTTGGCCATTTTGAAAAATTCCATAAGGGCCATTTTTTCGTCGCCGAAATCGAAATTCGGTACATTTTTTTTTCTGGGGAACCCCAATGGAAGTGAAGATGATTTAATAAAAAAAATCCACCTGTTAACAAAGGAAATCAAATTTTACCCCATAAATACCCCTCCTACTTCACCAGATTATCCCCGACTCTTTAAATTCAGCGGACCCGAAAAACCCAAAATAGTGGCCGATGCTCAAAAGTTATTGGTAAGTTTTATAATAAGGTTGAGCAAAGCTGTCAAAATCTGCAAAAAAACTTGATTAAAGTTTTTTGTTGTCTCCACATAAACAGTTTTATCCTAATTCTATTAATTCCCCACCCCCAATTTTTTTCTTCAATTTTCGCCATTTTGGATTTTTTAAATGCCCAAGGGTGCCAGAGTGGTAGCACTTGGATTCTTAATACATACATTTTCACCTTTTTTTGTTTTCCTTCAGACTATAATATAACGACTTCGATCATTTTTTTAGTTACTAAGGTTTCATGTTTTATGTAGGTAGGTAATTGATTAGAGATAAAAAGTAATAATTAGGGACTGTTATTTTTTAACGGATCAGGAATAAAAAGTTTAAAAAGCTCAAAAAATAATTTAAAAACCCAAAAAAAAACTTGAAAAAAAAGTCCCAAAATGTGAACAAAGCTTACAAACCTCGTGAGAAAATTGTATTTTTATTCCATTCCAAATCATAGCCTTTGCTCGTGCTACTAACTTTTCACCTCGGGATAAAAATTCCCACTTTTATCCCTGGATATATTGTGGGCTGAATGCAATAGTTGGGTAACTCGATTTTTGTAGTTTTGAGAAAATCGGTAAAATGTGAATGATAGTATAAAAGGAGTCGCCTGGAGAACGGTTGCTTGCACAATATGAGATAATTCTTATTTTTAGGGTTTACACAGTTGTCTTCTTTTATAAAATAAAAAGATCAGAAAATAGAAAAAAAAACATACTGGTATCTAAAGTTATGTATTTATAGCTCCAAAAAAGTTTACAAGTTTGAATTGTCTCCTTTTTATATTTGCAGATAGACGTCGCCAGTTTAGAATAACGTATTATCCAGCTTTTGCATTCGATAGCACTTGATTCCCAGTATATCACGAAATTTCGAGTTACCCAACTATTTCATTTAGCCCACGATATAATATTACTGTATTTTTTGTACTTTTATTAATAGTATGATATAAACCTAGATACTAACGTGATACTGTTAACCACGAGGCAAAAAGTTCCGAAGTAATATTTTTAGTTAAAATTGGGTAAAAATTACTTGAAGTAAGAAAGTAATTTTTGCCTATTGAAAATTAATAGGTTAAAAAAGAGAGAAACTTCCCGACAAATTTATTTTATTTTTATTTAAACATATATTTTAATCTCTAGGTATTAAAAGCACCACATAAATCCCTAAAAATAAAAATTACACTTTTTATCCCTAAACTGCATAAAATAATATAGATTAGAGAATTATTGAAATACAGCCAGGCTATAATTGTGCCAGACACTATTTTGACACATTCACATTGAAAACTGACAGTTGATCCTTCAAAATTGACATACCAATGTCGAATTTAAAACTTTCGTCGTTTATTTTCAATTAATAAAAGAAGGCACTATTTATTTCGGTTCATATAGTAAACAAAGGCCATGTGTTGAAAGATCACAGCTCATATTACAATGTGAAGGTGTCAAAATTGTGCCTGGTACTATTATAGCCTGGCTTTATTTCAATAATTCTCTATTACCCCGTAGGTACCTATTTTTTTTTGATTTACTACAATTTTAAAAAATGTTTTAGTTCAACAAAAAATGCTGCATCTTTCGTTTATTTTATCTTATTTTTGCTAATTCTTACAAACCTGTTTCTGACACTTCCAAAGAGGCAGCGTCATGTTACGTAGTTAAGCCCTCGTTAATGGCTTCGACTTGTGTTAATAAAGCATAAATTGTAAACGAACACGGGGACCTATTGAATGCGTTTTCAATGAAACTTTTAATTGTCAACAATTTTACTTTGTTCCGTGTGTGATTATGAAACTTTCTGGTAATTTTTTGTATTTTATTGAATTAAAACTTTATATATTTAACAATATTTTTGTTTTTACCTTAAAAAGCTACAGTAAGCTGCCTTAAAACTTATCTGCATTTGCACCTAGATAACCTAATTTTTGTATGTGCAAGAAGGAAAAAAAAATTCATAAAAATCAATTAAATGTTTTTGCAGAAAATCATCAAAATTATTTAAACTTAAAATTAATAAATATATATGCGTGCCTGAAAATTATGCCCTATAGTCCTATCTAAAACTTAACCTAGACCTATGAACTATGAACCTATTCCAAAATAGCTCTATTATAGTAACTTAAGAAACTTTTGCACATCTGTTAGTACAAGCTGCAGTTGCAGTAGTAGTACTAGTAGTCGTGGAGGGGGTAGTAGGTTTTATAAAGGTGGTAAGTAGGCTTTACCTCCAGTTCTTTTTGGCAATCCTCAAAAATGGATCTTGTCTAGAGATTATTCTTTCTGACCTTAACCTCCGGCCTCTGGGTGTTGGCTAAAATTTTGTGTACTTATTCCTTAGCATCTAAGATACATTCCGACATATTATATATATATATATATATATATATATATATATATATATATATATATATATATATATATATGTATATATATAAAAACTAATAACTTTTGTCAAATAAGTCAAATAAAAAAATATATAGCGAAGCTTAAGGGTGATTTCGGTGGAGAATTTGTGGGGATGTGTCCCAGATGCTAAGGAATATTTGTAAAAAAATCCAGCTTGTACCTATTTTTTTCCAAGTTTCAGGTTTTTTCACCTAATATGACTTGGCTACTATAAGAATATTTCAAGATCTCTTTATAAATATTTCTTTAAGATTTTACAGATGCCTATTTCCCTTCAAACGCAATTAATAAATTAATAATTAAATTAAACCTTATTGGCTCAACTTCGTAAAAGTTTCAAGACGCATTACTTAAGAACCCTTAATATAACGAAAACTCGGATATCCTTGGGGACCAAATTTTGGAAAGCCACAATTAAAAGGGAGGAAAAGTCGCTTTTTGTTCGTTTTTTAATAATTTTTTAATAAAGACTAATGAGCACTCCACAAATGGTAAATCAAGTACTTTTTACATTTTAACATTTTGTATTGTAGTAAATCTTGTTAAAAACTACCTTAATCAAAGGTTAGTACGGGTTAGTACGTACCACCGACATTAAATCTTGAAATAATTAAACTGCAACAATAATTTTAAAGAGAACAAGTAAACAGTAAATACTACCTAGGGAAATTTTTTTGAATTTGAAATATTAAGTGATACTAAGTGTGTGAAGTAAAAAATACGTGTGTTTTGGTTGGTGGCGTGGGTTTCTTACGGTCACACACATGGCAGGTTGAAGAGTAAATAAACATTTCTAAATTTTGATTTTTGGAGAGTAACTTTTAATTGTGGCGGTGATTTTTATGTAACAGGTTTTTTAAAGTAAAGTTTCTTTTTGTTGTAATCTAAATGACAAATTTTTGAATCGGTAAAAAAGCAATTTAATATTGGCGATAAGTGATAAGGGCCTGGCCTTTAATGACGTAACGCTCTAAGGGTAGAGGGGGGTTTGGCCTTGCGATACACTCAATGTTTTTCTCTAAAAATTTTTGAAAACACAGGAAGTGAAAAAGATGAGCATGAAGTTAGCGAAGCACCCATCGCAGATCGAATTGTGACTAGGTGGATAATTTGCCGTTAATTAGTCGTGAATTAGTTGTGGAAAAATTAATTTTGTCCCTCTTATTTTTGACCGTTTTTTAGCGAAGCACCCTTGTCAAAAATGGCTTTAGACATGACCTATCGAAACCGAATATGGTGGATCGACAAAATTAATTTTTCCACAACTAATTCACGACTAATAAGCGGTAAATTATCCACCATATTCGATTTTGATAAGTCATGTCTAAAGCCATTTTTACGAGGGTGCTTCGCTAACTTCATATGAAGTTAGCGAAGCACCTAAAAAAACGGTCAAAAATAAGAGCGACAAAATTAATTTTTCCACAACTAATTCAAGACTAATTAGCGGCAAATTATCCACCATATTCGATTTTGATAAGTCATGTCTAAAGCCATTTTTACGAGGGTGCGTCGCTAACTTCATATGAAGTTAGCGAGGCACCCTAGAAAACGGTCAAAAATAAGAGCGACAAAATTAATTTTTCCACAAAAAATTCACGACTAATTAACGGCAAATTAACCACCTAGTAGCGATTCGATTTGCGATGGGTGCCAAAATATGAAGTTAGCGAAGCGAATAAGAGCGACAAAATTAATTTTTCCACAACTAATTCACGACTATAAACAACAAGTGAAATTAAAGAAAGAAAAATAAGAAAAAGGTTTTCTGCTTCGGCCGGGGATCGAACCCGGGATCTTTTGCAATCTAGGCAAAGTTCAGTGGTAGAATGTTTGCCTAGATAGCAAGAGATGCCGGGTTCGGTCCCCGGCCGAAGCAGAAACTTTTTTCTTATTTTTCTTTCTTTAATTTCACTTGTTGTTTATAGTTTTAGATCCTTGCATTATTTGCAATTTGGTATTTGATAATTCACGACTAATTAGCGGCAAACTATCCACCATATTCGGTTTCGATAGGTCATGTCTAAAGCCATTTTTGACAAGGGTGGTTCGCTAACTTCACATGAAGTTAGCGAAGCACCCTAAAAAACGGTCAAAAATAAGAGCGACAAAATTAATTTTTCCACAACTAATTCACGACTAATTAACGGCAAATTATCCATCTAGTCACGATTCGATCTGCGATGGGTGCTTCGCTAACTTCATGCTCATGTGAAAAAGGCTTGACAGATTGTGTTTTCATAGATTTTCCTAAAAATAATTACCTACAACTAACTTTTATTGAGCTATAGAGAGTTAAGCTCTCCCTTGTTGTTAAGTTATCTTAATGCTCATACTGTAAATAGAAATTTAATTTCGAAGGGAACGCTAGCTATATTCCCTCTAATATATCTTCTGTATCTTACCACACAAACTTTAAATAATTCACGAATCAGGTGTGGATATGTACGCGTACTCTCAAATTGTTTAAAATTTACAAGCGCGTGTATAATCTTGATGTAGGGTAATCCCTTTGAGCAAGTTACAAATGAATTTACCGCGATAGACAAAGGCAATAATGCCAAAATTATGGAGTAGGGGGAAAGTAAAATGGCACATCGCCATCACCAATGTATGGGATGTTTTTAATAAGATCGTTCCATCATCCAGTTCGACAGTCATAAAACCCTCCAATCCCAATGCGTGCGCAATGCAGTACTGTATGTACGAGGACTGTTTTAAAACGGTTTCTGTTAGATGGAACGGCCAAATAACTGTTCAAAAAACGAATGCGGTGATCCTATGGAAGAGAGTTAAATTGAAAGTCACGTGACTAAAAGAAATGGTAGATTTCGTGGTCTCGCGTAAAGGTAGATCGAAGGCAAAGTATAAATTCGAGAGCTCTAAATTAAAGTTGCACATAGAAAAAAGTGATTTGTGAATTACTTTGCAAAATTGCTTATTGTATATAAATTTTATTAAAAAAAATTAGGGCCACACTAATTTTATTTATTACACATTTTTTTATAAAATCAGAATACATTTTTAATTTTACTTCTTTAAAATGCAAACTGCCTACTGAACTAAATATAATAAAAATCAAAACAAACTTGCATTAGCACATATTTTTGGGCGAAACGTGAAAAAATATTTATTTTTTGTAATGTCACAAGTTTTATGTTAAATTTATATATTTATTTTGTAATTTGATTTTTACAAAATATTTGCGAAATTACCTGAAGTTTTTGTGATTTGATTCATTTTTAGGAAATATAAATCGTGATACTTCTAAGAAGTTAAATAAATCACATTTGTATTTGTTATTTTGAGGACCGTTAGGGCCGTAAGCAAAAAAAAATTTCGGAGAAGGATTAAAAAATTTCAATAAAAATATGTAGTGTGCAATTTTGATTATTCTTAATCCCCTCCCTAGGTACAGCCTTGACAATTACTGTAATTCAAGAAACTTAAGACATGCTACATATAATTTTACTCAAACTGTAAGTTGAGCATAAAGTCATTAAAAGTTAAACATACATAGGTACTTTTGTCATAGGAAAAAGCTATAATACTGGCCATACGGAAGCCTGGTTAGGAAGAGAAAAACTCTCATTCCTTCCCACCCTCTTCAAAAACCATATTCGCATAATTTTTTCAAATATAGCTCCTCCCTCCCTCTCTCTGCCCGGCCATCCTTAGTAGTAATAGTTGTAGCTATAACTTTCACAAATATAGAGCGATTTCAAAAATTCTGTACACGCTTTAATATTTTTTCAACACCACTTTTCTACTTTCTTTCTCCCTCTCCCCTCTCCCACTCAATGATTGTAGAAACGCACCTATCTACCCTTTGGGCAATGCTTGACAAAAAAAAAGAAAGACAAAAAAAAAAACAAATGGCGAAGGAAACACTGTTCGCGTCCGTAGAAAATCTACACGTACTTTCCGGGTAACGCTAAATGAATGGTAAATGCATAGTGCTTTCTATAAGGCTGAATAAGAATTAAACCTAAAAGTTAGAAATAAAAAAATTTTAAATAAAAAATACACTCAACTGCTAAATCTACTTGTACCTACTAGTCGCAGTTGGCCTCCCCGCGATAATCTGATTCTTGAAAATACAAAAGTGTATTATTTGGTTAGTGCGCTTTGGGCATCAAAACTAAAAGTTAACGCATTTTGTACATTATAGGTATACCTACCCTTTTGTACCCAAGTGCGACTGGTAGTAGTAGTAGTAGTAGTGGGGGGCTTGACCCGCTGGTCTGACAAGTAGGCCAGAGTAGGCCCTTTTTGCCATGCCCCAAGTCTGTCCCTTAACCCACTCTCTGCACTTCCCTTTGATGGTCGGGTAACTCATTGGGCCTTCCTGTTCTCTTTGCAAAGTCCAGTAAGTCTGCCCATTTGAGCATGTGCAGTTCTTCCTCGCTCAGAGTTGGCGCTCCGAGTGCCTGTTGTCTCATCCGTGCGTAGGCCTCGCATTCTGCCACGAGGTGTCTTGATGTCTCTTCTTCCTGTCCACAGGCTGGGCAGGTAGGGTCATTCTCGACTCCTATACGTGTCATGTGCCTCCTCAACCGGTTATGTCCGGTTAGAGTACCTATCAGCAGTCCGAGGTCTTTTCGTGTCCGTCCCAGCATCCATCAAATTCTGATCGCTTTTGGACGGTCTACGAATTCTCTGGTCTGTCTGCAACCCGTTCCTGTTTCCCAGGAGTTTAAATGCGACTGGTAGGTACAATTAGATTAAGCAGTTGGGTGTTTTTTTTATTTAATTTTTTTTTTATATGACTTTAGTTATTTTTATAAACATTAATGAACCTAATTGATTGACCTTAAAAAATCACAAAATAATTCCGACAATCCTCATTCACAAACCTTTTAAGTCTTTTACAAACCTATCGACGAACATTTCGACCAACATTGACTCGCGCGGGTAGGGGACGATTCGCCGCATGCCGATTTTTGTTTAATTTTTATTTTAATCTAACGTAACCCTTTTTTTTTCTTAAACCATAACTCCTCTGTCCTCTTGTTGGGAGATCAAAATCTTAAAAACAAATATTTTTGAAAATAATACTTTTTTAGGAAGTAGTTTTTTCAAAAACAAATTTATAAAAAAATCTAAAAATTCGTTTTTTATTTTTGATAATACTTTTTCAAAAAGCAGTATTTTTAAAAATATATAAGTAAATTTAAAAAAATTTAAAAAAAATTCTATTTTTTAAAATATTTTTTTAAAAATATGTTTACTATACACAAAATATGTTTACTATTTAAAATCTGGCATCGACAGTGCCCCGCCAAGTTCGCACAAATTGCTGTACCACCTTTTCTTAAAACAGTTCAGCTCTGACCTATCTATAATTCTACTTTAGAATGAGCTACAAAATTCAAACTATGCATAGTCGTACCCCTTGATAGATTTAACAATCCCTTTAAGTTTCATGGACGTCCATAAAGGAGTACAGTAGTTACGAAATTTTAAAAACCGTCGAATTAGCCACTGATCACTCACTCACTCACTCATGTATAGTTCATCAAAATTCTACTGTACTTCCAGACATGCTACAAAGCTGAAATTTGACAGACTGATAGAAATTATGACGAAACTTTTGGAAAAATACATGTAAAGTAATGTAAAATTTACATTGCCCACTTCCAAAAACGCTAAAAGGGTGGGTTTTGGCAGACTGATAAAAACTATGATAAAACTATAGGAAAAAATTAAAAAACCCCAAAATATTAATTTTCTTCCGTCACTTATATGTATGTAAAATAACATTGCCCACTTCCAGGACCGCTAGAGAGCGAAGCTTTGGCACACTATCAGGAACTATGACAAAATTATAGGAAAAAATTCAAAAACACCAAACTTTTACTTACCTCCCTCCTCTATACATGTTAAGTTATGCAAAACTATTATTGCCCGATTTCACAACTTATACAAAGATGGGATTTGGCAAACTAACAGTTATTATAGACAAGTTCTTAAACAGAAACTACAGAACACTGGCTCTTCTCTGCAAAAGATTTGTCGTAATATGCTATCAAATTCTTATAATAAATATGGATTAAGCCTATCGCTACTCCGTATAGTAATTTTCGGTAATGAGAAAAACAATAAATCTCTATCTTTATTTCGAATTTTTATAGCTTTAATTAAAGCATACGAGGATGGGATGAAAAGTTTGCGGCCTAGCCTATAGCAGGCCCGATTTGCTTTCCTATTTCAACGTGTTTGTGTAGCCTAGAATCCCTGTATGTGACAGATATTGGCGGAATATCTGTCACATACAGGGACTCTAGTGTAGCTTTTTGTTATTATACAGTCGAAGTTTAAAGTGAGTGCGTCAAGTAGTTTGTGTCCTGCTTATTTTGAAAGTTTATACAGTGTGTCAGGAGAGCCGTGATAAAATTCATATCAAAGGGTTATCGCCGATGGAAATAAAAGCTGAACTAGAAGCTACACTAGGGGAATCTGCTCCTTTCTATACCACAGGCAGGCCAAAAACGGCAACTTCTGAAGAAATGGTGCAAACCATGGGCAAAATCAATGTGGGGCAGGGTGGGGCAATTGCCCCACCCTGGCTTGTCACCTGCCTCATCCTGGCTTTAGCTCATTTAGTAATACGAGAATTAAAGGGCAGCTATAAAATTTAAAATGGAAAAAATTCAATTGTTCTGAGACTTTTATGATTTAAAGGGGTTCTCCGCTGAAACGGATTTGTGGAACAATCAGTGGGAAAAAAACCGCTACAGATTTTACTAGCACAACCCTGCACAACGTGCACTATCGAAAGATCTTTTAGTTCCTTGCGCAGAACAAAAACTTGGTTGAGGTCAACAATGAAAGAAGAACGACTTGTCGGCCTTTGCATGCTGAGTGTTCATAGAAAGAGGTTTATAGATTCCAGGGATAAATTTGAAAAAGACGTTTTATCAAGGTTTATTCGCAATCCTCGCAAGTTAATATTAAATTAAGTATAGGTTATTCAGTTAATTAAAACAGCATTTATACTATTTTTCAATAAATATTTGTACAGTTTTTTGCTTTTTTGCCCCACCCTGAGCAAGACCCTGACTACGCCCATGGTACAAACCATTCACAAACTAATTCTAAAGGATCGCAGATTAAGACTGGAAGAGGTAGCTGAAGGCTGTGGGCATATCAAAAGAGCGAGTTCACCACATTTTATGTGAAGCCTTAGGTATGAGAAAGCTATCCGCCCGATGGGTGCCGCGTTTGCTCACGCCAGATCAAAGGCTTGTGCGTCTAACCATTTCAGAGGAGAATTTAGCACTGTTTATACGTGATTTAAGAAACTTTTTGCGTAGATTTATTTTTTATCATTATACCGCTAAAACTAAGCAACAACTATGGACGGCAAAGGACGAACCAGTTCCAAAGAAGGCAAAGGCAGTACCGTCTGCTGAAAAGGTCATGGCAACGGTCTTTTGGGACGCTAAAGGGATACTCCTTATAGATTAACTTGAAAAAGGAAGAACAATAAATTCCGAGTACTACAGCGACTGGACTGGACCAGCTTAAGCAGAATATAAGCGAAAAACGCCCTGGTTTGGCAAAAAAGAAAATCTTGTTTCATCAGGACAATGCAAGACCTTTCTAAAATCCATCAGCTAGGCTTTGAACTGTTAAACCATCCACCTTATTCACCAGACCTAGCCCCGTGAGACTTTTATTTGTTTCCAAACCTAAAAAGATTTCTTGCTGGAATTTTTTTTTTCTCATTGCAGCTACAAACGCTTATTTTGACGAGTTGGATAAATCAGACTTCAGTGATGGCATCAAATCAGTTGCACATCGTTGGGCTAAATGTATTACCTTACAAGGGGACTATGGTGTTGCGTTTTATGTTAGGCCGGAAACTTTTCGTCCCATCCTCGTATCATTCTCGCTCGGGTTAGATATCATTGTCATGTTATTCTTAAGGACAATGTATCACATCAAATCTTATATCTTTCAGACAAAAGAACGTAGTATCATAAAAAGACCAAATATGATGTGTTTATGCAATAAAGGTCAAAGAAGAATTTAATAAAAAAATGCCAGTTGGGATTTATGTCCAATACTTCCGAATGTTGATCTCTTTACAAGTCGTATTATAGTTTTCATCAAAAAAGTATCCACACAGTAATGTTTGTTGAATGAATTCCGAATTACCCATCACAGAAATAAAATATCAAAAGATATATAAAATTAATTAATGTCGTGATTATTTCTGAGCCGACCTAATAATACTGAAAATTATTAATTTATTCCATTACGAGGGTATAGTATAAGTATAGAAATCGTAGGGGCTTAGGTCGGGACTGTATGGAGGATGGCCCAAGAATTCGACGTTTTGTTGAGTTAAAAATTAATTGATTTTTTGTGCTTTAAGCAAACTTGCATTTTCTTGGTGGAGAGTAATTTGAGGTTCGTTTCTCGAAGCTCAACGATGACTTTTGGCAAACAAATGGTGATGTACCAATCGGCAGTAACAGTTCTTTGATTTTTTTAGAGTAATTGTTGCTACATGCTTTGTAGACAAATATCGCGGCCATCTTTTTGTATTTACTTCGAAAACGGATGAATTTGTTGGCTTTTCTTCATTTTGGAACACAAAAACTGATGACTGGCGTTTATTTTCGGGTTCATATGAGTAAATCCATGAGTCATTACTACTAAAAATGCTGGACACGTTTTTCGAGTTTTCTGCCTCAAGGTGGTCTAGAGTTTTCTGACACCACCTTCTTTCTGTTCTTCGGTTAACAGATGCGGTATCCAGCAGAGCTTGTCTTTGGAATCTCCATTGAAGCGTCATTGTCGCAATAAGTCGCATGTCGATTTTCCGTGATGAGGATACGCACAGCATCGATGTTTTCCTGGATGACAGCCTTTTTGGTGCACCTGGTTTTGAATCCTCGATAAGGCTAATCCATCCACTCTTGAATTCTTGATAGCAACGAGAAACTGTCGACTGATAATATAACCGGAAACAGAAAACAACTCGGCAACGCATTCTTGTTGAGTTGTGAAAGTTGTAAAAAATTATAACCCGAAAATATTCTCGGTTAAATTTTATTTACTTTTCGACCGGTTTTTTAAATTAAAAAATTCACCTTAGCTATAAAACTATATTTATCACACTGACATATTAAATTTACGTAAGGTAAAAATGAAGATTAAGTTTTAGTAACGACATTCGAGTAGTGTCGCCATCTATGTTCATATATGCAAATTATAAAAGACAGCCCTCTAGGTTACTGGTTCAGTTAATTGTTTTTTTTTTAGTTTTATGGGGTAAAGTACACATTACCGCACTCATTTGCGTGCCGTAGGAAGTACTTTACCATGCTTAGTGCCTTAAAAATTAATTAACGCACTCAGTGCTGTAAAAACTTTTACCGCGCTTAGTTCTGTAAAAAGAATTTTTGTCAAAAATAGCTAAAATCATAACAAATTTAAATAAATCATTGTTTCGCTTTTTGCTTTCTCATAACAATTCAGATATTCTGACTTACCTACAGTCAGATGTTTGTTTTAGTAAATTAAGCAGGTATACGAAGGCTGCTCGAGAAGTTCCCGGCCTAACACAGAGGTGGCGCTGTTATCAGTAAAATTTTCTGACGCTTTTCAAGCTATAACTTGTAGCATAAACTAATATAAAAGACGCCTGATCCAAAAATGGCCCCTGTTACCGAAATCTCATACCAGATGGCTATACGCGACGGTGTAAATATTAATTGCTAATTGTCTCGCCTGAATGAGTCGGCGGTGTTGCCATACCAAAGACAATTATACCTATCTACTTTACAATTCTCCTACTTTCCCCAGATTGATTTTTCAATAGGTGGACAGTTAGTGAGTTGGCGTAGACAACCCGGGGCGCTTGGCAATTCTTCCGCTCTTTTGAATGTGGTGCATTAAAGAGAGAGAGCCTCTCGGGAGCCCCGGTGTGTTTGGTCGAACTCGATCATTATGAATAAGGTATTTAGAATTTGGTTGGTATACCGCGTAATTTAATCAAATATTAATCCTTGTCTAGCTACTGCCTATTTAATATGCTTAGGCGTTTACGTTTTCGACTTATACATATATAAATGTATATATACAGTATGTCCTCCTAAGTTGGAATCATATGGAAAACTTTTTTATTAATAATTTTAGAAAAAAAAGTTATTTTTCATAAAAAGTTCTGCATTATCTAAACTCTATAATACAGTCATCAAATATCAAATTTTTTTAATGGTATACGAGGTTTGTCAAAAAATATGAGTTTTGCTCAAGATTAAAGTACCTTTAAATTTGACAATATCGAAAAATGTTACTAAAAAAAGTTGATCAGAATTAAAAATTACGTTTAAAACTTCAGATTATTTTATTTTTTACTACTCTTTCTATTTTGAATGAATGATTTTGTGATTAGTTTTAGTTTTTCGATGTTTTCTAATAATTTTGAAATTAAAACGCGTAATAAGTGCATATTCATTTATTTTGCAAATTTAAAGGTACTTTACTCTTGAGTAAAACTCATATTTTTTGACAAACCTCGTATACCACTGAAAAAATTTAATATTTGATGACTGTATTCTAGGTTTTAGATAATGCAGGATTTTTTTTGAAGAATAACTTTTTTTCCTAAAATTAATAATAAAAAAGTTTTTCATATGATTCCAACTTAGGGGGACATACTGTATATATTTCGCTTCCTTTGCGTTTTAATACATCCTGTATGTATATCAATATCGATCTTTTTGGGGGGTTTAGGTATTTCTAGGGGATATAGAAAAAAGTAAAAACCTCATTTTAATAGCCCTTTATAAGCTAAGTAGTCTACATTTTAAGAGGGGGTCTATAACTTTTTTATTAAAAAAAAACAATTGATTGTAAATTGCTTTTTTATTTAAAAAAATATAAATAATCCAACTGTCAAATTAAATTTTATCTGTCACTTTTGGCTTTTAGTTTTTGAGATTGTATCCATATAGTTAGAATTTTTTCCATGGAATTTGCATGATTAATTTTATTAATAAAAAATATTTAAACCCAAAAACAAATAAATACAAAAATGTAAAAAAACTACAAATAAATCAAGGGGTCAGTCCATAAAGAAATACATTTTATCTAATCTCCATCGACGTAGCTAGCCCAAGAATTCAGAATATAAAAAAAAATCATTGTAATATAATATATCCACAATGAACTAATTTTTTGGGGCAAGGTGGAGATATTTAACCCTACTAACTACTTCCCCCTTATTTAGGCCCTTAAGCTAGCCTAGTGTTTAAGCGAGGCTGTGGCCCATGTTTTATGTGATACACATATTAGGTATATTGTTTCTGTATTTTTTATTAGTAGAGAGTAGGACATTGCTGTAGCTAGGAGGCACGGGGGGCTTTCCCCCCTCTACTATAAAAATATCTATGAAAAAATAGATCTACGCCACGGCCCCCCTGAAAACTGAGGCTAGCTACGATGCTGATAGAGGCCTGATCTTGCGAGAGGCAATTCAGTCCAGCCACACATACTTAATAAATAATAGCAATTATTAATATGTGTTAAGGTCCCACAAACAAAATTTTATGCAGTTCATGTAAATTTTTTACATAACTAGAGATTACTTGCGCGCCGCAGGCAAAACAATTTGCATTTTTGATCCATGAATTCAGGCTAAGGACCTGATTTTAAACGAATACTACTAAAATAGGTATAATTTCAGCAATAATAAAGAAAGTTTTTTGCGCTGGGGGCAAAAAAAACTGGGGGCATTTTTGTGGAAAAATTCTCACTTTTTACGAATCTTGGGAGGGGATAATTACCCCCATTATCCCCTTTCCTTGCATACGCGAATGGGCAGATGAAATTCAATTTATAAGTTGGATTGGCGGATTCAAAATCGAAGATTTTCTTCTTTACATTTTATAAATTTTAAAATAAGTATAATTTTAGTTTTTAACAATCAATATTTAGTACTTTTTACTTTTTTTTTCTATTACAAAGCTTGGTTTTGACGACCGAAATTAAGCGGTCCGTTCAATGTCGTTATAACCGATATTTACTGTAGTAGCACTACATATTAAAGACTTTTTAAAATTTGTTAAAGAAAAAAAGAGATTTTTGGTAATAATTTTGAGTATTTCTATTTATTTTTAAATAATTTTGCCATTTAATTATTACCCCTATTGTCATGCATAATTTCAAAAAATATCGATTTTGTTGTAATTTTTCAGGAAGTTATAATAAATTAATTTTTCAGGAAGTTATAATAAAATATAAAATGTGTGTGTGTGTGTATGTGTGTGTGTGTAATATGGCCTTGATCGAGCCAACTGGCCAGCATTTCTCATTGTTTATTACAAGGGAGTAAAAAATATAAAATAAAAGCTGTTAAGTTTGTTGAACCCTTTTTCTAAAAAACAAAGAGGTTTGATGCAAAATATAATAAGAAAAAAATCCTTAGTTTGATCTTTTCTAGCGCCTATTAGTTTGCTATTATTACACCCTGATATAAGGGCATCGAAGAAATAACTGTTATTTCTTCGATAATAAGGGCAAAAGAAAAAAAATATGTCATCTATGTATATTTTATATTTATTGTGTCATACCGGGTGGGCAAAAAACCGGACAAAATGTTTATCGTTATAGCTTTCCAACTATAGATTTTACCAAAGCAAGCAGTAGTTTGCAGGGAATTGATCGGACAATTGTGTAAAAGTATATTTTTGTCCACCATCCCAGATGGCAGACAGAATCAAACTTGACCTTGAAAGAGGCTCGTTTATTCTTCTGTTACGGAAATTTTAGATATATATTTTTGTTTGTCGAAAAGCTCTATCTTTGCTACGCACAACATGGTTCGGAGATATGAATCGTTTAAATCGGTTTAGGCCCCTAAAAATTAATTTTTGCTTTAACTATATTCTTTTACATACAGGTTAACGATTGATTGCTTTTAAAAGATCACAAACAAAATTTGCCGTCATTGTAAAATCCAAAATGGCGGACATAAAAACTTTACTTTTTAAAAAAATTCGTTTATTTTTATATTTCGAAAATGTTTTGAATTTTTTTAGAAGTATAGAAAAATTTTACAGAATATGCGATTGCCTTGCCATTTCTATGTGCATTTATTTCCTCATAAATTCATTACTAGTAAACCGACAATTAAATAAAAAGCATCATGGCAAAGATCAAGTTCATTAAAGATCCGTATTTAAATTTTCAGCCATCTCTAAATATAATATGGCTTACCAATTCGAATTTGACCCTCCATACAGGGTAGTTTTTTCTTATGTTGAGAAAAATTTTTCGACCTTTTTTTGAATTTATTTAAAAGATCCTAGGTCCACCACGCACAAGTTAATCATAAAAAAATAAATCTTCGCAACATACAAAGAAGCGATCCTTCATAGAAGGACAAATTTGACTTTTGTTCAATTTTAATAGTTTTGATCAAAGAGCAATCGGGTATCACCATAATTCTTTTTTTTTTTCATTGAAATCGATTCAGTAAGTTTATAACGAAATTATTGCAGACAGAAATTGAAATAACAGTTGCTATAACAATTCTAATTTAAAGAACCACTGAACCGATTCTAGAGATTTTATAGAATCCATTCAGTATTAATGGAAGAATGGATACAGAATTAAGGAATATTATTTTGGGAACCACTAAACCGTTTTAAAATTAATGTTTCGAGATCCACTAAACGGATTTTAATGATTCGTAACTAGTTGCATGAGGGTGGCGAAAACAGAGCGTTTTTAAGAGTTCCAAAAATCCGGAATACAAGAATTAAAAAGCCTCTTTGAAACGGGCAAGATTGATTCTCTCAGCCATCTTAGAATTTATAATATCAAATCTTTCTGCTTGAAAGCCTAATCAATTGGTTAGTATAGTTATAACAAAAACATTTTGACCGGGTTTTTTTGGTCCACCCGGCAGATATGAGTACCGGGTTAAATTACAGTTTTTTTTTTGATTAGTTATACAGACACACCCTATAATACTCCAAAAACTTTTTCAAGACTAATTTTTAACTAGTTTTGGGTTAAATCGGGCAGGGTACACAAAACAGCGGCGCGCGGGCCTTTTGTTTGATGGAGATCCATCAAACAACGGTAGAACCAACAACTTCGTAACTTTCATTTCCGATAAATTTAGAAAATACTTTTTAGGGCTGATATAATAGGGTGGAGTTTACTTATTGTGTGCTAATTGGCTAGTCTAGGAAGGTATCTTATCCGTCATGGATCCATTTATTATTACTTAATAAATAAAATAAATTTATACTAAAAACACCTTGGATATTTATTAAAGATTTTATTATTTGATTCACCTTGTGGTTTTTTAGGACCGACGGGATTTTAAAAAGTTTGCATTTAATAAGGTAAATTACACCAAAATAAAAAAATTTGTAAATAAAAAAGTTGTAGGCCACCATAAAGTCAGACTTTTCATAATCCCCTCGTATGTCTTCATATTTACATAAGTTTTTATAAATTTCGACTACATCGAATTTGGCACACCCGGTAGTCCCTTTGCTACTCCGACACTGTTAATTTCTAGACAGAAAGAACACACAAAAAGAAAGGCGGGCGAACGGTTATTTGAGCAAAGAGAACTAAATAGAATGTAAGAGAAAAAAAAGCGCAAAGGTATCAAATTAAACTTTTGTTTGTTAATTATTTTTATAAGAGGTATTTCATATGCAATATATTTTTCCTACGACCACACATGAAAATTATGGGTTTCACACTCGGTTTCACACCATTTTCATCCTCAGAAAACGTTAGGTTTCACCCATGGGCAAAAATTTTTTGAAAAATACTTTTTGCACATGTGTTGCAAAGTATCTTTCCACACATGTGCGGAAAAGCAGTTTTATTTGATTTGTGCAAAATTGAAGAACCGTTTTTACAAAAATGAGTATAGCTCATCAGTGTTCGTAGGAAAGATAGCGTACACAACTCGATAGAAAGTAACTTTCTTACACTCGCCTGTTGTTTCACTCGGCTGGCGCCTCATTCTCAACATTCACGCTCGTGTGAAATTTGTCACTCTCTTCTCTTGTTCATATGTAATAGACTATTTCGTTTTTAACCTTACCATATGAACAATAAGGTTACTCGTTCCAGACCTTACTAACTAGAAACCACAAAAAGGGTCCACTTATTACAAAAAAAGAATGAAACTGCGCCTCCTTTCAAGGGTCAGTCCCAATCCTTTTTCGTTGTTTAGGGATAAAAACATAAAAGATAAAAGATCAGGGATAAAAAATTAAAATCAGGGATGAAAAGTGACAGGTGAGGAATTACAAACCTGGTTTTTAGCGCATTTGATATTTTAGACAAGTCATTCTTATTTGATTAAACAATCGTTTATTAACACTATTTTTATACACCCCACGCTTTTACCTTAGTCTGTTAAAAGTCACGTTAGTGTACTTAAAATTTTTTAGTTTTTTATACAGCTGATGATTTCAGTTGAACCGTTTAACTTAAAAGTGTTTTACGTATTTTTGAATTTAATATTTGGCTAAATAAAAAGTTTAAAAAATTCAGACAAATAAATGTAAAAATAACTAAATGCAAAATTTTTAAGTAGTTATACTACTACAATGAAAAAAAAACAAATAATATATAAAACTAAAAAAAGTTATGAAATATTCTTGAAGATCAGTTTCTAGTTAGTTAGGTATCTATTTATTTATTTAATTTAATTATGGATAATTTTGAAGTAACCAAGTGCTTATTTGTTTTTTAAAAGATTTCTTTTGACCTTTTGTTCAGTTCAGATGGTAGCAGGTTAAAGAGTTCTTTTCCAATGTATGTTTATCTGTACATTTCTCGAGTTTTTTTGAACATTTTCCGTGTTTTTCTGACCATTTCCCCAGTTTTCCAGGATTTCCGAAAATTTTCCCAGTTTTTCCGAGCATTTCGCGAGGTTTTTCAAACATTTCTAAAGTTTTTTGAAAATTGTCCGAGGTTTTCTAAACATTTTCCGAAAATTTCCCGAGTTTTTTCTAACATTTCTCGAGTTTTTTGAAAATTTTCCAAGTTTTTCCAAACATTTTCCGAGTTTTTCCTGACATTTCCGAAAATTTCTTGAGTTTTCCCAAAAAAATTCTGAGTTGTCCGAAAAATTTTAAAGTGTAAGGACTGTACATTTGCCTCTGGCCTTAACTCTTGGAAGTCAGAAAATATATCTACTTTTTCTTACCTACATATCTATGCCTACACTGGGCAAGACGCGTCCACCCCTACAGAAGGTTGCATGTATACTGAAAGGAGTGACTAAAAGATTTTTCCAAATGATTTTGAATTAAATAAAATATCGGCAACACTGCACTATGGAGTAATCACAGGGGCAAAAACGCTTCCTCTCTCTTTTTTCCTATGTAAATTATTGCATAAGAAAAAAAAGACAGAGCGAGCATTGGAGTTCATGTGGTTACCTGCTATTACCAAACGAATAGCGACATCAGCGCCCTCACCGGTCGTCACCGGCTGATTTCAAAGGTCCTCAGTGCGTGAATTAAAGAGTATGCTATTGGCCTAATGAAAGCTGAGCGTCTATTATATTATTAGTATTATGCTTGTAGTTAGTTGGCTGTAGAGTTTCGAGTGCGTAAGGTGTTTTGTAATTTTTGGCCATTAAAAAAGCAACTGTGTTCTGGGCAATTATTAACAATGTAACAGTAACTAAATATATTGTGTTAAATGGGCCCAACAGACATTCAAAGTGAGTTTAGGGAGACATTGGAGGATACTTCTCCTTCATGTTCCACAAAAAAAAGTGGGCTGCAGAGTTTAAGCGTGGCCGTACATCGTTGCAAGATGATGAGACCAAAAAGGGCTACATCAAACGAAAGCGTAGTACTACATCAAACGAAAGGGTAGTAGCCGAGATGGCAAAGATCTCATTAGACCCATTGCATTTTTTTGCATGACATATTGGGTAAGACCAAAAACGCATCCGATTAAATATTTCCAATGTTCCAACAATGCTTGGACTTATTTCAACGCAATCCATCTGAATTTCGGTCGACGGTTTATATAACAATAGATAAAACATGGATTCACCACTAGACACCAGAAACAAAAGAACAGTCGAAGCAATGGATCGGGCCTGGTGAAAGGGTCCCTAAAAAGACAAAAACTGCCACTTCTGCAGGAAAAGTTATGGCCATGGCTTTCTGGAACTGTCATGGTGTGGTGCTGATAGATTTTTTAGAACATGGTAGGACTATCACTGAAAAATATTATGTCAACTTACTGGACCAACTTAACGAGGCTATCTAGGTTAAACGTTTACATCTGGCCAAAAAGAAAATGCTTCTTCAACACGATAACACTCCTGCGCATGCTTCACGGATTGTTTGTGCGAAACTGCACGAGTTACACTATGAGGTGATTCCACACCCACCCTATTCATCTGATCCAGCACCGAGCGACTATTACCTTTTCGCAGATCTGAAGAAATGGCTCGGCGGGCGAAGATTCACTTCAAATGTAAGTGTGAAACCACAGCGCAATTTGCAGGACTCGAAAGAACGTATTTTACTGAGGGTACCCAGAAGCTAGAGAATTGTTGGAGCAAATATATTGAATTGGAGGTAAATTATGTAGAAAAATAAAAAAAATAAATATCTAAAATTCCATGTTTTTCTTGGTCAGGCCGAAAATTACATCAACAAAAAAATTTGTAGACACAAAGGAATATTTCGAAAAACACGAAACTAAAGCAGTGGCAATTAAATTTTCCTGAACTTAGGACCTCTCTAACTATTATGTTATAGCAAAATCAATTTAATTCAGCTAAACATACATACATACGACTATAACAGTAATTCGAATTATTTAAAAAACTTTTTAAGTTACAATAAAATAAAATTGGGTCCTCGGTCAAATTTATTTATTTTCAACAGGGGAATACAAAGCAATATAACAAACATCACAATTTCCTACTTTTGAGAGGCTTATAAGCAGAAAATTGCCCAGGTATATCATCGAGTGGAGTGAGATACATTAGGCCTTCTTGATTTCCCTAGTGCATATCTATATTTGTATACGCAAATATTGTCGACAATTCGGTGGTTTCGAAACACACATATTTTGTATAACTGCTTTTTATTTGTTTGGTTTTTATTTTATATAAAGAAATATTTTACAGGGTTCTGCAACAAAGGTTCGCACTCAATGTTTTTTGAAAAGTATTCCTAAAATAATAGTAAAACTTATCTAGTCAAATTTATCAATTTCGGGCATTACGTGCCGCCATGGCATTTGGTTATAAAAATTGTATAGAGCTTTTATTATTAGGTCAAATTTTTTTGGATTATTTTGTCGTATTTGTCTATTTACGATTTTGTTTGCTTTTAAACAGTGTTAAGTATTATCTTTAAATTTATATTACTGTTAGGAAATTTTACGTTTGTTTTCAAATTTGAGTTTAAGTTGAATGTTTTTAGATTACCATAACAAGTCCACTAATAGCAGAGAATATGGAATTCGGCACTGTGTTTTTTTGATGTTACAATTTTGTTTTTTGTCTTTTTAACTACAGTAGGAATATATTTGCAAAGAATCATTTGTACTGGAAGCGGAAATTATCGTCTAGGCCTCATTTTTCGATCGGTCAATCAACCAATTCTATTCTTTGGTAACGTTAAGGTGCCCGCAGACTGCCGTAAGCTAACGTAAATACGTAACCTCCTAACGTGACCTTGACGACGGTGTGACGAAGTGCGCTTGCGTAACTGTCAAATCTCATGCTTACGTAAAAATACGAAGCACAACTTAAACTATCTATTGTCTTCCTCCATTAATTTTTAATTTGTTTTAAACAAATAATCCCGACATGTTTTGTAAGAAGAAACCATTGGAAGAAACTTACCTCTTCAGGGAACATTAGAAACAAACTTGCTTTACTAGCATCTTGTAATTTTAGGGTTTGATTCCTATTCAACGAGTAGAAATATATCCAAATATGTCATCATACAGCAGGCGCGTATCTACGGGAGGGGAAAAAGGGGAATCCCCCCCAAATCTCAAACTATATTAAGTTTTTACACACAGAAATAAAGTTCCTAGATCCGTTTCTGCAAACAGGGACTCTAGGTCCCACCAATCAATGATTTCCTGTTATATGTATATTTCAAAAATAAACTTTGCCAATCTTGCCGAAATTTTTTAAAATTATTTACTATCTTTTATGTACAAAAATAGTCTTGACTTGCTTCATTAATTAAGGGCTTTAATAAAGGCAGTCAAAACTTTGTAAATGTGAACCACACATATAGGTATACTACGTTTGGAAAATAATATCAAACGTTTTCTGGACATGGGGAAAAAACCAGGAACATCAAAAACCGAATTGTAAGTCCAAATAAAAGAGTGGACATTTTATTTACATATTCACTTTGAATTTGAAATGAATCCTAAGGAAAAACGTCCTCACTCCACAAACCAATAGTGACATTATAATAAGTCTTTGTTTGTTTTCCAAAATGTTGGTTTTAGAGACTTCTATAACCCTTGAAAATTATTTGTAAAGCTGAAACGCGTCGGGTTGATGGATTTTTTAATTTATGCTTAAATGCATTTTTTCAAAAAAAAAAATTGCGCTCAGACTTTTCCTTGTAATTTTCGTTGGTTAAGGAGTAGCAGTTAAGGACACTGATCATAAAGCAGAGCTTGCTCTACGATGAATGTCCTTTGTAGAAGTAGGTTAGTGGGCGCTATATTTATACTTTGCCTACACCAAATTTTGACCTAGCTAATAATTCATCTACCAGTGGTTAGAAAGAGAAAGAGATACTAGTAATAAGAAAAAAAGCGACCATCGCGTCGAAGTCGTTGCAGCTCAGAAAAATAATGTCGTAACTCCTTGCCACGATGCTGATGGGAACCACGATCGCCATGGCACCTCAGTTGGCAACTCAGTACGTTTATTCACTATATACGTGGACCTACTATATGAAACAGGTAACATATAAAACAAGTAACATCAAAGGTTGCCTTGACATTTTCATTAAAGAGTACGGTATGCAGGGGTCCTCGAAACCTAAAATATACACTTGAATACATTTTCAAAGTGGACAATGGCCAAATAAATTAAGTACGGACCTTTCAGATTTTTAAATGTGATATGACGCAAAACGCGTACAGGAAACACACAACACGGTTGCTATGGGGGAATTCAAAATAAAGCTTTATGTGGCCAGATCCAGTTTTTGTACTAACAGGAACAATAAAAGTTTTAAAATATTTCCTATTTTCCCTTTAGTCAATAACAAAAAATGCATATTTTTTGTTCAAGGGGGGGGGGTTATTACCACGTTACCCTCTCAAATCCGCGCTTGTTATGATCAAAGAACAATCGAAATAATTCATGATTAATAAAAAAACTTATATATAAAAATTTTCAAAGCTAAATAATACATAAATAACGTAAAAATGTTATTGGATATCTTAACAGTATTTTATGGAGCAGAGAGATAAAAAAATGTAAAACATACATAAAACAATGATGAAAAGCACGCTGTTGTATGGAATAGAGACTTGTCGCATAATAGAAAAATACAAAACAAAAATGAGAAGTGTCGAAATGGATGCAATAAAAAGATTAATGAGAATATCTAGAACATGTCATATGAGAAATGAGACCATAAAAAAAACAATGGGAATCGAGAGAAGCATAACGGATGACTAAAAGAAAACCAATATGGCACGGCCATGTGCTACAAATGAACGACGAAAGATTACCAAAGCAGGTCCTAGAATGGCAACTAGTAGGGCGCAGAAAAAGAGGTCGTCTAAAACTGGAATCAATCCAAAGATCAATGAGTCAAAAAAACCTGACAGAAGATTATTGTCAGGATCGAAGAAGGTGGAAATTAGTTGTCGGAAAACGTAGAAAAACGTTCAAAACCGACATAGTAGTAGTATTTGAAATTACAGCATTTTTTTACTCGTTCCGAGGTGAGTTTTTTTAATAAAACAAGATTAACTTTTGAGTTTTCAACAGTAGGAAGGAACAATTATCAGTTTGATGACTTGGCCGAGTTAATACCCTGAGAGTCTCTCGTTCTTGTATTGAGACACCGCAGACCTGCATGATGAAAGTTTTCCGAAAATTTATTTACGGCTTCGGTAGTTCAATGTTTAGAATGTTTGCGTACAGAGCAAGAGATCCCGGGTTCGAGTCCCGGCCGAAGCAGAAATTTTTTCTTATTTTTCTTTCCTTAATTTCACTTGTTATAAAACAGGATTATATTTTACCTTTAAAAGCGTGGTATTGGAGACTCGTCATAAATAAGTGTTATGTTGTCTACCTAAACTTTTTTATATTTAAATATAAAACCAATATGTGCAACAAAACACTTTGTAGATATTACGCCATGCGTCAAGTTTTATAGCGTTTGAAACGTTAGTTCCACTTAGGCGCCCCCAAAAGACCGAAGAAGCTCAAAAGCACGTTGTTAATAATATCCATATAACAACGAATCTTGTGAACTTTTATCGTATATCTTTTGAGACCAAAACTGGATCTGTTTATCACGCAATATTTCTTTTCAGGCTTTTCGTTTGGGCAAAAAACGATTTTCTTTGAAGTTCAAACTGGAACATCAGAGCTTTTTCCCCTTTGACTGTCCTATATCATATCGCAGAAATTGACAAGCATGCAAATATACAAAGTGTTCTTGTTTTAAACTTTTTGGCCTTCGACAAAGATATTATTGTACCAATAAAGTGTTAGAAAATGTTTCCGGCAAAAGGGAGCATTTTGTGGATGCACTGCAAAAACGCTCTCTTACCTTAAGAAAATTGAATCTGTAGAAAATTTTTACTTGTAACCAATGCAAATTACCCATTTTAAGATATTTGTGCTGGACTAGAGACGCTGAGTTTTTGATTTCCTTAAGCCCTAATTTTAAAGGTTTATAGATAGGTAAGAAACTCATAAAAAGATGTACAATCTTTTAAATACTTTTTTAGTCTTTGCCTTGGTAATGTTTGTTTACTTTATTACAGTAAGGTAGAGCTACCTAGAAAAATTATAAAAAATATAAAGATTATTGATAGCTCACAGGCCATAAAAAATGGACAAAATATTTTCAAATAGTTTTGACAAATTCCTTTTATATTTAAAATGTTTTTGTTATACTTTCGAACGAGAACAAATTGCACTTTGCAGAGAATAATAAATTTTTTCGTCCATCATTTAAAATTCCAAGATGACGAGAAAAATAAAACTTGACACTTCAAAAAGGCTCTTTTATTCTGATTGTCTAAATGTTTTTAGCATTTTTTAGTAACTTTCAACTCATAGAAATGGTCTGTTTCCTCCACTTAGAACAGAGTACAAATCAATAAAATATGTTTAATGGTTCTCGAAAAATTATGTTTTAACTACTTTTTTACAGATTATACGATTGCCTTAAAAAACTATCTATCTGCGTTCATTTTATCATAAATTTATTATTATTGAACCGATTTTAACAAAATAAATGGTAAAAATCGACTGTTATTTAAAGGTCACTATTAAAACTTTCCGACATCTTGAAATCAATTACAGCGGTATAAATCGAATTTGACCCACCATAAAGGATCGCTGTTTTTATGTAGGGAACATTTTTTTGTGTTTATTTTTTTGAATTCCTATAAATAATGATCTGAAACAAAGATTAATCGATCTTTCCATAATGCTTTTTATTCCATTGAAATTGATTCAGTAATAGTTAATTTATAAGAAAATGAACGTAGACAGAATTGAAAATGCAATCGTACAATCTGTAGAACAATGGTTGAAAAAAAATATATTTCTTGGGGAATTGCTGAACCGATTTTAGCTTTTTACCTTGTTATGCGTAGCTGAAATAGAGCTTTTCTACAATTTCAAAAAATTAACGAATAAATTATGGGAACATAAAAAGAAATGAGCCAATTTAAAGGGTCAAGTTTAAATATGTCAGTCGTCTTGGATTTCAAGGTGGCAGACTAAAAATATACCTTCTCAAAAGTCTAATTATTTCCCTGCAAGGTACGCCATGCGTCATTAAAATCGGTGGTATTGTTCAAAATTTAGGACAAAAAACATTTTTTTGTATTTTGTAATCTACCGGAATTGACCACATTTGAAAAAAAGTAATAATTTAGTTTTATTTCTGATGTAAATATGAAAATACATTATTTGAGTATTTAGCTTTTGGCTTTCTAAATTTACCGCTTTTGTAGATTTCTTTAATATTTTCTGAATATTTCTCATTCTTTTTTAACATTATGTTTTATCTCCGATTAGATAAAAATTGCCATCCAAAACAAAACATTAATCTTATGGACCCCCAAACAAAACGTAATGGGATAAACCTACCCCGAAATTTATATACAGATTTAGTAGCGTTTTAAAACTTTAAATGCATCATATAAAACGTTAGGCTTGGGATAAAATTTCCATGAAAGTTAAAGGGGGTTCTTACACATTTCTTACGCTTTGCATTTAATAATATCTATTATCAACTTCAAACTTCTTAAAAGGGAGCAAAAAAAAATTTTTGTGCCTTAGTATACATTTGATTTTATTCCAAAAATCACTTTGCTTAATATACCTAGTCCTGGTAGCTTCCTTAGTTCGCTGTCGTTTCACTCGTTGAATAAAAAATAGGTTTGACCTATTTTATCATTCTTTTTGATTTACCTTGTAGTCAGTTTGATTATTGATTACCACGCTGAAATTGGAAATGCTTTTTTCCGAAACACCTATGTCTGTGGTTGACTTTACCCGTTTGAAGTTGCCTTTTATACTTTGTTAACTCATTGTTATCAGTTCCGAACCGACGTCGCGCCGTAGAGACGGTGCATGGTATGGTTGAACTGTGACGAAATGTCTTTCTTCCTTATAGACCGGTGGACGTTTTCGTCCCGCCATGGACTTAGTTTTCTTGGTTCGCTGACACTCGTTGAATGAAAAATTGATTTTTTGTAAAAATGCAAGCAACCATCACCCTCTCTAGTCTTTATATATGAGTTGAATTCAGTGATTTAAACCATTTGAGTGTTTGCCACCTAATTTACAAAAAACAATAAAGGTTCTAACATTTTTAATTAAAAAAAAATACTTATCTGTCATTGTTTCCAAAATGGCGACAAATCTATCAAAATATCGTCAGATATTTTTTCCTCAATTTCACATAAAACAAATATTGACTATAAAACATTCTAAAATAGAGAAATAAAAAAAAAAATTTCTCTACCAAAGTAAAATTTACATAAATAAAATAGTTTCAGAAACCTACAAAAATGCAGCCTTTTTAAAAAGCCCCCGAAATCAATATGTAGCTGTCGTTTTTAGTATTATTAAGTTTAATCAAGTAAGTGAAGGCCAGATTGTTTGTTGTAAAATGTCCTCAGCTGTTTTTCTTTATAAAAATTTATATTTTTCTCACCACGGATAGTTTCGATAGTATGTGCGTTGAAGAGGGCAGAATCACCAAAGGACCGCCAACGAGTACACTTGTCACTTCACGGGGCTAGGAAAAAGCCATTGCGACCATTTTCTTTTGGTGTAAAAACGCGTTTTTTCC
Organism: Aspidapion aeneum; assembly: GCA_963576565.1. Classification (NCBI taxonomy): domain Eukaryota; kingdom Metazoa; phylum Arthropoda; class Insecta; order Coleoptera; family Brentidae; genus Aspidapion; species Aspidapion aeneum. The sequence goes on from OY755040.1 coordinate 114,545,581, forward strand.
ATCAATTCCTTGGTCTTTTCTAGCTCTCCACTAATATAAATCATTTACAACCAAACAAATCAGACCACTGTTTTCTTTTTACCAAAAAGAACTCATTCTGAAAACTCTTTCATCATAACTGGGCGCCCCACGTTGGGCGCCAAGTTTTAGTGAAACAATTACTTAAAACAATTTTAAAAAAATATACCAAAATTTACATATCTAGAGAAATCGGACCACTGTTTTCTTGTTACCAAAAAGAACCCATCCTAAAACTGTTTCACTACAACTTGGCGCCCAACGTGGGGCGTGTTTTAAGTTCGATAATATTACAGTTTTATGACCTAGTGAAGTATAAATTATATATTGTGTTCTTTTTCTAAAGTTAACTATAACTACTGTATATTTTATTTATATATATTTGTTATATCCCTTCTCTAGCTCTCCACCAATAAAAACCATTTACAACCAAACAAATCGGACCACTGTTTTTTTTTACCAAAAAACCCATCCTGAAAACTGTTTCACTACAACTTTGCGCCCCACGTTAGGCGCCAAGTTGTAGTGAAGATTACAGTTTTATGACTTAGTGGAGTATAAATTATATATTTCATATTTTTTTAACTGTACTAAGGTTTTGTTTTATCCCTTCTCTAGTTTTCCACCAATAGAAACCATTTAAAACCAATTAAATCGGACCACTGTTTTCTTTTAACCAAAAATAACCCATCCTGAAAACTGTTTTACTACAAGTTTTAAAGCAAAATTTCTTGGTGGTAGCCCCATTTTATCTCTGCAACCTCGTCATATAGAGCTATAATTTTTATTACTTAGGGATTCGCATAATGGCGCAAATATTTTATTATTTAGGCAGTAATGTCACAATGTTTCTGGTTACGCAAGGATATAAAATGGCTATAATAGGATGTGTTATTATATGCGGTCTTTTGAAACATCTTATTATACTATGTATTTCAATGAAAATTATATCAATTTATTTGTTTATACGGGCCTATTAAAGCGCTTTAATATAAGGACGGACCGGACGGGACGGCTTTAAAAATAGGGACTTATTGGATTTTTATTTTAGAGTCGACTTTATTCTGACAGATTTACAAAGAAAACTGACAGCTGACCTCTCAAAATTAACACACCAAAGTCAAATTTAAAAATAAAGTCGCTACTTTCATTTAATAAAAACAGGCACTAATAAATCCGGTTCTTAAATACACAAATGCCGAATTTTGAAAGAAAGCAGCTGCTTTTTATATGTAGATCTGTCACAATACTGCCGATTTTAAAATAAGGTCAGGTTGTATTCCAATAAGACACTAATGCTGTCGTATAAACACCACTAAAACCGTTTTAAGCACTAAAACCAATTTTATTTTAAACCGTTTTAAGGCGCTTATAAACGTAGTAGTTGTTTATGTCGCAGGCTTATAGCATATAAAACATATAGGTACGTATATGATATAAAACTCCTTTAATATGCCTAGAATTTCGTAACACAACTAGGAGGACTGGCATTAACTTTAATAATATTATAATCCATCCATCCATCTTAATACGTTAGCCGTTTGTTACCCTACCAATAGGGTATGGACGTACTAGATACATGGATGAGCGCGGTGAAGGTCGCGGTTGCGATCGATGTTTACATCGATGCCGGGCACAACATGCCGAAGAGCTCCTTTCGGTCAAGCTTTTAGTTTTCAGTGGGGGTCGGGGCGCTTAGTGCCAGTCTGTGACAGACTGTCACTGCTTTTTCGTTCGTTCAGTTTGTGAAATCGCAACCCACCTCTATCTGCCATCGACATCGCTGTAAACCGCGATGCTAGGCGGCAAGGGTGAACGAGTTAAGCATCCTTGGTATGTGGAGACTCATTACAAAATAAAGATTTGTTTGAAATCGATGTAGCGTTCGCGACCGCGACCTCCATCGCGCTTATCCATGTATCATCGGTATGCCCGTACCCTTATGGTTAAATTGCAACTGGACGTAAATATTTTAAAATCCGACTACAGAAAACTTAAATAATACTTCAGACATATTGCTGAGCGAACTGGAAATATTTTTAATTAAATCAAAAATCGTTTTAAACAGTTTGGGATTGGGGTTTATAGTCAGCTTATTTTATGTAAATTTGGTATGTAAACTACTTTATTTTATTCTCTATATTTTCATTTTGGATCTAATACATACCTACAGGAGAAGTTTATGATTTTAACTTAGACTAGAATATTCTCAAATAACATAAGCTAATCTTATCTAATATAACATAACTCAAACTGACAATGATATTTGACCTAGTATACCCAGACTACAATTTGCTAGTCGTGCTATTAGGTGTAAAATAAATAAAAAATTCTTCTTGTTCAAGATAATCTTATGAAATAACTAGATTTAGTTCACAGTTCAAATCCTAATTTTTTCAGATACTAGTAACGTATTGTCAAAGCCAAGGGTGCAAAAAGTTCTCTCGACAGTTGTTTTCAACGTTTTGTCCATTTGCGTGTATACTATCGAGAGTTTGTGCTCTACACAGATTTTAGACAGTAGATAGTAGACCCGCAGGATAGCTCTTCCTCTGCTCTATGACTTCTACTATTGCAAGGTTTCAATTTAAATTTGATACAAAGTTTGAAAGAGGCTCTATGATATCAAATTCAATCTGTCTAGTTTTCTAATAGCTGACTAAGACACTTTTGCGTCTGACACTTTCGGTTAAACTTTCCATACAATGCATGCTTATTTCTAGTCTATTAAATTGATCTTATATTACATTTTAATAAAATTATTTATTTATGGTATTTTTGCTGGAGAACTGCAAAGTAGGAGTAAGACGTTTTTAATATCTAAAACAAAAAATTTGGTAATTTATTTGCCTCAGAAACTTAAAAGAGAAGAAGGATCCGTTTCCTTCATTGCCTTTATTTAAACGAAACAATTTAGTCTACAGGCTTCTACGAGGATCAATTAATTCATCTCAGTATTTGCTAAATTTTCCTGCAAAATGGAACCGGGTAGTCGTGATTTCCGAGCCATAATTTTGCATGACTACATAAAAGGACCAAAACAAGCTGAATGTCACGAAAGTTTGGTGAGTTGCCACGGTTACCTTTGCCTAAGGAAGCGATGTTTCAGATGGGTGCCACATTTGTGGACCAATGAGCCAAAAGCAAGAAGAGTTAATATAGCTAAGTTTATGCTTTAGAAATTTGACAATGGGCAAAGTTAAAACATTTTCCTACGACCACATATGAAAATGATGGATTTCACACTATTTGCATCTTCAGAAAACGTTAAATTTCAACCGTGATCAGAAATTTTTCCGCACATGTGTGGAAAAGTACTTTTCCACACATGTGCGGAAGATCAGTTTCATTTAATTTGTGCGAAATTATAGTATAATTATAATATTATTATATTATTATTATAGTTCAACAGTGTTCGTAGGAAAAATAGCGTACAAAACTCGATGGAAAGTTTTCTTACACTCGCATGTTGTTTCACTCGGCTAGGACCTTATTCACAACATACATGCTCGTGAAATTTGTCAGTTTCTTCTCTTGTTATGTGATATACTATTTCAAACTATTTAAATCAGTTATTTAATATTATCCCGGTCCAAAAATTGATACTTCCTTCTGTCCATGCCATACTAGGTATATGATTTTCTATACATTACCGCCGAAAAGGAAAGTAAAGTCAGCTGTCCAAATTTTCCAACGGTCAAGTAAACTGGCTGTTTTACTCGTTCCATAAAGATGATCATCATTTGCTTAAGTTTTCGATTGTCAGATAAGTACCATTTTGACATGTAAAAGGAAGTTCCCAAGTCTTCACTCTAAAATTTAAAAAACTTGCGAATCATTAAAACATCATTTAAGACATGCCCATTACGCAAACATTTCACTGTTAATTTCCTTTTTGCTTGGTGTAATTCTGTATAAAATAGTTGTGTAATCTAACCTCAGAGTAATAACATATTTACAAATAAATTGATAACAAATTTCAGCTTTATAGCAGGTCTGGAAGTACAGTAGAATTTTGATGATCTATACATGAGTGAGTGAGTCAGTTAGTGAGTGGCAATTTCGACGTTTTTTGAAATTTCGTAACTACTTTACTACTTTATAGCAGTCCATGAAACTTGGAGGGGTTGTTAACTCTATGAAGGTGTACGACTGTGCAAAGTATGAGATTCGTAGCTCTTTCCGAAGTAGAGTTTTAGATAGGCCAAATATGGTCTGAAATGTTTCAAGAAAAGATGGTACGGCAGCGCGAACTTGGCGAGGCACTGCCGTGCCCTCAGATAAAGACAATGGAAGTCCAAAGTTTTATTTCGACTCAATCATTGTCTACGAGTTTCAAACAAAAGATTATTTTTCACTTATATATTGGCAACAAGTTTAATTAGGTGGGTCCTCAAGTCGTGAACGGTTAGCCCAGATATTCCTAAGCTCTAAGGTCGACACTAACAGTAACATGTGTCTGTATTAAATGCAGTGTTGTCTTGGCCGTGGGACTCGGTATATTGAATTTTTGGTGTTTTTTTCTGTGTGCTGAGTTTTATTTTCGTAAAAAAGAACTTAGTTGGACGTAAAAATAAACAAGAAGTGCTATGTTTCTGAAAATACTGTGAACATTCAGCCCAGTGTGGTTTTTTCGAGATGATTCCAGTGACGCAGCTATGTTGCCATCGCCGGGGATTCTGCAAATTCTAAGTTTCCAGGAATGACCGCCACGAATAGGGAAAATTTACACGGGGCCACGGTTGACTTCTTCTCTTTATATTATTATTACTCTAAGGATCTAACGTTAGTTTCTATGTCGCTCATATCCTCTGTTTTAATCATTTCATATCTACTTAGAGTCCCTTGGACATTTTAAATTTCTGTTATTCTCTATAACTCTCTTAACTTTCTCGACTATTATTTCTTGACTCCTTTTTTATATTCTTTCTTTTTCTTATAGTTTTATTGATTTCTGTATAATGTTTCCTTACCACTTTAGAATAAAATTTTAGAAAAATAAAACAGCATAACTTATTATTTTAAAATTATTACACAATAAAATGGTACAAAAATTTATACCCGTCTTGCTCAAAACGTCAAGTTTCTACATGCAGCTTTCTTCTTAGGGGCAGAATGGTGGGTGCAAAAACTCTTAACACATAGACTAACATGTACCAATACCTTGGGCGTCTAAGGATTAGCCCGAAAATTAATTTATTTAGTTTTTGACTTCACCTCGAAAAATTCCTGTTATATTAAGTATACAGATTAATGCCCCCAAAAATCTGGAAATAGGTTATATTAATTTCCTACTACTGTTTATTAAATAAATGGAAACAAAAATATTATTACCATTTCAGAAAAATTTTGACCATACCAAAAGAACAATCCAGTCTCAAACAAAGTTGCCAGTAGATAGATGAAGGCGTATGGCATATTCTGAATTGGCATCTAAACATAAAAAAAAATGAATATTATTTAAAATAATGTATATTTATTTTCTTTCAAATCAATTTGCAAAAATAATAAAATTGTAGCTGTTAAAAGTGTTGGTCTAACTATTTTAGTCTTTTATGGCACAATTTTCACTGGCCTTATGGTCGTAGATTTTAAAGTTTTTAGCTCCACTCCTGCTTCTTCCTTGTGAAAATTCTACACTTAAGTGTTTGGATGCGAGTTTTCTATCTCTACGACGCGCGACGCAGACGACTTAATTTTGTATAGCACCTCTTTGTCGACACCTCCTCCGAAAGCTGGTCCAATTACTTGTTAGACTTGCATCTATCTAATATCATTAATCGACCATCGACCCAGTAGAACTTCCCTTTCCAGCGTAACAGCCGTAATCGTTATGAGTAATGACTTAAGAGGTTGCTGACGGCATCCTGGTACGGACGATAAAAGCAGGCTCCTGGCTTATTTATCCTGGTTACTGGGATCAATATTAACTCCTGAACTACACTGCCTGTATTTCCGGTGTTAAAGGTCAACTTATGTTTTGTGTGCATCGCACGGCATTTGGATGACGTATGTTGAAAGCCTAAAAGGATGCAGGCTGCAGGCGATGGGGCTTTTATTTTCTTAAACTACGCCCACTGTTGTAGACAAAATCCTGCTGCATGTGACGCCGACAACCATACCACTGGAGAACTGCCTCATATTATGACGCGATGTAGAAACCATGGCAAAATCTCATTTCAACTGTGTTAATCTATAATATTGATTTTTTATAAGAAACATACCACTAAAACTTCTACAGCAAGTGTACCAAGTATGGCTAAACTTTTTATTACTTGACCCAGTATAATAAAAGTATAAAAATCCTCTATAATATTAATAAATCTAAAATAAAGCAAAACATTAGTATCCATTTTTGGAGTGGTTCTTTTTCTAGCCTGTATTTTATTTTTAGTGATACTATAATTTTGCTTACTTTAAAATATCACAATGAAATAGCAGAATTTCCGAAACTTTTGTTACTTCCAAGTCAAAATCTCCAAAATTAGAATTTATTGTTTGCAGTCTGTTGATCAATATATCCATTAAGATACAGGCAATGGTCATTAAATTACACATTGAGACAACTACCAATGAATTGCAATATGCTATATTCATTACAATGAAAACCTCAAAAATATAAGATAACCAGAAAACAACGTCGTTTTCTAAACTGTAAGGAAATTCAGCTGGAAATGCCAAAACTTTTGCTTTTGCTAAAAAGAAAATAACAAAATAAATCGATTATAGATCTGCTCGGAAACTAACCTCTATACAAGTGTGGAAACAAATTTCTTGTCTCTAGGCCTTACAATCTCTACATATTTGGGATCTTTGTAACTTCCTAGAAATTTATGGACTACCTCTCTAAAGGCACTCCATGCACCTTTTTCCTTATCTTCAGTCCAACAAAGATTCCTTCCTTCAATTTTGGCTCCGAGAGGGCCGGAAATGTTTAACACAAATACTTAAAACAATTGTGATTTATCTAAAGTTTTGATAAATTGTTTCATAAGACGCAGTTTTATGTGGAGAAGTGAAAGTAAAACTTGGGAATAACAAACTTTGGCGAATTACATTTTTATTGCCCGGTACCAAACTTTTTCTTCGTGATCAGCTCTTTTTTATCCAATGGTTTTCTCTATCTGTTCTTTCCCACTAACACTAAAAACATGGAAATTTTGTATAATTAGACTGTTGTCCCAAAAGAAGACTTAAAATCTTTAGATCACACATTTCCCGGTTATAATTCTTGTATTGTATTAGTAATTCCTCCAAATATTTAGAGTTTTCTTTTAAATGAACTGAACGATCAACTGGTACTGGTACAGCCTTGAGACTTCTTTTTGAAGAATCTATAAAAAGTCTCCAGTCAGAAGGTCTGCAACCAGGGGCTCCAAGGTGAGTGAGCGATTCATTGGCAGTAAACAAGTGACCTGTTCTGTATAAAGTATTTTACAAATTCGGCTTCACGACTTAGAAAGTGAAGGGTCCAGTGGAAAAACGACGAGATTCCATTTTTTTCCGAAATCGACATTTTGACGCCATGCTTGTAACATAAAGTAGTAACACACTATACCTTACAGGGCATAAACAATGAGGCAGCACTGTGGAAAAACGATGACACTCCCACTTTAAATTTCGTTTTACTCAACTTTTTCAAAAATGGAATCTCATCGTTTTTCCTCTGGACCCTTCAAGTAGTTTCTGTCCTCTGCAAATTCGTTTGTTTTAACTTTAATCCAAGTACTTTAGCAAGCTCTTTTGATAGTCCTAAATCTCTTACTAAATCGTTTACTTCGTCATAATCCATTCGTATTCGCTAATATTGATCTTCTGTTTGCACCGGTCCATAGATCTTACGAAGAATTTTTCTTTCAAATATTTTCAATTGTTCTTTAATCGCTTTTGTATTTGTCCATGATGGGCACCCATATCTCACTACCAGCCTATTTATTGTTGTGTAGATTTTGTGTTTAAGAGATCTCGTTAAAAAGACTTTGTTTCCGTTGATTATTCTTTAGTTTATTTCCTCCGTAATAGAGTTTTCTATGTTTACGTTTGCTACTAAATATGTAAGCTCTTCCACTTGCACGAGGCTGTAACCAAGTACCTAAAAATGATGAGCATATATCTCGTTCTTTTGAGAAGTGAATGTATTGCGTTTTTGACTCATTTATTTTCATTAGATATCAAACTGCTCCGCGAATGCATCGCGTGTGGCTCGCTCGCGCTCCCTATGTGCGCCGCTCGTCGAATTTGTTTCAACGGATTTTCTACGATCCACAGAAAAACAGCAAACACGCATTAAAATGAAAACTCGTCAACAAACTGCCGATGCCGTCCCAAAGGATCTGCGAACATACAAAGAGGAGCCGAAGAAAGCTGCTTTTTAGCAAACGGCTTGCAGGCGGCGGGCGCGCAACTGAAAAACACGAAAACGAAACGAATCCGTGTCTGACCGCGGAGTGTGAGCAGACGTGACGATGGCGGTACGTATAGTGTGAATCACGCCTAACAGTTTTCTAAACCACCCGACCAAGTGCATTAATCAAAGAAAAAGGTAAACAAAGTTAAATTTAAAAAAGACATACCGGTTATTATAACTGTTATAGTTACAACAAGTGCAAAGGTAGCTCTCATACATCTAGTCCAGATGTTTGTTGAGCGCATCCTCATCTTTATCATTTTCACGTCCCTTTGATTAAAGGATAGTTGAGCATTAAATTTAACAACCATATCTTCTAGAATATGAAATCGCTGTCTTTGCGAGAAGAATATTATCATTTTAATTAGGAATTCCAGAATTTCTACAACGTTAGTGATTTCTCGGATGTACTGTTCTACTGGACTTTCTTGCCGATTAACAAACTGCGTACGAATAATAAGGAAACAACCTATAAATTATTATAAATGATGGAGTGATCAATGATTACATAACTTGTAGACAGATAGGCAATCCAACAAGCTTAATGACAGCAGCAGAGAGATGGCTCTGCCGTGTCATCATTGTTAGGGTCACTGGATCCTGGAAGCCTGGCGTCTCCATGGGTAGCGACAAGCCCACGTGACCTGCCTCGGAATTTCCATGGGCGACTCGTCAACTTACCTCGGAATAATTAGAGTACCTACACGCAATTTCTATACAATATTGTAAATTAACCTCGGAATTTTTAGAGTACCTACAATTTTTGTAAAAGTTTGTAAAGCGATCTCAGAATTTTTAGAGTACCTACCGTAAAATATTTTTTAAAAAATTAAAGGCCATACTTATATTTTAAGTTTTTGACCAACTTTTTATTTTTATAATATAAATTAATACAAAAAATACTACAACAATTTAATTCATAGACTTTTACTATTAGATATAATAGTAGTTATGGTACTTAACTACAATCATAAAAAATATAATTTCTGTGGGGTTACCCTAAATTTTGCCTCTTTTGTAAATTTCTTATAGTTTCTAAAGTCATTTCTGTGGTTCTGCCGTGCTTCCAATCAGGTAGACTTTGTGCAAAAACATGGTTTTTTGAAAAATATTCCAAAACTTTTATTTTTGTATTTTACATCGATCAGTAAGTCTTAATTTGTTTTTAAAATACCATACAGTGTCTTTAAATTATAACATTTAACGGCATTGTTAGAGAGATACATTACTTAAATATTAAATCAAGTAAAACAAACTTCAAAACTATCGAGACTTCGAGCCTTAAACCTGGACGATCACTCTAAAGTAGGACTGTTCAGGAAGCCAGAATAGTTTTTAATGGTACCTAGTCTTAATTCTACACTTCTGTTATTTTAATTTGATGTCCCATGTTAGTACCATGTACGTCTAGAGTACGTACATTTTACGTTTAATTGGATGTACCATGTACGAGTTTTTACGACCGAAACATATTTTCTATTATTCTAACCTTTCTCAATTGATAGCAAACCTGTGATTTGAAGACAGTGTTTTGGTGGAAAAAGGTCAGAGAGTGTCTGTACCGGTTAGAATACGTTTGCGATCAATTGAGAAAGGTTAGGAAAACACCGATTGATCGCAAATTTTTGTTTCAAAGAAATTTCCATTCGAAACAACCGTTTTTGACAATTTTCCGTTCGAGGAAAATGTTTTTGAACAAAGTTCCGCGACCCGTCGTATTGCTACCCAAAAAATACCTAGAGATGGTACAAAAAAAATTTTAGACCTTCAATTTTTAGATTGTTGAATTTTTTTTACCGTCCTAGCCCGTGCAATAATGGCTAGAAAAGGTATTGCTTTCGAAGAAAAAAAATGTTTTTGAGATGACGCCGAAAATGTGTTTATTTGGGTGTATTTTGACTTATCTTCGCAATATCGTCGTGACGTCTGTGTGTGTGCGTGTATGTGTTTGTGTGTGTGTGCGTTAGGTGTGTGTGTGTGTGTGTGTGTGTGTGTGTATGTGTGTGTGTGTGTGTGTGTGTGTGTGCCTCTGTGTCTATTGTAAAGCCTTTTTTTGCAATCGTTACAGTATAGCTACTTTCGATTTTGGACTTTTTGTTTTTCAATCTTTTGTTTTTCGATCTTTTGTATTTTCGACCTTTTGTACTTTCGACCTTTTGTACTTTCGACCGTTTCTATTTTCGATCTTATGTACTTTCGACCTTGTGTATTCTTGACCTTTTGAAGTTTTGGCCTTTTGTTTTTCGACCTTTTGTACTTTCGACCTTTTGTATTTTCGGCCTTTTGTAGTTTCGACCTTATGTTTTTGACCTTTTGTACTTTCGACCTTTCGTGTCTTTGACATTTTGTTCTTTCGACGTTTTCTTCGCCGCCCGCTTTTGTTTGGACACCGTAATAAAATAATAGTAGGTATATGCTGTGTTTACTTTTAATTCCGCGGCAAGATTTTTTAAGTCCGACCGGAAGAACGGCTATAATTTGTTAAGTGATTAAAAGGGACTTTAATCCCAATGTTTATATACTAAAAATAATAATAATCATAAAATAAATAAATATTAAACCACTTACTCCGGTACTCTAGTTTTAGTATGCCAACCCCCGGTATATAATAATACAGCGGGCAGTGATAGTTTTCATTTTTTTGGTGAGCTTTGGGCGCGTTGCTATGGTAGATATTAAACAAAAGTCAGTCAGACGCTAACAAACATAGAAAAAAATGTGCAAAAAATAATTTTTATTTCATAACAAGCTAAATAAGAACAAGTTTGAATTAAATTTCTTAAAGATTGAACAAACGAGGGACCAAAGAATAATTCCTACTTTGAGATGGACCTTGAAAACGCCGCCAAAGAAAGCAGCTTTCAGAGTACCGAAAATGATGCAATAAAAAGAATGTCAAAAATTTCACTGAAAAGGTATTCCTGTTTTTTATCCTGGAGAAGTCTAGAAAGTTAAATGCTTCCTTTATATGAAGGCTATGCCAAAGGACACAATAATAATCGAAACCAACCAAGTCATCAGCAAAGTACAGTAACTTCTGCCAAGCTGGAAGCAACAGAATAACCGTTATCGTGTATTATGATAGTTTTTTGTTTTTTGTATATTAATAAAATAAAATGATCCAAAAAACCTATAATTTTTCCTTTATAGTTTTAAAGAAATTACTTTTAGTCCATGAAAAAAGGGATTAAACGTATACTTTTATGCCCTAGAATAAATTCAACAATAGTGTTCTATATTTTATAAAACATGTCAAATAATTTTTGGTTTTTTGCGCTATGTGGGTAAATATTGAAATCATAAAAAACATCGTTTTTATTCGACAATCTGAAAAGCATTATTTGAATGGTTTGTTTATTTGGACAGTCTAAATAAATATACCGAGTGTGACGGACAGTTATTTACGTAACATTTGTAAACCATTTTATTTTTTTAAATACAAAAAAAGCTACGCTCGTGACAGTGTCAGATTCGTCATATAACCAAAAATATTTAGCTGTCGTGTCGCTACCCAAAGAAGACACTACGTCTTCGTGATGCAGTGACCCTAATCATTGTAACTACATGAATACACGCAGAGCCATCTGTCTGCTACTGTTATTAAGCTTGTTGAGTTGGCTATCTGTGTACAAGTGTACCGGGTACAGGGTAGACTTTGTCAGATGTCTATCAGGGGAAATGAATCGACCCCTGCCCTCCGTAGATTCCAGGTACTCTCTGACCCGGAGAGTTAGCACCTGTCTAAGGTCCCTTTCCCAGGGTTCAGACCACATCGGTATGAAAGGCGGAGAGGATGGACCTCGGTACGGTGATCATAGCGTAGGTGGCAACCCTTTTTTTTTAGGGATAGTATAAAAGACTACAGCTGTTGCCTTACAGTATGGCGTTGGCTCGTCAAAGCTAGAGGAGAAAAACTTTGATTAAAAATCCTGCCCCTCCAAGTAGGGGGTTGAGGCATTAGATTGGTTCTCTAATACTCGTACAAACAACAAAGCAATTCCCAAAAAGCCTAAAAAAAGCCTCGAAGCAATTGATGGACATTCTCGAAGACGAAAAAAGCAAAGAAAAAGACTATGAATATAGCTAAAGGGAACGTACAGGGAGTGAACCATAAGTTGGACATTATTGCAGAACGTGACACGGTAGCCCGATTTAAGCATCAATATTGACCATAAAGAGGCTTGCGGTTTCTGATAAAAAATTCAAAATATACATAATTTACCAATCAATTTTTCAATTCCAAATACCTAACTTTTTATTTTTAATAATAAAAAAGTGAGTAAGTTGTCAGTAAAATTAATACAAAATCTTTTTTAAGTTAAACAATTTTATTAAAAAATTGCACTAAAAGTAAAAAATAATTTAAAAGACTTCTGTTTACTACATAGAGCCTAAATTTAACAATAGCGTTTAAGACACATAATATATTTTAACTACTCACGTCGTAAAGTACACTTTACCGCACACATTTGCGGGCGGAATGTACATATGTACAATTTTCTTAATGCAAGAAACCAATTGTAGGATATATAATTATGGTTTTCGCAAGCTTTCTATTTCTAGCAATGCCTCATTATTACAATCTTATTCCTCACGTTCATCAAGCGGTTTTTTTTTCAAAAAATTGTTTGTCACCAGACCAAAAAAAGCCGCATGTTAGTATCTGTTTTGATTCCAAATTTATGAATTTACCTTCACACAGCTCACCTACCATCATTTTTTTTCAGAAAATTATATTGTCATCAGATCAAATGATAAACTTTAAAACCGCGTGTTTGTATCTGTTTTCATTACAAAGTTATGAATTTATCCCTTTACACCCCTCAACCACCTCCTGCCACCCAAATATTCTCCAACCAAGTTTTGGCATTCAACAATAAATATAGGCAAAACAAATGAACTTTGACAAGGAAAAAGAAACTTGAATGAATAACAGCATAAATTTATCGCATCAAGGTCCAGTTTATAAGTCACCAATGAATAGTTTAAAATTATTGTCTAACAAAAAACCTTCTTAAATTGTATAAACATGCTAGAGATTGGATTTCACAACCAAAAAAAAAAATAGTGGGTACCCCATGTGTTTGACATTACCATTAAAAAACTAAAAAAATTTGGGTGAAATACAACGTCTTTTACACAGTTTGCCTACAGAACTAGCTACTCTTTCATCATCTGCTGTGTTTTCACTAATGCAATCGTAGTCCTTAATCTTATTTGTTGTGCCTATTGTTACCTGAAATATTTAAAAAAAATGAAATACAAACAATACATTGGTAAATAAATTGTGTTTCAGGAGTATCAAAGGAGTGTTTTCCAAAAGCGTTAAATATTCTAAATCTGATTTTAAATATTGTTAGAAGATCAAATTCGTATTTTTTATCGGAACTCATATTAGAATTTATTTGAAATTTGCGAAATACTATTTATGTTTTTATTTTTATTATGTACCTAATACTAGTCTTTTGTGCGGTTTTCTATTAAAGCAGTTTATTATTTAATTAAGTTTGAAAGCTGTGTCATTTTAAATATTGGTTTAGAATTTTTTATTGTCGGTCAGATCAATTAATGTTTAAAGTAAATACAAGTTTATTTTTAAAAAGTAGCCATGACCCTCATACTTTTACAAAACAAACCAAAGAGTAAACAAGTGAGTAGTCATATTATTTTTTTAAATATAATGATTTGTATTTGGTTATATTCTGAATAGAATGTATCGTTTTGATAACAAAAATATATACTTTGTTGTATGTATAAAATAATAATAAAAATGCTGGAAGAACTGGATACAGCAGCTAAAAATATAGGCTTAACAAACACAGATAAAGATATTACGGTCAGAATAAACCAATAGAAAAAAATAGAACAAGTAGATGAATATATATATATATATATATATATATATATATATATATATATATATATACAAATTATTAAACTGAAAAGAAAAAAACCAAACAGCTGAAATCAAGAGACGAGTAAGATTGCCTGGGCAGCATTCAATAAATTAAGCTACATATTAAGAAATAAAAAATATCCACAGCACCTCAAAACAAAAGTGTATAACCAATGTATCCTTCCTGTACTTACCTATGGATCCCAGACCTGGACACTTACAAAATCAAACATGGATAAGGTAACAAAACCCCAAAGATCAATGGAAAGACAAATGTTACATGAATGGATAAGAAATAAAACAAAAGGAAGGGATGTCAGAGAAGAAGTCGCAAAATTAAAATGGAAATTTGTCGTTTTTAATTTCAGACAGAAAGACGATCGATGAAACAAATGTATTGTAAGCTGAAGCCCTTGGGAAAATAAAAGAAGTAGGGGAAGACCGCAAATGATATGGGAGAACGATTTGGAGAAACACGCGGGAACTAGATAGATGAACACAGCGATAGACAGAGAAGAGTGGAAGATATTGGGGGAGGCCTAAATCCAAAGATGGATTAAAGAAGGCTAAATAGATAGATAGATAGAGAGTATGTGTTAAAAACAAAACTTTTTACAATACCTAATTTTGCACATATCTATACCGATTTCATAAGTGTGCATTTTAAACAGTGAAGGTTTCTCTATAAGTGCACATGTGCACGTGAACTCCCAAAATTTACTTAATAATTCGATTATTCTTTAATTAATAATTTGATCATAAGTTATCTTGAATACTACCTAGAAATTAATACCCGGTATGTATGTGTTTGTATTCATGTCCAAGCCAGGATGCGGTGGATGGTAGATGCGTAGGCGGGCACGCGCCACGCTTTACTGGACCCTAATTCTGTGCACCGTAGATGTTATGTCGCATTCTAATTACGACATCTAGAAAAAGAGGACGACATGTCCTTATAGAATTTTACAGTACATAGAATCTGGGTCTTACTTCGGTTGTGCTCTTGTACAGAAATTGCAAGGATCGATACCACCCACACTCTCGTGATGCAACCTGCATCAACGGATACCGTTGGCTGATTAAGCCACTACATTAGACAGAAAAACCCCGTCATTCTGATCGATATGTGCCAGAGAGCAGTTGAGCACTTCAGAAGTTGCCTAAATAAGTAGATCGCTTCTGGAGAATATTATCTTGCTGAGGTGATCTTTAAAACATAAGTAAACAAATAGGATGTAGTACTAAATCAAGCAGAATAAACCAGTTTTTCGTATGTTGTACCAATTGTTTTAATAAGCATTCAAAACTGCACTATTTGCTTTTCGGCACCCTGTGTTGTATAACTATTTACTTTCAATACACAGTTCACAATTAATTTCCTTAGCGTTAGAAACAACCTGTGCTTCAAGAAACAAATAGATTTTTTTCTAATACCGCAAAACTCTTTATGGCTAATAAAGGACGATTTAGAGTCTTATGCTGTCCAATTCAAGTACTCTTTCTGTCCCCCATAATGGCTTTACAGGACAGAAAAGTATGACATTTATAACTTGGACTAATGCTTTTATCCATGACATGTTGCGCTTGTATCCCTTTCGAGCACTTTCTAGTATACAGGCTTTAATCAGGAACGGAGCCTTGTAACTTATTGTAAGAGAATGAAATGTTTCTATGAAGCTACTGATCTTTATAGCTACACATCTTGAAAGAAGTATTAGCGGTTGCTTGAGGATACTGGGCCAACCGTAAAATAAAGATGGACTGATAGAGTTGGAAAGGATGAGCAGATAGAGAGCGTAACGATATGCGCCAAGGAATTACTTTTTTTTACGGTTATGCGCATTCGCACGGAGATCCCTCTTACGCTCGAGAAGCGGCAAGTGCGCAGAAATATTGGTGTATGTTGGTTTTGAAACGGTTCAGGTTGTAACTTGCAGGAAAAACTGTCGCAGGGAGTTTATCCACAGCGATGCTGTTCTCCAGAGATATGAATTCTGATATAATGAGGTTCTTGGTGCCTCTATTTTGACAGTAAATTGATGGTTACCGTCTGTTTGACGTGTTCGCCTAGTAGGTGCTACTCCCGGGGGGATCATACGTGCCAACTCTTCAGAGTATTTTCCGTGATAATACCTGTAGAAGAGAGATACATCGCCCACAGTTTTTCGATGTTCGAGACTATCCAAGCTACGGGTAAGTGCGGGGACATTGATCAGATTAGTAGCTCGTTTTTGCACGGTGTTCAAAAGCATTGAGGTAAGTTTGGGTGCCGCACTCCATATATGTGAGCAGTACTCCATAGTTGGTCGAATCTGGGCTTTGTAGAGTGTCAGCAGTTGGCTTGGTGTATACAGATGTCTTGTACGAAATAGCACCCCAAGCTTTTGGGAGGCCCTTTTAGCTATATCTGCCACGTGACTGTGCCAAGAGATGTTGGTCTCTGCAGTGACTCCTAAGATGTTCAACTGGCTCTGCAATTTGACAGCACTTCCAGATAGCATGATGTTTGGCTCACAGGTGCTGGTCTTTTTTGAAAACATGGCTGCTTGGGTTTTCTGCGCGTTGAACTGTACAAAGTTTTTGTTGCCCCAGTCCTCTATTATCTCCAGGTCGTTATTTATCTGCAATAGTTGAGTTAGTCTAAGATGATGCAATTCACGTGTGGAGACGATGAGTGAGGAGATTACATTGCCATCATCTGCAAAGCAATAAAGTGGATTTTCTGTTTTATCTATGAGGTCATTTATGTAAATCAGAAAAAGTGTTGCCGAAAGGATTGCTCCCTGTGGCACACCAGCATTTATTTGGTAAGAGTTGGATGAAATGGATCTATCCTTAAGGTAACTTTCAAACCAAGTGCAAAGTTTCTGCGGCAATCCCATTGCTTTAAGCTGGTTGAGCAGATTTTCATGCCAGACTTTTTCGAATGCTTTAGATATATCTAAGGCAATTGTTCTTGTTTCACTCCGCAACTCAATCGCTTTTTGCCATAGTGACGTATGTAAGTAAATCGCCAGTTGACCTATATTAAACAATTGTTGAAATAAATCCAGGCTATAATAGTGCAAGCCAGTATTTTGACAACTTCACATTGTAAGATCAGCTGTGATCTTTTAACATATCTATCTATATTTATCTATCTTTGGCTTCGGTATTTAAGAACATAACCTCAAAAATATTATTAATGTATTAATGTTAAAAATTTAATTGCTTGTCTTAATAAGTTAGGTAATTACTGTTACCATCTAACTAATATTTTTCTGCCGACACTGGTAAATCGATCGATGAATTCGATGTTGTGTGCCGTACAGCGTTGCCATTGACTGTATAAAAATATTTATTTTCTTTTCCAACTTATTAAGGCATGTTGAGGTCAAACAAATTCTCCTCGAATGACCCTAGTTAAAGTCCTAAAATACCTATATTCTCAACATAGAAGGCGACATTGATGAAATGTAGTTACTAAAACCTACCCTCAATCGTTAACTAACCTAAATTCAAAACGTCAGTGCGATGCATATAGTTTTGTAGCTTCAGTACATTTTTTTAGGTTAACAAATCAGTCGAAAAATGGAATTAAACCGAGAACATTTTTTGGCTATAATTTTTTACAACCTTCGAAGGAAGTTATCTCAACAAGAATGCCTTGTCAAGTTGATAATGAAGCACCACATCAGTCGACAGTTTCTTGTTGGTATGTAGAATCCAAGCTTGGTCGGATAAGCCTTAGCGAGGAATAATAAATAGCATCTGACGCAAATAGTCATTTAATATTTCTGCAACTTGCCATTTCTACAGTCACTTTAGTCAAATTTGAAGGTAACATTACTACTCACATCAATATGCAACAAAAAAAATATATTTCTTATTATCTGAATATGGTGTTTCCTATTATCCCACGATACTCAAAACGAAGGGGTACTAAGAAACATTTCCCTTCTAAACATTGAGTTGTATAAGGCCCTGAAAAGGCCTTATAGGGTATAGAAGTCAATGGTTCTAAACTACTTGTTTAACATAAGAAAAACCACAAACAAAGTATTAAGACTGCAAATAAAGTGATTAGATGTCATTCAATATTTTTGCAACTTACCATTTCTAAAGCTTAACATAGGTCACTTTTGCCAAATTTGAAGGCAACTTTACTAAGAACTCAAATCAATCTACAACAAAAAAGAATATATTTCTTACTGCTGTATTACGATGTTTTTTATTATCTCACGGTAGTCAGAACAAAAGGGTAATAACAAACTTCCATTCTGAACTACTTGTTCATTACAAGCAAAATTTAAAATAACACATAGAAAGACTTACATTTGACAACAAACTTAAGTATTAAAACTGAAAATAAAATGTTTCCGTCAGACAAAAAAAATATTATCTGAAATGGTTTGCTTTTGAAAAATTTGTTTAAAAAGGGGCACAAAAGTCATTAGAATTTATTATTGTAGTAGAAGAATTTCAGAGGTTCTTTTCAGATATCTCAAATCTCAAAACGGCCGTTTTTGTCATGACCACAAACTATCTAATAATCAAACGACGTTGAAAATCGGCTTTAGTCGATGCTAAAAGTTTTATAGGTTAGTGGCTTCTGAAGGCGCAGTTTAGTTTCGAACAATGCGGATGTAACGATGATTGTCGGCTTTCGAGAACTCTCAGGAGGAGTAAATGGAGCATTTTCTTACGGTCGCAATAATGACGACTTCAGTCCCAGTTTTCCCATCAATTGAGACCTGTCAAAACTTGCACAATCATATCAGGTGGATGTGGGTTTTAACGAGTTTATGTAGCGTTCGAAAGGCGTTTTTATGGCTTTTTCGGTGATTTCTTTCTTTGATTTAGATGACGCTTAGTCATGTGTGAAATGATCGAATAATACAATATAAAGTATTACAAAGATCTTTTGATGACAACTTGTTAATATTAAAAAATACTCTGCCAATCTATGGGCACCTAAGCTTACACTAGGTACTATAGTTATAGTGTGAGCTAATATAATCAAAAACTGAAATATATTTTATTCAACTCCAGACTCAATTACCTTTCGTTTGATACCACACAAGCCATGTTTTGACTTAAACTCAAATTTTTTTAATCTACCCCCCACCCTTTTGAAAACAACTAAAATGTATTTTGTTTAACTCCAGACTCAATTACCTTTCGTTTGATATCACACACGCCATATTTTCACTTAATCTCTAATTTTTGACATCTACCCCCACCCTTTTTTTAAAAGATAAACTAAAATTCATTTTTTTTAACTCCAGACTTAATTACCTTTCGTTTGATATCACACACGCCATCTTTTCACATAAACTTTAATTTTTGGAATCTACCCCCACCCTTTTATTTGGCTTGCGTTCGGTGGATTTTGTTCATTTTTAAATGGGACCATCACGGCCCAAGACCCAACTTAGGTACCAAATTTCATTAAAATCGGACAAGCGGTTTTTGAGTTATGCGGGTTGGTCGTTACAGACAGACATACAGACAGACAGACATACAGACAGACAGCAAAACAAAAAAGTTTCAAAATCATCTGAAACGCAAAGATATATAAAAATTTTTGAAATCGGAGCAACTTCTTTTTTCTCGAAAAAATTAGTAGTAGTGTGAGCTAAAAATAGTAACAGGCAAAATTTTTAGTGTTCAAATAAGTTATTGGTAATATTTTATATACAGGACAGTGGCAAATATAAGGGGGGCCTAGATATTTTCCACATATTTCATAAATACAAACATAAAATAGCATAAAATACGGCCTCATGGGGTCTAAGCCCCTCTTCCCCCCAATACTGTCTCGGGCCCATCCCGAGACTTTTTCTAAATACGCCATTGATACAGAAAGTTATGAAATAACTAGCTAATATTTAAGCATGTAATTATTAAGTTGATTTAAAAATAAAACTAAGATATTTCAACTTATTGTTTTAACTAATTTATCTGTGAAAACCGCTCTAGATATTTTTTAGAAATTTGGAAAGATTTTGTTTCTCTTGTATTTTTCCTTGGGCAGCTCGAAAGCTGTACACCCACAGGGGTCCAAGATCTAATGGACCCCTATTAAGTGTTGACAGTTAACTGTTTCGTCTTTAAGAAAATCTTCAGAACACTGCGTGGTCAATGTGACACTTTTGTAAAGCTACAGAGACGGTATATGAATCTCGTCTTACGATGTTGGTAAGAGAGATAAATAAATAATCCCTGCATTATTGTAAACTTTCACATAGGTTTCTCTGTAGCTTTACAAACATGTTCTGAAGAGTCTCTTAAGGACGAAACAGTTAACTGTCAACACTTAATAGGTGTCCAGATCTTGGACCCCCGTGGGTGTACAGCTTTCGAGCTACCCACGGAAAAATATAAGAGAAAGAAAATCTTTCTATTCCCGCTTAGCCACGAAATTGTTGTTTTTTTGTCATTTACGGGTACTAAACTAAACTTCAAAAAGGGAATCTTATTATTGCGATTTCCGGCGAAAGTTGACGTTGACGAAAAAAGTGACATACAGAAAAGTCATATGCCATAAAAATGTTCGAGAAATATTAAAAAAACCGTAATTTTTTTTATTTTTTGTTTTTATTTTTGCAAAAATAATGTCAGTTTAACAAAACTAGGTAAGAGTAGAACCCTTTGGGTGCTTAATGCCTACAATATTCTACACATTAAAAAATTAAGATGTTTCTAAGATATTTGTTTTTTTCGCTTAAAAGCACTTTATATTTAAATGAAATTTCTTCTTCAGAAAATCATCGTACCTAGTTCTGCTGGTACTCAGTATTTGGCACTCAGATATTCTTTTTGACGAAATAAAAAAGGAGAATATTCGCCATTTAAAAATATGTCCGTAAAAAGAAAAAAACTAAAAAAAAATATTTTTTTAAGTTATTGTAGTTATTTTATAAGTTTTAAAATATTTTTTAAAACTTATAAAATAATGTTTTTAAATGACGCATGTTATCTATTTTATTTCGTCAAAAAGCATATTGTCACGAATAAAGGTTGGTGAGTTGGCTATGGGGGCGTTCATAACCGAACCCTTATTCGTTATTAACAATTTGTTTAAATGATACCGCGCCGGTCGAATCGATCTAACGGAGTTATTTCGATTCGAGCCGACGGAGATCTTTGTTTAAAAACTAAGGGATGCAGATTAAATAACACCTGTAGGGAGTTAAAAGGTGTATTATAAAACTAAGAACCGAATAAATAATACAGCAAATGTTGGGGAGTTGGCTAAGGGGGCGACACCCGGACTTACCTGGAAGCAACAGAATTTGCGGCCGGCTGGTTATCTAGGAACCCCAGTTCACGCCCAAATTGTCGTCAGTCGGCTACGTCACTCGATGTGACCGCCCGCACTCACCCGGTTTAACGTTCAGTATAAGGAAAAAAGCCGAAACTTTAGTTCCGCGAGGCGACGCCTCGCCCCGCGGTATTTAGTGGTCCCGAATCTCTGTCCCCAAAAAAGCCCGTAAATATGCATTGCCCGCGAATTTATAAACTATTTGTGCCGAATTGCAATAATAGTTATTGACGTCAATCGATTTATATCGACTTATAGGTTGTCCCAAAAAGTTAATACATCTAGTAATTTATTAAGTTCCTTTTTAATTATTCGGGAAATATTGGTTTAACTTTATGTTACGCGCCCTTCGTGACAATATCTCAGTGCGAAAAATTGAGTACGAGCAGAACTGGATACGATGATTTTCTGAAGGAGAAATTTCATTTAAAAATAAAGTGTTTTTGAGCGAAAAAAACAAATGTCTTAAAAACTTCTTAATTTTTTTGTTTGTAAAATATTGTAGATATTTAGCACCAAAAGAGCTCTACTCTTACCAAGTTTTGTTAAACTGACATTATTTTTGCAAAAATAAAAAACAAAAAATAAAAAAAATACGGTTTTTAAAATTTTTTTCGAACATTTTGAGGTTATGTAAAAAATAACATTTACAAGAGTTTTAAAGATTTTCATGGGCTATAACTTTTCTGTATGACACTTTTTTCTTCGACGTCAACTTTCGCCGGAATTCGCAATAATACGATTCCCTGCCACTTTTTACCCTCCCAAACCTAACCCGCAACGCCCCTGCTCACGCGTTTATTTTTTCTAATTTCGTTTTTCGCCGCTATACAATTTTCAATGCTTCAAGTCCTGTTAATAATTTTCTTTTTTTTGCCTTAAAATATGGTAATTCCACTGGCCTGTTAAGGATGAAACAGTTAGCTGTCAACACTTAATAGGTGTCCATTAGATCTTGGACCCCCGTGGGTGTACAGCTTTTGAACTGCCCACGGAAAAATATAAAAGAAACAAAATATTTCTATGTCCGCTTAGCCACAAAAAATTATTGTTTTTTTTATTCACGGGTTCTAAACTTCACGTTAATAGATAAAGTTTTGTTTGTATAATACTGAACCAGTCATATTTTCAGTTCTGTCAAAAAGAAATATATAAGCCTAACTAACGTAAAAGGTTACAAAATATATAACTTTTAAAATTAAAACAACTATTGAAACTAAAGAAGTTATGTGTACTAACTAACTAACGTAAAACGTTAAAAAATACAGGGTGTCCCAAAAGTCCGAGTCCACCCAAATATCTTCTGAACTATTGAAGATAACTGAACCATGTTTCGCAGTGATTAATAATATTAAAATATCTATTTTTTGGAAGGTCGGTTGTGCCGCCTCTACATTAGGGGGCGGCATAGGGGCGGTCAACTTAAAATTTTTAAATTGAAACTCCTATCGAGTGATAGCTCATTTTAAAGTTCATTGACAAACTATCATTTTGACATAACTGCCAATTGCCTACGTTAAATCTGTCAAAAGCTATGGACTACCAAACTTAATTTTTTCAGTTTTCTTTTAATTAACAAGTTTGTTGTTTTAAACAAAAATCCTATTTTACATTTTGGCGTAACTGCCCCTTGCCTGTGTGAAACGTGTCAAAATCTGTCGACTGCCAAACTTATTCTTTATAACCATAGCATATTCAAAATGTCTTTCAAACACTAACATGTTGACGTATCTGTCATTTATTTACGTCAATGTTTTCTAAACTTTTTGACAAATTTGTATTTTAAGATGCCACGATTAAATGAAGATAAAATTGAAATTATTTTTTGTGTATTGCTGAAAGGGCCTTTAGTTTTCCTATATCTTGTTCGCTCATAAAAAAATATTTCAATTTTATCTTCATTTGATCGTGGCATTTTAAACACTTCAAACTGAAGTAAAAAAAATGTAGAAAAATGTTTGACGTAAGCAAGTGACAGCTACGTCAACTTATCAGTTTTTGAAAGACCTTGCGAATCGATAGTTCGATTCGGTTCGGTTCATGTGAAATTTGTCAAAAATAGTAAAAAAATAAGTTTGACAGTCGCTAGATTTTGACATGTTTTACGTAGGCAAGAAGCAGTTACACCAAAATGTTGGCTATTCAAAGACCTTTCAAACAAGATATCACTCAATAGGATTTTTGTTTAAAGCAAGAAACTTGAGAATTTTAATGAAGACTGAAAAAATTAGGGTTGACAGGTTATAGCTTTTGACAAATTTGACGTAGACAATTGACAGTTATGTCAAAATGTTAGTTTTTCAAAGACCTTTATAACGAGGTATCACTTGATAGAAGTTTCAATTTCAAAATTTTAAGTTGACCGCCCCTATGCCGCCCCCTACTGTAGAGGCGTCACATCCGCCCTTTCAAAAAATAGATATCTTAATGTTATTGATCACCGCGAAATATGGTTTAATTACCTTCAATAGTTCAGAAGATATTTGGGTGGACTCGGACTTTTGGGACACCCTGTATATAATTTTTAAAATTAAAACAACTCTTGGAACTAAAGAAGTTATGTGTATATTGTATTTATCAGTAATTTCCTAAACGAGGCTCTAAATCTAAATCAGCGCTGTTGGGGATGGACTCCAAATTAAATTCGTCCGAGCATATATTTAGATAATCGGAGAGGCAATAAATCCTCATACATATTTTTGCATTATTACTTAGCGGTTGTTCCAGTTCCCTACATTTAGAGAGGATTAAAATTACGACCCAAAAGCTTTGTGTTCCGATAAAAGTGGTATTTATGATTTTGCATCCCCCACGGTTTTAAATTTTTAAAAAGCATAGATTACAATTTGCCACGGAAGTTGGTGGTCATAGGATTAGAACATAAAAAAACTTTAGTTACCTACCAATTTTATAGCAATTGAAATATATAAAAACAATCGGAAAATGTAGAAATAAGGTTTTGATAAACACATTTAGCGAATTTTAGAGCAGGAAATCCCATAAGACCAAATAGGCAAATTTTAAAAACTATTTAGTTGGTCAACAAAAGCACCGAGTTATAGTATGGTAGGACTTATATTATTAGTATTATGGTAGGACCATAGTGATGCGAAAAAACTACACCCTGAGTTAAAATTCGGAAAAACGTCAATTAGCAAATTTTAGGGTAGGAAATGCCATAAGACAAAAATAGCAAAATTTTGAAAATTCATATTTTAAAAACTATACAGTTTATCGACAAAAGCATCAAGTTGCAGTATGGTAGAGCCATAGAGATGCCAAAAAACCACAGTATGTGCTAAGATTCGGAAAAACGTCATTTAGCGAATTTTAAGTTATGGAATCCCATAAGACCAAAATGGCCACTTTGAAAAGTCTCATTTTAAAAACTATATAGTTTATCAACAAAGGTACTAAGTTGCAGTATGGTAAGGTAGGGCCATAGAGATGCAAAATAACCGCTCCCTGGGTTAAAATTCGGAAAAACATCACAGGGTAGCGGCCACACTTTGAAAATTAATGTTTCAAAAACTATCTAGTTTATTAACAAAAGCACCGAGTTTCAGTGTGGGGGGACCATAAAGATGCGAAAAGACCACACCCTGAGTAAAGATTAGAAAAAAGGCCATTTAGCGAATTTTAGCGTAATAAGAACAAAATCGCCAGACTTTGAAAATTCATATTTTAATTTAATTTATCAACAAAAGCCCGGAGTTGCAGTTTGGTGGGGCCATAGAGATGCAAAGACCAAAATAGCCTTAACTTTAAAAATTCATATTTCAAAAACTATACAGTTTATCAACAAAAGCATCAAGTTGCAATATGTTAGGGCAATAGAGACTCCAAATTAAATTCGTCCGAGCATATATTTAGATAATCGGAGAGGCAATAAATCCTCATACATATTTTTGCATTATTACTTAGCGGTTGTTCCAGTTCCCTACATTTAGAGAGGATTAAAATTACGACCCAAAAGCTTTGTGTTCCGATAAAAGTGGTATTTATGATTTTGCATCCCCCACGGTTTTAAATTTTTAAAAAGCATAGATTACAATTTGCCACGGAAGTTGGTGGTCATAGGATTAGAACATAAAAAAACTTTAGTTACCTACCAATTTTATAGCAATTGAAATATATAAAAACAATCGGAAAATGTAGAAATAAGGTTTTGATAAACACATTTAGCGAATTTTAGAGCAGGAAATCCCATAAGACCAAATAGGCAAATTTTAAAAACTATTTAGTTGGTCAACAAAAGCACCGAGTTATAGTATGGTAGGACTTATATTATTAGTATTATGGTAGGACCATAGTGATGCGAAAAAACTACACCCTGAGTTAAAATTCGGAAAAACGTCAATTAGCAAATTTTAGGGTAGGAAATGCCATAAGACAAAAATAGCAAAATTTTGAAAATTCATATTTTAAAAACTATACAGTTTATCGACAAAAGCATCAAGTTGCAGTATGGTAGAGCCATAGAGATGCCAAAAAACCACAGTATGTGCTAAGATTCGGAAAAACGTCATTTAGCGAATTTTAAGTTATGGAATCCCATAAGACCAAAATGGCCACTTTGAAAAGTCTCATTTTAAAAACTATATAGTTTATCAACAAAGGTACTAAGTTGCAGTATGGTAAGGTAGGGCCATAGAGATGCAAAATAACCGCTCCCTGGGTTAAAATTCGGAAAAACATCACAGGGTAGCGGCCACACTTTGAAAATTAATGTTTCAAAAACTATCTAGTTTATTAACAAAAGCACCGAGTTTCAGTGTGGGGGGACCATAAAGATGCGAAAAGACCACACCCTGAGTAAAGATTAGAAAAAAGGCCATTTAGCGAATTTTAGCGTAATAAGAACAAAATCGCCAGACTTTGAAAATTCATATTTTAATTTAATTTATCAACAAAAGCCCGGAGTTGCAGTTTGGTGGGGCCATAGAGATGCAAAGACCAAAATAGCCTTAACTTTAAAAATTCATATTTCAAAAACTATACAGTTTATCAACAAAAGCATCAAGTTGCAATATTTTAGGGCAATAGAGATGCGAAAAAATCACAACCTGAGTTAAGATTCAAAAAAATGTCATTTAGCGAATTTTATGGTTTATGGCTGCCATCTTTAAAAGTATGGCGACTTCTAAAGTACGTTTCGATTTAAGCAAAAAGGCAGAAGAAGCTTCAAACAAAAATAAGTGGACCAGCTCAGTAATGAAAAATACAGTCTTGTCCTCAAAATTGGCATAGCTTAGTTTTTAAATACGTTTATAAGCTGCAAGGAGGATTTCAATAAATATTTAAAAAAAAACAAAAAAGTACTTAATTATTAAAATTTCTATTTCTAATCCTTATTCTAAAACATTATGTGTAGTAAAAGTTATTTTAAGGTCTAACTGAATTTAATATCACTTTTATTACAGCAAATTTTTGGATAAGTTCCCTGAAATCCACACTGAGATCCAATAAGAAAATTAAGCCTGTCCAAAGTCATTGGTTTTTCTAAATCAATGGAATCTTTGTAGATCGTGGAACAATCTTCTAAGAGAATACACTTTCCATTTTTATTATCTGGAGTTTTACAGTCGATGGGTGTTTCTTTAATTTCAGCAAGAGGGCAGCAAACTTTAGGAAAAGTGTCTAAAAATAAAAAATAATTTTAAAAAATATTAAAGTTTAAGTGGCTGTTAAAGGCTTATTTAGTGTCCCTATAAATAATTTGACAGTTGTAAGTACTGTCAAGTTATTTTGGGAGACAAGGTCTAGTCATAGACTAAATAAATCACGAGGGACAATCGCAATAAAGCCAGGCAGTATTTTGACAGTTTTACATTGTAAACTGACAGTTGAAATTTAAAAATTGACACAATATATTTGAATTTAAAAATAAATGTAGGAAACAAAAGCTTTATATTGAAAAATCACAGCTGATCTTGCAATGTAAAACTCTTAAAATACTGCCAGACTTTATTGCAGTAAGTGTAAATATTAAAAATTCCAATATTGTATTTATATTACCTTTAAATCCGCATTGACTGGAAATTAAAAAGTTAAGTCTACTTAAAGTCATTGGGGATTGAAGGTCATTGGCATTGTTAAAGAGACTTGGACACTCTTCCAGTAAAATGCATTTTCCGGATTTGGAATCTGGAGTCTTGCATTTGTCTAGTTTTTCTTAAACAAAAGGTAATATTAAATATTTAAATAAAAAATATATTATGGTTATATTATGGAAGGTTTGTATTATATTTTTATTTGTATTATATATATTTAAAAATTGGCTTTCCATGTAGTTATTTCGCATAAAAAAGCTTGCACCAGTATTTACTAAGACTTTAATACCAGTATTTACTAAAGGGTCTACAGTGCTAAGTGCTACAATCATAGGTTTAAAAGTCTACATTTTGGTTGAAGGTTTAACTTATTTTTCCCGTGAATGCAATAGTTTTTAATATTTATATAAATTGTTCATAAATACCTTGGGATATGTCATCTTTTTTCGTTGTAACAAAGACATTATATCCACACAAAGGTTATAAATAAATAAAAATAATTAAATATTTTGGTTTAACAATGGTAGCTATATTTAAACCTCCAAATGTCACTAGGAAATGTCGAATAAAAACGGTGTTAGTCAGTGTCAGCTGTCCGCTATATTTTACATGTTAATTTTTTAGACAAGTTAAGGCCGCTTGACATGGTGCATGACGCACTGCAAATAATTGCAAGCAAAAAATTTCGCTCAAATTGTTGCCTGCAAAAAATCTTCTTTTTGTTTGACATTGTGCATGGCCATGCATGGATTTCCTAGAATCTAGGTAAAAATTCCCCAGTTTGCTTGCAAGTACAGTTTGCATGCAAAAGAATGGCACCGGACCGATAAAAATGGATTGCCTGCAACAATCAGCTGGATTTGTACTGTGCATGCACATGGGCAAAATTTCATGCCATTTGCCTGCAAATTTTATTGTCATGCACCATGTCAAGCGGCCTTTAACGACGATTAAACCGATGGTCGATTGTTTTATTGAATGAGTAATTGAAAAGGGATTCTAATATATCTTGTGCCTTTTACAGTATTTAAATATTGATACGTATTTAATACGGTAATGCATCTACAGATATAGTTTTAAGTTATTTATGTATTATTTAGCTTTGAATATTTTTGTATGAAAGTTTTTTTGTCAATCATGGATTATTTCTATTGTTTTTCGAACTTTAAACCACCCCTCAGGGGTGGTACTACAATTTGAGACTATTTTTAACGGGAATCCTACGACTGCACGGACTAAGTTTCCAAAAAATGACATTTGGTTACAAAATTTTTATGTGGTTTTTCTTTATTTCTAAAGTTAATTTGAATTTATATGAGATGAAACTCACTGAGAAATGCTTACTATCATATTGCACATTAGGGCGAACCAAATCTTTGCAGTTATTTGACCTGTGAGTATTAAAAAAATACACTTAAACCGGTCGGCATCAAGTCTATAGACTTGATACTTAAACCCGGTCTACAATGCTAAGTCTTAAGGTCTTTGGTAAATACTGGTGGAAAAGTCAGCATTTTAGACCGGGTTTAAGTCTATAGACTTGATACCCTCAGGTATAAGTGAATTTTTTTAATACTCACTTAAGTCAAATAAGTACAAAGATTCGGTTCACCCTAATGTGCCATATGGTAGCAAGCATTTCTTAGTGAGTTTCATCTCATATAAATTCAAATGAACTTTTAATTGAACATCGGTTTAATCATCGGTAACTTGTCTAAAAAATTTACATGTAACATAAAGCGGACAGCTGACACTGACCGTTTTTATTGGACATCTCCTAGTGACCTTTGGAGGTTTAAATATGGCTACTATTTTTAAACCAAAATATTATATACATTTTATTTATTTGTAACCTTTGTGTGGAACTAATATCTTTCATACAACGAAAAAAGATGACCCATATCGCAAGGTATTTACAAAATATTTATATAAATACTAAAAACTATTTCATTCACGGGAAAATAAGTTAAACCTTTAACCAAAATCCAGACTTGTAGACCTAGGATTGTAGCAGGTTAGTAAATACTGGTGGTAAATTTGTGGTGAAGAATATTTAGATAAGAAATATTAAAACTGATAGACTGCAAGAACAAAGTAAATAACAATCTGACAAACAAAAATAATGGTATACAAAAAAGTTTCCCCAAAAATTTCATCATACGATAGATACCACTTATGAAAGCTATGATATAATGGAAGGAAACAATATTTTTTTTCATGGGAATTTTTTAAAAACCAAACAAAAATTAATGTAAAACTAAAATATATTTTTTATACCTACCATTTTTCAATACATTTTTACACAAACAAAAATTAAGGTTAATCACTGCAACGAGAAAACAGGAAACAGTTAACTTCTTAAGCATCATTGAAATTCTTGCGACCGTCAAATAACACTATTGGATTTTAATTGATGATGAACTTGTAGTTCGATTATTTTTATTTACTATTCTTGGTTGGTAATGAAGATTTCCGTGCTTATTAATCTTTAATGACATTTATTTTAGCAAAGAAAAAGTAAAATCTGTAGAACTGCTATTTGGACTTCATATCCTTAATACATAAAAAAGAAAACTGGATTGCAACAGTTACAGAGGAATTTCAGTAACCAGTACTCTAAGTACGGTAGGATTTTTAGAGATCTAATAGAGATTGATTTTCATGAACAAGAAGAAGCAGAGCAAAGTGGGTTTCGTGCAGGCAGATCTTATAGTGATAATGTTTTTTGTCTAAAGCAATTAATTGAGAAAAGGAGTGCCAGAAATACAGATACTCGTGTTACCTTTGCGGATCTACAAAAAGCATATGATACCGTTTCAGTAAAAAAAAACAAAGGGTTAAAATTTAAAATTAAAATTGGAAATCGATTTTCAAAAGAATTCCTGGTAACGAAAGGCTTTAGACAGGAATGTTGTATCTCTTCAACTCTTTTTAAAATATATATCGCAGTAGCTCTAAAAAAAGGTGCGTACTGACTTGCAACAAATCACTCCAAACGCGCAAAACACTACGAACATTCCAATCTTTTTCCTCCGAATGCAACAAACATTCGCGCGCAAAAGATCGTCGTGTTTTCAAAGTCATTTGAAATACCTCCTAATACGGGGTTCTATCGATTTCGCGAAATTTTGCTTGATTCTGCCCTTCAAAAGTTATCTAAATTCATATAAAATCTTCCTGGTATAATTTCAACCCTACCGACACAAAACAGCCGCGGCCCTTTTCGGGTCCGACCAAAGTATTTGTCGGCCGCGGCGTCACTAAAAAGAAATGAGAACAAGATTTCCAACACTTCCCTCGCGGAAATCACATAAACTACAGGTAAATATAAATCGAACAGAAGTTCCAGGATCCTTGTATGTGGGCATATCCTCAAAAGGTGCGCTTCTGTAGAATATGAAATGATGATTTACATAAAGTTAATCTTTAATAAACTTTTTTCGATATGATTTTTGAAATTGCGTAAAATTTAAAAAAGTAATTTTTCGCACTTGGATATTTTTTAATTTTTAGCTCACATGTATGCATACAGACATACAGACATACAGACATACAGACATACAGACATACAGCCATACAGACATACAGACATACAGACATACAGACATACAGACATACAGACATACAGACATACAGACATACAGACATACAGACATACAGACATACAGACATACAGACATACAGACATACAGACATACAGACATACAGACATACAGACATACAGACATACAGACATACAGACATACAGACATACAGACATACAGACATACAGACATACAGACATACAGACATACAGACATACAGACATACAGACATACAGACATACAGACATACAGACATACAGACATACAGACATACAGACATACAGACATACAGACATACAGACATACAGACATACAGACATACAGACATACAGACATACAGACATACAGACATACAGACATACAGACATACAGACATACCGACATACAGACATACAGACATACAGACATACAGACTTACAGACATACAGACGAACATACATATAATATATATATATATATATATATATATATATACATATATATACATATATATATACATATATATATATATATATATATATATATATATATATATATATATATATTATATATATATCTAAATTAAGTAAGTTTATTCAATATTTAGAGTCATTTAGAATAAAACTGTAGGTACAGACAGACGGACGGACGGACGGACAGACGGACAGTCGGACAGTCGGACAGACGGACAGATGGACAGACAGACACCATAGCTCACCCTACTTATAGTATACGTGTGAGCTAATACATTATACTTGGTATTAAACTGGTCCATTGGTCGGGTCCCCGGGTATCGCAAAGAGGTTTTTTTTTTGTGGACCAAAATTAGTTAAAATTATATTATACATACATTAATTGTGTTAGCTTAGGTGCCCAAAAATTGGGAGAGTATTTTATTTGCAAATTATTTTTGATTCTTTTTCTTTATTTACTATTTTTTAAATTCTCATTTTAATCGGATTAGTAGTTTACTTTTCTTAAATGACGTCATTTTGAATTTTGAAAAGTCGAAAAATTTGAAACTTGTGGGCAAACAATATTTCAACTTACCCACACACCGATTGATTTTTAACGCTGCACAAGTCAAATTTAGTAGAAATTAGGAATAGTTATTTACCTAACTAGTGCGGAAAGTGATACTTTTACGCACGCGACGGCAGTTGCCCGAACGACGCTTTGCGGAGTTCGGGCACGCCGTCAAGGGCGGAAAAGGCACTTTCCGCAAGAGTTAGGTACAAAATTTTTCCTAGTTGCATAAAAAGCTTGGTTTTACATTTTAATATATTTGGTATTTTTTACATTAAAACAGCAAAAAACAAATTCTGTTTTCATTTTTAATTTAATTGAGTTTATAAATGGGTCAATAAGTCTAATTAGGCCTAAAATTCACGGCGTGCGGAAAGTTCAACTTTCCGCACGCAAATGCGTGCGTAAAAGTGCACTTTTACGCACGCAAGTAGGAAAAAGTGATTATTAATCAATTCATCACTTCCCTAATAGATAGTAGGTTATCGTAGTCCACGTGGAGTGAAAATCTGCAAGGCACCAGGTGTACAGATGCAATGTGATTGGCTCATTTTTCTGAACTTACGGTTTTAATTGGTATATAGCATTTGCTCTGCGTCCTGTATTCTCGCTATTTTAAGTCAGTATCACCGTCAACCGTGATGGACGAAGACGACCCGGTAGTAGCGGCCGGCGCTCTTCTGATTATTCAAAAATAAAAAAGAGCAGCGAAAAGAATGGTCTAGACGTCTGTATTTACAAAGACAAAATTTAAGTTTACTGAGAGATATGGACTATTTCCATTTCAAAAATTTTACCAGAATATCTGCAGATGATTTTGAAAACTTAATTTGTCTAGTGGGTCCTAAAATATTCAAGAAAGATACCCAACTTCGACATGCTATACCTGTTCAAGATAGCTTAGCTATTACTCTACGTTTTTTAGCAACAGTGGACTCTTTCACTAGTCTACAATACCTATTTAAAGTATCAAAACAACGAGTTGGTTTTATATTTATAGAGACCTGCAATGCCCTTATTGAAAAATTGAAACATGAAATAAAGGTAAATATACCGGGTGGCCCAAAAAAAAGGCATGAAATGATTTTTATTATCACTTTTGAACGAATTGGTCTGGGTTTTGACCAAAAATATTTTTTGTCCGCTATCAAATTCCAAGATGGCACACAGAATCAAAGGTAGGGTAGACCGGGTAGTGCCCACTTTTTATAAATGTGCTACTAAAAAATATTAAGCTGATTCAATTGTTTTCTTTTTTGTTCTGTCAATAGCTACAACTTTAGACTTACAAAAACAATATGACACAAATCCCTAAAATTAAAAAAAACTTTTGGTTGTTTGTAAACAGTACCATTAATCAACATATATACGAGGTATTTTGACACATAATGTAGGCGTTAAGGCATACAAAATTTGCTGTAATTACTTTGTAGTCCTCCCTGGTCCTAGCTAGAGACAATCTATGTATGACATATTTTAAATATGTCATACATACAGGGTCTCTATTTAAAATATGTCATGTCCTAGCCATCTCGCCGCCTGTCATTCCCCCTCACCCTCTTCAAAAACCATATTCGCATAAATTTCCCAAATATGAAGCGATTTCAAAACTTCTTTCTGCACACGGTTTAAGAATTTTTCAACAGCATTTTACTTCTTCCCTCTCCCTCTCCCTCCCCCACCTTGACTCAATGTTTGTAGAAACGCACCTATCTCCGAGTAACGCTAAATGAATGATAAATGCATTCTTTCTATAAGGCTGAATAAGAATTAAAAAATGGATGTAAAAAATAAATTAACAGAAAACACCCAACTGCTAAATCTACTTGTAACTACTAGTCGTAGTTGGGTACAGAATTACCCAATAACCTAATTCATGAAAATACAAAACTGTATAATTTTGTAAGTGCGCTTTGGGCATCAAAACTAAAAATTGAAGCATATCGTACATTATAAGTATATCTATTACAGTTTGTGATACCTATCAATTTTATACTCAACTGCGACTATAGTAGGCACAAGTAGAACTAGCAGTTTGGTGTTTTTTTTATTTATTTTTTTTATAAATAAGTTTAATATTTATTTATTATTATTCAAACATATTAACTAAAGGTAAAGTTTTTTTTACTTAATAACTAAACTAAATGAACCGAACCGCATAAATTAATTTAAAAAAATTTCCTCAATGTCGTAGTTTACATATGTTTTGTCAGCTGAATAATCAGATGCGTATTGAAATTAAGGATATGAAGGTTCAATACTTTTTGAGCGTTGTGCGGGAGATGGATGGTCCATTCCATTTTTTAATTGCCAAGTAAAAAAAAAACCACCGCACCCACTGAACAAACAAGAAGGAATAAATCTCTTTGTGGTATTCCGATTTACCGACAAGCCTCGGAAAATGTTTTGCGCGTTCGCCGTGACGTATTGACTTGCAAAATTTGTTGCAGCGCGGTCTATGCTTTTGAAGTACACGTATTCACTCACACACACTCCGCGCATTTTCGCCGAAAATGTTTGTCCTGTTTGTAGTGTTTGATGCGCGCTGTGTTCCCAGATTGCAAAATCACATAAGCATTGCATAGACACGTACTCACTGAGCGAACATTTTCGGCGAAAATGTTTGGAGTGTTTGTAGTGTTTTGTTGCAAGTCAATACCCACTTTTAAGAAACTAGAACACCGAAAATCTGTTATTGTGTATGTGTATTTTGACCTATCTTAACAATATCGTCGAGATGTCTGTCCGTGTGTGTGTATGTGTTTGTTTGTGTGTATGTATATCTGTCCAAAACACGATGGCTCGTATACCGCTAAGTCGAGTTTCATGAAATTTTTAGGTAAAATCCTGTACAGTACTGCAAAGAGCTGATTAGATTTTGGTCAAAATCCATTAATGCTAATGACAGTTTTTTGACAGTTTATTAATTGAAGAAATGCTAACACCTTAACAGAGCATCTTATCTCAGGAAGGTAAAAATTAGGAAAAAATTAGGGTTAAAAAGCAAAAAGAAGGATTGAAAACTGCCAGATAAGGAATAAAAAGTAAAAAGCCCTAAAAAAATCTTAGAATGGTGCGAAAACTAAAGTACAACACTTCTTATTATATTATTATTATCAAAGTGCCTTTTTAAACATTAACGAATTCTAGTGTAGTCCTTGCTGTGCTCGCCCTGGTACAAAAAGTACCACTTTGAACCCTTTGTTTTATAATATTCTATTTTATAGTAATGAAACAAATAACAAACTGGGTAATTTATAATTTTTCGCACTTTTGGTATATAAAGTTTACTTTTTATCTCGATTTTTAGCGATAAAGGTTTTCACTTTTTATCTCCGAGATGAAAAGTGACAAATAAACAAAAAATTTGGAAAATCGGGCTGAAAAGTGACTGAGGACTGATCAGACATACATAGTAAAAATCCAAAAACCTTTTTATGGAATTAGTTATATCGTTTTTGGAAAAGAAAAGCTTTCCTTAAAATAAAATAAAATATGACCCCATACATGCATTTGCAAAATTTGAAAATTAAAATTTGTTAATTTTATTTTGAGTCTTCGAACAATTTTCAGTTAAAAAAATTCTTACATCTATCAATTTTTTTCTAAGAGTCTTGTTCTATTGACCTCCCTTGACTTTATAAACCGTTTTTTAATATTTTTACGTCCTGGTTCTTCAAGAGGAGTGAGAAAATAATATCTAAGTAAGTACTTTAAATTAATATTTTGTAGTTTTTTGATATATTGCGATCAATTTAACTATTAAAAAAATATATATTATTTAAGCTATTGATTTGAAGCAGTTTTTCCTCAGCCATTTTTAAATCAAAGTTAAATGCATCAAAACGTTTTTTATTCGCATATAACAAAGAAACTAATCATGCGATAATCACTGGCGGTCATATCCTATACCCAAGGGGAGGTCATTCGTTATAGGAGGTTTATATTTATTTTGCTGTCACTTTCCGAATACATCTTGACCTCTCGTCTTCACGAAGTTTTTCGTTATTCCATTGTGTGCAGCGAAACAGGTGAGAAGTGGGTATTTGTTTTCACGCAAATCCTAGGTAAAGCCAAGCCGCGTATTACATTTAGCGTTCAGGAAAAAGTATAGATGATTTAATGGTATTTCGGGGCAAATAGCTGTCGAGATGTGTTCCACTAAGGCAATAACCAATGATGTTGGCGATGATATTTCATTCTTAACCCCCAGTTTCGAAGAATGGAGTTTTGTGAAACCATGATTAAAAAAGCGAACCAGGATGAAAATTTTATTAAAAATATTTGTCTTATAGACGAAAGTTCGTTTTCAATTCATGGCCGTCACAATATTTCCGTTGTTTGTTACTGGTCGCGGAAAAATAAACTTTTGCATACTGTAGAACGGACCCAGTATCCTTAAAAACTTAATTTCTGGAATGGGATTTAGGGTGACAATATCATTGATCCTTTTTTTATCGATGGTAATTTACGAGGGAGAAATTATATAGCTCAGTTGCAGGACCATATTATCGGATACGGTTTAGCCAGAGCGGTGGTATTTTTGGGAATTTAATTTGTTAGGTTCTTCTGGAATGAATATGAAAGAATTCGCTTTTAAAACAGATCCCTTTCCTATTTGTTTCGCTGGGGAAGCCACAAACTTTAGTTTGTGATAGACACGGCATTAAATATTATAACAAAGAACAAGCTTGAAAAAAAAGTTTTATACGTTACGTAGTTATCGTCTAAATTTCCGATAATTTATGTACACTACCCTCGATCGATTTTCTTTACAAACTGTCGAAAGAAAAGATCACCGCGCTAGGGAAAACAATCAATGTCATAAATTTCCTCCCTCTACTTTACCGGGCGCACAGAAGACATGTATTGGCTGTGGGTCTGGCTATCCTGAAAGAATTGGCGTAACCACGGGTAAACTTTTAACTTTTTTTCTTACTACTTATTTTATGCATATGCAGTTGTTCTTATCTTACATACACTAATAATTTCTCAGGAATCCTACAGAATTTAACCAAAGCAAGAATTTTAATGATAACCTTAATACATCCAAGAAGACCTGTAATTTTATAAATGTATTTCTTGTGGTATGAGCTGTAATCGATAGGTAATCAATAGGTGTACCGATTTTAATATTGCGCCTCTTGGGTGATCTTGTTCCTGGCTTGACTTGAAACAAATATAAATCTAGGCCTTCAGTTCAGCGATGTCACCCCAAAACATTGACATGCTCAGGCGTTCTGTTTTGCGACCCACTCAGGCTATCTATTCTTGTAATCACAGGATGTGATCATTTTCATCACATGGTTTGACCAATAGGAAGCTTTAAATAATCTCCGAGTAGGGTGAGTGTACATATTATCGACAGTGTAAGGGAAATATTGACTTTTGTAGGCAAGAAAAAATTATTCTGAACTAATAACGAGCTTATTTTTTTTTTCTTGAATAAAGTCAAGAGTCTATTTTACTAACATTATGTTTTTTTATGGTTATTTTTAACCGTAATAAAAAAAAATTAAAAAAAGTCAAAATGTCCCTTATATCGACAATTTTTAAAATAAAGGGTCCATGTTATCGACACAAAATTGAACTTATTACCGACAATTTTTTTTACTGAATATTTATATTTTATTTAATATTATCAACAAGTCTCCATATTAAATAAAAAAATTTGTTGCGGAAAATATCGTATTATTAAAAACATCTTATTTTACAAAGTAGATACGGATCTGCCCAGCAAAATTTGAAGTATCTAGATGTAATAAAAGAATGTCATTTGGTACCCATTTACTTAAAACTAATTTTCAAAATACTTTTAGTAAGTTTATAAATATATAATATCAGACTGCTTTCCTAATTATCAATAACAAAAATAAAATTAGTTTTGAACTTTTTACATTAATTTTTAAAGAAAATAAAATAATCGGGAAATACCTACTTTATACAAATAATTTTAATAAACATTTGATATTTATTTTGTACCTTATTCTTATCAAAACAAAAGTCGTTTCTGTAAGTAGGATAGAGGATTTACACAAAAACAGAAACTTCATCGATTGTATATAAAACTCTGTTATTTTTAATTTGTGGTTCTTTAATTTTTCTAAAAATAAAGAGATCCTTAATATCGACACAACAGAGGGTTATATCGACACTTTAGTTTAATTTAACTTACTGTAAATGCTATAAAAATAAACACATTGTCGGTTACAACTAAACACCTCAGAAATGATTTTGCTATCATAAAATATATTTTTGATATTTTTTAATTAAAAATGTAAAGCTTTAAAAAGTAAATTTTTGTTACCACACCTTAGGATGTAATATCAACATAAATTTGCACAATCTATCGACATACGAATGAACCTTTTATCGACACACAAATTTCATTTAATATAACACAAAAACTATGAAAAAAAGTATGTGTCGATATTATATCAGTACATCAAAAAAAATTTTCTTTTTTTTTAAACAAAATTAAAAAAAACACCCGACTTGTGTAATGTAAGTAAAAAAATAAGTTTAAAAATTTCTGTGTAAGAACCATATTATCGACGGTAATGTCGACATTTTGTTCATGGGTAAGATAAGCTGTACATAAAACTGACAGTCATTTTTTTAGATAAAAAAATACACTATATGATTTCTTTTTATTTTTTATAAAATTTAACCCTATCCTAACAACCAGAATCAATTTTTTTATACGTAAATATAAAATTATTTTAATTATATATTAGTTCAAATCTTACCTGTTTCATAACATTATTAAAAAGCGAACCGGCCACATCAAGCACTTCTCGTCAACTGTCACAATTTCCCTTGTATTTTTCGAGAGATGTAGTGGGGATATGTTTTATGCAGTCCTGCCAACATGTGCACAAATAATGACTTCTTTTTTTAAATTAACTTTATTCAGGTGCAAGGTACCCGGATCTTATTATTTAAAACAAACCGAAAAACTGTCGATAATATGTACTCTGTCGATAATATGTACCTATGTGCTGTCTGAAACGACCTCTATTGCGCACGCTTCCTTTAAATGAGAGAATCTAACAGAGACCGTTTAACCAAGAAACGTCAAACAAGATTGAATTTTCATTGTTTTATGAGCCACCCTGCTCCGGAGGTAGGTTATCTTTAGGTTAAAGAACAATGAAAATGCATGATATTTTGACGACGCAATTTGTTGGATTCTCACATTTAAATGAAGAGAACGAATAACCGGACGGTTCATCGCTAATAATTGCCTTTGTGAAAAGCTCTCAACTATGCCATTGGTCGAGACAAGTCATTTCGCACAACACGCGACCACTCAGAGATTATTCAAAGTTTGCTGTTGCCCAAAGCGTGTCATGTAAATGATCACATCGTTCGATTACGAAAATAGGGCCCCAGATATGCAGTGCGATTTTTTTGCTCATTCTGTGAGTAGAGTCCTTCTTGGAAAACTAAAACCAAATCCTTAGAAAATGATCAAAGTTGCACTCCCCAGACCGCCGCCGTTTTTTTTTTGTCTGATCCAGCCTCTGCAATAATTTTTTATGGAGTTACCTAAAATCCACCAGAACTTCCAAGTTTTTCAATTCCAAATTTTTGAATGAGCTGATTTTGACTACCTTTCTCCCTACATATACCTACTAAACCAAATATTTGGAAAACATGTTTTTGGAAAGTTGTTCCTTGAAAATCATTTTTTTTCGGTTTGGTTGGTATAGTTAGGAAACATTTGCGATAAACTAACCAAGGTTAGGTTAAGTTAGAGTCCCTGTATATTTGGATATCCAAATATGTCAAGATACAGGGACTCTAGGTTAAGTTAACACCGACTATTTTATATACATTTACACATGTTTTTGGAAAGTTTTTCCTTGAAAATCATTTTTTTTCGGTTTGGTTGGTATAGTTAGGAAACATTTGCGATAAACTAACCAAGGTTAGGTTAAGTTAGAGTCCCTGTATATTTAGATATCCAAATATGTCAACATACTACAACATAAAGGGACTCTAGGTTAAGTTAACACCGAGTAATGTAGAGGAAAATAAGTTAGGTTAGAACGCCGTCTTATTTCTTTTCATCACAAAAAAAGCACCAGACGTAACATAATTTATAGACGGCCTCATACTAAAGCGGCGGTCACCATAGACCTATAATACAAATGTACTGGGCCCGTCGCATAAGCGCAATGCTAACGAAGTGATTCCAGAGTGAGATGGGGCTAGTGAGGGCAAGAGACGGACAAAAACGCATTATATTGTATGGGAAAGACCCTTACTCTAAGGGAAAGATCCTTTTTTTTAAATTAATTCAAAGATTTGAGTTAGAAGAACGACGTTATTTAGAGTAAAGAAGTTTATGCAGTTGCTCTAGTATCTAGAGAAAGGTAAAGTTTAATAGGAAGTTTCATTAAAAAATATACTTAAACTTAATTTAAACTAGTCTTTTTTTAATTTAATAAAATATAACTAGGACATTAAGTTTACAGGTCTGAATTGCTTGTCTACCTTGATACCTTTATTTAGGTCAACACGTATAAGGTATACCTACGAAACACCAAAAGGTACTATAAATAATATACAGAGTCCCCCAGGAAAATTTTGCACTATTATTGCAAACCTTTTTTGAAAAAATCTTATAAAGCTTGTAATGGTAGGTCAAATTACAAGAAAAAAAGGTAGCTACAGATATTTCCGTACTGACTTATAAACAGGGTGTTCCAAGTTAAGTGTCCACCAATTAACACGTTGGCTACCAAGCATGATTTTCACATACTGGACGTACCAGGGGGGTCCATGGCACGGTGGATAGAATAGACCGGTGTTCGGATCTTATATATATATATATATATATATATATATATATATGTCGAATTTTCCACGTCACTGGTGGTCCAGCTGATTTTTGTAAACAAAAGTTTGATCTGATATGAACAACGGAACAACTAATATTTTTTCAATTTTTTGAAAACTAAGGCATTTTTCGTACAGTTTTCTGATACATCCTTATAAAATGTAATTTTCTAGACGTATTTTCCTTATTTTTGTTAGCCCGCTTTATTTTTTATTACACAAAACTTAAACTACAAGTCAAACTGAATGTGACCGTTTACTATCAAAGGTCAACCGAGGACTATTGGTTAGTAAACAAAGATAGGTCAGTGGATGAATTTTGAAGCTGAAACGAATACATTATTTTCTTCGAATTTTAATTTTTGTGTAAAGAGAAATGAAGCGGGCTAAAAAAAATAACGACTGGTATGTCTGAAAAATGTTATTTTATAAGAATATACTAAAAAACAGTAGGAAAATTGCCTTAGTTTTCAAAAAATTCATAAAATATTAGTTGTTAATATCATATCTCACTTTTGTTTATAAAAATCAGCTGGACCACCAGTGACGTGAAAATTCAACATATATTTAAAAGATCCGAACACCGGTCTATTCTATCCACCGTGGGTCCAGGGTACCATATGAATCACCGGTGACTCGTACAGTACAGTTCAATTCTGTACTTTATGTATCACTGGTTATCACGAACACAAGTCATTTTAAATGCTTGTAAAAAACGCCGGTGTATAAAGAAAGGAATTACATTTTGGGTATGGTACAGGGATGAACTAAAACAGGAGATAGGTGCGACCACAGTGCGACTTTTTAACAGTGGGCTGTGGGGGGACTCGGGCTACGTATCACCGGTGACTCATATGGTAGCCAACGTGCTAAAGATAAAAAAAAAGTTTAAATTGGCAAACTAGTAGAATTTTTGACACTATTTAAGATGGTCACATCAAAAAAACAATTGAGCATTGCGTTTTTGTGTTTTTTCAATAAGATGGTGATAAAGTTTTCAAAAATTTTAAATTATATAAACATTTTTTAACTCAGTACCTTGGTGGGGTTTTTTTGGATGCGAAATCCAAATACAGACACCTTTTCACTGTGGCCTTTAGAGGGCGCTTTACACTATGCTTTTGTTGGATTAAAAAGGAATAAAACTTTTTTCTCAGTGTAGTTTTTTACTTTTATTTGTCAAGAAGAAAGTAATCTCCTAAGCAATTTTAAACTAAAAAGGTACTTCTACTACAATTCGATAAAGTAAGCTGCTTTCGTGATATTTCGGTTGATTTCACACCGAAAAACTCAAATTCTTTAGAATTAAATTTTGTCAGTAAATTAAAAATCCGATATAAAATATTTTAATTTTTAATATTTTTATTTAAAATAATTTAATTAGTTGGAAGCGGCATTGAACAATAAAAACCGGAATTTCTTTCGGCTTACTTTAGCGGATTAACACAACAGTATT
The DNA here is from genome assembly GCA_963576565.1 of Aspidapion aeneum. Taxonomy (NCBI): domain Eukaryota; kingdom Metazoa; phylum Arthropoda; class Insecta; order Coleoptera; family Brentidae; genus Aspidapion; species Aspidapion aeneum. The sequence continues at coordinate 114,588,153 of OY755040.1, forward strand.
TTTCTGATTTTAAAATATTTAGCCGTGCAAGAAGCTCTTGAGTACCAATTTTATTATCAAAGTAATACGTTAAAAATTGTTCATAGCATGCAACAAAATCGATTTTAATTTTACCCTGTATCTCGGAAACAGAGCAATTTCGAACTAAATGTAGTTGACTTAAATCGAATTATTTTGGTCTAAGGAATCTGTTCTAGGAGGGTGTAAAGACCTTTTTGGGACACCTTGTATAAAAATAATTTTTTGAAAATTTGCTGTAATTTGAGTATGAGTAGCTTTTAGTGGATGGATATAGAATTTAAAAAAAAAATCTAACTCTTGTACGGAGAGTCGTATCAATTATATCACAACTACAACTCTAGTTTCTGAGGTAAAAGAAAATTAGTTTTATGGGTTTTGAAAGGACATTTCTCCGAGGACAACTAAGTTTTAAAAACATACAAGTTATAAATTTTAATATATGTGAAACAGCGTTTTTTTGCATGTAACATTTATATTATTCAAAAAAATACTCAAAAACATGTGAAGCTTACAAAAATACTGTGTCGAAATTATGGTTTAGCTTAATGTTGGCCTTGCCACTTTGATCGATTTCCGTATAAGCGGTGAGACTGGGAAGTTTTGACCACCTACCAGACAGTTCTTTTTTTATTTGGACCAGTTCACCACCTAAATATGTAAAAAAATATAAATAAAGGAAAAAAAAACAAAATAGTTTTAATTTTAAAAACATGCGCTTTTTGCGAGTAGCGTATGTGTTCTACAAAATTATAATGGCAGTTTCATTCCATTAAGACATTGGACTAGTCATAAAACATCCCGAAAAATCCAATTTTCCTTCCAGGTCGATGTTGTACTGTTATCGGACAGTAAGTTTTCCGTTCCAATAGGCCACCTAAATCGGTTTCGACCTCCTACAAAATACAACATTGAAGGAGCGTTAGATATTTTTGCATTTTACTATTTTCTTTGTCTGTGTTTATTATGTGTGGCCTTGGAAAAATTGTATGTAAATTCTCACCCACTTCGTGACAATACATTTCCAGTTTACACCACCTGCTGTCCCATCTTTTCTTGAAACATTTTAGCCCATATTTGACCTAAAACTCTACTTCGGAATTAGCTACGACACTCAAACTTTGCACAGTCGAACCGAACCGAACCGAACCGAACCGAACCCAACGCCCCCCCCCCCCCCAAGTTTAGTAAACTTCCATAAAGTAGTAAAGTAAAAATAATAAATTTCAAAAAATGTCAAAATTGCCACTAACTACACTAACTCACTCACTCATAGTTTATTCAAATTCTACTGTACTTCCAGTACATGCTACAAAGCTGAAATTTGGCAGACTGATAAAAATTATGACCAAACCCTTGTAAAAAATCAAACAAACCCAACATTCTAATTTACCCCCCTCCCCTATACATGTAAAATTATACAAAAGTAACATTGCCCACTTCCAGAAACGCTAGAGAGCTCAGCTTTGGCAGACTGATAGGAACTATGATAAAACTATAGGAAAACATTTACAAATTCTAAAATTTTATTTTATTTTCCTCCCCTATAATTGAAAATTATCTAAAAGTAACATTGTCCACCAGAAACTCTAGAGAGCTGAGCTTTGGAAGGCCGATAGGACCAATATTGCAAAGTTATTTTGCATAGTGACCAGGAGGTGTATCTTTTGTGTCAAAACTAAATTTTGTTTGAGATTTGGGGGGGCGGGGGAATTTTTCATTTTTCCCCTAGCACAGTGCTAAATTGAACATAAAAAAGCAAATTTTAAAAAAACATTTCCAAACTAGTAAGAACCTTTCATTTTGAAATTTGTATTGGAAAACTTGGCTTTACTTTTATCTCGATTCTTTTTACGGAATAACGTTTTCGCGTACTTGGCTTTTTGTTATGATAAGTATTTGGTTTTTAGCTTCTAATCATTGCCCCAATTAGTTTCTTTCTTCTTATGGATTGGATCTCCTCTCCTTTGTTAAGATGCGTGTGACCCAATGAGGCAACGCCGCTGTTTCAATCAACAAAATTTTTAAACCATGAAAAAACAACAACACCTAGTACGTCCAAAATAGTTTCAAGTCGCCTTTGAAAATTTATTTACAAAAATAAAATTTTGGAAGAATATTTAGAAGATGATAAAATCGAGATGGTGCTACTCGATTTTTTGGGATTTCGGTGTCCTTGTCGCCTTGTTCGTACAGTCTCGTATTTTTTCTCGGGCTGGTTTATGGTTCCCCACCCAGCCCTAGAAAAAATCCGCGCCCGGATAATAAGGCAGAGGCCCATATGGCTCCGGCCCATAATTCACCGGCCCAACAAGCACCGGCTCACCGGGATTTTTTTTCTTTTTCCCATATGGCCCATACACCCCTGAGTACAACCAAAGGATTAAAAATTATAATAAAATTAGGGTAAAATGTAAAGGCAGAAAGGAAAATCGCCTTGTTACTTGATACAGCGCAGTTTTTTACCCTTACCGTTGTACCCACGAGGCTGTAAACAAGAGTTTACTCAAAAATCAGACGAAAATACTGTGATAAAAATTAGATTCAACTTTGTTTAAATTATTTTTCTTCCTTAGAAATCTTTCTGTAATCGATATATCGGTAAATTTTTTCACAAAAACATTGTGCCAAAAAAACTAAAATCTAGCCGTTATCTTGTGGAATAAAGTTTTTCAAAATAATTTTTATTTATTTAAAAAAAACATGTTTTTTACTTTATTTACTTAAAAAATACAAAATTCAATTTAATCACAACACTTTGCTCATTTGTAGGTATTGTCAGTTGCTATGGCTATGCCAGACGGGTAACATTATGTGACCAGCATCTTATCTTTAAGCAGCTCTTAAGGAACAGTAAAGTCTCGAAAAAAGCTGACTTAGTTTTAACAACACTAAGGAAGGAATAAGTCTGCCTTTAAGTTCGGTGTAACGAAATTTTACGAAATAAGGTATTCTTTAGGCTAAGAAACGGAAAAAATAGTCGGTGCGATGGGCCCTAAAAGAGATTTTTCAGCAACACAAATATAACAATTGCACAATACATACGCAAATTGTTTAATCATTTCCCGAAATTTTGCTTAGGTACGGCACTGGCAATTCTTAAATAACAAAATGTCATAAACTATATAATATACTTACTTACCGAAATACAAGCTACAGAATGTAATTTTCTTAATTTCTTAGAATTATGAAAATCTCTATTTGCTAAAAAATTACACAATATAAATATAAATTTTACATACATTTTGTGCTATTACAAAAAAAAATTCGCCCAAAAATAAGTGCTAATGTTTTGTATGGTTTCAATTTTTGGTATATTAGCTCACACTACTACTATATAAGTAGTGTGAGCTATGGTGATCCTAATTTTTTCGAGAAAAAAAAAGTTGCTCCGATTTCAAAAATTTTTATATATCTTTGCGTTTCAGATGATTTTGAAACTTTTTTGTTTTGCTGTCTGTCTGTCTGTATGTCTGTCTGTAACGACCAACCCGCATAACTCAAAAACGGCTTGTCCGATTTTAATGAAATTTGGTACCTACGTTGGGTCTTGGGCCGTGATGGTCCCATTTAAAAATGAACAAAATCCACCGAACGCAAGCCAAATAAAAGGGTGGGGGTAGATTCCAAAAATTAGAGTTTATGTGAAAATATGGCGTATGTGATATCAAACGAAAAGTAATTAAGTCTGGAGTTAAAAAAAAATAATTTTAGTTTATTTAAAAAAAAAGGGTAGGGGTAGATGTCAAAAATTAGAGTTTAAGTGAAAATATGGCGTGTGTGATATCAAACGAAAGGTAATTGAGTCTGGACTTAAACAAAATACATTTTAATTTTTTTTAAAAGGGTGGGGGTAGATTTCAAAAATTAGAGTTTAAGTCAAAACATGGCTTGTGTGGTATCAAACGAAAGGTAATTGAGTCTGGAGTTGAATAAAATATATTTTAGTTTTTAGTTATATTAGCTGACACGTACACTATGACTATAGTACCTAGTGTGAGCTTAGGTGCCCATGGATTGGCAGAGTATTTAATTAGGCAATCTGTAGTGGTTTAAAGAACGTAAAATTAAAAATGTTTTCTAATAATCCTATGGAATTTTACAAAAAAATTTGGAAGAAACAAAACTAGTGCGGCCATAATTTTTAAATAAAATTTACATACAATAAGGATTGTCGCAAAGTACTTCACAAATCTCTTTTTTTGGGTGCGACATAAATTAGAGTTCTCAATTTCGGGCTTGGCCTTCGATCTACCTTTACTCGAGACGACAAAACATACCCTTTCTGTTAGTCACGTGACTTTCAATTTAACTCTGTTTCATATGATCACATGACTGAAGTAAACCGGTCAATACGCGAAAAGCATTCGTTTCTTTGGACTAGTTATTTGATCGTTCCGCCTAACCAAACGAGTTTTAAACAGTTTTGGTACTGTAAGGCGTGCGCATTTGGATTTTTCGTACGGTTTTATGACTATCCAATGTCTTGATTGACTGGACTTTCATTAATGAGACAACTAGCACTATGCAAGGAATTGACTAGGGTTTTGGCTAAAAATATTTTTGTGTCCACCGTCATATATTCCAAGACTGCAAAATCAAAAATGTTCATTCAAAGAGACTCGTTTATTCCTATGTTCCTAAAATGTTTTATAGCTGTTTATTTTTGTCAGTGTAGTGGTTCCCAAAAAATATATTTTTTTCAAACAGTGTTTTACTAATTTTACGATTTCTTCTTAATTTTGACTGCATTAATTTGCAGGGGTGCAATTCGTCTAAAATGCAAATAATCGGTAACACTTGAGAACTACTAAAGCAATTTCAATGATTATTATCTTGTTGTATGTGGCGAGCGTGGATCGTTTAAATAAATATTAAAAAGGGCCGAAAAATATCTCGCAATACAAGAAAAATAAATCCTTTATGTAGGGTGAAATTCAATTAAGTCCGGCAACTTGAATTTCAAGTTGCCGCTAAATTTTGATAATTATTTTTTGTCTATTTTTTTATTTTTTATTTCCGACGCCTATTCTCCACCTCCTTCGATCCTGACAATCATCTTCTGTCAGATTTTTTTGACTCAATGATCTTTGGACTGAGTGTTCCCATTCTAGTTTAGGACGCCCTCTTTTTATGCGCCTTATTGGTTGCCATTCTAGGACCTGCTTTGGTTATCTTTCGTCGTTCATCCGTTGGACATGGCCGTACCATATCAGTTTTGACCCTTTGTATAGTTCTTTTATCGCTTTTATGTATGTATGAGTGATATTAGTCTGCTCTAACACTGTCCATAGTTTTTCTACTGGAACGGTATCATATGCTTTTTGTAGGTCCACACAGGTAACATGAGTCTCTATATTTCTGGCGCTCCTTTTCTCAATTACTTGTTTAAGACAAAAAACATTATCACTACAAGATTTTTTGTCTATTCTTACTACAAAACTTTTTGTCTCATTATAATCGGTTCAGTATAAATTCGTTTATGGGGAATTTAATGCAGAAGAATTAGGAAGGCAATCGTATAATTGGTAAGACAATGGTTGGCAATTTTTTTTCGGAAACCACTGAACCGATTTTAATGATTTATACCTGGTTGCACGTAGCAAAATTAAGTTTTTTTACGAATTCAAATGGCGTTCTAAAGAGTTTCCTGAACATAAGAAGAAACGAGCCGCTTTGAGAGGCTAAGATTGATTATAACTGTCATATTAGAATTTATTTATTTATTTTTGAAAAAACATTTTAAAAGAATCATATTTTGTGCTTTTTGAAAGTTTTGTTTATAGAAAAATATATTAACATTTTTTTTTGTTTTTTTATATAATTTATTTGTTTTTTGAAAAAGCATTTTGTTTTTCGAAAAACCATTTTTCTTTGTAGCGACATTTTTTTTTTGCAAAATGTTGATGTTCCAGGCACCGGTTACACTATGTTTGCGGTCAATTGACCACGGTTAGATTTAACACACATATTGACCTACCAACAAGAGGACAGGGATTCAGAGTAAAATAAAAATGAAACAAAAAAATTTTCCCGCTGCGAATCGGACCGGTACAAACAAATTGTCTCTGCGGCGAATCGGCCCGCGGCACATTGTCCCCTACCTTAAAATTTCATTGTATGTAGACACTCGTATTTATTCAAAAACATTTTTTCGAATTCTTTTTTTTGTTTGTCGAAATATGATTTCCTAAAATTTCCTTCTTTTAAATGAACGAAATCGGTGTTGTCCTAACATTGGTAAATTGATCGCAAACGTATATATCTAGACCCGTCCAATCCTGACATATACATCGAATTTTTTAAACAAAAAAAATGGCTTAGCCTATATAGGAAAAATATTTAAAAAAAATAAACCAGAAAATAATTTATTAAAAAAAATGTTTTGGAACAAATTTCCGTTTGAAAAAAACGTTTTAAAACAAATTTGCGTTTTGTTTTTATACAATTTTATTATTTGAACAAAAAAAGTCGAACAAATTTTTGCGGACCCAATAGACATTCAATATGTCAAATTAAACCCTAGAGAAGAATTATATTAAGCTTCCAAAAAAAAATATATAATTACATACCGGTGTTTTCTAAAACTGATTAAAACTATTCTTTAGGTTATACTGCCACTTTGCCTAATACATTCGGTGTCTTTTAACTTTTGAGTTTACTAAAACACCTCTCCAAATTTCAGTAGTTACATGTTCTTGACTAAATCAGGAAAAAAATATTAGCAGATTACAGTTTAATAAGATGCGAAGATATGTAGGAACTAAAGGTTAATTTTTAAAATTAAAATGTAAAATCAGTACGCAATATGGTCATGTAAAAATAAAATTTTATTATTTCGTTTTCCCGCAATTTGTCCATGCAAATTTTGCCTTATTTACACGTATTTTTATCATATCGCCTATAATTAGTAATACATTTTTAAGGTACCAAACCTAACTAAACATTCATTGTTTAGCTCTCTTTACACAGTAAGCTGAAACTTTATTACCGTTTAAGCACTTAAGAAAATGTGATAAACATAGACAGAACAAATAAATGAAAGCCTGAAGACCCCAAGTGTATTTGACAAAAAAGCAAGAGGAAGCACCCTGTGTTTGTGTTTATCACTCACCTCCCTTATTGGTGCTATTAATTTCTTCAATCATATCAGATATGACGGGGCCTCCAGAAAAACTACTTTTATTGATCTTTTGTCCTGCCGTAAGAATTTTTTCCAAAATTGCATATTTTCGTTCGTCATGTGGCCTTATAACTTTATTCATTTTTAAGGAAAAAAATACGTGTTCAAGAATCCCACTGGTTTTTAGAAGTAAATCTCTTTGTGCAAGTCCTTTGAGTCTCTCCCGTTCTTCCGCTTCAATTATTGGTTGAGGCAAAAAAGAGTTTTTATTGTCAATATTTCCTAAACATAATGGAAGGGATGCTTGTCGCACCGGCTTTGGTAGAGGTCGATTGGAGATTATTTCAGTGTCTGTCATACGTTTTGGTAATGGGACGACTCTTTTTGCAGCTTCTAATTTTTGTCTTAACTGCATTTCATCCCGTAGTGCATTTTGAGCAGCTTCCCTTGCTCTACTTGAGGCTGTGTCACCATAAAATACGTTTTGGCCTTGATTAAAAAATTTATTGTAGATGTTCTCTGAATTGTCACAGGGATACACTAGCCGATAGTTTCCTCGATTTGCCACTTCTGATTTAAAGTATTCTGTAAAATGTTTTACCTCGTAATTTGCTTGTTCTTTTTCTTTATAATTGTGTAACAATCTTTCTCTAATACGCTTTCTATCTTCTCGCATGATTTTCCTTTTATTACACTTCTCCAAATTCATCATAGCAAACATATCATAAATTAAACCTTCTTTAACTTCACTATCTAATTCAGTGTCTGTATGAAAACTAGGTGAATGATTTACCTCTAAAACCTGAGGGTTCATTCTTTTATCTAAAATAATATCGATACCAAGCAGCTCGCAGCAAGCTGGAAAAACATCATGGTTTGGGAAACAAGCTGCATAACTATGCTTTAAAACTGGATAAGCGCCGAAAATGGTTTTGATAATAACGTCATCAATTCGGTACCATATTGCATCAACATCTTGTTTTAAACTTCTTAGGTAACTTTTTAACCATGTTAGTTTTCGTTTGCTTCCACCTTCGGTATCTTGATTATATGTTCTGCTATGTTTGTTAACAGCATAGTTTGTTAAATGCATAAAAACATTACTAATATTAACATTATTAGGTTCTTTATACTTGCTTGTAGCAAACCTTACTAATCCTTCATTATACACGTAAATGCGTAAGGGATCACAGCATGTTATTAAGGCGTAAACTCTTAAATCAAATTTATAACCATCAATTAAAAACGGTCTCGAAATGTATACTTGACAAACACCTCGATCACATGGTTTAACCTCTTTAAGGGATTTAGTTATTAATATGCCTCTGCCTTGACTTCCAGTATCAGGTTTAAGTATAAAAGTTTTGTTCTTACGGAGCTTACTATAGGACATAGCTTCTCCTAGATCAGCTGGAAACCCCCATGTTTTTGGAAAGAAATTGTAATCCCTTGGAAAAAGCCGTTGCATGCGGTTTAGATTTCGCGCTAGCAAATCTTTTCTGCATATTTCGAGCATGCCGGGAAAATGGTTTATTTTTTGAAATCTTTTCATTTCTTTACATCTTTCGACGGTAATTGAAAGGTCAGTCCAGTAAATATTCCAACTTTCATTTTCAGCGACTTCTTTAAACTTGAATTTTTCGGCAACTTTTCTAATGACATCGTATCGACAATTAGCCAGACAAATAGATATTATATTTCTCCTTTTTGTTTCTTTGGTATCTGCTTCATTGGATTTTGCTTTTTCTGGAATCTTAGAAACTTTTTGCTGTTTGGGTTGAATTTGTTTTACCGAAAAAGTTGCACTTTTATTTTCACAATCTGATGACCAAATAGAACTGTCGCTGTTTTCATTAAGTACGATGGTTGTACGAGCTTCAAAGGCCATTAATATTAAAACTTTTTTGTGTACAAATACATAATAGATTTTTTGACAGTGACAAAAAATAAAAAATGTTTTGTCTGGTAAAAGTGAATTATAAAGAAATAATAAAATAAGGCGGCTGATTGACTTTAAATCCCAAGGCAAAAAGTTTATGGCATGAGCGTAGCGAGAATGCAAAACACTGTTATAATGAGGATTATAAGCGGCCATTTTTGCAATTTAAATTATTCCTCCAATTTTTTTCTTGGACTGGTTTTTAGATTTTTTGTTTTTTCTTATTTTGGGTTTTTACTTCTGATCTCTGGTTTTTACATTTATCTTCGATCCATCACTTCTCATACCAGAATAAAAAAGGACATTTTCATTCTTAGAATAAGGGATAAAAAGCGCACTTCTTATTTTTAGTGTGTGGAAACATATTTTATATTTTGTATTTTATAAAACATATAAAAATTCGAAAAACATCTGAAAAGGTGCGTCTGCAAAACTATGGAAAGTCAAACTTTTCGTGATGCAGTGACCTTACTATGCCATTATATGGCACATTAGAGAAGGACAAGGTTTAAATAACATTTTTTTAATAAAAATATAAAATGTTCGTGGTTTTCGAAGCCTCGTTTCTTTGAGAGCTTACAGCAGTTTTTAGTTTGTGGGAAAAATATCTTTGATAGGAATTACGTATAGCAAAAAAGAGTTTTAATTCTTTTTCAAAATTCTGAAAACTCCAAAAGTTAAAAAATGATGTGGTCTTATAGCCTAGTATAGCTTTAATTTTTACAAAAAAATGGCGTAAAAAAACTGTAAGATACAAAAATATTGCCTGGGGACATGAAATCCAGTAACATTTTGAAATTCCCTTATTTACAGGTGTCCCAGGGCACCCGTCCAACTCTTTTGAAACTTATAGTAGAATGTTTTATGGATCTGCAGTGCCATAACGTCATCAATGTAATTAAACAATGACAGAGAAATATGTAAATACTGTCAGTTAATATAACAAACAAATAAATTAAGAGGGATGTTGTGAGGATACAGTCAAAAGATAAGTCTTAGTCAAGGTTTTAGTGCTCTGTGGTTAAAAGACCAAAAGGAAAAGACAGTTCGTGGGGTGGTATACCACCCGGGAGTTTTGACCGTTTTAGGCACTCCTCAGTAGAGGTGTTGATTTTTGTTACTTTTGAATACTCGTTACTAATCGTTACTCGACTACTAAGTAGTCATTTTATATATTCGTTGCTATCGTTACTTTGATTACTATAACTGTATTCAATTCAATCATACAATAAGTGCAAAATTCTCGGACTGTCGTTAATTCGAAGATCATTTTTACTTCTAGGTATATTTTTGTTGTTGATATTATGAAAATATTCAATTAAAATTTTCAAAATGCGGGCTAAAATTAAAAAAATAAAGGTAGGAATTACGAAGGAACTGTTCTGTGTACAACTTTGTTTTAAAAATTTAATGTCTTACATGCATAATAAAGAAATAATATTTAAAATCTAAAAGTAAATAAGACAAAAATAACAATCTTAGAGGGGAACTATATTTAGTTAGTTACTAAAAAATATTTAGGTACTTAACTTATCAGTTACTCCCTGATTTTGGATTACCGACTTTCGAGTGATTAGTGAATACTAAAATAATCGATGGAATGAAAGTAACGAAAGTAATCATTTAATTTTCGGATCAGTCTTCGTTACTCCGTTATTTGTCGAGTAACGAGTACTCTAGTAATGAATAGATACTTTTTCAACACCTCTACTACTCAGTCCGAGCGTAACCAGTGTTACGAGACAATAAATGGTGATGATGATGTCAAAATATGAAACATAGGCATTTTCTGAAAACAGAACAACAGAATTGCAGTATCAGTCACGATGTAACGGGTTTGAGACAAAAGATACGAGAAAATGACGTGCATATCCATACAAATTCTACTATATTTTGGTCCTCTAAACTATGACTTATGATTAGGATGTTAAATTTTGGCACAAAGTTTTTATTGATAATTTTATTATGTAAAAACCATCATTATAAACTACGCTGTACATTTTCATTAATCCAACTTAAATACTGAGATACATTTGTGGCTACCGAAGGTAGCCGCCCACAAGGTCTAAAGCCAAACGAGATAACACCTACAAGAATAAAAAAGCTACGGCCAGATTTGTTGCGTATCTCTGCCATTACAGCTCCTCCTGAGTCACCGTTGCAGCTATCTGTTCCTAAAAAGAGAAGAAAAACTTTTAAAGAAATTAGTTTTATGTAAGATTATAGGAAATAATCAGAATATCAAAAAATCCTTAACATGATAAAAGACTATTTAAGCGACATCTTATGGCACAGAAAACAAGGAATAGATAAGATATCTATCTAGATATTAGTTTATCTTAGGCGGTCCCTAGACGGTCAATAATATTGCACAATATTAATGTTTACGCAATATTATTGACCGCTTAGGCTAGGCATTGCAGGTTGCATTTAATGCTTAAGGCCGCTTGACATGGTGCATGACGCGCTGCAAAAATTTGCAAGCAAAAAATTTTGGTCAAATTGTTGCCTGCAAAAAATCTTCTTTTTGTTTGACAGTGTGCATGGCCATGCATGGATTCCCCAGAATCTAGGTAAAAATTCCCCAGTATGCATGCAAGTATAGTTTGCATGCAAAAGAATGGCACCGAGCCGATAAAAATGGATTGCCTGCAACAATCAGCTGGATTTGTTCTGCGCATGCACCTGGGCAAAATTTCATGCCATTTGCCTGCAAATTTTATTGTCATGCACCATGTCAAGCAGCCTTTAGGGTCATTCAAAAATATTGCGCAACAAATATATTGTGCAAATTATATGCATTATACCGCCTTAGGGTCATTCAATAATATTGCGCAAAAAACATATTGTGCAATATTATTGTAGGTCTGCGCATATTTAGTAACAGCAGACACGCTATATCTTCCGGCGGCACTTCGGCATTTTTCGTATTTTCAGTATTGGCCGACACTTCGCTGTTGGTTTAGTTTGGTTTTGTTTAGTTTAATTTGGTTAGGTTAGGTTAGGTTGGTTTTATTTTTTTGTTAGTTTTATCTTTGTGAGAATACAGAAATGCCTGCTGTCGCTAAACATAATTAGGCTTATGTTTTATAAAATCAAATTTGTAATAACACTTTTGCACGTTTACGTTTGAATGTAGCAGAGTAGCCATTTTTTAAAATTATCTTGCTTACCGTTTCCGCTGTTCATACAAATCTGGCCATTTCCAAGACTAGCGTTGTCCATATATTCGTTACATTGGCTATTAGGAGCTAAAGGCAAGCTAGCTTTTCTTTTAACTGCGCTCATTTGGTCTAAAATATTTTACAACTATTATTATTTCTAAAGCGCAATTTGCCAATTAGCCATTAGAGATAAAATATGGCTAATGTTAGGCATATGACATTCTTGAAAGAAATAGAGGCACGACATACCCATTAATATTATTTTCTGGTCAAGTTCATTGGCGTTTTACTTAAATAATGTAAGTTGTCAGCAAAGAGTAAAATAAATGAACTGTAAACAAACATGTTGTAATTAAACGGGATTTGAATATAAATGTTTTTTTGCCATTTATAAGTTTCTAAATATTCTTATTTAAATATTGTTTGCGACATCAACAAGCATTAATTACATGCAAGAAAGTTGAAATTTATTTTAAAAACAAGTAAAATTTATGGCAATGCTGCGACTTGTTTTTAGGCATTCATTTTCAGGAGCGCTGGATTTTAATAAAAGTTGTATTCCGCTAATCTGTCCTTTGAGCCACTAACATGAAAATAATTCATATTTTGTAATTGGAAACAAATTAAACAAACTTTTTTAATTAAAAAAAAACGCAGGAAGTTTTATTCTTTTCAATTTTTGTTTAAAACTTTTTTTTCCAAAACGTATAGTAACCAAGTAATTTAAAAAAAAACCTTTAACGTGCACACTAAATCTTAGATAGCGGGGGAAGCCGGTCCCTCCCAATGTCAAAATCTTACATTTTTTTATGACCCCAATGTGAACAACATATGTAAAGATCGCGACTACACCACTTTTGCAAGCAGGTTTGACTAGCTTACTAGGTTTTCTTTCACAAAAAGATCAATTTCCAGCCCCAATTTTATTTTTAACCAATTTTAGTAACCCTCACAATTCGATTTTAGATTCAAATTGTTAAAAACTAAAAAATAAATAAAACAATAAAATTATTATAAAAAGTGAAAATCAATATCTAAAATTAACAATCGTATCTGTCTCTCTCTCTCGTCTGAAATTTTGTACTACATAAATCAGGTTAAGAGTTGCTTAGTAGCTATGACGTCGGTCGGTAAACTGACGAATCGAGTTTGTTTTGATTTTGTATTTAAATTTAATTACTTTAATTTAAAAATTAGGATGTATTGGCGTGTCGTATAGGGAACCATGGGGGGGGGCGAACGCCTCCTCGCCCCTCTGCGCTTGGCGCCCCTGGCGTCCTTTGAGAAAAAAACAGAATTAATAGTGTTATTATTTAAAAAAAGGTTTGTAATTTATTTGACTCCCATACCTATATTTGCGCCCCTTAAGGTCTTTACCCCCCCCCCACCCTTTTATCCACGACACGCTACTGTTAGGATGGTATGGTACAATATGATAATATGATCTATGTGTGTAAGAGAGAGGTAACGAACCGCGTGCAAACAAGCCAAAACATTCGGTCGATGTGATAAAGAAAGCAGGACTGACTAAGGTCACTATAAAGTTGCTTTTAGAAGGAACGTCGTTATATAGTGACCTTAGGACTGGCTAATCTTACACGCCTAGCTTCCTCGATATGGAAACTAAAATAGTAAACCTGGTATAAGTATCACCTGTTTCTGTTCTGCCCCAACCGGATATAACTACATTTTCATTTGCTCTAATAGTATAGCTTAAATCTGGAAGACATATCGGTCGAATAAACTCTAAAATAAATTATAAAATATATAGTCAGGAAGATTTTCAAAGAGGTTGGATTTGTGGTATGTAGAAAATTTTATTGCTGATTGAGGTCGCTTAAGAACTGTACTTTAAAGATCCTATTGGTGTATTTGAGTTTAAGATGGCGCTCGATTAGGGATATATTTTTTTTTAATATAATAATTTTTAAAAACATCAAGACTAGGCGCAATTGATAGCTCTTGGGGCCCCAGGCCCTTCCCCTCTAGGACACCTGTTAAAATGGCGATGCCATCTTGGATTTTTTACTATTTTTTTCTTTATTAGGTTTTTACTCAAAAACTATTTTAAACAAAGCTCCCTAAAAAAATAGCTACTTTCCGAAGAACTGCGGAAAATCTGGGGGCACGGTAGTGCCCCGCCAAGTTCACTCGGAAAATGCTGTACCATCTTTTCTTGAAACATTTTAGCCCATATTTGACCTATCTAAAACTATACTTTGGAATGAGCTACGAAACTCAAACTTTGCACAGTCGTAGATTTTTATAGAGTTAACAATCCTCCCAAGTTTCATGGAGAAGTATATAGATACGAAATTTTAAAAAACGTCGAAATTGCCCCTCACTCACTCACTCACTCACCTACTCACTCATGTATAGAGATCATCAAAATTCTACTGTACTTCCAGACATGCTACAAAGCTGAAATTTGGCACACTAGAAATTCTGATCAAACCCTTGGAAAATATCAAAAAACCTCAAAATTCTAATTTACTCCTCTCCCTTATACATGTAAAGTTATGTAAAAAAACATTGCCTACTTCCAACAGCGCTAGAGAGCTGAACTTTGGCAGACTGATAGGATATATGATATAGGAAAAAAATTAAAAATGCCATAACTTTAACTTGCTTTCCTCCCCTTTAAATGTAAAGTTATGTAAAAGTAACATTGTCCACTTACAGAAACGCTAGAAAACTGAGCTTTGGAAGGCCGATAGGAACTATGATAAAGCTATAGAAGAAAATTAAAAAACCCCAAATTTTAATTAACTTCCCTCCCTCTAAATGTAAAGGTATGTAAAACTAACACTGTCCACTCCCAGAAACGCTAGAGAGCTGAGCTTTGGAAGACTGATAGGAACTATGATAAAACTATAGGAAAAAATTAAAACACACCAAAATTTTAATTTACTTTCTTCCCGTATAAACGTTAAGTTATGTAAAAGTAACATTGCCTTTAGAAGGCTGATAGGAACTATGATAAAACCATAGGAAAAAATAAAAAAACTCAAAATTTTTAATAAGGCATTGCAAATGTTTTGAACAATATTTTGCATATTTTAGTACTTTAAAACTTAAATATTGCCAATTGCGTTAAAACATCGTAACCAAATCTAAACCGAAACGTAACTAATCTGGGAGCGTAGACCTTTTAGCAAAACTTTTCATAACATATTGCTCACCAGAAAATAACACTTCTCTATCCAATCTAATCAAGCCAATATCGTTAGCCTGTCCTTGTGCTGACTGATAGAAGTCGTGAACTATAGTTTTTTCTATACCGTAGTATTTTGCAGGATCTGCACAGTTTGTGCCAAACCGTAGATAAAAACAGTCAGTTTCATTATGAATGTCATACTCGCCTAAAACCACTTTATGCCTAAAATCAAATTTGTTAGGATATATTTTTGCTTGACGATATTTTTGCAAATATTAGTAGGGATAAAATAACATTAAACTAGCCGAGCCGAAAACTAAACAAAACATCCAAATGCTTTTTAAAATAATTTGGCAGTTTTGAAAGCCGTTAGATGTGGTTAGATGCCTGATTTTCAAAAGTCAAACGACTTTTGAAAATCAAGCACCACCAGCAGGTGTTATAACCATTTACACAATTAATACTAACAATATTATTTAACATTAAAATTCAGGAGGAACTTAAGTAGAAGAAAATTGAAAATACTGGGCCGCACAATTAAAAGGAAAAAATTTGTAAAAATCAGTTCCTATAATTTATACTTATTAGACGGAGGAGCAAATATGTAAGATCAAAAGATTCTTCACTTACTTTCCAAGACAAAAAAAATAGCAGGTAGTGCCATACAAGGCAGTACCTAGGGGGGATCAAGGAGGACCAGACCCCCCGGAAATCGTCGATAAGGTGCAACAGAAATTGCACACACAATATAATTTTTATTAAAAATTTAAGCCCCGCCTGAAATTTTTTCCTGGGTACGGCTCTGGTGTCATACTATTAAAAAAAACTTTTGCAGCAGTATCAACTAAGCTAGGTCTTAAAATCTAGCCTGTATTTTGGCTAAAGGAGGTTTCCAGTTGAGAAAAATTACAAATCCCTAATCTAATCCGTGGAAAAATGAAATCAAATCTCAACATTTTTTAATTTGACATCTACGTGATATCTCTAATCTATCTTAGTTATTGGCAATTAATTACAAAGTACGCCATCTTTTCCTAAAATTTGCTTGATGATTTTGTTACTTATTTCTTGTTTATTAATGTTTTGGTTTATTATTTTATATTTCTTTTTTTAACAAACAACATGCAAAATACGGAATCATTTAATTTTAATAGCATTTTTGGTTTTCTCCTGCGCTTGTTCCTGTGTCACACAATTTTTAATTTTCTTTTAATTTTCTCTTCCTCTTTGATTATTTTCCAAATTTTCTTCGTCTGCCATTTTTAATGTTTTTTTTTGTCGTTTATAAAATATTCAACATTTGTATTTTCTTCTCCTATTTTAAATTTTACCTATAATATCCAAAATTGTTTTTGTCAAGTCTAACATCTCATAATACAATCGTGTATTGTTTACAGGATTCCATAGTCTGTATTCATTTTGACGATATCCTACCATTTGTAAAGATTATTCTTTTTTGTGTATTATGTTTATTAACTGAATTCAATATTTTTGCTAATGTTGGTGGTCTATTTAGTTAGTGAATTGCACTACGATTAGCTTCAACTCAAAGGTATTTAAATTTTTTCTTAACTACCATAGAATATTTTTTTGCTATTCTGATTATCTAGATATTTTATATTTATTCATTTCTGCAGTTACCAAGTAATGGGTTGCTCTACTGTTAATTATAAAATTAATTTCTGAAATATTTTAATCTATATTTAGTTCAACTGTTTTTAAAATGTTTTTTATTTTCTACTTTTTTAGAATGGCTTTGGCTTGTCTTTTTTATGACAATATCGCAGAAAAATGGCATTACCTTATTCATAAAATTTGTAATTTTGGGTTTTCTTAAAATAGAAGGCTGAATTCTGCTTGTCTTTAGAATTTAAATGACTATTGAACTTTAATTCAACATCTGTTTAACTAATGTTATACTAGCAGTGAAAAATTGTATCATACGTTTGAGGCATTGATAGAAGTAAGTAACTATCTTATCAATTTCATCAAGGTTTGCTCCTGTACTTTTAAGTTCTTTAAGAAAGGTTTTAGTATCATTAATTGCTTTTGCACATCTTCTGATGTACACTTTAGTTTAAGTAAGTCGACTTTTTATCGGAACTATTTTTTAATGTGTGTGTGTGTGTGTGAGTTGAGTTTTATGGCCTGGAACTGGCCAACTGGCCAGCATCTCTCTTTATAATTAGATTTATTTTCAAATGAAATCACTTTTAAAAGTAAAATAAACAATATGCACTATGACTAGGGAACGGTGACCGTATTTAAAGATTTTGATTTTTTTTTATTCCGAATGCTTATTTGTCATGCACTGGACTATTAACTATTGCCTTTTTATTTTAGTTGTCATACAATTTCTTGTCTTTTAGCAGTAACACATTATATGCCTCTTTCGTCATTGAAAGTGCTTTTTTCGTCATTGTAAGTGACTGTTTTATGCCTTCCTTATCCAACAAAATTTCCAAGCGAAATTTTGAGCTAAAGTAATACGTACTCGTCAATTATCTTGGAAAGTGTGGTACCTAATTACGACATTTTATAATTATACTTCTTAATTGTTTTACCTTTTTCTAGTATTTTCTTATTAGAAAAGCCTACAAATTTTACATCAAATCTTCTAGTTTTTCACTACAGTTTCAGCCTAAAATATATTGGTGCATTCTCAGCAATTATCGGCTTAAAAAAAGTAAATAAAGAGAAGAATACCGGATTAGAAATTGTTCTTACACCAGAGTTAGCGGAAAAACAAACAAGCTACAATTACGGCATCGACATTCTATTTTCTTTTAAATCTGTTTAGTGGGCATGAGGTGAAATTCATTGAACTCGGAATGGCTGGCAGAGTAAGAATCTTAAGAGGATCATGAGAAGATTTAAGCACCTGCTAAATTAGTTTTTCTCATCCTAAGCTGACTTCTTCATGACTATTATAGCTTTTTCCTGTATGGTATAGTAAAACCTCGAGGTTGTGATTTTTTAAAGAAGAAAAGCGAATATCGATTTTGATTATATTTTAAGTTTTAAGATTATGCAAGGTCAGATGACCTAAAAACAAGTTTTTTTGTAAAATCTTCAAAATCTAGTGATATCGTAACCAGTATAGCTTAGACTGAAAATTCTTATTTTTTAAAATTTTCATACTTTCAATACTTACAAACCATTTAAAGACTTTTGCTTTAATATCTTTGAATCAATGCAGTGGGCAGCTGTTAAAACAAATCTGTTAGTAATTAGACTCCCAGCGCAGCCATAAACTAAACCTCTACGACCAGAATACTGTAGCAGTGCCAGCCTAAAAATTTGAGTTGTACTTTAAGCGAAATATAAAACCTTTGAGGAGACAAGGATGTATCACGGATCACCTAACAAAAGGTGATCCGTGGATGTATTTTGTAAAGAATATATAAATTTCCATGATTTTAATTTATGTCTAATTGCACAAAGAATATTAGTGAATTTAACTAAAGGAAAAAAACTAGAATTAGTAGAAATCGCGGATTTTTTTAAACTGCTTCTAGACAGCAAAATTTGGGAGCTTTCAACTACTTACATTCTTAATCATGGAGAGAAGTGGAATAATAGAAATTTACAAAATTATAAAATTGGCTGCATTTTTTTCTTTAAAATTACAGCATGGTGTTCTTGGGTTATAGTAAGTCCATGATTGTCAAAAACTAGGTTTCTGTCTCCAAAAAGTTGCTGTAACGTTATTTATACGATGTTGGATTTCCTCATCAATATTTCTTTTATTGCTGACTATGCTACCAAGATAGTTAAAATGATTTGGGGTTTTCAAAATGTTTTCTTGAATAAAAATGTTTACATAATCTATAGCAAATAATAAACTTAAAAAGGACAAATGTAGAGAGGGTACACCCTGTACACACATTGTATTTTTGCTAAAAAAAAATACGTACCATGGAAATTCTCCTAAATCTGTAGCACTTCCTCCCAAAATCTTATCATCGGTTAATTCTTGTGTACCACAAATGTTTTCAAGGCTTTTAAGAATATTTTTATCTGTTTCTGTTGTTGTTTTGTTGGTAGTGGGCGCTTTGGTATCGGTTTTTATATTAATTGATCGTTTCGTTGTAAAAAAGTTATTATCTTCGGTGCTGCCTTTTTTATTATTTTCTATTGCAGGACAACAAATATGTAATTGAGTTTTATGTTGACTTTTACATTTAAACGTTTCTATGTCTTCATTATCATTAAAATAACTTCCATAAGCGTTATTATTTCTACTTGTTAAGATTTTCTTGCATATATGCACCGGTATACAAAAACCTACAAGATAAGAAATATAAAGTAATAATATATTGAACCTACCAAAAAATTTAGAATTTAGAATTTACATTATAACTTAAATTATTTAAAAATTATCTAACTATATAATATATTCCTTTAATAGCTTGCGAAATCTTTTTAGTGGATAATATTGAATAATTGTTTTTTTATGGTATGTAATTACTATTTTCTTAACAACAAGGGGAAGAAATATTTTTCATCACGAGGGTGTCGATTGTCGAACAATTCTTATTTTGTTCTACGAGCGTACATGCAAACATGTATTAAACAATTTTATTAGTCCATTGAATAATTTTATCTTTAGGAATCCTGGTTCTATCTGATATCTTTAGGAATCCTGGTTTTGATTAATGAGTGATCAAGAGATCCTTGAGCATTTTAAAATACGCAAGATCGCGATCGATGAGAAATTAAAAATTAAAAAAAAAATAGTTTTTAAAAACATAAAACAAGGACTGGGCGTAATCAATAACTATGCTATTGGGGCCCCATTAAACATAGCAAAGTTAATGCGCTTTTTTTAGTTTTTTTCAGTTTTAAGAAAATTTGAGGCTTAATCTTAAATTTGTAAATAAAAAATACACGACCTTTTGTTCCAGTTTGCGTACTACAGGCGTTATCCAATGGTTTTTTAATAAAAGCTTTGTCCTCAATATAACCTTCATCTTCATCATCTTTGGGTTTAAACCAATTAATAAAGTGTTTTTCGTGGCGTCTTTTACCAAACCACTCGTCATCATTAAAAGAATCAAAATGATCGTCGGCTTGGTAAACATGATCTTCGTCATTGGGAAAATGGTTTTTATGAGGCAAGGGGTGAAAGCCATGCTGATGTGATCTAAAAATATCTAATTTATATTTATTAACACCAAATAAAGTAATCATATTTAATTAGCCTATTATGAAATGGACGTCAATAATTTTTATCAACACATCGTAAAATAAGAAAACATTTATCTTATAACAATAATAGTGTCATACAGGATTTTCCAGTAAATAATAAACATTGGAAAGGGGAATTAATTTTATTTGTGAAGAAAACAATTTTTGGTACTTTTGTTATTTGTAGAGTCGGTAGACATAAGGTCACTAGCTAGCAAAGTTCCTTTTCGTGATCTAGTGACCTTAGGTAGACACCCCTTCTGATTAAGGTCACTAGATCACGAAATTAAATCACACCACAAACTGAAAACGTAGAACTTGCTTTTAAAACGACCTTGTTGTAAAATATTTTTAATCCTAGTAAAAAAATAACAATTACGATTATTTCATCTTTAGCGGTCTCCACACGGTCAGTATTACCAACTGACAGTTTTTTAATATACTATTATCTTTGTTTATAGACTATAAAAACATATAGAGGGTGTCCCAAAAGTCCGAGTCCACCCAAATATTTTCTGAAGTAATAAAGATAACTGAATCATATTTGGCAGTGATCGAAAACATCAAGAGATGTATTTTATGGAAGGGCTGCTGTATTGCCCCTGCATTAGGGGGCGGAATTGAATTTCAAACCCCTATTGAGTGACACATTTTGACATAATTGACAAACGTCTACGTCAAATCTGTCAAAAGCTATGGACTGCCAAACGTTTTCTTTTAGTTGTTGTCAAAATTAACAAGTTTGTTGTTTTTAAACAAAAACCCTATTTAGTGATATCTTGTTTGAAAGGGGGGGGGGAAACCAACATTTAGGAGTAACTGCCCCTTGTCTACAGTTCATATCATTATTTTTGAGACAACTTTTTTTCGTTGGCCTATGCTATTTGTTATGATAAACAGCTGATAACTGTCAAAAAGTTATCTCAAAAATTATGAAAAGGAGTATATGTCAAACGTAGCAAAATCTATCGACTGTCATATTTATTATTTTACTATTTTGAACAAATTTCACAAGTTTTGCTCGAAAGGTCTTTCAAAAACAAACAAGTTGAAGCTACTGTCATTTGTTTACGTCAAACATTTTTTCTAAATTTTTTGACACTCTTCACTTTGAATTGTTTAAAATACCAAGATGAAATAAAGATAAAGTTGAAATTATTTTTTTAACAGTACATTTCAACTTTATCTTCATTTGATCGTGGCATCTTAAAACACTTTAAACTGAAGTTAGTAAAAAATGTAGAAAACATGTTTCACATAAACAAATGACTGTTACGTCAACATGTTAGTTTTTGAAATACCTTTCGAAAACGCTATGGTTAAAAAAAACTTGTGAAATTTGTCCAAAATACTAAAATAATAAGTATGACAGTCGATGGATTTTGACAAGTTTGACATAGACAAGGGGAAGTCAAGCCAAAATGTTGGTTTTTCAAAAACCTTTCAAACAAGATATCACTAAATAGGGTTTTTGTTTTAAAATAACAACCTTCTTAATTTTGACAAACTAATAAAATTAGGTTTGGCAGTCCATAGAAATAGAAACTGTGTCACTGTATAAAGGTTTCGACACAACACCCGCCCTTCCATAAAATAGATCTATTGATGTTATTTATCACTGCCAAATTTGGTTCAGTTACCTTCAATAGTTCAGAAAATATTTGGGTGGACTCGGACTTTTGGGACACCCTGTATATAAAATTACCGTCAGTACCTAATACGGATCGGATTAGGCTGTGTGGGGCGTATTCTTACCCTTTAAATTTATCAAAATATTTCTCATCATTCTTATATCCTTGCTCATTCCACGACGATTCAAAAATATGTCGTCTTTTTCTTTTTGTCCTTTTTAACATGTGAATAATTAAGGGGCTGTCAGTATAAGTATCTACAGGTTGGGGCATTTTACGCAAATTTTTGTCTTTCTGCTGAACATAAACATTTTTCTGCCCTTCCTGGGACAGTGGATAAGAGCAGCATACATGGACTTCATCTTTATTCTTTTCTTTGCTGCACTGGTAACTTCTTAAGTTATTTTTAGTTGCTAGATCTAAATTATTATTGCTTTCCAGTATATCTACAAACTCTAAGCAGAATTTTATAGGTAAGCATACACCTAAAATAAAAATTGATTTTAAGTGGTAAATTTTTATGTGATTCAAACAAGGGGTGACTCGGTATTTCCTTTTGGTGTACAGATTAGGGGAAATTCCAGGAAATACTTGGGAAGTACTGGGAAATATACTAGGAAATACAGGGAAGTGCTTGGGAAATACTGGGAATAACCATTGAAATTTAAGGAAATACAGGGACATACCAGGAAATGCCGAAGGTATTATACCGTAGGAATTTCCTTTTGGTGTACAAAAATCGGCGATCGAGCCACCCCTCGGGTTCAAGTCTATGAATGCTTCAAATAGGTGAAAACGAAAATGATCATTTTGCCATATCAGGTTACTAATCTTAAAATATGTCATTTAAAATATGTCATACATACAGGGTCTTTAACATAGAGATACGGAGATCAAGGTAAGATCGCATCCGCATTCGACAGACGCTTATAGCCCTATTTAAAAAGGGAGAAATTGGTTTAAAAAACTGATTTTTTAGCATATTTTTTTAATAACTAATATGTGGATTGTTTGGATAGACGACACGATTTTATGGAAGTATATTTTTTAATGCTTATATGGTCTGGCTTTGTCAGTTACCCTAAAGAATATAAAAAGTTACACTAGATTTTCAAAAAGAGTAAGAAAATCGTAGTTCTGGACTAAGCGGAACTGCACTGCACCGAAATATACAGCTGCAACTGTTAATATGGACTTATTGCAATAAAGCGAGGCACTAATAATTATCCCGGCACTATTCTGACAATTTCGCATTATAAGAACAGCTGTCTTATTTAAAAATTAGGCCTTTGTGTAGTATAAGAGCCGGAATTAATAGTGCCGCTATTATTAATGGAAATTAAACGACTGGATTTATACATTCGACTTTGGTATATCAATTTTGAAAGATCAACTGTCAGTTTTCAATGGGAAACTGTCAGAATGGTGCCCGGCACTGTTACTGCCTGCCCTTATTGCAATAAATCCCTATTGTTATATCCAAAAGTGCCTATTCTTACCAGTGGCGGCTGCTACAGGAAGGGCAACGGGGCAGTGCCCTCCCAAAACTAGACAACAAACAGTATTTTTAATTGATTTATTTTAAAAAAGGTAAATCTTCCCTTACGACATGATTATCTAGTTCTTCTGATTATCTGTGGTTAACAACAAGCGATTAATTTTGTGAACTTTTTTAGCGTAAATAATTACAAGCCGGCAGCGCTGCGCGAGGCTAGGTTTCAATTTTACCCGTTTTTCAGCGGGGTATGGGTGAACATTCTCACGCGGGGACGGGGGGAATGTATTTTTTAGTTGAAGTCGGCCATCATCATCGCGCGAAAACGTCCTATGCCCTTCCTAGCGTTGCCGGTTCTATCCTTAGTGAAGACGTATGAGTTTGTTTTAATTTGGGGTATGCCAGTAGTAAAAAGTCTTGCCGGTCGCGTGTCATTGTTTGGTTTTGTTATCGTTTGTTTATAAAATAGAAATAAATACCGTCGATTACATAATTAACTGTGTAAATTATTAAAAATCGTATTGACAATGCCTATGACAACAGTTGAATGTGAACGCTCCTTTTCAACATTAAAGCGTATTAAAACATGAAAGTAGATTGAACGCCTTAGCTATGTGTTAAATTGAAAGAAAATTGTTGACTACTGACAATTTCTATGCACTTGTCGTTGAGCACTATGCGCATGTAAAAGAAAGGCGAAGAGACTTTAGCTATAACCAAATAAACTAAATACTACACCAAGGAGCTGCTTGTTTGGAAAATACTAAAATAAAATTGTTTTGGTAAGTTTTTTTTTCTCATTTTTCATGCAATTTAAGTTTCTGCCCCCCCCCCCAATTTATAACATCATCAGTCGCCACTGATTCTTACCTTGCTTATTGTCGGGCGTAGAACATTTTACAATGTTATTACACCAGATTTTAGGATTTCCTTCTTTATCATATCCACATATATGTTCAATAAAAAATTTTGCGTTTTCCGTTCCAGTTCTATTTATCACTAAGTATGCAAAAGGACACTTGTTTATTGAAAGACATTCTATATCTGACGATGCTGAGTTTGTAATTAAATTAACTAAAAAATTGACAATATTTTATTAATATTACACAACATTTTTTATTGTAATAAAAAATTATTTTTTCCTACGAGCGTGCGAAAAAGTAACTTTTTTGCACGATTTTTCATTTGAAAAGATGTACATTTGCGCACGATTTTACTTTTCCGCACCATTTTTACTATTCCGCACGATTTTTTTCCGCACGTCTAAAATGCAAGCATCCCCTTGTTAACAATCGTTTCCAAATGAAAATCCGTCCTCCTACACACAAGTTTCATTTTTAAGAAGTGCTGCTGTACCGATGCTACCAGAAGCACCGAAGGAAGAATCCTGTAATTTGTTACAGCCTGTACAGACCAATATACCTTCCTCCATTCACTACACCAGTAATTCTCAGCAGCAAACTGATCAAGGCATTTCTGTAACGGGTCAAACACCAACCAATCAAATTCAAATAAGATACGACATTCTTCAAAATGTTGCGGCATCTGCTATATTGCAGCAAGCAACAAACACAAAGTGCCTTTTCAATTTCAATATTTATTTTACCATCGTTAATTTTTTCGTTATTGTTAAATAAAATGTTCTTTACATAAAGTTTCTTAAAGAAAATTGACAAAAACACTCGTAGGAAAAACATTGTACGTAACTCTTGCGGAAACTATCTTTTCCACCCTTGACGGCTTGGCCGAACTCCGCTCCGCGTCGTGCAACTGCCGTCGCGTGCGGAAAAGTACCACTTTGCGCACTTGTTAGGTAAATAACTATTACAAAATGTTTTAAAGACCGATATAAACTAAATTAATAAAAAAATTTGTTATAAACAAAAAATCTTACCCGTGATTAGAAAGTTTACTAAAAAGTACACACCTATTTTTAAGGTGTCCATTGTCACTACACAAAAATATTGTAGAATTTGAACAGTAAAAATATTTATTTTTTTGTTAATAATTTACAAATTCACATTAACCCAAAATTAGAACATTTTATCGTTTGACCATTGTTATTCACTTTAATTACAAACAAGAACGATATATTTTATTAATGACAGTATAGTTTATTTTGCTATAAAAACATTTTTCATTAATAATACACATTAACATCAAAGTAATCGCAATTTAGTATTAACGGGAATTTTTATCTTGAGTCCGTTTACCGGAAACCCGGGAAACCACATTTAGTAACTTAGTGTTAAATTTTAAGAGTGTGGTACACACAACCGTGTACACGAGTGGGCTGGGGGTATGCCTCTACTCCAACAATACAATGGGTGTCCCTAAAAATCGGACAAATTGTTTTTCGTTATAGCATTCGAACTAAACCAATGATTTTATTGGAACAAACTAAACTTTTAAACAGACAATTTTTTTTTATTGAACGAAATATACTTGGCCCTTCAAAGAGGCTCGTTTAATGAAGTAAAAAGCATAATACTGAGGAAGGAATACTCTTTAAAGGCCATTATCAAAACTTACAGTCATCTTAAATTCCAAGAAGTCGGACAGAATTATAGTTGACCCTTTAAAGAGGCTCGTTTATTCTTATGTTTCGAGAAAGTTTTGGACTTTTATCAAGGCAATCGTATATTCTGCAAAATAATGGTTAGTACAAAAATCGTTGCGCATTGCGAAAATAGATAGTTTCAACGAATTAAAAAATTTTAATAAAAAGGGTCAAATTTACTTTTATTCGCCATCTTCATATTTAAGATGACAGAGAAAATACTCAAGCTCACACGATTAATATAGCAATTAATTTTTACCAACTTTGATCCGCGAAATTAAAATTCTATGAGTGGCCGCCATATTTGTTGTTTATTTACATTTTGCGGTGTTTTGCAGTTGTCATGTAAAATTATGTTTTCTCTGTGAAAAATGGGAATCAATTCACTTAAAACATGTGCGGTTTGTGGAAAAATGTCCGAGAGAAGTAAGGGAGTAAGATTCCATACGTATATACTTGTTTTACTTTATAATTTGTTAATAAACTTGAGAGTGAGTTATAGATGCCATTATACACTCTTCATTGTGGTGGTCAATAAATATGCACAATTATATTTAGAAAAACTAAAATTTTAATCCACAATTTGATAAATTCTCATCCAATCAACTAGTTTTTAGAAAAAAATAATATAAATTCCCCTAAATATTTGACAATTGTCAAATAATGTAGTGACATAACGAAGTTCTGGTGTGTAACTAACGTATTTGATCGCCCCCCCCCCCCCCCCGTAATCCAAAATGATGTGCACGCTTATGGTAGTACATTAACACATTAAAACATTAGCATAAAATAAAAATTAGCACCAGCAGCGGTTCCACATGCGTACCTGCATATAATTTTATAAATATAAAATTGCGTTTTTGGTTTTTCAGTTTTTTTTAAATAATTTAAGCCCTCTTTCTCTTCTTTACAGTCCCCACCGCAACAACAAAAAGTAAATTTTGATGGAAATGTAATTTTCTTAAAAAAAAACCGCATATCGCTAGTTCTGATTCTCTACCCACTTAAGGGCCGGTTTATCAATTGACGGCTACCACATGATTTAGGGATAACTCTGGGTCAAAGTGTATTGTGTTAAGTGTTTATCCATCCAGAATTAACTGCTAACTCGAGGGTTATATGCCAGGAAAAAGTTAAGCCGCGCTCTCTCGGCAAGCTAGCGTATTTAGCCCTGCGTTAACCTCAAAATTTCGAATTATTTTAAAGTGTTTTTTTTTTGGTTGATTTTGCTCATAATATTCTAACATTTTCATTCTGTACTTCAATTCTTTCATTTTTTGCCTTCCTAGCCCGCGCAGCAAAGGCTAGAGACGGTATTAGTTTCGACAATTTTTTTTTTTTGAGATAACGCCGAAAATTTGTTATTTGGGTGTATTTTGACCTATTCTAGCAATATTGTCGTGATGTCTGTCTGTGTGTGTGTATGTCTGTCCCTTACACAATAGCTCCTAAACCGCTAAACCGATTTTAATAAAATTTTCAGGTAAAATAGTGTTCGAAACTCTTACGAGCTGATTAACCGAGCATCGCATCAATATGTTGTTTTCAGAATATCGTAGACTACAATTTGTCCAATAATTCGTGTTATAAGCAAAAACTTTATGGCAGCTTTATTTTTTGAGATATTTAAAAAAACTGTTTTCAAGGCTGATTATCAAAGTTTCACTTGAAGTGTGCTAATAGGCTAGCTAGGAAGGAGTCAGATCCATCATGGATCCATTTAGTAACTAATTAATATTAATTTAATCCGTAAATATAACCTAAAATGAACAATTAAATGGTGGTGTATTAGTTTGGTGTTTTTAGATCATTGAAAATAACAGCAAATTTGACAACTGTTAGTTGTTACCGTTATTTTCAATCAGGAAAAAGGAACTTTCAGGCCAAAAAAGGTAGATTTTTGGAACACTATAGATAAGCATAACACAAACGTTAATTTAGTAGTTTCACACTCCTTCAACTTTTTTTTTATTTATACTTGTTTATTTATTTTTATTATGGCTTTTTACCAAACCAACCACCAAATTTTAGTAAAAAATTCAACCGCATTAAAACAAAAACAATACGAAACTAACCTTAAAATGTAACGGTAACAATAAAGGACGGCCTCCATAAGTACTGAGCGCCGTTACCGTAAGGAGCGAGAAGCTGCTAATGCGCAGACTCAATAATAACGGTAACAACGTGTAAAATACGCGATACAAAATTTCCCTAATGTTAAACAACTTAGATATTATCTGTATATTATATAAGTTTATTCAACATTAATTTGACAAACATGTTTTCTGAATTATGTGCTTCTCAATGTTGTAATACCAAATAGTTTTACTTCCTTGTGACGCCCTCTCGTAAAAATGCAAAATATGAATATGCTGTTTTTAGTATCTAAAAAAAATAAATTATCAGAAACTGTTTGGCATGTTAATATAGTTTTTTTATTAATAGTTCGGCAACTGAACTGTTTGTAAATTTTAAAATTTAACAATCGTAAAGTTTAGTACCCGTAAATAAAGAAACAACAATTTTTCGTGGCTAAGCGGGCATAGAAAGATTTTGAAGAGAAAAATATCCCGCTCAAATAAAATGGGGGGGGGGATTAATTGAATGCTATGCGGGTGGGAAAAGTCCCATGCACTAAGGCCACCTTGCCGGGCCCGTTGTACCCCACTATTATTTATATCATCAGATCTGAAAACCCGCTGCCTTGGCAAAGGAGTAGATTTTTCTGGGATGAAACTTTCTCACATCGTCAGCGCTAAGCACACTGCTTCCCAAAAGCGACATTCTTATCGCGGCGAGTGCAAGGATATGTAAAGGGGATTCTTCGTCCTCCATACACCAACGACACTCCGAGTCTTCAAGGATTCCCAGAATGCTAAGGTGTTTATTCAGGCGACAGTGTCCTGTCAAGAGCCCTGTCGCTAGTCTCATATCTTTTCTCGCTAGGGTGAGAAAAAACCTCGCTCTGGAGGCGCTCACCTCCACGATAAAGAGCTTGGCCTGCCTCATTCCGTCCGTGTCTTCCCAGAGCGCCTAAGAGCGCCTGTTCAAGTCACATTTTAGACACATCGCGATGCCCACCATGGTTTTCGGCCCTTCTGGATCAGCTGATGACCCCATTCTAGCAAGTTGGTTAGCCTCCTCATTTCCAAGAATGCCCTCATGTCCTGGAACCCAGAGGATATCAACCTTGTGTCCTGCCAGGGTTTTTAGTATATCCCTACACTCAGCTACAAGTGCAGAGCTTACTCTGGCCGATTTGATGGCAGACAGTGCATCTCTACTGTCTGAGCATATGTAGATATCTTTTCCCGACAGAGGCATTTCTAGCTTTTCTGCCTGGAAAACAGTGGCATACTTGCCCAGGGCATAATGAAATTTCGCTCCTGTTGTTCTGCAGTATACTCCTGCTCCAGACCTCTCCCCCATTTTGGAGCCGTCAGTATACCAGACTACCCCATTCTGGGTGCAAGGTACATACTTCCATTCCTTCCATACAGGAGGGGAGCAGGTTTCTAAAATGACCCCGCGATATTTAAATGAAATTTGGTTACCCGTGAATCTGAAGTTTGGTGTGCGAACCGAAGCGAACTTTAGATTCCCTCGACATGTGGTATCTTAATTTACAAAACAAGTTTGCCAAATCACATAATTAACGTTGGATTGACGGCGCAGGTGGTTAAATGTAGTCCTCGCCATAACATATTGACTAAAGCGGACCGAACCGTGGTCTTCTGTGGTCCTCGCTAGATAGTCGTGCAGGAGTCACATACCGTTAAAAAATGGCGTCAAACAAACGGTCCAAACATGCTGAATTTTGCCGAAAAATCCAAGATATTGCCAAGGATATATTAGTATTGCATTTGTTTAGCATGGAAGAAAGCATATATTCTTTTTTAGTTTCTGACGGTTATATCTTTTTGTATATAGAATTTTTTGCGTTTATTAAATGTATTTTGAAACATTCTCTTTTTTAAATTAAATAAACATATATTTAAAACTACAGTTTGCTAAAAAAAACTATTAAACAATATACTCTAGTAGTCCGGATACTTCGATAATAATAAATAATCATAAACTTTGTGGTTTTAGCACAGATCACCCAAAGGTGATCCGTGGCATTAGCATTTTTAAAATATTCCCAATTTTTTTTTTGTGTTATTCCAGAGTGTTTTCCAAATTACCCAAAACATTTTAACCAGATGTTATTTAAACAATCACCGTGTGCCTATCCATAAATCTGCATAATCTTTTGATTAATATCAGTTAGCATACTAACATCAACTAGTTCTTTTGTAGAAAAGAACATACGGGATAGAGGGGCAAAATCGGATACTTACTTTCATAGTTTTATTTCTACTATTAAATGATCATCATTGCGTTTGTCCTTTGGAATTAAGTTGGCTAGATATGTTATCTTTATGTTTTAATTTTCAGTTTAGGCGATTTAGGAATCCATAATGATTTTAATTTTATTTTTCTAAAAAGTTGCCTTTGCCCCATTTTGCCCCACATACAGGGTAAAATGGGATACCGATATGTGGCAAAACGGGCGGCGCGGTTGTGTAATTTAGAATCAATATTTTTCTAAGAAAAGTTTTATTTATTAAAATACTAATCAAGTTAAAAATAAAAAGTTGTAATAAAAAATACATTTATTATAACTAAATTTATTATTTACAAAATTTATAAAGAATTACAGCGACCTTGTGATCGAGGTCGACTCTCCTACACAAATTTTGCGCCCATTTAAAATACTTTCAGTGATGGTACCAAAAAAATCAAAAAAATTTGGCGCAAAATGGGTTATAGGTTATCAGGTATAACAAGGTACCTCGTTTTGCCCCAAAACCACCAGTTAAATTCAAACAAAAATCATATAAAGTAAATGGCGAATTTAACGGGCAACGCGTTTAATTATGAATAATACATAAACCCACTAATTGTTCAATGTAAACTAAATTTTGAAAACTCTGTAAAAAATGTACTTACCGTCACAAAATGCGCAAGCAATTTTTACAATAAACAGCGCACATCATATGTTGAGCAAAAACTAACTTAAACTCAGTTGACCAGCACCAATCATAGTTGAACCAGTCATGAGGATAAAATATCTGATATTAAGAGGTTTTACTCTTGCGCAGTTTAGCTAAAACGGCGGTATCCCGTTTTACCCCCGTGTTCCATTTTCCCCCCTTTCACATATAACTAAATTGTCAATACAGTAAATACAAGTTACAAGTGTGCTTACCCGGCTCAAAGAATTCAAAGTTAATGGAATAAATTTTCCAGCTGTCAAATAAATGGGTTTCTTTGTGCGCTCCATAAAAATGATGACGCATTTTCGAAACTTTATATCAAAATTTCCAGTATACCAAAGTTTTGACATATAACAAGCTGTTCCAAGGTTTGCACTCTAGCAAAAGATAATTAGTAGAGTAAATGTGTAAAATAAAGATGCAAAAAGGGTATATTTTTATCTTCCTAGCCCGCCTAGCAATGGCTAGAGAAGGTATTATTTTTGAGGAAATTTTTTTTTGAGATAATGCCAAAAATGTGTTATTTGGATGTATTTTGACCTATCCTAGCAATATCGTCGTGATGTCTGTCTGTGTGTGTATATTATTTCTGTCCGCAACACGATAGCTCCTAAACCGCTAAAACGATTTTCATAAAATTTTTAGGTAAAATATTGTTCGACGCTCTTACAAGCCGATTAGATTTTGGACAAAATCCGTTAATGCTAATGACAGTTTTTTGAGAATTAAAAAATTTAAAAAATGCTAACTTATAACAAAGCATCGTATCAATATACAGTTTTCAGAATATTAAACTACATTTTGCTCAATAATTTGTATTATAACCAAAAACTTCGTAAGAGCTTTTCTTGAAGTATGCTAATAGGCTAGCTAGAAAGTTATCAGATCCGTCATGAATCCATTTATTTATATTTGACATAGTAGTACCCAGCTAACACCAAAAGCTAAATTTTCTTTCGAGGATCCCCGATTTTTCGGCTTCAGAATCCAAGATGGCGGCTGCCAAAGTTAAGTCAGCCTTGAAAACAGTTTTTTGTAAATATCTCAGAAATGAAAGCTCCTACGAAGTTTTTGTTTATAACGCAAATTGTTGAGAAAAAATGCTATCTACTTTATGCCGAAAATAGCATAATGATGCGATGATTCAGTAAACTGTCATCAATCTGTTCTATATTATTAATGGTTTTAACCAAAATCTAATCAGCTCGTCACAGTGTCGAGCACTATTTTACCTGAAAATTTCATGAAAATCTGTTTAGCGGTTTAGGAGCTATTGTTTTACGGACAGACGTCGCGACGATATTGCTAAGCTAGCTCCAAATATTCAAATAACACACTTTTGGCGTTATCTTGTAATACCTTCTCTAGGCATTGCTATGCAGGCAAGGAAGGTAAAAATGACTTTACTTAAAGAAGAGCAGAAAATTACTTACCAAGTCTGTCAGTTTTTGTCCAAAAAAGCAATACAAACCAATTTCTATAACTACTAATATAAGGTAAAGCACAACAACTCCGAGAGAATAAGATGGAAGCTACAAAATAAGAAAACAAAACAACATAAAATATTCTAAACAATCCTTCATGCTGCTAAAGTAGCTTTATTTTTGTTAAAAATAAATGTTTTTATCAATTTGGCAAAAGTACGTTGCTAGAGTAGCGCTGCCGTTTTTGAGATATACTATTTTTTACAGATAAAACTACATTTGGTCTTATGGGAATCTTGGAAATGGTAAGAGACTTTGTTTTGGTTAAATGGGAAAAAAGTAGCACTATTCCGAGCTCGATCAGGTAATGTGTTGAAACCTAAATTTTCTGAAGGGAAAACCAAATATCGCGCAGAAATTAAAAATTGCTTTTATTTGTTTTTTATTAATTGTTCGATATTTTGAAAACCCCTGTAAATATTTTTATTGCTACGTATTTTTACGTAAAATTGCACGTTAACCGCTCTACGTTTTGTTCCAAATTTGAGTTTAAGTTGAATGTTTTTACCTTACCATAACAAGTCTACTAATAGCAGAGAATATGGAATTCGGCACTGTGTTTTTTTGATGTTACAATTTTGTTTTTTGTCTGTTCAACTACAGTAGGAATATATTTGCAAAGAATCGTTTGTACTGGAAGCGGAAATTATCCTCTAGGCCTCATTTTTCGATCGGTCGATCAACCAATTCTATTCTTTGGTAACGTTAAGGTGCCCGCAGACTGCCGTAAGCTAACGTAAATACGTAAGCTCCTAACGTGGCCTTGTCGACGGTGTGACGAAGTGCGCTTGCGTAACTGTCAAATCTCATGCTTACGTAAAAATACGTAGCACAACTTAAACTATCTATTGTATGTCTTACCGTTTCCGAAATCCCCATAAGAAGCCATGAAGTTACTTTTATCTGGGACCCTGCATACAAATTTATTTTTTCAAAAACTTGAGGCTATCACAAATTTTGTTGAAAATTTGATTTTCAATCTAAATTTGAAAACCGCATTTCGCTAGCTACTGTGGTTTTCAAGAAAAAGTCAAAACCTTGACTCTGACGATATTTGTTAAAATATAATATTTTTATCTAAGTTTGAAATTTTATTTTTGTAGTTCTTGAATTATGTTTTTTTTTAAATACTTAAACCCCTCTCCCTTGCCACTTCTTAAAATGTGTTTATTGGTTTTTGAGTTATCGTGTCCCAGACAGACAGACTGACAGACAGGCAGACAGACAGATCACATCACAAAAAATTATAGGAATCACTCGAGCTTAAAAATTAGATGTCAGCATAGTAAACTGCGCACAAACCAAGTTTTATTTAAAACTCACTTTCCAGCACGTGATTGGATGGTCAATAATTTATCAAACAGGAAAAGATTGCCGCGCATCTTTCCCGCATGTTGCTTGCTCTTTTCTTATTCTTGGGCCTTGCAGCCCTTCAATTGCGACCAATAGTGGTCACTTTTAAGTAGTTTCTCACCACTGTATGCCTAATTCTCCAAAAGGGTTAGCTATCAGTTTGAGTGAGACACTGTTCAGTTCGCACATTCGCACAGCACATGTCTAACTGTTTCGTCATCCTCCATACAGAGTGTACATTCGGTCTCTTTTATTATTCCCATTCTGTGCATGGGTACTCTTAGTCGATAATGACCCGTAAAAAGTCCAGTCACTATTGGTCACCATGCGTATCTCCTGTCTGGTAAGTCCAATGATATTCCTCTCTTTCGACAAGGTCCTTTAATGAACTCTTGAGAGTGAACCAGCTCTGCTTTAATTCCAATATTGTTGGAAGCTGTTCTCCATCCATTTGAATATTTTTAATTTAGCAGCATTGTATGATATCCCCAGGGCTGGTTCGGGGCCGAAAAATTCAGCAGATGCCGCTTCACTCGCTGCTTGGTCTGCGGCCTTATTTCCGTCGTTCCCAGAATGCCTTGGTATCTATACTAATGACACATTGTTAGCGCTACCAAGCGCATTCAGCGAATCTCTGCAGCTCCTCACGGTTCTCGATGAGACCGTATAGCAATCAGGCTGTCGATAATGACCCGATTTTTTTTAAAGATTGTTATTATCCTGAAGCTATCGTTATTTGAAAAATGGGTCCAGTTCCGCCCTCTCTGGGAGTATAATGTTGTATGGCTTTCTGCTATACACCATGTTGAGCATCTCGTCGAATATAATTCCTAGATTTGCGTCCAACTCTTGTTCCCTAATTAGGGCTATTGATATCACTTTGTTTGCCTTGCCATCCTGGTGGTTGACTCTTATTCTATATGTTGCTCTTCGTTACTCCGCCTCTAAGAAAATGTGAAGCGGAGGTAAGTTTGGTAAGACTGGCCTGCCGTTGTAAGCTGGTTAGTTTGGTTTAAAAAGTTAAGCATTACTATTAGTTACAGGGGCGGATTTACGGGTGGGGCCTAGGAGCCCAGACCGCCACAACTTTTTCGAGTTATATGCTTGGGTAAATGTTAGGGTGCGTTCCACATGAGATTAATAGCAGAAAAATTCTCTCGACAGATATTTTTAACTCTTTGTTCATTTGAGAGTATGCACTATGGTGAATTTCCTCTCACAACAGCTCAAAGCTCAAAATTTTTCCGTTAAAACATTCGACTGCGGCGTTTATATAGTCCTTTAAAACTAACTAGAACTTTGCCTTTGGTACAATTTAACAAAGTTTTTAGCCTCTTTTTCTTTAAAAATATTTTTAATTGATTTTTAGCAAAAATTTTCCAACAAACTTAGTTTTTCAAAACTTAATGCTGCTGCTTAATTTTTTTTAATGTTATAGTCAAAATACCTAATTTTGCAAAAATTTTTGCATGCAGCACAATTGTCGGGCTAACCGCATAATTACTGACAAAAAATAATTACATAAATTGTGTTTCCGTCAACCATTACCCCCCTAGATTTTGGATTATATCGACGCTTGGCGCGCTGTCTGTAGGGTTTCCAACCGTACTATATTATATAGTATTGTACCATATTTCGGATCTGCGTACTATATGCTGTTGAAAAAATATATAGTACACAAAATAGTTATTTTCCTAACAAGTGTGGAAAGTGATACTTTCCCGCACGCGACTGCAGTTGACTCGAACGACGCGGAGCGGAGTTCGGGTAAGCAGTCGAGGGTGGGAAAGACACTTTCCGCATGAGTTAGGAACATTATTTTTTCTTCGACCGATGTTACAATACCACAAATTTACTTTTGAAAAAATATTTTATTTGAACATAAATAAAATACTAATTATTATTATTGGTAATAGTGATATTGAAAACACAATTTGTTGCAGTTTGAAGATTATTCAGAATTGCCGGTGTAGTGGAGTTCGATGGTGGTAATTCTCGCATCTGGTGGGCGCTTGTAGAATCGAAAGTGCGCAAAGATGGCGTCTGGGTCTGCAGGACTCTTCCAGTGGACGTTGACGGCAGCAGTTGCAGGTCACTTACAGTTGACGATGACGGTGCTGGCAACGATTGCAGGTCATAGGTAGATGAAAGAATCTTACTCGAGATGTTCTCTTTCTGTTTCTCGGAATCTTCCAAATACCCCTCAGTGACAGCAGTGGACTTCCACCCACCAAGGCGTTTTATGATTGTTATGCCTTCACCTGAATCTGCTAGGAATGTTGCTGAAGAACGTCTGAAGCTATGGCCGGTATAACGTTCTGGGTTAGGTAGGCGCAAATATGCAGCGATCTCTGATGGCATCTTTCCAAAAGTGTTCACTCGTACACACTGATTGGAACATTTTCCTTTTTTATAATAAATGAAAAACCGGCGGTGCGGAGTAGTAGGAGGTCTCAAATTTGCGTACTTTCTATACAGCATCAAAAAAGATCCATTATTTATTTCTTCGGATAAAACGAAGGATCTTGAGGAATGATTTTTAGTGTCGGAGATCTTAACAACGATCAGACTTCCTTTATCCTGTATGTCATCCAGAGTGATATTTAAAAGCTCCGCCCTGCGGAGAGCGCCAGCCAAAGCAAAAATGGTACTCACTTTAATCATCAAATAAATCTCATCAGGAGCTAACATAAACCGCGATATATCATCTTTGGTGAAAACTTGCGCCTTCTGTGCTCGAAAACCAAAATTTTTTTGTTTAAGAAACGATGTTAGCTTGTGGAATCTGCTTATGTCCAGATTTTGCTTAATTTTAACCAAGCTTTTCACCATGGAATAGCGTGACCATAAGGTATTCGATTTCAAGACCTTGCTCAGGTCTAGGAAGTATGCCAAGAAGACTTCTTCTTTGTAGATTCTCACCCCTTTCTCCTTACACCATGTCACGAAATGATGTACTGTTTTTCGTACCTTTGTCTCGATTTGGCAGGTAGCAGCTCACCATTCACATCTTCAGCAGCCTGCAAAATGAACTCCGGAAGTTCATCTTCGGAACAGTCCATTAAAAAATCCATTTTATTCAAAATAAAAGGCAGTTCTGTCATTTCAGAGACGCTCTTTGACTAGCTTTGACGTTTGAGTAACAATAACATAACTTGGTTGCCATAGCAAACTGGACCAAGCACCTGTCACAGCTTGGCTTGATAGTTGTTGTATGACATGACTATACGGGGGGTATGCAGAAATATTTAAAAAAAATCCATTATTCTGTTTTTTTTTAAATTGAATAAAAAACTTGAAATGAGCTATAATTCATCAGATTGCCTATCTGCTAAATTCCCTACACTGTACCAAGTCGATAGTTACGACTTTTGAGGTATAAACCTATAGAATAACTCCAAAATTGGCATAGTTTTACTTTCCCGCACTAGTGCGGGAAAGTGATTTCCCCGCACTAGGGCGGGAAAGTGATGCTTTCAAAACTAAAATGCGTGCGGGAAAGTGGGTATATATGCACGGTCGTAGAAAAATACTATATTTTACTTGGGTCCTGAATTGGTCTATATTTTGCAAAGTCGAAACTTCTTTGGTTATGAAACAAAAAACTGTTGCAATCCTTAGATGCATCCGCCATATACAGTGAGAAAATTCAGAAGAATTTTTTTCTGGTCATTAAAAAATGTCTGGAATATCTTAATAAGTGGTTTAATTTTCATAAAAGCAATTGGTTATTTAAAATCCAAAAACTAAACTTAAAATTAAGAATTAAACAAGTTTCGTGGCTAATCGGGCAAAAAGGAGTTTTTGTTTCTCTCATATTTTTCCGTAGGTAGCCTGAAAGCTTAACCTCACGGGGGTCCAAGATCTAATGGACACCTAAAAAGTGTTGACAGTTAACTATTTCGTCCTTATGGGACTCCTCAGAACACTGCTGGTCAATGTGACAAATCTTGCGAAATTAATTAGACGGTTTTGTCTCTAATCAAATGTAAATAGTGAGAAAACTATCGCAAGAAGCGCCATCTACCGAGATAAGAGACAAACAAAAAAGAAACGCAGACGAAAAACTAAAATAAAAGAAAACAAACTATAGTCCGTGACCTACGACAGCTCTTTGTCTTTCAGGCCGGATCAACGCATATTGCATTTTTACCCGTCATCAAGACAGTGAGTGTCAATCAACGGAATTTTTTTAGCCAAATAATACTAACAAACGTGGAATTTCGTACCCGTGAATTTTAAATATATATTTATAATAATTATATATTTATCTTTAGGTCTTGGTGATGCTAAAAACAAACTTTTTTGTTTAATTTTTTCTCAAATTCATAGTTCTTTTACTTAAATAAATTCATTGAATTAAAACAATTAGCCACGTGATTCAAAACAGGCGGTCTACCAATCAGCTGCGAGTGACGTCACAAAACAGTAAACGCCTCGAACGAGCCTATTTTCTGTGTTATTTTCATATGGATTTCATGTGGATTGATAATGTTAGCTTTGGTTTAAAGTGCGAATTATCGTCCTAAATTTGATTTTATTTTGTGTTTTGCTTATAAAAAATATTTTCAATGGAAAACGGATTCATTTATGGTGGCAGGCTTCTTTGCCAACAACAGTGATTTTTGTTCTGCGGAATTTAGAAACATTAAAATGTTGATGTAAGTTGTTTTGTATATAACTGAAAGTTCTTTTATATTCTTCGCCTACTTTTACTCATTTAGATTTTGAGGTTAGGTTATATGTTTTGCTTTTTTGTTTAGTATGCCACTTACAATAGATTAAATTAAATACCCAATCATTATTATTTTAAGCATTAAGAAACAATCAAATATTGCAGGACAGGAAGGCAAAAAGTATACAACGACCAACAATACTTGAAGTACTGCATAGGTTACACTGCATAGTCCTGCGTAGGTACTGCCTAGTCCTGCCTATGTACTGCTGTCTTGCATATGCACTACTTAGTCCTACATTTAGCCTGCAGGTGCACTGCCTAATCCTGCATTTAGAGGTACTCCCTAGTTCTGCCTAATAACTGCCTAGCACTGCCTAAAAATTTGTACACCTTTCTGCATATTATAGTTGTTCACCCCTTGTAATAAACATAATCTCAAAAATTTCATCGTCATTTACGAAAAAGTTATATATATTGACAACGTGAGAAAAATTAATAGAAACAATTTAGTTATACTCACATCAAAGTGATCTTCACAAACGTAAAGTGAAGATGTATTAGATAAGGCTCTTGGGTCTCTTCGAGCAAGTTCTAGCCACTTTTTCCATTCTTTTTCTGCTGTAGGCACATGAATAAATAGTTTTTCAGGTGTTTTTATGCTAGTATTCGAACACTGAGGCATTACACACCACTTATAGGACATTTTTTTCATAAAAAACAGTAAAAACAAAGACCAAAAACAAATAAACACTTGAATGCCGTGTATCTGTCCGCAAGTTTACTGCGCTGTGACGTCATTGCAACGCCATGCTAGAAATGAGCGTTTTAGCGGCAAATTCAAATCGGAAATTAGAAAACTTGATTTTAAAAGTAGTCATGATAAAATATACTATTTTAATAATTTTGCGTAGCAAATTAGGGACCTATGTATCATTCTAAATACTTTTTTAAAATTTGTCAAATACCCTATTATAGAAGTTCTAAATTTACGAGAAAGGATGAATATTAATATGGACGAACTATACGCTATAATTAACAGTTGCAAATTTGAAGTGGTGAAAAATGAAAATGAGCTTTTGGTCTACGTTAATTTAAGTGTTACATGTGATAAAGCATATGATGCGTTTTTGTCAAACAAAAGATTGTTAAAAGATGGAAGAGGTGTAAGAAAATAAAATTTTTGCAAGAATAAATAAGTAGAAATTATGCCTTGCCTTTTTTCCCATAAAATACTATATATTTTATAGATAAACTATATTTTTTTTTGTTTTATATTAAAAAATACTATATTTATCTTCAAAAAGGTTGGCAACCCTAGCTGTCTGATTGCTATTTGATAGTTACTCTACAAAGTATCATATCATGAATATAATTTTCAAGTGAACACGCGCCCTTAAATGCAGAAATGTCATTATTTAGTTTTATTTTTGAGCACCCCCGATTCTTAGGGCCTAGATCCGCCACTGAATACTTACGATAAGCATGGCAATTAATAAACAACAAATTATACAGATGCATCCGATGCTATAAGTCAAGATAATGTAGCAATACATTTTTTCCAGGTTGTTGATAAATCTGAAATACAAACAAAAATTAAAAATTACCCCTCAATACGAAAAGAAATATTAAAATTAATAAAATTTATATATATTTAGATAAAATTTTCAGTAACACATTTTCCGCGTATTGTAAAAAAAATTTTTTTTCGTCAAAAATAATACCTTCTCTAGCCATTGCTAAGCGGGCTAGAAAGATCAAAATAGTGGGGTTTTCATACATTTAGTTTTTTAAAGAAATTGCGAGATGGACGTTTGGTAGGGGGGCCACTTTATTCTGTAACTGAGGGCCTCCAAAGGAGCCAGTCCGGACCTAATTGTTTCATGTACTTGACTTCTTGAATAGAGTTTTAGCTCACACATATACTATACTATAGTAGTGTGAGCTTTGGTGATCCTAATTTTTTCGAGAAAAAAAAAGTTGCTCTGATTTCAAAATTTTTTATATATCTTTGCGTTTCAGATGATTTTGAAACTTTTTTGTTGCGCCGTCTGTCTGTCTGTCTGTATGTCTGTCTGTAACGACCAACGCGCATAACTCAAAAACCGCTTGACCGATTTTACTGAAATTTGGTACCTAGGCTGAGTTTTGGGTCGAGATGGTCCCATTTAAAAATGAACAAAATCCACCAAACACAAACCAAATAAAAGGGTGGGGGTAGATTAGATTAAGGAGATTAGAGATTAGAGAGATTAGAGTTTATGGGAAAATATGGCGTGTGTGATATCAAACGAAAGGTAATTGAGTCTGGAGTTAAACAAAATACATTTTAATTTATTTAAAAAAAAGGGTGGGGGTATATTTAAAAAATTAGAGTTTAAGTGAAAATATGGCGTGTGTAATATCAAAACGAAAGGTAATTGAGTCCGGAGTTTAACAAAATACATTTTGGTTTTTGTTTTTTTTAAGGGTGGGGGTAGATTTCAAAAATTGGAGTTAAATAAAATAGATTTTAGTTTTTAGTTATGTTAGCTCACACGTACACTATAACTATAGTACCTAGTGTGAGTGAGGGGCCCATATATTGGCAGAGTATTTTACTATATAATTATAAATAAGAAAGTTTAATAAGCCCATTGTTTGTAAATAAATCAATAAAAGGGCCACAGCTGAAAACATTATTAAAAGTACTTGACATAAAAAATATTTTCATATTTTACTAAGTCATCTGATAATGATAATCATAACAAAAATATTTCATGTAACCTTTCATTTTGACATTTCTATTGGAGAACTTGGCTTTACTTTTATCTCAATTTTTTTACGGAATACCACTTTCGCGTACTTGGCTTTTTTTACATGAGTTTAAAAAAAAAATTCCTATGGTTTTATCATAGTTCCATCAGGCTTCCTGGAAGTGGGCAATATTACTTTTACATAACTTTACATTTATAGGGATGGGAAGCAAGTTAAAGTTTTGGGGTTTTTAAATTTTTGCCTGTACTGTTACTTTTACATAACTTTACATGTATAGGAGAGGGGAGTTATCTAGAATTTTGGGATTTTTTGATTTTTTCCAAGGGTTTGGTCACAATTTCTATCAGTGTGTACAGTAGAATTTTGATGATCTATACATGAGTGAGTAGGAGAGTGAGTAAGTGAATGGCAATTTCGACGTTTTTTGAAATTTCGTAACTACTTTACGGCTTTCAAGTCCAGGAAACTTAGAGAGATTGCTAACTCTATACAAATCTACGACTGTGCAAAGTTTGAGTTTCGTAGCTCATTTCGAAGTAAAGTTTTAAATAGGTTAAATATGGGCTGAAATGTTTCAAGAAAAGATGGTACTGCCGTGCCCCCAGATTTGTGACTTACTTACCTCTCAACTTACCTCAATATTTTATTATGCAGAATAATACAGTCTATAAAACCAGATTTTTCAGTATGGATGATTCGTTCATTTAAGATTTCTAGCAAAGTACAACCGATTGCTAGAAATAGGAACGCTGTGGTACCCACGGTAACGGCATAAAAAGAACACATGGCAATTTGTATTTCAAGGTAAAAATTGGTCGCCCAGTAGATGAAGCGATTTTCCAGACTGTATGGAACATACGCTGGATAAATAAGTTTTCCTTTCTCGCTAGCTAAAATATTAACACTTTTGAATTAATTTTTCAATTGCTAAATATTTTGATTAAATGTGTGCTAGAACGTGGGCACAAAAGTATAACAAGCCGAAAATCAAAAAAGTTTAGACACAATTTTCAATTTACCGGGTGGGCCAAACAAAACCGGACAATTTTTTTTTACTAT
Source organism: Aspidapion aeneum (assembly GCA_963576565.1). Taxonomy (NCBI): domain Eukaryota; kingdom Metazoa; phylum Arthropoda; class Insecta; order Coleoptera; family Brentidae; genus Aspidapion; species Aspidapion aeneum. The sequence goes on from OY755040.1 coordinate 114,630,797, forward strand.
AACATTTGAACCGAGGGGTAAATATCTGCCCAAAATGTTGTACACCATAAATCCTTTTAGGCAATTAAATCGCTATAAATCCTAATAAATCCCTAGAAATCCTGTAACCATCAATAATTTCCTATAAATCCTAATTAATCCCAATAATTCCAAAGAAATCCCTGTAAATCCCTATAAATCCCTATAAATCCGAATAAATCCCCGTAAATCCTATATAGTTTTACTTATGTAGCTTGTTTTTAATTTAAATTTGACAAATGACCCGACGGCTTAGATGGGAGGGATGGGGCAAGTAATAAGATGCGTTCAAAGACTAAAAAAAATTTTTTATTAGCATAGCAAATAATAAAACAACTATCACTGGCGAAATGACGATATTTAAAGCATTTACCACCTCAACAAAAATGTCTTTCCTAAAATCCTCAATTTCCTGCCCGGTTTCCTCCATTGATTATTGTTCTTTAGGAAGCCAGTAGCTCGGCCAACGATGACCTTGAATCCTCGCTTGAATCATAAATTTTAAAAGGAAAATTTTAATTCACAAACCACTGAGGGTTCAAGGAAATGAATCATTACTAAAATGAAAATGAGAACACCCCGGAGAAATATCTAGAGCTACAAGTGAAGACTCGAGTGAACAGTATGCTCGAGAGTATGCTATGTGGAACGAGTTTTAGACTCGGATTTTGACTATAACTTTTTACGACTAATTTTAAAACTCGTTCTGATATTTTTTTCAGAAAAATATTGTTTGAAAAACCCGTTTTAATTGAGGATTTAACGTAGTAAAACTTTAGAAAAAAGAGTTTTGTGCTATGGGGAATCGAAACCTATAGTCTCCTGCGTGAGAAACTAGACCACTGAGCCCTATGAACATTTTACATCCACAGGGCTATCTAAAATGACAACAATAATATCGTATTGTCATCCAATATGCACAAGTGTATAAAATTTCAGGCGGATACAACGTTTAGAAATACGTCAAAACAGATTGTTAAGATTTGTTACACACAACCCTGTGAAAAGTTATATACAAGACTTCACTCTGCGAACAGGACATAAACCTTGTTATGAACAAGTTAAAACTTACCTAAGGTTTCACCAAGGGTTTCACTTTTTAACTCACTAATTATTCACTGTAAATCACCAAAAACAGAAACGCATATTAATATGCTCTCAAATAGGCTGAACTAGTGGCAAATGCATAAGATGTTGCCAAACTTAACTCCCAAAAAACATGAGTGCCGAGCATAAAGTAATCCGATAAATAATCTTTATATAAAAACCGATTAATCATAAATTTAAATTTTCACTTGCTTAATTCGTTGTTTTTATTTTATAGCTAATTTCTTTGTAATATGGACTCCAATACGGATTAATTAAATAAATATTTTCCCCAAATTTTCGTTGGGTCTAGTTAAACTCACAACGCCGCGCGAAAAGCGTTTTATCGAGATCCCCGAACGATTTTTGGCACGTGGTAGGCGATTGCTTTTGCACAGAACATAATGATTTAAATTCTTGATAAATCCTTGGTAAATCCTTGATAAATCCTCGGTAAATCCTCGTAAATCCTTATAAATCCCTAGTAAATCACCGTAAATCCCCCTAAATCCCCATAAATCCTCCAGACTGTACACTATAAATTCTCAGATTTGAACTATACTATCGATTTGAATGAGACAAACGACACATGGTAGAGAATTAATCAGAGTTTTGAATAAATATATTTTTTGTTCATCGTTTAAATAAATAAAGATAACGTTTGTACTGGTGTGTAGATTGGCATTCCTTCAACAACCCTGCGACATAAGCCTGTGTAAAAATGTTTTTAAATAAAGTGCATTTGTCCGTGAGGTTTAAAAAAAATAACTTGATTACTAAAAGAACGCTATGTATAAATCGAACTTTACACTAGCAGTGTTCCATCAGGCCCTTCGACAGTCATAAAACCGTCCGAAAAATCCCAAAGCGCGTGCAATGCAGTACTAGGACTGTTTTAAAACGGTTTTGGTTAGATGGAACGACCAACTAACTGTCCAAAAATCGACTGCTGTTGGCGTAGGGATCGATTTACTTCAGGCATGTGATCATATGCGAGTTGTTAAGTTAAATTGAAAGTCACGTGACTAAAAGAAAGCAAAGCGGGAATTCGAGAGCTCTAAATTAAAGTTGCACACGGAAATACAGAAAAAAAAAAGATATATATGTGAATTACTTTGCAAAATTGCTTATTTTATGTAACTTGTATTTAAATAAATTTAGAAAAAAAATCTTCTTGAAAACAAGCTTTTACAAAATGGACTAAAAAGCATAAAATAATTTTTTCAGTGTTCTGATATCATAATAATAAAAGCGATGGGCGTATTTAATATGTAAATGCCTTTCCATGCGCATTTGCTGGATCGTCTACAATCGATGATGGGCCGACTCTTCTTTTTCAATGTGACAAAATAAATCGACACACTGCCGGTCGCGGATGATCTGCCTAATATGAAGCAGGCGTAATAATGTCCATCCATGGGCGCACCCAGGAGGGGGGCCCGGGGCCCGGGCCCCCCCATGCCTAAGATTTTTGTATATATTTTCCACATATTTCATGAATAAACACAAAAAATAGCATGAAATACGACATCATAAGGCCTCGGGCCCCTCCCAATACATATTCCTGGGTGCGCTACTGCCATCCATATCAGAAAAATGTAAGGATAGCTTGAGTAGGGTTGGGTTGGTTTGGGTTGGGTTAAATTGTCTACCCTTACATTTCTCTGCTAATATAATGAATTTGGATTTTCACTAAACTTCGAGTTAACAAGGTTAAAACAAAAACAGGTAAATTTCCTTTAATACGCCCATCGCTTTTATTATTATGAAATCAGAACACTCAAAAAATTATTTTATGCTTTTTAGTCCATTTTATAAAAGCTTGTTTTCAAAAAGTTTTTTATTCTAAAGTTATTTTTTAATTTTTAGATTTGTCTAAGTCTATGCATTTCTAATTTTGGTCGAGATCGAACAAACTAAAGCCTTACCTCTTCTACGCCCCCCCCCCACTTTTTAATGGGAGAGCATGTGAATGAATTTTGAAATCAATCAGATACCTACGTGGAAGTCAGTTGAAAGTAATCAGAAAAACTCGTTATTAATTCGTCCATTTTGAATCCACCATATTGAATTTTTGTAATCTGATCAAAAATTCGTAATCCTCATCCTCAAAAACCCCCAGATACCAATTTTGGTGGAAATCCGATAAACTAAAACTTTACCCCCTCTCCGCCCTCCACGTTAGGGGGGAGGTAGGCAGTCAGTGATAGCACATTATTGGATTGTCATCGGAACTATAACGGTATCTGAAATTTGAAGTTAATCGGATACGTGGAAGTCAGTGGAAAGTAATCAGAAAAACTTGACACTAAATCGTCCATTTTGAATCCCCCATATTGAATTTTTCTAATCTGATCAAAAATTCGTAATCCTCATCCTCAAAAATCCCTAGATACCAATTTTGGTGGAAATCCAACAAACTAAAATTTTACCCCTTCTCCGCCCTCCAGGTTAGGGGTGAGGTAGGCAGTCAGTGATACCACATTATTGGATTGTCATCGAAACTATAACGGTATGCAAAATTTGAAGTGAATCGGATACGTGGAAGTCAGTTGAAAGTAATCAGAAATACTTGACATTAGATCCTCCATTTTGAATCCGCCATATTGAATTTTTGTAATCTGATCAAAAATTCGTAATTGTCATCCTCAAAAACCCCCAGATACCAATTTTGGTTGAAATCGGACAAACTAAAGTTAATACTTTATATACCCCCTCTCCACCCCCAGGTTAGGGGGGAGGTAGGTACCCGATGAAACCATATTATTGTATTGTCATCGGAACTAAGACGCCATGCGAAATTTTAAGTCAATCGGATGTTTGGAAGTTCTTCAAAAATCAGTTGCAAGATTTGATTACATACATACCCACATACATACATACATACAGGTGAATAAAAGCTTGTAAAAAATACGGCCACACTATATTTATTTATTACACATTTTTTTTTATAAAATTACATAGAATTTTAGTTTTTAAAAATACAGATAAAATTACATTAATTTAAATATAAACCACTACAGACTGCCTAATAAACTAAATATACCAAAATTTTAAACGAACTTGCATTAGCACATATTTTTGGGCGAAACTTGTGAAAAAATATTAATTTTTTGTAATGTCATAAGTTTTATCTGAAATTTTTATATTTATTTAATTGTATTTTGTAATTTGTGAATTTACCTACATATTATAGAAAGCCTTAATATTCACAAGGTTTTTGTGATTTTATTCATTTTTAGGAAAGAGAGATCGTGATACTTCTAAGAAGTTAGGAAAATCACATTTTGTAGCTTGTACCTTGGTAGGTATATATAGTTAATGCCTTAATATCGATGCCTTAAAGCGAAATCGGTTGTTCTTCCGCCAAATCTGGTGTAAAATTTTACATCAGGTGTTCCCCTCTTCTTTTAACTTTTACTTCACAGGTCATCCGGATTTGCTGCGATCAGGGTAAACCCTCATGTTTCTATTCCTATCCAATCACCTACAAAACTAGTTTTTCTTTTTCTCAGCAGGCTACCCTATGGTCAGTATAGCTTTTTTCCATGTGGTATACCTGCAATATACCGCAGTCCCGTAGAAATAAAAATTAAGAGGCTCTTGCAAAAAAATCAACAGATGCTGCAGATGTTGCACAATTTTTTTTTTGGAAATTTAAAAAATATTTTTATATTAGCGTGACTTGCCCGGCATTTTGCTAAAATTGGCTTTGAAACTCAATTTATTATTGACAAAAATTTTAATTTTTGGGTTATTAACTGTTTTTTGAATTTTCTCAGAGAAAATGTAAATTTAATTTAATTTTATAGTATATTTTTATCTCAGGTGATACTAAACTAGAAATTTGTCACGAAGTTGATGAGAATTTACATACAATTTTTCCAGTACAACATATGACATAGACAAAGAGTCTTCAATCCTTGTATTTGAGAGGAGTCCGAAACCACTTTAGGTGACTTGATGGAACGTAAAACTGTACGACGTCCACCTGGAACGCAAATGAGATTTTTCGGATGGTTTTATGACTGTCGAACGGCCTGATGGAAAGAAGCTACTACCTACTTTGGAACTTGCGATTTTTTTCCGTTTCCGTCTTTTCCGAATTGGTCGTGACTAATAAGCCTACCTGCCAGTGGTTCCAAAGCTATCATAAAGATTCCAAAGGCCGAGGCCGTTTGAAAATACCAAAATATAACTCGTATAAACTTTTTACGTATTTGGAGCTTTTTCGCATGATATCGTTTAAAACTATACAGCCGGCATATTTCTTCCAATTCCATTTCCATTTTGTGAAATGTAGATTTGTGAAAATAGAATATGATTAACTGGATGTAGCATCTAAACAAGTCAATAAAAAAAACTAATGTTCTTAAAAATTCCTCGGTGTTTTTGATCCGTAACATTAAACCTCCAAGTGCGGTTATTATGAATGTTGCTGCACATATGAGGTACATTGACATAAGGAAAATATGAATATGTTTCGTATTGGGTCTGTCATATGAATATCTGCCGAAAATTGAAAACGTCTTTAATTGTATCACAAAAATTTCGAAAAAATCAATCTTCTAAAAAAAAGTATTAATTAAATCAAACAAGTTTTTGCGGCTAGTCGGGTAAAAAATGTTTTTGTTTCTCTCATATTTTTGCGTGGGTAGCTTGAAAGCTTATGACGGGGGTCCAAGCATATACGTAATATTCCAATACTCCCTGTTACCTATCTACACAATACTTGGCGTTTGATGCAAACATTCAGAAATAAAGGTACGAAAAATGCACAGATACCAAATTTACATAGATAGAGTTTTTGTCAACTGTACGCCGATGATTTGACGTAAGGAATACAACAATAAAATAATATTCATGCGTAAAAGTATAACCAATCAGGACATTTTATCTTAAGGACCGCAAAAAGGATAGACTCATTGATATTGCTATTTCAAATATGTTTACATTTTACATCGTAAGTTACCGTAGGTATTGCAATAATACGTACTATATGGAAATAATATGCATATGTCTTTGAAAACAACCAATCAGGTCTTTTTTGCTTAAAGACCCCAAGGCCCTCAAATTTGCATCAAGAATGGGCAGTTACCATGGGTATTGGAATATTATGTATTTGGTATAGACAAACTTACCACTAGTTCCTCCTGCATTTTTTTATTTAGCTCAAAAATCTAAGTCTTACTGGTCAAAAACATATAAATTTATCCGTTGATATATTATTTTATTTATACTTGGCGAATAATACAATAAATAAAATAGGCTAATGTATTCCAATAAACTGTTTGTGCATTTCCTCAAATCGACGCTTTTAACCATACTTATAAATAAAAAATTAAAAAAAAACGATTAAAACAAAGAAAACTATTACAGAAAAATGTATACTTTAGTTATGTTTTAGTTTAATGAGGAGCCTGCTCAAACATAAAACAAATTTAGAATTTTTACCATCGTATTATGGTAGTGATACATAACATTTATATCCTTTATTTTGAGCATTTTTTCTTTATCACTCTACTGCACACACCTAACCTAAACATAGTCACTGTGTGTATAAAATATTTAAAAAAAAGAGTCACTAAAACTGGGTAATTAGGGCCCAACCACAATTAAAAATACTAGCGACTAAATAAAGGTGTTATCGCGGGCTAAGCCCATCACACACAAAAAAAGCATGGCGCATAGTGCTGCATAGCATAGCATGGCTGGTCTTATGGAAATGTCCATCACACACGAATATTGCATAAACGGCGTTTTGGCGTTTGGAGGTATTTTTGACAATTCCGGTTTCGTTGTTATTTTGGTATGTTTTTGTCCAGTGATTTTTTTAAAATGGATAGCGACGAAATTATCTTATATGCCGCTGTCTCACTGGTTTGGTTAGTTTATTTGAAAAAACGTCGGCACATAAGGTGGCGGACAAGAAGGTGGTAGTGTCGGCCACTCTTTAGAAATAGACAGACAACTGGAGACTTCAATGGTCTTTTTCAGGAATTGAAAAAAGACACTACCCTTTTCTTTAAATATACTAGAATGGACCTAAAAACATATAAAAAGCAGCTAGACATTTAAAAAATTATGAACTAGACTATACACACCCCCAGACTAACAAAAAATATAAAAAAATTCTTAAAAAAACAGAATAAAAATACTGGGATTTTTTTAGGTTATGTCGTCATTTTCCTGTCATCTTTTTTTTGTTGATTACGTGATTTATTTCGATACATTCTTTTGGCTAACTATAAGAAAACATATGGACTCTCCATAAAAAGTTCAACCTTGTGGAAATTCCTATGCAAAACCAAGATGGCGTCTTCTGGGCGATAGCTGATTGGTTAGAGCTTATGCTAAGCCATGCCATGCGCCATGCATTTTTATGTGTGATGAGCTTTACATTCGATTTATTTCGAACTTCTTAGCTTTTGACGTTTTGAGCTTCTGACACTGATCACCTAAAGGTGATCCGTGTTTCTGACGTTTAATTTTGTGCGGTTCACATTCGATCAGGGCTATCAAAACGGGCGGGCCTGATCTACAACTTTGTTGACGTCACAGCGAAGGCTGAATTTCTTTTTGATGGTCACGTCATGCCACAGCTGATTGTCTTTGACATATTGAAGTTGGAATGATGGTTCATGATTATTTGTTTTTTTCTTAACATAAAGCCGATTTTGAGATTGTTTTTACTATATACAGTCCATATTAGTATTTTTTAGAAAACCTTTGACACCTTTTTTTCGTTGGCCTATGCTATTTGTTATGGTAAACAGCTGATAACTGTCAAAAAGTTATCTCATAAATTATGATATGGAGTTTACTTTTGTATAGTACCTTTTTTAAATTTATTGTAATCCCAAATTTTTCAGAACTGCTCCATTTACTCAAACAAGACCAACAAAAAAATACAGCCCACGACCCTAAAAAAATCAGCTTTTTTCGGGGGGCTGACTTTTACATTGGTTCTTATGGGAGGTCAACCTTTTTTTTATGATATTTTCAAAATGGCACTACTGGATTGCCGCGAAATTACAGTGAATTATTCTCAGACACCATCCCGATATTCAACCAAACTTTTGAACGGGTGCAAGATGATTAAAAGGTTAAAACCTTCAAGATTTAGCATTTCTTATTTTGAATTCAAATTACCCGCCATGTACCGCATGCCAACTGTTTTGAATTTGTCACCTGTGTCTGTCACATTCGCTTCTGCTTTAAATTTAATTTTAGTGTGAGCTAATGAAGCGGCTCTGAAAAATGAAGGATTACTATACATTTGAAAAAAATTGTTATACAATAATAGGGAGCTATTGCAATATTGCCATGCACTAATTGTGCCGGGCACTATATTGACACTTTCGCATTATAAGAACAGCTGTCTTCTTTCAAAATTAGGCCATTGTGTATTATAAGAGCCGGAATTAATACTGACGCCACTATTAATGGAAAATAAACGACTGGATTTCTAAATTCGCCTTTGGTATGTCAAGTTTGAAAGATCAACTGTCAGTTTTTAATGCGAAGCTTTATTGCAATAAGTCCCTAATATAGTACAAACAATCTCAAAACCGGCTTTATTTAACAAAAAAAAATCAAATATTCATGAACCGTCATTCCAACTTTAATATTTGAAAGACAATCAGCTGTGTCGTGATGTGACCATCAAAAAAAAATAAGCCCCCGATGTGACGTCAACAAAGTGGAGGATCGTGACCCGTCCACCATAATTACTTTATAAATTAGAACAGTTTTGAGTTAACTATGTGCTTAAAGATGTTGGGATGCAGTGATAAAATTTTTGCGACGAAAAAAATACCTTCTCTAAGCATTGCTGCGCAAGCTAGAAAGGTAAAAATGTGCATGTCATTATTTAGTTTACTCTAAAAAAATGTTTTTCTTATTTTACAACTCAGAGTTGCAAATAATAATTTTGCGCTCTTTTTTTAAGTGCTTTTATAAATAGTCAAAATGATTTGTTGTATGAGTATTTAAATGGTTTATCCGTAATCATACACTAAACTAGACTAAAGGAAACAATTAAAAGGGATGTCTTATTGTTAAACAGCTAAGATATTAGGATCAAGTAGTCTTACTTCCTTGTGACGCCTTCTCGTAAAAATGCAAAGTACGAATAGGCTGTTTTTAGTATCTAAAATTAAAACAGCATGATAAATATTTTGCCCTGTTAACAATATTCTTTTATAAATAACAGCAACTGGAACTGTTTTCAAATTTTAAAAATTAACTTGTAAAATTTTAAGCTTCGAGGGCGTATCCACCGTAAAACTGAAGGGGGGACAGGTTTCTAAATTCCATACCCTTTTTGAATTTCTTCTTAAATGAGATAAATTCATGTTATTTTCTTTGAGATTTTTGAGTGTTTTTTAATTTTTTATTTCAAACTCAAAAGTGGCAGTGGCGTATCGTATAGGGGCCAGGGGGAGCGAACGCCCCCCCCGCCCCTCTGCGGTTGGCGCCCCTGGCGTCCTTTGAGGAAAAAAATAGAAAAACTAAATTTAACGCAAAAACAAATGGTGCCCCCCCGCCCCTTTATCCACGACACGCTACTGAAAAACGGTACAAGCTAGAAAATTTAACCTTTATTTAGAAAATATTTTGGACTTTTCTTGAAAAAATAGCAGTTCAAGAACCGTCAAAAAAAGATAGGGCAAACAATTTTCTCGATTCTGCAAAAATCTTGCATACTTTTGTAAAATTCTCAAAACTCAAAAATCAAAAACTAATCTTAAAAACTAATAAGAGAATAACTGAATACTTGTTCAAGGCTACAAATGTGTAAAATTTGCTTTAAATTGGTCTATCAATTTTGAAGTAATCGCCGGATTCTTTTTAACAAATAGCAAAAAATAACAAAAGTTAGATATGATTTGAACAACTAATATTTTTTGAATTTTTTGAAAACTAAGGCAATTTTCCTACTGTTTTTTCTTCAAACAAAAATTTAAATTTGGAGAAAATAGTGTGTTCCATTCAGCTTTAAAAGTAATCCGCTAACCTACATCTTTGTTTACTTCCCAAGTCCTCGGTTTACCTTTGATACTTAACGATCACATTCAGTTTGACTTGTATTTTAGGTTTTGTGTAATAAAAAATATAGCGGGCTACGATAATAAGTCTGGAAAATTACATTTTTTAAGGATGTACTAAAAAAACAGTAGTAAAATCGCCTTAGTTTCCAAAAAATTTTAAAAATATTAGTTGTTTATATCATATCTAACTTTTGTTTACAAAAATCAGCTGGACCACCAGTGACGTGAAAAATTCGACATATATATATATATATATATATATATATATATATAAGATCCGAACACCGGTCTATTCTGGACACCGTGTGCTTACCTGGCTTAAAGAATTTAAAGTTAGCGGAATGAATTTTCCAGCTGTTAAATAAATGGGTCTCTTTGTGCGCTCCATAAAAATGATGACGCATTTTCGTAAGTTTATATCAAAATTTCCAGTATACCAAAATTTTGACATATAACAAGCTGTTCCAAGGTTTGCACTCTAGAAAAAGACAATGTATATATGGGGCATTCCATGTCAACCCGGCCACCTTTTGCACTTAAAAATTTTGATTTTAATAAAAATTTATTCTTTGGTTTGGTTTGGATAAAAAATTTGAAAAAATGTGGCGATTCCTTAAATCTACAGGGTGTTTTATCTTCTTAATTGGGCAAAACATATCTATGGTTTATGATTTTTCCTGAAAAAAGACGAACTTTGCAAAAAAAAATTTATTACTGTTTAGAAATAAAAACAAGAGACTTTAAGAAAAAATATTGAAAATGACAAATAATCGCATCAGTCACCTTAGTACAAGAAAATAAATTAAAAAAATCGCCATTTTGAAAATGTGACCCCGATATTTTATATTTTTTTGAAAAAAGATGCTCCAATATTTTGTCTACTGCCTTTAAAAATTGGGTGGGCCGAGAAGTATAAATACCAAAAAGAAAAATTCTTGTGTAAGTGCGCGGAGGCCCTGGCCGTACCTATATGTATATGGGCAACCGAGCAGTCCCATTGACGCGCCCGGGGTGTGAATGAATATATATTTTATTATAAAAAGTACAATTAAGAAGATAAAACACCTTGTAGATTTGAGGAATTGCAACATTTTTTTAAATTTTTTATCTTGGTGTTATCGGTATTTATAGGGAAACCAAAAAATATATTTTAATTAAAATCAAAATTTTTAAGTGCAAAAGGTGGCTGGGTTGACATGGAAAGCCCCATATATCCACGGATTTTCTTCTCATTTATTTTAATGGAAATTGAAATATTTTCTACTAATCAAGAAATCAAAATAAACACAATTAAGTTAGTTATTAAGTTTTTAAACTAAAATCTGCTTTTAAACTTGTACTTATTTAACAAAGAACATTTATTCCAATTTTTTTGGCCCACCCGCTATAGTAAAGAACGGAAAATAGCTTACCAAGTCTGTTATTTCTTGTCCAAAAAAGCAATATACACCCATCTCTATAACTACTATAATAAGATATAGAATAACAAATCCGAGAGAATAAGATGGAAGCTACAAAATAAGAAAATAAAAACAATATAAATAAAAAGGTACGTATGTACGTGTGGCGCGTACAGCCATCTATAAGGCCCAGTATGGCTCTCCCAAGTTAAAACACGGTAATTGACATTAAGAAAAGAACATGGTATTAACTTTTAATTGTCTATTTACTCAGTGTAAAATTTTTTCAAGGCATATACTTTAGTTTAAGTTTACCTATAAATCTCTGTCATTCTTGTTTGAAAATTGCTTGGTCTACGCTTTGATAAAACTTTTGCATTGAGTAAATAGACATTGAGAATCTAATCTTTTCTTTATGTCAATTACTGTGTTTTAACTTGGGACAGCCGAATAGTTCTAAGTAGGTATTCTGGGTCTTGAACGATGTGATAGTTCCCGTCACATGCTTTAGCCAATGGCAAGCTTTAAATTAGCTCCGGGCCGTCACGTGCTATGCGAAAAGACTTCCATTGCGCCAGCTTCTCCTACGATCCGATCGCGGAACGTTCAGTCGATACGGGGCAGGAGAACAGATTTCACTTCAAACGCGTAAAATTCATTAACTCTGAAGAGCGGGCGACTATGCCATTGGTCGAGACAAGTCATTTCGCATAACACGCGAGAGTTTGCTATTGGTCAAAGCGTGTGATGTGGATGGTCACATCGTTCAAGACCCCAGAATAGCTACCCTGGGTGTTGAGTGAAAATGAAATTTCTGATCAATTTGTAAAAAGTGCGTTACTCTAGCTCCTATTGTTTTTGTGATATACTATGTGTGCCAGCTAAAACTAACTACGTGGGGTCTTATGAAAAAAAACTAGCGCTATTCCGAGCCCAGTCAGATGCTGTGTCGAAATTAAAAATTTGTAGAGGATAATCAAAAATATTGGGCAGAAATAAATTGACTATATTATTAACTATTTGTTTATTTCTGGATATTGTCAAGTAGGAAAATTAATTATTTTTAATATTTTATAAAAAGATATACATTTTATTGAACCCTGGGTTGTTACGTATCAAAAGTGGCGATGCAGCAGTTTTACCATGTCAATGACTTACCTACGCCTGCATGCGTAAATGGGTAAAATTGCTGTGTCGGCGGATTTACCCAAATCGATGTCGCGAAGCAACTCAGGGATTCATTCAAGTCCTGTCATTATTTCAGTTAAGTGGATAGAAAACATGTAAGTTTTAACCCACCAAGCATTCCCGAAGGCTGGAGCCAACATAGTTTTAAAGATAATTGTAATTGTATTTTATATTATCCCCTTTTATATTCAAGACAAATAATCTGCAGTTTAAATAATTATAGTCCAGTAGAAACTTTAATGATTTGATTTAATTCTTTTTATTCTTATCTTGAGTTCCTGTCTACCCCTCCACAGCTCAAGTATTTATATATTAGTTCAGAAATTAATAGGTACATCTAACAGTTCGAAATTAGAGATCTATTATTAGAAATATTGCTAAGCATCCCTCTGAAAAACGGGGTGCGACAATATTTTGAAAACGCCTTTAACCCTAGGTAAATTAAAATAGGTAGACGTGTTTTTTAAGTTCGTTACAAATACAAAACCAAAAATTAAAGAAAAACAAAAGCAAAATTCCAATATTTATGGTTGGACATAAACTTATACTTAAGATAAACTTAACAGTAAAAAAATATAGAAATTTATAAACAAATAAATACTGTTAGAAATTTAAGTTATTTAAATTTTATAATTGGAATTTATTTAGGTTTAGTGTAGTATTAGGTTGATTTATCTTAAGGTTGTATTCTTAGTCTAGGTTTTAGTTGCGTTATCTGTGACTTGCGGTCCAAATAATACGAGAACTTTCCGGACGTCGAAGGCTGCCGGAAAGTTCGAGAGAGATGGACGATCCTATATATAGGGCCGGGGTCGTGCACCAGTCAGTCAGTCACAGATAACGTACTGTAGTGGTCGTGAGATATTAACACGAAGTTAATAGACCGATTATAGTAGTGAATTATTAGCAAGTTATTAGTAAGTTTAAGTGCGTGTTTTTGTACATAATTTGTGGAAATAAATTGACGTATCGTTTTCAACAATTGCGAGTTTTAATTTGTAATTGTGAACCCGTAACAATTGGTGTCAGAAGTGGGATTAAAAGAAATAAATAGTGCAAAGACTATCCTTACACAGTACCACCGGCTAGGACAATTAAAAAGAAGAACAGTAAGTGATTTTGCCAGAATATTCGGAACTGAATAGTGCAAAGACTACCCTTACATATTACCACCGGATAGGACAATTGGACAGAAAAACAGTAAGTGATTTTTCCAGAATATTCGAAGAAGTTCGATATTGTTTTATTCAAAAACTAAAAGAGATATTTAAGAACCGACTTCGACATTAACTTTACAGTCCAAAAATTGATAATTAGAGAGATTTTCTAGAATATTCTATAACATTCTACGACGTTCTATTCAAAAACTAGAAGAGATATACAAATACCGACTTCGACATTAGATTAGTAATTTTAAAAGTAAGAATCAGAAAGAATTTCTAGAACATTCCATCACTTTCTACGACGTTCTATTCGAAAACCAGAAGAAATATCCAAAAAGAGACGTCGACATTAGCTTAGTAATTTCAAAAGTAAGAGCTAAAAAAGAATTTCTAGAAGATTCCATAACATTCTACGACGTTCTATTCAAAAACTAGAAGAGATATACAAATACCGACTTCGACAGTAGCTTAGTTATTTTAAAAGTAAGAATTAGAAATCATTTCTAGAATATTCCATAACATTCTACGACGGTCTATTCGAGAACCAAAAGAGATAATCAAAAAGTGACTTCTACATTTGCCTAGTAGCAGAAAGAGTAGCATTTACCAGTATATTCCAGAACATTTCATTAGGTTCTATTTAAGAATTGGAAGAGATATTGAAAAACCGACTTCGACATTCGCTTTATAGCCCTAAAATAGACGTTTTAAGTGATTTATCAGGAAGTTGATGCTTACTAGACAAGGATCGGCAAAGATGGAAGATCTAACTAAAATGATGCAGGCTCTAGCAGCTCAAATGGCTCAAAACCAGAACGATATAAGACAGACCATTGAGCAAAATCAGGACAATATGAGACAGACCATTGAACAAAACCAGGGCGATATGAAACGGACCATGGACGACATGAAGCAGACCATGGAACAAAACCAGAACGACATTAAACAGACATTTCAGCAAAGATTAGATGGCATTCAAGAAAACTTCGATTAAATAAAGAGCAACTCTGAACAGCTGAGAGAGGAGTTCAAGACAGCAACCGAAGACCTTAAGGAAGACATAACTCATAGAATGCAGAATGTAGAAGAAAAAGTGGAGACCAAACTACAGAATGTCAGAGAAGAAGATTTTCAAACCATGGAAGAAAAATTCCAGGACGTGTCAAAACAGCTTATACAGCTCCAAAAAGAACACAACAAAATGAAAGCTCAGGGATATGTTGTGAATTCCAACCAAAACATTAAGCCTCCAAATTTTGATGGTACGTCTTCCTGGTCTACCTACAAACAACAATTTGAAGCTGCCGCCGCTGCAAATAGTTGGAACGATGACGAAAAAGCTAGAGCTTTGTTAGTAGCTCTACGAGAACCTGCTCTTTGACTTTTACGGCCTATTCCAGCGGAACAAAAACAATGCTTTAGCGGCAGCTTTAGAAAGAAGATATGGAGATGAACATTTACGAAATTTGCATTGGTCAGAATTAAATATTCGCCAACAAAGAGCAGGGGAGTCATTACAAGAGTATGAAGCGGATATCAGGAGGCTGATGTACTTGGCTTACCCAGAAATGCCAGAAAATTACAGAGATCCCTTCACGGTAGATCGCTTTATTAACGGCTTGCGAGACACGGACTTAGCAAAATTACTTCGTCGAGAACGCTTCCATAACAGCAGTGAAGTGTTGATTCGAGCCCTTGAAATTGAATCATCAAATAATATGTCCAGGCCAAAAGTAAGAGCTGTTTCAATTCAGGAGGGAGAAGAAATGAGCACTGGAGATGAGGTCAACTTAAAAACGCTAAACCAACTGTTTCAATCACTGATAGAGAAGATTGATTCTTTGAAAGAAAGTAGACGATCCCCTCCAAATGTAAAGTGTTTCAGATGCGGACGTACAGGGCATATTCAACGCGATTGTCGTGTCCAAATGAGGTCTCGCTCACCATCTAGTGGGACAGAATACCGAAGAAGAGATCAGGAAAACTAAAACTAGTCAACGCAGAGGGGCGGGTGTTGGCTAATGGGAATTTAGCCCCCAAAAATTACTCTGTCAAGAGCTTAAAACATACTGCTGACAGTCTTAACATCGACGGACTTATTAATGGAAGAAAAGTTAATATAACAGTAGACACTGGTGCTGCCATATCATTGCTTAAGTTCAAAATTGCAACGAGATATAAAATTCGACCAACAGAAAAGAAAATAACACTTAAGACTGTGACTGGAGAATCCGCCGACGTGTTGGCGCAGACAGACATAGACCTACAGCTGGGGAGGTTGAAGATTCGCCACTCGGTATTAGTTGCAGACATAGAAGACGAATTTATTTTGGGAATGGACCTGATAAGTAAACATGGATTTGCGTTTGATAATAAAATTAATACCCTAAGATTTGGGAACGAAGAGTTCATTTTGTCAAATAGTCACATCAATAAAGAACCAATTAAGGTGGTGGCAGTATGCACAACAAGACTAGTCGGTAACAGTGAGACCATAATTTTTGGGAGGCTGGAAAGTAAAACATCAAGCTGCGTCGGACTCATAAGCCAACAAAACACACCCAACACCTACCTCGTTGCAAAATCACTAGTTAAAACCCATAAAGACATCCCGATTAGAGTCGCCAATATTTTCCCAAATAGTGTCAAAATTAATAAGGGGGAGGTGGTAGCATTATTTGAACCAGTACAGAAAGTAACAAGATGTAAAGAGCCAACTTCCGAGGATACAAGCAAGTTACCAATGGAGGTACTTCAGCAATTTGAGTCAACTTGGCAACATCTCACTCCAGAAGAATTTAGTAAAACGAGAAAGTTTATAGAAGAGCAAAGTAATATCTTCGAAACTAAGAGTAGTTCGGGACGCACAAACCTTATTCAGCATTCCATCAACACTGGTGATGCCCAACCGATAAGACAGCCCCCAAGAAGACTACCAATGGCCAAGCAAGAAGAAGTTCACAATCTCATTAATAAAATGCTCAGTGACGGGGTTATTGAAGAGTCATCAAGTCCTTGGTCATCTCCTGTGGTGTTGGTCACTAAAAAGGATGGAAGTACTAGATTTTGCGTCGACTACAGAAAACTTAACGATGTGACCAAGAAAGATAGTTACCCACTGCCAAGAATAGACGACACATTAACAACGTTGGCAGAATCATATTGGTTTTCTACTCTTGACCTGAAAAGTGGGTATTGGCAAGTAGGAATCTTTGAAAGAGATAAAGAGAAGACTGTATTATCTGCTGGAAGTGGACTTTATTAGTTTAATGTGATGCCATTTGGCCTGTGCAATGCCCCAGCTACATTTGAAAGACTAATGGAAGTCCTTCTACGAGGCCTTACGTGGAAAACCTGCTTAGTCTATTTGGATGATGTCATAGTAATGGGAAAATCATTTGAAGATCATCTAGACAATTTACGAGAAGTATTTTCAAGAATCAGGAACGCAAACCTTAAACTAAACTCAAATAAGTGTTTTCTCTTCCAAGAAAAAGTTGAGTTCTTGGGTCACGTCGTTTCCCGAGAAGGCATCCATACCGACGAAAAAAAGTTACAAGCAATAAAAGAATGGCCTCAACCTCGTGACAAACATGAATTGAGAAGCTTTTTGGGTCTGTGTACATACTACAGACGATTTGTAGAAGGATTCGCCAAAATAGCGTCTCCATTACATAGACTTACAGAAGATAAAGCTTCTTACAAATGGAATACCGAATGTGACCAAGCATTTAGACGACTAAAAGCAGCATTATGTTCTTGTCCGATTCTTGCATATCCCATTCTTAAAGGTAAATTCATATTAGATACTGATGCGAGCAACGATGGCATAGGAGCAGTACTCTCCCAAGTACAAGATGGAGAAGAACGGGTCATCGAATTTTTCAGCAAAAAGTTATCCAAACCAGAGAGAAATTATTGTGTTACCAGAAAAGAGCTCTTAGCCATCATTAAATCCGTAGATCACTTTCACAAATATCTCTATGGACAAGAGTTTCTGATTAGAACGGATCATGCTGCGTTACAGTGGCTCATGAAAATGAAACAACCTGAGGGGCAAGTCGCGAGATGGATAGAAAAGCTACAACAATACCATTATCAAATTAGGCACCGAGCGGGAAGGGTGCATAATAATGCGGATGCATTATCCAGAAGACCTTGCCCTGAGGATTGTAAACATTGCAGGAAAATTGACCAGAAAGAAGGAATTAACTACGTGCGCCAGATAAAGTTAGAACCAGATGAAGAATGGATGTCGGCTTCGATTAGAACTACACAACTTAACGACAAAGATGTAGGACCTATCTTGCGATGGAAAGAAGAGAACAAGCCACGACCATCATGGCAAGATATCGCAAACCAAGGGGTGATATTCAAATCACTGTGGGCACAATGGGATTCACTGATAGTAGAGGAAAACATCCTTAAACGTGCCTGGGAAAGTGCCGATGGCCTTACTGTGGTTAATCAAGTAGTGGTTCCTAGGAGCATGGTAGACAATATAATGGCCGAATGCCATGGTGGAAATTCAGGCGCGCACCTAGGCATAAATAAAACCATGGACAAAATTCGAAACCGATTTTATTGGGTCAATTACTTTCAAGATGTGAAAAACTGGTGCCGCCGATGTTCGACTTGTGCAGCCAGCGAAGGTCCCAAAACAAGGTCCAGAGGTCAAATGAAACAATATAACGTAGGTCTACCATTCGAACGCATTGCTATTGATGTGGCCGGACCATTTCCAGAAACTAAAAAGGGCAACAAATACATCCTTGTTGTCATGGATTACTTTAGCAAATGGCCAGAAGTTTTTGCTTTGCCTAACCAAGAGGCCACTACAGTTGCGGAAGTTCTGGTAAATGATATTTTCAGCCGATTTGGTATTCCTTTGGAACTACATTCAGATCAAGGAAGAAACTTTGAATCGAAGCTCTTCCAGAATCTCTGTGACCTTTAAGGGATACATAAAACACGGACTACTCCTTTACATCCGCAGTCAGATGGCATGGTTGAAAGATTTAATAAAACAATAGAAGAACATCTTTGCAAAGTTGTTGATGAGCACCAAACAGATTGGAACCAATATATTCCATTGTTTTTGATGGCCTATAGAACCGCCATTCACAATACGACAGGAGCTACTCCATCTAGTATCCTGTTTGGTAGAGAACTGCGTTTACCATGTGATATCATGTTTGGTTCACCTGAAGAAGCACACTTAGAGGTTAATGACTATGTCGATCGTTTAAGGCAAAAGCTGCACGATATCCATGAAGTGGTTAGAGAGTGAATAGAAATAGCCAGTGACCGCATGAAAGCGAGATATGACCTGAAAGCAAACTCTTCAGGGTTCAAAGAGAATGATCAAGTCTGGCTATACAATCCTCAACGCAAGAAAGGAAGATCACCTAAGTTGACACCACCATGGGAAGGGCCTTATAAAGTTGTTAAGAGAATTAATGATGTAGTCTACCGAATCCAGAGAAGCCCGAAGTCCAAGATGAAAGTTGTTCATCTAGACAGACTAAAACCTTACCTGGGAAATGTTGATCGAGACGATCAAACCTGAAGAGGAGGATAGTGTTAGAAATTTAAGTTATTTAAATTTTATAATTGGAATTTATTTAGGTTTAGTGTAGTATTAGGTTGATTTATCTTAAGGTTGTATTCTTAGTCTAGGTTTTAGTTGCGTTATCTGTGACTTGCGGTCCAAATAATACGAGAACTTTCCGGACGTCGAAGGCTGCCGGAAAGTTCGAGAGAGATGGACGATCCTATATATAGGGCCGGGGTCGTGCACCAGTCAGTCAGTCACAGATAACGTACTGTAGTGGTCGTGAGATATTAACACGAAGTTAATAGACCGATTATAGTAGTGAATTATTAGCAAGTTATTAGTAAGTTTAAGTGCGTGTTTTTGTACATAATTTGTGGAAATAAATTGACGTATCGTTTTCAACAATTGCGAGTTTTAATTTGTAAATGTGAACCCGTAACAATACAATGTACTACGCAAAAAATGTTCCGTAATTAGGCGCGTGGATGAAACCATTTAGTTACTTTTATCTGGGACACCCTCTATATAAATTACTTTTTCCAAAAATTGTGACTAGCGAACTGACTAGAAAACCGCATTTCGCTAGCTGCTGTGTTCTCAGGAAATAATGTTTTTAACATTTTTAAGCTGAAGAAATTTCCTTTTCAACGATGTATATAACTCCCGCCTCAAGGCAGCGGTAGATCTAGCATAGACGCACCAAAAATGGTCGAATTTGGTATACACTTGAATCTTCATTTAAAACAACCATGTTGAAACAGTACTAATACACACACTGCGTTCAATGAGAGAACCAACACACTTGGTATGAATATACAGTATACTCCTTCGAAAATAGAACCAGGCGGAATCATTCGCCCACTCTTGCTGGGGGGTGGATTCCCCCCTAAATATTTTTTTCGACATTTTTTATTACTGAAAAAGTTAACGGAAGAACACCAAAAGTGGGGACTAACAGTGAACGTGGACAAGACACAGTACTTATGTATTGGAAACGAATCCAGTGAGTTAGAACTAGACAATGGACAAACAATATCTCCATGCAATGAGTATGTATACTTGGGTGTCACATTTGATAAGACAGGAACAGACTGTAAAGAATTGGAAAAAGAATAGTAAAAGCAAAAAAGGTTATTGGATGTCTTAACAGTATTTTATGGAGCAGAGAGATAAGAAAGAATGTAAAATTTAACATATATGAAACAATGGTAAAAAGCACGCTGTTGTATGGACTAGAGGCTTGTCGCGTAACAGAAAAATACAAAACAAAAATGGAAAGTATCGAAATGGATAAAATAAGAAGATCAATGAGAATATCTAGATTAGATCACATAAGAAATGAGATCATAAAAGAAAGAATAGGAATCGAAGGAAGCATAACGGATGACATCACTAAAAGGCAATTGATATGGTACGGCCATGTACAACGGATGAACGACGAAAGATTACCAAAACAGGTCCTAGAGTGGCAACCAGTAGGGCGCAGGAAAAGAGGACGTCCTAAACTAGAATGGCAACAGTCAATCCAAAGATCAATGAGTCAAAAGAGTCTGACAGAAGATGATTGTCAGGATCGAAGGAGGTGGAGAATAGGCGTCGGACAACGTAGAAAAACGTTCTAAACCGACATAGTAGTAGTAGTTTATTACTGGGGCGTCTATGCAAGATCTACTGCTGCGTTGAGGGGGAAGTAATGTACATTGTTAGAAAGGAAATTTATTCTGCTTTAAAAATAAGTTTTAAAACCAGACATGCAGGATAGTAAAATTTAAGAAAATTTAAAAAAATGATTTTTCCACACTTCTTATTTATTTAAATGCCTATAAAAGGTACGCCACTGATGCACGGGGGGCTTGTTAAACATCGTTAGAGAGTACTTTTCATCAGCCTCAATAATTGTTGTTTTTTGCCAAGTTAATTGGAAAAATACAAGAGAGTACTTTTGAGGGGGTGAGAATGTTCAACATTTTTGTTTGATTTAAGGATTTCTACAAAAACATTTATTTTTATTTCAAGGCTGCTATTTAAAAAAATTATGTCTAGCTTAATAAGTATTTAACTGTATGTATGTATTTAACCAAGAAATATTTTTTTGAGAAAAAAGTAGTGTTAAGGATAAAAAATGCCACAAAAAATATTAAAAAAATATTTAAAAAATTTTCTCCTTTCTTCGTACGCTAATGGAACGTGCACCACTGCTTGAAAAATGATCTCTAGAAGATTTTTGGAAAAGTTGACTGTTTTCGAGTTATTAGCAAAAAACTATCAAAAAACACGTTTAAGGGGGGAACCACCCCCCTGTCAGTGTTGAGGGGGTGGTTCCCTTTTGTAAATTGCTCGGGTCAGTCTTATGACTATCTATAACAAGTGTGTTGCTTTTATCATTAAACGCAGTATCGGACCCTGTAGGGCCTGAACATATAGTTAAAAATTATGCATGCAAAAATAATGCATTAAATAACGTAACGCAAAAATTGGGATTTCCCCCCCCCCTCCCCCCTTCGTAATGTATTTTCAAGAAAAAACACATTAAAAAAACATTGAGTGTAACGCAAGGACAAACGCCCCCTCCACCCCTAGAGCGTTACGTAATATAAGGACACGCCCTTATAATACCTACACTATTACTTACGATAAGTATGGCAATTAACAAACAACAAATTATACAGATGCAGCCGATGCTAAAAGTCAAGATAATGTAGCAATAAAGATTTTCCAAGTTGCCGATAAATCTGAAAAAAAACTAAATTTAAAATTACCCCTTTAAAACTAACAGAAAAATGCAAATTAATAAAATTATTATATATTCAAATAAAATCAGCATAAATAATAAAAATTACATGGTAAATGGTACAATTACTTATTTTTACGAATTCTACAACCTGTTAAAATAAATTACTCAAATTTGAGAACAACCTGTATAGCAGGCTGTTAGTAATTGTCTAAGCTACAAAGTTAGTGCGAACTAAATGTGCAGGTGTAATGGTCTAGAAGATATAAGGGATAGTCTAAAAACACATTTTGGTCTCATACGCCCCCTAGGGGCCATAATATATGTAATGTTTTTTAATACCTGAAAATTCAGTGCTTAAAGTCGATTGTGCGTGTTAACTTTCATTGCTCCACCTTAAACCGTTCAGAATTAAAAAAAATATTTTTTAATCTACCTTTTAAGCATTTTTGTGTCTGTTAACAGGTTACGCAATATTCGTTGCCATCAATTAGTAATTGGCTAAGAGAGGTGTTATAAAATCTTTATACAAAAGTACATAGAAAGGCGCTATGTGCTCATACACATTTATTTAGTACAATATTTTTTTTCCCTTCTGGAACATCGATGGTTTATTATTTTTTTAGTTTTTGCACCTAGAGGCTCAATATTAGTTAGTCGTGTTAAAGCCAATAGAATTCTCTATAAATTCCTTTTGTATCACTTTTCTCTAGAACGGTTATTTTAGCCTGTATGAGGCTTGGAAAATGACCCTACCGGTAAAATTTCAGTTTTTGGAAAAACCTGCACATCTTAGACCACACGCATCTCCGCAACCAATTAACCTAGGAAGCTAGAGTTGCGCTGAGATTGTAGAGAATTGGGGGAGGGGGGGGGGGTACAAAAGTAAATAACGTAAATACCAAAAAAAAAATTTCTTAGGTATGATTTTTGAGTACCTCGGGAGTAGCACACGGATTTCAAGGTTGCAAACTTGGGTGTAAACTACCGTCAAGGATACTAGCAACATATTAAAAAATCGTAGATACATGCGCATTTGCAATGTTGAATGCTTTTATTGACTGGCCTAACTTTACCTCTGATTATCCCAGTTTTTCACCCACTTTTTTAATGTGGTTTTTTTTAAACCTGCTAGAATTTCGGGCTTTCCGGAAGGGTTTACGCAATTTAGAACGATATTAGAAAAGTAGGCGAAGGTACGTATTAGTGTTTTTTCCACAAAATAATGGCTACATTATAAGCCATTCTCTAATAGATATTTTCTTATAACTTATTATATTTGCCATCAGGAAAAACTGGAAATCGGCTGAAAAACCGCAGGGTTCTTGAAATTAAAGTTAATTCTTTGATAATGTCTGCCCTTTCTTTATTTTGCTAGTGTTGTCTTGAAGAGAGTTCTTGAAATGGTACTATGTACAGCGATTCCTCTATAATTATCAAATACAACTCTACTTTTCTTGTATCGTTGTTATGTACGGTTTTCATTTTTCTGAAAAACTTTCTCCATTAATGCGTTTCTGGAACAGGGTAGTTAATTGTCTATATAGTTTTTCTGTGCCGTGTTTAAGTAATTCCGGAGGGGTGTTACCGGGTCCTAAAGATTTTCTGTTTTTTAGTGAGTGACACATCAGTTTTACTTCTTTGGGATTGATTCTCACTGGGGATGCTGCTGTTCTTATTTCAATGTCGGATCGTGGCTGTTGTGGTTGTTGATATTCTGTCCGTTGCTCAGTCAGCAGTTTCAAAAAGTATTTATCCCACTCTTTCAAAGCTATTCGTAGAATGATATGCTTTGTCTTTTCTTGACGAACAGATCTTAACATTTTCCAGCTTTCGGTCGGTACTTCTACTACCTCCTATTGTTGATGTTGTATATAAGTGGCGCCGCGTCATAGCTATGGTAAACCAAATTTTGCGGCAAAATCTAAGTAAAGAAGCCTTAAAAAATTAGTGTTTCACATAGGTACTTATCTAATAAATAAAGATCCGAAACATAAAAGAGGATCCAAAATTACACATTTTAAATGTGCGCAAACATTGATTTAGTTGCAAAAACGGTCATTTGTTTTTTAAAAAGCTCCGTCATAATTTGTTTGACATAAACAGTCAAAACAACAACGAATAGAAAACGTCAAAGCCCGGCCAAATCAATAATATATTCGTAACAACCAGATAAGAGTATATATGTTCCTTTCTAATGAAATCGTTTAGAAGAAGACATCAATAAAAAGCAAGTAAAATAGTAAGCTAATGACTAATTAGTGCAGTGCCTCATTTTGGGAATCAATATCAATAAAAAAATTAAAGGAAGTGCGTGCCACTGTATGTACCCCTCTACTCCCTTCCCGCCAATCAAGGTTTTGATGACGCAGTGTCACTTTAATACAACATCAAGATGTATCAAGTCTTATGAAGTTTTTTTCCCAGCTTTCGTTTTTCTTTTTCTATAGCTGTGCGTACCATTTCTCTCTGTTTCTATCTATTTCCTCATCCCTCCAATACAGCATTCTTCGATTGCGCTTTTCGTATTCTCCCAGAACTTCGAAATTCCGCTTGTTCCATTATATTATTATTCTTGCTCTAATAGGTAGCTTTTTAGGATAGCTACAATGTGTAGTTTGGCAAAAATTCGTTTTAAAAAAACATCCTGTAAATTGTAAAAGATACGACAACCGACAATACTTGGAATAACGTTTTTTATAGGGTTGCCATCGATTAATTCATGAACAATATATTGCGCTACCGATACCTGTTGGATGTCATAAATGTTAACCTTGACAGATAATCGGGAATATACTATTAATTCGTGCATATATTAAGCTATTCCATTTCTTAAATAATGGTAAAACTTACCTCAATATTTTATTATGTAGAATAATACAGTCTATAAAACCAGATTTGTCAGTATGGATTATCCGTTCATTTAAAATTTCTAGTAAAGTACAACCGATTGCTAGAAATATGAAAGCTGTCGAAACCACGGTAACGGCATAAAAAGAACACATAAAAATTTGTATTTCAAGGTAAACATTGGTCGCCCAGTAGATAAAGCGGTTTTCCAGACTGTAAGGAATATATGCTGGATAAATCAGTTTTCTTTTCTCGCTAGCTAAAATATCAACAGTTTTGGATTATTTTTTGGTTTAGGATTGCTAAATAGTTTGATAAAATTTGTGCAGAAACGCGCAGATAAACGGATTAGAAGAAGGAAAGAATTTCATTTTAATTTTTCAATTTAAATTTAACCACGAAATCCCTTGGTAATTTATCTTAACTAGAGACCCTATATTTATGATATATTTTAAAGATATAAAGACACGACATACTTTTCAAAGCCAAAGAAACAAATTTATTTATACACCAATCAAATTACATTTTGAGAAAAAAAATTATTAACAGGACTTGAAGCATTGAAAATTGTAGAGCGGGGGAAACGAAGTAAAAAAAATAAATTCGTGAGCAGGGGCGTTGCGTGTTAGGTTTGGAGGGGTAAAAAGGGGCAGGAAATCGTATTATTGTGATTTCTGGCGAAAGCTGACGTCGCAGAAAAAAGTAACATTCAGAAGAGTCATAGGCCATAAAAATGTGTAAAACTCTTGCAAATGTCATTTTTTGCATAACCTCAATATGTTCGAGAAAAATTAAAAGAACCGTAATTTTTTGTATTTTTTGTTTTTATTTTTTATTTTTGCAAAAATAATGTCAGTTTAACAAAACTTGGTAAGAGTAGAGCTCTTTGGATGCTAAAGGTTTACAATATTCTACATACAAAAAAATTAAGAAGTTTCTAAGATATTTGTTTTTCCGCTCAAAAACACTTTATTTTTAAATGAGATTTGTCTTTCAGAAAATCATTTTATCCAGTTCTGCTGGTTCTCATTTATGGCACTGAGATGTACTTTTTGGTGAAATAAAAAAAGATAATATGCCTCATTTAAAAACATGTCCAAAAAAGGAAAAATTAAAAAAAAAATTGTCACAATATGTTATTGTAGTTATTTATTAAGTTTTAAAATATTTCTTAAAACTGATTATATTACTTATTTCTACGAAAAAAAATGGCAATTATTATGAGTAAAAAAACAAATGGATCCATGACGGATCTGATTTCTCCCTAACCCATTAGCATACTTCATGTAAACTCCATGCTATATGAACATTAAAAACAGTGGGGGCCCAAGGCCTCTTGATGGCGTATTTCACGCTATTTTATCTTATCTTTTCATTCATGAAATATGTGGAAAATATCTTAGGCTTGGGGAGGGGATGGCCCCAGGCCCCCCACCCTTGGTGCGCCCATGATGTTAGTAATAATAAAAATTTAAATATTTTGATTATTTTTAAAGTTTTCATGAATTTTAATAATAATAAAAATTTCAAATATTTTTAAAATTTTAATTTAAATAATAAAAAAAATTCAAAATGTTTTAAAACTCGCATACAAAGTTCAAAATTTTATAAAATTTTCAATACTTTTTTCTATGTGGGCAACTTTTAATTTTTTTTCCTCCTGAACATTAGTCCTCCAAGTGCTGTTATTATAAATGTTGCTGCACATATGATGTTTATTGACATTAGAAAATTATGAATACGCTTCGTATTGGGTTTGTCATATGAATTTTGAGTTGATCAAGTAACGTAACCTATTAATTTTTTTTCTGTATAATTTCCCTGTGCGCTGTTTTACTATGTACGCTTTATTCTTTGCGCGCTTTTTTGATCCGCCCTTTTTTCCGCGTACGCTTTTTTTTGTGTGGGCTTTTTCTCCTGAGCGCTTATTTACAGTCACCGTATCACCATTACCCCCTCTCCCCCCAGAATTTTGCTCCAGAACCGCCCATGGACCTACCTGCCAGTGATTCCAAACCTATGGTAAAGACTCCAAAGGTCGAGGTCGAAGTGTACAACCAGAATAAAACTTGTATAAACTTTTTACGTGTTTGGAGGTTTTTAGCATGATATCGTTTAAAAATATACTGCCGGCATATTTCTTCCAGTTCCTTTTCCATTTTGTAAAATGTAGATTTATGAAAATAGAATATGGTTAACTGGATGTAGCATCTCAACAAGTCAATAAAAAAAACTAATGTTCTTAATAATTCCTCAGTGTTTTGAATCCTGAACATTAGTCCTCCAAGTGCTGTTATTATAAATGTTGCTGCACATATGATGTTTATTGACATTAGAAAATTATGAATACGCTTCGTATTGGGTTTGTCATATGAATATCTGCCAAAAATTATAAATGTCTTTATTTGTATCAAAAAAATTTCAAAAAAATCAATTTTCTAAAAAAAAAATAATTAGATTGATTGATTGATATTCTAAAAATATTAATTCTTGCTTTTAAATTTAAATAAAATTTATGTACCACAGCTGTTTTCTTCGTTTAAAGAAAAAAATATATAAATGTTTTTAATTTGTTTTTTATGTAATCTACACAATATCCCTGATTAATAAAACACGATTTTATAACCTTCTATGTGGAAATGATTGTACAGTCAGAGACTTTTTAAATTGCCGCATTCGAAAATAAAAAAATATTCCTATTTGATATTAAGAAAACCGGTTCGATCCAAACCAAAAAAATAGTGAACCTTGTCTCTGTATGTATACATACATATTGAAAAAACTCTTCTTTATGAAGTCTTTAAATGATAAATTTTGCCAGAAAAAATATACAACGGCAATTTAAAAAGTCGCTAAAGTATTTTTTATTAAGAAAAATAAAGACAGTTTTTAAAATTAATAATCTGATTTTTAAAAAAATTCTGGCCTTTTCAGAAAGGCCAGGGGAAGCAGAACCCCTTGGAGACCCAAACTGCCCTCTGGCAACAACACTTAAATTATCATTATCGTAAATATCGGCAAAAGATTGAGGTTTTGAGAAAAAAAATATACACTTTCTTTAGGACATGAGTCTAGTTAAAAATATTATAAATTCATTGTGGAGTTCCGTGTACAGTCCACAAAAAAATAAAATACTTTCTAAAAAACGCATTTATCAACCAGATTTAATAAATGAGTCAGAATTTAGTGCATTGTAGTATCCAATTGTTCGTAATCCACAATTTCGTTTTGACTAAAAATGACGCCCATTTCTGCTAGCAACTGCAACAACCTTCGACGAATTTTATAGTTTTTTTACGGACCTTATAAAATAACAAAAACAAACCGATTGACTGCAGTCTTTATTTTAGTCTTACCATTAAAAAAAAAAACACAAAACTTCTAGACTCAATAATCTATTTACTGAATTTAACTTGACGTTTATCGTAAACTCCGAACAGCTGCTTTTTTACTTGCCAAATCATGCCCAACTCTGTTTACTTCATAAATTTTGTTTACTTAGATATGTTAATAAATATTTAACGAGCAAGAAATCAGTGAATATAATAAAATACAATGCAACTGATAAACGATCCATCGTTATTTGTTTATAAGTATATTAACATTTTATATATTCCAAAAAATTACAAATTTATTTTTAATTTTTTTTTATCCACTTCCGAGGGTGTTGAATATTATATTTTCTTCATTTGCTGAAGATATTCACAATAATGGTGGTTTAAATATTGTTGCAGAGGGCAGCTAGGACCCCTAAGGGGTGTTCTGCCTCCCCCTGGCCTTTTTGCAAAAGCCAAAAATGTTTTTTAAAATTAGATTTTAGATTTAAAAATTTTTTATCAGTCAAACAAGTTTCGTGGCTAATCGGGTAAAAAAGAGTTTTTGTTTCTCTCATATTTTTCCGTGGGTAGCTTGAAAGCTTAACCTCACGGTGGTCCAAGATCTAATGGACACCTAATAAGTGTTGACAGTTAACTGTTTCAACCTTATGGGACTCCTCAGAACACTGCTTGGTCAATATGACACTCTTGCGAAGTTAGTTAAATGGTTTTGTCTCTAATTCTAGGCAAATAGTGAGAAAACTCTCGCAAGAAGCGCTATCTACCGAGATACGAGAGAAACCAGAACAAGAGCAGGCGAAAATAAACTGCTATACATATCGATCAATGGAAAGATCGATTACAAATAAAAAGAAACAAACTAATCCGTGACCTACTACAGCTCTTCTGCTTTTCAGGCCACATCAACGCTGCATTTTTATCCGAATATTTAAGCCAAATAATATGTACTAACAAACGTGAAATTTAGTACCCGTGAATTTAAAAATCAAACAAGTTTTGTGGCTAATCGGGTAAAAAGAGGTTTTTGTTTCTCTCATATTTTTCCGTGGGTAGCCTGAAAGCTTAACCTCACGGGGGTCCAAGAACACCTAATAAGGGTTGACAGTTAACTGTTTCGTCCTTATGGGACTCCTCAGAACACTGCTTGGTCAATGTGACACTCTTGCGAAGTTAATTAGACGATTTTGTCTCTAATCCTATCTACCGAGATACGAGAGAAACCAGAACATGTTTGTTAAATTTTTTTAAATTTTTTAAATAAAAAATATCTTATGAGCATGATGGAAATTTGTTGGGCGACTGTACAATCAATCCCACATAGAAGATTTTGAAATCGTGTTTTATTAATTAGGGAGTAGATCATAAATAAACATATTTAAAAATGTATTTTTTTCTCTTCAAACCTCGAATAAAACAAGGTGTGGTATATGAAACACTAAGAAAAGTCGATCAAATAGATTATCAACCTGAGTTTTAATAATATAAAATTCAAGTGTTTTAAATATTTGCATCATGTTTTTTCATAAAAATTTAAAACTAATTATTTAACCATCTGGTTTAAATAAAAACTTTATTTAATTTTATTTGAAGATATATTTTTTAATTTTTAATAGCAAATCTGTTTGTTTTTAATAGGTTTTGAACAATTTATTGTATGACGTTATAAAACTTCCTGAAACAAATGTTTGCACATCCTAGATTTAATGTTAAACCTACTTCTTTTCAAACGTTAAATGAATTGTAGAAGATGGCGCTGGACCAACAAAAAGTTTCGCAAGGTGCATTATGTTTTAATTAAATCAAAGTGTAGGTCCTATCTGTTCATCAGTTTAATAACTAATATTTCTCAAGCCGGGATCAAACTCGTGTACTTGGCGAAAAATTGTTACTTGCCTATACTTGCCATTACTTGTAAGTGGGTTACTTGTACAAATATTTGTCACTCGTTGGTTTTTCATTTGTGGTCGGTAAAAATGGGCTGAGTCAAAGGGCTCACAATTATTCGTACATTTGCCATGTACATCTCTCTCGTACTTGTAAATTGTCCAAGTCGTGTAAGCGCCCTGCTTGCTATCGCAATTTGCAAAGCTCGTATACTTGCCAAGTACGCAAATAATTGTGTATTTGCCAAGTACACGAGTCGTTTGAGCCCGCCTTCACATGCGGGACCAGAATGTTTAACTGTTTTGGGAAGTATGCTTCCAAAGGCGTGGAGATACTCTTGACAGATACTCTGTCGAGAGCTGCTGCAAATGGACACATTTTGGAGAGAAATTTACAGTTAATCTCTAGAGAAGCTGGGGATAGTATCTCCCTTAAATCGACACTCATCCCAAGGTAATTAGAAGTTCCAATAAATAACTTAAAAAAAAACTTAATTCACTATTTAATAACTATTCTATTTGGGTCTAATATATGACCTACCAAAAACAAATCATTTTTTTTTATATATAAAATATTTCGTTTCGGTTAGTAAGTATCTCCAACCGTTTTCAAGTGTAAGATACATATGTATAGACAAACTTACCACTAGCTCGTCCTGCATTTTTATATTTAGCTCAAAAACCCAAGTCTTACCAGTGAAAAACAGATATGTTTATCCCTTGATATATTTTTTGATTTATTACTGGCGAATAATAAAATAAATAAAATAGGCTAATGTATTCCAATATACTGTTTGTGCAGTCCTCAAATCGACGCTTTTATCTATACTTATAAATAAAAAATTAAAAAAAAAAAACGATTAAGACAAAGAAAACTATTATAGAAAAAGTTATACTTTAGTTTTAGTTTAATTAGGAGCCTGCTAAAACATAAAACAAATTAAAAATTTTTACAGTAATATTGTGGGTGTGGTTTCCATTTTCAATAGAGAAAAGTGGGAAGAATATTTTAAATAAGTTTTAGATAATTATGTATCTAAACTTTTCTTAAGTTATTTTGAGCAACTTTATTTTTTCAATCACTACGCTGCACACAACTTACCTAAATAGAGTCTCTCTGTGTGTATGAAATATTTTAAGACAGACGTAGCAAACCATTCAAGGTCACTGAAACTGACATTTTAGGGTCATGCTAACTATGGTGTTTTGACATAAATAAATTTCACTTTAGTTGATGGGTTTGTGACACGTAGGGGAAGCAGTGGCAGACAGTGGCGGATCCAGGGGGGGGGCACTAGGGGTACTTGCCCCCCCCGAGAATTTTTTGAATATACAAAAAATGAGTAAAAAGTAATGTTTTTGCTAATAAAAATTCAAAATTTTTGCCTGCGGCGCCTGAAAGTGTCTATTGTTATTATCATCGAAATTACAACCACTGACTAATTCAAATAAATGCTACTTAAAAAAATATATACCGTTTTTTACCAACAGAAAATGTCGCGTAAAATGCCCCCCCCTCCCCCCCGAGAAGCACCTCTGGATCCGCCCTTGGTGGCAGATCCAGGATATCCGGGGGAAGGGAGAGGCCACGAAGCGAAAAAAACAAAAAACAATTTGTTTTGTGTGATTTAACAAGAATAAGCTTTAAAGTTTGCCACTACGCGCCAACAAAATGAACCGCAGGCGGATATTGGAGCAAAATCAGTCAAATTTTGCGTCAAAATTAAAAAAAAATTATATTATAGCAAAAATTTTTGAAAATGTTTATTATTGGCAAAAATTTGCGGCCTATGCAGTGTTTTTTTTCCTGGAACTAAAAATTAAAACCTTTATGTCAAGGAGGGGGGGCCGGGCCCCTCTGCCCCCAACTGGATCCGCCACTGAGGGGAAGACGGGGGAATTCTGCCACCTTAAGGAAACTTGCAAAATTAAAGCGCTTAAAATGTATTTTAATTGCAAAATCGTTCTTAATTAGTTAACTTATTAACATAACTACAACCTTCAATTAAAACATTTTTTTGCATAAATATAAAAGAAATATTTATAATAAGTTACAGTGGGCGGAATTCCTCCATGGTACGGGGCAATAGAGCCACATCCTTGGATTAATACCGCCTTATTAGTTTTTTTCATACCTGGTACTTTCTATCGGTTTAGAAAGATTGATAAATAAAAAAAAACATTAATATATTTAGAAAAATGTGTTGGTCAGTACAAAAATCAAATTTTTTTGAACCCTAAAATTTAAAAAACGGTAATCTAATCACTAGGTGACGACAACGTAAAAATTAAAAGCAAAACAGCATAATCTACTTATACTGCAGCCGAAATCAAACTAAAGCGGCGAAACGTTGTGGCTGGAATGCTTAGCATCTGGCATCACTGGTATTTCTGGTTGCCTAGATACCTGGAGTGGCGGTATCATCGCGCATGGCGAAATTCCCCCGTCTTTCTCTAGGTCCTAAATATATCTCTACTGTAAAAGGGCCTTTAAAAATCACTCTAACAAGCGTGCCGGCATGTTTAATTTTAAATGAACCCAAACGTATGGCTTGGATAAATGCAGGCTACTAATAATGGGTGCTGCGCTCTCAGCGCCATCTCTTTTACAAGCTTAAAACACCCATTATCAGCTACCTTACGATAAATACGTTTTTATTTCAAAGCAGTCCCTTTAAAATTTTATTAAAAGCGTCTCCTTCTTTAATGCAAGCCATACGTTTGGCCAAGACCAACACAAAAATAAAGGCCACGACCCTGAAAAAATCAGCTGTTCTCCGGGGGCTGAATTTTACATTGGGACTTATGGGAGGTCAGACGTTTTTGTATGATGTTTTCAAAATGGCACTTCAGATTTCCGCAAAATTTCAGTGAAATATTCTCAGACACCATCCCGATATTCCACCAAAGTTTTGTAAAGAAGGAACATGATTAAAATGTTAAAATCTTTAAGATTTAGCATTCCTTATTTTGAATTCAAATTACCCGCCATGTACCACATGCCAACTTTTATATTTGATATGTATTTGACTTTGACTGCGATTGTCACATTCGCTTCTGCTTTAAACTTAGTTTTTGTGTGAGCTAATGAAGCGGCTCTGAAAAATTAAGGATTACTATAGATTTAAACAAAATTGTTCTGAAAGAATATAGTAAAAACAATCTCAAAACCGGCTTTATTTAAAAAAATATCAAATATTTATGAACCGTCATTCAAACTTCAATATTTTAAAGACAATCAGCTGGGTCGTAACGTGACCATCAAAAAAAAATCAGCCCCCGATGTGACGTCAACAAAGTGGATGATCGGTGCCCGTCTGTTTTGATAGCCCTGGTTTGGGTTCAATAAGGCGCTGACTGTGACGTAGCATGGCACCCCGACAAAAAATAGGATTCTGGAACGTACCACCATCTAATCTAATCGTGTCATTGACTGAACTTACACATTATTACCAGATTATTTACCGTCTCCTTTTTAAGTTAATGTATTAGTAAGGGCGCCTAATATTCTTAAACAATCATGATATCAATAAACAAAACAGTGGTCTACTCGTTTTATTTACTAAACTCACACATTGTCATCCAGCTACTTACTCATTCTTTTTAACTCAAATTAGTGGGATGGGCGTCCCCAATCTAAAACAGTCTTGGGATTAGTTTGCAAATAGAAGTATTTATAAGATGTCATTTTGACAATCAATGTCAATCGACGTTCTTCCATCAGCACAGTGGGCTCGCGGACCCCATTTTTCGTCAAAAAGGGTTAAATTAAATACATACTGAAACATCTTTACTAAAAAAGAGTAGATAGACTAGTAGGACTTGAAAAAACAATTACAAAAATTAAACAAAAATTATTTGATTGACGCAGCTATCAGAAGTGTCATGTTTCCTTTCAACGCAACGCGTTTAAGTTGGTTTAAGTACCATATTTGCATGGCGATTTGATCCAGATTTAAAGCCATTTTGCGACAATATTTGATGTTGTATAAAATTCTCATAAAATAAATCTTGTAGAGGAAGGTAAGTAGATTTTATCCCTGTATATTTTGATTTCAATTTTGATGTATAGACAGGTAATGGTTTCTGCTTGGGATTTCTGAAATTCTATAAAAATATAGATTTCTTATAAATAATGGACAAATATTTTGCTTCAGTCATCAACCGTTTTCTTGAAATTTTTATTTTCTTAAAGAGTACATATATTTCAAAAATTATATTTTAAAATCTGCTCACAAGTTGCCCATATGAAAGATATAGCCAGTCTTAACAAAAGTGCTTGTTTATTATTTTTAAAACACTTTAGGCTAACTTAAACAAATAAAAAAAATGTATATATATATTAATAAAAAATACATATAATATAAAGAATATTCAAAAAGTTAAAAATAAAAAAATTAAAATGTTCAAAAATCAAATAAAAAGAAGGTCACTCCATAAAAAACACAAACTAAAAAATCTCAAAAACCAAAAATTATAGATGAAGCTAACTTTAACAGGTGGGTTGTTTATGAAAAAAAAAGGTAAAAAAACTTTTAAGCTGAACGGTTCTATTTTGAATCATCAGCAGTTTACCAAACCTGACTTTTAATAAACTAATATAAAAACGTTGACGCTTTAAAAATATTTATTTTGTTGGACTTAAAAACAAATTTTTCTACCAAAAATCTTTCTTAATTAATTGCAGGTTCTCATCCGCTACAACGTCAGGGTTACGTTCTTATTATTTTCTAGTTTTTGGTACAGCCAAAGAATAATATTGTTTAACTCTTTTTAATATTTTAAATTTTTAGTTTGGTTTCATCCTTTCCAATGCAGCTTTGTTACGCATTACACGATGAGCTCAATTTAACTTTAAACAACCCCAAGTACCAAGTTTGACACAAAGCGGTTTATAAATAGGATAGTCTATTGGATAAATAAGGATTTTGGGTCCGCCGTGCTAGTTTTGTTTGTTTGAGTATATAATTATAATGAGCGACGTTAAATACCGTAGAGTTCCAAATTTAATACATATCGGTTCATAAATGTAAACGTGCTCCATTTCGGATCCGCCATGATATTTTTTTTAGGTTTTAGTCAGAAATCTTAATTATCAGCTTTATACACTCCAAAATTCCAATTTTGATACATATCGGTTCATAAATAGAAAACTCTGCCCTTTTGGATCTGCCACGTAATTTTTTTTAAATTTGAGTTGGTAATTATAATCAGCTACTTTAGACACGCCAAAGTTCTAAATTTGATACCTCTTGCTAAATGAGTTTTTTTTTTAAATTTAAGTCAAAAATCATATTTAGCGACTATTAACACTCCAAAGTTCTAAATTTCATACTTATTGGTTCATAAATAGGAAACTTCGCCATTTTGGATCCACATTTTGATTGACAATTACTTTTTTCTCATTTAAAACAAAATATTGTTACAAAACCTATTTTTCTAATGTTGGTCAAAAATTAGGTCCGGGGGCCCATTGTGCAGCTCTACGAGTTGGACAGTAATAAAAAAATTAGCTGTGCTTTAAAAAGAGATGCACATGAGTATGTTCCAAAATTACAATTTATGTCGGGGCGCAGTTTTTTAGTGACGTCACGAGGCAGCGCCTAATTGAATCCAATATGGAGGAACGCTTGTAGCAAAAAGAAAAGTATTATGGTCGGACCAATGAAATATGTACGTAATAACCGAAAGTACGTTATAATCCAGGTACGCTGGTACGTTATAACCGGAGTACACTGTATTATATAAATTTTTAATGAAAAATGATAATTTACAAGAAAATTGCTTTTTTCCAAATCCAGTTGTGTAAAAACCTCTGTAAAAATTGAAAAATACATCTATAGTACTGAAAAAACATTTACAGTATGTTATGTAAAAAATTACATGATATAAATAAAATCTTCAAGATTTATCATTTCTTATTTAAAGTTCAAATTTCATTTCATGCACCGCACGCCAACTATATTTAAGATGGATTTGACTTTGTCATCTGTGTTTGTCATCCGTCAGCATAGCATTTTTTCATTTGTTTGTATTGTAAAACATTTTCGATATTTTAATAAAAATAAAATTGAAAATTATATTTTTTAAAAAAGTACCACTAGTTAAAAAAATATATATTTCACAAAAAATTATTTTTTAAAATAACACTTTTTAAAAAGTAGTTTTGGCAAAAATTAAAAAACACAAAAAAAATGTTTAGAAAATAATATTATTTGTTTTGTATTTTTTGAAAATTATGTTACTACCCCTTGATTATAAAATCGGCGTGTAATAGGCTTTTCCCAAAATTGTACTTCTACAATACATTTTTGCCGCCTTTTAACTAACGGTGGCAGTACAGAAATAAATAATTTTAGGCGTTATTTTAGCAAGATGGCAGCGAGAGACTAATTGGAATAAAACCTGACCGTATTTTAAAATTGGTCGCATTGTGACAGATTTACAAATAAAAAGCAGCTGCTTTCTTTCAAAATTCGGCCTTTGTGTATTAAAGACCCGGATTTATTAGTGTCTGTTTTTATTAAATGAAAGTTAGCGACTTTATTTTCAAACTTGACTTTGGTGTGTCAATTTTGAGAGATCAGCTCTCAGTTTTCTTTGTAAATCTGTCAGAATAAAGCAGACTCAGGTTTTATTCCAATAAGTCTCTAATAAAGACCCTAACTCTATAGTGTCAAGTTTCAGTTGTTTACGCCAAGGCATTTTTTTTAAATTCCCCATTACTAACCTTTTAAATATTATTTTAGCCAAACTAGTAAATATTACACACTTTAAATGATTCCCCGTGATTCCCAGACGATTCTCAGCAATTACCAGGTGCAAAATATATCAGATCTTACCACATCGCCGCACCCAGGAAAGGCTTCGGAGCCCGGGATCCCCAAATCTAAGATTATTTTAGATTATTCATAAATAAAAAGATGAAATAGCATAAAAGATGGTATTTAAGGCGTCGCCCTCACTTCCCCCAAGACTGCTTCTCCCGCTTAAGGCCACCTCCCTCAAATTACAAATATATTTTACGCAACTGAGGGTTATAAATAACTAAAACGTAACTCTAGAAGTTTTTTTATTAATTATATTATCATAAAGTACGTGGGGTTCTTTAATAACAACTAAGATACTTTATGGACTATGTAGTATATATATATGCTTTTATCGTACATTAATTGACAAAAACTGTTTTTAGAATCCTGTGTTCCTCAATCTTAGTCTCACTTCCTTGTGACAGCTTCTCTTAGAAATGCAAAATACGAATAGGATGTTTTTAACACCTAAAAAAAATATAAGATAACATTATTTTGTCAGGCTATTAACTAAATTGCAAAATTTATGCATATCTTTATTATATCATGTAACATTAAATTTTTATAAAAATATGAGAAAATATTGTTCAATTTTTTATTATAGATTATTATAAAATATGTCCCCTTAAGTTGGAATCATATGGAAAACTTTTTTATTATTAATTTTAGGAAAAAAAGTTATTCTTCATAAAAAGTTCTGCATTATCTAAAACCTAGAATACAGTCAAATAATATCAAATTTTTTTAGTGGTATACGAGGCTTGTCAAAAAATCTGAGTTTTACTCAAGAGTAGTATGTACCTTTAAATTTGACAATATCAAAATATGTTACAAAAAAAAATTGATCAGAATTAAAAATTACGTTTAAATATGCAGGTACGTCAATTTAAATTAAAACTTCAGATTATTTTATTTTTTACTAATATTTCTATTTTGAATGAACATGTATCTCTTGTGATTACGAAACACATGATAACCTTTTAGTTTTTCGATGTTTTAATTTAAATGGATGTACTTGCATATTTGAACGTAATTTTTAATTCTGACCAACTATTTTTAGTAACATTTTTCGATAGTGTCAAATTTAAAGGTACTTTACTCTTGAGCAAAACTCATATTTTTTGACAAACCTCGTATACCACTGAAAAAATTTGATATTTGATGACTGTATTCTAGGTTTTAGATAATGCAGAACTTTTTATGCTGAATAACTTTTTTTCCTAAACTTAATAATAAAAAAGTTTTCCATATGATTCCAACTTAGGGGGACATACTGTATATTCTTAAATAAGTTAAAATACTACGCCTCTAGTTTTTACTAAAAACCTAATTAGAATTCACAATTAAAACTTTTAATAAATCATACATAAGTAAATACAATTTTTTATATACCTATAAATTTTCATCGGCTTTAGATTGGCATTAGTCAAAATGTATTTATTGGTATAGAGGTATTTATTATTATACTGCCGTCCTTAGTAAAACCCACCTATCTGCAAAAAAATCAAAAATGAGTTAGGACCGAAAATGGCTTTAAATAGGTTACTTTTATCTGTTTTTTAAGAGAAATTCCCAAATTTTTGTTCGGAAGTATTTTATTTTGAAAAACAAAAAAAAAATTACTATGTACCCTTAGCAAGCATTTAAACTTTAAACTCGCTTTTCTCGAAATAAGTGAAAACGTAGATAGGTGGGTCTTACTAAGGACGGCAGTATAGAGGTACTGTCACATTTTTACAGTACATTTATATAGTACCAGTGGCGTAGCTAACGTTGGGCAAACCGGGGCAGTGCCCGGGATCCGGTGTAAAAAGGGCACCAGTTGCCCTAGTAAAATCATCGATTTTAAGCGGCAATAATTTCGTAATTTAAATGTTACAAAAAACTTGTTGTTAAACTAAATTTTATTATAAACTGAAAATCTTTTTTTTTTCACAAAAATTACTCAATTTTTATTAAAAATTTTGCCTGCGGCGCATTCTTTTTATCTGGTTCTTACGTTGGGAGTCCAGACTTAAAATCCCATCCATTAAACATATTTTAAATAGTTTGCCGCCAATTGTTTCATTGGGTATTACAAGTAAGTACGCCTACCTTGCTTAAAGAATTCAGAGTTAATGGAAAGAATTTTCCAGCAGTCAAATAAATCGGTTTTTTCGTGCGCTCCATAAAAATGATGACGCATTTCCGCAGCTCTTTATCAAAATTTCCAGTATACCAAAAATTTGACATATAGCAAGCTGTTCCAAGATTTTCACTCTAAAAAAAGGCCATGTACGTCAACAAGTTTTGGGATCCACCAAAAACTGATGAATCTGGATCCACCAAGGTCTTTTACGTTTACACCGAATTTCACCAGTCATGTGTTATCGGGTTTCCAACCCTCTCATATCTCTGGTATCCATAAGACAAATGGTTTAAGGCAACCTGTGTAAAAATATTAGGGGCGTATGCAAAGAGGGGAGGGTCCTTTGCCCACCCCTAAATGTTGAATATTGTTTATTAATTTTCTAATTTGTCAATAAAAAAATCATTCAATGAAGTTGAACTTAACTTATTTTTACCTAGATAATATAATACAATAGATAAACTTATTTCCTACTATATTTTAATTTTTATGATTTAGTTATTCAGTGAGAAGTGCAGTACCCCCAAACTCAGAATTAGCTTTTTTAAACGAAATAAGCACAAGTCCGTGAAATTTTGCAACTGGCGCTTATATACTTAAAAACTAATAAAACTTTTGCATTTTGTGGCAATTTTTGAATTACATAATTTTTCTTTTTTATTACTATATTTCCCGAAAACTTTTGACCATTCAATCCTTAAATAATAATTTTTTTTTTGCGTCGCCATTTTTTATCTACAATTTATGTTTTGCAGCGCAATTTTTTCCGTAAAGGACCTACTTTTTCTAAAATTTTTTGGGTACCTACTAAAATTTTACATTAGCTAGCAAAACAACGAAAAAATACAATTAACAACATGTCAAGACTATTTGTTTACAACAAATTAAAAATTATTAGAGGAAGAAAATAACTTGTTTGATTCCTGTTAATATTCTCTTTATTTATCTTTAATATTGGCGGTACTAATTTTTGTGGTTGGCTTCCACAGCAGAACATATTCTAGTGGAATCAACCCCAATTCCTTTTTAGCGAGGGTGCAGGTTTTATTGCAGGATGGAAAAGAAGGGAAAATTATCTTAGGAAAAAAACTTACCAAGTCCGTCAGTTCTTGTCCAAAAACGCTATACAAACTAACCTCTATTACTATTAAAACAAGGTATAATACCATATGTCCAAGAGAGTGAGATGAAACCTACAAAATAGGAAATTAAGTCAAAAGGAAAAACACCAGTGGCGGCTTCTCCAGTAGCGTGTCGTGGATAAGGGCAGGGGGGGGGGGGGCGAAGACCACAAGGGTCGCAAATATAGGTATGGTAGTCAAATAAATTACAAACCTTTTTTTAAAATAATAACACTATTAATTCTATTTTTTTCTCAAAGGACGCCAGAGGCGCCAAGCGCAGAGGGGCTGGGGGGCGTTCGCCCCCCCTGGCCCCCTATACGACACGCCACAGGGCTTCTCTATAAGGTTAATATGTTCTATTATTCTCCAAGTGCAGCATATTTTAGTACGTCCTTCGTATTGCACACTCAAGCTTAAATCTTGTTGAATAGGTCGCCTGTAGCTTCGCAATAATGGCCCAGATTCTGTGTACTCTCGAATTCGATAGACATGTCGTCTTTTCTTTCTATTTTTCGCAATTAGTAGGCGACATATCATATTGCTATTAAATTATACAATGCACAGATCGTTGACCGAGACGCGCGTTTCATATGCCGTCTTGCCGGTCAGAGACGACCGACGCCCATTGCGGTTTCCGATTATCCCTCTCTGTCTATAAAACATACGGAAATCAAGCACGTAAGAAACAGCAACGTTTTCGATTTATTTGGGCTATAAGCCTGGAATTTAACATTATCACCGATTAATCGAGGGCCGCCATAATTACGTTATGGCCTGTGGCACCATCAACGTATAGATGTTTTCTTTGTACGCTGTTAGGATATCTGAACTTAAGGCCCCTTAAATCAACTTTTTAAACTATAAAAATAGATAAATATTTATTATACAAGACAAAAATTGCAGATCTAGACAATAAAATATAACCATACAGAGTTTTTGTGCATATTTCTAATTTATCAAAAAAAATATATAAAAACCTTATACATAGTAAGAAAATTCTTACTGTAAGGTAAAAACTGTGGTTTACAAAAAGGTGAAGTTTCCTTTTTATAAATGGATGATATATCTTCCCTACCACTGCAATAGCACAACCTACCTAACAACAGGTAGGCTGTGGCAATAGTATATTACATAACAAGAGAAGAAAGTGACATATTTTATTCGAGCGTGAATGTTGTAAAAGAGGCGCTAGCCGAAAAAAGTTACTTTTCCGTACATTTTTTTTACTTTTCCACACGATTGTTAATGCACGGAAAAATAATGGAACAGGATTTTTTTTATCATGATATCTTAATAAGAAACTTTATGCAAAGAACATTTAATTAACAATAACGAAAAAGTTAACGATGGTAAATATTGAAAATGAAAGTGCACTTTGTGTTTGTTGCATGCTGCAATATAGCAGATGCCGCAACATATTGAAGAACGTCGTTTGTTATTTGAACTTGATTGGTTGGTGTTTGGCCCCTACAGAAATGCCTTGATCAGTTTGCTGCTGATAATTACTAGTGTAGTAAATGGAGGAAGGTATATTGGTCTGTACAGGCTGTAACACATTACAGGATTATTCCTTCGGTCTTCTGGTGGCATCGGTAAAGCAGCACTTCTTAAAAATGAAACTTGTGTGTAGGAGGACGGGTTTTCATTTGGAAACGATTGTGAAAGGAGGATTCTTGCATTTTGGATGTGCGGAAAAAAATCGTGCGGAAAAGTAAAATCGCGTGAAAAAGTACATTTTTCCAAACGAAAAATCCTGCGGAAAAGATTTTTTCCGCACGCTCATAGGAGAAAGTACTTTTTTACACATGTGCGGAAAAATTTCTGCACACGGGTGAAATTTAACGTTTTCCGAGGATGTAAATCGTGTGAAATCCATTATTTTCATATGTAGTCGTAGGAAAAAAAATGTGTAGGCGATAATACTTACAATCATTATTTCTATTAATAAACAACAAATAATGCTGACGCATCCGATGCTGTACGTTAAGGTAATGTAGCAAAAAAGTTTTTCCAAATTGGCGACAAAGCTAAAAAGTAAACTAATATTAAAAAGTACTTTCTCAAAACTTTAAATTAAAATAAATGAATTCATGACGGATCTGACACCTTCCTAGCTAGGTTATTACACTTCAAGTAAAGCCATGATAATATATTAGCCTTGACAACAGTTTTTTGTAAATATCTCAGAAACTAAAGCTCCTACAAAGTTTTTGGTTATAATACGAATTATTAAGCAAAATATAGTCTACTATATTCCGGAACCAGCTTATTGATACGATCTTCCATTAAAAAATTAGCATTTTTTAAAATTTTTAATTCTCAACAAACTGTCATTAGCATTAATGGATTTTGACCAAAATCTAACCAGCTCGTAAGAGCGCCGAACACTATTTTACCTGAAAGTTTTATGCAAATCGGTGCAGCGGTTTAGGAGCTATCGTGTATGGACAGAAATAATATGCACACACACAGACATCACGACGACATTGCTAAGATAGGTCAAAATACATCCAAATAACATATTTTTGGCGTTATCTTAAAAAAAATTTTTTTCGTCGATCAATCTATTTTTTCTCAAAATTCATTTTAATGCAAGATCCTTAGTCACAATAAAAATTTTTAAATAAAATAAACAATATTTTCTAGGCAATAAGCAAACCAAATATTATTTTGCTTTATGAATTAGTTAACATGGGTTAGGAGTAATTTCGAGAAATAATTTAGTATTAATGAATATTGACAGAGTTCTCGTTTTAAATCATATAAGTAAGGGGCATACTAACGTAATTTACGTATAAAAAGGGTTATTTATAGCAGTGGCGCACCCAGTAATATGTCTTGGGGGGGCGACGTCTCTTGGGGGAGGGGCCAAAGCGTCATTTGTTGTGTTTTTTCATGAAATATAAGAAAAAAATTTAAAAAAATCTTAGGCTTGGGGGGGGGGCGGGCCCCGAGGCCCCCCCTGGGTGCGCCCATGCTTATAGTTTGTAAATTCATCGAAGGGCTCATCAACGGAACTCGAGTTCTTAAATTTCGATATTCTTGAGATTAAATGCGTTTAAATTGTTTGCGTAGAATAAAAATTTCCGACATTCATTGTCTTTATTTAATTTAAACATGACGTTTCGGTTAGTAAGTATCTCTAAACGTGGTGTGCAGTCGGGTTTGACGACAGGGCCCCTTTTTTTAATACTTTCTTGCTGTTCGTAAGGAATGTTTTCCATATGTTTGGTATGTCCGTGCTTGGTTGACTAAAAACTTCTTTGTTCTGCATTATAAATGCAGCTCCAAGAAACTTTTGTTTTCGGGAATGCGACTCTTTATGCAAAACTTTAGGTTCAGATCATTGAATCCTCTGGTCATTTAACAACGCATGATCCTCTAAACCTGATTTTTAATATTTCCTAATTAGGTACGTTATGAACCGAACCGAACATTTTACCTACAATGATTTACCACACTTACACGGGAATTGGTAAATGCATTCCTTATATTTAAGAGATTTTCTGGTATTGTTTTAGTTACAAATCTCAATTAATATTTCCCGATGATAATAACATTTTAATGTTATAGTGCTTGGCTATGTTTTGTAAGAACCCTTGAACATATGACATGTTAATAACTTCCAAGGGATTATTATTTTGAGAATTTGCTACAATTGGATTGTTTTTTATTTTAGAGACTGTTGAGTTTATTAATTTTTCGAAATAACCATTCTGTTTTAAGTTATTTTTAATGTTGTCGATTTCTGTGGGTAATTCTTCATTATTGCTACAAATATTTACGGCTCTTAGATGCAAAACTCTTATAACTCCTTGTTTTGGAGCAACAGAATGATTAGACTTAAAATTTAGGTACTGTTCCATTTGTGAAGGTCTCCTATATACAGTTGAATGTTTTTCTCTATTCGTTTGACATGAGCATCCAAAAAAGATAAGTCTGAATCTTTTTCAATTTACATTGTTCGTTTGATTGTTGGTTGCATACCGTTAAAATGGTATGTAAAATTCTGCATTTCGTCATCATTTTCCGGCTTATAGTAAATGTGTCATCCATGTCTTGTAGCCATGGTTTTGGCTT
The DNA here is from genome assembly GCA_963576565.1 of Aspidapion aeneum. Classification (NCBI taxonomy): domain Eukaryota; kingdom Metazoa; phylum Arthropoda; class Insecta; order Coleoptera; family Brentidae; genus Aspidapion; species Aspidapion aeneum. The sequence continues at coordinate 114,675,205 of OY755040.1, forward strand.
GAGTCTTGCTGTGTTGATCGCACGGTTCACCAACTACTTCATGTAGATTTTTGCTACCACTGGCGAAAAAGGCGAACCCATCTTTACTTGAAAGTAAGAGTTATGGAGACAGAGCTCCAACAGGTCCATCACCCCCTCACCGATAGCGTTGTTCTCTCGTGAAGTGTATATATATATATATATATATATATATATATATATATATACTTTGATTTCGATAATACTGAGTGATTCATTTATTTGCACGTTGGTGTAAAGCATTGACTTCTATACCCAACTGGTAGACCCGGCATGGGCCTCAATTGCCATTATATCAAGCTTTTATCGCAATTTACCAAATACAAGTAAGAATTTAATAAGCAAGACAGGGATGAAAATAGAATTTCGGTTTGATAAGTCCGGACACATGCAACATCGCAAAAATATTCTATTGGCTTGTCTTGGATAAAAAAGGGCAATGGCGGCGCAAAATAAAATTTTTTAATTCCACTAGCATTTTTTTATCAACAATTTTCTGTTTGAATAATAAATAATTCATGCATAGTTACTTGTGTATACTGTTTTTACAAAATTCTCTTCAGTAAAAAAAAGAATTTGTTAGCATGCTAAGTGCAGTGGATGTATTAAAATTATTGTTTTCATTTTAGAAACAAATGTTGTACCTTCCAGGTAAAATATTTTCTTTCTTTGAATAAGAGTCTTCTTCTACTTTTCTCTTCTTGGGTGGACTACAAGTTATGCTCGAGTCAGATAAAATTTCGGAACTAAAAATTTCAATTCGGAATGGGACAACTGGGCGCCGGGTCAACTCGGCGCCGCCCTAAAGGGCGCCACGCCGGGCCTAATGGGCGCCGGGCCAACGCAGCGCCGGACTATTTTTTTTTCGATAAAATGTGCAGATAAAAAACAAAATAAATATGTTATTTATACAAAAATTTCAATTTTAATTGGGTAGGTGTAGTATTCTGGTAACCTGGTAAAAATACCATTACGTTTTTTATTTCAAGAATGGCGGATCCAAAGTGGTGGATTTCTTTGTTTTTAAACCGATTTGTCTCAAACTTGAAAGTTTGCAGTGCTTGAGATCACCTAATACAGTTTTATACTCAAACTTAAAAAAATTAAAATGGCGGATCCAAAATGGCGGATTTTCTTATTTATGCACCAATATTTATTAAATATAGAACTTGGCAGTGTTTCAAGTCGCTGGATATGATTTTTGACTCAAACTTATGAAAAACTTAAAATAGCGGATCCAAAATGGCGGATTTCTTTATTTTTAAACAGATTTGTCTCAAACTTAAAGTTTTGCAGTGCTTAATTTTATGTTATCAGGTTACCAGAACTCTAGACCTACCAAATTTCAACACTCGACTTAATGGATTTAACTCTAACAAAACCAAATTTCAAGAATATTACGTAAAGGATTTTTTAAAGATGTTTTTGCATAAATAATAATATATCTATTTTGTTTTTCATCTGCACATTTTATCAAGAAAAAATATTTTAGTCCGGCGCCCAGTTGGTGGCCCGAGTTGGTGGCGCCCAGTTGTCATAGACTGCAACACATTTCAGGACAAATTATTATTAAAAAATAATCTTATAAGTGCAGGGAAGTGACACTTTCTGAATCAAAATGCGTGAGGGTAAAATCGCACGGTCGCAGAAAAAACTATCTATCGTGACGCTACTGAACTTTCTCGTGTTTTAGCAAAAACTATCTGTTAAGACGACTTACCCATAAATGTTGTTTTTTCATCGATTTTTTTTCTTCTTTTGCACAAAAATCAATTTCGCACCATGTTTGAACTCAAATAGTTACTTCTAAACTTGTTTTTAAACGTTTTTAAGATTTCTTTTTGTAATATTCCCGCACGAAATTCAAAAAAAATAATTTCCGTACTTAGACAACATTGTCTATCAGTTTTTCCTGTATAATACGACAAACAGGTTGAATCACTCAAAATACGGCAGGTGGATTAAAAGTAGCCAGCTGCATTTCTGTCGCACTTAACCGTCAGTGTGAAAGAGATAAAAGTACCCATATATTATCTAGGGTATTATTAGCATGCAAAATCAGCCTATCTTTGTACGTTTCACATGTTCAATAAGTCTATCTCTGTTTTTATTGTAAAAGAAATACCCACCCCTAGAAACCAAATTGGATAGGGTCACTAAAAAAGGCCTTGTCTTTCCGTCTCTAAGGCCCTTTCAGGGCCTTATACAACTCAATGGTGTAAAGCCTTTCTACTTACGAATTTGTCGCCGGAATCTAATTCGATGCTTTTTAGAATATCGACAAAATGTTCCGAGTTTTTAACAAAAGATTTAATAAAACGTCATGTTAGTCAGCTTAAGGTTTGACACAATGGCAAAAACATAAAGCCAAATGACATCAGGGTCGCGGCCTACTATGTTTAGCAAAAAAAAAATCCAGATTCACAAGTATCCTGTTACATAGTGTTATGTACGTTTTAATTCTAAAAACTACATTTTCATTAATTGTCTACAACATAAAATGTTTTGTTTTACTTTTTTAAACAGTTTTTATAGACTACGTATTCTAGAGTTCGGAAACTCTAGGGCTTTCTTTAAAAGTACATTTTAACAGGCATTGGTTAACACACTCTTAACTCTTTTACTTTTTAGACTGACTATTCACTTTTGGCTCTAACTGCGATTTGAAACCAACCCCAGATAAAGGTTATACTAACTGATCTCTGTTACCCAATGTCGCCTTTTTATATTCAAAATTTAACGTGACGATATAGCACCTGGCTTGGCCAAACCATATTTATTATTTATATTTTCCTAGAAAAATTCCTTATTTTGTTTGTCAGTTTGGTGTAATATTATGTGTGAAAAATGTACATTTATAGTGGTTTATCAAAGAAAACCCGAAGAAAACCGACAAATAAATTAGTATTGTTCATATTTTGAAAGAAGTTTCTTATTAAAATTTAAACCATCTTTTGTTCTGTAAATGTATATTGGCTAACAATATTATTTATATTTTAGTTTTTAAATCATAGAGATGCCTAGCAACATTTAGTAGGCATGTGGTTACAAACGTATTTGCAAAATAAATTCAACTTTGGGAATTTATTTGTCATATATTAACCTAAGTAACATTTTTGGTGAAAATTTAGTAAACTTAACTTAAAATAAGAAACTACTTTTTTTTTCCTAATAGAAAATTAAAAGGTAAAAAAGGAGAGAGCACAGTTTTTCAACTTCATTTTAGACCATACGGTTCAAATTAACTCAAAATGCCTTTTGAGGTCCCTGTTGAGATATGTATTTGCACCTGTTTTAAATGCAGCGTCACCTGATGCATTTTTTGTATCAGGGTGGACACGCATAGGTGGAAACTAGGTATAATACAAATTTCAAAATGAAAGGTTCTTACTAGTTTGGAAATGTTTGTTTAAACTTTGCTAAATCTTAAATTAACTCATAAAAAAATCAAAATAGCGGATCCAAATGGCGGATTTGTTTATATTTAAACCGATTTGCTTCAAACTTCAAAGTGTGCAGTGCTTGAGATCACTTAATACAGTTTGATCCTCAAACTTAAAAAATTCAAAATGGTAGATCCAAAATGGTGGACTTTCTTAATTATGAACCGTATTCCATTTTGTTTAACGCTTGAGTTACCTCAATATTTTATTATGCAGAATAAGGCAGTCCCTAAAGCCACATTTTTTAGTTTCCATTATCCGGTCATTTATTATTTCTAGTAAAGTACAGCCAATTGCAATAAAGAGGAACGCTATCGAATCAACGGTAACGGCGTAAATGGAACATGGAACTAATTGGATTTCTAGATAAATAATGGTCGCCCAATAAACGAAGATATTATCCAGACTGTAGGGTATATAAGCTGGATAAGGAAGGGTTCTCTTCTCGGTACCTAAAATAAGAAAAAAATGCTATAATTTAGGTACCCAGATTGAGTACGGTCGCCCACTTTTTTAATTTCCTCTGGAAAGTAATTAAACTCGTCTAGAAAGCCCGGAATTTTGGCAGGCTTTTAAAACTGCTAATGAAAATACGTCAAGGTAAAAACGGCAAGACTTCTTAACAGCCTCTCTTCTGATGATTTCTAAAATTGCTTCCAACATTGAAAAAAAAAAACGCATGCAACGCTGCGTCGATAGAGAAGGGGAAAACATTAATGGGGAACATCATTAAGTTGTATTAGTATTTAAATAAAGTAGATTTTTTACAAGTCAGTGGAAAATAATTTACATACAATTTTTGCAGTGCAACATATGATAAACACAGACAAAGACATTTCTAATGCGCCTGTCCTCGATCCTAGTATTTCGGAGGAGTCCGAAACCGGTTTAAGTGGCCTGATGGAACAGAAAACTGACAGTCCGATAACAAGACAACGTCGACCTGAAGCACTAATTGGCTTTTGGGTACAGTTTTATAACTGTCGAACAGTGGTAGCTGCTACAGGGAGGGCAACGGGCTAGTGCCCTCGCAAAACTAGACAACAAACAGTATTTTTATTTGATTTATTTTAAAAAAGTTAAATCTTTACTTACGACATGATTGTTTAGTTCTTTTAATTATCTGTGGTTAACAACAAGCAATTAACTGGGTGAACTTTTTTAGCGTAAAAAATTACATGCCATCGCGTCAGCGCCGCACGGGGCAAGGTTTCAATTTTACCCGTTTTTCAGCAGTGTATGGCTGGCTGTTCTACCGTGAGGGCGGGAAGAATGTTTGTTTTAGTTGACGTCGGCCATATTCATCGTGGAGAAACGTTCGTTGCCCTTTCTAGTGTTGCCAGTTCTATCCCTAGTGAAGTATGAATTTGTTTTGATTTGGGGTTTGTCAGGAGCAAAAAGCCTTGTCGCGTGTCATTGTTTGTTTTCGTTATCGTTTGTTGATAAAATGGCAATAAATACCGTCAATTACATAATTAACTGTGCAAATTTAAATACGTTGACATATAAACTGCGATCACAAATAAAATCTTTAGGTCCACATAGTCCGGACCTAAAAATTAACCAACATTTTAGTGTACGTAATGTCGAGGGGAGTTCCATAAAAACTTATAATAGAAAGTTTTATAAAAAATTATACGATGCTGAAAACTGGTTGTGCGGTTGTGAAAGAAGAAATGCGTTTTCTTGCTTTTTTTGTCTTGTTATGAACAATCCAATCCTGGGCGCAAAGAAATATGTGATATCAAGCACTTTAATGAAAAGTTAAAAAGACACAATGTAAGTGGTATTCATTTAAATAACCACATAGAATTTTTTATGCTAGGCAAGACTGATATTAGGTGCTAATTGAATAGTGCCTATAGGCAAAACATTACCAAACATAATGAAAATGTGACAAAATTTAGACATATAATTAGTAGGTTAATAGACTGTTTAAAATTCTGTGGGATTTATGACGTTGCTCTACGGGGCCATAAAAAAGAAAGGCGAATGGACTTTATCTATAAACAAATAAACTAAAAACTACACCAAGTAGCTGCTTGTTTGGAAAATACTAAAATAAAATTGTTTCGGTAAGTTTTTGTATCTCATTTTTCATGCAATTTAAATTTCTGCCCCTTCAATTTATAACGTCACAAGCCGCCACTGCTGTCGAATCTCCTGATGGGACGCAAGTTAAAAAACCTACCTGCCAGTAGTGGTTCCAAAGCTGCGGTAAATAGAAAAATGGTCACGGTCGTCATAAAAAACCAAAGTATGGCTTGTATAATTTTTTTACGTTTTTCTAGATTTTTAGCATGATAGCGCTCGAAAATATACTGCCGACTTATGTCCTCCAATTCCTGTTCCAAATTGTAAAATGTAGATTTGTGAAAATACATTATCATAAACTGGATGTTGCTTCTGAAGATGTCAATAATAAAAATCAATGTTCTCAAGAATGCTTCGGTATTTTCGATCTTTAACATTAACCCACCAATTGCTGTTATTAAAAATGTTGCTGCAGATAGACCGTATATTGACATAAGAAATTGATGGATATATTTTGTATTGGGTTTGTCATATGAATATCTGCCGAAAATTGAAAATGGTTTTATTTGTATTGAAAATATTTCGAAAAAATCAATTGTCTAAAAAAAATAAGATATTTCAAATTAAATACAGTCGAACTTTGATAACTCGAACTTCAATTACTCAAAATCTTTGATAAGTCGAACCAAACTGTTGGCAATCGCATCAAGGGTAAGAAATATATGTAATTCGTTCTTGATAACTCAAACTTCGATTAGTCGAATATCTTGATAACTCGAACATTGTATATGGCGCCAACTTCGATAAGTCCAATTTTCTAAGGGAATCCCCTTATTACGAATCGTTCTAACTTGTTTGTTTGCATTAGAATGTTTTAAAGACTCAATTCAGTGTAACTTGTATTCGATTTTCTATAAGTTTATGGGTTGCGTGTATGTTACTAGTAGGCTTGCCAACCATACTATATTATATAATATTGTACTATATTTTCCGGTCTGCGTACTACATACATACTGTTGAAAAAATATATAGTACGCAAAAATACTATATTTTACTTGGATCTTGATTTGGTCTATATTTTGCAAGGCCGAGACAAAAATTAAACAAATCCCGTAATTTACCGATATGCCTATAACTGAACCCGCCTTTTGACAAAGATGTGTTTAATATTTATGTCAACCTTAAAATCAGAGCTGGAACATCGTAAAAAAGACTGTTTCTTTGGATATGAAACAAAAATTTTTGCAATCCTTAGAAGAAAAATCCGCCATAGACAGTGACAAAATTAAGAAGAATTTTTTACTGTTCACATTAAAAAATGTCTGAAATATCTTAAGAAGTGGTTGAATTTTCATAAAAGCAATTGGTTATTTAGAATCCAAAAATTAAACTTAAAACAAGGGGTTTTATTTGATGAATGTGATATAATTTAACAAGTTCTAAATTTACGAGAAAGGATGAATATTAATATGGATAAACTTTACGCTGAAGTAACAGTGTTAAACGAAATCTATGCAAAAACGAAAGATTTCAGTGAATTCACAAATAAAAATACAGGTCAAAAATAGCAGAATATTTTTAAAAATATCGGAAATAATGTACCAAATTTACTTAAAATGACTTCATTCCTGCTTTCTGTTCCTGCAATATCGAAGTTTACAGAAATAATTTTTTCAATAATAAATTTGGCGTGGTGGGTGAAAGAAATAGAGCAAGTATTTCATTGGTAGAAATGAGCGTTTGGTCTACGTTTATTTAAAAACTTTTCTGTCAAACAAAATATTGTTACAAGATGGAAGAGGTATAAAAAATTTAGTTTTTGCGAGAAAAAAGTAGAAATTATGACTTGCCTTTTTTCCCCAAAAAATACTATAAATTTTTTAGGTGTTCTATTTTTTTTTTGTTTTATATTGAAAAATAATATATTTATGTTAAAAAAAGTTGGCAACCCTAGTTACTAGGGACCTTTTGCATGCCCGTTTTTCTCTTATCTTCAATTTGATGCATGCGCAGCTGCCTGGTTTGAACCTTATCTGTTATCAAAGGATAGTGTTTGACCATATTTGTGTTCCAATCACGCAGGCTACTAGAACCTTTATTTAGAGACAGTGTTGCCGCGCATATAACGTTATGTCAAAATGTAATGTAAATTTAAAATATTTTTGATACCAGACAACTATTTCAAGAGCTACCAATGCGGGGTAATCCGCAGATTTATAATTTTATGCCAGTTATTGAAAATTATTTTTTTACAAAAACTGTAGGTATGTGTTGATTGGCAAGAGTGTTCACCAATTAACTACAAGCCATCAATGTTCTGTAAAGTGTGTAAAAAAAATAAGAAGGACACAGACCTAATCCTATATTTTTCTGGCAGTTTTTAACTGGTATTGCTCGTTCAGTTTTCTCTAGCGGTTTTCGGAACTTTTTAATTAATTTTGCCTACAGAACACAAAACAGGATTTTGACAGATAAATAAAGGACACAGGATAAAAAATTGTGTCTGCAAAAGGTCCAAATTGGGCTTCTAAATATCACGCGACATCTATCGTTTAAATTCGCATTTATAAAGGATAAAGTTGTCTAAAGGAGGGCGTGCAAAAGGTTCCTACTATGTCATCAAAACGCACTCTAAACCAGGGTTAGATGGGACCGGCGCGCCGGGCAACCGGGCAAATACCCGGTGGGCCGGTACAATTTAGGGCCGGTTGGGCCGCAGGCCCGATTTACCTATTCCAAATTATTATTATTTATTTTTGTATATTTGACAAACAAACTAATTAAAACATTAAACATTTAAATTAAAAACATCTGTATGTAGTAACTCCAGGCCTGCGTTACTCGTTTGATTGTTACAGTTACTTTTATATTAAAATAAGTATAATGTATCAAGGAGATAAAGTGATAATGGCACTAACTTATTAATATATCTTTTTATAATAACAATATCCAGAAGAAAAAATTGGGAGATTAAAAAAATGTAATAAAAATATTGTCCAATTTTTTTCTTATTTTTGTTGCTGTTGTGAAATCTCTTTTAACACACTTTGTTGACTATTTTGGTGGGGATTGAACCCCCTGATCTCCCCCTTCGGTACGGCCTTGCCAATATCTCATATCTTAGTTGCGAAAGATCATGTTTGGTGCTCAAATACATAAAAAATCTAAGAAATCGATTAACCGACTGAAAAATCGGTATTGGTTCCAATTCAAATTAAGGAGCTCATAGATAAAATTGCAGCATCACGTTCATTATTAAAAAAGTCGTTACTATATGAAAAATTAGCATGCCTGCTCTGCCCCCGATAGTTAAAAGGGCGCAAGCGACGAAAGTGTGGTTCGGAAAAAAAACGACTTAAGTTTTAATTGTTCATATGGCAGTACTACAGTTACTGCTATTTGTTTTTTTTTTATTACATAGGACATGATGGGAAATCCGTCGAGACCAAAAACCTAAATTTGAAAAAAAATTACTTGCATCCTTTTAGCTAACGGGGGCGGTTGCTGTTGTATGTTGAAATATTGTACGTTTTTATTTTTTTTTTCAATTTTCATTTTGTGAAAAAATTAGATATTAATTATGTTAATAGGTACTTAATGTTTAATATACGCATACAGAATACATGGGCGCACCCAGGGGGGGGGGCCGGGGGGCCGGGCCCCCCCAAGCCTAAGATTTTTGTATATTTTTTCCACATATTTCATGAATAAACATAAAAAATAGCATGAAATACGACATCATAAGGCCCCCAAGACATATTCCTGGGTGCGCTACTGCAGAATATAAAACTTTACAAAAATATCTAAAGCAGTATCACAGATATTAATAAAAAAGAAGATTTTCTGAAAGTCTTTAAACACCTTGTATCTCACAAGTTAGAATGTTTAGGACAATTACATCCTTTAAAATTAGCATGTTATTTAATAACAAAACCTCCATAATATCATAAACAAAAATAGCACAATATGGCTTCGTTTTCTTTGCCGTAAAATTTTTGTGCCGAAGCGTTGGCCGAATAAAAATACTCTGCCAATATATGGGCCCCTAAGCTCACACTAGGTATCTACTATAGTTATAGCGTACGTGTGAACTGATATAACTAAAAACTAAAATAAATTTTATTCAACCCCAGACAAAATTACCTTTCGTTTGATACCACACAAGCCATGTTTTTACGTAAAGTGTAATTTTTGAAATCTACCCCAACCCTTAAAAAAAACTAAAATATATTTTGTTTAACTCCAAACTCAACTACCTTTCTCTCACTCAAATTTTTGAAATCTACCCCCACCCTTAAAAAAACAAAAACTAAAATATATTTTGTTTAACTCCGGACTCAATTACCTTTCGTTTGATATCACACACGCCATATTTTTACGTAAAGTGTAATTTTTGAAATCTACCCCAACCCTTTAAAAAAACTAAAATATATTTTGTTTAACTCCAAACTCAACTACCTTTCGTTTGATATCACTCACGCCAAATTTTCACATAAACTCTAATTTTTAAAATCTACCCCCACCCTTTTATTTGGCTTGTGTTCGGTGGATTTTGTTCATTTTTAAATGGGACCATCTCGACCCAAGGCCCAGCCTAGGTACCAAATTTTATTGAAATCGGGTAAGCGGTTTTTGAGTTATGCGCGTTGGTCGTTACAGACATACAGACAGACAGACAGACAGACAGACAGACAGACAGACAGACATACAGACAGACAGACAGACAGACGGCGCAACAAAAAAGTTTCAAAATCATCTGAAACGCAAAGATATATAAAAATTTTTGAAATCGGAGCAACTTTTTTTTTCTCGAAAAAATTAGGATCACCATAGCTCACACTACTATAGAATAGTATATGTGCGAGCTAAAAATTGTCAGGGCCGATTTGTTTGAGCCCATCCAACCCTGCTCTATACACTTTAACTGTCGAACATAATATATTTAAGATGAACGTTTTTAATTTAAACTTGGTTGTATCAGAATTATTCCTTAAAACAAATCGTAAATTTTGATTCACAAAAAATACAAAAACGCCGCAAAATTTTTGTTTAATATTTGATAAGTCAGTCTCGATAAGTCGAAATTTTTATATGACACATGATTGTTCGAGTTATCGAAGTTCGACTGTATTGAAATTCTAAAAAAAAACTAATTTATTAGTTTTTATCAGGAGGCTTCTTACTTTAAACGAAATACTGTATCTTATCACATTTTTAGTTGTATATCGCAGTTGCGTGCATATAGGGAAAAGGAGGGTAATTAAGAAAAAAGTCAATCAAACTCATATTTTTTGGTTAAGTTATTTTCTTGACAAGTTCATTGGCATTTCACTAAAATAATTTATATTGTCATCGCTGAATAACACCAATCACATGCAACATTAACAGGGCTTTGCACCATTCTTAAACAACCGGTTCGTTACGTAAACTCCCGTTATTTTTTAAGCAAAGTTTAATTTTTTGCCCGTTGGATTCATAAAAATTATGTGACTCATAACTAACAAACGCACGGAGGAGTATCTGTATAATAAAACCGGTTAAAAGTAAAAATTACCAAAATACTTAAACCTATCTTCTAACCATTTTTTGTTCAGTCCAATAACACAGGTCTGCATGAAAATCGGCCCTGACACCATTCTTGCCGATTCCTATGTAGAATGACCTCCTGAATCTAAATATGAACCCCGTTTTTCCCCATTTTTGGGGGAGATCCCCTACCTATTAGCTCACACTACTACTATAAGTAGTGTGAGCTATGGTGATCCTATATTTTTCGAGAAAAAAAAGTTGCTCCGATTTCAAAAATTTTTATATATCTTTGCGTTTCAGATGATTTTGAAACTTTTTTGTTTTGCTGTCTGTCTGTCTGTCTGTCTGTATGTCTGTCTGTCTGTAACGACCAACCCGCATAACTCAAAAACCGCTTGTCCGATTTTAATAAAATTTGGTACCTAAGTTGGGTCTTGGGTCGTGATGGTCCCATTTAAAAATGAACAAAATCCACCGAACGCAAGCCAAATAAAAGGGTGGGGGTAGATTAGACAACTTTTTCAAGATTCGACGTTTATTGAACACGTGAATCAAAAAGAAAAATGAGCTTGGTTTGCAGTCAAAACGTGTATAAGAACATTTTGGGTAATCACAAAGGTGATGATTATGTCGCCTAGGTCGGGGAATTGCTCTTAGCGTACAAGGCCATGGGATGAACATGTCTCTTAAAGTGCACTTCCTTTACTCGCATCTGGACTTCTTTCCTGAAAATTTAGGAGCAGTCTCGGATGAACACGGGGAACGGTTTCATCAAGACATCGCTAAGTTGGAAAAGAGATTTTCAGGGAAGTGGAATGAAAGCATGTTGGCGGAGTACTGTTGGCTTTTGAAACGAGAGGGTTGTACCTCAGAGTATAAAAGGAAAGCAAGCACTAAGTGAAGGTACAGATCTTTTTATTTGTTATTGTCTACAGCAAAAATAATTATCTTCTCCTAAAAATTTTAATTTATGTCGATAAGATTATTATTATTATCGAAGAGTGATTAAAATAGATACAAGGGCTGCTACCCAAAAATGGTGGGTGGTAGAAGAAAACCCAAGCTATATTTGGATTCAGGACGTCACTTTACATAAGAATCAGAATAAATAATGCCAGGGCTCAAGATTTTTTTTCTTTTTGCAGACCAGTGTAACCTATCTAACAAGCCGCCCCTATAAAACTTCCCCCTCTACTTGCATCGTGTCGTGAGGTCATTCGAAATCTAATGAATTTTGGAATCACAAGCTTTTGTTTTCGACCTTTTTTTGTGGTGTTAGTTAGTGTTGTTATTGTGTTTTCTTGTGGCAATATTAGAAAAATCAATGAAAATGGAAATAAAAGGTATGTACCATATTTTAAAAGGTAATTTTAGTCATTTGTCGTTTAGATTGTACGTTTACGAAATATATTTTAAAATGCCCTATTTGAGTATTTATATTTGCCCAATTTTTTCCTTATCAAAGCGTTCTAGTTGCTTGCCGGGTCGTGCCGAGCTATATTTCTTTAAAGCCCGGTCTAAACATAACATTTTACCTTACGTCTTGCCTGTCAGTCAAAAGGGTCAAGTATGACGGTTGAAAGACTAGCGTATGTAATGTACGTTTTTAGATCAGTTTTTGATACACCATGGAGGAAGCACTGCTTTTGTCAATAATGTTTTTTGTTTTTAAATGTCTATGACTTAACCGTTTCAGTAGCTAAACATAGTTTTTTAACCAGTTTTTCAAAATTTTGTGCTGATTTAGTGACGGTAAGTTTCTGCTTACGAAACATGTCAGGACTAGTTATTTGTTTAAAACAAATTAAACATTAGTGGAGGAAGATAATATCTTACATACTGTCGGACGTTTCGTATACCAACTTCTAAGTTGCAGTCGAAAGGAACTAAAATTGTATGCACCACCACAAGAAATTCCACTAAAACTGACGTTTTTCAGGAAACAAAGCCTCTACCGATCAGTTTAACAGGTCCGACTTCAGTCCTGTTCAGTTCAGGCAAAACGTACGTTTTATTGCCTACACGAAAGGTTTTGCCTGATCCGTTTTACCTGATCAAGTAAATAGTCAGGCAAAACGTTATGTGCAGACCCCGCTTAATAGACATGAAGCTTGGCTTGTTGTCATGACTCACTAAAATACTCTGCCAATATATGGGCCCCTAAGCTCACACTAGGTACTATAGTTATAGTGTACGTGTGAGCTAATAAATATAACTAAAAACTGAAATATATTTTATTCAACTCCACACTAAATTACCTTTTGTTTTGACTTAAACTCAAATTTTTGAAATCCACCCACCCTTAAAAAAACAAAAACTAAAATGTATTTTGTTGAACTCCGGACTTAATTACCTTTCGTTTGATATCATACACGCCATATTTTCACTTAAACTCTAATTTTTGAAATATACCCCCACCCTTTTTTAAAATAAATTAAAATGTATTTTGTTTAACTCCAGACTCAATTACCTTTCGTTTGATATCACACGCGCCATATTTTCACATAAACTCTAATTTTTGAAATCTATCCCCACCCTTTTATATGGTTTTTGTTTGGTGGATTTTGTTCATTTTTAAATGGGACCATCTCGACCGAAGACCCAGACTAGGTACTAAATTATTTTGAAATCGGAGCAACTTTCACCATAGCTCACACTACTATAGTATAGTATATGTGTGTGCTAAAATTATCTGCCAACGTCCGCCATTTTAGGCGTGTAAAAACAAAGATGATTTTTTTACATTTAAAAAGTTTTTTTTGTTTTTTTTATTTTATTTTTTCTATTTGGTACAAAAATATACAATAAAAAATAAAAAAGCAAGTAGAAACAAGTAGAAGCAACAAAAATCAAAAAATATGTACAGAGTGTCCCAAATTCGAAGTTTTTGGGGGTTTTAGGTATTTTTAGGAGAGTAAACCTACTCCCACTTGCGAGCTTTAATTTTCAAAAGGTGAAAACCGCATCTTGAAATTGCAAGCTGTTTTGAAACTACGGGGGCTTTTGATTTATGAAAATTTCATATTGGTGTATTTTTTATACTTTTTTAAACAAAGAATACAACTGGCAAAATAATTTTTATCTGTCACTTTTAGTTTTTATTCGATTTTTATAATCAGCAAAAAAAATATGATTATTGATACTGTTAAGTTATTTGATGAAACTGTGGTACAGTCGGGGACTTTTTAAATTGCCGGCCTCGAAAATAAAAATGTTCCTATGTGAAATTCGGAAAAGTATTTTGAACCAAAATAAAAAAATTGTAAACTTTACCCTCTGTCTGTATACATACATATTTAAAAATATATTTTTTTGATTTCCTTAAATGATTAATTTTGACAGAAATAAAATACAACGGCAAATTAAAAAGTCCCCGACTGTACAACTAAAAGGTAAAAAATATATCGTCACCCTAATTCTGACACGTCGTAACCGAACTCAACAAAATTTTACAGGAATAAGAAAAGTTAAAAGCAAATTACATAGGCTAAGCAATATGCGACTTATTTGCGGGAATAACCGTTTTATATATTTTTTTAATTGCGAGGATTTAGCAGCATAGAGCTATGCATAATTACTAAACTTTGACGCAAAAATATGAATTTTAATTTTTTTTGTGGGTTACAACGTATCAGAATTAGGGTGACGATATTTATTTATAATTTTTTTTAGTGCACATTTATAAATGTTGTAGCCTTCCAATAAAAATTATTTCTTAAAAGTATTTGTCATTACTTAAATGCAATGAATAATTTTCTAAACATGTTTTGGTTTAGAAAATTTTTTTGTATACACTCGTACTGTTTTTAGTGTCAACAAGAAAAATAAACTTACCACTAGTTCTTGTTGCATTTTTTTGTTTAGTTTAAAAAAATCTTATAAGTAAAATAATAAATATTTTATCCGTTGATATTTTACGTTGCTTTTATGATAAATAAAATAGACTAAAGTATTAGTGTTTGTGCAAATCCTCATGTCGACGCTTTTATCCACATTTACAAATAAAAAGTTGGAAAAAAAAGAAATTAAAAATTAACATTGTTACCTATAGAAAATGTTAAACTAATAGTTTAGTTTTAGTTTAATTAGGAGGCTGTTAAAAGAAAAAACTTTATACTCGTTCGCTGTGTTGTGGGAGTGATAGCCACTTTCTGTGATAAAGAAAAGTAGGAGGGTTAATTATATGCCTAAACTTTTTTACACCATTTTGAGCAACTTTGTTTTTTATTATCAATTTTATAAAATTGTGAGGATGTCCGTTTGATTTAAATAAATAAATAAATAATTCCTTTATTTCAAAATACTTAAAATAATAAATTTACATATTTAGAGGTAGAATTCGTATCCAATAAGCTTTTCAATAAAGTACTTAAAAAATGTTTTAACAAAAACCATAAAGAATAAAAAAATATATGACATTCCAAATGAAGCTATGATGAAAATGCCAAAAACCAGAGATAAGAAATAATTATATCTAGAAACTTAACCTGCAAAAAACACACACAAAATTTAAGTATTACCCATAATAATAATTTTTTTGATTTCCTTTTTAAATGTTATAGTTTTTGCAAAGTCACCTGAAATGCTTCTAATACGGGATTCTATCGATTTCATGAAATTTTGCTTCAATCTGCCCTTCAAAAGTTATCCAAATTCATATAAAATCTTCCTGGTATAATTTCAACCCTACCGACAGAGAAAAGGCGCGGCTCTTTGCGGTCCGAGCACAAAGTATTTGTTTTCTGACGGGCCCAGCACAGGTGGATAGACGGCACCTGATTGGCAGATTTTTTGAGATGCGCTTTTAATTGCTTTCGGGTATGATTTTCGGGACCCCTTTAGTCGGCAGTATGCAAAGTTAGAAAATAAATCAGTGTCGTTTCTGTAGGTGTAGGAATAGAAAGTTTTATTATCTATTTTTATTTCTTTAGTTTACGCCATAATTAAATGAAATAATTTTCATGAGTATATCTACCGCCGCCCATGTCACTTTCTTTAAAGGATATGCCGATGGTCGGCTTTAACCTTTGTTCAACTGACTTTGCAAAAACTATACCAAGATTTATTGTAACTAAAAGATCTCTGAAACAGTGCTGTTTGATTGGGGAATGGGCGAATCGCCGCCCCGAGGGTACTGGCGCCCTAAGCTTTACGATAGTTTTTGGTCGTGCCAAAAACGGCCGACGACTAACGCAATTTGACACTGTTGACATTTGAACGTCACATGTCATTAACGGCTTCCGTGGAACGCCGCAAACTCACGGAATGTTAACATAGGTATTTAGACGTACGTAGAACGTGCGCGATTGTGTATTAGCAAGCTTTTATTAAATTCCGTGTCATTTGACAGGCGTTGGCTGCACAGGTCACAGCACTGGTGAGCGAAACCAGGGGCAAATGGAAAAAGATTCAGCAGTCTCTGGCGGAACCCATTTATTTAACTTAGTGGAAGATGGGGTAATGAGTAATAGGAAATATTTTCTATATTTTAAGTGATTTCTAACTAAATTTTCGTACATAGCCTTATTTAACCGAGACGCCTAACTTTTTTCCCAGCAAAAATACTTGAATATTGCAATTAACTTTTAAACACATTTTTTATGCAACAGAGAAAAAAATTACCGGTTACTAATTCTTTAATGAAACTTTTTTCATCTTATTATTTATAATTTTGGTATAATTTAAGACTTAATAGCGTTTTTGAAAGTAAATGACAACATTATCTCCTAAATCATATGCTTGGTTTGGTCGGTCGGAAGCTCAAAAGATATTTGCGCCTGCGCATTCTGTTAGGAATCACTTTAAAGAATTTTCACAGGGGAAAAAATTAGGCGTCTCGGCCGCATAAAGCTATGTAGGAGAATTCAGTAACTTTACCGCACAGTGTGCGGTGAAGTAATTACTTAGCCGCACGCGAAGTAATTACTTAGCCGCACGCGAGTAGGTAATAGTTATTTAAACAGCAAGGTTTGAAAACGACTTTTTGCACACGATTGAGACAGTTTGGTAGACCGAGCCGATGGAGAGGTCTACAAGTCGAGGGAGTGTGCAAAGAGGTTTTCAAACGAGTTTTTTACAATATTTTTTATACGACTGCTAATAAAGAAAGAAAAATCAAATTTAATTTAACTTGTTTTTATTTCCGACATTTTTACAACAAAACTTTAAAAATTTAACAATTTTTTGACGTATCTAATCAACAAAACATACGAGCAGTGACGGTTGCTACGGAACTAAGCCAACTTATATTGATGGGTGACAACAACAAAAATCACAATGACGGGAGACCCGTATGCAGAAATGACATAGGCGTGCGCAAAAATTACATAAGCGTGTGCAAAACGTTTTGCACACAGCGTGCGCAAAATGCCATTTTCAGATCGTATTCTCCGTGCGCAAAACCCCCTTTTACAAGACAGTCGTATAAAAAATATATTTATTTTTTTATGCAGTAGTAATAAACCAATAAAATACCTACCTGGAAATGGGTGTTATTTTCGGCTCATGTTATTGACAAAATTTATCTTGCGTAGACGAAAATGCATGCAAACATGGCGCAGGATATTTTGCTAGCAGCTTCTAATCATGCTATAAAGGTATCTAGATAACTCTTTTTCTTTTTTACCATACGCAATAAAACAAAGACAGACGCAGCATCAGGAAGTAATAAAAGACGTGATCGTTTGTGACCCTGAAATCTCCCTTTCATTGCCAAGGCCAGCTTTATTGATTTTCCAATGGGAAAAGCTTCGAAACTGTGGGCGCATATTAAATTGTTTACCGAGGCTGATTGTCTTTCCCTGACAGATTAATGGAGAAATAAAATTTAATTTTTTATTTAAAAATTTTCATTTTTGACCTTTTATAAAACTGCGCAAATTGCTTTATCATTGCCGATTATATTCCAATGGTTTTAATCTAATTTTTACCACTTGATATTGTATTAAAGTGACACCGCGTCATGAAAACCTTGATGGACGTGAAGGGAGCAGAGGGATACATACAGTGGCACGCACTTCCTTTATTTTTTTTATTGATATTGATTCCCAAAATGAGGCACTGCATTAATTAGTCATTAGCATA
This sequence comes from Aspidapion aeneum, assembly GCA_963576565.1. Lineage (NCBI taxonomy): Eukaryota > Metazoa > Arthropoda > Insecta > Coleoptera > Brentidae > Aspidapion > Aspidapion aeneum. Next base: position 114,693,312 of record OY755040.1, read on the forward strand.
CTATTTTACTTGCTTTTTATTGATGTCTTCTTCTAAACGATTTCATTAGAAAGGAACATATATAATCTTATCTGGTTGTTACGAACATATTGATTTAGCCGGGCTTTGACGTTTTCTATTTGTTGTGGTTTTGACTGTTTATGTCAAACAAATTACGACGGAGCTTTTTACAACGCAAATTCCCGTTTTTGCAACTAAATCAATATTTGCGCTAATTTTAATATAAATCCTCTTTTATGTTTCGGATCTTTATTTATTAGGTAAGTACCTATTTGATTTCTCCTTTAAAAGTGTTTTATCCTTCGAACATTAAACCCCGAGCGGCATACTGCATGTACAAAGTGAAACACTAATTTTTTTAGGCATTTTTACTTAGATTTTGCAGCAAAATTTGGTTTACCATAGCTATGACGCGGTGCCACTTTAACACAATATCAACTATAGCCCGCATAGCAATGGCTAGAGAAGGTATTAGTTTCAAGCATTTTTTTTTTTTTTTGAGATAACCTCGAGTGTTATTTGGGTGTATTTTGACCTATCTTAGCAATAGCGTCGTAATGTCTGTCATTGTGTGTGTGTGTATGTGTGTGTGTGTATATTATTTCCCTCCGTAATACGAGAGCTCCTAAACCGTTAAACCGATTTTCATAAACTTTTCAGAAAAATTGTATTCGACACTCTTACGAGCTGATTAGATTTTGACCAAAATCCATTAATGCTAATGACTGTGTTTTGACAATTAAAATATTTTTCTTAAAAATTTGTGTTATAAACAAAAACTTCGCAGGAGTTTAGATATTTACAAAAAACTGTTTTCGAGGTTGATATAGCGTGGAGTTTACATGGAGTGTGCTAATGGGCTAGGACGGTAACAGATCCATTTATTTTCATTAACAAAAGAAAACAAATAACAAAATGTGCACTTAAGTTAACCGAAGACCTACAAAATATATGTACATGGTAATTAATTTTCAGGAGTGTGATTAGCATTAGTTCTAATAAGTAGGTTGAGGATTTTTCTATATATAGATGTTCATGAAATTTGGATAAAATATTCTCCAATACCAATTTAATCCCATCACAAAACTTTTATAAGGATGACAAAATATTAATAGGTTGAAAGGTTGATGATGATGATGATTCGTATGTGAGTGGGCCTTGCAGCCCTTCCACTGCGACCACCAGTGAGTCTATTGTGACTCACTTTTGAGAGGTTTCTCACCACTGTATGCCTAATCCGCCAAAAAGGTTAGCTATCAGTTTGGGTGAGACACTGTTCAGATCTTCTGAATAAATCTGAGGTTTACCGAAAGTTTTGACGTGAATGTGCAAATGCCGGATATTCGCACAGTACATGTCGAACTATTTCGTCATCCTTCATACAGAGTCTACATTTGGTCTCTTCTGTTAGTCGACAGTGACCCGTAAAAAGTCCAGTCACTATACGGATCTCCTGTCTGGTAAGTCGACTGATATTCCTGGCTCTCTTTCGACAAGGTTCAGTTCTGGTAATTATCCAGTATTGTTGGAAGCTGTTCTCCATCCATTTTGTTGTGGTTAAGCAGCATTGTATGATAACCCCACCGCCGCCGGTTCGGGGCCGAACAATCCCTGGCTGCTTGGTCTGCAGCCTCATTTCCCTCGTGTCCAGAATGCATTGGTATTCATAATAATGACACATTGTTAGCGCTACCAAGCACATTCACGGTTCTCGATGAGAACGTATAGGAATCAAGCGCTCTTAAGGCTGCTTGACTGTCGGTCCTGTTGGTCTATTCGTAATATCAGTTAAAGTTTAGATTTCTACGACATGTGGTATGGCAAATCACAAACCAAGTTTGCCAAATCAAATATCTAATGTTGGAATTTCTATCATTAACGGCGAGGGCTGCTTGATGTAGTCCCCGCATATATATATATATATATATATATATATATATATATATATATATATATATATATATATATATATATATCTTTAGTTCAACGCAGCGTTTAATCTTGAAAATCTTCTTCTTTAATTGTTTTGTTTCAGTATACTCCATTTTGTAACAATGCAAATTGTCTTCATATAAGTAATATGTTGCTTCCAGAGGAAACGGTGCCTAAGATTAATTCAATTCAAATTTATAAAAAAACAATTTCTGTTTCACATTGAAATAAAAGGCAAGACATTTTTTATTCTAAATCCAGAAAATATTCTCTTGGTGAATAGGAAAGCACAAAATATTTTACTTCAAATCAATTTGCTTTGATCTAAGACAATTTTATTTACCGTGTATGTACATACATTTTATCACAATATTATACATATTTACCTCTTATTACCTTTCTAGGCTGCGCAGCAATGGCTAGATAAGGTATTGTTTTCGACAAAATTTTTTTTTGGAATAACGCCGAGAATGTGTTATTTCGGTGTATTTAGACCTATCTTAGCAATATCGTCTGTTTGTGTTATGTATGTATATCTATCCGATATACGATAGCTCCTAAACCGCTTAACCCATTTTCATCAAATTTTCAGGTAAAATAGTGTTCGACATTCTAACGAGCTGATTAGATTTGGGTCAAAATCCGATAATGCGTAAATTAAAAATCCCAGTTCACGCACTTTCTAGGTGACCAGTGTCAGTTTTGAAGGGTAGGTTGTTTTATTTTTTAAATGATGTTGATCACGAATCATAATAATTTATTAACTGGGACCGTTTATACTTGATCAGACCTCATCAAATTACACAGTAAACACATGAAAAATTCACTTAATTTATAAAATAAATAAATTAAACTACGCCTTAACACCCTCATGTATCCATCCCAGGTATTCGGATACTTTTGTGTAAACGCCTGGCCATCCTTTTGTTCCGCAACGGGCACCGAATGACACAACACCTTCAATATACCAAATATCATCATTGCTACTCGATGACGTTCGCATCAGTGGACCTCCAGAATCTCCTGAAATAATAATATTAGAATTTAGTTATGTACGGTCACCCACTTTTTACCCAACTGCAGCACGGCGAAAGGAATGGTAATTTTTTTCGCTTTTGATATGTAGGTATAATATTACAAGAAAAAACGGTACTCATCTTGGTACGATTAACCAAATCGACTCCCGCCTGTTTAGAATTCACACCCTTTTATTGGGGTTCTATTGTTATAGTTTTTGCAAAGTCACTTGAATAACTCCTAATACGGGGTTCTATCGATTTCATGAAATTTTGCTTCATTCTGCCCTTCAAAAGTTATCCAAATTCATATAAAATCTTCCTGGTATAATTTCAACTATACCGACAGAGAAGAGGCGCGACTTTTTGCGGTCCGACCACAAAGTATTTGTTCGGTTTCCATAAAAAACCTGTTTATTATTATTTTTTGAATTTTACTTTTATTTTTTTCTATTTTTCATGGACTAAAATTTTGTCTTGAACATACAATTATTAGTCTTAAATTTATATTAATCCTAAGTAAATGGGTCAACTATTAGTTATTATAAAATTTACCAAAAGCAAAATTGCATTAAAATGCGAGAATTAAACGCAAAAAATGTAATTTCTATTCTAAATTTAAGAATTATCATTTTATTTCTTATTTCTTTATTTTTATATACTTTGGCACTACAAGCGTCCTCTATCGTGTTTTGCACATATCCATAAAATTTAAAATATAGTTATATGGTTTTCCTATAGAGGGTGAAGTGCTGTGCGCATGTGCTAAAAAAATGCAAGCGCAAGATTGAGTGACGGACAAAGTGTGCTGCGCGTCGCCATGTCTAGAAAACGACAACCTTAAAATTTAAGTTTAAAAAATAGTGAAAATTAACTTTAAAATTCCGCAAATAATTAAAATTATCGTGCCATCATCTTGTTGGAACTTCAAGCCACATAGGTCTTATGGAAAGGTATACCTTGCACTTTGGAACTTCAAAACAGCGGTAAGTCCCTCTCCATGAGGCTATATCACCATTTTCTTTCTCTTTCAAATTTATCCTGCAATTTTTAAACTATTTACTTTCTCTAGTTAAATGAATTTTTTGCGCCAATGTTTATTATAGTCCACTGTATCTACCAAAACCCAATCTGAGCCATCGTAGTGCAACAGTATTTGTTTTCGGACCGACTGAGCACAGGTGAATAGACTGCACGTGATTTGCAGATTTTTTTTTAGATGCGCTTTTAAGTGGTTTCGGTTGTGCTTTTCGGGACCTCTTTAGTCGGTAGTATGCAGAGTTAGAAAATAAATCAGTGTCGTTCCTGTAGGTGTAGGAATAGAAAGTTTTATTATCTATTTTTATTTCTTTAGTTTACGCCATAATTAAATGAAATAATTTTCATGAGTATATCTACCGCCGCCCATGTCACTTTCTATAAAGGATATGCCGATGGTCCGCTTTTATCTTTGTTCAACTGACTTTGCAAAAACTATACCGATGTCTCAACTCGAATCCGGCCCGTTCACAATGCACACCCTTTTATTGGGCTTCTATTATTATCGTTTCATGTGCTGGTATAGAATACCAGCAAAAAGAAACAGTGGCGTATCATTTACTCTTTTTTAATTTTTTAATAAAACTGTGTGGAGTTCCAATTTTAAAGATATAACGAATGGTTTTGGATTTTTGCAATTTTTAGAAAATCAATTGGTATTTTATGTACCTAATGAAATAGGTAGGTAAAAAGTATATAGTATTCAGGGTGTCCCAGATAAAATCTACATGAGGATTTCGGAAACGGTAAGAGATACGAGTTTGTTTAAATAAGAAAAAAGTTGCACTATTCTAAGTTCAATCAGGTGCTGTATCAATATTAAAGATATCTACGGGAGTTACTAAAATATCGAGCAAAAACTAAAAATTGTGTTTTTTAAAATTGAAATATCGCCGCCATTTTGCAAACAAATTTAATGAAATTTGGTAGTTTTGTATAAGCAACTACGGTCAATCGAAGGACGTTAACAAATTTTTTCTAGGCCATTTAGTTTTTTTGAAACCATAGCCAACTTTGTTATTTCTTATGACCGCCATATTGAATTTTTACGTAAATAAATAGAGCATTGAAAGAGCTTTTCAACCATGTATAATAAGCCTATCTCTGAATGACGGAAAATGTGAATTTATTTAAAAAACTGTTTTTCACTTGATTGGCTGTGAAACAAAGGCCGTAGTTGTCATTTATTTGATTTAACTGTTGAAGTTTTAGTTTCTAAATTACTTAAGATTTTTTTTGACTCACATTATCAATCAAATTTAACATGGAAAGGTTTCCAAATTGGGAGAAAGTAGATATGTATGAATGTGTTATTTTGTGTATAGTATAAAAGTTTCAAACGAATATTTCTTTTTTGTAAAAGTAAGGTATGTAGTTTTCCAGAAAAAAAAGGCTTAAGAGGAGAGTGGTATAAAATTAATACCTAATATTGATGAATTAAGAAATTATAGCACGTCACTTGATAAGGATAGCCCTAATTGAAACCATCTCTTTTGTGCCTCATTTTATTCCAGCCGGACAGTATATGATGTCGTTTTATAGAGTGAAGAAAATTTACCTGTGCAAGAGTCTCTCCCTTCCTCGCCACCCGCACAAATCTGACCACGACCAATATTAACACTGGCAGTTCTAAAGGTGGTAGCGCACTGCGACTTATCAAACATTGGCACTTCCAACTTAAGTTTAATCGGACTATTGCGACCGTTTTCTGTTCTGCCCCATCCAGCGACAATAAGTCGATCTCCAGTCCTCGAGGCTTCGTTTATGGTAGGTAGACATATGGGTGTGATGAATGCTGTAAATTAAATAAAAAATAAGCAAGGTATAAAAGTAAAAGTAACTGATTTTAGGAAATGAGATTGGGGGACAGTAGTGGCGGTTGCTACAGGGAGGACATTGATTTATTTAAAAAAAGTTAAATCTTCCCTTACGGCATAATTGTCTAGTTCTTTTTATTATCTGTGGTTAAGAACAATCGATTATTTGGGTGAACTTTTTTAGCGTAAATAATAACAAGCCGGCAGCGCCGCACGGGGCAAGGTTTAAATTTCACCCGTTTTTCAGCCGGGTATGGGTGGATGTTCTCGAGCGGGGGCGGAACGAAGGTTTGTTTTAGTTGAAGTCGGCCATCATCATCGTGCGGAAACGTCCGCTGCCCTTCTAGACGTTGCCGGTTTTATCCTTAGTGAAGACGTAAGAGTTCGTTTTGATTTGGGGTATGTCAGTAGTAAAAAGCATGGCCGTCGCGTGTCATTGACTATTTTTGCTATTGTTTGTTTATAAAATGGAAATAAATACCGTCGATTATATAATTAACTGTGCAAATTTAAATCCGTTGACATATGAACTTCGATTACAAATAAAATCTTTAGGGCCACATAGACCAGACCTAAAAATCCTACAAATTAACCAAAATTTTGGTGCAAGTAATAAAAAATTGTACGATGCTGAAAACTGGTTGTGCGGTCATAAAAAACAAAATGTTTTTTTTGCCTTACTGGTCTTAATATGAACAATCCACGAAGTGATCCTGCGTGGGTGGCAAAAGGAATGTGTGATATCAAGCACTTTAATGTAGAGTTAAAGACAAAGTAAGTGCTACTTATTTAAATAAACACATAGAATTTTCTATGCCAGGCAAGACTGATATTAGGTGCCAATTGAATAGTGCCTATAGGCAAAATATTACGGAACTGAAAACAATGAGTTAACAAGGTATAAAAGGCAACTTCAAATGGTAAAGTCAACTACGGAGAGCGACGTTTCGGAAAAAGGCATTTCCATTCTCTGAGTGGCTTGCCTGACTACAATAAGTCAAACTGACTACAAGCTACAAGGTAAATCAAAAAGAATGAAAAAATACGTGAAACCAACTTTGTTAGCACCCATACAGTTGTCGAATTAATTAAACAATTTTTCTAAAAAGCCATAAGTTTTTTAAAAAAATTGTAGAAACCGATTTTGTAGAGATTAAAACTGCTTACAAAAAACTATATAAACTAGCTTTTTAGTTTTCAGGACAGCTATAATTTGTGACTTTAGGAAAAATCAATTTTCTTGTAAAATCGAACACAGATTTCTGCACAACCACTATGAGATATAACAAAATTGGTTATGACATTTTTTATAGCCCGTAAAATAACCAATCGACTGATGTATGACGTAGTTACATAGCTATATTTACCATTTACCCTTTAAATCGACCTTTTTGGCAAAAACGGAGACCAAATTACGACCGCTCTTTATTTATGAATGTTTGAAAAATTTACACCAGTATAGCAATCGGTGATAATTTGTTGTTATTTTTAAGAAGGAAATCTTCGAGATTATCCCTGCCACATTCATGCAGATTTTTGCTAATCCCGAATTTTTCTTAATTCCCAGAAATGTGTGCTAATTGATAAGATAATTTTTGGTATGTATGCCAAATATTGTATTGAACAAGCCATATTACCTAAGGACACTGATCGTAAAGGCAAGCTTTATAGGAGGCGAAGCCTGACATTGATTTTATAATTTTTGGTTATTATTTTTGACATGTTTTTCTCGGCTTTGCATTGGCGGCTCGGTTTTATTTTAAAGACGTTGTTTTACACAGTCTGAAGACACCTAAACTAGATGCAGTCGAACCTCTATAACTCGAACTTAAAGGGACAACCAAAACAGTTCGAGTTATAAAAATTCGAGTTGAAGAGGATAAATACATATAAAAAATGCAGGGACAACTTAAAAGGTTCCAGTTATAGAGAGGTTTGAGTAATAGAAGTTCGAGTAATAGAGGTTAGAGTTAGAGAGGTTCGACTGTATATTTATATCTTTAGAAGTAAAAATTTATGCTGCAAGCTATCTTGGCACTCTGGTATTATTAAATAGATCTTTAGACTGTGTTAAAACGTTTTGTAATAAGAACGAGACGCCAATGCGATACCGAGGAAATCATGTTAAAAATAATAACCAAGAAATAGAAAATCAATGTCACGCTTCGCTACCTATGGGAACGTCCTTAAATTATGTAACGCCAAAATTCAAGATTTTTGACCTGTCCTCCCCCCCCCCCCACGTAACGCATTTTCAAGAAAAAACACATTAAACAAACATTGGGTGTAACGCAAGGTCAAACCCCCCTTCCCCCTAGCGTTACGTAATTTAAGGACAGGCCACGTACTTCCTAATTATATCAGTACTGCTAAAGCGTATTAAAACTATTAATGGAAAATGACTGCTACAAGCGTTCCGCCATATTGGATTCAAATGAACCCAAACGTTTGACTTGGATTAAAAAGTAGACGCTTTTAATAAAGTTTGACAGGAACTGCTCCCAAATGACGATGACAAAATTGATTTTAAATTTAAAAAAATTCTTTGGATTTTGAAACTTTTAGAAGACAAAGCCATTATCTTGAGTTGACGTAGCCGCTTACTTGGAATTTTTTGAAAAAAATTAAAAGGTATTTATCCTAAGGTAACTGATAATGGGTGTTTTTAAGTTTAGAAAAGAGTATATCTATCAGTAACCTGAACTTATATCTATCAGTAGCCTGAATTTATCCAAGCCATACGTTTAAGTTCATTTGAAATGCAACATGTCGGCACGCTTGTATCAGTCATTTTTTGAGGCCCTTTCCCAGTACTGATATATTTAAGACGTACTTGGGACAGGCTCCATAAAGCTTCCTTTGCGATAAGTGACCTTAATATTACCTGTATATCTAACATTTCTACTTAGTCTAACTAATGCAATGTCGTGATGCCTGTCATTGTTTTGGTCGTTGTAACTCGGATGGAATGCGTACGATTCTACAGGAACGTCAATAGGATCATCATTACAACTTTGGATTCGTTGGACAGTGGAACAATCTTTGCCAGAGTGAGAGCTATCCCATTCACCTAAGCGCACGGAAACCCTAAAATTGGTTTATCTATTATCAATTTATAAAGTCAAGCTTCGTATAGACCTGAGCATTTCGACGAATATTGAGCTGCCCAATGAGTCGAACGGCGAACAAAACTGCGAATGGGGTTTTTATATTTGTTTAAAAAAAACTTTCTCATTTGTTTTCAATTATTTTTTTTTAACAGATTTCCACAAACAGAAGAAGATATTGATATAGATAGGAACATATTTTTCTGGGCTATTCTTACACTTTTTATAAACTTTACGTATATCTCGGTCTAGGACCTCGTCGTGGCAATATACCCCTTACTGTAATGAAACAGCACTGCTAATATATAGTAAAATAACATTTAATACAATATAATAACTTGACCCTTACGATTACAGTAAAGTCCTCAAATAGCGAACCCGTTTATAATGAACAATCGCTTATAGCAAACCTCGTTCAAAATACCCAAAAAATTTTTGCTGAGGTATTTACTGCCATCCTTAGTAAGACCCACCTATCTACCTTTTCACTTATTTCGAGAAAAGCGAGTTTAAACTTTAAATGCTTGCTTGGAGTACATAGTAATATTTTTTTTTTTCAAAATAAAATACTTCCGAACAAAAATGTTGATATTTTTCTTAAAAAACAGATGAAAGTAACCTATTTGATTTTTTTCCATTTTCGATCCTAACTCCTTTTCGATTCTTTTACAGATAGGTGGGTCTTACTAAGGACGGCAACCTTCTTATAGTTAGCCTCGGATATAGCGCACCAGTTTCCGTGCAATATTCGAGTTCACTATATCCGGAGTTGACTGTATTACTATTCAAAACAAATCAAACTTAGGTCTTATTTACCCATCTTTAATACAAATTTAGTATTAATTTCATTATGTTGATACCCAGACAACAAAACTTTGTCCGTTGTTGGTACATTGGACGTTGTTAAAAATAGTATGGACTAAGCTGAAGGCGAGATACATAAGTTAAGAGAGTGTGTAAACAAGATGTCAAACGAGTTTTTTACTACATTTTTTTACGACTGTAAATAGAAGTATACTCTACACACGTCATGTGCAAAGGATCGATTTTAGAATGCGTTTTTGTGTATCAAACACTATTTTCTAATTCAGTCTTATAAAAAAGGTTTTTTAGTATTTTAATGTTTTAAATTTAAAAATTAATAAATCCTAATAGTTTTTATTCAAAGATGAATACCTTATTTAAATACTAATATAACTTAATGATGTTCCCCATCAATGTAGTCCCCTTCTCTATCTTCGCAGCATTGCATGCGTTTTTTTCCATTGTTGGAAGCAATTTTGGAAATCATCAGAAGAGAGGCTGTTAAGAAGTCTTACCGTTTTTTCTTTGACGTGTTTTAATATTTCAAAACAGGTTTCTTTTGACGATTTCTTTATTTCCGGAAACAGGTAGAAGTCGCAAGGGGCTATGTCTGGTGAATATGGTGGGTGGTTAACGACGGGGATCTTCTAATTAGGTAAAAACATTGTGAGTAGAGCAGCCACGCGTTGTAATTCTACAAATCTGGACGCTTTTTCCTTACACGTTACCTTAGCTACATCAATACTTCCAAAAATAGATGTTGGTTGACTGATCCTCACGCGCTCATTCAATAAGAATAACACCCTTAATATCGAAAAAAAAACAATGAGCATCGCTGTTTTGGATGTGCTGGAGCGCCCTTCTCGTTCATTCTTTTAAACTTCTTTATGACCATCAAAAAAGCTTTTACGCCACATAAAAATCATTACACGAGACATACACTGCTCTCCGTAAACATATTTTAGCATTAATTGAAAGCATTCAGTAGCTGCTTTTCTGAGTTTTACTTTAGGTCAATTTTTTCGGTTGTCATAGTTCCGGCAAATAAGCTGAGCACCATGAGCTTCAAACCACTGCCTAAGCCAAACTCGTAGAGGAAAGGCAACAAGATTGCACGCGGTAGTAGAACGCACATCAAGGTGAATAACTCCGACCGCCAGTGGCGTGGAGATTTAAAACCTGTATTTTGGTGATCTCTTTAGTAAAATGTAATAATTTGGTTCCAAACAGGTAAAAACTACTCGTTCTGTTACAACTTTTGATACACATACACACCATAAGAACATGTAAACAAGAAAAAGTCCAAAAATTTATAAAATTTTGAGAAGAGGAACAGCTAGGATTTATATGAATATGGTTTTAAAGTCAGGAAAAATTCTATATTCAAGAAGTGTAATTAGTCTTTGGCACCATTTTCATGTAACCTATACCTATTTCAGCTACAACGTGTGTAAGATATTTTTTATATGCTTTGTCTATAAATTAGCTGGCAAGAAAATTAAAATACTTACAGTTCTCCAATTACCTGGCGAATTTTACCAGTAACGCAGTGAGCAGCAGTTAGTATATATCGATTTGATATCAAAGAGCCGCCACAAGAAAATTTAAGTGGTCCATTTCTGGGGCGATATTGCAGAAGTGCCATCCAAGGAAACTCGTCAAGTGCTGTTGCCTCGCCATTAAATATGCGAGGTGGTACCTAGACAAATAAAAAGTGGATATACGCTTGTTGCTATATCCTAAGAAGTATGATTAAGAGAATATAAAATTTTGTGTCCCTGCTTCCTTATAATAGGGACTTATTGCAATAAAGCCAGGCAATAATAGTGCCGGGCACTATTCTGACAGTTTTCCATTGACAACTGACAGTTGATCTTTCAAAATTGACATACCAAATTCGAATTTATAAATCCAGTCGTTTATTTTGCATGAATAGTGACGGCACTATTAATTTCGGCTCTTATAATACACCAAGGCCTAATTTTGAAAGAAGACAGTTATTCTTAGAATGCGAAACTGTCAGAATAGTGCCTGGCACAATTACAGCTCGTCAGAATAAGGAAAATGGTAGGTATACTTTGGTGGTACAAATTTTTCTTTTCACAGCAGTTAAAGGGGTTTGTCAGGATGTTAAAAAACTATGATCGCCATCTTAAAGTTGTAGCTTAAACAGATGGTGACCAATCAAACATGGCGGACGATGTTTGAAAATTGTAAAACTTAATTTATTATTTACTTATTTATGCATCATTTCTTTACTCTAAAAATCAAATACAGCTATACAACTTATCAACAAAAACACCGAGTTGCAGTATGGTGGGGCTATAGAGATGCGAAAAAAGCACACCCTAAGTTAAGATTCGGAAAAACGTCATTTAGTGAATTACAGGGTAGTAACCCATAAGACCAAAATGGCCAAATTTTGAAAATTCATATTTCAAAAACTATACAGTTTATTAACAAAAGCACCGAGTTTCAATAGGGAAAGGCCATAGTGATGCGAAAAAAGTTAAGATTCGGAGAAACGTCATTTAGCCAATTTTAGGGTAGGTAATCCCTTAGGACCAAAATGGGCAAACTTTGAAAATTTTCATTTTAAAATCTATATAGTTTATCAACAAAAGCACCGAGTTGCAGTATGGTGCGGTTATAGAGATGTGAAGAAATCACACCCGGATTTAAGAATCGGAAAAACATCATTTAGTAAATTTTAGAGTAGTAGCCCATAAGAAAAATTCATATTTTTAAAACTATAGAGTTTGTCAACGAATGCACAAAGTAACTGTATGGTCGGACTATAAAAATGGAGAAAAATAACACCTTGAGTTAAGATTCGAGAAAACGTCATTTAGAGAATTTTAGAGTAGACCAAATGGCCAAATTTTGAAAATTCCTATTTCAAAAATTATACATTTTATCAACAAAAGCATGGAGTTGCAGTACGGTGAAGCTACAGAGATGCGAAACAACACCCTGATTTAAGATTCGAAAAAATGTCATTAAGCTAATTTTATGATAGGGAATTTCATAAGAACAAAATGTCAACATTTTGAAAATTCATATTTTAAAAGCAATACAGTTTATTAACAAAAGCACCGAGTTGCAGTATTTTGGGGTGACAGAGATGCAAAAAAACCTTATCCTGAGTTAAGATTCGGAAAAACGTCATTTAGCGAGTTTTAGGGTAGGGAATCGCATAAGACCAAAATGGCCAAATTTTGCAAATTAATATTTCAAAAACTATATAGTTTATCCACAAAAGTACTGAGTTGCGGTCAAGGGCGGATCCAGAGGTGCTTCTCGGAGGGGGCATTTAAGGTGACATTTTCTCTTGGTAACAGTTTCATGCGCCGTAAGCAAAAATTTTGAATTTTTATTAGCAAAAACCTTACTTTTTACTCATTTTGTGTATATTGAAAAAATTCTCGGGGGGGGGGCAAGTGCCCCTAGTGCCCCCCTCCCCTGGATCCGCCACTGGTTGCGGTATGGTTGGGCCATAGATATGCAAAAAAACCGCACCCTGAGTTCAGATTCGAAAAAACGTCGTTAAGCGAATTTTAGAGTGGGGAACAAAAGCACCGAACTGCAGTATGGTGGGGCCATAGTGATACGAAAAAACGACAACTTAAGTTAAGATTCGGAAAAACGTCATTTAGCGAATTTTAGTGTAGGGAACCCCATAAGACCAAAATTACCAAACTTTGAAAATATAAACGAAGCTTAAGTGCTTGGTGTTTTGTAGAAGTGGAATCATTTACCTATAGGTTGAGAAAAATATTAAAACATACGGATGATTTTCGCTACGCGAAAACATCCGTATCACAAATTTGCTTCGCAAATTTGTGTTGAAAAAAATTTGCTTCGCAAATTAGTTTATTACCAAATTTGCTTCGCAAATTTCTGTTGAGAAAAATTTGCTTTGCAAATTAGTTTATTAACAAATTTGCTTTGCATTGCTTTGCTTTGCAAATTTGTGTTGAGAAAAATTTGCTTCGCAAATTAGTTCATTAACACATTTGCTTCGCAAATTTTTTACATCCAACACTTTTAAAACTGTTGCAGCATTGATTTTCGCTGCGGCGAGATTTTGTGTTTAATTATTTATAAAAATATGTTTAACAGTATTTCTATTGATATCGTACAATAACATTTGGGGGATTGGAAACAAAATCATTGTCTACAAGTTTCAAACCAAGAATTTGGAGAATTATTATTGGTTCATAAATTTGTGTTAATAAAATTTACTTCACAAAGTTACTTTTGTCAATAATTCGCTTTGCAAATTTAATTTACCAGTATTAATTTAAGTTAATATCGAAGTCATACACAGTTATTAAAAAGGGAATTTTTTATCCCTAAAATGTGTAACTCTCGCTTTGCTCATGCGACAGACTCACGGTCTCAAAAAATTACATATTTTCCTTGATACTTGATCAAGTATCATTTTCTCATAAATGCATTAATATTTTATTCTATAAAATCTATAAAATCCGTTTAGTGGTTCTTTAAATAATAATTGTTATTCCAACTGTTGCTTTAACTTCTGTCCAAGGGCGGATCCAGAAGTGCTTCTCGGGGGCGGGGGGGCTCACTTTAGGTGACATTCTCTGTTGGTAAAAAATGGTATATAATTTTTGAAAAATTTTGCATTTTTATTAGCAAAAACCTTACTTTTTACTTATTTTTTGTATAGTCAAAAAATTCTGGGGGGGGGCAAGTGCCCCTAGTGCCCCCCCCTGGATCCGCCAGTGCTTCTGTCTGCAATAATTTACTTATAAATTCACTGAACCGATTTCAATAATAAAAAAGAAGTATTGCTCTTTGAACAAAACTATTGAAATGTTTCGACAATTTTAAATCCAAGATGTTGGAAAAAAAGTCAAATTTGTCCTTCTTGAAAGGATCACTTCTTTGTATGTTGCGAGGATTTATTTTTTTATGATTAGTACCTCGTTGTGAGTGGTGGATCCAATAAATAAATTCAAAAAAGGGTCGAAAAATTTATCGTAACATAAGAAACAACTATCCTTTATGGAGGGTCAATATTTAGAGTTGGCGGAGAATTTGACCATGATGCTGTTTATTTTATTGTCAGTTTAGTAATAATGAATTTATGAGGAAATGAATGCACATAGAAATGGCAAGGCAATCGCATAATCTGTAAAACTTTTCCGAAAAAAATCAAAAAATTTTTAAAAAATATAAGAATAAACAGCATTTTTAAAAATTAAAGTTTTTATGACCGCCATTTTGGATTTTACAATGACGGCAAATTTTAATAGTGATCTTTTAAAAGCAATCAATCTGTTCCACTTTATATTTTATTAAAATCGGTTCGGCAAAAATTTATTTATAAGGAAATTAATACAGACAGGATTTAGAAGACAATCGTTACAACCTGTAAAACAATATAGTTGAAGCAAAAATCAATTTTTAGGGACCGAAATCGTTTTTAACGATTCCTATCTCGTTGTGCTTAACAAAGATAGAGCTTTCTTACAAACAAAAAAATATCCAACATTTCCGACATAATGTTCGATCAATCAATCCCTGCCAACTACTCTTTGCTTTGATAAAATTGGTGTTATAGTTGGAGAGTTATAACGAAAAACATTTTGTCGGGATTTTTTGCCCACCAGGTATATTTGAAAAGCGCTCACTTTTATAAATGGTTTTTTTTCAGACCAAATTGATACTTTCAAATATCTTAAAATTCTTACCATAACATACAAACATTTAACATAATATCAGGATGTAATAATAGCAAACTTTAATAGGTGGTAGAAAAGATCAAAAGAAGGACTTTTTCTTATTATATTTTGCACTATACTTCTTTGTTTTTTAGATAAAGGGTGCCAAACTTAACAGCTATTATTTTATTTTTTGTTATAACTTCCTTTAAAATCATAACAGAAAATCGACATTTTCTGAAATTATGCATGACAATAAGGGTAATAATTAAATGGTAAAATTATTTGAAAATAAATAGAAATACTCAAAATTAATATCCAAAATAGGGGATTTTGGATATGGCGAAAGGAATGACAGGGGCACAACCTTAATGAACTATCTAGAGGAAAGACACATGTATGCAATTAATTATTTCTATAGGAAGAAACCGCAACGAAAGTGGACATGGCTTAGCCTGACTACTGAAAAAGCATTGTTAGAGATGTAACAGTCCTAAATAGCTTTACAACAAGCAGTGATCACAGGATGGTCAGAAAGGAAAATTAACAATAAAAATAAACAACTTGACATGAGTAAACTTACAGAAAATAAAGCCATATACAAAGAAATGCTAAATGAACAGCTAACGAACGAAAATATAGATGAAATAAATGATACGCTGATAAGAACTATGACCAACGAATACAATATTCCACTCTATATTGCGTTTATAGACTTTGAAAAAGCTTTTGATAGTATTGAGCACTGGGCAGTAAAAGCATCTTTAATTAGTAGCCGAATAGATCACAGATACACAGATTTAATAGCCAATATATATAGCGAAGCAACAACATCAATCAAAATTCACGAAGGGACCAAGCCAATCCGCATAAGAAAAGGTGTCAGACAGGATGACACAATATCCCCTAAACTATTTAACCAGGCCCTAGAAGATGTTTTTAAAAACTTAGACTGGGAAGAAATAGGCATCAAAGTAAGCGGACAATACTTGAACCACCTAAGATATGCTGACGATATTGCCTTAATAACAGATAAGAAAGAGGAACTTATAAAAATGCTGGGAGAACTGGATACAGCACCTAAAAATATAGGCTTGAGTATGAACTACACTAAAACTAAAATCATAACAAACGCAGATGAAGATATCACCAGAATAAACCAAGAAAAAATAGAACAAGTAGATGAATATATATCTGAGACAAATTATTAAACTAAAAAAAGAAAACCAAACAGCTGAAATCAAGAGACGAGTAAGATTGGCCTGGGCAGCATTCGGTAAATTAAGCTACATAATAAAAAATAACAAATATCCTCAGTACCTTAAAACGAAAGTGTATAACCAATGTATTCTTCCTGTGCTCACATATGGATCCCAGACCTGGACGCTTACAAAATCAAACATGGGTAAGGAAACAAAAGCCCTAAGATCCATGGAAAGACAAATGTTACATGTAAAGTTAACAGATAGAAAAAGGAATGAATGGATAAGAAATAAAACAAAAGTAAGGGATGTCAGAGTCGAGGTAGCAAAATTAAAATGGAAATTTGCTGGTCAAAATATCAAACTGAAAGACAATCGATGGAACAAATGCATTGTAGACTGGAGACCTTGGCAAAATAAAAGAAGTAGGGGAAGACCCCAAATGAGATAGCGGACAATTTGATGAGACATGCAGGGACTAGATGGATGAACAGGGCGACAGACAGAGAAGAGTGGAAGATATTGGGGGAGGCATATGTCCAAAGATGGATCGAAGAAAGCTAAATAGATAGATAGATAGATAGACTTAAAATTATTACCAAAAATCGTTAAAATATAGTGCTAATATTATTATTTTATATTTGTTTTAAGGGTCCTTTAGACATGTACAAAAATCTATTTCAATTTCTTTTGTGTAAATTTAATAGCTCATAAAAATATTAATTCTTAAAAGAATTGAGAAATTTATATCTATTCCAAAGATTATTTGGCCACATATCCTTAACCTATCTATATTTTCTTGGAAAAAAGCAACGTTGTTCAATTTGATATTTTAAAAGTTCATCGTTTTTCCATACTTTCCCAACTTAAAAAATGCTATAACTTGGCCAAAATTTATTTGAACTTTTTGTCTGCTTTGGACCTTCCGCACCATCTCTTAAAGATTGGTTCATCATTTAAATTACTCCCTGTATTTTAGGTATCATATTTTAATTATATTTTATAAAAGGCCAAGGCCCAAAAGTAGGTATCCATTTCCTGTTTACTGGGTATCCAATCTGAAGGACTGCGTATCCAAATGGATACACAATATAGTCTAAAAAGATGCCTTGCAGACTGATAAGAACTATGACAAAACTATAGGAAAAAATAAAAAACCCGAAATTGTAATTTACTCCCCATCCCTATACATGTAAAGTTATGTAAAAGTAACATTACCAACTTCCAGAAACGCTAGAGAGCTGTGATTTGACAGACTGACAGAAACTAAGAGAAATCTATATAATAATTGAGATAAAAGTATAGCCAAGTTCTCCAATATACATTTTAAAATTAAAGGTTTTTACTAGTTTCGAAAAGTTTTTAGCTCACACTACTACTATACTATAGTAGTGTGAGCTATGGTGATCCTAAATTTTTCGAGAAAAAAAAAGTTGCTCCGATTTCAAAATTTTTTATATATCTTTGCGTTTCAGATGATTTTGAAACTTTTTTGTTGCGCCGTCTGTCTGTCTGTATGTCTGTCTGTCTGTCTGTATGTCTGTCTGTCACGACCAACGCGCATAACTCAAAAACGGCTTGCCCGATTTTAATGAAATTTGGTACCCAGGCTGGGTTTTGGGTCGAGATGGTCCCATTTAAAAATGAAGAAAATCCACCGAATACAAGCCAAATAAAAGGGTGGGGGTAGATTTCAAAAATTAGAGTTTATGTAAAAATATAGCGTGTGTTATATCAAACGAAAGGTAATTGAGTCTGGAGTTAAACAAAATACATTTTAGTTTATTTTAAAAAAGAGGGTGGGGGTAAATTTCAAATATGGCGTGTGTGATATCAAACGAAAGGTAATTGAGTCTGGAGTTAAGCAAAATACATTTTAGTTTTTAAAAAGAGGGTGGGGGTAGATTTGAAAAATTAGAGTTTAAGTCAAAACATGGCTTGTGTGGTATCAAACGAAAGGTAATTGAGTCTGGAGTTCAATAAAATATACTTCAGTTTTTAGTTATATTAGCTTTCACGTAGATACACTATAACTATAGCATCCAGTGTGAGCTTAGGTGCCCATAGATTGGCAGAGTATTTTAAATGTTTTGCGAAATATATTTAAAACGTAAAGTTTGGCACCCGTGAATAAAGAAAATAAAATTTTTTCGTGGATAATCGGGTGTAGAAAGGTTTTGTTCCTCTTGTGTTTTTCCGTGGGCAGCTCGAATGCTGTACACCCACGGGGGTTCAAGATCTAATGGACACCCATTAAGTGTTGACAGTTAACTGTTTCGTGCTTAAGGAACCCTTCAGAACCGTGCATGGTCAATGTAACACCTTTGTAAAGTTGGAGAGACGGTATATAAATTTCATCTTACGATATTGATAAAAGAAATGAAAAATAATGCCTGCAATACGGTATGCTTTAAGTACAAGTGGCGACATCTACCGAATACAAAAGAAACTATGCTCATGGAATAATACAAGAGAAACAAAACCTTTTTATATACGTTTAGCCACAAAAATTTTTGTTTTTTTTTAAATATTTAGCCTTGGAATTGGACACCGATTCAAAAATAAAATGTTAATTAGTCAACTAAGTGTAATTCATTTAATAACTACTCATTATTTGCCTTTGCCAACCCCTTACAACTGATGTTATTATCACTGGACTTTAATAATAATGTAATTTAATTAAAGTGCCTTTTTATCGCTAAAGTATGTAGCTCTCGCTCCCCTCATGCTAAAAACTTATTGCTTTAAAAAAATATTAATTTATCCTTTGGCTGTGAAATACTAATATTAGTTTTTGCCAAACATTCTGCCTAATATATAATCCAAAGAATTAACCTAGGAAGAATTAAATAGACACTGACTTAAAAATGACATCTGCTATTTTGCAAATTTTATTCTGCTCTTTAAAATGAAAGTATACTATACTATAGTTAAATGTGGCATATGCGAATTTTTTATCTATGAACCGACAATTTTTAATTTTGGTTACTTTGTTAAGCGCGCTCTATAAAAATGATAAAACTGTTGACTGATTACTATGTAAAAAGGTTCGAGTAAGCGAATGGTGTAACTTCCGTCAAAATCTGACGTATGGTTTTGAAGATATCGTAATTTTTTAAATAAAAATACATGAAATTTATTGAGCTTTTTAAATATTTTGGGATAAATATCAAAAACTATCGGTCCAAGATAATTTATTTTATAATGAAACGAATTGTAGCTCCGGCTCCTCTCATGCTACAGACTCAATGCATCAAAAAAAGTTTTAATTTCAACCAATTTGTGTATAAGATTCTATTTCGTTAACGTTTTACAAATATTTTTCGCGGTATTTGAATAAAAAATAAACCTAGAAACTAAAATTTTGTCATAACTTAAAAATAACATATGTCATTTTATAGATTTTTGTCTCTTCTTTAACATGAAATTAATCCTATTATTATTGGAATTATATTTCAAAAAATATTTGCAAATTCCTTTAATTTTATAAGATTTTTATTAATTTTGGACCGTTTTGATAAATGTTAAGTGCCCTACACCAGCGCCCTCTACATTAAGGTTAAAACTATAAATAAAGTTTTATGTAGAAAGGTTTGGCGAAGTGAGTAGTGAAATTTTTGTCCAATTCGGACCTACTGTTTTAAAGATATCGCGATTTTTGTAAAAATGCGTGTTAATGCGTGTTATTTCCCGTTGTGATTTTTGCGTGTTTTTTAGTATTTATTTTTCAAACTCAAAAACGGTACAACTTAGAAAAGTCGAACTTTTAAAAAAAATATTTTGGTATTTTATTAAAAAGATAGCAGTTCGAGAACTGTCAAAAAGTGTAAGGGCAAAAAAATTTCTCGATTCAGTATTTTTGACTGCAAAAACCTTGCATAGTTTTTGAAAAATCCTCAAAACTCAAAAACCAAAAACTAATTTTAAAAACCAACTATACGGTTACCGAACACTCCCTTAGGTCCGCAAATGTTTAAAATTTGGTTAAAATCCATTAAACAGTTTTGGAGTAATGACCAGATATATTTTAAAAAACGGCAAATAAACAGTGAAATTCTGACCAATTTTATTGTACAGTGAAAATGCGTCACTGCAGGGATTCAGAAGAGCCCCAAAATGGGGCACTTGACTTTTTCCGATCTGGCTGAAAAACAATAGGCTTCCTGACCACACATAAGAGTACACTTGTGCAAAATCTCAAGTTTCTAGAATAATCCCCTCGACACTTATGGTGTGCCAACGGAGGTACATCAAAAAAAGTCACTTTTTGACGGTTTTTCCCCTATTTCCCCTACTTGAAATTTTCCGATTTGACCCAAAATTGACATTTTTGGTCTCCCGTAAGTTCTTAATCAGTGCGCCAAATTTCATCCTTCTACGTCGAAGCGTTCCCGAGTAAGCGTCAAAATTCGAGCGCGATACACTAGGGGTGCTAGGGACGGAATAAAAAAAATAAAAATAAAAATAATGTTACGGCCGAGGCGGCTCAAGTAATTGATTTTCGCCACAAGCGAAAATCAATAAACATACGGATGATTTTCGCTACGCGAAAACATCCGTATCACAAATTTGCTTCGCAAATTTGTGTTGGAAAAAATTTGCTTCGCAAATTAGTTTATTACCAAATTTGCTTCGCAAATTTGTGTTGAGAAAAATTTGCTTTGCAAATTAGTTTATTAACAAATTTGCTTTGCAAATTTGTGTTGAGAAAAATTTGCTTCGCAAATTAGTTCATTAACACATTTGCTTCGCAAATTTTTTACATCCAACACTTTTAAAACTGTTGCAGCATTGATTTTCGCTGCGGCGAGATTTTGTGTTTAATTATTTATAAAAATATGTTTAACAGTATTTCTATTGATACCGTACAATAACATTTGGGGGATTGGAAACAAAATCATTGTCTACAAGTTTCAAACCAAGAATTTGGAGAATTATTATTGGTTCATAAATTTGTGTTAATAAAATTTACTTCACAAAGTTACTTTTGTCAATAATTCGCTTTGCAAATTTAATTTACCAGTATTAATTTAAGTTAATATCGAACTCATACACAGTTATTAAAAAGGGAATTTTTTATCCCTAAAATGTGTAACTCTCGCTTTGCTCATGCTCAGACTCACGGTCTCAAAAAATTACATATTTTCCTTGATACTTGATCAAGTATCATTTTCTCATAAATGCATTAATATTTTATTCTATAAAATCCGTTTAGTGGTTCTTTAAATAATAATTGTTATTCCAACTGTTGTTTTAACTTCTGTCCAAGGGCGGATCCAGAAGTGCTTCTCGGGGGCGGGGGGGCTCATTTTAGGTGACATTCTCTGTTGGTAAAAAACGGTATATAATTTTTGAAAAATTTTGCATTTTTATTAGCAAAAACCTTACTTTTTACTTATTTTTTTGTATAGTCAAAAAATTTTCGGGGGTGGGCAAGTGCCCCTAGTGCCCCCCCCCCCCTGGATCCGCCAGTGCTTCTGTCTGCAATAATTTACTTATAAATTCACTGAACCGATTTCAATAATAAAAAAAGAAGTATTGCTCTTTGAACAAAACTATTGAAATTTTTCGACAATTTTAAATCCAAGATGTTGGAAAAAAAGTCAAATTTGTCCTTCTTGAAAGGATCACTTCTTTGTATGTTGCGAGGATTTATTTTTTTATGATTAGTACCTCGTTGTGAGTGGTGGATCTAATAAATAAATTCAAAAAAGGGTCGAAAAATTTATCGTAACATAAGAAACAACTATCCTTTATGGAGGGTCAATATTTAGAGTTGGCGGAGAATTTCACCATGATGCTGTTTATTTTATTGTCAGTTTAGTAATAATGAATTTATGGGGAAATGAATGCACATAGAAATGGCAAGGCAATCGCATAATCTGTAAAACTTTTCCGAAAAAAATCAAAAAATGTTCAAAAAATATAAGAATAAACAGCCTTTTTAAAAATTAAAGTTTTTATGACCGCCACTTTGGATTTTACAATGACGGCAAATTTTAATAGTGATCTTTTAAAAGCAATCAATCTGTTCCACTTTATATTTTATTTAAATCGGTTCGGCAAAAATGTATTTATAAGGAAATTAATACAGACAGGATTTAGAAGACAATCGCTACAACCTGTAAAACAATATAGTTGAAGCAAAAATCAATTTTTAGGGACCGAAATCGATTGTAACGATTTCTATCTCGTTGTGCTTAACAAAGATAGAGCTTTCTTACAAACAAAAAAATATCCAACATTTCCGACATAATGTTCGATCAATCAATCCCTGCCAACTACTCTTTGCTTTGGTAAATTTGGTGTTATAGTTGGAGAGTTATAACGAAAAACATTTTGTCGGGATTTTTTGCCCACCAGGTATATTTGAAAAGCGCTCACTTTTATAAATGGTTTTTTTTCAGACCAAATTGATACTTTCAAATATCTTAAAATTCTTACCATAACATACAAACATTTAACATAATATCAGGATGTAATAATAGCAAACTTTAATAGGTGGTAGAAAAGATCAAAAGAAGGACTTTTTCTTATTATATTTTGCACTATGCTTCTTTGTTTTTTAGATAAAGGGTGCCAAACTTAACAGCTATTATTTTATTTTTTGTTATAACTTCCTTAATAATCATAACAGAAAATCGACATTTTCTGAAATTATGCATGACAATAAGGGTAATAATTAAATGGTAAAATTATTTGAAAATAAATAGAAATACTCAAAATTAATATCCAAAATAGGGGATTTTGGATATGGCGAAAGGAATGACAGGGGCACAACCTTAATGAACTATCTAGAGGAAAGACACATGTAAGCAATTAATTATTTCTATAGGAAGAAACCGCAACGAAAGTGGACATGGCTTAGCCTGACTACTGAAAAAGCATTGTTAGAGATGTAACAGTCCTAAATACCTTTACAACAGGCAGTGATCACAGGATGGTCAGAAAGGAAAATTAACAATAAAAATAAACAACTTGACATGAGTAAACTTACAGAAAATAAAGCCATATACAAAGAAATGCTAAATGAACAGCTAACGAACGAAAATATAGATGAAATAAATGATACGCTGATAAGAACTATGACCAACGAATACAACATTCCACTCTATATTGCGTTTATAGACTTTGAAAAAGCTTTTGATAGTATTGAGCACTGAGCAGTAAAAGCATCTTTAATTAGTAGCCGAATAGATCACAGATACACAGATTTAATAGCCAATATATATAGCGAAGCAACAACATCAATCAAAATCCACGAAGGGACCAAGCCAATCCGCATAAGAAAAGATGTCAGACAGGATGACATAATATCCCCTAAACTATTTAACCAGGCCCTAGAAGATGTTTTTAAAAACTTAGACTGGGAAGAAATAGGCATCAAAGTAAGCGGACAATACTTGAACCACCTAAGATATGCTGACGATATTGCCTTAATAACAGATAAGAAAGAGGAACTTATAAAAATGCTGGGAGAACTGGATACAGCAGCTAAAAATATAGGCTTGAGTATGAACTACACTAAAACTAAAATCATAACAAACACAGATGAAGATATCACCAGAATAAACCAAGAAAAAATAGAACAAGTAGATGAATATATATCTGAGACAAATTATTAAACTAAAAAAAGAAAACCAAACAGCTGAAATCAAGAGACGAGTAAGATTGGCCTGGGCAGCATTCGGTAAATTAAGCTACATAATAAAAAATAACAAATATCCTCAGTACCTTAAAACGAAAGTGTATAACCAATGTATTCTTCCTGTGCTCACATATGGATCCCAGACCTGGACGCTTACAAAATCAAACATGGATAAGGTAACAAAAGCCCAAAGATCCATGGAAAGACAAATGTTACATGTAAAGCTAACAGATAGAAAAAGGAATGAATGGATAAGAAATAAAACAAAAGTAAGGGATGTCAGAGTCGAGGTAGCAAAATTAAAATGGAAATTTGCTGGTCAAAATATCAAACTGAAAGACAATCGATGGAACAAATGCATTGTAGACTGGAGACCTTGGCAAAATAAAAGAAGTAGGGGAAGACCCCAAATGAGATAGCGGACAATTTGATGAGACATGCAGGGACTAGATGGATGAACAGGGCGACAGACAGAGAAAAGTGGAAGATATTGGGGGAGGCCTATGTCCAAAGATGGATCGAAGAAAGCTAAATAGATAGATAGATAGATAGACTTAAAATTATTACCAAAAATCGTTAAAATATAGTGCTAATATTATTATTTTATATTTGTTTTAAGGGTCCTTTAGACATGTACAAAAATCTATTTCAATTTCTTTCGTGTAAATTTAATAGCTCATAAAAATATTAATTCTTAAAAGAATTGAGAAATTTATACCTATTCCAAAGATTATTTGGCCACATATCCTTAACCTATCTATATTTTCTTGGAAAAAAGCAACGTTGTTCAATTTGATATTTTAAAAGTTCATCGTTTTTCCCTACTTTCCCAACTTAAAAAATGCTATAACTTGGCCAAAATTTATTTGAACTTTTTGTCTGCTTTGGACCTTCCGCACCATCTCTTAAAGATTGGTTCATCATTTAAATTACACCCTGTATTTTAGGTATCATATTTTAATTATATTTTATAAAGGCCAAGGCCCAAAAGTAGGTATCCATTTCCTGTTTACTGGGTATCCAATCTGAAGGACTGCGTATCCAAATGGATACACAATATAGTCTCAAAAGATGCCTTGCAGACTGATAAGAACTATGACAAAACTATAGGAAAAAATAAAAAACCCGAAATTGTAATTTACTCTCCATCCCTATACATGTAAAGTTATGTAAAAGTAACATTACCAACTTCCAGAAACGCTAGAGAGCTGTGATTTGACAGACTGACAGAAACTAAGAGAAATCTATATAATAATTGAGATAAAAGTATGGCCAAGTTCTCCAATATACATTTTAAAATTAAAGGTTTTTACTAGTTTCGAAAAGTTTTTAGCTCACACTACTACTATACTATAGTAGTGTGAGCTATGGTGATCCTAAATTTTTCGAGAAAAAAAAAGTTGCTCCGATTTCAAAAATTTTTATATATCTTTGCGTTTTAGATGATTTTGAAACTTTTTTGTTGCGCCGTCTGTCTGTCTGTCTGTATGTCTGTCTGTCTGTCTGTCTGTCTGTCTGTGTCTCTGTATGTCTGTCTGTAACGACCAACGCGCATAACTCAAAAACGGCTTGCCCGATTTTAATGAAATTTGGTACCCAGGCTGGGTTTTGGGTCGAGATGGTCCCATTTAAAAATGAACAAAATCCACTGAACACAAGCCAAATAAAAGGGTGGGGGTAGATTTCAAAAATTAGAGTTTATGTAAAAATATAGCGTGTGTTATATCAAACGAAAGGTAATTGAGTCTGGAGTTAAACAAAATACATTTTAGTTTATTAAAAAAAAAGGGTGGGGGTAAATTTCAAAAATTAGTGTTTAAGTGGAAATATGGCGTGTGTGATATCAAACGAAAGGTAATTGAGTCTGGAGTTAAGCAAAATACATTTTAGTTTTTAAAAAGTGGGTGGGGGTAGATTTGAAAAATTAGAGTTTAAGTCAAAACATGGCTTGTGTGGTATCAAACGAAAGGTAATTGAGTCTGGAGTTCAATAAAATATACTTCAGTTTTTAGTTATATTAGCTTTCACGTAGATACACTATAACTATAGCATCCAGTGTGAGCTTAGGTGCCCATAGATTGGCAGAGTATTTTAAATGTTTTGCGAAATATATTTAAAACGTAAAGTTTGGCACCCGTGAATAAAGAAAATAAAATTTTTTCGTGGATAATCGGGTGTAGAAAGGTTTTGTTCCTCTTGTGTTTTTCCGTGGGCAGCTCGAATGCTGTACACCCACGGGGGTTCAAGATCTAATGGCCACCCAATAAGTGTTGACAGTTAACTCTTTCGTGCTTAAGGAACCCTTCAGAACCGTGCATGGTCAATGTAACACCTTTGTAAAGTTGGAGAGACGGTATATAAATTTCATCTTACAATATTGATAAGAGAAATGAAAAATAATGCCTGCAATACGGTATGCTTTAAGCACAAGTGGCGACATCTACCGAATACAAAAGAAACTATGCTCATGGAATAATACAAGAGAAACAAAACCTTTTTATATACGTTTAGCCACGAATTTTTTTTTTTTAATATTTTGCCTTGGAATTGGACACTGATTCAAAAATAAAATGTTAATTAGTCAACTAAGTGTAATTCATTTAATAACTACTCATTATTTGCCTTTGCCAACCCCTTACAACTGAGGTTATTATCACTGGACTTTAATAATAATGTAATTTAATTAAAGTGCCTTTTTATCGCTAAAGTATGTAGCTCTCGCTCCCCTCATGCTAAAAACTTATTGCTTTAAAAAAATATTCATGGCACTTTTATCCTTTGAATTTGGCGTGTAAAATACTAATATTAGTTTTTGCCAAACAATCTGCCTAATATATAATCCAAAGAATTAACCTAGAAAGAATTAAATAGACACTGACTTAAAAATGACATCTGCTATTTTGCAAATTTTATTCTGCTCTTTAAAATGAAAGTATACTATACTATAGTTAAATGTGGCATTTGCGAATTTCTTATCTATGAACCGACAATTTGTAATTTTGGTTACTTTGTTAAGCGCGCTCTATAAAAATGATAAAACTGTTGACTGATTGCTATGTAAAAAGGTTCGAGTAAGCGAATGGTGTAACTTCCGTCAAAATCTGACGTATGGTTTTGAAGATATCGTAATTTTTTAAATAAAAATACATGAAATTTATTGAGCTTTTTAAATATTTTGGGATAAATATCAAAAACTATCGGTCTAAGATAATTTATTTTATAATGAAACGAATTGTAGCTCCGGCTCCTCTCATGCTACAGACTCAATGCATCAAAAAAAGTTTTAATTTCATCCAATTTGTGTATAAGATTCTATTTCGTTGACGTTTTACAAATATTTTTCGCGGTATTTGAACAAAAAATAAACCTAGAAACTTAAAAATGACATATGTCATTTTATAGATTTTTGTCTCTTCTTTAACATGAAATTAATCCTATTATTATTGGAATTATATTTCAAAAAATATTTGCAAATTCCTTTAATTTTATAAGATTTTTATTAATTTTGGACCGTTTTGATAAATGTTAAGTGCCCTACACCAGCGCCCTCTACATTAAGGTTAAAACTATAAATAAAGTTTTATGTAGAAAGGTTCGGCGAAGTGAGTAGTGAAATTTTTGTCCAATTCGGACCTACTGTTTTAAAGATATCGCGATTTTTGTAAAAATGCGTGTTAATGCGTGTTATTTCCCGTTGTGATTTTTGAGTGTTTTTTAGTATTTATTTTTCAAACTCAAAAACGGTACAACTTAGAAAAGTCGAACTTTTTTTAAAAAATATTTTGGTATTTTCTTAAAAAGATAGCAGTTCGAGAACTGTCAAAAAGTGTAAGGGCAAAAAAATTTCTCGATTCAGTATTTTTGACTGCAAAAACATTGCATAGTTTTTGAAAAATCCTCAAAACTCAAAAACCAAAAACTAATTTTAAAAACCAACTATACGGTTACCGAACACTCCCTTAGGTCCGCAAATGTTTAAAATTTAGTTAAAATCCATTAAACAGTTTTGGAGTAATGACCAGATATATTTTAAAAAACGGCAAATAAACAGTGAAATTCTGACCAATTTTATTGTACAGTGAAAATGCGTCACTGCAGGGATTCAGAAGAGCCCCAAAATGGGGCACTTGACTTTTTCCGATCTGGCTGAAAAACAATAGGCTTCCTGACCACACATAAGAGTACACTTGGGCAAAATCTCAAGTTTCTAGAATAATCCCCTCGACACTTATGGTGTGCCAACGGAGGTACATCAAAAAAAGTCACTTTTTGACGGTTTTTCCCCTATTTCCCCTACTTGAAATTTTCCGATTTGACCCAAAATTGACATTTTTGGTCTCCCGTAAGTTCTTAATCAGTGCGCCAAATTTCATCCTTCTACGTCGAAGCGTTCCCGAGTAAGCGTCAAAATTCGAGCGCGATACACTAGGGGTGCTAGGGACGGAATAAAAAAAAAAAAACAAAAAATAAAAATAATGTTACGGCCGAGGCGGCTCAAGTAATTGATTTTCGCCACAAGCGAAAATCAATAATAAAGATATTTTTTTACATATGTTTTTTTAAATGTTAGGGTTAATGGTTGTTTTTTGATAGTTTTATAGTATAGACCAAAAAAACTTGCGTATTTCTTCTTCACTTTTAAAAAAAAAGTTTTTAGTTTTCGAGAAAATTGCTAATAACTAAGTTTTAGGACCTTAATAGCCCATCGCACCGACTCTTTTTTTCGCTACTTAGCCTTAAGTGTTCCTTATTACGTCATATTATGATTGTATTAAGAAACGCTTTAAGCTAAGTAACGAAAAAAAAGTCGGTGAGATGGACCCTTAGGGACTTACATCTAGCGAAGCTCAAGTGGAATTTTGGCAAAGAATATGGGGGATGTGTCCCAGATGCTAAGGAATAATTTGAGAAAAATCCAGCTTGCATTTATTTTTGTCCATTGTAGTTTTAGGGTTTTTACACGTAATATGATTGGGGTATATCGGAATTTCGTATAAGTTTCCAATAAAATTTTAACAAAATTGGGTAGGTGGGTTGCGTCAAGTGAAAAAGACACAAGAAATATCTAAAAAAGTCTGTTATCTTACATGGCGGAAATGATTACATGTAGATAATTTATTTAAAATACATTTTTATTTACTATTCCTTCCTTACCTGATTTCCGCACGTGGATCGGCCTGGAATCAGTGGATTGGGCGAAAAATTTGCATTTCCATGATCGGCGTGGTTGCCTCCGTTGTTATTGTTATTGCTGCCTGAACCTCTATCAATGTTGCCATCAGCTCTAAAATTCAAGAATATGAACGATCAACAAATCCATATAAAGGCTGTGATTCTCTTCGGCACTCTGGTTCCGTAAAGAAGCAAATAGTACATTATAAACCTAGAGACTAAATTGCTACAATTCGCTGAGGATTTAAAAGGAACTTTATTCACGCGGTTTATAAACTATTTTATGCATTTTAGTATAATAAAAATTAATAAATGTTTAAAAACACCCCGTAATAATTACACTTTTTTCGTTGGCCTATGCTATTTGTTATGGTAAACAGCTGTTAAAAAGCTATATCAAAAATTATGATATAGGGTTTACTCTGAATATAAAATGTCATCCTAGTAATTGACAGTCTTTCGTAGTTAGGGTTGATCACAGTTGATACGTTTATCAATAAGGGCCGCGAGGAAGTTATTAGGGACATTTTGGCTCAGTTAAAATAACAGAAAATTTGACAGCTGTTACCGTTATTTCTCCTAAGATTAACGGTAACATTCAGAGCAAAAAAAAAGAGATTTTGGATCACATAAAAATAACATAACAGAAATCAGGTGTTCCTGTGTCAAGTTAGTAGTTTTACATAACCTCAACTAGTTTGTTTATGTTTTTTTAGGAATTTCCTAAATTTTTAATTTGGTGTTCTGTGATTTTCATTAAAAAATGGATGAAAACATTAGGGCAGTATTAAATAGAAATGAACCAGTGAATCATGATTTAATAAGAATAAGACCAACCAGAGCTCAAAAAACGCGGACGCTGACAGTCAAACCATAGCAAAAAAAATGGTTGGTTAGAAATATAGCAATAACGGTGCAATAACGGTGCAATAACATTAAAGGTCGTCCACCGTAACTACCGGGCAATGAACCGTTACCGTACATAACAAAAAAGGAGCGAGAAGATGCTAAGGCGCAGACTCAGTATTAACAATAACGGTAACAAAGTGTAAAATACGCGACCCAAAATGTCCCTATTGTCATTACGCAGGCTTTAAGCGACATTTACGGAAAGATTGTTGGAGTGTCACAAAAGACATCCTTATGTCTGATCATCATATAATTAGATCTGAGATGACCGATAAGGTATCACCAGAATTCTGAAAGAACCCAATAAATATGGATTGGGAACGTTATCCAAATACCATCATAGCCAGCCATGAGGAGGCCTGTCCCTTAAAACTCTTGCCGACTCGACGACTCCCTTGGTGGAACGGTTAGCTAGACAAGATTTGCCGGAAAACTAGGAGGACCCTTAGCAGAGCGATAAGGAATGGTTGAAAGGCCACCTGAGAATGGTACAAGGAACCCAGAAGAGAATTTAAGACAGAGGTCTGAAGAAGTATAAGAGAAAGCTGGCGGACTGTGGGGAGATCGATTCTCTTTCGTGATGACGAGGACTTTTAGACTTCTCAAAATACTGGTTAGTGAGGCAGGCAGGAGAGAAACACTCATGTCTTTTAAACAGCCAGATGAAGAGCAGTCTCTGCGGCATCTTGAGGTTCACTTTCCAGGGGAAAAGAACAACAACGAAACGCAACTCAAGGCGCCGGACAACAGTTTAGGGTTCAACCCGACTGGGAACTGACAGAGAAAGTCGTTACCGTTACTACCATAACTTTGCCGATTAACGAGTTCAGTCCATACAAGTGATCGGGACCGGACGGGCTATTTCTGATTTTTTTTAAATTTGTAATTGTTAATGTGGATTTCATTTAGATATTTTAAATTCTTCTTCGCTGCAGCTCCGAACAAATAGGATTTTCAGTTTTATTAAAAATTAATTAATTATCTAATACTAATTATCTTAAACCCCGCCAACTAGTCTCGGAACTCTGAGCGCTGGGGCAAACGTTTTGTTACAGCTCTATTCGGCCAAATGCATCGTAAATGCTATTAAAGCATATTTTTTTGCTAGTATCTCAGAAATTAAGGGTGCGTGGCAAACCTCACCTTTTGATTTGTTTATTTTTATTTATTTTTCAATTTTAACCAAACAACAAGAACAATGAATTATAAAATTTTAAAACTTTCTTGAAACAAATATGTGTTAACAATATACATTTCGAACTTATTGCCTAGCCATTTTTGGAAGTTGGTTAAGAAGGTGGATAATAATTTTTATTTAAATCGTCTGTATAAAAAATTGAAGTAAGAAGTTGAAACAGTACGTAACGTGGAGGATAAAGATGGGGTCTGTTGGTTTTCTAATTCAAAAACAACGTACGTATGCTGTATTAAAAATGCTTTTTTAGTGAGATTATGGGCGTTTATAATTGATAGTACTTGCAACTCGTAGGTCGTATAAACTAGAGGCCCTTAATATATTTGACAAAAACAATTGTCAAATATATCGAGGGCCTCTAGTATAAACGAATGTGAATTAGGTCAAGGAAAAGTGACATAAAATACACCAAGACTAGTTTAGGCTAGAGTCCCTGTATGTTGACATATTTGGATTATCCAAATATGTCAACATACAGGGACTCTAGTTTAGGCTTGAGTTGAGGGACTATCACAACAGGAACCCAAAGCCTAGAGTTCCTGTATGTTGACATATTTTAATATACTAATATATTCAAATATGTCAACATAGAGGGACTCTACCAAGGCCGACGTTGGTTGGTCGTTAGGCTGATCAGAGGTTTTATACGTCAAACAAACAAACGTACGAAAGACGTTGGGAAACTAAAAAACTGCTACGTTGCGATATCCGATGCCGGTAGATCGGTAAATAAACTGACGTGTCTAACAATGTCAGTTTTCATATAGATGCAACGTCGCTTAATACAAAAGCAATTCACGATTTCAATTTGCACTAAATCAGACGTCGGTTCAGGCATCGAAAAAATAGGGTCGCCGTTCGTTTGTCGAAAACACGTTTATTGAAAACATCTTTATCGAAGACATTTTGATCGAAAATCTTAATTTCGAATGACATTTTGATCGCATAATGCTTTAATCGAAAACTTTTTTATCGAATACAACTTTTTCGAATGAGTTTTTAATCGAAAACATTTCTAACATGCATATATTTTTTTAAAACATACTCTCCTGACCTCTTTCCCGGGATCCTAGAGAATGTGAAACCTAACCGTTGTCAATCGATCGCCAACGTAACCGAACCGTGTCAATGTAGATAGAAATTAAGATTTTCGATCAAAATGTCATTCGAAATTAAGATTTTCGATCAAAATTTCATTCGAAATTCAGATTTTCGATCAAAATGTCATTCGAAATTAAGATTTTTGATCAAAATGTCTTCAATAAAGATGTTTTGATAAACGTGTTTTCGACAAACGAACCGCGACCCGAAAAAATAAAGTTATTTTTTCGATGGTTCAAGTTACGATTAGTTGGAAGTCATATAAATGTTTATTGGGGTATTTTAATAAGCACTTTGTAGGTATTATACTAACCTAAAATTAACGTCGGGCCCACAACAAACTAAGGGAACATTCGTATATCCACATTGCGACTTTCTGAAAAATTTTTCTTGTTCTGGAGTTCTGTTTACTAAAGCTTGCAAAAAGTGACTGCAGCTTTTAATTGAAATACAAGTTGCTGTATCTCCATTTGGGGTTTGGCAGGTTTTACCAATTTCTACAAATATAAAATTAAAAAGCTTATAAATTTTAAAGATTAATAAAATTACCCTGCACTTCAAGTGGAACCAATTTCTGGTTAAGTACTACTTCCTACACTGTAGAGGGCAGCTCTTCCGTAATAACGTAAAAGAAGCGAAGTAGTTACAAACAATATTTGGTATAATTATTATTGCAGTATATGATGACCACCACAGAAAAACCATGTCGCCAAGTTTTTTAGTTTGGTTATGGCTATAATATGTACTATGTTATGTAAAAGTGTGAAATCTTGAAAGATGATAATTTAAATTTAATTGCAATGCAAATTTCTATGTGAAACATGTATCATCGTTTTCTAGTAGCATTGTTTTTGAAGTTATATTTTTATAATTGGCAGTTAATTCCACCAAGCAGTGTTCTGAGGAGTCCTATAAGGACGAAACTGATAACTGTCAACACTTATTAGGTGTCCATTAGATTTTGGACCCCCGTGTTCGCTTTCGAGCTACCCACGAAAAAATATGGGAGAAACAAAAACTTCTTTTTACCTGATTAGCCACGAAAACTTGTTTGATTTTTAAATTCAGGGGTACTAAAATTCACGTTTGTTAAAATGATCATTTTGCAAAAAAAATCGCATTTTTAATCGAAGAGGTTACACAATGGCGCAGTTACCAGGCTAACAAGTTCTAAAATCGTCATTTACGAAATTTTAAAAAAATTGATCAAACTACATGAAAACTGGGGGACCCTGAAAACTGCGCCTCTTCTTCTAAAAAAAAACCCTCTAAATGTCTGATTTTTGTTGGAACATACATAACTTCAGGCAGACACAAATAATATAAAAACAAATAATATTATGTGTTCAATTTTTAATCAAAAAATATTAACAAAAACAACAATAATAATAAAAATACTTACGTGATGTCACAACACCGAACAACACAAAACCTACAAACAAAAGCACATTGAATCTAATTAAACACATGATTTTTTAAATATTTAATTATACGTGCTAAGTTTATTCATTTATTCGGCCAAAGACCTGTCAAGAAATGGCGCTCACTTCGGGTATCCCCACGATTTTTTCTGATTGTTGCAGAGCAGGTTTTAATTTTTTTCTGAAATAAAATTAAAATTGTAAGTATTTATTTTGATACTTTGGTAAATCCGCAGCACCGAGAATGCTGCATACGACAATTTAATAATATTATTATCAGAAAAAGGTTATTTGATGCTTTTAAAAACTAACATTGGTTAGTTTTCAGGACCGGTTTTGAAGTATTTTATTAATAAATTGTGTTTATATTATTTTCCTGGTTCGGAAGTAATTTTAACTCTTCTGTTGTAAAGTATGAAAAATAGCACTCATAAATATTTCTAAGAAGTTTTCGTGGTTAATCGGGTAAAAAGAAGTTTTTGTTTCACTCATATTTTTTCGTGGGTAGCTTAAAAGCTTAACCTCACGGGGGTCCAAGATCTAATGGACACCTAATAAGTTTTGACAGTTAACTGTTTCGTCCTTGTGGGACTCCTCAGAACACTGCTTGGTCAATGTTACACCCATGCGAAGTTAATCACACCATTTTGTCTCCCATCATACGTCTATAGTGAGAAAACTTCCGCAAGAAGCGTCATCTACCGAGATACGAGAGAAACTAGAACAAGAGCAGGCGAATAATAAACTGCTATATATATCGATTCGACGAAACGATCGATTAAAAAGAAAAGAATCCATCCGTGACCTTCGACAGCACTTTTGCCTTTCAGGTCAAATCAACGCTGATTAGCGCTTCTACCCACTTTCAAGACGTGAGCGTCAATCAACGAAATTTTTAAAGCAAATAAATACTAACAAAGGTAAATTTTAGTACCCTTGAAGTTAAAAATCTAACAAGTTTTGGTGGCTATAATCGGGTAAAAAGAAGTTTTTGTTTTCTCATATTTTTCCATGGGTAACTCGAAAGCTTATCTTCACGGGGGTCCAAAATCTAATAGACACCTAATAAGTATTGACATTTAACTGTTTCGTCTTTATGGGACTACCCAGAACACTGCTTGGTCAATATGACACCCTTGCGAAGTTAATCAGACCGTTTTGTCTCTCATCCTACGTCTATAGTGATTAGCCACGAAAACTTGTTAGATCTTTACATTCACGTGTTCTAAAATTTACGTTTATTTTGATAAATATTTCTTTCAACTGTAGCATTTTTATTTTATGGAACAATAAAACGCCACGTAAATATAAGCATGGTAAGCTCGTAAAAAAACGCTCAAATTTTTGCTTGCACCGGCAGTGTACATCAACTGGGAATGGCCCCACTTGATATTTTGGTCGGAGAATATCCTGTTTTCTGGTGAGATTGCGATTTGCCTTTTAGCGTCCGGTCCCGAGAGTCACGTCGAATGATGTGGACTGACCCTCAATTTCTTCTCCATTGGATGTTTTGAGAAAATCCTCCATTAAAACCACGTTCTTAGTGAGCCCCCAACTACTGATTTGCTGTACAGGGTCTGTGAATGTGTGGAGAGTTTCCTTATTGACGTAAGTCATTTTTTTTGCTATTTCCACGGTGTGGACATAATGTTCATGCTAGTTTTTTTTGTTAAAAACAGGGTCCTTGGGAAGAGTGCATAATTATTCCTGTCTCAGACACTCCATAGCTTCCATGATCTCGGACTCCATAGTCTCCATTGTCTCAGCCATGGTTTTCATAGTCTCAGGCAGTCCGTAGTTTCCATTTCCATTAATATCAGGCAAGATCTTTCCTTTTATTTTAGCAAAATTCATCGTATAACGTCCATTATAAAAATATTAATTTATTTTAAAATAAGTTAATGGGTACTCTAAACCTACTAAAATAATAAAACATAAACATAAATTCTTAAGGATAAAGAAAATAAAATTTTAATTTTACCATGATGTACACTTGATGGCAACTTGCTTAAAACTATAACCTCCCTGGTATATTATGGCCATAACACACAGGTAAATATGTAGTGTGATGCCAAAGGGTAATAATCCTTTACATAAATAATTAGGTATTATTTTTTATAACCTTTTCCTTTTTTTAAATAATTAGGTAACAGTTTTTGGTAGGTATGAATTACCTACTTCAAGAGGTCTTATTTCCTTTACCTTTTATTATAAAATTCCATGAAGAATTTTTAATAAATCTATTGTTGTTTTCTACTCTCAAAAAGTGTTTTTACTTCTCATCACAAAGAATCAGTGAGTTCTTCTTTATTAATTTGTAATAATGTGCCTTTAATAATAATTCACTATTTAAGGTATTTATTTTGTGTTTCTCATTTTTCACATGATAAAAAAATGAGTGGCGTCCAAAAACATTTACTATATACAGGTACTTCAACTCAGTGATAAAAAAACCTACGACCCATCTCTTTAGAAAAAACTGAGTGTCCGTTTGCTGAAGCCTAAATAGCTGTTTTTTTATTATTTACAATCAGTATAAAAAATAGGCTACACAACATCGTAAAATTACCTATTGCCCAGTACGATCATGCTACAGATATGTCAATAATTGTCATATTTATCTTGCCTTATTTCGGTCCTGGTTTTTGTTTAAATTTCATAATAAATAAGGTTCAAGAAGTCATTAGTCATTAATAGATATAACAAAATTAATTCCGAATTAAAATTTTGTGTACCTACTGATTTTATCTATGATTAAATTATAATAATATATTTTTTAAAAGATGCTGTAATATTTCTTTTCATACGACCACATAATATGAAAGTGATGGATTTCACATGTTTTGCATCACGGATCACCTGGTGATCCATGTTTTGCATCCTCAGCAAACGTTAAATATCACCCATGCGCAGAAATTTTTCCGCACATATGTGGAAAAATGTACGATGACGTTAACAGTCACCATTCTTTTCCGCATATGTGTTGCAAAGTACTTTAACAGATGCATAGCATACGCAGTTTAATAGAAAGTAACTTTCTTACACTCGCATGTTGTTTCACTCAGCTAGCGCCTCGTTCACAATATTCACGCTCCCACTTTCTTTTCTTGTTATTTAATATACTATTACATATTAGAACGATATGCCTAATATGCATGTTTTCTTTATTTATTACACATACTTACGATACTTTATTTTGTTTCTTGAAAAATTAAACCAAACCTGGGCACTCTTGGAAAAATCACTAAGCCAAACTTATTTTACTCACGGGTAGGGGACAATTCGCCGAAAGAATTTTTGTTTAATCTAATCTTAACTTTTTTTTCTTAAATCATAGCTCCCCTGTTGAGAGATCAACATCTCTGTTAAACCTAACCGTGGTCATTTTATCGCAAACATATCCTAACCGGTGTATGGACCACCAACATTTTGCAAACAAATGTCCCAACAAAAAAGGGTGATGAAGAGTGGGCGGGGGTAGAAGGGGGAAGGGAGTTATAGATAAAACGAATATATATCTTTGTTATACATCGTTAAAAACAAAATTTATATATATGTTTATCGGTTTCACAACGTTCTACGTCTTCCGATACCCAATCTCCACTCGTTTCTGTTTGCCCATAATTCATCATCTAGGCCTCTTAGGGTCCATCTCACCGACTTTTTTTCGTTACTTAGCTTAAAGCGTTTCTTAATATAATCATAATATGACGTAATAAGGAACACTTAAGGCTAAGTAACGAAAAAAAAAGTCGGTGCGATGGGCTATTAATCTTATTTTACTGGCTATTCCTTCTCTCCAGCTTCTCCTTGGCCGTCCTCGTTTTCTTCGGCCAGTTGGTTTCCATTGTAGTATTTGCTTAGGTAGTCTTTCATCATTCATTCTATGTACATGTCCGTACCACACCAGTTGCTTTGTTCTTATATCATCCACTAAAGTACGTTCCCCCACCGTCATAATTTCTCTTGTTCTTTGATTTGTAACTCTTTCTCTTTTTGATTTCCCTGCTGCTCTTCTCCAATAGTCCATCTCCGTAGCGGAAAGCATTTTTTCTGTTCTATCCTTGATTGGCCATACTTCTGAGCCGTATGTAATAATACTTTTTACAATGGTGTTATATATAAGCTTTTTGTTATGTTTTGATATACTTTGGTCCCAAATTATTCCATTTAATAAAGTTATTGCTTTTCTTCCTTGTACGTTTCGATCTTTTATAGCTTTGTCTAGTGTTCCGTCAGCTGTAATTTTTAGACCTAAGTATTTATACTCATCACAGGAATGAATTCGCTGCCCAGTAATTAAGATTAGATCCTGTTTCATTCCACCGATACACATATACTCTGTCTTATTGAGATTAACCTCTAGTCCCCACTTATTGTACTCTTCTATTAGTTTTCGTGTCATATATTCGAGGTCGTCATAATCCTGAGCCACTACTCCACCACTGATCATCGGCGAAACATAAAGTATACAAGGTGGTTTCGTCCAACGGAATTCCCATGTTCTGGCATTTTCTCTTCCATACTTTAAGGACTTGTTCCAAGTATATCTTGAAGAGCGTAGGCGAGATACAGCAACCTTGTTTAAGACCTTTATTTACTTGAAAGCCTTTGGTTAGTTTTGCTTTTATTTTAACTTTTGCCTTACTATTGCGGTATAACTCTTTGATGGCCTTAATTAGTTGTACGCTTATGTTTGTGTTTTCCAACGCTTTCCAAAGTAGATTTTGTGGTATACTATCATATGCCTTCTGCAAATCGACGTAAAGCAGATGCAGCTCTTGTCCGTATGCCATTTTCTTTTCAATAACTTGGGTTATACAAAGATGATCTGAAGTCGATCTACCCGCCCAGCTTGTTCTTCTGCGTCCATGTCTTTATATTCGCTCTCCACTTTATTTCTTATTATTTTACCGTATATTCTGCTTAGCGTACTAGTCACAGATATACCTCTATAATTGTCACATATATCTTTCCTTCCTTTTTTGTGTATTGTGGATATATATGACGTTTTCCACTCAGTTGGTACTACGGTTCCATTTAAATATTTTTGAAAAAGATCCGTAATCTCTAAAACAGTTCTTCAGTGCCATATTTAATAAGTTCGGCTGGGATATTTCCGGGTCTGGCAGATTTACCGCTTTTTAAGGTTGTGCACACGTTTTTGACCTCAGAGATTGTGAGGGGTACTGGAGATCCCATCGTTCTAATTATATTGAATAAGAAGAAGAAAGAAGAAAATTTTATTGTCTATAATAAAGTACAAAACATATTTTTTTGATATAGAGCTTGGTTTTTAAGAAAATCGGGTAAAACCTGTGACAAACATACACATTTTGATGCATTTTTGTTTCATTTCGACTTTGGGACCAAAAATTGGTGCGGGAACATTTCGATCGTTAATCTATGACCTATTTTTAGCTAGTATCCATTGACAAACTGTGGTCCTCATATTTTGTATACTCAACTACATTACTTGTTGTAGAATTATTTCTAGCGCCTACATTACTTGTAGAATTATTTAAAGCAAGACAGTAGGGAACTATTGCCTCCACCAGCGAAAATGCCGTGAGGTATTATAAATATATCTGAAGCCGCGCCTAAATGAGTAAAATAAATATTCTGATCGATTTTGCGGTGCGTTCATATGCGGCAAACAAGTCCACACTTGCACTAATTTGTATTGCACAAACAAATATTACTACTTAATATAAAAAAGTTAAATTAGCTAAAATTTAACTTACAAAAATTTAGAT
The DNA here is from genome assembly GCA_963576565.1 of Aspidapion aeneum. Taxonomy (NCBI): domain Eukaryota; kingdom Metazoa; phylum Arthropoda; class Insecta; order Coleoptera; family Brentidae; genus Aspidapion; species Aspidapion aeneum. The sequence continues at coordinate 114,733,120 of OY755040.1, forward strand.
AGGTATATACATCATACCTAATTTTTCGTTCAATTAACGTTCATTTTATAATACGCTATATTATGTTTAATTGACCACCAACTATTCTTTTTTTCTCGTGTAGTACCTAGTACTTATCATATTTAACTTTTCGGATAAAGTTTATAATGCCAACAATTAACGGATTCTATGACAGAAATTATTATACAGGTAGATTAAATACTATAGGAATCATAGACTGTGCTGTGTTTAATGTAAGAATGAAGTAAAAGAGAGAAAAATATATTTTGGGTCGTGCCTTGAAATATTTTTTGTTTTTTTAGACCGGTATTCGGCTGGTACTGGGAACGTAGGGAAAGACATCGTGACCTTCACAAAGTTTTTCGTCAATTTTCAATTTCAATTTCAAACAAGCTTTGTTGTTGTTTGTTTGTCGGAAGAAACTAGTCTTATTGAGAAAGCAAAAAAAAATATCTTATTGTCTAAAAGTAAAAGTATAAAAATTTTAAATAGTTATTATAAAATCTGTTATATGCCTAATAACTACAATTTTAGTGGTATTTCTATTAATACTAAATTTTAAAATGTTATATCAGGTACATGTATAACAGTCAAATCAAAACAAATATCAAAACAATAAAAAGTAAAAAAAAAACAAAAAAAGAAACAAACCACAACAAACAACAAGCACACGTATAAAATAAGTTTGGACATTCATTTTATAAAGGATAATTTATTATGAAATTTAAATTCTCCCTGTAGTACTCATCACAGCTATAAAACATTTTTTTTTCTAAACAATTACGGACTGCCCTTTTAAATAATTTCAAAGTTAGCATTTGTCTAATAGCTAATGGCAAATGATTATAAATCTTACTGCTTTCATAGATCAATGAGTGTTTTGTCAATGTTAATCTTGGTATTGGTAGTGGTAGGTTCTCAGATTGCCGAGTATTATAATGTCTTGAATTGATTTGGTTCTCCTGTTGGAGTTTCTTTTTATGAACCAGGCTAACAGTTTCCAGTATAAATAGACACGGCAATCTTAAAATGTTTGAAGTAATGAAAAGGGGTCTGCAGTATTCACGAGGCGCAGCATTAAACAACCTCCTTGGCCCGTTTTTGAAGAATAAACACTGATTCAAAAAGGGTGGCAGAATACAGGCCCCAGAAAGCCAAACCATATCTTAGGCGAGATTCAAAGAGAGAGAAATACACCATTCTGGCAGACTCAAAACTCAATTCCTTTCTAACTACACCAATAGCAACGGACGCTGATGAAAATTTTGAACTTAGGAGGTTGACATGTCCATAAAAATTTAATTTTTCATCCAGCATCATCCCCAAAAACTTAACAAATGGTTTGACATCAATATTCTGGTTACCCAAGCTTATCTCAGAAATAGAAAAACGGAAAGATAATATATTAGTTTTACTTATGTTAAAGCTGTGCAGATTGCAGTCACACCATTCCTTGATTTTTTTAATATCATTTTGCATCATATGTTAAATTAAAGCTTTTGGGTCAATCCATCCATCCACAAAAATGGTAAACTTTCCCCCTATGTCCAAGTAAGCTAAATCATCAATATTTAAACTAAAGAACATGGGGCCAGCACTGACCCTTGAGGTACGCCCCTGGTTATATTCTGGATCTTTGAATGGCTAGAATTTTCGCCTCTTACAGCTTGGGTCCTTCCTAAAAGGTAGGATTCAGACCAATGTTGTTCTATATGTCTAAATCCATAATAGTTTAGTTTTTGCAGCAGTATTCTGTGATCTACGCAATCAAACGCTTTGGAGAAGTCACAGAACAGTGCTGCAACGCAATCTCCATCATTTAGTCCCAAATATACATTTTCCAAAAATGAAAAGATAGCATCATTTGTGCTTTTGTCTTTCTGGAAGCCAAACTGTGACTTTGATAGTAAATTGTTCTTAACTAGATGTTCATCAATTCTTGTATTTACAATCTTTTCAATTAGTTTTGAGATAGAGGACAAGAGGGAAAGGGCGAAAATTTGATGGTTCTTTGGGTTCTCCTCCTTTATGATTAGGGATTACTATAGCTTGTTTTAAGCAATTTGGAAAGACACAAGTTTCAAAGGAATCGTTTATAAGATTAACTAAGACAGTAAGAGCAGTGTTTGGTAACTTTTGTAAGATTTTGGTAGAGATTCCATCGTAAACAGCACTGTTCTTGTTTTTTATAGTATTTAAAATGTTTTTACCTCATTTAGTGTAGTATGTGTCAATCTAAAGTCTTCATAAACGTTAACATAATCTAGATAGCTCTGTCAGTGGGTTGGACGGCCTTAAATGTGCGGTTAGTCTATCTGAACATTACAATAAAAATCGTTTATTAAATTAGGTTCTATATTTATCCTAGCGATACAGTTTAATTTACCCCTTAGCGAGTTTATGATTTTCCAGTTTTCTTTTGGTTTGTTTCCTGCCTCATTAAGCCTGCCTTGATAATATTTTCCCTTGGCTAGCCCTATTATTTTTTTATAGATATGTCTATAGTTTCTAATATAATTTTCAAAAAACTCATTATTGAAGTGATTTTTTAGCTGATCTAGTGATTTTTTGATGAAGTTTTAATGCCTTTAGTAATCCAAGATTTTTACTTTTAGTTTTTAGTTTACGAAGTGGAAAGGTCACCATAAATTTTTTTACTAGAATTGAGTGAAAGTTCTTGAACGGTTCAGAATGAGTATAAATTCCGTCGTATGCAGCTAAACAGGTGAGAAGTGGGTATTTGCTTTTTACCCAAATTCTAGCGTTTTCTTAGCGGTCAGATTAAAGTAGATATGATTCAATGGTATTTCGGGGGAAATAGCTGTCAACATATGGTAAATTTATTTGTTGTCGCGTTTAAGGGAAGAAATATTTCAAGCCGTACCACGGTCCAAAAAATAGTGACCTATTTTCAACGAACAAGCTGTGTCAATTTTTGCCACAAATGCAGTGGTGGAGAGGCACCTTTTGTTCGTGAAATGGGAGACGAAAGGGAACGACGCGAAACTATGATTTGTACCGCGACAGAAGCTTTGGCTCCATGTTCCCGTAAAGCAATTCTCAATGATGTAAGCGATGATATTTCACCCTTAACCGTCCAAAACATTTCGAAACGACATAAGTACCGGAGGTTTAAATTAAGAAACCCCAAGATATTTTTTCAGATGATCGGTTTCGAAGAATGGAGTTTCGTAAAACCATGATTGAAAAAGCGAAAAATTTTATTAAAAATATTTGTTTTACAGACGATAGTTCGTTTTCAATTCATGGCCGTCACAATACCTCCGTCGTTCGTTACTGGTCACGGAAAAATAAACATTTGCATACTGCAAAACAAGCCCAGTATGAGCAATAACTTAATGTCTGGACTGGGATTTTAGGTGACAATATTATTGGTCCTTTCTTCATCAATGGTAATTTACGAGGGAGAAATTATTTAGCTCTGTTATAGGATCATATCATTCCTGCGATTCGACAGGTACCAAATGTTGGTTTTAACCAAATTTGTGTGTGCGAGTGTTTTTAAATGAAACGTTTTCACGGCGGCTTATTACAAGCAGGCAAGGTATCAGCTGACCTCCGAGATCACCAGATTTGGCACACAATGACTTTTCTTATAAGGCTATTCAAAAAGCCAAATTTAGTCGCACACTTAAATGCCAAAAATAATCACTACTTCACAATTAAATGAATTAAAACAAAACATAAACAATTAAATATAATTTATATTAATAAAATAATAACTACAGCCATATTATATTAAACATTTTTGGGATAAAATTATAAAAATTAGTGTCCAAAATAGGAAAACCAAAAATTTTTTTAACTTGATAACAAAATCAAAATAAAGTTCCTAAACAATTAAATGATTATTCCGACAAAAGTTTATAGATTTCTTTTGGTTTTTATTTTTTTGTTCTCAAACTTGTTGCCAAAATATTATTTTAAGGCCATTCCATATAAAAAGGTATGTTAGTGTATACTTCAGGCCATCTTTTTAAACAGCATGGTAATGTATGAGGGAGAAATTATTTAGCTCTGTGGCAGGACCATATCATTCCTGCGATTCAACAGGTGCCAAATGTTGATTTTAACCAAATTTGGTTTATCAAGATGGTTCCCAGCTCATGACACTTTGCCTGTGAGAGTGTTTTTAAATAAAACGTTTCCAATGCGGCTTATTACAAACAGGAAAGTCCTATCAGCTGCATTTTTTTATATGGCTATGCAAAAAGTCAAGTTTATTCGCAATGCCATTTAAGAGCTACCACTTTGGAAAAACTAGAAGAAAAATAATCACCACTTCACAATCAGTGACACCTGAAATGGTAAGTAATATTACTTAGTCAAACTATTATTTAAATTAATTAAAACAAAACATAAACAATTAAATATAAATTATATTAATAAAATATCCACTACAGCAATTTTATCCGAAACATTTTTGAAAATTCAGTATACAAATATAAAAATTAGTTAATAGTTGAAGTTTTGGCCTTTTTGGACAAAATTTATTAATGAAAACTTTACAACAACCGACGTTTCGGCCCTAGGTCAGGGCTTAGATGATTAAGAATTTAAAACTATAAATATAAAACATAACGTTACAAGACTACATGTCGCGAACAATTTCGCGGTATAACCTTATTTTGTGTACAACTTATAATGTTATATTATATATTTACAGTTTTGAATTCTTAATCATCTAAACTTCAACTATTAATTAAATCAGAAAGCAGACGTGATCAAAAAATTTCATAAAAATTAGTGGCCAAAATAAAAACCAAAATAATGTTAAACATTATAACAAAATTAAAATTAAACTAATATTATTTTTGATCATTCGGACCAAAGTTTATAGATTTCTTCTGGTTTTTCTTTTTTTGATGTTTCTTTTTAGCACTAGGATTCCTAGTTCTCAAACTTGTGGCCAAAATATTATTTTTAAGCCACTCCATATAAAATGGTATGTTAGTGTACACTCCAGGCCATCCTTTTAAACCACAACCGATACCATAACTCACAAGGCCGGCTGCATAGAAAGTTTTGCTATCTAAAAAAAAACATGATTTTATTAAAATTTATTAATAGCCCAGTGAATGAATGATTGTAAAATTCATGGAGAGGGAAATAATTTTTTTTCCTGGAAATATGTTAAGGGTAGTTAATAGTGGCGACTGCTACAGAGAGGGCAACGGGGCAGTGTCCTCCCCAAACTAGACAACAAACAGTATTTTTCATTGATTCATTTAAAACAGCTAAATCTTCCCTTACGACATGATTGTCTAGTTCTTTTTATTATCTGTGGTTAACAGCAAGCGATTAATTGAGTGAACTTTTTTAGCGTAAATAATTCACCCGTTTTCGAGCGGGGTATGTGTGTATGTTCTCGAGCGGGGGCGGGAGGAATGTGTGTTTTGGTTGAAGTCGGCCATGATCATCGTGCGGAAACGTCCATTGCTCTTCTACACGATGCCGGTTCTATCCTTATTGCAAACGTATGAGTTTGTTTTGATTTGGAGTAGTAGCAAAAAGATTGTCGGTCGCGTGTCATTGTTTTTGTTATCGTTTGTTTATAAAATGGAAATAAATATCGTCGATTACATAATTAACTGTGCAAATTTAAATACGTTGACATATGAACTTCGATTACAAATAAAATCTTTATGGCCACATAGACCGGACCTAAAAATCCTCCAAATGTTAGTGCAAGTAATAAAAATATATACGATGCTAAATACTGGTTACGTGGTTGTGAAAAACAAAACTATCTTTTTTTTTTTAATGAACAATCCACGAAGTGATCCTGCGTGGGTGGCAAAAGAAATGTGTGATATTGAGTGTGAGCACTTGAGTGAAAAGTTAAAGACACAAAGTAAGTGCTACTTATTTAAATAACCACATATAATTTTCGATGCTGGGCATGACTGATATTAGGTGCCAATTGAATAGTGCCTATATGCAAAAGATTACCGATCATAATGAAAATGTGGCAAAAAATAGACATATACTTAGTAGGTTAATAAACTGTTTAAAATTCTGTAGGATTTTTGAGGTTGCTCTACGAGGACATGATGAGTCTGAAACTGGTGCTAATCCAAGCACTTTGCGCATGTAAAAAAAGGACGAATAGACTTTATCTATAAACAAATAAACTAAAAGCTACACCAAGTAGCTGCTTGTTTGTAAAATGCTAAAATAAAATTGTTTCGGTAAGTTTTTTTTGTCTCATTTTCCATACAATATAAATTTCTGCCCCCCCCCCCCCCCAATTTATAACATCACCAGCCGTCACTGGTAGTTAAGGCTCGTTTTCATGCGACATAATAATGTCATGATACTTTAAGTCATGACAATATGACATTTAGTTCACACGTGGCCACGACAATGCGGCACTGCTATTTTCATGAAGTATGTTGAGTGAAACTAGTAAAATGTCACAAAAATATCAACATGATTTTGATATCGCGACACTAATGCCACGGCTTCAAATTGTTGCCGCGACAACGTGACTGAAGTTTGCATTTCGCTTTAGTGGCGGAGGGGGCTGAAAAGGTGCACATTTTCCATCGGCGCACCCAAGGGGAGGGCCTCGGGCCACATATCTCATGAAAAAACACAAAAAATAGCTGATGTATCGACATTCGACATCATGACGCTTCGCCCCCTCCCAGGAGGCCTCGGGACCCCCTCAAGACATATTCCTAGGTGCGCCATTGCATTTTCGTTTTTTGACCTATAAGTCGAGTACATTGCACAAAAGTAATGTTTTATTCAAAATTAGAGCATCCAATTCCCTACAAAATGGTTATGCTAACCTGATCTTTCAATGTTACAAATTCTGAGATAGTGACCTCCAAAAACCGTTAATTTTAAAAAATACATTTTTGCCCCATATTTCTAATCAAACTTCTTCAACTAACACATTTTTTTTAATTTTAAAAGAAATTAATTAGTGTAAAAGCTATTGACCGAACAATTTACTTGAAAAATGTGTAGACTTTACTAATTCATCTCTAACATATCAAAAGATACAGTAAATTCAAATTTTTAACCAGATTGCTCAAATTTCACAAATACAATTTTTTTTACATTATTGTTTATAAATATTTAAGATAGATACCACTGTCTGTGATGTTTAAAAGCCAAGGCGAATTCAAAAGTAGAGCCATTTTTGTAAATTTTTTGTTGGGAAAAATAATCAAAATATGAATTTATTGATTAAGGCTTTCTACTGCATAAAGTTGTGTAGCAAAAAAGACCCTCAGTCACTAAACTAATCGACCTAACCAACCAAACTTTGTAATGTATACTCGTAAGTCAAATTCATTAAGGTAAATTTGCACTTCTGTTAAGGTTTTTTTTAATAGATATAATATTGCGATGCGAAAATAAGCACTAAGGCTGCAAAAAAAAACAGAGATTGCATTATAAAATTTCTAAAGAACGGCCATTCCAAACTTCATGTTGCCGACAATGTAAAAGATTGATCTTGCAGTAATCCTGGTCGTATATACTGAACCGAGCCAAACCTCCCGACAACAATATTTTGTTTATAAATCCTGGCAGAGGAAAAACCCCATGTATATTCCATTCACAAAATGCAGCAGCTAGAACTAAAATAAATATTGTTCCTACATTGTTTTACTGGTTGCAAATCAACATCAGTGGCATTTCGAATGAGTTAGGTGGGATTTACAAAGCGTTATCAAAAATAAGCTAAAATCCGAAAACCAGCTAAAGAATTTTACCGTCTCCGCTCCTTGTATGCTGAAGTGGAAAATCCTTAACAGTTATGCATGCTAAAATGGTATAACTCCCCAGAAAATAAAAGTCCCTTAATGCAAACAGATTGCGGTTATTTTTAAAATCGGGGGCAAATTGGCTTAAAGAAAATTTCTGAAGACCAGCAGAAACCCAAGAAAGCAAGACAAACAAAATAATTATAATTATATTAATTGAAAACATTTTCACAACACTTTTAAATATTACCCTGATCCATCATCACGTCCCAAAAGTGTGGAGCAACAAAATAACATTAACTTAGAACATATTATCAAGTAGCTACAGCTTTGGCTATTAGATTAGTTAGGTCCAGAACTATGACGTTGGGAATCTAAAGCAAATTGCATATTTCCAATCTTTACTAAATATCCAGTTGCATCGAAAATGTTTTTAGATATGATGTTTTGTAGGTTCGTAATTTACTGCTGCAACACCAAATGTAGCTGCAAAATAATTTCGTTAAATTATTGCTATTCATAGCCACAATTGTCAAGAAAATTGTTTAAAAAGTGTGTTTTTTTAACCAATGATAATAAAGACGAAGAAGGTTTAGACTGCCTTCCAGCATTGTCTAAGAGTGACACCGAATATGAAACTATTGACTTAATTTAAGAAATGGATAGAAAAAAGTTTTCACGAAGAGGTAACTGATAATGGTAAAATGGGAAATAACCTTCGTCATACGCCATCAAGGGTCCTCCAGAGTCTCCTGCACAGCTGTCTTTATTCTTCTCCCCTCCTGCGCATATTTGGGTATCGCCGATTTCTAAATTTAAACTTTCGAATTTTTCTATGCATTGATCTTTGTCAAATGGTTTCACACCAACTTTTAACTTGACTGGACTGTATTCTCCTAAAAGTAAATAAATTATTTTTTCGGATATTTTTTGGAAAAATATATTGTAAAATATTTGTTTGCCCATTAGTCGATTGTATTTTTTAACCACAATATAATATTTGCTCTTGACTTACTTGTTTCGGTTTTTCCCCATCCGCTAACGTAGTACATTTTTATATTAGTCATAGTCTCTTCTGGTAAACAAATTGGATGAACATATTCTAAAACAAAGATTGTTTACTGCATTGGTTATACATTTTTTCTTTTTTGATTTTGCAAAATTCTATTTTTAGCTTTAGAGAAAAACAGTGTTTTCCTTTTCACAAATTTTTCAGAAAACTAGAACAGTCATTTAGTTGTATACTAGTAAAATAATTAAAAGACAAACAAAAATGTTAAGATAAAAGCAAACAGACAAAACAATTAAGTTGGGCGAGGTAATTCAGACACCTGTAATTTAAAACTGCTGACTTGTAAAAGCCTTGATAAAAAAATTGTAATCGACCAAACAGAAAGTGACGGGATAATATTCTCAAAAAATCATTTGTTATACATCAAAGAAAACCTTTTGGCAGGAATAGGATACTATACTCTTTTAAGAATAAAAAAGAAGACACCGGTTAACAATAAGACGAGGATTAAGAAAACATTATACGTTTCAATCAACCTACCAGACAAAATATAAGCTTCGTTCAGATTTGAAAGCGTGAATTACTTGTCCAATACAAGGGACATGCCATTGGAAAATATTTACATTTATCGGTATGTTTATTTTGAATACCTGTATAGAAATAACAGCTTTAATTTAATCATAGATAGGGATAAGGAAACACTTCGAAAAGAAGGACGTTTCTTTAGAGAGGTAAGGACATACTTTAAGACCATAGTCTACTAAATAGACATATCAAGGCTAGCGGATCGGAGTTCGACAGATGCAGTTTTTTTCAGTGGCGTGCAGACAGTAAATGCGGAAAGGCGTTGCCTACCCTAGATAATCATCAAAACCCTTTTTTATATTATCACATTTAAATAACTTACCTCATGACTTACTCAATAAGAAGATTCATTTATTTATTAACTTTTATTCTAAATATTGCGTAAAACATAATTCGATTAATTACATATACTGCAGTATTGCGCATTGCATTGCTACCCTGCTTTGATTAGCACTACACGCCACTGGTTTTTTAAGCAGAGGTCACAAAGGAGGGATATAATCCAGATCGGAAAAGTAAAGAGTCTGTGCATCAGCTCGGGAAAACACATGCAAATTTACCGCGGCTTTGCACCAAGTGCGGGTGCACTACAGTATATGGCTGATCAAGAAATGTAAAGCTTGTAGAAATCCCGGGCCATATAGAAAATAAAAAACAACAGAAAGAAGCAAGAAAGTGGATTAATCACCGTAACATGCGAGAGTTGCTGAAGATGAGGATGAAACGTTTGCCCACTCTGTTGCATCATAAGAAGCATTTAAAGAGACAAGAAGAAAAGTCTTTGATTATACGAAGCACGGGTAGTTTTCTTGGCAAAAAGATATTGAGTGTGATGTACACTCGCCCACTTATTTAATGCCATTTTGTTTTTCCTACATTTTTGCAGATTACACAGAAATAGTTCGCTGTTTGACAACACCGCATAGTTTCAAATAAGTATTATGATGTAGTAAATGATTTTATATAGCAGTTTTAAAGGCTTGCCAATTCTAATTCCCGGGTTTCGGTTCGGTTCAAAATGACATTAAAAAGTGGGCGACCGTACAAGGTTGGCGAAAAACGATCTGCTAAATAATTTCTTACCAGACATCCTAGCGCCTTTTCTTAAATGAATCAAAGCAATATCATCACGATGATCTTTGGAATTTTTATTGTACTTAGGATGTACCATAATTGTATCAATTCTGGCGAACTGTGTTTGGGGTGCACAAAAGTTACCACCTGGTGAGCAGTCTATTTTGGTTTCTATGTTGTGTTCACCAATGGCCGCCGAATGACTAAAATTTATAAAACAAATTGATATGAATAAATGGAGAATAGTATAATTAATCATTAGTTTCTTCCGATTAGAATTGTATTTGACGTCTTTCGCGTCATTTTGAATGCCAGATTATGTAATATATAGTATGTCTGTCCATAACATGATAGCTTCTAAGCCGCTGAAAGGTAGGGTTCGATACTCTTACGAGCTGATTAGATTTTGGTTAAAATCCATTAATGCTATTTAATGTTTTTTGACAATTAAAAAATTTAAACAATGCTAACTTTTTACCAGAGCATTTCATGAATATGCGGTTTTCGGAATGTAGTCATTTTGTTCAATAATTTGTGTTATGACCAAAAACTATGTAGGAAATTTAGTTTCTAAGATATTTACAAAAATCCGTTTTTAAGGCTAATATATCATGGCTTAACTTGAAGTGTGCTAATAGGCTAGCTAGGAAGGTATCAGATCCGTCATGGATCCATTTATTTATCTTTAGTGAATATATTTGTTAAAAAAAATGAAAATGTATCTTTTTTATATTCTTTGAATCTTTCCTATGCAAGAAAATTTTGTATAAATGTCCCTGTAAATGTTTACTTTTTTTATTTTTAAGTTCAAATATTTTTCAGAATTGTTTACATGACACTACCACGGAAAATGCAAAAAAAATGTAATCTCCTTTTTGTGACCTGCCTAAGGCTTTTTGTTGTGTTAATCATCAGGTTTATGCTCTTCCTCAATGAGAATAAATTGTGGCGTACCCCAGGGATCAGTTTAAGGACCCTTGCTTTTCTTGCTGTACATTAATGATCATTTTTACCTTAAGATTTCTGGAGAATTCACTCTATTTGCGGATGATACATCCATTCTATGGCATAACAAGGACATTAATATCCTTAGTCTAACTATCTCTTAAGATTTGGAGAAAATCAAGAAATGGTGTGATTCTAACAAGTTGTGCTTCAATGTAAAAAAACCAGTATACTTGAGTTTAGCTCTGACATGGAGAGTATTAATCTGGGGGATGATCCTTTGCAGACTGGGCATGTGTCCAGGTTTCTTGGAGTTCATATTGACAGCCAACTCTGTTTTAAAGAACACATTTTCCAAATAAGCAGGAAGCTTTTCTCAGGTTGCTTTGCAGTCAGGTGTGTAAGATCTGAGCTTGGAGCTGAAATGGCCAGAAATGTTTACTTTTCCTTATTCTCATTCCGAGTCTCATAGTAGATATGGGATCCCATTTTGGGGATCAGCAAGTAAATATTTGCTTAAGCTTTTTTTATATTACAAAAAAAGCAGTCCGTTTTATTGTTAATGTACACCAAAGGGAATCTTGTGGACCTTATTTTAGGAGCCCTGAAAGACTGACTTTTACCTCCATCTACATTCTTGGCTACAAGGCTTGACCTTGTATATAAAAATTTTAATAAAAGGACTAGGGTAGAGACAAACCGAGTTACGAGACAAAACAACAATATTTCTCTTTCTATCCCAAAAAGCGCTTTAGCACAAAAATCTATATTTTAAGAAAAATTATAATCACTTACCATTACATGTTAGAGATGCTGGCTCCATTAAGCTGTTTAGAAGAAAATTAAAAATAATTCTAATGGCAAGACCTTTTTACAATCTAGCAGAATTTTTTGAGGACGGGTTACAATAATGTGTGGTTTTATTTATTATATTAGTTTTATTAAGTTTGTCAAATTTAGATGTCAATCTGTTTTTATTTATTTGTCTTTGTTTTTATTATTATTTTCTAATATTTAAAGAAAATTTTTACCCTGTTTTAGTTGTGTGTAACTATTATTTTATTATTATTTTATATAACTATCATCCAAATGCCTGTGATGTGTTACTTTTATTATTATTATTATTTTTAAGAGTATAGATGTTAGACTTAGCCTTCTTTGTCTACTGAATTTGTGTTCTTGACAATAAAGCACTGTTCTACTCTATTCTATTCTACTTACATGGGTCCCCGAATCACAGTAAAATTAGAATCAACACAATGCGCAGCGGTAAGCACATATTTCGGATGTATCAAAAACGCTGAACAACCGTAGGTTTTGTATCCATAACTGTTTTGGTGTATCAACCTTACCATCCAGGGGTATTCTCCAAGGACAGCCTCCTCTCCACCTACAATGCGGCCGCGGAGGATCATTTTTTGCTGACCGCACTTTTTGGGTAGTATTTTTACATCATCGGCTAAAAATATAAAACTACTTGTAGTGTGTTGATGTACCCTGAAGTAAAATCTAGAACTAGCTCTAGAATATCGATATATAACTTATATTTACCCATAATTTTGCTAACATTTATGTAGTTGTTGTATTTTCCACAACAGACTTTGGGGTCATGTGGATCTTCGTTTTTTGGTCCACATCTAGAGGCTACAAGAAAGTTAGCAGCATTTTTGTTGTTAATTTCTTTTGAAAGAATCCGACATTTTGTTAATTCCATGCAAAAACCAGGATCGTGGTTTGGGGTATCGCACACTGTTGCAAATCCTACAAAAATGTATGTTTTAAAAAAAACCACACACTATACTACAACAACTACTTGCTCTGGATGAATCTTTAATACTTTAACTGCCACAAAACTACGTATTGACTTGATATTTTCGATGTCTAATAGTTGCATTTTTGTTTTAGATCATTCACAACTTTTCATAATAATATAGAATAACTTTTCCATCCAGCCCCAAATCCGGCCCGCAATTTATTACTACTGCTTTTATTAACCGGATTTAATTTAAATATACAAAGCAAAATAAAAATAAAATTATAAATAAACAATGGAAACTTTAGACTAACAACAAAATTTCATGGATATCAATAAAAAAAACAAGCATGCTTCAGAAAAGGTTTAAGTACAGTTGATCACCTATTAACCATGAAAATCCTAATAGAACGAGCTAACAAATATAACATTCCACTATATATTGCATTTATAGACTTTAAAAAACTTTCAATAGCATTGAGCACTGGGCAGAAAAAGAATCTTTAATTAATAGCCGAAGAGGTCACAGATATACAGAGTTATAGCGAAGCAACTACATCAATCAAAATCCACGAAGGAACCAAGTTAATCCGCATAGGAAGAGGTGTATCCCCCCTGAATATCCCCTAAAGTATCTAATCAGGTCCTAGAGGATGTTTTTAAAACTTAGATTGGGAAGAAAAAGGCATCAAACTAAGCGGAAAAAACTTAAACCACCTACTATATGCTGACGATATCACCTTAATAACAGATAAGAAACACCGATAAAGATATCACGATCAGAATAAACCAAGAAAAAATAGAACAAGCAGAGGAATATAATTAAATATCTGGGACAACATATTAAACTAAAAAAACCAAACAGAAATCAAGAGACGGGTAAGATTGGCTTGAGCACCACTCGGTAAATTAAACTACATATTAAAAAATATTCTCATTACCTCAAAACAAAAGTGTATAACCAATGTATCCTTTCTGTACTCACCTATGGATCCAAGACCTGGACACTTACAAAATCAAATATGGATAAGGTAACAAAAGCCCAAAGATCAATGGAAAGATAAATGTTAGACATAAAGTTAACAGATAGAAAAAGAAATAAATTGATAAAAAACAAAACAAATAAAATTATAATATCAGACAGAAAGACGATCGATGGAACAAATGTATTGTAAACTGGAGACTGGAGAAAATAAAAGAAGTAGGGGAAGACTTTAAATGAGGTGGTCGGATGATTTCAAGAAACAAGCGGGAACTAGATGGATGAACACGGCTACAGACAGAAGAGAAGAGAAGATATTGGGGGAGGCCTATGTCCAAAGATGGATCGAAGGCTAAATTGATAGACAGAATTTTAATGTTTCTTTTCATAAAAACAGTTTATATTAAAAAATCATTATGTTCTTATACTTACTAAATATATTGTTTAGATCGGTTAATCCTGCAACCTTCAATTCATCCGAAGTGACTTCGTTACTGTGTTTTGTGTCGCTTGCGTTTTCAAGATCAACATCAAAATGCCTGACTTCGACTAGTTTTTCTAATACTGTATTGTTATGTTTAAAACTTTCTTCTATATCTGATGAGTTACTGGTAAAAGCACCCTGTTTACATATACAAAGACATAAAATTATACCTGTGGTGATCTTGGAACTAAAAAAGCACTTTAAAAACAAATTCATTTTTTAATTTAATATATTTTTGGTTTTAAATGTGTAAACAGAAATTGTTAAACAATAATCTCTGAACCTTATTATCTGTAAGGTTATTATAAATAATAAAATTTAAAAATTCTTTTGCAAAGTAGAATTGTTTATTTGTAGTTATCGCTTAAATGACCATCAAAATAATCTTTGTTAATTACCCTTTTATTTTTGTTTACATATAGGGGAAATGGGGACAAAATGGGATATTGTAAAATGGGGTTTTTTATCAGGGCAAAACGGTTATACCAAGTAACCTATATCCTATTCAAAAAATGGGCGCAAATTTCATATAGGAGACTTGACAGCGATGACTAGGTTACTGTAATTCTTTAATAAATACTAAATTTAAGTATTATAAATGTATTTTTTATTACAACTTTTTATTTTTAAATAAGTATTTTAATATTGCTTAGTATTTTAATAAATAAAACTTGTCCTACAAAAATATGAATTCTAAATTACACAACCGCCCCGTCCGTTTTGCCACACATATGTACTTTATTTTACCCCGTATGCGGGGCAAAATGGGGCATTGTCAACTTTTTATCAATCATACTTTTATTTTTAAAAGTACGATGGAATTCTAAATCGTTTAAACTGAAAATTAAAACATAAAGATAACAATATATCTAGCCAACTTAGTTCCAAATGACGAACATGATGATCATTTAATACGAAAATTTAGCCTATAAAATTGAGTGTCACATATTGCTCTCCTTTCCCCTACGATGTAATTTACAAGATGTTCCAGTTTTTCTATTAGTCAAGCTTAAAGTAAAGAAAAATGGATACTTTAATTTTTCCCCTGACTCACTTATCCTTTTGAATATGCTAATAAAAACCTGAAGAGTCTGTTTATCCCATTCGACAGTCATAAAACCGTCCGGAAAATCCCAATGCGCATGCAATTCAGTACGAGGACTGTTTTTAAAGGGTTTTGGTTTGATGGAACGACCAAATAACTGTCCAAAAAACGAATGCTGTTGGCATGGTGATGAATTTACTTCAGTCATGTGATCATATGCAAGAGAGTTGAATTGAAAGTCACGTGACTAAAAGAAAGGGTGAGTTAGGGCGTCTCGCGTAAAGGTAGATCGAAGGCAAAGTGGGAATTCGAGAGGTCTAAATTAAAGTTGTACACAGAAAAAGGATATTTGTGAATTACTGACTTTATGTTAAATTGCTTTTTGTATGTAAAATAAATTTTAAAAAATTTCGGCCTCACTAGTTTTATTTATTACACATTTTAATAAAATTAAATGAATACATTTTTAATTTTAGTTCTTTAAAATGCAAATAAAATTACATTAATTTAATTTTTATTTACAAACTATAAACCACTACAGACTGCCTCATAAACTATAGATATACCAAAAATTAAAACGAACTTTCATTAAAACCTATTTTTGGGCGGAACTTGTGAACAAATATCATTTTGTCATAAGTTTCATGTGGAATTTATTTATTTATTTATTTGTATTTTGTAATTTAAATTTTACAAAATATTTGTGAAACGCTAGAAAGCTGAGCTTTGGCAGACTGATAGGACCTATGATAAAACTATAGGAACAAATTTAAAAACCCCAATATTTTAATTCACTTCTCTCCCCTATAAATGTAAAGTTATGCAAATGTAACTTTGCCCACTTCGAGAAACGCCAGCGAGCCGAGCTTTGGAAGGCAGATAGGAACTATCATAAAACTAAAGAAAAAAATTAAAATACCCTAAAATTTACTTTCCTCCCCTTTAAATTTAAACGTATCTAAAAGTAACAATGCTTACTTCCAGAAACGCTAAAGAGCTCAGCTTTGGAAGGCTGATGGAACTATAATAAAACCATAGGAAAAAATATTCCACATATTTTAATACTTTGAAACTTAAATATCATCAAAATACTTTAAAAAAATAGTAAAATAACAAAAACAATTCATGTAAAGAAAGTCAAGTACGCGAAAACGGTATTCCGTAAAAAGGATTGAGATAAAAGTAACGGCAAGTCCTCCAACTCAAATTTCAAAATGAAAGGTTCTTACTAGTTTGGAAATGTTTTTCTAAACTTGGCTATTACGGCTGCAAATAACTCTTAGGTACAGTGCTAAACTGAACATAAAAAAGTTTGACTGTAAGAGCAAAGCTTAGAAAAATATTTCCAAACTAGTAATAACCCTTTATTTTAAAATTTGTGTTGGAGGACTTAACGTTACTTTTATCTCAATCCTTTTTACGGAATACCATTTTGCGTATTTGGCTTTTTTTTACATGAAATGGTTTTGTTATGAGACTAATATGTTTAATCTGGCTTATTTTTTAGTAACCTTGGACGTAAATCGTGTCTCCCTTTTATTGGGGAAATAAAATAAGTGCTAAGATTAACCCTTTTTTATTATCTGTGGTTGCATTCCCGCATAAGCTCAGCTCAAATCCCATGGGGGAGATAAATACGGGTAGATTTGCAAAAATGCCATATTTCGCTGTTATCAAGGCCATTATCGAAATTTCTGGACATTAGAGTTAGAGTTTATCTTTCTAATTACCTTTTTTAAATTCTTGTTTAAAAAAATAAAATTTATTTAAATGTCTTACTTAGGAGTGTAACAGAAAATACGACCCAAATAAATTGTGTTTAAAATATTGAAGATTAGCAGATGCAAGATACAATAGTTACAGTGGCGGATTCAGGGGTAGGCAGAGGGAGCAGAAGTTTCTTCGATGTGACCAAAAATTTGTTTGGCGGGAACCGTTATATAGGCCCTTTTTTTTAAAATGGCCGCTAATTTTTTTTTAAATCAATCAATCAATGAACCGAGTCGAATACAACCATTCTCAACCTTATCCGACCCGTACTTTAGCCGCAAATCCGGTTTAAAAAGAAATACGCAAAACATCCGATATTTTGGAGTTGTTTGAACCTGGTCAAGTGAGGCATATTTTTTGCATAATTCGATCATGGTGAGTCGAACAAAACCACTTTTAACTTAATCCTTGCTAATTTAAACATGACTGTCAGATCAATATTAACGTAGCTATTTAGTAAAATATGTTCAATCACCCTGTACGTCTAATAATTTAAAATCACTATAACTTTTTTTCAGTGTAGCTTTTTACGCGCTGTGCATTTCGCCACCGACCCAACTCGCCGCCGCCGTTTTGTTTATCTACAATAGGAAATAAAATTAAAATCACGGCAGCGGCGAGTTGTCCCGGGGGCGAATTGTCCTGTCGCGGCTGCGAGTTGGCGCGGTGGCGCCGGCGGCATGAATTGGCAGCGAGTTAAGGTCCGGCGGCAAATTAATATTTTAATAATACGTTAATATTCCATACAAAACCATTTTTTTTCATTTAGTTTGTTTTTCTTATCTCATTTTGTGATGCTTTATTTAAATCGCTATCACTCATTTGTTGTTCTTTAACTATACCATCTTTACCAAACAACTGGAGTATATATTCCGATCAAAATATGTATTTACTGTAATTATTTTTATTTGTGCTTTTTTACAAAGGGCAAATATATTAACCAAAATAACACAAAGCGTCTCTGTTACCGACTCTTGTCAACTCAGATCGAAACGCAAATAAAAATGGCTGATTCTTATAGGAGAACTAAGACAGCCCTTTATATTTTTATTTTTTTTTAAATATTTTTAATCTTAAAAAAACAAATAAAACTGTAGTAGCTTAATATATCTTAAATTCAACGTTAAAAATGTAGTTAGAAAGCGGCATGTTAACTAATTAATTCGTTTTATTATTTTTTTATCTTTTAATGTAACAAAAAACAAAACATATATTAGCTTAATATATTTGAAATTCAAAGTTAAAAATGAGATCTAGGTAAAAATATAAAAATAACCATATATTAATGCTACTTTTAATGTTAATAAAATTATGTGACTGTTTGTTGTACTTAGACAATGATTAAGTAGAAACAAAATTTTGGACTTCCATTGTCTTTATTTATATGTAAACAGTTTACACTTGAAAACGGTGAGAGATACTTACTAACCGAAAGGTCGTGTTTAAAATAAATAAAAACAATAGAAGTCCGAAATTTTGTTTCTAATAAAATTATGGTTTTTAAATGATGGTTTAATAATAATAAATATATTTTTGGTAATGCTTTTACTTGAAATTTTAAAAACGTTTTTATTTTCAAAATCTATTTTACGTTTTTTACGAATTTCTGCTTAAATACGCATTTTGAGTACAGTGAAACCTCTCCTTGCGGACACCTCTATTAAGCGGATACTCCCTTTAGCCGGACAAATTTGTTAGAACCAAGTTTTCCCTATTTCTTTACATGTAAAATTCACTCCTATAAGCGGACACTCTAATAACCGGACGCGGACAATTTTTTTTGATTAAAAAGTTCTGAAACCTCCCTTAACCGGACGGAAACCTCTGACAACGGGACGGAGCTCTACACGACATAGGCATTAATGTTACGCACTCTGGAGCCGGGGAATTACCTTTTTTCGTTTTAATGCGGAGACTAAATACTTCTGTCGTATTTACAAAATATTTTATTCGGCGGGACTGCTGTGTTTTATTTTTATTGTTCAGTTGGGTAGCAATAGATCTCTTTGAAATTGCGCATAGTAAAAAACTTCTTAGTTTACGTGCAAAAATGGAAGATGTTAACATTTCTGAGAAGGAACATCTATCAGCACAAAAAATCGCAGAAAAATTTAATATCGGAAAAACTCAAGCAGCGGAAATTGTTAATAAATATATATTAAAATTTCCCAGTTCCCTCTCATAAGCAGACACCTCCAATAAGCGGACAAAATCGACCAAACCGTGAGTGTCCGCTTATAGGAGGTTTCACTGTACATAGATTTTAAATATTTATATATGCGTTTTGTATTAATATAGGACACCGTTGATAGGTTAAAAATGGCACTGTGCCATTTTATTCAAATTTAAGTTTTCTAACCAGCATAAATCATAACTTTACTGTGAAAGTGATGTGACTGTTGTTTTTATGCCTTTTTTTATATATTCAGTACAAGTTATGTATTTTTGTTAGGTTATTAACTCCATTTTTTAAAAATTATATGAACGTTTTAATAAAAACTGTGCTATATGCATTAATAGACACTTATTGGAAGAAAACCTGACCTTATTTTAAAATCGACCGTATTGTGACAGATTTACATATAAAAAGCAGCTACTTTCTTTCAAAATTTGACCTTTGTGTATTTAGAAACCGGATTTATTAATGTCTGAATTTATTAAATTAAAGTTAGTGACTTTATTTTTAAATTTGGCATTGGTATGTCAATTTTGATCGGTCAGCTGTCAGTTTAATTTGTAAATCGGTCAGAATAAAGTCGACTCCAAAAAAAGTCAGGCTTTATTGCAATAAGTCCCTAATGACTTGATAGATCTAATTCTTTTGTTAGGGGTGTTTATCTTATCCAAATTCTGTTTAACAGCCTTAGTTTCTCCAAACTTTCAGTTGTTGTACTTCTTTCTGATTCGTCATTATCTTCGTGTTCATTGCTAGAACTGCTGTGGATCATTATATCATCGTCAGTCGTTCGAACATCAATTTCGTAGGTATCGGTGGGATGTTCTAAAAATAATCTTTGTATTATTAAAAATATTTTTTGCAGGTGTGTTAAAAATTAATCTTACAAATAGTAAAACTTGGACATCTCTGATTGGCTTGTTTTACGTGAATTATTTCCCATTTATCACGGAAAAAAACATAATTTTACACGACAAACGCAAAACACCGCAAAATGGTATTGCCCACACAACAAGTTGTCTGTCAACGTGACAAAACACACGCATGCGCAATTGAAAATTCGCGTCTGCGAAATGAAATTTGCCATTGTTTGCAAAGCAAGCTATGAGTACCTCACTTTTCGATTTTTTAAACATATATTTATGCTCTAATATATTTGGTTTGTACCTACTGCGTCCCAGTATGTTTGGCAAAGCTTCAGAAATTTGTGCCCAGAAGGGGAGATGAAATCAAGAAAACACTGGCCGTTAAAAGGCAAATCAGGCACATTTTTTTTCAACTGAGCGAGCATGCGTTACTCTTTACTTCTTCACATGTAAACTGTTTTAATACATCTCCCTCTTATTTAAATCGGTATTCTGGAAATTTGGCTGCATACTAAAATCGGGAATAAATAATATTTGTGTTTTGAACCCATAAATAAATAATGTTCTAGATTAAAAAAAAAACATCATTTGTGAATTTGTTGCATAATTAATTTAAAAAATGTTAGTTTTTATTTATTTCTGGAATTTAACACAAAAATATTATTTATTTCCGATTTAAATTTTCCGTCAAACTTACATACCGATTTGCATAAGAATGAGTAAAGTGAGTGAGAAAGAGATAAAAGGTAACGTATGCTCAGTTGAAAAATTTTGTTGCTTGAAAGGGAGAGAGTTAAGATGAAAAGAAATAAGACCTTCTGTCTGGCATAAGCGTAGTTTAAAAAATGAAAGCCCGATTTGCCTTTTTGCCAATGGCAAAAAATTCAAGGAGAAGCAAACAGATCTCGCACAATTATAATTTAAAAATCAGTATTCGTTCGATCGCAGTTCGGTACGGTTGTATTGCATCGTACCTGCTTAATAGTGCTAACGAGGTCAAGTCGAGGTTTGTTTTGTTTATAATAAACCGCGCGCACGAATCTGTGTTAAATATCTATAAACAATGTTTATTATAAATAATATATCATGTTTAAAAGCAAAAAAAGTGTACCATCACCTGTGAAGCTTGTTTTAAAAATTAGCGAAAAGCCCAAACAAAATCAAGAAAAAATGGATAATGCCGAATTATTTCAGGATAGCCATGCTAGAACACAAAATGAAGAAGTTTTATATAGCAAATGGAAAAAATCCGAAAACGAAAAAAATTCACTTAGTGTACAAGTGGATTATCTCCGAAGTCAACTGGAAAGTATACAAAAAAAATTTGCAGATTTAGAGACAAAAGTCACTAAAAAAGAAGAGTCTGATTACTGATGAGGACGATCTAGCAAGAGAAACTGAGTGGATCAGACAAAAAGGAAAAGGTTGGAAAAAACGTCGAATGGATACTTCACTCTCACCACCACAAAAAAGCTTGGGCACTGGAGAGCCCTCCAATAAAACACAAAATGAAGAACCCCCTACTAAGGTTAAAAAAGCTCCATTACCTCCACCGATTATGGTAAATGGCGTAAACAATTTTAATGAAATTTATGAAAAGTTAAATATCATACAAGGAGTTAAAATAAAAGTTTTAAATAACAAAAATATTAAAATAAATGTACAAGACGCAGACAGCTATCGGCTGGTTACTAAAATGCTTAATGAAATAAATTATCAATGGCACTCATACGAAAACAAACAAATAAGGCCAATTAGAGTAATAGCGAATAGGCTACACTTCTCATGTTACCCACAAAAAAAATTGTAGCTGATCTACAAAAAAAAGGTTTTAAGGCACTGGAAGCCAGCAACAAACTGAAATGGAGAACAAGACAACCTTTTAACATGTTTTTGCTCATATTTAGCTACGATGAAGATATCAACAAAATTTTTGAAATTTCCAGTATCCTTGGGATTGAAGTGGAAATAAAAGCACTAAAAACCTCAAAATTAGTCCCTCAATGCAAAAGATGTCAATCTTATGGACACACGCAAAAATATTGCGCTAAAGAACCACGTTGCGTAAAATGCACGGGAAAACATCTTACTGTAGAATGCCCCAAACCAAAAGAATCTGAGTCAAAATGCATCCACTGTGGAGGCAAGCATCCTGCTAACTACAGAGGATGCCTTGTTGCTAAAGAAATACAAAAATTGAAAAATAAACCTAAGAAACCGAATCTCACACCAAACGGGATTACAAATAGACAAACCCAACAGACAAGAAACACAGTCACACAAAACTCTGTGACAAGGACATACAGCCAAAGAGCAGCAACAGCTACTATACCTGATATTAATATCAGTAGTCAAAATACTATGGAACAAACACTTCAATTAATTTTGGAGAAATTGAACAAACTTGATGAGCGATTAACTAAACTAGAAAGTAGCAATAACGGAGCTACCAATATGCCTCAAAATGGTCAGTAATCTTAGAATTCTAGCTTGGAATGCCAATGGTCTCTTGCAACATCAGCAAGACTTGCAAGTTATTCTAGACATAGAAAAAATTGACGTCTGTCTTGTGTCAGAAACGCATTTCACTAACCAGTCTCACATTAAATTTAAGGGTTATAAAGTGTATCATACAAGTCACCCTAGCAATACTGCACATGGGGGAAGTGCTGTAATTATTAAAGAAAATATATCACACTATGAGGAGATGGGATATAAAACCATAGAGATTCAAGCTACATTAGTAAGTGTAAAAACCAAAACATATACACTAGTCATAAGTGTTGTCTATATACCACCAAGGCACTTACTAAAGAAAAATCAATATCTTAATTTTCTCAGAAAATTAGGAAACCGTTTTATAATTGGAGGTGACTTTAATGCAAAAAATACCTACTGGGGATCTAGACTGACGAATTCTAAAGGAAAAGAACTTTTGCAAGCTATTAGTGAATATCAATGTGAGCCAATATCAACTGGTAAGCCCACATACTATCCAACAGATCCAGGAAAAATTCCAGATCTAATTGATTTTTTATAGTGAAAAATATATCTTTAAGTATTGTAGATATAGAAGAAAGTTTTGATTTACACTCAGATCATTCACCTATTATTCTATCTCTTAGTAAAAACATAATAAAGAAAGAAGCAAATATCTCACTAGTTAATAAACTGACTGACTGGATTAGTTTTAAACAAAGTTTGTCAGAAAAAATAAACGTATCAGTACCATTGCAAACGCCAGAACAAATCAATAAAGAAGTTGAAAATTTTGTTACAAATATTCAACAAGCAGCTTGGGAAAACAGTCCAAAACCAAAGAGAATTTTTAAGGGAAAAAACTATCCAAAGGAAATAAGAGACCTTATATTGGAAAAAAGGAAACTAAGAAGAAAGTGGCAGCAAAGCCGTGATCCTCGGGACAAAAAAAAACTCAACAACATGACGCAGCGCATTAGGCGAGAAATTCTAGTAATAAAATATGAATCTATTAACCATTTTCTTAATGAACTTACAGATGATAAAAATACCGACTATTCCCTTTGGAAAGCAACCAAAGATTTTAAATTATCCAAATTCCACCCATACGAAAATCTAACAACCAGTGGGAGTAGCAAGGAGTAACAAAGAAAAAGCAGATATTTTTGCAAGTCATTTAGAAAAAACATTTCAGCCCCACGAAACACCGGATGAAAACTTTCATTTAAATGAAGAAATATTAACAGAAATCAAAAATATTAATTCGAAAAAAGCCCCAGGGTATGATCTTATTAACGGGGTAGTCATAAAACAACTCCCCAGAAAAGCTATCGTAAAACTATGCAACCTAATTAATGCGTCCTTTAGGCTTAGGTATGTACCTAAACTGTGGAAAGTTGCAGAAGTTATCATGATCCCAAAACCGGGAAAACCACTCCATGACGTGTCATCTTACAGGCCAATATCTTTGCTGCCAATTATATCCAAGCCCTATGAGAAATTATTGCTTAAAAGAATAAAACCCATCATAGAAAGACAAGAAATTATTCCATCTCATCAATTTGGTTTTCGAGACAAGCATTCCAGGATAGATCAATTACATAGAATTACTAATATAATAGAAACAGCACTAGAAGAGGGAAAAGTTTGTTTTGCAGTTTTTCTAGATGTAGCACAAGCATTTGACAAAGTGTAGCATGAAGGCCTTACTTTTAAACTAAAACGGTTTCTGCCAAAACAATATTCGGATATTTTGGAATCATACATATCTGATAGACATTTTAGAGTAAAAAAGGAAGACTCATACTCAAATTTAAGAGAAATTCAAGCAGGCGTGCCCCAGGGTAGCGTACTAGGCCCTTATCTATACTTATTATTTACTTGCGATATCCCAAAGCCAGAAAATTGTCACTTAGCAACATTTGCAGATGATACTGGTTTATTGACGGTAGAAAATGCATAGAAAAACTTCAGGATGCAGTCACCGAAGTTCACAGTTGGACTACAAAGTGGCGAATAAAATTAAATGAAACCAAATCAATTCATGTTGATTTTACAAACAAAAATATAAATCACATACAAATAACAATTAACAACATTCCCGTACCATATTCAAATCAGGCAAAATATCTCGGTATAACACTTGAGATTGAGATAAGGTATAGAAAAATGAACTGGCTAATTGGAAGGAAGTCCAATGTAACAATTCATAATAAGTTACTGCTTTATAGGCAAATACTGAAACCAGTATGAAAATATGGTATTCAACTATGGGGTTGTGCTAAAGAGAGTAACATTCTAGTTTTACAGAGATTTCAAAATAAAGTATTAAGAAACATTGTGAATGCACCTTGGTACGTTCGAAATAGTGACCTTCATCGAGATCTAATAATCGAAACAGTAGCAGAGACTATAAAAAAGTACGCAAAAAGCCATGAAGATAGACTCCATCGGCATGTGAATGTGGAAGCAATTCAGCTTCTAGACAATACTATGCTAGTTCGAAGACTAAAAAGAGTGAAGCCGTTTGAGCTAGTAAACTAAGTGAATTATATAAGACAAAATAATGCTATAAACACAACACAATTGTGAGGTACAGACTAAACAAAGCGGGGAGAACTGTTGAGTGAACCCTAAGTTTAAATCTGACTTTTCTAGTAAATTAAGTTAAAATAAAATTGCTAATTAGTCTTACTGACTAGATTGTAATAAAATAAACACAGTGTGTTTGACAAAAAAAAAATAAATAATAGTTTAAAATAGATAAATTTCAAAAACAACAGGACAGCTAATCGGTGTATTTATTTTTTTAAACTTGTACATACCTCTTATTACAAATTTTCCATTGTCGTATCTATAACCAAGCTTGTCTTTAATAACAAATAACCAGTAGTTAATAACATCGCTTTTTTTCAGTTGAGTTTGTCTTTCTTCAAATGTCCAAGTATTTTTATGTTTTTCTGCAATTAAAAATTTAAGAGGTTTTTAACTTATAAGCAAATAAAACAAATCCTTAAATTTTTATTTGGGATGGTAATCTTAATTTGAGAGGACAAAATCAAGAATGTCGTATATGGCATCTTTATTAGCC